>OX104130.1:53017049-54294663 GCA_944470555.2 Heterobilharzia americana | reverse complement strand
ACTATGAACTCAGTATATGAGATGGTCAGTTCTAAACCTTTCTTAAAGTCTTTACTTTTTTTACGCCATGTTCACTAAGTTTTTCCTCAACCACGTTACTAACCAGCCATATCTCGATACTACAGGCTTTTTTGTTTCTGTTATCACATCCAGAATGATACATGAATTATGATGTGGGGAAGACTGATGCCTGATCTTACTTAAGTATCCTTCTAATGGTAATGAATAAGCCTAGTTTGCAGCAAATTTCATTTTATGGCTTCATCAATCCTTCACCTAACCGATGCGTATATATCATTTATTTCAAATAGAAAATGTATATACAGTCGTTTTCTGAAGTTATCAAGACAGTTCTATAACTGATAAACCTTCATGGATAACTAATTATAGTAGCATATCTTTCTGAGTTTTTGTTTCATATCTACTGGGTTCTTATTACGAGATCAGGGTACATGCAAACACGTTTCCTTGTGTATTTCTGCAAATGATTCCGAGTTTAATGAAACTTTCTAGTTGGATTCTTATCTCCAATATCAAGGAATTATCTATGGTTATTCACATATACGTTCAATGGAGTTTTTTTGAATTCTTGAAGAATGCTAATTGGTTCTGAATGTAGTCACCTAATAATTCTTTTTAAATGATTTTGGAAGCATGGGTAGCATAACATAACCTTTGGCGTAGATTTTAACAACTCTACTTTCTTATAAACAATCAAGGTAAGGTAATCATTTTGTTGTTTGAATCCAACCTTTGGAAGGATAACACTGCGTTGAAATAGTTTTCTAATCATCCAGTTGTTTGTTCTTGCATGTTCAAACATGTTTCCTTTTCGGAGAACAAAAGGTTGAAACAAATTACTTCTGTTTTGTTTCATTGGAAATTGTGAATGCTTAAGCAAGTGCATATGACATCCATTTGCTAATTACCACGAAAAATGAGTGATATATTAAGTCCAATAGGCTAGCAGGTAATTCGGAAAATATCCATTTTAAACAAAATGTATTACAAATATAACGCATTCTTACGAATGTTTTGGAAGTATTTGAGCGCAGCGTGAAATTTAATCATTACAAAGATATGGTATGCACGGTGAGACGTTGAAAAAATCTTCTTTTAGTTATCTAGTCAAACTTACATTACGCTGAAACATACTTTCAGATCCTACTATCAAACCAAAATGCACTCACCTACCTTGTTCATATTTGCGCAGTGGGCAATGAGCCACACATATTGTGTTAGAGGAAATGATGCCAACTGTCTGCCCAAACTTCAACAGACACATTATTAGAAATTGGTTGGTTGTAGTTAGCAATAGAATCCAGGAACGATAGCCACTTATTGTGCAACGGGTAGTAGTTATCACTATTTATTGACATACTTGTTATTCTCCGTTGTTTTGTTGGATTGAATTGTTCGACCTCTATTGGCATCTGGGCTCCTATGCGGATACCTCGGTATTTCCTCCGTGGCATAGTGGATAACGCCTTGACGTTTGAAGCGATGGATACGAGGTTCGAGTCCCAGTGGGAACAACATCACTGAGGTGTGGGTATATCCAGCTGACGAGTCCCGAATGGGAAGAAACGCGCGTCCTGGATCCTTCTGCTAGCCACAACCAACCATACTGTATCATATATGTTGGTTGGAATAAAGTGAATACTATCATTATTATTATTATTATTAACAATTTTCACATCGATTGTCAAATATCCGTGTAGTAAAACATCTCCCATTCAACTCATGGGATCTAATATGTAGAAGAGATTTCTGAGACTAAAGTAATATTCAGTCACTTAGGCAAATATGGCAATGAACATTATTTGAATTGAAATCGGGTTAGGATGAGTGACTTCAAAGACCATCCTATCAACTGCTAAAATACCCAATGAAGTTTCTTTATTGTGATTGAAAAGGTAGGTTTTTCAACAACAGAAATAATTGTTTTCAGCAGTTGCTAGGTTGACTATTAGAGTCGTCTGTTAGAATGAATTTCATGAAATACGAGTGTTATTTAAGAATTCGTAAAGGAACATTAATCATAATCATATTAATCATAATAATAATAGTAAGTAAGATAAGTTTGAGTAGTTTTGAAGAATATCAGATGGCGTTAGTTAACTAATTATGTTTTGACCACAGTAAGAAAGAAATTCAACAGATGAGTTCAAAATACTCCAATACATACATCCTGAATCCAACTGCTAATCGTTATTCATTATTAATACCAAACTATTTTTATTTGTATAGCAGTGACTTCAATTTCTCATTTTCCAAGACTTCTACTAGATACTACAACACGTGTATACTTAACCCCCTTAGGAGTTTTGATTTCATCTTGTCGACAATGTCAAATAACGGGTCTGTCAACAAACAGTATGAATCTGGAGTATATTACAGAATGGATGATCTAGTTTATCCAAGTAGCTATTTGTTTAGAGATAATAAAAGGTGATCAACCTATACATCTGGTTCAACAATAGTAACTGAAGTGGTATAGACATGTTGAATGAATGAGTAAAGCCAACTTATCCTATACGTAGAGATACGTTAGAGAGAAAATGTGATACAGTATTTGAGATCAGTTGCATGAAACATCTTTTAATTCATCTTTGTTGATGATTTTTGGATCTGCATCAGTAGCTCTCCGCTTCAATTCTTCAATATACTTTCAAGAATTGAGTCGCTGATTTCGAAAATTTATAAGGCCTACATTGACATCTATGATGACCAGGTAGCTGTTTTCCGACTATACAAGTGACATCTCATTATGTATTTTATTATATCTCCTGTTAATATTGTCAACTTTACTAACAAGCTTTTAAGTCACACACCTCAACGTCATTAATATCATAATCTACATTCACTTCCTTCAAGTGAAAAGCAAACGTTTTGACTTTAATCTTCATAAAGCTTGTAACGCTAGATTGCCAAACCCTCGGCTATGCTGTGGTGGCGAATACGCACTCCCTTCGAAATGTTTGACTTCAATTTATAAATGACTTTGAAAGAAGACTGACATAGAGCATAGTGACCAGAGATTACCAAATGTTAAGGAATCGAGCTGTTGATGGCTTTGAACTGTACTTTAAACAGCCATACATGATAGTGTTCAGAGATGAGTTTGGATCGAGGATACTTTGTGTGGCCTCTGTAATCATCTGTATAAGAGCAAGTGAACTGGTAAATGCACATAGAGGTGGCTCACATTAGCAGTCTACCCATTACACATCCTCGAATCAGTTGTTGACTGAAGCAAGCAATCCAATTATTTTATTATTATTTGTCCCTTGGGTTCTCACTGGAACATAGGGCTTCAGTAGCACGTCTCCAATGCGCTCTGTTCTCTGAAATCTTTTGAACCTGGCTCCATGACAGCCCACAAGCTCTCATTTCCTCCTCGCTCGATCTCTTCCATGTCACCCTCGGATGCCGAACTAGTCAAGCAGTCCAAAGCTGGATCGAAAAGAATTTGTTCTTCAGTCCTTTACATAGTCAGTTCTTCATCCTTTCTACTACTTTATCTCCAATGGATCGAGTGTTCATAAGCGATGTCTTCTTTGAAACCTTAGGCGGAATTATGGTAAATTAAAAAGAAATGAATAAACTATTTTAGGGTGATCACGACCAAGGTAAAATTAGAGTACGAATACAAAATCGAATCTCTAATGGGAAATAATCTTGTATCAGACACTATCAACTGTCTCGCTAAACAAGTCTCTAAAATAAATGCAAATTATTTTTAATGCGCTCTTCAAAATATTATCAACCTGCTTTTACCGCACGTGTTAACAATCTCTTTTTTCTCTAGGAAGTAAAATGCAAGCTTAAATCTGAAGGTTTGTGGAGATTTATTAATTGATTCCAGGTTAAAATTCATCATGGACTGATATCAGTCGGGTGATATTACACGCCTGGGAGCACTGAACAACCGTTTCGTCCTAGTATGGGACTCGTCAGCAGTGAGCACCTATGACCCCACCAGGGATTGAGCCCAGCACCTTCAGGTTCCACGGCCAGCACGTTACCATCTAGCCACTGAGTCAGAATTTAGCAATTCATGTCTCCAACTTCTGTCATTTGACGACATAGCGCGACCATCGCCCAATGTCATCGTTGAGTATTTATCCTCGCAATAACCAGGTTTGTCCCACTGGTCATGACATTTCATTGGAACTTCAGGAATTACCTCTCGCAGCTAGTCACCAATGAACGTTAGATCAATGCAATCTGAAGGTTTGTGGTGCTTTATTAATTGCTTTTTAATTGAAAGTCATCATGAACTGGTATCAGTTGGAGAAACATTGGAAACCTGGGAGCAATGGACAGCTGTTTTGTCTTATACATATCGTGAACTGACAGAGGTAGCAGATATGGGTCACTGAACTTTACCGCAGTGGCTCGATGGTAACTTTCTAGCGTGCCAACATAGTACAAGCCTGAAGGTCCTGGGTTGGATAGGCGGTGATGCGGAGTCATGAGTGCACACTGTGCACTAGGACGAAATAGTTGTTCAGTGCTCCCACGTTTACAATGTCCCCCCCCCCAACTGATGCCAGTTCATGATGAGTTACAACTTGAAAATGTAAAATTTGTTACTGAAGTTACTCATCTCAATGGCACATCTCAAGTATAAAATAAAGTAGACTGAATTCAAGTTCAGACATGTTCAATAATTACTTTCCTGATGAAACTTGAACTGATTCCATTTCAAACACCTCAACTGCCTACTCACTGACATAATATTAAAGTAAGAAAAGTTGTAGGTTGATACATGAACTATAAGGAAATAATACGTAATCTTGATAAGCATAAGAAAAAGTAGATTACTTTGAATATGCGCGCTTGGTCCTATTCGGGGTTCATCAACTGAGTGTGTTTACCTCCCTGTGATTGTTGTTCCAGCTAAAACTCCATAGTAGAAACGATCACTTCAAACATCAGTGTTATCCATTAGACCACTAAGTCCTGATAACCACTGTGCGTGTAACAAGTATAGCTTTTATTTTATTGCTTGTAATTTTCTGTCGTTGACTGGAATTAACTGAAATTACAGGCAATGCCGAGACATCTACAGAGGAGCCTATATGTCATTAGAAATCAATCAGTTCTATCCAGCTATCAACGTGAAACCATAAAAATATATCACTGAGAAGTTTGTGCATTCTAGAATGGATTATAAGTAAATTTTTCGATTAAAAGTTTACACACAATAATAATATTTCATTTTGGTAATATATCGAGCGAAATTACTGCCCGTGATCACACCAACATTTGGAATTCTTTCTAAAATATTAACTTATCATTACATAAACGTTTCGTTAAAAATTTACCTATAAAAATTAACCAATCAAATTAATTTGTTAATCATTCAGCCAATAAGATCAGGGATGATACAAATATTGAAAATGGTATGGGTAATGAAAACACTTATTCATACATACAAAGTAGGCAGAAACATGAAAAAAGACAGCAAGGTTACGTAATACTGAAGCATAAAGACAGTAGATAAATAAAATTTGCAAATTTTGGAGACATCCTTCTCAAACTGTACAATCGCGTATAAAAACTCTGTTCATACAATAACAGAAAAAGAATGTAGCATAAAATATTTCTGAGCAAAATTTTGTTTTGATTATAAATCAGGAGATTGAAAAAATAATTATTTAATGTTTGAAATGATAATGAGAAGAAAACTTATCAAGACAAAAGAAATATTTGATTACCAAGTTAAGTGATGTAATATAGTTAAAGGGACTAGTGAATATAATTAGAAACCAGAATCGTAAGGGTCAAAGGATGTAACATATGAGAACACCTCAAGGACAACTCAAGTAACTGGACAGATTTCTTTTCTACATAGATTTCAGGTTTCAAAATATAAATTTCTATAGTTTTCACAGTTTGAAGAAGTTTTAAATGTACACTTATCCTGAGGCTTGCACAAGCTATATAGATAACACTGAAGTTGCTTTCTGCATTACCTGGTGGTCATAATTAACGAAATGTTCTAAAATAGAGCAATAAAGTGCCCTAGTTTGTCATTCATTCATAGAAGATGATTTTTAGTTTCTTTACTAACAACCACGTGGTTTTCCATACTTAAAAATATTTTTTTAAAGGTTTAGATAAATAATCTGATAGGAAATCTATATACTTTTAGAGTAGTAATCATGATCTACAATGAATGCATGCAGAATAGCTCTTGATTATTGCCCAACACATATATATCAAGGCACATAGAATGCTATGATGTCACTTACAGGACAAACATTTGTACTAACTGTGCATGAAAATGCAAGTGATACGGTCACGTATAACCTGCGATTTTGATTTCTCTGACTTTGTGACTACTATCCGTGATCGATGCCAACTAGTGTACATTCTATACTTCATTATCTCCTAGGTACTTGAAAATCTGAAGTCCTTAATCACTGGTAAATGTTTATTAGGATGGATTTAAATCCTTTTTATTAGCAGGTGTCGAACAGCTAAACTTCAGTTTGTGATTGCAAAACCTTGGTTGGTTGCCTGTGGCATGTTTGGCATGCGTAAGATGATACTTCAGGACTGGTCTGGAAATACTCCTAGTCCAAGGGTAGGGAGTAAAGAAGTGGAATCTATCGAGTACTTCACTTGGGAAGCTCGAAATTTCAGCCTGGATGTACAAAACGTGGTCTTTATTTGGTAGTTTGCGTCGTTTGTGGTGCCGTCTCACGAGATGTCCGACTATCAAAGAATGAGTATGCTGAGCTGCAGTTCTTCCCATCTTGTTATACAGTTGTGGGATATGGCCGTTGAAAATGGAAGACATGAAGTGATTAAAAGGTTTTGATCACAGATCTCTCGCGTTTCGTGGAATTATCGTGTGAGCAATGTTGAGGTCATATGGGGGGTATGAGATAAGATAGGCAAGTCGAATGAAGTCCCTATCTGTTGGTCTGAGTGGGGTGGAGAGATAAAGACTGTCTGATTGGGGTCCCAGAGACGAACCTTGGTGACATGTCTGAAAAGTGGTCACAAGAGTGTGGACGCATTCACTACTTGATGTCTGCTAAAGGCTAAAATATTGGGATTGACCTCTGTCTTCGGACTGTTTATTTTGCTCATACTACTTTATCTACTTTAATATCACTTTTTTTCTATTCACCTGTTCTTTGAATACTACTGTGAAGTGTTGCAACTTGAAATGAGGCATTTGTGTCCAACGTTCTACGTCTGTATACTGAGACCATGAATGATTCATCGTTCCCTTTTACTGCTACGTTTATTTTCATGAATTCTTTGGTGAATCTAATGAGTACAGTGACCAACTTAATGTTATGAACAAACTTTGTAGTTTGTTCTGTAAACTCTGGCTTTCCTATCTTTGTTAATGACAACGAGACTTTTTGTCCACAAAAAATGTTTTTCTGCGGTGCCTTCGGTTTATTTGTCAAAGGTATGCAGAGTAAATGATTTGTGTAATCAGGTGGACCATATACTGGTCACTGATGAACTGATTAGTAATGTTACTGCGTGATCACTGCTGAGGGGAACAGAACTATTGATACAGCGACCCCACTGAATTGATTTAAATGCTAACAAACAAGTTGGCAAATCGGTACTATTTTCGTGAAATAAAAAGCTACCTGGTGTACAAGATGATTAGTACAAAATATTCACGAATGGTAGTAATTTTTTAAAACAGTATGACTGAATAAGTGTTAACTTAGCTGAGTTAGACTCAGACTGATCTCATTTCTGACCACTAAATCTACCTAAAAATAGTTTTGATTATCAACTAATATCACCTAGTAAGCTACTGCAACCAAACACGTGAAGTATCTTTTTCATCTCCAGCTGGGACTCCTCAAAAGATTATACCCACAACATTATTTTAGACTGAGTCCATCAGTTTAAGATTTAAAGCTAAAGTTAGTGAAATGAACATGACATCTTACGCAGAAAAACTGATTCGTCTGTAAACAACCTTGTATAATATTCTTCTTAAAATGAAATGATACTATTACTTCACTTGATAAAAATCTAAAAGCTGAAAATATGTTTCATTTCTTAATAATTATCAACTTTATTTTTATGCAAATGAGAAATACAAGTTGAGAATAGTAGAATATAACGTTTATTGATTTGATGATGATTTTGATAAAAAACACAGACATTCATTATTTTACAGACATTGAACTGTTCAACAACTATTTGTTTAATTCAACTAGTTCAGTCATTTGTAATCTGCTTGAAGACACCTACGAAATTAAAATATGCATAATTTGTTGAATGAACTGAATATCCATATAAAGGTGAATAATAAATGGTAGAAATTAAATGAAGGAAACAAATTTAACTTAGCATATTTAAGATCAGGATAATGACACTATAAGAGCCTGTAAGGGGAAGTTACTTACGTGCCTAAATGTACCATGTGTTTGTTTCAAATATTTACCGTGGGCATGGATTTTTCTACTGATGTTTTAAGGATGGCTTCCACCCTACAAACTTACTAGACAGAGAGGGGGAAACCTTTAACCGAGTATTCAAAAGATAACCCAACTCGAATCCTGTGGTTTCAGAACGAAGAATATGTGAAATCGAACAATGTGCTTAATATCCAGCTGGAAATGAATTCTTTGATGTCAGTCACACCAAACAATAACCTGCACTTAATCTCAGCAGACAACTGCCCCAGTCGTTCGGCACCAAGCTTACTCGGTGCATGTCTAAAAAGCTGTGACTGAGTAGGTTAAATTTTTCAAAACACAAAGAAGCAGACATTTACTTTATGATACAGAAAACTGAATAGAAAATGTTTTAATTATCTCATAATTATACTTCAGATGTTCCAGCTATTCGGATCTGATAAGTGAATGCTCATGACCAATTTCGAAAGAGTTTAGCCTACCATAACAAGTTGGTTTCAGAAGAATCACATTACTTTTTGAAGAACTGGAAGTTTTGTTCGATACTAATATTTAAATTTCTCCTTGTTGTTCTGTTAACATTTGGGCTCCTATGCGGATGTTTCGACATTGTCTGATTATTCATTATGTTGTAATTTGCTTGGCTGTGGCTTGCGATGCAATCCAGTGGGAACACCACTCACTGGGGTGCAGATACATACGTCAGACGAATAATAAATAGAAAAAAAGCCCGCCCTGGAATTCAGTAATGGCCACTATCAAGCAAATATGTAGTTTTAAAAAACAGTCTGCAAACAAGCTACTCATGACATGCCAATAACCACCTTAAAAATTGAAGTGAACATATCTGTGTGAGCACTAAAATTATGATTCGTTCACTTTGAAACAACCATTGCACAATTTATATTACGTAAACATATATCACCGTTCTAATCTCGTCATTCGCTGCATGGTAAGAAGCGTCGACGGAGAATCGAAGCATTGTTTAGCAGCACAATGACAGGCCTACAAATAGGAACGATTAACAATTCCAATAGTTGCTAGCCCGTCCTAAGCCCAAATAAAGAGGGAAGGTTAAGCCTAGGGCTGGCAACCCTACCCAGTAAAACAAATCCAACCGATAAAGAAACTTCAAAGCACAAACAAAACATAAAAAATTAAAACAAACTGGAATCGGAGAGGCGAAATAATGCCGGTTGATGAAAGACTTCAAGAAGCCAATCGACCGATGTGTCTTATATCTCGCAATGAAAGCAAAAATAAACATGAGGACATACAATGTCCGTACCATGTTTGAAGCTGGCTGGCAAGGCTGCGCAGATTGCAAAACAGATGAGAAGGTATAACATTGAAGTGCTAGGAATTTTCAAAAGCAGGTGGAATAGAAGTGGACTGTCCAAAGTGTCAACTGGAGAGGAGTCAATAATCTACTCCGATATTCTCACACAGACGACAACCAGGAGCACACTCAGTTTTCGAGTGGCTATCATGATATCCCCAACAGCATCGAAGGCTCTCATTCAGTGGGAACCAATCTTTTCCAGGACCAGGATCATAACAGCAAAGTTCAACTCACAAGGAAGGAAAGTCACAATCATTCAATGCTACGCTATGCACCTCCAAATGATGCAGATGAAGAGAAGAAGGAGGAATTTTACAGACAACTGCAATCAACACTGGATAATACCTTAGTTGGCGACATCGAAATCCATTCTGATGGGTTGGGTGACATGAATGCGAAACTGGGAGTGGACAACACAGGGAGAGAACAAACCATGGGTCGAGAAGCGCTCAGTGAGGTGATGAACGAGAATGGAGAATTGTTTGTAGAATCCTGTGCATTCAACAACTTGGTGATTGGAGTCAGGCAGTGTGTTCAAGCACAAGGATATCCACAAGGTGACACGGATTTCACCAGACACCAGATGCAGTGAAAATCAGATCGACTTCATCGCAATGTGAAGAAAGTTGAGACTCAGCCTACTTGACACAAGGTCAAGAAGGGGAGCAGATGTAGGTTCACACCACTCACCATCCAGTGCAAGGAACCTTCGAAATCAAGTTGAAAACCTTCGAGGAAGCTGGTGATAGACCACAGTTCAAGTACAACACTCGGAAACTGAGGGACGAAAGTACAAAGGAAATCTTCACGTTAGTCAGCCATCAAGACAAAATGGGAGATATCGAGGAACATCCCTGAAGAAACCTGTGTGGAAGAACACTGGAACTCTTTGAAAGCTATGTGGAAAGAAACCTACACAGCCGTGTTAGGAAGGAGGAAGAAAGAAGACAAGGAATGTATCTCGATGGATACATGGAAGCTGATAGAGCAGGGAGAGGAGGATAGTGAAGCAGAAGATAAACCAGTGCAAGGATGCTCAAGGACAAGCGGAACTGAGTACAATGTATAAAACACTACACTGGACAAAGAAGTGAAGAAGAGTGCATGGAAAGACAAAAGACACTTCTACGACACATTGGCAAGTGAAGCAGAACAAGCTGCAGGTAGGAGAGACAGAGACTTAACAACATTGTATCAAATAACCGGATTACTGTCTATCTGGGAGGGAGGAGATCAACGCAGACGAAACAAATAAAAGATGATGACGGAAATTTAGTTACGAAAGAAGAGAAACAAAGGAAACAATGGGTTGACCACTTCACGAAGCCATTGAATCGACCACCACCACCACCACCATCTGCACTTCGTCCAGATATACCACCTGCAGCCCAGCCACAGAAATACAAGTAAACACAAATACTCCAACAAAGGTTTGTTTACTGCTAACATCTGGAAGCTCCTCAACAGAGACTTATGTAGGTGGGAATTTGTGAGTAGAAGTGAGTTTCCTCAAGATTTCAAACAACCCTCTCTGATAAGAGCCACCAATCACGAAAAGTGAACCCACAACTTAGTACTAAATGGCACTCCAACATGTAATACTCAGATACAATGCACTGCCGTTATATCACCTAGCTTTGTTATCACAATGTAAACGTAATCAGCAGACTTCAATCAGTGCTGAAAACTTAGCACTTGACAGGCATATCAGTTACTGTCAGGTGACCAATTAGTGTACACAGTCAAATAATGGCATGATCCCCCTTTAAACTTTCGACTAGCTAAAGTCGAACAAGGGATCATTAACCTCTGGTGAGTATCACCCATAACTGACGCATTATTCAAGTGAATTGTAAAAACACAACTCATTACTTTAATTTATTGCTACTAAGCAAGTCCTCTAAGTAGTAGAAAACAAAGCCACTCACTTTCAACCAACCCACAAGTGCTAATGAACAGTCAGTTGTTCACTAAACAATAAGTATTAGAAAATTTAAAAGTAATGTTGCATTAGGATAAAACAAGTTTCAAATAACCTGGTTTGCCTCTTAGTGTTATTCAACGGAGCTGCAACTCTCACTTCTGCTTTTACAGGCTTGACTTTAAAGGCCACAGCTTCAAGTAATTAGTTTACTAAGAAGTGGAGTGATGATGAGCTTGGTATGACGATTAGCATTGCTAGACTTGATCCTGACTAGAGTCATACTGTTGAGTAGTCTTGAAATGAACGGAAAAACTGTAAACTAACATTATATTTAGCTTGGTGGTTGGTAGAAGAATACACGATGAATGTTTCATCCTTCCATGCTGGACATCTCTGCACCTCACGGAGTGATGCAGTTCCAATAAGACTCGGATCCAGTATCTATAGCTTCAAACGAGAAAAATGGATATCTGCTAGACTATGGCTATTATATGATGACTATCCGGAAATACTGAGTATTGGTGTCCAGCAATTTGACTCAGTACAGCAATGAGAAATTACAAGTATCAATAAACAACAGTTGCTTATGATTTTATGATTTTCAATGATTCTTAAACTGACTGATATCATAAAATGACTCAACGAAGAATTACTCTTCTGAACAACACATTCTCAAGCTTTGCAATCGCATTAATTATTACTGTTTATCCCTAGGGGTCCCACTGGAACATAGGGCTTCAGTAACACGTCTCCAATGCGCTCTCTTCTCTGAAATCTTTTGAACCTGGATCCACGACAGCCCACAACCTCTCATTTCCTCCTCGTACGATTTCCGCCATGTCAACCTCGGTTCACACGCCCATCGGGTTCCACTCGAGTGACTGGCGTGACGCATGATGTCCACAGTCGGCCTTCTCAGTGCATACCTAATCCATCTCCACTTCCCTCAACTGCATATTTGTTCAGCGACAGGTTCTTGGTTGGTTCGTTCCCAGACAGAGACCCTTGTTGCATTTTCTTATTATTCTGGCCATCTCATCTCATCTTCAGTAACGAGCCAGCGTAGGCGGCAGCTGTTCATGAATGTGTGTAGTTTGTTGAAAATCACTTTCGTAACGCGCCAAGTCTCTCAACCATCACACAGAAACAGTGATTTGACTGATATTGGTGATGAAAATCCGGATGTTGTTCACGCCTTGTGCTGAGTGCAGAAGATCTCCACACTGATTTCAGTTTAATGAATGCCAGTCTCGCTTTTCCGATCCTGGCTGGCTTTAACATCCTCTTATGTGCCACCGTCTGTAGTTGAAACAGTACTGCCTAGATAGATGAAGGAGGCTACTTCCCTTGAGTTTCTCTCGTTGATGATGATTGGAGTTTGTTGTTGTTGTTGGTTGGGTATCTTCATCACCTTCATCTTCTCTACATTCACTTGAAATCCCGTGTTCGCCGCCCCATCTCTTCTATCAACTTGTTGGATTTCACCTGTAGATCTTCAAGTTTGTGCGACAAGACATTAGACTCAAGTCATCGTTGGCGAAATCCAAGTCTTCTAGTCTCTTTTCCTCAGTCCAGTGTATGCCCATCTTCTCGCTCCTCACTGTTTGTTGCATGATCCAGTCCAGTCGACCACAACACAATCAGGAATATCATGGGTGACCATAGACAGCCTTGTCTTAATCCTGTCTTCACTTCAAAGTCATCACTGAGCTTCCCATTGTGAATCACTTAGCCGGCATGTGGCGTCTTCATATAGTTGTTGAATGAGGCGGATAATGGCTTGTGGTATTCCGTAGTGTTGGAGCAGTTTCCAAATTACCTCTTGGTCGACACTGTCAAAGACCTTCCGAATGTCGATGATGTTGAGATAAGGTGAAGAGTTGACTACCATTCTATGCTCTGTTCCATGATGATGAGAAGCGTTGCAATTTGATCCACACATGATTTGTACTTCCTGAAGACAGCAAGCCTGCCTGCCACTCTTCCGGTCGTAGTTTTGAATCCAGTACATCGTTTAGTCTCTCCAGGATGATGTGGCATAATATTTTGCTTGCTCTGGGTGGACAGGAGTGTGATTCCACACCAGTTCTAGCAAACACTCAGGTCTCCCTCCTTCGGCAGTTTGATATGGTAGCCCTTCTTCCAGTCAATGAGCAGGTAACTTCACTTCCTTCCACACCTTCTGCAATAGTGGTGTGGTGTGGGCATGTCCACTGTTGTCTCAGAGTCTGTTCTCAGTGCTTCTGACGGATTCCATCTAGTACTGCTGCTTTCCCAAATTTCAGTAAGTTTATGGAGTTCAGGACTTCCACCTTTCTTGGATGATTTATGTTTACTTGTATTTCTGTGGCTGGGCTGCAGGTGGTATATCTGGACGAAGTGCAGATGGTGGTGGTGGTGGTGGTCGATTCAATGGCTTCGTGAAGTGGTCAACCCATTGTTTCCTTTGTTTCTCTTCTTTCGTAACTAAATTTCCGTCATCATCTTTTATTTGTTTCGTCTGCGTTGATCTCCTCCCTCCCAGATAGACAGTAATCCGGTTATTTGATACAATGTTGTTAAGTCTCTGTCTCTCCTACCTGCAGCTTGTTCTGCTTCACTTGCCAATGTGTCGTAGCACACACGAGGATGTTAAAGCCAGCCAGGATCGGAAAAGCGAGACTGGCATTCATTAAACTGAAATCAGTGTGGAGATCTTCTGCACTCAGCACAAGGCGTGAACAACATCCGGATTTTCATCACCAATATCAGTCAAATCACTGTTTCTGTGTGATGGTTGAGAGACTTGGCGCGTTACGAAAGTGATTTTCAACAAACTACACACATTCATGAACAGCTGCCGCCTACGCTGGCTCGTTACTGAAGATGAGATGAGATGGCCAGAATAATAAGAAAATGCAACAAGGGTCTCTGTCTGGGAACGAACCAACCAAGAACCTGTCGCTGAACAAATATGCAGTTGAGGGAAGTGGAGATGGATTAGGTATGCACTGAGAAGGCCGACTGTGGACATCATGCGTCACGCCAGTCACTCGAGTGGAACCCGATGGGCGTGTGAACCGAGGTTGACATGGCGGAAATCGTACGAGGAGGAAATGAGAGGTTGTGGGCTGTCGTGGATCCAGGTTCAAAAGATTTCAGAGAAGAGAGCGCATTGGAGACGTGTTACTGAAGCCCTATGTTCCAGTGGGACCCCTAGGGATAAACAGTAATAATTAATGCGATTGCAAAGCTTGAGAATGTGTTGTTCAGAAGAGTAATTCTTCGTTGAGTCATTTTATGATATCAGTCAGTTTAAGAATCATTGAAAATCATAAAATCATAAGCAACTGTTGTTTATTGATACTTGTAATTTCTCATTGCTGTACTGAGTCAAATTGCTGGACACCAATACTCAGTATTTCCGGATAGTCATCATATAATAGCCATAGTCTAGCAGATATCCATTTTTCTCGTTTGAAGCTATAGATACTGGATCCGAGTCTTATTGGAACTGCATCACTCCGTGAGGTGCAGAGATGTCCAGCATGGAAGGATGAAACATTCATCGTGTATTCTTCTACCAACCACCAAGCTAAATATAATGTTAGTTTACAGTTTTTCCGTTCATTTCAAGACTACTCAACAGTATGACTCTAGTCAGGATCAAGTCTAGCAATGCTAATCGTCATACCAAGCTCATCATCACTCCACTTCTTAGTAAACTAATTACTTGAAGCTGTGGCCTTTAAAGTCAAGCCTGTAAAAGCAGAAGTGAGAGTTGCAGCTCCGTTGAATAACACTAAGAGGCAAACCAGGTTATTTGAAACTTGTTTTATCCTAATGCAACATTACTTTTAAATTTTCTAATACTTATTGTTTAGTGAACAACTGACTGTTCATTAGCACTTGTGGGTTGGTTGAAAGTGAGTGGCTTTGTTTTCTACTACTTAGAGGACTTGCTTAGTAGCAATAAATTAAAGTAATGAGTTGTGTTTTTACAATTCACTTGAATAATGCGTCAGTTATGGGTGATACTCACCAGAGGTTAATGATCCCTTGTTCGACTTTAGCTAGTCGAAAGTTTAAAGGGGGATCATGCCATTATTTGACTGTGTACACTAATTGGTCACCTGACAGTAACTGATATGCCTGTCAAGTGCTAAGTTTTCAGCACTGATTGAAGTCTGCTGATTACGTTTACATTGTGATAACAAAGCTAGGTGATATAACGGCAGTGCATTGTATCTGAGTATTACATGTTGGAGTGCCATTTAGTACTAAGTTGTGGGTTCACTTTTCGTGATTGGTGGCTCTTATCAGAGAGGGTTGTTTGAAATCTTGAGGAAACTCACTTCTACTCACAAATTCCCACCTACATAAGTCTCTGTTGAGGAGCTTCCAGATGTTAGCAGTAAACAAACCTTTGTTGGAGTATTTGTGTTTACTTGTATTTCTGTGGCTGGGCTGCAGGTGGTATATCTGGACGAAGTGCAGATGGTGGTGGTGGTGGTGGTCGATTCAATGGCTTCGTGAAGTGGTCAACCCATTGTTTCCTTTGTTTCTCTTCTTTCGTAACTAAATTTCCGTCATCATCTTTTATTTGTTTCGTCTGCGTTGATCTCCTCCCTCCCAGATAGACAGTAATCCGGTTATTTGATACAATGTTGTTAAGTCTCTGTCTCTCCTACCTGCAGCTTGTTCTGCTTCACTTGCCAATGTGTCGTAGAAGTGTCTTTTGTCTTTCCATGCACTCTTCTTCACTTCTTTGTCCAGTGTAGTGTTTTATACATTGTACTCAGTTCCGCTTGTCCTTGAGCATCCTTGCACTGGTTTATCTTCTGCTTCACTATCCTCCTCTCCCTGCTCTATCAGCTTCCATGTATCCATCGAGATACATTCCTTGTCTTCTTTCTTCCTCCTTCCTAACACGGCTGTGTAGGTTTCTTTCCACATAGCTTTCAAAGAGTTCCAGTGTTCTTCCACACAGGTTTCTTCAGGGATGTTCCTCGATATCTCCCATTTTGTCTTGATGGCTGACTAACGTGAAGATTTCCTTTGTACTTTCGTCCCTCAGTTTCCGAGTGTTGTACTTGAACTGTGGTCTATCACCAGCTTCCTCGAAGGTTTTCAACTTGATTTCGAAGGTTCCTTGCACTGGATGGTGAGTGGTGTGAACCTACATCTGCTCCCCTTCTTGACCTTGTGTCAAGTAGGCTGAGTCTCAACTTTCTTCACATTGCGATGAAGTCGATCTGATTTTCACTGCATCTGGTGTCTGGTGAAATCCGTGTCACCTTGTGGATATCCTTGTGCTTGAACACACTGCCTGACTCCAATCACCAAGTTGTTGAATGCACAGGATTCTACAAACAATTCTCCATTCTCGTTCATCACCTCACTGAGCGCTTCTCGACCCATGGTTTGTTCTCTCCCTGTGTTGTCCACTCCCAGTTTCGCATTCATGTCACCCAACCCATCAGAATGGATTTCGATGTCGCCAACTAAGGTATTATCCAGTGTTGATTGCAGTTGTCTGTAAAATTCCTCCTTCTTCTCTTCATCTGCATCATTTGGAGGTGCATAGCGTAGCATTGAATGATTGTGACTTTCCTTCCTTGTGAGTTGAACTTTGCTGTTATGATCCTGGTCCTGGAAAAGATTGGTTCCCACTGAATGAGAGCCTTCGATGCTGTTGGGGATATCATGATAGCCACTCGAAAACTGAGTGTGCTCCTGGTTGTCGTCTGTGTGAGAATATCGGAGTAGATTATTGACTCCTCTCCAGTTGACACTTTGGACAGTCCACTTCTATTCCACCTGCTTTTGAAAATTCCTAGCACTTCAATGTTATACCTTCTCATCTGTTTTGCAATCTGCGCAGCCTTGCCAGCCAGCTTCAAACATGGTACGGACATTGTATGTCCTCATGTTTATTTTTGCTTTCATTGCGAGATATAAGACACATCGGTCGATTGGCTTCTTGAAGTCTTTCATCAACCGGCATTATTTCGCCTCTCCGATTCCAGTTTGTTTTAATTTTTTATGTTTTGTTTGTGCTTTGAAGTTTCTTTATCGGTTGGATTTGTTTTACTGGGTAGGGTTGCCAGCCCTAGGCTTAACCTTCCCTCTTTATTTGGGCTTAGGACGGGCTCGTAACTAGTGAAGTTGTTAACCTTTCGAGTTGATTTAGACGCGTTTACAACAGTCCAAATCCTCCGATTTTTGTAAATGTTTCTTTTTTGGGCGAGTCTTTCGGTATGGAAGATGGCAACGAATTGAATAATACAAGCTGATGACTGAAGATTAAATGAAAATCTGGGTCATGACAGGATTCGAACCAGTCACCACAGAGTTTCCAACTTCGTATTCTACCGGTTGACCTACGCGATCCTTTTGCTGATTAGATTTTTATTCCACTTCAATCTCCAAGGCTTTTGCCTGACTGCTCTGTGAGTTGGTGACGCGTCGTTATGGCTTGGTAATAATAATAATATATTGACTTTATTCCTAACAATCTTCGGTAGAATTTGGAATTGTCAACATGATATATTGCAATAGCAACTACATATATGTATGTGTATACTTGTTTACAACTTTTCGAATCGTGTTATTATGGAAATTCAAGTTATGCAAATAATAATTAATAACCAGAACATTTTACGCTCTTAATTCATTTAAATGAGATTGTTAACTGTTACAAAGTTGATGTGTGATTTCTGTTCTAACACTTTTTTCATCACAAAATATGCGTGCTAGGTAAGGTACAGTGGAATTCTTATACTTACCTGTACGAGCACATAGTCTTATGTAGTTTCTCCTTGTCCTCCCTGACGAGATACATGGAGAGAGCTGTGAATGAAGTGGATGCTCAGTGTCAGTTAAAATTTCTGTAGCTAGTTGCTTACTAGAATTTAAACGTCTGTCAACTACAATGTTAATCAGTTGAGCCACAAGCACACCACTCATCCTGCTGACGGCTTTCGAAGCCCTGTGCAATATAATGTAGTTCTTTTTTAGAAGACCAGTAAAGATCAATGGGGAACAATATAGAAGAATAGGTAAAATGCAGGAATTAATAAATTGTAAAAGAAGAGATTGAGTTATACCAGAGAGCCTCAGTTTCTTTATGCAGTAAGTTAACCGGAAGATTTTTTTACAAGTCAAGAAAATATGAGATGGCCAATAAAGATTAGAAGTAAAACTCAACCCAAGATAGTTAACACTCGATTTACTGTCTGCACAAGTATCATCAATGGAACAGACGTCGTGGGGCTTAAGCAGCTCACATAACTCTTGTTTACGCTTGAGACTAAAATTAACAGTCTGACATTTAGAAGCGTTTAACTTGAGACCATTGGCCGACTACAGACAAGAATTCATTGAATTTAGAGCAATCTAAGTGAGAGTTAACTGGAATAGACACCGTCAGGTCATCAGCATACTTAATAAAATTAGTTTCAACAGAATAAGCTAGATCATGCAAAAAAACGGAAACAGAAAAGGAGAAAGTATAGCACCTTGAGGCACACCAGCTTCAGTAAGTAATGAAGTCGAGAGCTTCCCTTTATAGACTGTGTACTGTTTTCTTTCAGAAAAACATGAATACAGTCACTTTGTAACCGAAGACTCAGTATGAGCGATGGCGAGCTTATTTAACAAGAGTGGTCTACGAACAGACTCAAAGGCTGATGCTTAATCCAAGAAGGCACAACGAACATACTTAACACCTTTGTTGAGACTAGAAACAATATTATGATGCAAGACAGTGACAGCTGCCGAAATACTTCTCCTTTATTGGTAAACAAACCTTATCGATCTCTGAAAACCTTCAATAAAGGTTCAAGCACAATGAGAATTAATTTACTTATGGTGTTCATAAAAGTGGAAGTTATAGCAAGAGGTCGAAACTTAACATTTTATCCAAGGATCGTACTTACACTGGCTGTCTGGCCAGGACTTCTCATCCCTATACAAATCTGCTTGAATTTGAGAAAGGGAGCATCATATTATCACTCTAACTATCTCAGATAATCGTGGTTTGCCAGAATTCTATTAATGATACTGGGTGATAATTGATGGTGGAGTGAAAATATGGGTTGCGGAAAGATAATGCTGGATCACTATGGGCGGAAAAATGTAGGCAAAATAATGCAAAATTATTTACAGTCTGACATAATGTCCAGGTTCCTTCAAATTGTAGTTTCGGCTTCCCTTTTAACATTAATAACAGTTATTATAATAACAAGAATAACCGCTTTATTCCTGACAAATTTTTGATGCACTACATAATTGTAGGTATGTAATGCTTGAATGAATTCACTCCCTGTGAAATATTTCTAAACGAAATAATTATTACGTCTCAGGAATATCATTAATAACAGTATTACGGATAAGAATATGAAACAACTAGCCATTGTTTGGTTACCTTCTGGTTTGAAAGCTGGAGTGAATAGAAGACCATGCGTAAGTTTCACTGGTGATGGTTGATTCAGCCAGTTAAAGAATCTGCAATTTGGGGTAACTATTTCAGGCACATCAATAGGATGTATTGTTGTGTGTTTAGAAGTTCTTTGCCATCCGGCGCGATGCTTTCTCTTTATTTTTGTGTTGACTTTTAAAACCATAGGTGTGAAACATTTTATAAATGCACGACAGTACATGTTACTTTTGGAAGATGTATTTGAATGGAAAGAATTTAATGCAATACATTCGGTTGAAATGTTTTGATAGCCCAAGGTTCAAGCAGGCCGCTAAATATTGAACAGAATGTTTAACCACTGTTATGTTGAAGTGAAAAGTAAAATTATTTAAAATTAATTTAATTATCTAATTAGTATTTTCTTGGCTCATCGCTTAACTAACATTCAAGTAACCACTAGAAGTGTAATGTTAGTTATATACCTAATGTTGTTTCGCATAAACGGTTTCACTTCGCAGATTAATATACAAAGTGAGTGATTAACCCTCCACACTAAGCCTTTGTGTTGACATTTCTGTCCCAATGCAATAGTAAGAGTATATTATGTTCTTCGGTGAAATTAATACAGTGAAATCAGTTTAAGCGAATGTCTACTACTACCACTCAGGGTATTCTAGACAAAATACAAATCTAAGTGCCTGTTAATTAGCCTCGGATAACACTTGCTGAAATATGAGGTTTGGGTGAAGCGCAAAGGACAAGATTAGCAGAATAAAGTGATATCATAATACTTCATGAATACTCCTCAGCTGCAGACAGTCTAAAAGGAGAATAGTTATTACCATACGGGATAGTTAGGAAATCAATAGTCTTAAGTTTTACATCAAAACATTGCTAATCTGTATAATCAGTAAGAGAGCTAACTGTACAGTGGTGTAAGAAATGCAAGAAAGGAATAATTACAACTAGCTAACAATAGGTGAGTAAAATGAAGAATTATGTTAATAATATGAAACAAGATCAAACTATAGTCAGCACGGAAGTGACAGAATGACCACACTCTTCCTCAGTATGCTGAGGAGTTTAAGCTTATGAACCTCAACGTGAGAAGAAGAAGTGATGATACGATCGAAAAGATCATCCGTAGAAAAGATAAATAAACTGGTCAATACCTTTAATAACACAGTTTGTTTCCAGCCTGCTATAATCATGGCCTAGTTAAAATAATTCACCATAGAACTTGAAACTTATGTTCTACGGACAAGTTTGAGGAAGAAGTAAACAGTGCCGAAGAGTGTCTTCAAGAGGGCGGATATTCTAGATTTGTTACGAAGTGTGAAGAGTAACAAGTCGGGAGAAATAAGCAGTTTTTTATTCACTTTGCATTCAATGAAGTGCAATATCCAAAAGAATAGAGGCGAAAATCACAGGAACACTAAAAAGAAGCTTTCCTGCAGCCAAACTTCTATCAGTATACGTTATCGCAAGCTTACTGAACCAGTCTATATTGCATAAATACGCTGTTCACGTCATCTCCAACTCCATTTATTAATTCACATGTAATTATATTAGATACTGGAATGACTGAGAGAAGGGAATCTATTAGGTTGCTTGAGCAAATGTTGAAGATTCTGTGCCTGAAAAAATCCTAATCAGGGTAATTGTCAGGTACTTCATAGACATACATCAGTTTGCTACCCCAAATGCCTTTAAAATAATAGATGTACAGAAAATGCATGGACTGCTAAGGTTTGCGGAAACTACTGCTATAAAACAACTTGAACTTGGCTGCTGTACACACAAGGAGAGTGTGGTCAATCTTTCACTTCTGTGGCGACTATGATTTGATATTACTTCAATTTAATTACTTAATTTCTAGAAAGTATTCATAGCAGACTGATGTCAATTGGAGAACCGTCGAAAATCTGAGATCACTGAACAGCTGTATTGTCCCAGTGTGGGACGTCTCAGTAGTATACACCCACGACCTCATCAGCCAGAGATGGAACTCAGGACATTCATGTCTTGCAATGAATGCGTTAACCATTCAGTCACTGGTTCAAAGTTCAATGATCCACAGTTTGTTACCTCTACCATTTTGCAATACAGCACAACTATCCACCAAGGTCTTCAGTTGGTATCCGCCTGAAATGGGTAAAGTACTAGTAAATCTCAAACTAAAATTCCGAAATTCTTCTTCTCACTCATCTACTATTCTTGTATTTCTTACTCCTCTAAGCAATTGGTTCGCTTGCATGTACAACTTAAGACTAATCATTTCCTGGTTTTAAAATATCCAGTGTGCTAAATCCCACTCTCCTTTTAGACTGTCTGCAGCTGAGGAGTATTCGCGAAATGAAATGATGTAGTTTTATTCTGTAAATGCATGAATATTTAATGACGTAAATTGACGCGGAGAATGTCTTATGTTGACGAATTACGCCTTCAGAACTTTTAATGCCTAAGTTATTTTTTACATCCCTCCCTAGTCTTGCAATCCAACTTTTCATCTAGTCTGATCAAAAGTGATTTTTTTTTCCCTTGCTAAATTCCTATTGAATTAGATAGGAATGAGGAAGCTAGGCAGTTAATGAAGTGAAAACTAAAAATGTTTAGTTGTTGGTTATGGTATTTTGAAACTTGTAGAGTGCTCGGACTTTGAACTGTAACTCTGTACAGGTCTACCTCAGTTTCCACCTTCGTATTACGGTTGGTGTATTATACCGTGTTGGGTCAATATCTAAAAGTTTCGACCTCATGGTTTCATCGATGACATTATCCCATCTTTTATAGACCCTCTATTGACTAAAGCTACAGAAGCTAAAAAGCTGCTTGTATTCTAATATTTCATCAACAAATTATAAGGCTTATTGTCTTTAGATTTGAGAAGGGAATGAAATGATTATTATAGGTGTGTCAATGAATGGATAACCGACGGTTTTCAATGGGTGTGACAGGCTTACATAGTATTTTGATTACTTTACTCTGATTGCATAAGAAGTAACAGTGATTTGTAAGCAATTGTACAAGATTTAATAAATTTTTAATGGCATTGATGATATTTTTTTTAGAGAATGGAAAAACGTCTCATGTTACTTTTTATATTGATCACTTTGATTTGTCATAACATTCTTATCAACGTTTTTCTCATCTTGAGTAAATATACGCGGATTAATTCCATACAGCCTAATTTATAATGACCAAAGTGGTAACATTGAACTATTTATTTGTTTTCTACGGGTTGACTGTAAGCCGTAGAAAAATGAATTTATTACCTATCTGATGTAAGCTGGTGGTCGGAAGTAAGCCTGATTCGCTAGTCTGTTGGTGGCCCTCAACTCCATTCGCTCTACTGTTATTGGCTATACAACAAAGCAAATAATTAATTGTGTGAAAACAAATAATCACCGATGGGATTCGGTGAGTGAATGATAACGTGTTCTCCACGAGACCTAACGGTGTTGAATTCAATCCATGGTGGGATCATGGATGTCCACATACTAGGAGGAAACAGGTGTCCAATGCTTCTAGGCTTTCAGTGATTCTCTAGCACATGTCAGTCTGTGATGAGTAACACATGTGAACAAATAAAATCCCCATCAACCTTCAACTAGAAAAACTTTTTCTATTAAATCCAAGACGAAAATCAGAAAATTTCCACGAGAAAGTATTAAACAGTTGCTTTTATAAAATTACTAAAGTAGAATGACAATAGATTGTTCTAGTCGTCACTAAAGCTTCTATTTGGTTAAGTGAAACAGTTTGTCTGTATGTGCGTTTATTTGTACGTATATGTACATAAATGATAGATAGAATGACTCAGTCTTCAACTTCTTGCTTTTGTCACTTCAGAAGTCCACAAAAATAGGTGAGTCAGCGTCATCTTATGATTTCTGTCGTGTTTAGTACATACCATGCCTTGTGTATATCTACGTATGTACAGGTTTAGCGCGGTATGAGAATGTATTATTGATTAACAAGAATGTAATGATGATTAATTGATAATTAGCAATTAAAGAATAAAGTAAATACGTTTCTAAACAAAATATGAAATCCTAATTGCTTATTTCAGTAGTTATTAGGATGACCTTCTAAAGTCAGTCTACACCCCAGTGTCGGTCTTCTATCCACGTTAAATGAATTCTTAAAAGAAGCATTTAGTATGAAAAGCGAAATGCGATTAGCAACAATCGTTTACTTTTATACAAATCCTAAAAAGTTGAATTTTGAAATATTGTTTAAACATATTGTTCGAATGCTGAGGCATCATCTGCTCTTCAGTGTACATTCAGGTGGAACATAGCCCACAAACACCAGGTCTCATAGTGAGTATATTGATACTCAGTGATCTAAACAATGTTATACAGTATCAGAGATAGGATGAAAAAACTATCCACTTCTTCATAGTTAGGCGTTTTGACCTATTCTTGCTGTTGAATAACAGTGAATTATTAGTTAGGCTATAAGAAATAGGTAGATAACTGTAAGGATTCACTGGTTGAAGGAATTTTATTTTTTCTGTGATAAGAAGACAAGGTTTAAAGCCCTAAATGATTAGCTTAAACACAAAACTTTTCAGTCTATGTCTCCGGTTCGATTTCCACATTATATACTGTGATGAATACTGAAGTCACCTCTCCGAGCTTGGTACAAGAGGAGGTATTAAATAAAATCCAGTGAGACAGTGAATAAACAAAAACGTTTAAAATTTATTTGATGTACAGCAAATTTTATATGCTGTTGTATAACATAATTATGTCTAGACTACATTTGCTTAAAAGAACTACATTTTTCATTATTATTATCATGTGTCCCTTGGGTTCGTGGTAGAACATAGAGCTTCAGTAGCACGTCTCCATTTCACTCTGTCCACTGCAGTCTTTTCAATCCAGCTCCACCACTGCCTGCCTATAAGCTTTCATTTCTTCCTCACACCATCTCCTCCATATCACCCTCGACTCAGATGCCCAACTCGTCGTTTCCCATTTGGATTCCACTCGACGGTTGGTGTGGCGCATGATGTCCCCAGTCGATCTTCTCGGTGTATGTCCAATCCAATCTATCCCCACTTTCTTCTGCATATTTGTTAGTTGATGGGTTGTTGGTTGGTTTGTTGCCAGCTAGCTAGCTAGCCAGCCAGCCAGCCAGAGTTCCTTGTTGTTTATTCTTATAATTCTGGCCATTTGATCTTCAGTGTCAGTAACGAGCCAGCGTAGGCAATTGTTGATGAATGTCTATAATTGTTGGTTTTTGCCTGTAAATCTTGGTGTTTGTGCCACAAGACATCAGACATAAAGCATCATCGCTGGCGAAATCCGAACCTTCTGGGGTCTTTTCATCGGCCAAACAGTGTATGTTCCTCTTCTCGCTCCTCACAGTTTGCTGCATGCTCCAGTCTAGTCCACTACAATCAGGAAGATCATTAGTAGACGGAAACCTTGCGTTACTCCCATCTTCATTTCAAAGGCGTCATTAAGCTTTCCATTGTGAATTACTTGGTACGTAGCGTTAAACAAACCACATAAGCTAAGATATTAATTCATGAATAATATGAATAAAGAGTGCAAGTTAGATAGGAAATAGATCTGCTGTAATGATGTCGGCACAGCTTGGGGGATATAACCATTCTTGTGTATCAAAATCGCTGGCTACTTCCATTCCGATAGACTAAAACAGCCTCACTTCTCATTATTATCTAACATTTCAAATTGTAAACAGCTGAAGAGAGACCAAGGAAATTGAAGGAATTCATGAATAGTCTACTTATATCATTTTTATTCGACATTTTAAGTGCTGGTCTCATGTTCAACCCCTTCCTCGGAAAACATAATACTCCCCTTACAACTAATGCGACAAAATTCATACTATTATCTGTTTTTTCTATGGAGAGTTTTCCAAACTGGATCATTCACTTTTCAACTTGTAGTAATACATTGGAAGTGTCAGTGATTTTCCCTTCTGTAATTTATTGAGTAAATGAGGTTAATGTTGATATCTTAGAATTCTTCGAGCAATTAAAATTTACGATTTACAACTGAAGTAACATGACGTGGTGATATGTTTATGCATCTTCGATCAGTAACCTTTAAATTCTATCCTTGATAGCTGACTGATTCCTCTGAAATCGAAAAAGGCGGTAAGAAAACAGAAGTTGATTCAGTAAAACAAACAATGTGAGCGAAGAAATATTTCTTTTCAATTAGTTCCTCATCAATGGCTCTACACTAATATAGCATTTTCAAACGTAAAATTACATACCAATCTAGTGGTGAGAGTTGTTCAGTGAAAGGTTATCAATCTCAAAGTTTCAAGAAGGTGATAATTGATCAGGTAATTAAGACAGTTAACTAAAGCAAAGATTAATTATCGTAGAAAGATTTTGCGAACAGGTTCTTACATAATTGATATTTTATATAATGATAACTAAAGAGCAAAAATGAACTGTTACGTGAAATGGTGAATTGTTGATGGTAATTAGAGACAGTAGGGGGAGAGAAAGATGATTAAGTCTGTAATAGTAATAATAATAATAATAATAATAATAATGGAGCTATTGAAATACTAGTTATAGTGAATTGTATGGTGGATGAAACGAAGAGTCTTGTTGTAATAAATGAGCTATACAGATGGCCAAGGCAAAGAAAGAGGCTGTACGAATCTCTTCTGAACACACAGACTTGGCTTGTGTAGGTGGATTCCTATGGCTTCTGCTGTATGTAAAAGACAGACTCGTAGAGGATGGGTGAGGTGAGAAGGAATGTGATAAATAACTTTAAAGGCATTATGAATGTTAACTCGGTGGCCGGTGTCAATCAGATGAGAGAGTATTGAGCTTCGTGTCAGTCTGGTTTCCCCCTTGATTTCCCCCTTGATTCGTAAGATTAATAATGCACAAAACCACCTGTATATAAATATGCGTTTGCAGTTGCCTTCCTAGAAGAATGTTCTCTACTGATTTCACCTGTTGAACCACCCCAGCACACAAAATCACATATCTTCCCACAAAAATTCGAAATATACTGCATTTGTTGTGAAGTAGTTCAAGGGAGTTTCGGGGTTTTTGAAGAATTTGACGAGTATTATTTCACACCTGAACAATAACAAAAACAGTTTCAGTCCAGTAATCTTTCCTCAAAACTAGTTCCTAACATCAGATAATATTGTATCAAATGCACTGAGACATCTATTCATTTAGCTTAGTAGTTACGACAGAAGGTCGATGAATAAAATTTAGTCAGAGATAAAGACCAGGCAGGACGACAACAAAAGTGAATAGTTGGTATGAATGATATTCCATGATAACGCTAAAATACTATCCTTTGGAAAGGATTTTTTGTTTGGATACACTTTGTATACTTAGTATCTGTAAATAAACACCACCGACCAGTTTTGAAGAGAACTGTAAAATAGAGTTACTGGAAGTAGTTCATCCTATATGATGGAACTAACTAGGGTAACCAAGTAACTGATGAAAGACAGTAGATAGCCGTGGAACGTGGACCACTAGTTTCATTCTATCTGGGATTTATCAGCTGGATATCCCTGCCTCCTAGTGAGCGATGCTGCTTCCATTAAGAATCGAATTATCACGTCCCGTTTCTCAAGTCTTCGAAGAATAATGGTTGGTTATAGATCCCTTTGAAAGACCTTACCAATCTTACTGCACAGCCTAACAGTAATAGTGAAACGAACCCTTTACATATATGCATTGTCAATTATTTAAACAAATATGATATACCACCAGAGGATCAGATGACCAACATCAATCAATCGACGGATATTTGTTCAGTAGTCGAAATTCAAACAAAAAAAAGACATCGTAAACCAATCACAAAGAAGAAGCGCCCAGTTAATGATCATAAAAATCATTATTACGAGAGATGAATAAGCACCACATTAATGAAGAAGGCTTATTCTTGTTCACTTCAATTCAGGAAGAATGAAATTGAAAACGTTATAATGTGGAACTAGACTGGTGTTGTTGTTTCGAAGAGAAAGAATCAACCAAAAAATAAATAAACTGGTGATAAATCTGTCAGTGTTTGTATGAAACAGTCAAGATATGAGTGGCCTAAATTTAACAGTGAATTTTTATTACCATGGTAGAGAAGAGAACAAATAAGATGTTTTCAATACTGTAATGAAATTATTCATCCTTATAACTGATGACTAGTTGGATGCGATAATGATAATAACGAACCAATAAATAAATAAATTTAATAGAGGTAGGATGCCGTCGTTTACTAAATTCAAGTACCTATAGCTTAGAGACAACTGACGAATAGAATCAAAGTACTGATCTGTAGATTTTCTGTCCCCCCCCCCCCTATGATTGATTATCTCAAAACCTTAACTTCTATGGATACCTCTATTTCAAAAACTTGATCACAGATTTATGTTAGGTTGAAAATCGCTTAAAACCTGCCTGGACTGGATAGTTGTATCGCCCTAATTCGGGAATCATCAGTATTACGTACTCAGGACCCTATAGGGAATTGAGACCAAGATCATCGTATATAATACAGATCATGTTACTGCTTAAACTCTGGGTCCTAATCTAACGTTCCACTTGTTTCCATATAACTCCACTATCATCTAACATCACTGGAGGCTTAATGGTGACGTTCTTACCATGCGATCTAACGATTTTTGGCTCAACCTTTACATAGTTATGGATATACATTGAAAAAGAACCTCGAACTAGTTTGACAAACCTGCTAAGTTCTTTCTGGTTTTTTACTGACTGTTCAGATGACATCAGTTCATAATGAAAACTACGTGGAAATCAGTCAGTTCCCACTAGACCTCTGTTCAAATCATTCTTCATCTGTCAGGTAGATAACAAACAACTGTTCGCTGTTTTACACACACTTACACATTATCCACTCTGTTATCTTAAAATTTTCAGTTTCACTTTAGCCAAGCGGATAGATAGTCGACCGTTGTAAACCAGTTGGTATGTCACTGAATTCATAATTCTCATGAAATTTCCTAAATATCCAATTATTATAATCATTATAACGGAACAACTGATATCCTTTAAAACCAAGGCAAACATCTGACTCATCTTTTACTATGTTCATCTACAAAAATCTCAACAATAAACAGGCTTATTAAGGTTATGAACCAAAGGTTTTAAGACAGCAAACAACACTTATAGACATTATGGTGTGTGACAACTGGTAACACAAGAATTCGTAGAATGATGATTGAAGAATACACATTTTTTTCTGCAATATGTGAATCATTCAATTATGATTGTGTTTACGCGCTGCAAACAACGAAAATGACAACAATAACAACTGATTTTATCCTTATTTATCTATTTGTTTACTAACTTGTTTGTCGGTCTACAGTGTGACAACGGTTTTCTATAACAGTTATAACATCCACTGACGACTTATCATAACACGTTTGACTCCTACTTTTTTAGTTCTCTTCGCATTTCGTTAACCTAAAAATTTTATTCTACGCCTTATTCTTCCTTTTTTTCTCTTTGACCTTCAGATTTAAAAGTGTCTACATTCAATGAACATTAAATGTTGATCATTTAATCTTCTTCCAAACAATTCACTGATTTACTAGCCTCATCTAGATAAACATTGTTTAGGTGAAAAATAAAGCTCTAAAGTATATGATTGTTACTATTTGCCTTTTAAATGAATGACACTTTAATGCATTCATGTTAGGTGGTTTTTAAAAAAAGCCGATAATACATTTTTGCTTGCTCGTACATCACTAAACAGACGTAAGAAAGAACGCAGTTGACTGAGGATAATCCGGGAATAATTTGTAAACCTATATATATATATATATATATATATATATATATATATATATATATATATATATATATATATATATATTTAAACATTTGAAAAACTAGGTGAACATTTTTAAATTGACATTTTAAAGTCAGCATAAAGAAAATATTTTGTTGAGTCAGATGAGAGGAGTTATTCGCTCGAAAAAGCCATATAGCTTAGTTACTCACTAGTAAGACATTTTGGCAACCTTGGGAACTCAAGTGAAATTTGGCCGAGAATGACTGGTTTTGACGCGTTTCTCATCGCAGATTCAAATCAGCTAGAGAAGAAATGAAAATCTGGGAGCGCTGCACAACCGTTCCTTCTGAGTTCAGTACTTCTGAAACCGTTAGGTCCACACATATCATCAGTTAAACTAGCCTCAGGATTCTTTGTATGCTCATATATCGTACAATACTGAGATAAGTTTTGAAATTCTCCCTTCTTCTGTTACCAAAAACGGCAATGTTCAATTGCTGGGATCGTTTTATTGGTATTTCCATGTCCCTAACTGACGTGAACCTTCTATAGAGTTGCTGTTACTCATTTGATGTAATCACTATTTGGCTGTTCACTCAGTATCCCATTTACTATCATTGACTGACTCTGATTCGCCGTTAAACACTCCTTCTCTCAACTTTTTCCTTTAATTCCACCCATTTCTGACCCTCTCTCACTGTTTTTATGGTTGGACAGAAATGAGCTGTTTCACTCTTTGTGATTGAAATTTGAAAACTTCGCATCAAAAGTACTAGAACTTGTTATCAAGATAAACAACAAACGTTGAACAATAAAATTTGAACAGTACAAAATGAACGATGAAATATGTATATAAGTTTTCAATGATGAAATTATGCGTTAAAAATATTATATTGTTTATCTTTGCTTTTGAGCGATTATTTGAATAATACTGTCCAAATTATAGTTTAAATTAAAGAGAAATGATAACAAAGTATTGTTTAACATATGAAAATAAATTGAACATTGAATACAACTTTATTCGCGTTATTACTATTTTCATACAAACACAATGATTCATATCTATTTCATTTGATATCTGAAGCAACCATTTACTCACTGAGTTATATGTAAGACACAGAGAGACAAAGTAAGTGAGTGGAAAAAGTAAAGTGTGACAGTAAGAAATGTTTCGGAAACAATAAATCAGTGCATTTAACATCTCATGAAAACCAGAAGAAATTGACACTTGGAAAGAGGATGAGAAGGGGAAGGCGTTTTTCTCTTCATTGTCATTGTGAATGACTCAAGTTCAGACAGTTCTTTGTCTCATTTAATGAATGATTTAAAAAACTTACCATTATAAGAGTATATATTTACTTAAAAGCATAAAATTTGTTTTTTATATCATTAAAACAAAATTCTAAAAATGATATGATGAAACTGTATATAATATCAAAAATGTTGCAGAAGATAAATGGCACAATACTGAACAAATCATAATTCTCTTTAGCTTTTTAGCCTTCAACCTGGATAAGCTAACTATGATACGCTAGAGTAGCTTTATAAAACACCACTTATGTATAAGGAACTTCTAGAAATCCAAAGAATAAACGAAAAGTTTAAAATACCTCTTTTTTCTCAATGAACTGATAATCAGCAGACATTCCATCAATTCACGAACAGAATTCTTAGAAAAGATTAAAAGTATTAACATAGCATTATACAAATCCATCGAATCCTAGTCGACGATCAAAACTATATCCATTCTGCTCAATGAAGAGAAAAATCCCTCAGAATGCACAAAACTCAAATGTTCAAGTCTAATGGAAGTTATTGATCTCTGTCTGACAATATACTTCCAATTCAACGGCAAGATATACAAACAGATGAAAAGAACTCCGATGGAATCACCGATGTCTGAACTAAATGCAGAGTCTGGAGGCCATCATTCTGTCTATGATTAAACCAAAATTTTGGATTCGTTATATGGACAACACTTTTGTCATTATTAAAAAAGGTGATATAGAAAACACCCATAGCTTGATCAACAACTTTTTCAATGACATCAAATTCACAATGGAGAAAGAGTCGAACAACCAACTATCATTCCTGGGTGTTCTAGTCAGCAGAATAAATACCTGAAACCCAAGTGTAGAGAAAGCCAGCACACAGTGATCAAATCCTCAGCTACAGTACCAACAACCCAAAACCGCACAAAATTAGTTGCGTGCAGACTCTATTCAAAAGAATGAGAACACACTGCACTACAACAACTTCATGGAGAAATAAAGAAAATAACCTGATGTCCGTCCTAAAGAAGAACTGCTTGCTACCCACGTAACTTAATCAGAAGATACCTATCCCGTACATCATCAACCATAAAGTCATCGACAGAAATCAATATCAAGAATATATCAGAAATCATGACAAGATTACTGAGATCACTTGGTGGAATTGGTGTGGCTCATAAACCAAAGAATTCCCTTCAAACACTATTTGCAGCCCGAAGGATGCAATAACCAAAGAAGACAGACCGAATATCACTTACAAAATCAACTGCAATAACTATAGTCAAAAACACTACATTGGACAAAGTGGTCACCCTCTTCGCCTTTGTCTACATGAACACCAATCGGATATAAAATGTCACGACATTTCATCACTCATTTCAATGCATGTGGATAAAAATCTAGACATGAATTCAATTTCGACTATGTAGAAATTTTGGATGGAGAGAGGAAACACAGAGAATATCAGAGAATTCCTATAAGTTTCTCATTCAGATCAGTCAACCAGCAATCAATAGATGTATAGACATGATAGGCCCAATCTATCAACGAATGAGGAAAATGATAACGACAGAGAGGTGAGAGGTCAAGCGGCAGAACAGCCAGCAGGAAAAGCCATATAGTCAATGATATAACAATTGAAAGAAACAACTAATCACAAGCCAGTAGGTCAGGTCAAGCTACTAAATCACTCACGGAGAGATACTGACACCTCACTTCATACTGAATTTAGTGCCGATGATATCGTCTAGAAAGACGATGAAAGCTCCACGATTAAACAACCCAGGTCAGAGAACACAATACAACTAAGAAATAGAGACACAAATCATTCAGCAGTCTCAGGCAAAACTAGAGTTTAGAAACTCCTTGATGCAACAGTTCATTTTTAAGAGTCGCCAGACTTACTTCGAGATGAGACTTCCCTAAGTTCTAATGAGAAACCGTGACCGGTTAAGTAAACTAAGTCTTACGAGAGGACGGATAACCAGGGGCGGAGTTGGATGAAGGTCACGCTATGTAGCAAACTGACAGGAAGAGAAGACTTTGGACCACTGGGTTTTGACCCAGTGGCTAAATGGCAACGTGCTGTGGGTCCTGAGTTCCATTATTCGAGGGCTCAAATGCTCATGCTGTTGAAGAATGTCATGCTAGCACGAAAAAGCCATTCAGTGGTTCAAGGTCCTCAATGGTTCTCCAAACAATGTTAGAGCATGAAGAAGAGCGGCTTGAATTCAACAAAATCCCCACAAAACCCAAAATTTGCTTACAAAGAAAGAGTTATTTGGTTCTTCCTGATGATCTATGACGCAAAACTAACTTCAAGCAAATCCCATTTCCAAGAATCTTCAAGTGAGTTGACAGAACTAAGCGTCTGTCGTCTTTATCTACATCGCTGACTAGCATAGGAAAGAACAGCTTCATCAGGGAGGGGAAATTTTGAGATCAGTGGTCAGTAATCGAAGAGGCACTGTCACACATACGACGTAACCATGAGAGGACGAAAAAATTAAAACGACAGTGTTGTATCAACCAAAATGCAAAGGAAAACGTTGTATTACTTAGAGCTAATCAGGAAATATGTGAGCAATGCAAATATTTATTCATCAATCAGTCTGTTTGTTCAATCGCAATTTCTAAAGGATTAGATAACGTTGGTTACTGAGTGACTGGAGGGGTGATCAGCTGATGTTTACGGAAGTGAAACGTCAAAACTGAAGATCAGAATTGTCTTTCCTACCTGACTAGTGGACAAAATTGCAAACGTTTAAAACTAAATAATACATGCAAAAAACTTCAACAATTATGGATAGGTATATGAAATGAGAAGTCTTTTTTAAAAACTAGGACGGGATTGACTAATTGAAATAATATTTTCATGCGCTTACTTGACGGACACATCATTACACTGTTAGTTAGTTGAAAGGATCCCATCTACTGAGTTAGCCTTCTCTATTATGAAACGAAAGATACAGTATAGTAAGGAATATAGGAAAATGGATAAAGTTTACACAATATGCTTAGAAGTAGTTTAAGCTATATACCTTATTTAGCAGACAGTTCAATAAAATTGAACAGCATTTTGAAGATTTGTCGTGGTTATTTTGCTTGACCAGTGTTTAGCCTTTTATTTTACAACATAACTCGTTTACTACTCATCATCAACCGATGTATATCTTGACCTTATTATATCACCACTCACTGTGAAGATCAGTGACAGAAAACTGTAAGTTATCAAGCTTTCTCCATTGAACAACCAGTGGCTATTGTAACCAAGCAGCCTAGTGCATGATGTTACAGTATTTAAAGTAAAGATCATTGGGCTGAAAAATTTCTGGGAACGACATCACTAATTGCGAGGCAGGTAAATCTAGTTGATGGGTATCAAACTGTATGAAACACCCCATTGTACTGTGAAAAAATGAAACTACCCAACCGCTTAACCCATCATAAGATAATTACTGTAAAACTTGAGGGTTTCAGGGTTCATTTGCATTTTGACTTGATGGTACAAACTATTCAGAAGTATCTTATCAAACTGTGATGCCCATTGATCTCTGATGCCTGTCCAAATTATATTATTCAAAGATGAACGTTATCGTTAAATCAATTCGATAAGGGTTCTGACAGCAGAAATGGACAACGCAGGTTCGAATCTCTGGGGGAAACATAGTTTCCCCGAGTTGTATATGCGCCTTGGTGACGAGTGTTGACAAGCACGAAATCTTGGTACAGGGCTCACTGACAATTCGCTCCAACTGCCTAGTGTCAATCAAAGAGTATTGTGACGGTGCGTCTCCTAGCTGAGTTAGCATACTGTAAAATAATGGAAAGACTTCGCCTGGCTTAAAGCAATCTACAGTAACTAATTAATATATACATCTGTAATTGTCGAATCACAGCCTACTGGCTACAATGCTAGCTTTATTGATATACTTTGATATATGCTGATCACTTAGAATCAAGCAGCTATCATTCAATCACCGATTCATGTACATGCGCCAGTCCTACAAACGTCAATCATGGCCTGAATAATTTGAGAGTAAATTCTCTGACTTCACCACCAACTGAGCTCAGTTACAACCTCTAAGGGTTTTGGGTAAAACCTGCGATGAGTATCGATAACCACGAAACTTAGGTTCATCAAAGCTTCCTGCTGATTAACCCCAAAAATCAAACATATCTTTAAGTTATACTATATTATACCTTATTAATGATACATAAAACTTATTCACTTCATGCTCTTCTGGTTTTCAGTAGTATAACTTCACTTTTGTAGACAAGAGTAAATACTGTCATCCAGTTACGCGAAGATCAGATCTGATATAATATTACAGTGAGTATAGATAGTGTTTATGAAATTATGTAAATGGGGTGACCGGTTGATATGATCCATACAGAAGTAAAATGGATCAAAATTAATAGGATCACCTCAGGTACTGATGAACAATTCAGTGGTTTCTCATTAGACAATTCAACTACACACATGACATAGCATTCAAAACATACATTTTAAACTGCAGTGGTTACTAAGATGAGATTTTAAGTTGACATGTTAATTTCCTTATTCATACAATAGTGGTTTCAAATATTTCTCTGAGTTATTTTATTTTGCGTTGAAGTTCAATACGAAATAATCAAAACAGATTTCATGAACAGCCAGCGGCTGTTGTAAACCCCTGATTGTTAAATTAGTTACACGTTACTAAATCACAAGTTCAAGTACTAAATAAAAACCGTCAATTTTAAAAAAGCAAACACCAAACAGTTTTTAATGATTTGCAGTCCTGAGTATTCAGCATCTATGGAGAGTTATTTGTGAAAAGTGATAGACTGTCCATAATAAATTCATAAAAAACTCAACCCTTATAAAGTGATCCATTTTCAAGGGTTCCAAAGAGAAATGTTATGATCCTCTTCATCTGTATTCAACTTGAAAAACACTGGTAAAGATCACAACTGAATTGTCAGTCATCGGAGCCTGTAGAATAATCGATTTTATACTCCAAAGTTTAAAGTGCTGACCCAGTGACGTTTATCATTTTGACGTGTGGTTTCCAAACTAGAAGACACTTTAACGGGTGTTAAGCGACTGGGGGTAATCGGCAGGAAGCTCTAACAATGCAGGCGATCAAATTGGTTGGTTACCGTTCTGCTTATTTGGTTGTTTATTTACTTAAAACTAATCACCAGTGTATCTGAAGTGATGCGGCTTATAGTTCAATTTTGAAAGCGTCTGATTTGATTCAATCCATACAATCAAGAGGAATTGATGTTAGCGGAACAGTGAAGTATATGACTAAGTGGTATGATTCTAAGTTGATATCTTTTTCGGATAATTAAATATCTAATTATTTTATTTTTAAGGTGGTGTTCATCACGGACTGACATCAGTTGAATAACCATTGAAACTCTGGGAGTATTGGACACCTATTTCGTTCTAGTATTGAACTCTTCAACAGTCCACACCTACGATTCCGTCGGGGATCGAACTCAGGACGTTCAGGTCCTAATGAGAAGCCATGCCAGTGAGGTCAACCAGTCGGAAGTGCAAGGGATGCCAATTAAACACCTTGAGGAATAGTCATGCCATATCGCAAAATGACAAAAGTAGGAAAGCGCAGATCATAAAACTCCAGGCCAGTGGCTGAATGGTTAACACGTTTGCCGTGAAACCTGAATTCAGTCTCGGATAAAGTCGTGAGTGCGTACTTTTGAGAAGTCCCATGCAAACTGAAACACTTGCACAATGCTCCCACGTTTTTCAATAGTCTTCTAACTGATATCAGTCCATGATGAATACTACCTCAAAGTTAAAATCCACATTCATCTCATAAATATGGTAGAGTAGAATAAAAAACGTCAACAGATGACGTCGGTAGTGATAGACAAAGAATGGAATACTACCACATAAATGCACATAACTAACGCATCAACATTTTGTAAGGAAAACTAATAAAAAGTATAATAATTAAGTAGAATAAAATAGAAAGCGAACTACTCATAACGAATAAAATTGCATTAGCAAGTAAACTAAGTAAATTTAGTGCCTTTCTGTTCCACCAATCATCGTACAGTTACGCGATCACACACTTATCTCTGGTGTTCATCAATATCTCTTCTTCGCAAGCGAGTGCCCAACCCATTAGGATATGAATTACTCATATATACATCAAACGATAAATATTAGTTTAGATGACGATTATTATTAATAATATTATGATAACTAAGTGGTTATTCACCCTTTGTTTGATCAGTTAAATCGATAGTCGAAGAATGCATACCTCGTTTTATCATCAGATCTGAACAAAGCACCCTTTTACTCGTTTGATTTTACTTTCCAGATTTTGTTTACACAGTCTGTCTAAAAAAGTTTATATATATATATATATATATATATATATATATATATATATCCTTTGGTGAATTGTAATGCTATTCTGATATTATTCCGATGAAACTGAGGTCTAGCCAGATTAATAAAGAATGATAAATTAGTTGTCATTCCTTTGAAAAGAGAAAGAGAATTCAACAGAAAGAAATGTTTTTTCTATGTCTAGTTTTGCCTGAGTCAACTGTGAAAAAGAGTCCAATGAAAAGTGGTGTCCACTGGTTAGGAAAAGCTATCACTGGATAGATATAAAAAGATTAAAATTATATTTTTAAAAACTCAAAAATGGGAGTGAGCAATGACAAGAAAACGAAAGAGGGAAGTAAGTATTGTCAACATTACAAAATGACGAATACCTCCTAGCCAAACCAAGAATCATATTGTCAGTTTACTTGAAGGAAAATGACGAAGATGAGATGGGCTATTCAGTGTAGAATTTAAGTGTCGATATGATGAGAATTTCGTAAATAGATTAACTTAATCAAACATTGCTACTGTCAAACTAATGTATCAGTGTTTTTTGACTCCCTCAGCACACTATCATTATAGCGCTACAGACTAAGCGAACACAGAATAAGCGCTGATCGATGAGCTGAGATAGCTTTAAAAGTAAATAACTGTTAAGACTATGCAACTCATCCTATTCGAGTGACTATTCTTCGCAAGCAGCCCAGCTGTAAATGAGTCTGCACTAAGATATCTGAGAAAATGAAGAACCTCTCTTCGACGATTGCCTTTCGAAGCTTTACTATTGCAATGTAGTATAGAATTTACTCGTGAGTAAAAATTTTCAATATTTTACAGCAATTTGTTTTCTTTAAAGAACATCAACATTGCTAAGGATAGCGAATAGTGTTTACTGGTTATCAGAAGTTGAATAACCACAATTTACTTGAGACAATGATTTGCGTAACGTGACAGAATGTTTGAGGAATAAGTTTTTATTTAAAGACCATAGAGACAAGTAAGTGTTGGTATTAAACAAGAGGTGAACAGAATAGAAAAAAGAAAAGAAGAGGTAATCTGAAACGTTGAAAGTGAGTAGAATCACACGAATAGAGGTTGAGCAAACCCGTTTTTGCATGCAAAGTTGTGAAGTTTCTGTATGGATAAATAACGCTTCAGCAATGCAAAGCAGGCGAAAATATACAGCCTCTGGCAGGTTCCACTTCGTCCTGTAGATAACTTCAAAATAGGTTGTCGAAAATGGGCGGCTGATGTTGGCGGTGTGTTCAGTTATTGCACTCCTCAAGGAACCACTATTACCTCTAACCAACCACGCAGGATAGTACTGTTGAATAATTTCGAACAGGACTGATGCTGAACGATCGATATACCTAACTCCAAAGGAGCAGGCGACCTTGTATAAACAAATGGAAGTGATCAAAAGTGAAACCTTATCCTTTAAGTTATTTGAAAGTATTAGGTGGCTGGTGAAGATAGCTCTTAACGTTGCTGCGAATAACGTTCCTTGGAGATAGTTCATAACTTCTTTTCAGAATACCAGCAGCTGGTTCATGTACAGTATCTTCCTGGATGCAGAACTGAGGCGATCTCTCTAACGCCTGGGTTCGATGCTCTTATCTATATCTAACCAGGAATTTTCTTAGAAGGGCTGCAAGTACGTCAAATGCGCATTGTTTGAGATACAATTATATTTTTATGCAATTTTCTGTGATTGCCAGTCGTTAACTCTACCGAACTAATCGGTTTTTACGAGCATATGGGGTCCTGTGCGGATGCCATCAATGGTATTTTCAATTTAAAATTGCCGATAGATAGTGGCTGGCAATGGAATCCAGGTAGTGCATTTTATTTCATTTTGGATTCGTCGGCTGGATGTGTCTGTCTCCCAGTGAGTTTGAAGCAAGATCACTCACTGGGAGGCACGTACATCCAACCGATGAATCCTAAATAAAACGAAACGTTCGTCATAAATTCCACCGCTAGGCACTATACATCGTTATTAACTGTTAAGTGTTTTTGCAAACGACGGGCAACAATTTGTAGAGGCTTGTCAGTTTGCCATTCCACATAGACCGTCTGGGAATTGACCTGATCAGTATTCCATGAGTCCTTTTAGTCAGATCCATTCTCCACTTTAAGAGCAGATTTGTCGCTGCAGGACGAGTATTAAATGCGTGTTGCACATTATTCGACTCACAGTTGCTATGGTACGTACTTTTTATGTAGTTAGAAATCATTGATTGTCAACTTTATTTAGTCATTTCGCAGATCTCCCATAAAGAAGTCCACCAGTAATAGGTGCAGTGGGATCCTATAGTAATCCCATCTTATGCCTGTAGATTGCATCACTGAATATGAATTGTAACTTGAGGTTACATTTCATTAATATTCTTTCTTCAGGTATCTGGATGCCATTCCGATATCCAGACTGTTATCGCCTATGTATCTGCATAAAAATCAACTAGTTTAGGTTAGTGGAACATTGGTGAAAAATCATACCATATCAAGAGATATCATTAGTTTGTAAGGGACCTTCATTTCCTTTACGCGATCGAACAGTTCGAAGGTATCACGAAGAAAGTAAGTACAGGTGTGTTTTCTGATGGGTTCTAGAATTTCAATCAGCCATTTCTGGATGGCATAATACGAGGATCTTGACATATCCAAAGTAAGGTGAACGGAGAGGTTTGTGATATACATTTTTGATAGCCTATAAAGTTATTTCACTCTAGGACCTGATTATTGAATTTCTTTGTAGATACCAGTGAATATCTTATCATTATTCTCAAAACTTAACCTCGCCTGGTTAACTAGTTTACTAGTTACTAGCCAGTCCTAAGCCCGGGTAAAGAGGGAAGGTTGGACATAGGGCTAGCAACCCTACACCGGAAAACAAATCTAACCGCTAAACAAACTTCAAAGCACAAACAAAATATAAAAAATAAAAACAAAATTATTCCTTGTTGGAATCGGAGAGGCGAAATGACGCCAGTTGGTGAAAGCCCACAAGAAGTCGATTGGCCTATGTGTCTTCTCTCGATGAAAGCGAAAGTAAACGTGGGGACACGGAATGTCCGTACGATGTTTGAACCCAGCAAGGCAGCCCAGATTGCAAACGAGATGAGAAGGTATAACATCGAAGTGCTTGGAATTAGCGAAAGCAGATGGAATGGGAGTGGACTCTCCAAACTGTCAACTGGAGAATAAATAATCTACTCCGATATTGTCACCCAAACGACAACCACGAGCACACTGAGTTATGGAGTGGCTATCATGATGTCCTCAAGAGCATCGAAGGCTCTCATGCAGTGGAAACCAGTCTCCTCCAGGATCATGACAGCAAGACTCAACTGAAAAGGAAGGAAGGTCACAATCATACAATGCTACGCTATGCTATGCACCTACAAATAATGCAGAGCAAGAGAAAAAGGAGGAATTCTGCAGGCAACTTCAATCAAAACTGAACAAGACGTCAGTTGGCGATATCAAAATTCCAATGGGTGACATGAATGCCGAACTGGGAGGGGACAACACAGGAAGAGAACTAACCATGGGTCGAGAAGCGCTCGGTGAGGTGATGAACGAGAATGGAGAATTGTTTGCAGAATTCTGAAGATCAGATGGCCAGAAAGAATAAGCAACAAGGAGCTGTGGGAACGAACCAAACAAGAACCTATCACCCAACAAATATGCAGGAGGAAATGGAGATGGATTGGGCATGCACTGAGAAGGCCGACTGGGACCTCACGCGTCAGGCCAGTCACTCGAGTGGAATCCCCATGGGAAGCAGCGAGTTGGACGTCCCAGCTGAGGGTGACATGGAGGAGATCGTGCGAGGAGGAAATGAGGGCTTGTGGGTTGTGGTGGAACCAGGTTCAAAAGATCTCAGAGAACAGAGTGGGGTGGAGATGTGCTACTGAAGCCCTATGTTCCATTAGGAACCCAAGGGACTAATAATAATAATTCTCAAAAGTGGAGTAATTTTCTTTTCAATCAGTTCCGTTTCGTTTTATCGTTGACAGATCTTCAGAATTTACTGTCTTCTGACAATAAATTAAACATATCTATGCAAGCTTTCCAATCCATTAGAACTATGCCTGAACTCTTGTCATGACTTGTTATTAGTAGAATTTTGTTGTCTTAGTTGATCATTACAATAAAGTCATTGCGTTTGATCTAGGTAAATACTTCCAGTTCGAGTTTTTAATATTCTCAAGGTTTTAATCCTCTTCCACGTTGGGTTTTTCTGTATCAAAATCAAAATCCAGTCAGCAACTTTGTGCACGTTCGTGCAGTAAACAGTAAGCCAAACCTATTGTGTAAGGGTTAATGTACTACCTGACTTCTCAAACCTCAGTAGATGAAGAGGTGTTCAAACCCACAACCCATATGGTTGAAAATCAACTCCCTAAAGGGATGAGCCATAACTTCGGATTATTTTATGCGTCCTTTTCTATGTCACTCTAGGTGTCATGTCTAGAAATAGTTCCAAGCAAAAACTATATGCAGTAAAACTAAGGATTGGAGAGCAATAAAACTAACATAACTCCTACTTAATACTCACCACTTATCGGAGGAAAAATAGGTGAATCAAAAGCAGAAGTGATGATAACTAAGCAGCCTATAAGTTCTTAATCGTAAGTATACTGGTGTTTACAATGATAATAGTAATAGAGATAAAGAAATGATCCTTGATACACAACTATGAGGAACTTACTTCACCAATTTTTATAAGGTTACTTGTGACCAAACTAATTGAAAATTGAAGAAAAGTGCTTACAGATGACTTTGTACAATGAATTTAAAAAATTTAGAAAACGTAAATTATTAGATCTGAATAAATTGGTTGACTGATAAAATCACTCTATAAATGCCTGCGATTTTTCAGATATTATATTGAAAAGATTGCTGATTACAGGAAAGAAATTTGGTTGATTGGACCTTCTTACTCTGTACAAATTGAATTGTTAACCACCATTCAGAGAAAGTTATATGCTCAAAATATGAGTGCACAGGATGAGCACAAATTACACATTTAGACGTGGATTCATGTAATATTCAAAAATCAGGCTACTCAAACAAATAATTGCAAACAATCAAATGTTTAAACCCTAACAACGATACGTTTGGTGCGCCAGTCAGGGGTTAATGAACTTATAGATTATTGATAACATCTCATAGTTTGACCTCCCCAAAATCCTTTCCAAGCCATTACCAACCCAGCTGACAGTTTGTATCAGGGTAGGCAGGGTATCCACGTGGATAATATATATCTCAGTCATCGCATTCAGTGGTGTTTCTCAGCCTCATCAACTGTCTTCATTTACCAGTGTGAATATTTGACACTGAACCCCTAAATTGCCATTATCAAAATGTCACAAAAACGAAACATTATGTGGAGTTAAGTGCATGAAACTGTAACAAACTGTACTTCACTAATGGTCAAGTTTGCTAAACATTTAATAGAACACAGTACAAAAGTGTCAAGCGGTGTACAACAAAAGTGAAAGAAATTGTAATGAAGATCCTAAACATAGAAAATCAGACAAATATCAAGGATGAAGGATAGTGGCCAGCAGTGGAATCCAGGATGCTCACTCCCTCCTATCTGCGACTCGTCAGTTGGATATACCTGACTCCCAGTGAGCGATGTTGTTCCCATCGGAATTCGAACTCGGGATCAATCACTTCAAACACCACAGTGTTATACATTAGACCATCTAGCCACGATAGCCACTCCCTGTACAACGAGTATACTTTTAGTATTATTGCTGTATTGCTGGATGTGCGTGCCTCCCAGTGAGTGGTGTTGCTCCAAACTCACTGGGAGATAGATACATTCAGCTGACGAGTCCTAAATAGGACGAAATGCGCATCTTGGATTCCACTGCTAGCCACTATCCATCAGCACTAGAATTCAAATACAGGCAATATCGAGGCATCCTCACAGAATCTCATATGCCAATAGAGACCAATCAATTCGGTCCAATCAACGACGGTATAATACAAACAATAATACTAAGATGCATGATACATTATGAAATTTCCAGCAGGTAATATTCTGTCCTAACAAATACGCTCCACGTACAATACTGGTCTGGACTTGGGGATGAATGCAAGATCTAGTGTAATTATGGTGGTGGTAGCACAGTTAGGCAGTACAGAAACCCGTAAATCCGATATAGATATCCTAGGAATAGTACTGTGCTGCATATTTAAACATATCTATGTCCATTTTCATTCAGTGTTACGTTTTCTCTTTGTTTCCTTCTTTGCTTGAGAAATGACAGTTCGAGAACATTTTAAAAAGGTGTGAGGGTACTTGATGCGTGTAGAAGACATATTTAGAAGATTAAAACGCACAGAAATGAAAGAATTTGTTGAATTATATTCGTTTGAAAAAACGTTTTGGCAGCTCAAGGTTTAAGCAGGCAGCCAAGATCAAACAAAACTCCATTGTCTTGTCCAAATATCATATATGCCTGGAAAGCGTGTTAAGTGTATAGGCTTGAAATACACGTTCACAACAAGTCAGGGTATTCAACCTTCAACTAGTTAGTTGCACGTTCAGAATTGGTGCCATAAGAAGTATCCAGATATCTGATCAAATGACAAGTACCTTACGCAGCAGTATGCTCTGTCCTTTCTTGTGGCTATATAACACAGCTACTGAAGTGAGAATGAGTGAGGGCGCTGCAAATTGGTCAGGAGTATACAGCTATGACAGTGTGTCATCAAACACTGATGAACAAATTCCCACAACAACAAACGCGTAATAAACCTTTGAATCCAGTCTTATTGTAAGTTCATGATATAGGTAATTAGAATCAAATTAGATTATTCAGAAACTTCTGCATACTTCAGTCACCACTTTTGATATCTTTACAGTGACTTGATAGAGCCTGAATCATGTAATGTGGGCGCTTGTAAAATAACCTAAAAATTCCACCCCTTTCTGGTCACTCAGTTTCTCCGTAAATAGAAAAGGTGGTAACACAACAGGAGGTGTATTTATAACGTCAATGACAGCATTCAACAATATATACAAAATACATGGCTCATAAATATAACCATGGCTCTGCCTATTTCCAGGCCTACCTGATACTTACACTTTGGTTCATGTGTTTTTCCCGAAACTTCGAAGCAACGCAATCGGTTGAAAAAGGCTTTAATGGTTTATGGCTACTTATGGAGATTTTGGTAATCTTATTCCACACTATGACAGAAACTAACATGATCACAACATAGCCTTGTCTGTATTCGTAATCATGATATAAAAGGGTATCATGAAAGCATGTGTGCATACACGTGTAGAGTTAGTTGGTTGGAGGGAATCGGCAGAGAGCTCTAGACCTAGGTTTCATACTTGTTGAGGCTCGTCAACAAGGCTTATCTGCAACCTCGGAGGATGTGTGTCCTCTCTACGATTCAAACCCTCGTCACACAGTAATGCAGTCAGGAACGTTACCACTGAAATATTTGGGCGCAGACTGACCTGCTGCAGGACTGGATTAGATACACTGACTGATCACTTGAGGGTAACCAGCTTCACGTATGATATAAAACCAATTAATTATACCGGGTGTCAAGAATATTAGATTCAGATTTGTTGTTTGAATTTAAAAGACGATTAGCCTATATTAATCTTTTTCAAGTAGACCTTTATGCTTTTTCACTCCTGTCTTAAATCAATCAATTTATGGCGTTAGCATGACTTCTTTTGGGGGTCGATTTCAACCAAGCAATAATATCAAGAAACTATAGTTTTTATTGTAGAGTAAGTGGAAGAATAAAATTACTGCATGATTGCCAGTGACTTTAATCCCATGAAATTCAGGTTTTATACATTTTAAAATTTCTTATGACTACTTACCGTTAAAAAGGGGTACCTCATTGCTGTAATGCTATAATGGGGCACATAAATATCTCCCATCAAAACAGTAGGTACCATGTATCATTTCTGATAAGTCATTGGTATATATGAGCACTAACTTCAGTGATAACCTTTGTTTATTTTCAGTTTGGAAGCAAATATGATTATGTGTAGTTGGAAATCATCGGCTAGAGAATGATTCATTATTTCTTCAGAAGTACTTACTGGTGCAGTTTCATTTTGTGAATAAACTAACTCGACACTAGAACATTCACCTTATAAGACTCAAGTTTGAAGAATATTAGAGTTTAAGAACGATTTGGTTATTTAATCCAGATGGATGAAAACGATGATGATGATGTTAATAGTAGTATAGGCTACAAGTGAAAACCTTTTAAATGAAACTGAAGTTCAGGAGAGTAAAAGTAATTTTGATACTTTAGGAATTGTTCTTGTTCGAACTTGAGAGACGTTCAGATCAATCACTGATTATTCATACTTACAATATACCCACAAATATGAGACCAAGAAAGAACACAATAGCGTAGTAAGATGCAAAAGTATATTTGAGAGGTAGTGCTAAAATACCAATGAGTTCTGGATAGTTGACTAGAAGATCGATTATGAACAGTCTAACGTAACACGAGAGCGTACCAAGTGGCATGGATGCTTGACCACTTAGCGAGTCCGATGAAGCTGTGAAGGTCAGCATCAGTACTGAATCTTGTCGAACCCTATGGGAATTGTGTGCTGCTACAACACTAACGATTCCTGACGTCCGAAAGATGGCATAGCAGTAGCCATGACCTGTTCTGGTTGTCAGAAACTATCGGGTCAACTGGCTTCCGTATCAGGTTCAATAATATTCTTCTTCTTAGCTTTTTAATTATCCCTAAATTCTTCATCCTTTATCACTGATAAAGTTTCTCAGTTTCTCTCTCTATGTTCGCCTTTCTTTTCCGTCCCCTCTCTCTTTCTTACTTTTCAGTCATTTCTTTCAGATGTACTCCATAAAATTCGTCAAATCTCTAAGCAATTCATTAAGCTGCAGTTTTATTTTTTTTTATTTTTACATAGTTCAGCGATGCAGACCGTTTTATGCATACAAATTTTATCATCTGGGTAACTGTGACAGCCGCTTAAAAAGGGATCAGTTGCCTTGTAGATTATGGAACTCAAATAGGCAGCTAACTAATTTAGTATGTATTTGATCCGGTATTTTGTCATTCGTTATAATTTAATGAAGCCGACATTTTCTATGCACTTTCATCCATATATCATCCAGTGTGGAATAGCAAGAATGCTGATTTTTTATGTTTTCCTAAAAGTGTACAATTTTTCTTCTCACATGAAATTCATAAGGAATAAACTGGAATGTTAAGCCTAGGCCTGGAAATTATAACAAGTGATGAGGCTTTCATAACCGGAACTTGAACTGACAGTGAAAGAATAATCAGATTACCTACCACTGTAAAATATTCAACTACTGTTGTTCTAACATTTTTTCGGTCCTTTGAATTGGATTATATTAGTTGTATTTTTAATTTAGTCTCTTGATGAACTGTGATTCGACTGACTGGATAATAACAAATGTGCGAATCAGTAATAACACAATGAGATACGTGGACTGTATACGAGTGAACAGAGCTACGACAATAAGAAGGCAAAGACCGACCAGTGACTGTTAGGAAGACAATCATATTTGACAAAAAACACATTTATAAACAGTTTTCTCTCAGTAAATGAAGACATTAGGTCATAAGTTGAACATTTAGTCTCGGTGATAACCTGAAGGACAAAAATATTCAATAAGATATTTCCGCCCACACAGAAACACAAAACCAAGATTGGAATTCAGAATTTCAATCTTGGCGGCTGATGACCTTGAATAGGGATTTCGGTCAGACTGCTTCTTATCAAACTGCTCAATAGTCAATATTGTCTGAAAGAGTTCATTTTCTTCTCAAATTTGTTGATATTACGCAAGTTGGCTGTTGAAAATTTGAAAACAATTGTTCAACTCACAGTACATTCGGCCTACATTCACGACTAGAAAAACGTGAAGTTGGTTACCCTCAAGTGATCAGTCAGTGTATCTAATCCAGTCCTGCAGCAGGTCAGTCTGCGCCCAAATATTTCAGTGGTAACGTTCCTGACTGCATTACTGTGTGACGAGGGTTTGAATCGTAGAGAGGACACACATCCTCCGAGGTTGCAGATAAGCCTTGTTGACGAGCCTCAACAAGTATGAAACCCAGGTCTAGAGCTCTCTGCCGATTCTCTCCAGCCAACTAACTCTACACGTGTATGCGCACATGCTTTCATGATACCCTTTTATATCATGATTACGAATACAGACAAGGCTATGTTGTGATCATGTTAGTTTCTATCATAGTGTGGAATAAGATTGCCGAAATCTCCATAAGTAGCCATAAACCATTAAAGCCTTTTTCAACCGATTGCGTTGCTTTGAAGTTTCGGGAAAAACACATGAACCAAAGTGTAAGTATCAGGTAGGCCTGGAAATAGGCAGAGCCATGGTTATATTTATAAGCCATGCATTTTGTATATATTGTTGAATGCTGCCATTGACGTTATAAATACACCTCCTGTTGTGTTACCACCTTTTCTATTTACGGAGAAACTGAGTGACCAGAAAGGGGTGGAATTTTTAGGTTATTTTACAAGCGCCCGCATTATATAATTCAGGCTCTATCAAGTCACTGTAAAGATATCAAAAGTGGTGACTGAAGTATGCAGAAGTTTCTGAATAATCTAATTTGATTCTAATTACCTATATCATGAACTTACAATAAGACTGGATTCAAAGGTTTATTACGCGATTGTTGTTGTGGGAATTTGTTCATCAGTGTTTGATCACACACTGTCATAGCTGTATACTCCTGACCAATTTGCAGCGCCCTCACTCATTCTCACTTCAGTAGCTGTGTTACATAGCCACAAGAAAGGACAGAGCATACTGCTGCGTAAGGTACTTGTCATTTGATCAGATATCTGGATACTTCTTATGACACCAAGTCTGAACGTGCAACTAACTAGTTGAAGGTTGAATACCCTGACTTGTTGTGAACGTGTATTTCAAGCCCATACACTTAACACGCTTTCCAGGCATATATGATATTTGGACAAGACAATCGAGTTTTGTTTGATCTTGGCTGCCTGCTTAAACCTTGAGCTGCCAAAACGTTTTTCAAACGAATATAATTCAACAAATTCTTTCATTTCTGTGCGTTTTAATCTTTAAATATGTCTTCTAAACGCATCAAGTACCCTCACACCTTTTTAAAATGTTCTCGAACTGTCATTTCTCAAGCAAAGAAGGAAACAAAGAGAAAACGTAACACTGAATGAAAATGGACATAGATATGTTTAAATATGCAGCACAGTACTATTCCTAGGATACCTATATCGGATTTACGGGTTTCTGTACTGCCTAACTGTGCTACCGCCACCATAATTACACTAGATCTTGCATGCATCCCCAAGTCCAGACCAGTATTGTACGTGGAGCGTATTTGTAAGGACAGAATATTACCTGCTGGAAATTTCATAATGTATCATGCATCTTAGTATTATTGCTTGTATTATACCGTCGTTGATTGGACCGAATTGATTGATCTCTATTGGCATATGAGATTCTGTGAGGATGCCTGGATATTGCCTGTATTTTAATTCTAGTGCTGATGGATAGTGGCTAGCAGTGGAATCCAAGATGCGCATTTCGTCCTATTTAGGACTCGTCAGCTGAATGTATCTATCTCCCAGTGAGTTTGGAGCAACACCACTCACTGGGAGGCACGTACATCCAGCAATACAGCAACAATACTAAAAGTATACTCGTTGTACAGGGAGTGGCTATCGTGGCTAGTTGGTCTCATGTTTAACGCTGTGGTGTTTGAAGCGATTGATCCCGAGTTCGAATTCCGATGGAACAATATCGCTCACTGGGAGTCAGGTATATCCAACTGACGAGTTGCAGATAGGACGGAGTGAGCATCCTGGATTCCACTGCTGGCCACTATCCATCATCCTTGATATTTGTCTGATTTTCTATTTTTAAGATCTTCATTACTATTTATTTCACTTTTGTTGTACACCGCTTGACACTTTTGTACTGTGTTCTATTAAATGTTTAGCAAACGTGACCATTAGGGAAGTACAGTTTGTTACAGTTTCATGCACTTAACTCCACATAATGTTTCGTTTTTGTGACATTTTGATAATGGCAATTTAGGGGTTCAGTGTCAAACATTCACACTGGTAAATGAAGACAGTTGATGAGGCTGAGAAACACCACTGAACGCGATGACTGAGATATATATTATCCACGTGGATACCCTGCCTACCCTGATAAAACTGTCAGCTGGGTTGGTAATGGCTTGGAAAGGATTTTGGGGAGGTCAAACTATGAGATGTTATCAATAATCTATAAGTTCATTAACCCCTGACTGGAGCACCACACATGTCTTTGTTCAAACCGACGTAACAAGTGAAATCTTGGCTATTGGCTATTGATGGTTTTGCGTAGAATCAGCCGCACATATAGATGTTGTCACATGTTATCTACGTGTATATGCTGAAACTTTCATCAAAATAAATATTTTCTTGCGCATTTTATTACAGCAGTTTGTATGGCCACCAACGTAGGCTATCAGTGCATCATGTCGAACGGGAAGTTTGCTTACGAAATTTCAGCTAGGATAAAGAAGTCTCGTTTGGCATTCCAAACTTACTTCATTTGTGGCCCCAACTGGCGAACTAACCGGCTTTCTATGAAAGGACGAGTATTTTGCACTGAAGTGATGCCATAAGGCTATGACACGTGGCCGGTAAAAGTAGAAAGAAAGATATCTTCGTAGCCATGGCCTTTGTTGACGGAATCACCACATGTGAGCAATGTTGAAGTTAGAAGAAAAGTGCTAGCCAAGATAGGCAAGTCGGTCAATGTGGTCGTAAACCTGAGTCCTATGAGATAGTTTGGACATCTACTATCCATGTCTATCTACAAACTACCTCGACATGTCATGTTACACAGAGAAGTTGAATTGGTTGTAAGAGGATTCAGGGTGGTTAGGTCAAGAAATGGAACCAGTCAATCAAGTCTTTTACCGTTGGTCCCAGCTGTGCAGGGGTCCTCGAGACGAAAGCAATCAGTGGTTTAGGAATCTTGTTGACACAACTGGGAATCGATCACAATGGCGTAGATGTATTCACTCCTTGACATCTTCTAAAGCTGGAATATTCACACTAACCTTTATCTTCAGATTGTTTATTCTGTCACACAACCTTGTCTACTTTAATATCACCATTTTTCTATCCACCTGTTATTTGTATACTACTCTAATATGTGGCAACTTGAACCAATGGACTTGTGTACTAGGTTCTGTATTGATTTTGTTGGCTATCAGTCAGTCATCATTGCTCTCCAAGTCTTGATGCTTCATCGAGCTTGAATGATGACGAGACACCAATCAGCATCGAAAAACTTACCGCAATAGTTTATATTTTCGAGCTACACACCGTGACATTTCTTCACATTGTCGCTTTAAATTCCCTTCAATATTTCCTCTACACCATCTAGTTTTATTGTCAGATAAATTTAATCCAACCAGTGGATCACATATAGGAGTAAACTTTTGACACTGAAATATAAAATTTGTCCTAGAATACAATGCTAAAAGTATCAGTTTACTAAGAATATTATTAGAAATATAAACATGGTGTATTGGAAAGGTTATCACATGTTTGCGAAACCGTAACAGAAACGGAAACACCGTTTAGGAGATAGTTAAGTAAGCAAAATGGAAGTAAGGATGCCAGATATGCTGGGAATCAATAAACAATATATCAAGTCAGGTGGTTAAAAGAAAAAAATCACATCTGTTGAAATTAAACATTTCACACGGCACAAGGTGGAACCGTTAAGACGAGTTAAACTAAGATTCAGAAGTAGCAAAGGTAACATGATATTAAACACTAAGGAGGGAAAGAGATACAGTTACGAGTTACGGAGAGATCAATAGAAAATAGAAATTAAGGCTTATATCTCAGTTATGATACAAAGTAGTTAGATGACAAGCGTTTTACTAGCCGGTTCTAAGCCCAGATAAAAGGAAAGGTTGAGCATAAGGTTAGCAAGCCTATACCTTAGAACTAATACAACCGCTAAAAAAAACTTCATAGCACAAAGAAAATATGAAACATAAAATTAAACTTATTCTCTGCTGGAATCAGATAGGTAAAATGACTCCAGTTGGTGGAAGCTTTTGAGAAGCCAATTAACCGATGTATCTTCTCTTCTCTCAATGAAAGCAAAAGTAGTCACGGGGACATGGAATATCCGCACTATGTTTGAAGCTGGCTGGCAAGGCTGCGCAGATTGCAAAACAGATGCGGAGGTATGTCATGAAAGTACTGGGCTAAGAATCCGCGAACACAGATGGAATGGAAGTGGAATCTCCAAACGTCAACTGGAGAGGAGTCAATAATCTACTCCGATATTCTCACCCAAAAGACAACCACGAGGACACTCAGTTTTCGAGTGGCTATCATGATATTCCCAACAGCATCGAAGGCTCTCATGCAGCGGGAACCAATCTCCTCCAGGACCAGGATCATAATAGCAAGGTTCAACTCACAAGGAAGGAAAGTCACAATCATTCAGTGCCACGCTATGCACCTACAAATAATGCAGATGAAGAGGGGAAGGAGGAATTTTACAGACAACTGCGATCAGTAATGGACAGGATCCTTCCCCCCCCCCCCACAGATGGCAACATAAAAATTCCAATGGATGACATGAATGTGAAACAAGGAGCAGACAACACAGAAAAAGATCCATTCATGGATCGAGAAGCGCTCGGTGAAATGATGAGTGAGAATGGAGATTTGTTTGCAGATTTCTACGCATTCAACGATTTGGTGGTTGAAAGTAGTGTGTACAAACACAAAGATATTCACAAAGCAACATGGATTTGATTTCACCAGATGGACACACTGAAAATCAGATTGGCTTCATCTGAATGTGAAGAAAGTGGAGACGCAGCCAGCCTACTGGACACAAGATCATATGAAGAAGGGGAGCAGTTGTAGATTGACACCACTCACTATCTAGTGCAATAGTTCTTCCAAATCGAGTTGAAAGCCTTCACAGAAGCTGGTGATGATGGACCACAGTTCAAGTTCAACACCCAGAACAGAAGCTGAACTGAAGGACGAAACTACAAAGGACATCTTCACATCAGCTCTCAGGAAAAAATGGGAGACATTAGGCAACATCCTCGAAGAAACCTGCTTGGATAAAACTGGAACTCTTTGGAAAAGACGTGGAAGGCAACCTGCATAACCGTGTTAGGAAGGAAGAAGAAACAAGACGAGACAAGGAATGGATCTCCACGGATACATGGAAGCTGATAGAGGAGGGAGAGGAAGATGGTGAAACAGAAGATGAACCAGTGCAGTGCAGTACAGGGATGAACAAGGAAAAGGGGAACTGAACACAACCTGCAAAACACTACTCTGGACAAAGAAGTGAAGAAAAGTATGCCCAAAGACAAAAGACACTTCTACGACACATTTACCAGCGAAGCAGAACAGGCTGCTGGTAGGAGAGGCAGAGACCTGACAACATTATATCAAATAACCATGTTACTGTCTATCTGGGAGTGGAGAGATCAACTCAGATGAAACCAATGATAGTGAAGGAAACGTAGTTACCACGAAAGAGGAGAAACAAAGAAAACGATGGGCTGACTACTTCAGAAAACTCTTGAATTGACCACCACCAACTGCAACTCGTCCACAAATACCACCAGCAGGCCAGCCACAGAACTACCAAGGAACACAGGCCCTCCACCAAAAGCAGAAGTGAAGTCCTGAAAGCCATAAAGCCGCTGAAATCCAGGAAAGCAGCAGGATCAAAAGGATTCCTCCACAAGCATTCAAAACAGATGCAGAGACAACAGCGGAAATGTTCACACCACTACTGCAGAAGGTTTGGAAGGAAAGAGAGAAGGAAAGGTACCTGCCCATTGATTGGAAGAAGAGCTACTTTGTCAAACTTCCAAAGAAGGGAGACCTGAGTCTTCGCAGGAACTGGCACGAATCATAAGCAAAATATTATACCGCATCATCTTGGAGAAACTAAAAGATGGTCTCGATTCAAAATTACAACGGAACAGTTTGCTGGCTTCAGGAAGAACAAATCGTGTGCGGATCAAATTCCAACGCCATACTACGCATCATCACCGAACAGAGTATAGACTGGCAGTCAACTGTATCTTTTCCTCAACTCAACCTAATCGATTCTGAGGAGGCCTTCAACAGCGTCGAACGAGAAGCAATTCGGCAAGTAGCTTCTTCAACACTACGGTTTTAGTGCCACAAACCTATATCAACCTCATTCAACAGCAGCTATATGCTATATGGTACTACATGCCAAGTGATTCACAACAGAATGCTCAGCGATGTCTTTGAAGTTAAGACAGGAGTAAGACAAGGTTACCGCCTATCACCGATCATATTCTTCATTATGATGGACTGGCTCATGCAGAAAACCGTGAGGAGCGAGAATAGGGGCATACTCTGTCTGACCGATGAAAAGACCCTAAAAGATTTGGATTTCGCCGGTGATGATTTATGTCTAATGTCTTGTCTCACAAACTCGAAGATCTACAGGCAAAAGTTAACAGGTTGACAGAACAGGCAGCGAAGAAGGGACTTCAAGTGAATGTAGAGAAGACAGGGGTGATGAAGATACCGAACCAATAACAACAACAATAACACCAAGCATCAATCACCACCAACGGAGAAACCTAAAGGAAGTAGTCTCTTTCACCTACCTAGGAAAGGTAGAATCGTTTCAACTACAGGTGGCGACACAGATGAGGTTGTCAAAGCCACGATCGGAAAGACAACAAGACAGGTCTCCATTTATCTGAAACCAGAATAGAGATCTACTGCACTTCACTGTAATGCACTCAGAACAAAGCGTGAACAAGATCCGGATTTTCAACAAAAATGTCAGTCAAGACAGTGCTTCTATATACTTCGGAAACTTGGAGCATCATAAAAAGCATTTCCAACAAACTACAGACATTCATCAAAAGTTGCCACCTACGCTCACTCGATACTGACACTGAAGATCAGATGGCCAGAATTATAAGAATAAACAACAAGGAACTCTGGCTGGCTGGCTAGCTAGCTAGCTAGCTAGCTGGCAACACACCAACCAACAACCCATCGCCTAACAAATATGCAGAAGAAAGTGGGGATAGATTGGATTGGACATACACCGAGAAGATCGACTGGGGACATCATGCGCCACACCAACCGTCGAGTGGAATCCAAGTGGGAAACGACGAGTTGGGTGTCTGAGTCGAGGGTGATATGGAGGAGATGATGTGAGGAAGAAATGAAAGCTTATAGGCAGGCAGTGGTTGAGCTGGATTGAAAAGACTGGAGAGAACAGAGTGAAATGGAGACGTGCTACTGAAGTTCTATGTTCTACTACGAACCCAAGGGACAAATAATTTATAATCGACTTATCTAAGTAAGGGTCATGAAACACGTTTGGAAATGGCTGCAACAACAAACCAGATGGTGGAATGACACCACTGACTCAGACAATAAATGTGTAACTTCATCTGTAGCTAAACCTTTCGTCTAAATGTGTCACAAGGACGATTTGCACACACCTTTCAAGCTTATTTACAAAGCCTATTAGGAGCATATACTTCGGTTTGTTGAACCTTTAGCTAATCGGAAGTTTAAACCTCTCTTTCTTCAAAACCACTACAATTCCCTTGGTAATTAAGCTTTATTATCGAGGATGACTTATATACTATCTTTCTCCCCTCTTTAGACTAATAATCATAGCTAATATCCTTTGCGAAAGGTGGTTCTCATCACTCAGTGGTCTGTTGGATAACGCTCTTGCGTCTGAAGTGATGAGTACAGCATGCAAGTCTTCATGAGAACGTCAATCACTAGGCTGCAGGTACATCCAGCTGACGAGCCGCGCATCCTGGATTACCCTGCTAGCCATCACCAAGCAAATCATAATAATTTGACCTTTCGCCACATTGATTATTCTTCAAACCTATCTATCCCTTGTTATACTTAATATAACTAATTATATGGGACAAGTGTGTAACCAGATTGTTTGAAACGTATTACACGAATACATTACGCCGTTCCCGAAATAATAACCACTGATGTCAGTCATGCCATATTTAGCTTAAATGCCAACATGCTGGATACTAGCAGTCGAACTTTTCACACTGATCAAGGGAATAACCATGTTTAGCATTACGATTTCGACGAAAATAGAGTATAAATGCATGTAACCAATTTAGCCCCATATTCTCTAACCTCTATTTTGTTTGTCTCACGAATTTCCGTTAATTCATATTCTCTTGTTTAAATACGAACTATATACAATTTACTAGCTGTCTACCATGTCATTATAATGATAATTTATGTTTATGTTTACGCATATTCATTGACATTAGGCTTGAGAATACAAACGCTCGACGAATTCGTGCAAGTCTTTGAAGTGTTGTCTGACTAGATAAGCAAGTTTTACTAAATTTGCTTATTTACTTAAGAAGTGAACTAGTTTCATTTGAGTTTTTGTTTTGAATAAATACAGAAAAATAGTAACAGACAAACTGAATTCGAATAAAATAGATTAAACTGAATATTTCATGTTAATTTGCAAATTTGAACACAAGTATTTTGTTTAATTCTAACAAACGGAATTTACACCCCATTCGAAACATGAAAGTTACTCAATCTGATGCATGTAAACCAGCTCCACTCAAGTTAAATTCATAATTTGAGAATTAAATATTTAGTTACTTATTATCTACCGGTTACAATAGACTATTCGACTGGGTAGTTTATAAGGAAGTGGTTTATTTCAAAGCACTTTTCGGAATCGATTACTGTCAGTTCTAATTCTGACAAGAGTCATCGTATGTGCACTATCAAAGTGTTTCATATCTAGAAGACACAGATATTCAGTATTGTCCGGTTTCAAATGATTTTTTGTATGAAGAAAACCCTTGAAATCAATAAGATATTAGATTATTTCTAAACATTTCGTCTATATTTATTTTCAACCAAAATAATGCAGAAAACTGCGGTTGTAAATAGCGATTCGGTTCGCTACGCCTCTCAACCCAAAAGAAAACAGCGATAGCAGAGCGATGCATGAGTCAGGAAGACGATATCAGTAGATAGACAGTGCACAGCTATATAATAGCTTGATACTGCACGACAATTGATAGCATTGCTCGCGTTTGGTGGAATCACTACATGTGAGCAATGTTGAAGTTAGAAGAAAAGTGCTAGCCAAGATAGGCAAGTCGGTCAATGTGGTCGTAAACCTGAGTCCTATGAGATAGTTTGGACATCTACTATCCATGTCTATCTACAAACTACCTCGACATGTCATGTTACACAGAGAAGTTGAATTGGTTGTAAGAGGATTCAGGGTGGTTAGGTCAAGAAATGGAACCAGTCAATCAAGTCTTTTACCGTTGGTCCCAGCTGTGCAGGGTCCTCGAGACGAAAGCAATCAGTGGTTTAGGAATCTTGTTGACACAACTGGGAATCGATCACAATGGCGTAGATGTATTCACTCCTTGACATCTTCTAAAGCTGGAATATTCACACTAACCTTTATCTTCAGATTGTTTATTCTGTCACACAACCTTGTCTACTTTAATATCACCATTTTTCTATCCACCTGTTTTTGTATACTACTCTAATATGTGGCAACTTGAACCAATGGACTTGTGTGCAAGGTTCCAGGCTGATTTTATCAGTCAACCACATGATTAAAGGTGAAATGTAAATTCAGGCCATAGTAACATTCGAACCGGCGACCAACGGGTTACTGGCCCCTAGTTCATTTGGTCGTGTACCGGGCAGGAAACCCGGTGGTCTCCGGTTCGACTTCCGCTGCGGCCCAGGTTTTCATTTCACTTTCAATCATCACCCAGTTTCAGTACTAGTCTGCCAAACCACAATTATGTCAGATAATCAAACTGACACAGTTTATTAAAAATCAAGGCATAGATGAAGAATGAAGATATGCATATGAATAAAGTGTACTTTGATGCAGGCAAGAAGTTTACATTTATACGCAGAGTTTACACAGACCCCGAGTGACAATATCAATTAGTGCTGTGAATGGGGCTGACGAAGAGCATTTCCAACAAACTACAGACATTCATCAAAAGTTGCCACCTACGCTCACTCGATACTGACACTGAAGATCAGATGGCCAGAATTATAAGAATAAACAACAAGGAACTCTGGCTGGCTGGCTAGCTAGCTAGCTAGCTAGCTGGCAACACACCAACCAACAACCCATCGCCTAACAAATATGCAGAAGAAAGTGGGGATAGATTGGATTGGACATACACCGAGAAGATCGACTGGGGACATCATGCGCCACACCAACCGTCGAGTGGAATCCAAGTGGGAAACGACGAGTTGGGTGTCTGAGTCGAGGGTGATATGGAGGAGATGATGTGAGGAAGAAATGAAAGCTTATAGGTAGGCAGTGGTTGAGCTGGATTGAAAAGACTGCAGTGGACAGAGTGAAATGGAGACGTGCTACTGAAGCTCTATGTTCTACTACGAACCCAAGGGAATAATAATAATAATGAGGCTGACCATAGTCAGTTCCATTCAGCCAAATTTATGTACCTTTTAGATTTACATGAAAAATGAATGCAGTGTTAAAAAAAAGTATGCATTTGTAACGTTCCGTAATGAGTGATTTGTTTAACATTCACACTGAGGAAAGACAGTTATATTACTTAGTAACCAAGCGATGTAATCACAATTAACGCTGTGCACAAGTTAATTCAATTGCCGGAAATGCACTTATCCCCTTGATTACTGTCAAAACTCAACGTCTACTACACTTAACATCTCAAAATATTGTTTGTTCCTCTACTGAATGTTGCTTGAATGATTAAAGTTATGGACATAAATATTATTTCATTGTCGTTGAAATTAGTACATGTGACAAAACTGTCCACTATCATGTGGAAACCACTTTATACCATTGAATTAGTGGCTTTTAAATTCATCATAAGTAATATTCTATCTGATAGTCTAGCTTTATAACAAATTTCAAACTTCTTACATGGAGTTCTTATGATGTTAAAACTTATTAGCTAAAGATATTACGCAACATATCTCAAAATTAATTAAACAAGTGAGGAGGACCTGCCATTTGTATTTTCTCTAACTTCAAATTCTATATTTCTCTACACTTATTATTGCTCCATTTTCACCGACAAAAGCTCGACATACAAAAACAATTTATGAAGGGTAAAAGAGTATAACCATTTTTATCTACTATTCACGTCAAAATTAGAGTTAGAAAGTGTACTCAAATTAACTCTATCATTATTGACACTCGTAAGAAAGTTCTCAGGGAAGTTTGTGATAGCGATTCGAATATGCTATTCGGAGAAAAACCTCACGTTTTTGACTACATAAAAAACACTATTACTTATAATAGCATACAGATTACTGGAATGGTTTTAATAAGTTGGTGATCAGCATCTAGAATTACAGTACGTGATTCGCATCATCAAAGTACAACGCGCAGGAGTATATGGTAACATTCATGCCTGAGAGTGAGACACTAGTACTCAAAAAATCTCCTTTCTCAGCTAGTTACAGTAATGTAACAGACTATATGAGTCTTTGTATAGAAAAACTCCATGCATAAATCTGAAGCAGCTTCATCTGGATTTTAAACGTCAGGGATACAATTTCTCGAGGAAAGCAGTCCTCGTATAACTGTATGAAACTTCACTTCTCTTAAGTGGGAATTTTTAACAAATGTTTACAACTGTTAACGATACTATATGAAAATTTTAGTGAGATACAGGGATGCATTTAGATATTGATGAATAACATTATTCATCGAATACATGTTTTTCGGCGGCTTGAATACATATAATGCATGATGTCTAAACAGCTTCTATATCAAGTGTTACTTGCCAACACCAGGACTGGTAGGAAAAAAAATGGGACGATGCCACCAATTTAACACATGGCATCAAGAAACAAACAGCAGTTGTAATCAATTAGCATTTATCGCTGCATTACGAATACCTAAATGAATTTCAACAGGTTTCAAGATGCTACTCTATATATCGCTCCTTAATCGAATACAATAATGACTGTACATAAGTCAAAGACTACATAGTTTAGCGCACAATGTCTATCCATACAAGATTACAGTTCCAACAGCTTTCAAGATATAAAGATAGTTCAATAATGAATACATATTTGTACCAAACTGTGATTGATTTTCAAACATATTACCTACGCGACTGTCACGAAAACAATAACCTCTAGCAAGATGATGACTGTAGATTTAGAAATTAGATCACTCATTTGAAAGAATAGAATATTTTCTTTTCAATACTTTTCACAAACATTTTTTCCATATATAATTGAAAAAATTACATGATAACATTATCGAAACATTAAAAAAAGGTACAGGAGTCCCCTGTCGTTTACATCGTATATATATATATATATATATATATATATATATATATATATTATATATGCCAGGGAGTAAAGTATACTAGAAAAACAATTATGACGAATTTTTTTATACATGAAAGTGGGAAATAAAAGAATAATGATATTGAAAGTAATAAGCAGTACAATCAGAGAGGAGGAAAAACACGAAGGCGATAGCGTGTTAACTGGTGAAAATCGGAAAATAGATCTTCTATCATCAAAATAAGAAATGTTTTGATATGCTTCAGAGAGCAATAGGTAGAAAGAGTATCACCAACCAAAAAGACGATTTTGTTAGGGAGAGCAGTAATCAGCATTCACAAAAAAATGAGATCATATTATATTAAGTTGGTATCTGAAGTGGATGCAACTGTATGCGACAGTTGAAGTTCAGGTAGAGGTCCATCTAACCACTAAAAATGAAGGGAATAAACAATATTGAGTAAAATGAATAATCCTGTATACATTTGAAGTTACAAGTATACATAAAAAGTTGCATTCAAAATGGATATCTAATAATCGGATGTTAGATTTGTCTAGGGATTATACATCAAACTCAGCGTAACAAGATATTATCCACCAGACAGTATTTTGAACATATTTCACTTCTTTCAAACCAGCTGTTGTAATTTAAATTCATTTTACTCGTATTAATCTTAATGACTAACAGTGGAATTCAGGACATATTTCGTCCTGTTTGGGACTCGTCAGATGGATGTACCTCTAACCCAGCGAGCGGTCTTGCTCCTCCCTGAGACTCGAACCCAGTGTGCATCACTTCAAACGCCAAATGCGTTATCCACACGGTCACTAGGGCACGACAGCCATCACTTGTGCGACAGGTGTGAGTTGTTGTTGTCTGTTACTTGTAATTCCCCGTTGCTATACAGGGCCGAATCGCTCGACCTCTGTTGGCAGATGGGTTCCTATACGGATGCCTTGATACTACCGGATATTCATACATCCTCTCCTTCAAGGTAATAATAAGTATTGAATTATTCTCGCTTCACATATAGGATACTGATTCGATTAGTTTTAGCCTCTTTCATGAATGTATGGAATACTCAATAAACAGTTGCTACTTTGACGTGGTGGCTGAAATTACACATCAAAATGAACTAAAGAGCTTTACTGGTTGAAACAGATAAAGACAGAGAGACCACTACGGAGTCTGACAGAAAAGTGCATCAGTTCAAATTAACAAGCTTCACTACAGTATACAAAGAAATGAATAAAGAAAGAATAACACTCAAGCGGCAGTAACGCATCACGAATTCACATGGAAGTCTGGCGAAACGCTTGGTGATTGAAGTGAAATAAAAATCTGGTCAGCAGTCGGAACTTGTCGCTCAGTTGGTAGAGCACCGGGCCGGTAACCCGGTAGTTACTGGTTCGAATCCGGCTGTGGTCCAGATATTCATCTCACCTTCAATCCTCACCCAGTATAAACACTAGTCTACCAAACTACGGCTGTCTCAGACAGTCAAATGAAAAACAGGAATAGACAAAAAAGCAACTTACTTCTATGAGTGTATGTTCCGGTGCTGAAACTGCACGCATATGTTCATGAATGACAATTTGAGAGAAACGATCATGTTCTGTAAACCAACGAGTTTCTTCTTCTGTATCGCCACGAAGGTTGGCAACACCTTTAAGCAAAGCGGTTGCCCATAACTGGATTCCTATATCAGGTAGTCGATTAGCTATATGAATAGCTGCACATATCATTTTATGACCTTCCTGTGGAAAAAAATAGATGAAAAAATTTAGGAAAATTTTATCTAAGAAATAAGAGTAGTATTATAGTATGGAGTAGGTGGTATGTAAATACAATGCAAATCAGCAATCACGCGTAAGAACCAGTGATAATACCTTGCTTGGAAGAGAGATGTTTGAGTCCATGAAACATAGGATGACAGTTGAGTATCTAGACCAGTGAGTCGCAGCTTTACAGAGGCTATGAATCATTGCGTACAAAAAGATATAAAATAAAGTATGAATTGAGAATTTCAAAGAATATTGGAATGACGCGCATACAGTTGTAGTCCATGCATCCGAAGTCACTCGTTCATATCCTACACTACCCATTCTCACTTATTAAAAAAGAAAATCCCGTTTTAACATTACCGTTGAATGATCATCTCTTTCTCTGCTGGTCAAAAACAATCAACAGCACAATACATTGCGAACAGAATACAACAGAACCTGGGCGGAAAAATTCCAAGTTCGAGAAGTTATCGAAAAGTGTGTTTCAGTCTTCAGAAACTCAGGTTTTGGAGATTCTAGTAATCGATGGTTGCAGACTTCGACATCGACGATTATGGAAGAGGTACGTTTACTTTATTCTCAGAACATTAAACAGATTCTCTCTTCTTATATTCTTTTAATATATTTGCATATATCTTTCAATTTTGTTAACTATTTCCCGGTACTAATTCAAAATATGGTAATTTAAATTGATGCAGTTTAGTGTGACCATAAACGTTCTCACCCAATTGTTAGTCTTTGTTGACTATCTAATATTTGGCTCATCCAGAACACAATTTGCGTGAGAACTAACAATGCCAATAAGATAGGCAGCATTTTAACCCACCTTATTACTTCTTATATATAATACTACCACTACTACTGCTACTAGATATAAGGAGTTACATTCCGAAATGCATATATTTATAAAGAATGTGCCGCTTGCCCAACACCATCAACAACGTGCACACTTCGTCAAACAGTTGCCACCTTTAAGCGTAGAATGAAAACATTACAATCAGAAAGCCTGAGAAAAGACAAAAAAGATCATTACTTAAAAGCAGCTACCACAGTGCGTTAACTTTTATTCATCATAAAGAGGCGACCGCCGAACAGAAATATGATCCACTGTTAAACTATGCTGTTTGGTGATTTTCTTCCAGGTCACATTTAAAGCATTAAGAAGATAGTGTGTAATGGGGATTCAGTAAGTTAACCATGAATACCACTCTTTTCGAAAAAGAATTCCCTCCAACTTAAACCTAACAGAACAATCAGACTGTAAAATGGTGAAATACATTATAGGACTTATCTTTTGATACCATTCAAAAAGTTGTACATTTATAACGAAGGCAACAAGAAGATTCATCAGTAGCAGTGGTCAGACTGACATTCATATGTCAATCATTTTGAATATATTCATATACAATCTCCAGCTGAAAGGTTAATGGATACCTTAAGGGTAATACAAAGAACTTCACAAGAAGAATAAAAATACACATCACACATAAGGACTAGCCATCTACCCTAAAGGTGCTGTTGGCCTATTAAACAAATGACACTTAGTGAATGTGCATTGACTGTTTAACATATACCTCTTATAGGTCAGAGATAATTGAAATGTTCCAAGTGTACAACACAACACAATAGACATACACACACACACAAAGAAAGTGAATGATTTTTGCAAAAGAATAAAATTATGTACAATGTAGAAAAGTGAAAAGACAACCACTTTTAAAACATTCCAATCTTCAATAATTTGCAAGAAATCTAAACATTATAACAATGAGAAGATAAACTGATCTCCTACAAGATCACTGCTTGAACACACACACACACACGTACATACATACATGCCAACTGAGTATAGCATTTAATGATAGAAATAGAAATTATTATTATTATTATTAGTCCCTTGGGTTCCTAGTGGAACATAGGGCTTCAGTAGCACGCCTCCAGTGACCTCTGTTCTCTGAGATCTTTTGAACCTGGTCCCACGACAGCCCACAACCTCTCATTTCCTCCTCGCACGACCTCCTCCATGTCACCCTCACCTAGGACGTCCAACTCGTCGCTTCCCATCGGGGTTCCACTCGAGCAACTGGCCTGACGCGTGATGTCCCAGTCGGCCTTCTCAGTGCATGGCCAATCCATCTCCACTTCCTCCTGCATATTTGTTGCATGATAGGTTCTTGGTTGTTCGTTCCCAGAGTTCCTTGTTGCTTATTTTTTCTGGCCATCTGATCTTCAGCAGCGAGCGTAAGCAGTTGTTGATGAATGTCTGTAGTTTATTGGAAATGCCTTTCGTGACGCGCCAAGTCTCTGAGCCATACAAGAGCACTGACTTGACGTTGGTGTTGAAAATCCGTATCTTGTTCCGCATGCTGAGTGCAGAAGATCTCCACATTGGTTTCAGGCTAATGAACGCCTGTCTTGCTTTTAGAAATAGAAATGAGATCTAAAAAACAGTTTTAACCCGAAAAAAAAATAGGAAAGAAGTGTGCTGCTACATCTGCTACAATTTTCGACGAACCAGAAAGATAATTAACAAAGATAAAGTGAATGTATAAAGTGTAACCAAACATCTTTTTCGAAGACAAAAGAAGTGTTACTGTTCAAAAGTTCACAGTTTATCTACTAATGACCGACCGAGTATTATCATAAACCCGTCTATTTTACGTATGGCTTATATCCTAGTAAACAAACGCTTTATTTTGCTTTCGTACAGAGTTGAATTGTAATTAGAGGGGAAAAAAAGAAACTCTACCGGAATGAGAGTAAACACTTGTACATAAACACCCGTTTCATTATTTATACAGCATGGTAAATGAAGGTTGAATGTGATCCTGGTTCGTAGCACGATCCTAACCACCGGTCTCCGGGTTACCGGTCTACTACTCTATCAACTAAGCTACAAGATTAAGCTGCTGACTAGATCCTAAATTTGTCCGGTTGCCGCATAAATCCATGACACTTAACTGTCCGGTCATCGTAATCACCACACTGGTTGCGCAGACAGATTTTCTTGTCTCAATCCAAATCAAGGTGAATTAGAAAGGAGGTGTAACATTGATTATCGATGAGACTATGTGAGATCACTTAAAATTTCTATGATCAAACTGAAAGAACCGCCAAAAGTACTATGAGTCAAACAAGCATACTCCACAAAAGGATGGAAATAAAAGATCAACAAATGCAAAAAAAAACCAGTAAGATTAATAAAAATAATACGAGAAGTGAACAAATAAGTATAGATTATTAGGATCCAGGTCTACAAGGATAATTGAGATTGACATACATCTGAGACGCTACGATAAATTATCAACAATCTCCAAACCTTTTAGTCTTAACATTCTGAGGATCTCGAATAAACAGATTACATTCTCCTAAAGGCCTCAGACTAGCATTTCATCATGACTTCATGGTACCACTTCTTAGTTTAGCCACCCTTGACTTATCTCACTCTATTCAGTCTTTTGTATTGGAACAGACAAAGGTTCCAGATGCATAAAACGTGATGCAGTGACCATAGTCCGACTGTATATTCATAATCTCAATAACTAGATAACTTTTTTTTGGCTAACACTGTACATTTAACTTTAACACTGATTAATTTGCCACTCCATGAAAGACAACTATAATCGAAAACCTGTTGATATCGCTTACACCTTCAATGACTATCACATACAGAATTGACTGAGAAACTATATAGGCTTTTTAATTAGCTACCTATCCAACTTAGTTTAAAGTCAGTCAAGGTATATTTATAACATATCACGGTGTCGAGAGATACATAAAGTATTGAGTCGTCAAAATTGAGTTATTTAGTTAACAAAACAATCCTTTTTAAAAAATGTAAACCTACAATTGTATTTTGTTCATTCAGATGTATTTGACCCATAGTAATGAAAGCTGATGCCGATAAACGATGTAACTCTTCTTCATTACCCAATCGTACAGTTTCACGGAGAAAAGATTTTGCATCTAAAAGTCTATTTTCATAAAATGCCTGAAAAGCTCGAACATAATCTGCTGCAGCTCGAAGACAATAACAACTTTCAAGTACACGTGTACCGCATGTAAAGACTTCATTTAATAATCCCTGTGTGATTATAATTAATGAAATGAAGGTCAATACACTCAATGATAAATAGAATAGCATTCTTTGATGATTACCCACAAGGATACAGATAAATGACAGTTCAATTAGTTGTTTATTCTCTTATTAAGTATGGAGCATGAAGATACAATGCAAACTGATTAAACTCAGATAAAACATATTATTTTGAAAATCTGCTTAATGTGTAAAGCATGGAGAGACAATCAGGGTTTAGAGTTCACCAGTATCAAATACAAAGTGAAAGTTATTTGTGATATAAATAGTTCAGAAAATTATGATACTTGTAATTTCCCGTTGCTATACAAAGCCGAATTGATCGACCTCCGCTAGTCACCAAGATCATTATAACATCATGAATATCCAGCAGTATCGAGATTTCCACAACAGAGGTCGAGCAATTGGGTCCTGTATAGCAACGCGAAATTACAAGCATCATTACAATAACTGACAGCTGTTACACAAGAGGAACCCATCGTTCCCCAGTGGTGCAGCGGACAACGCGTTCGGCATATGAAGCGGAAGGTACTGAGTTCGAGCCTCGGTGGGGAGAACACCACTCACTGGAGTGCAGGTGCATCCAGTTGACGAGTCCCAACTGGGGACGAAACGTGCACCCTAGATTCTTGTGCTAGTCACCAAGATCAATAGAAGTTCATAAAATTGCCTAGACGATTCTTCCTGCAACTGTTAACTCTTCATGTCTAAAACTTCAGTAACGACTCTTTTAGTGGTAAAAGTGTTTCAAGGAAATAAAAAATAAAAATGACGCCAGATAGGACTTGGATATAAGTTATACTAGTTGTGTAACTGCTTAAACTTCGGTTAATGTAAAGAATGAATTAGAAGACTAAAAGTGATGGTTGAAAGCTAGTGTACTAAGCTATGGCATGACTTTTTAAGTTGATGGAACCTTCTGTATTCAAATCAACTTTTGTCAGTAGTCACAGAAAGACTAATGCAGTTGTACAATCCTACAGTTGTATCAATATATGCATCTACCTTTCATTTTGTAGTTAAACGAAGAGTGATACACAATCATTATGAATTATCAGTGAGCTGTGATAAATAGACAATTCGAAAATGAAGTTCACAAGTATCCGAGAGTTCGATGTTTAGTTCCTGTGAATATATTGGTATAAATACAGCATTAAGTAAGCAGAGTAAAAAGCTCACTTCTCAACTGCATACTAGTTGATTGCCAAATTTGCATTGTTCAACCAAATGGGTCTGTACAAATCAGAAAAGACAATGACACTCGATGATGACCATTCGTAGTCTCTATCTATGCGAACAGTGACTGCAGTTCGGATGATAAAAAGGATAAGCCATACCGAAATCTGTCGATTTTGTTACATAAAGCAAATAGTTCACATGTAATCAAAGTAGTGGGAGACTTCAATGGTCAGTGACCAATCACCAAGTGCTATCTAGTGTATTCCATGCTGACAAACTGACAAAAGAGATCACCTTCTACAATTATGTTTCGAAAGTCACTTGTTTTTGGCCGGTATTAAACCAATTATAAACAAAGATTTTGAAATGATGAAGAAGATTTGTAGCTCAGAGAACGCCGAACCGCTATCGTGATAAAGAACGATAGTTTATATCTCTACCACCCATCATTGAAGAGGACTGGTTGAAGATCGTCACTATTTTAGGATTACATGCTTGGACTTCCCATCACGAGTTAGTAAAGGCGCATATGCACTTGCATCTAGATTATTACATAAAACAATCTTTTGTATGTTTGTGTGCTAGAATCGTCAAGCACGTACTTGGAGATGAGACTTCTAAGCATTTAACAGAATGTGACAGTAATTCTCTTCCTGATGAAACCTGACGTAGAAACAACGGTAACAACAGTTAACCGGTAATCTACATCAAAAGGTTAGTAAAAGTAATCACGGGAGGGTCAACTTAACTGACACGGTATCCAATACCCGAAGGTTCATACTTCTGCGCTTAAGCAGAGGTGGAAGACAACATACTCCAGGAAACCAGGAAGGTTTTTAACCTAAACGACGATGCATTGGTCAGATCCTCACTCTTCATCACGTTTTCGAGTACAGGTATACAAACCGACCCCACTCGTTGATAAATAGACAGCATTCTTTGATGATTTCCCACAAGGATACAGATAAGTGATAGTTCGATTAGTTGTTTATTCTCTTATTAAGGATGGAGCTTGAAGACAAAATGCAAACTGATTAAACCAAGCATCCTGATGACGATGATGACCGACCCCCTAGACTTAAATATCTTGACCTGAAGATCGATTACGTCGACCAAGAAATGTTATGGCAGTGACCAACTTTGAAGGAAGTATGTAATGCTGATCGAAGTCCTCTACTCACACTCATAAAACCATGAACGAATTTATAGGAAGTTGTAATCCCAAGTGACGACAACCAGTCGTATCCATCAAGGATGTCCACTGTCACCATTTCCACTTAACTTTGGTGAAGAGAAATTTTCTATTTTTCTGTGAGATCCCTTTCCTATGAGCTGAGAAAGTTATTCATTCTCAGCAGGGACGCTTGCTGTCACCTTTCATGTTTAACTTTGATACAGACGTGCTAATGGACATGATATCACGTACCTGAAACTTTAAAAGGATAAACTTAATCCTAGGATAACACCTGGTATACTAGGTGTACGCAGGTGATATAGTGCTGTTCTTATTAATATTAACATATGAATAAGTTGAGAAAACAGTCTGAAGGTTACAGGATAGTAGCAAAGTACTGGCCACTTATTTCATATCTAGAAACAATAAATTCGATCAGTTAATTAAGGAAAAAATAAACATTTTTCTTCCTACATGATATCACCATTTTTTTTCATCAAAGCATATTTTTATATTAATTTAAAATGAAATAGTTATTGTACTCACCTCACATTCAATTGTATTACCTTTCCGAATATGCACCAAAGCTAAATTGAGACAAACCAATACAGATAAGGGGTCACGTGGTCCTTCTGGTTGACAAGATGCTCGTGTAGAAGCCACTAAGCTGAGATTTTTATCCCCAGATGCGATTCGACAACCCATATTTTGCTGAGGTCCAGTGATAAGCTACATGAATTAGATTAACAGATTGTTGAAGAAACCAAAGGTATATTACGATTATTTAAATAAATGGAAAGTGAATAGGTTTGAGGGATTTGAAATGATGACAGTACTGGGAATTCACTCTAGGAGGAAAAGATCTAAAGGTGTTCAAAGCTGACTGGTTTGTACAGCAGCTTTTTATTTGATACCAGATGTTTAGATAAGGTCAACAAGAAGGTTTATTTTAATTTGCACTGCTTGATCTTCATGGGATTTAAAATGTAATTACAACTTCAAAGAAACGCATTTCCTTATTTGTGTCAGACACTGTCATAAACTGACCATAAGTGAGGTTTAACTTATACACTAACACCACCAGCTCGTCTATAGTTCTTTAAAGAATAACACTGCCTCATTACAGACAGACAGACAGACAAAATCAACGTAGAACCTCAACACAAGTTCTTCAGTTCAAGTTGCCACACTTCATAGCAGTATACAACGAAGAAATGGATGGAAAAAAAGTGATATAAAATTAAACAAAGTTTTGTGAGAGAATAGATAATCTGAAGAAAGCGGTTAGTGCAAACATTCACGCTTTAGAAGATATCAAGGAGTGAATATATCTGTCCCACTATGGCCGAATTACAACCATGTTACCTAGAGTCCTCAATCACTGATTCCTTTAGTCTCGCGGACCCCAACCAAGTAGTCTACATCTCCCAAAACAGATTAAACCAACAGTCAGGGACCTCGCCGACAGATACTACGTCTTGATTTGACTACCCTGAACCCTCTTAAAACCAATCTAACTCCCCCTAACACAGCAAGTCGAGGAAGGAGGTGCCTCGGCATACGCGGTACATGCCCAAGCCATCTCAGTCAATGAAGGTTCACAAACTCATCGACCAACTTGCCTAGTACCCTTCGCCGGACCTCAACATTGCTCACACGGTGATTCGACTAAACTCTAGCGATGCTACGGGGACACCTCTGATCAAAACCCTGTAATCGCTTCATTCCCTCTACTTTTAACGAACATATCTCACAGCCGTATAGCAGCACAGAATAAACTCTAGTACAATACACTCGTCCTTTGATAGACAGTTAGATATCTTGCCAGTCGGCGCCATAGATGATGCAAGTTGGCAAATGGTAAACGAGAAGCCTTGTGTATCCAAGCTGAGATTTGTCAACAATATGGCCTTTCAGGTTGATGCAGCTTCCCAAGTAAGTGAAGTGGTTGTCATATTCCACCACTTAACTCTCTATCGTTAAACTGTGAGTAGTTGCAGACTAGTCCTGGAGCATTATCTTACATTCGGCAGGTGCCAGCACAATGCATTTCTCCCAAACATACTTAGATGTTTGCTCAATGCATCCAGAAGATCCTGCATTACGTCAGCGTCTTCACCTAGCAGGACACTATCGTCTGGATACTCCAAGTCAACCAGATGACCTCCACAAAGTAGGTCAATCCCTTTAAAGTCAGGTGAAACTAAGCTCGTGTCCACTAATACGTCTACGACGAAGTTAAATAGAAATGGCGACAGTGGGCATGCCAGCCAAACACCACTAGTTGTCGTCAATTCACATTAAAGCTCTCCATAATAAACAGTACATTCCATATTTGTATTACCTTCCAGCTTCTTTCGTTGTCTCCAACTCATTTCACCTATCCTCGTCCAGACTCTTTTTATATCACTACATTGCTTCCCCTTCTTTGGTATGTAATCGTGAACATTTCATCTCCAACCTAATAAATGTCACGTACTAACACTAACAGTGTACTCCAACAAAAATTCAGACCAAAACGACTAGCACCTTAAAAGACAAATACACGTTAATCACAACCCTATAATCCTGATAGTCAGAAATTATGCTACATAAGTTCTCCAGCGAATTGGAAATGCATTGCTTCTTTATGCAGTGTTAATGAAATCACCGGACTTAGTCATGAAACGTCCAAACTTAATTATCAAGTTTTAAAAGAGGCCAGACAATTACTGTGCTCTGTATCAGCCTTTTAGACAATAATTAGGTCAAATTTTACCAGAAGAAATTTTGATTATTCAGAATAATAATGTAAACATGTTACATTATGTAGTTTATAATAAACTAGTTTCCAGTAATTGCTTTTTCCTATCTCAATGAAAAACTGAAGTAACTGTGCACTACAAAGTAATCAGCTCACTGATAAGTATCTTCATACCTAATGATTGATTTCGTGATCTATCAAATGAACCGGTTTATCGAGCAAGAAATACGTAGCCAAATGTATTTCAACATTGGTTTGGCGTGTTTCTTTTTAATGAAAAGTCTTTCTACTTATAAGTAGGCTGATAGAAAGTTTAAATTTTTCTTTGGCTGATTTTGAAGATTGGTGGAAAAAAAGCGACACATTTACAAGCCGTTATTTTCAGTGGTTCTTTTTTGGAAACTAAAATTATCAAGTCATACAGTAATTTTATTGATACTATTAACCATGTCTAGAGTAAAAGCGAAATGTCCTATGACCTGTTATCCGTAGCCTGTGCTTTGGATACCAAATAGACTTGCCATATAGGTAAGGATAGAGAGTTTACCAGCTTCGAACAATCTGAGTATATGTATGATTGTCCCTGTTCTGAAGTGATCGAAAAGAAACTTGCAATTTTAGATCGATGAAAATGTTGCAGATAAAACGGACTAAAAATAGTACATAAAACTCAAAGGAGAAGGTAGAAAATTTGACTTACTCGAAGAGCATATTTAAACTGATTTTCTGCCTGATCCATACAGTTCATTGACATAGCATATAAACCAATTAATGTATGCAACTGAGGAAGACGTTTATACATTAGTGCAGGATTTGCCTGACATATCCTACAAGCTTGACCAATATCTTGTGCAGCTGCTGTCTGAATACCCATTACCAATCGACCCATGGCAGTATGTTCCAGCAGACTTAAATGAAAAACAGTAAGTAATGGACTAGTATCGAAAACAGAGAGTTTTTCAATTTGGATTAGAGCTTTTTCAGCTGATCGTTTAGCTCTGTCAAGCATTCCAGCTTGCATTGACTGCATAACAGTGACAAGGTAAACTAATATGACCATATGTTCACGAGGCATCCAATGAAACCGATCAATTTCATTTGTTGAAGCATTATCCGCTGTCAAATTAAAGAGAAAAACATCAAAAACATAAACCGATGCTTATTTTAATGCCAGTTACAAGTGACAATGCATAACGATATTTTTCGCTTCGATCTTAAGGTTTTATAGACAACAATTCAGACTATGCAGAGAAGCTTGTAAAAAAAGGTCTAGCTAGAAAATTCAACTCTTCACTCTTTTTTGTCTCGTACAGCTGGAATGTTTCCAAAAACCTTAATTTTTTCAACTCCCTCTTCTCCAATACACCTTTGTCTACCTTGAATTCAGTCTTTTTCTATTCAATTGTTCTTAATATACTACTGTGAAGTGTCGAAACTTGAACCAATGCAATTGGGTGCGTGGTTCAATGCTGATTTCATCTGTCGCAATTGGTCGATACACAATTACAATCCATTAGGAAAAAGTAGTCTGTCTCAGCCTTAAACCTCCCACACGCAGAGGATTTGCGAGCCACCGGCTTGTTCATACTACAGTTCACATACATAAAAAAGCAGCATATCAAAATAAACATGCGGAAGAATGATTTTCCATGGGAATTGGTTTGTGAATCACCTTAAGGCATCAATAAAATTTGCTAACAACTGGTAACAGTAGACAGTTATTTAGAATTATTAAGGAAACTGGATGGAAAAAGTCAACAGTTAGTGAGACTATAGAGGAGAAAAACGGGTCTCCAATTCACTCACAGGGGAGACGACTGGAACGATGGGCACAACACTTCGACGAACACTTCAAATCACCTCCAGTCTCCATTGCGCTCACTGCTATCCAGTCAAACCATGAATGCAACATTGAGATAGGTCCACCAACACTTGTAGAAGTCAAGAAAGCAGTAGGCAACATGAAACGACGAACGGCAGCAGGACCACATGGACTAACTCCTGAGGTATACAACGATGGTGGTAAGGTGCTCTTAGTCCTGTTAACGGAAGTGTTAACCAGCATATGCGAATCAAATACGATCACCTCTGACTGGTCTCTCATTGACTCTCTCACTCAAAGGCATGCCGAGCAATTACATCACCTTATTGAAGGCACTCTACTAGAACACTGGTGGGAGTGTTACAGACTACTGAGATATCCGGAAAGCTGTACTCGTTAAGTGGCGTCCGTCAACGTTGTCCACTATCTCCACTCTCATTCACTTTCATCATAGATTTTCACATGGAGGCCTCCCTATCGTCATCTGAATACACAGAGGTTAACCTAATCACACAAGAATATTCGTTACACCTAGAATACGCAGATAACATAGTCTCGTTAGGTGAAAACGCTGACATCATCCAGAGTCCTCTCAACACTTTCAGTGGCAATTTCAGAATCTTTGGGATGCGTTTATCACCACCCAAATCCAAACTCTTGCTCAAGGATTGGTCTTCAACGGTGCCCCACCGCGGCTAACAATAGACAACACAGTGGCTGAGTGTGTCAACCACTTCACTTACCTAGGAAGTAGGATCAACCCTACTCTGGTGGCTCAGTCAGTGGCCAACGAAATTTCTGCAACAATACAAAAGACTCAACTGGCTTTTGCCAACTCAAGCCACCTGTGGCGCACCCTGATATCCCATTACCACTAAGGGTCACGTGTACTCTACACCAGTCCACTCTATTCGACTGTATGGCTATGAAACATGGTCACTCAAGGTGGAAAACATACAAAGGCTTCAGGTGTTTCATCACCCTTAACTCTATAGTATACGCCGTATTCCGTCGTGTCACCAAGTGAGTAACGCAGAAGTCAGGTGTAGAGTTTTAGGTAGAAGAGATAAGTCAGTTGACACGCTTGTCAACCTTCATCGACTGAGATGGTTGGGACACGTGTTACGTATGCCTAGTCACCGTCCGCCTCGTCACACAATCTTGGCAGAAGTAGGTTCAGGCTGGAAAAAGGCACAAGGTGGACACACTAAAACATGACATCAATGTATGAGGTCTCTGACTGTTGGCTTGAGGCATGTGAGGAGATGCAGACTAGCGGTTAGGGTCCACGCGAAAACAGAAATCAGTGGTTCCAGACTCCTCTAGGTGATATCGCTCAGAACCGATGTCAGTGGCACAGATGTATACACACATTATCCTCATCTTAACATTATACCGAATCCCACCATTCTCATCCTTCCTTTCTCCCTTTTCGTACTTTATATCTCTTTTGACTGAGTTTTTTCTTCATCTTCCACTTCACTGCCGTTTTACTCGATGCACTGATATGAGCTGTGGCAACTTGGACCGCTATGCAGTAATGCCTGGTCCTATGTTGATGGATGATGATGATGATCAAGTAAAAATAAGAGTATTCATAAAACGTTTCGAAGACAATTTTCTCTAGAATAAAATTGTTATCAAACCAAATTATAATTTTCAGTGCATGTTGTTTAAAATTCTTGAGATACGATCAAAATAATCCAAGATTTTGGAAAATGAAATAATAATGTCATGTTATTCTTTTTCTACAAAATCTCGTGTGTACCTTTTTGAATACGTCCGAGAATAAATGTGTCGATACTGAGTGACAAAAGGATGAACTAATGTGTTCGTTCTCATCTCAATTGACAAAGTGTTGATGAAGTCCAGAGGTTAAGTACTGGATACCATTTTTAGACATAAATATCGAGAACCACGTGCTGACTAGAAATTTTGCTACAAGAGGAAACTGGTCAGTTATTTCATAACAGTGACGTCTACTTCTGAGGCTGAAATCGCACCAGACATTAGGTAACTTTGCACAAGAGTAAAGTTTGAACACTTGCATGACAAACTGATTATTTCGAGGAAAGGAGTCAGCTATATGCCTTGATAGTTATTCACTCGGTCAAACAAAGAATATATTTTTAAAAATTTTCGTTTATTATTTCAGTTTTCGAATGTTTTGATGCTAGCTGAAATTTTTGTATGAAGTAATCTGAAATAAAATCTCTGCGATAAGATATTATCACTATTCACACTGAGATGGTAGTGAAGGTGTTTACTGTTCAGAGTTGATTTATCTACAAACTACTTTTTTTTAACCTAGGACGACAACTGAAATACTTAACTGCAAATCAAACTATACATGTAAACCCAAGGATTATTGACAAAACGAATGATGGATTGAAGTCAAGCACGATATATACTAATTTTGATTTAGCTAAGGTTTTGTGCTCTGTTATTCTAATCGACCCTGGTCGATCGCTTTGACCTATGTACTTGACCTTACAATCATTGCAAGGGATTTGGTAAACCAGATTATTTTGCTTAATTGCATCGATAGGATCTTTTAACCTACAAAGCTTGTTTCTAAGTGAGTTTGTTGGTTTAAATGCCATTTCAATCCCAGTCTTATTGAGAATTATTCGTAATGCTTCTGAGGTGCCTTCCTTGTATGGTAACACAGTAGAGGTTTTGAATTCTCTCTTAACCCTGTCGCCATTATTACCATTAGTAGTGGGATTATTATTAATAACACCTGTATTACTACTACCACTAATATTTTTCTTTCAATTTCTTATGAATTTATTTATAAATTTTGGTGGGTAATTATTGAGACGTAGGGTATTCTTGATGAACAGATCAAGTACGACATTTTTATAAAGCTAGTTAAAACAAAATGTTACCTTCATCCATAGCAGCAAATTGTTGAATGCTTTGATGCAATTGCCTAAGTATTGGATGTGCAGATTTTGCTCGACCAGAAATAAGATAAAATGACACATGTAGAACAAGATAGAATACACGTAGAGCTTCACGATGATACATTGTTCCTTTGAATTGTTCAATCAATCGGCTGACAGCAGTTAATGTGGCAGTGACTTCAGGTAGTTGTCTACTGGCTAACAATAACTTTAAGTAAAAATAAAACTACTGATGATAAATAAAAGCGGAACACCATGAAATACTAAGGAGTATAACTTTCAGTTCAACGTAAAAGCTCGCGTTACTAAAATCACTATGATATCTAGCTGCTTATTAAATCTAACATTTAAAAACATCACAATTATCCTTTGAACAATAACGATGGACATCGACTAGAAGAGAAATTCAACATGCCCATTTCGTTATATTTAGGACTTGTCAGTTGGATGTACCCGCCTCTCAAGATAGAAGTTATGACACCAATGAGTCTTTTTTGTATCAGCAATGAGATATCCACACTATCAGTATACTAACAAATGTGTCTAGAATTTCGACAGCTATCACTGATAAAATATACCCGTTTATTCATGAATAAGTAAACGATTTTTATCAGAGAAGAAATATTATTGACTATGGTATAATAACATCTCTGATCGAACTGCTGAACAATATAGGTACGAATCAAAGGGGCAGTATTAGTCTCGATGAGATCGCGATATATATACCTCACTGATAAGTCCTTAGTCAAGCAGAATTGCCTAGTGACTACCTACAATCTTTGAAAAAATAGCTTATATGTCATAGAAATGTGTATTAGCGAATATAACTTATGTATATATTCGGAAAGTCTTTCATATACCGGTAGCTATCTTTCTCTTCAGTTTAAGGTTTTTGTGGGTAGTCTTCAATTTCACTCCAGATATCTTCTTTAGTACACATTCACAAGGAAATACAATTGATTTATTATATATGAGTACTTGTAGAAATAAAACTTAAATGCACCGAACAGTAAGTGAGAGATCGGATGTTACTTTTCGACCCATCGCTATAAACTTCCCCCTTTCTGAAGACAACGGAGAAATTACTTCTCCGTGTAACTGAGCCTTCATTGATGGCTTTCAGAGATCCCAAACAGTTTGCTTACAAACACCGGAGGAGTACTTTAGATGCAGCCACTGTCTTGCATCATAATATTGTTTCTAGTCTCAACAAAGGTGTTAAGTATGTTCGTTGTGCCTTCTTGGATTAAGCATCAGCCTTTGAGTCTGTTCGTAGACCACTCTTGTTAAATAAGCTCGCCATAGCTCATACTGAGTCTTCGGTTACAAAGTGGCTGTATTCATGTTTTTCTGAAAGAAAACAGTACACAGTCTATAAAGGGAAGCTCTCGACTTCATTACTTACTGAAGCTGGTGTGCCTCAAGGTGCTATACTTCCTCCTTTTCTGTTTCCGTTTTTTTGCATGATCTAGCTTATTCTGTTGAAACTAATTTTATTAAGTATGCTGATGACCTGACGGTGTCTATTCCAGTTAACTCTCACTTAGATTGCTCTAAATTCAATGAATTCTTGTCTGTAGTCGGCCAATGGTCTCAAGTTAAACGCTTCTAAATGTCAGACTATTAATTGTAGCCTCAAGCGTAAACAAGAGTTATGTGAGCTGCTTAAGCCCCACGACGCCTGTTCCATTGATGGTACTTGTGCAGACAGTAAATCGAGTGTTAACTATCTTGGGTTGAGTTTTACTTCTAATCTTTATTGGCCATCTCATATTTTCTTGACTTGTAAAAAAATCTTCCGGTTAACTTACTGCATAAAGAAACTGAGGCTCTCTGGTATAACTCAATCTCTTCTTTTACAATTTATTAATTCCTGCATTTTACCTATTCTTCTATATTGTTCCCCATTGATCTTTACTGGTCTTCTAAAAAAGAACTACATTATATTGCATAGGGCTTCGAAAGCCGTCAGCAGGATGAGTGGTGTGCTTGTGGCTCAACTGATTAACACTGTAGTTGATAGACGTTTAAATTCTAGTAAGCAACTAGCTACAGAAATTTTAACTGACAATGAGCATCCACTTCATTCATAGCTCTCTCCATGTATCTCGTCAGGGAGGACAAAGAGAAACTACATAAGACTATGTGCTCGTACAGGTAAGTATAAGAATTCCACTGTACCTTACCTAGCACGCATATTTTGTGACGAAAAAAGTGTTAGAACGGAAATCACACATCAACTTTGTAACAGTTAAAAAACCAATTTCAATAATTCAACTAACAATGTAAAATTTTCTCGTTTTTAATATTCTTTACATAACTTAAATTTTTATAATAAAACAATTCGAAATGTTGTAAAGGAGTATGTATATACTTATGTTTTGTTGTTGCTGCAATATATCATGCTGAGAATTCCAAATTGTTCCATAGACTATTTGGAATAAAGTGAATTATTATTATTATTATTACCAATTATTTTCACTCTTCAGGATCAACATAATGAAAGAAGTTTGGTATGTTTGACTTTCGTCCGTTTCTTCTCAATTTGCCCAGCTGAAATATTTTTGACTGGATGACGGATTGATATTAGTTGTGCTCAGGTCGCTTTTAACTGTTTTCTATTTAAATATTGAACATAATTTGTAGCAAGGACCTTCAATCAAAAATTGGGTTAGATTGATTTTGATTACTCTCTACTTTTGGTGTATTTTCCTTTGATTGACACCAGAAGTTTTTGCTCGGATTAGTTTAACCTCGTCAACTAAGATAACTGCAGTAAGCTATCAACTAACTTAACATGATATGTTGTTTTTAAAACAGTAAGAATTCTGAGATGACAGTTTTCGGTCCTCAACTGTTTCGTTTTGAGAAATATCTTTTCTTTTTTTGTTCAGGGATTTTGTTCAGTCTTATAACTATCCACTGCTTTCCAACAGATGTTATATCGCTTTAAAACTGTCGTTTCATCTGGGAGCTCATTTAATCATATTGTTCTTATATGATACTGATCGTGTAGTCTAGAATAGAACTTTCAAGTGCTGAGTTTCAGTTTCGTTAAAAGAGGGAACGCTCATTTTGTACGTCCGAGGTAGAAAGAAACACGTGTTCCAGATCTTAGAAATAGATATCACCAATTAATACGAGTATGTAATCAATAAATGATATCCATAAAGTCATGTGCAAGCAGGACGATCCATTTTCTGTAACAATCCAGCACTGACAAAGAACTTATACCTATGCTCATTCGCAAACGTTTCTTATTGCAAATAATTACCCTATTAAACAGATGTCAGCTTCGAATCCCAGTGTAAACACTACGGTAAGATCAGCTAGAGAGTGGCGAACAGATAAAGATGATGTTTTGAATTTTAGCGTTAGGCGCTACCAAATATTATTTAGACCAAGATAGCATCTTTTCCTAAACTGTAGATAAGCAATACCCTCTTTTTAAACACGGTGGTCAAAACTTACGGATGATTGTAGATATTTGATATAATATGCTGTATTTATTCAAGCTTTTATCAGCAAACACTTGCATGTTAACCAACCAACTTACCGGCATCATCAAACCTTGATACGAGTCGACTAAGGAACTAGAACAGCTTACACAAAGTTATAAAAAACGGTAGATTATTTTATTTTTTACTGAGCATTAGAGATTTCCTGATGTATTTCAAGCACATCTAAAACACAGCCAACTCGTTAACATAAAATTTTTAGACAGAAAATAAGTTGAAATTACAATCTATGAAACTGACCATGCATTTACTCAACAGAAATAGACCATTCGTATAATCAGAATTGTGTAGACGCGCATATTCAGAACCCATCGCCAAGATTTCACAAGCTGAATTTACATCTCGTTCAGCAATATGGGCTTGCTAAAAAGTAGGGATATAGTAGAGAAACACTTCATTGAGAATTTGTAAGAATACTAATTAGGTTTATGCTGTTTGCAAATGCTAAATAAATCATTCATAACAAACTGTTCTGCTAACGAAAAGCTGATAAACTATTCGAACTCCCTAACAATCAGGTCAACAAGAGTAAAGTAAGCAAACAACAGTAAAGTTATGTGATATGGGTATAAAATTATCTGAAAATCGTAACGTCAACAAAACTTACAGCCAATTCCAGTAATATTCGACAGTGCCAGTATGGATTATTATTTGACAGTCTGATAGCATCATTCAGAATACAAGTTGCTTCATATCGTTTACCCTAAGAAAATAAGAGAAAAGTCTATATGACAACAAAAAATGTAATACACTCGGTAGTATTCGACAGCTGTAGGTTAGTGGTGCCAGTACTCAATATTTGCTATCATGGGTTTAAAGCTATCTTCAGACATCCTTTTTGACAACTAGATGATGTCACATACACATATGTATACACAACAGGGATGGCTTATACCTAATTTTGTAAGTTCGTATGCCATTATCAGGCTAAATTGAGAATTTAAAATGCTCAATCAACCAAGTTAGTGATAAGGAAAGGCATTCACATTCAATATGAAGAACCCATACAAGTGAACAAAAACTGAAATGTCTCCTTGTGATACATAGACGTCAGGTAAACAGTCTTAAAGGCCAGTGTGCATTATCAAAGAGTCTCATACTCCACAGAAAAAGCTTTCGAAAACCTCTCGGGTTTTTTTCTTCAACCAACGTTGGGTTAGCGAACGAGAAGTTTGTAGTAAGTATTGTTTTTAGGACAATTATAACTAATTTATAATCAACAAATTCATATTTTAGATGTTATGACACCTATAAAACAAAATTTTGGTATGATGATGTAAAAACAATTTTTTTTCCTCTGCATGATAGACTTACTTTCCTCTCAAAGAACTCAGCTAGTAATACAGCAGCTTCAAATTTAATAGAATCATCGTTTGCTTTCAGATGAGCTCCCAAAGTACGAGCTTTCTCCAAGTGGAATTTAGTTTGATCATCACTTTTACTGTAATGAAACAATAGTCGTCCAAGTTGCAAGTGAGTTCGAGCTTCCAAATTAACAGAAAGTTTGAACTGGAGGATAGCTTTTAAACAATGAACAGCAAGTCGCATATTAGGAGGACTCATTGTCCTAAAGGTTTCAGCTAATCCCAAAAGGGAAGCATAACAATCAGATACAAGAGAATCATCTATTGGTGGTTCTGTATTTGTCTGACCTGATTGACTAGATGGAAGAGTGACAGGTTGTGAAGAACATGCTAATGGCTGCGATGTCGCTATTGCAGATGAAGCCAAAATATCAGCGCTGAAAAGAGACTGAGTAGAGGTTGTGGCCTTTTGATGAGCTACTGGATTGATGGGAGACCATAACTGTGGTTGAGATGCTTGGGATAAAGATGTGCTTAAAATGCCTGTTTCTTGCATTGGAAAACTTGATATATTGACCAATAGTTATTCGTGTGTAATTGCTTCGACGACCTAATTGTTAAACAAAAATATTGTTGTAAGAAATAAGAATAGTCTAAGGGATAAAACTACAAATTTCCTCGATAAAAAAAAATCCGTAAATAATGAATTGCTTGTAACTTTTATGCAACTGGAGATCTACAATACATTTATAATAATTTAAATGTTCTCATCATGACAGTTAAGAAAAATATTCAAGTAATTACCCCTTTTGGTTGATTGTTTATCAGGTCTTACACATAAAAATCATTCAACATAAGCACTTGAAGTAGTTATGGTTGGTATAGTTTGGTTTCTAGTCTGTGAATAAGAAGACAATAAAGATGATGACCACAGAACCATGCAAATGTTTACATAATCTTCATGGCTAACTGTAATGAATGAGATTGAGTGAGGCAGAATGGAAAAACTCATTGTCGTATAGCATCTAGGTAGTAAAATCTTCGAATTTTTGATAGACCATGAAACTAAAAGTAAGATGAAATTAAAAACTGAATATTATAATAACCGTACAAATAAAAACATTTTCGTTTATCTGGTTTGTTCAACAAAGAAAATCATTGATTGTATTTTGGTAAACGTTGGAAATTTTTCATGGCTAGTGCTGCTGCTGCTACAGTTTAGTAGTCGAATGTGGAGCTGTGGCTTATAGGTTTGGGCAGGCAGGTAGTATAACTAGCCGTCATACAGTAGGTGTACTCATTGCCTACTACACGAATATACACATGGTTGCTGAGTATTTAGTTTTCGAGCAGTCGAATACAGTGGAACGCTTTATAAAACGCTAAAGGTGCAATGTACCCCCCAATCTGATGGATCAGTCATAAACTTTTCATTGACTACTATCCTTCTGCCCAACAACGCCAGACGATGTTCAAGAAAGCGGCTACAGAAGTGTTCAATTTTTCCATCCTACGTATGTCTCTTCAGCAGTGGCAAATTATATAAACATGCATGCAACCGATCATGTTCAATAACTTATCTTTTGTCTGCACTCGTATCACATAAAGAGCATTAAATTCGAGTGTCCAAAAAAGTTCAGCTGATAATGGTTTTGCGTTTCATAGTAAGTGACTTAATAGTCACATTTTTTCGAAGATTACATCCATACACGTCGGCCTTTTATCTTAACTGTAATCCCTTTTCTCGAGCTGCTTTTATTCCCAACCGATAGCTGCTACCTTGAAGTGGTGGTCAGGCTTGCATATCACAATGACCCAACGAGCTATGCTGGTGGAACACTGTTCCCTCGAGGTCCTACCATACCAGAAAGGTCTGTTGGATAGTAGTAAGACGAAAAGCAATTACCGTTGTGCTGTAAATTACTACACTATGATGGGGGTCTGAGGGCGAAGTCGTACCACTGCTAGCTGAATGGGATGTGACAGTAGTAGGGTGTTTTCCTCCGATGACTAGCAGTGCCATGCTGATGCTGTTTCTCAGTGGAAGGGGCTTAGAAAAGGTCGGCCCCAAAAATAACACACCCCACCATACCCCATGGTCTGCCGGGCCGGTGGCGTTGGTTCATTTGTCGTTTCCTTCCGACCATCCGGCCCCAAAACAACAAAACTTCAAAATAATCATACACAAAAGGCTGTGTGTGACAGGCCTCAAGCATGTGACCGATGAGCTCTGCGGTCACACAAATCGCTTTCAGGCACCTTCAGAAGAAATAGCTTCCCACGGGTGTCGGCAGTCGAGAAGTGTCAACCGCCCACACAACTCGATCGGCACTCAAGCTTCTTCAGACTGCTATTCACCTCCCTCATCATTACCTTCTTATCTTCCTTCATGTCTCTCAATTAACGATACTACATCATCTTCAATTTCTCCTACCACTGCAGCCTTCGACAACGACCTGAATCCACAGAACAGCATCCCTCATCTCCTTAAACTACACTCCAAATTGCACATCGGGGCCTTCAATGTCCACATCCTCCGTCAAGTTGGTCAACAGGTTTCATTGGCAAAGACTCTAGCAACTCGGTCCATGGATGTGCGCTGTGTTTGTGAGACTCGCATACAGGACCCAAGTGCGGTTATTCACCTAACATCTTCTGGCAAATCCGATGAATCCCCAAAATTCACTCTTCGAGTTTCTGGAGATTTGATGGCTAGCTCTCACGGTCTTGCAGGTGTAGGCATATCATTAAGCACTAAGGCAGAAAACTCACTACAAGACTGGATCCCAGTTGATAGTCGCCTCTGCTCTGTCCAGCTGAATGGCTCAGTGGGAACTAAAAGGAGTAATGAAACTCGTCGTTATCTCTTCGTAATCTCTACTTAAGCACACACTGACTGTAGTTCGGATGAAGTGAAGGACGAGTTCTACCGAAAACTGTCTAGCCTCCTCTCCAAAGTCAAACGTTCGGACGTGGTGGTTGTTGCAGGTGACTTCAATGCACACGTGGGTAGACTGAGTGAAGCAGAAAAGCACTTAGGTGGCACTTTCGAAGTCCCTGCTGAACGTACAGATAACGGTGATCGCCTACTACAACTGTGCTCACATAATCGCCTATTTCCAGCTAGCACAAATTTCAAACATAAAGAAAGACACTGTCTGACGTGGCGTCCACCAAGTTCAACTCAGCGCTGAACACAGATAGACCACGTTGCCATGAGTTATCGCTGGAGACGATCAGTGGAAGACTGCCACTCCTTCTGGAGTACGTGTTTGGATAGCGATCACACGTTGGTCTAAGTGCGTATATGCCTGCATCTCAATGAACGTAAGAAAAATTTGGCAACAAAACTACTACGAGTGCTGCTGGATGACGAAAACGCCAAAGCTGTGTTCAGTGAGAAGTTGGCTAGGCAGTTATAGGAACAGAAGACTATCACTCATCCAGAAGAAGCTTCGTGCCATCTCCGGTCTGCGGTAAAAGCAGCGCTGAAGACCGTAGCCGACTACGAAAGTGGCTGAAAAGAGCCAATGGATATCAGCAGCTTCTTCCGAATTATTGCATGCACGTGAACGCATCCTGCAGGCTCTGAGTACAATGAAGAGCAAGCGCAATTTAAAAGCAGATTGAGAAAAAGTCTACGCAACGACCGCGAACAGTGGTGCGTAATTAAACGCTAAAGAGATGCGAAAGGCAGTGCCGATTAGTAACCGTAGACAGTTATTTAGAATTATTAAGGAAACTGATGGAAAAAGTCAAAGTTAGCGAGACTATAGAGGAGAAAAACAGGTCTCCAATTCACTCACAGGGGAGACGACTGGAACGATGGGCACAACACTTCGACGAACACTTCAAATCACCTCCAGTCTCCATTGCGCTCCCTGCTATCCAGTCAAACCATGAATGCAACATTGAGATAGGTCCACCAACACTTGTAGAAGTCAAGAAAGCAGTAGGCAACATGAAACGACGAACGGCAGCAGGACCACATGGACTAACTCCTGAGGTATACAACGATGGTGGTAAGGTGCTCTTAGTCCTGTTAACGGAAGTGTTAACCAGCATATGCGAATCAAATACGATCACCTCTGACTGGTCTCTCATTGACTCTCTCACTCAAAGGCATGCCGAGCAATTACATCACCTTATTGAAGGCACTCTACTAGAACACTGGTGGGAGTGTTACAGACTACTGAGATATCCGGAAAGCTGTACTCGTTAAGTGGCGTCCGTCAACGTTGTCCACTATCTCCACTCTCATTCACTTTCATCATAGATTTTCACATGGAGGCCTCCCTATCGTCATCTGAATACACAGAGGTTAACCTAATCACACCAGAATATTCGTTACACCTAGAATACGCAGATAACATAGTCTCGTTAGGTGAAAACGCTGACATCATCCAGAGTCCTCTCAACACTTTCAGTGGCAATTTCAGAATCTTTGGGATGCGTTTATCACCACCCAAATCCAAACTCTTGCTCAAGGATTGGTCTTCAACGGTGCCCACCGCGGCTAACAATAGACAACACAGTGGCTGAGTGTGTCGACCACTTCACTTACCTAGGAAATAGGATCAACCCTACTCTGGTGGCTCAGTCAGTGGCCAACGAAATTTCTGCAACAATACAAAAGACTCAACTGGCTTTTGCCAACTCAAGCCACCTGTGGCGCCACCCTGATATCCCATTAACCATTAAGGGTCACGTGTACTCTACACCAGTCCACTCTATTCGACTGTATGGCTATGAAACATGGTCACTCAAGGTGGAAAACATACAAGGCTTCAGGTGTTTCATCACCCTTAACTCTATAGTATACGCCGTATTCCGTCATGTCACCAAGTGAGTAACGCAGAAGTCAGGTGTAGAGTTTTAGGTAGAAGAGATAAGTCAGTTGACACGCTTGTCAACCTTCATCGACTGAGATGGTTGGGACACGTGTTACGTATGCCTAGTCACCGTCCGCCTCGTCACACAATCTTGGCAGAAGTAGGTTCAGGCTGGAAAAAGGCACAAGGTGGACACACTAAAACATGACATCAATGTATGAGGTCTCTGACTGTTGGCTTGAGGCATGTGAGGAGATGCAGACTAGCCGGTTAGGGTCCACGCGAAAACAGAAATCAGTGGTTCCAGACTCCTCTAGGTGATATCGCTCAGAACCGATGTCAGTGGCACAGATGTATACACACATTATCCTCGTCTTAACATTATACCGAATCCCACCATTCTCTCATCCTTCCTTTCTCCCTTTTCGTACTTTATATCTCTTTTGATTGAGTTTTTTCTTCATCTTCCACTTCACTGCCGTTTTACTTGATGCACTGATATGAGCTGTGGCAACTCGGACCGCTATGCAGTAATGCCTAGTCCTATGTTGATGATGATGAGCTGCTTTTATAATCAAAAACCAGGAAATTCTTCGGGTAATTATTTTTGCATGAAGGTCTCTAATGTTGTGATTTCTTCACTATTGTTACTTATCTGAATGTTTGTGGTTACATACCACATTATTTCAATACACAAGAACAAGTGAACATAATGACCAGTTTATGACCTTTCGTCGAAACCACTACACTTTTTGCTGCCATAAATTCTATTTGAAAGCGAAAAATCGTTGCGACATCCATTCAATATTCTTCGTTTGATAAATGAACTCAATTTCTACGCAAGCAACGCTGAAAGTTTTGAGGGAAATCTCAGAGTGGTTGTCAATATGAGACAGATATCGACATAGAACCTGATATAGAGGTGCGTTAGTTTAAGCTGTAACACCTCATAAACATTCAAAGAACAAGTCAACCGAAGAGGCGGTATGGGAAAACTTGGAAGTGAAGGTTAGTGAAAATGTTCAAACTTTCGAGGATGTCAAAGAGTGAATACATATGCACCACTGTGACTGATTCCTAGCAATGTCAGTAAGTCTCTAACCACTAATCTTTAACGCCTCTATAACCACAGCACCTTCCAACACGGTTCACAATGGTCGAAAACACCACATCTCGGCCTGTCTAACTCTAGCAGTCTTCCAACCAATTCCTACTTCGTTTAAGATTGCACGTCAAGGTAGGTGGTGATCCTGCAAGCGCAACACATCCAAGCCACCTCGGTCGGCGGAGGACGACAACTTCATAGACTAACTTCCCTTTCTCGCAGAATAGTTTCTACCTAGTTTCGACATTGCTCACAAAGACTCAACAAAAAACAAGCAGTTACAAAGAAACCCGCGGCCAAAAACCAATAACCTAATATATACTTTTAATGACATCTTAACCGTGTTAAGGGATAAAGTAGACTGCAGAGCACTATACTCGTCCTTTGATAGGTAGTTAGATATCCGACCAGTTAGCGCCAGAAATTTAATCAACCACCTATTTATTCGGGCTAACGCAACTTCCCAAATAAGTGCGGTTAACGCATTAACCACTTCATTGCCTATATTTAAGCCTGGAATTGGTGTACATTGGTCCTGAAGCATCGTCCAGAACGTGAGAGACAAACTGCATGCGAAACATACATTTTTATTCAAAGCCATCAAAAGAATGCATTTTCTCAATCCCTGTAAAGTCAGAAGTACCTAGGGGTTACGCTGATTACGACGACTACAACAAAGTTAAACAGGAACGCTAACAACAGACACCTGGCTGACACCACTATTGACTGTCAATTCGGATGATGACTGCCCATAAGTGAATACACGGTTGCGTGAGTTAGAGTAAGGGTTTTACTTGGTTGGCACTACACACTTCTTCAACACTTTCTACACTATCAACTGATTCGAATGGCGGGTCCAATAATAGCAAGTGTAACGCATTTTAAAGTATACCTAAGATCCAAAACTTGTTGACGGGTGAAGATAGGATCAATGCACGCTCATCTAGGTCTGAAATCTGTCTCGTTCTCTCGAATGTATTGTTTTCGAGCTTCAGTTGAGGATCGGATAACTATGGACCGTAAGGTATTAGATGCCATTTTAGTTAAACTGCACACCTGTGGTTTTCACATGAAGACCACCGTCTCGTCCGATAAACTGGAATTAGTAACGACTTTGACCAGTCAGATGGGAACACTCCTTATTTCTGAGCACTACAGAGTATACATTACCCTACTCAATAATTTGCCACTTCCATCCCTAAGAGTTCGTAGTAGTGAAATGTTAAGTCCCGCCCCGCATCGTTTCATGTTTGAAACGTCCTTCCTTAACTCCATTCCATTCAGGTTCAAGTTAGATGTTGGGAAAGTGATGTGGCTGCGGGCTAGTTAGCTTGTATTACAGTGTTTCGTTCAACGTCTTGGCCGCTTGTCCTCAGAAATCACCAGAAACCCATCCTTCTCAGCGGTGGTCTAATTAACCATTATGATAGTATGATTAATAAGCCAGTTAGCCCAGCATTTTGGAAGGTATAAACCCGAAATACTACATGCCTTCAAAAAGCTAGACTAACAGCTAGAGATTCTATGGTAAAACTTTCTACCTTATAGAGAGAGGTCCCAAAGGCTCATATCATCATCATCATCAAGATCAACATAGGACTAGGTATTACTGCGTGACGGTCCAAGTTGCCAAATCTCATAACAGCACATCAAGTACCAAGGCAATAAAACGGAAGATGAAGAAAGGCTCACATTGCAAATGAAGGTTGAGAGTACCACTCAATGAGTTAATAGGGATTTCTATAGCAAATGGAATATTTTTTAAACTTTTTGGAGAAAATCAGCATCTTAGTGATCGGCTACGATAGTTAAGTAACGGTGCCAGTATGTTCAATAAACTCGAGAAAAAAAGACAGGTTTCCGACCTGAACAAAGATGCACAGATCATATTTTCACTCCACAACAAATTCTGGAACAGGCAGGCTTACCGGTAGTGGACACTAGCCACGTTTCTTGACCTGAAGGCAGCATGTGACTCTGTCGACCGTGAGGTGTTGTGGCAGCGTCTGACCGTGAAGGGAGTACCGAGCAAGTGTATAACGCCAATCAAACCTGCACTCGAACTCACGCAGTCATGTAAGGGGTTATGGAGAGTTGTCAGGATTGGCAACAACTAGTGGTGTCCGCCTGCCATGCCCACTGTCACCACTCCTATTTAACTGTCATACACTTACTAATGGGCATAACCTTAGGTACGTTTGACTTCACGAAAATTGACCTACTCCATGGAGATCATCTGGTTGACTTGGAGTATCCAGACGACAGTGTCCTGCTAGATGAAGACATTGACGTAATCCATCATCATCATCATTATCAACATAGGACCAGGCATTACTGCGTAACGGTCCGAGTTGCCACACCTCATATCAGTACACCAAGTAAAAAGTCAGTGAGGTGAAGGATGAAGATAAGTGAATGCAGTCAAAAGAAATATAAAGTACGAGAAGAAAAGAAAGAGGAGTGACAAAATAGTGAGATTCGGTATAGCGTTGTTAAGATGAGGATAATGTGTGTATACATCTGCGCCACTGACTTCGGTTCTGAGCCATATCACCTAGGGTCTCCAACCACTGGTTCCTCTTGTCCCGTGGACCCCAACCACCTAGTCTGCATCGTCCTACATGGCTTAAACCAACAGTCAGAGACTTCATACATTGGTGCCATGTTTTAGTCTGGCCACCTCGGGCCTTTTTCCAGCCTGAACCCACCTCAGCCAACATTGTGTGACGAGGCAATCGGTGACTAGGCATACGTAGTACGTGTCCCAACCATCTCAGTCGATGAAGGTTCACAACCTCGTCGACTGACTTACCTCTTCTCCCTAAAACTCTACACCTAACTTCTGCATTACTCACATGGTGACACCACGGAATACGTCCTATACTACGAAGGCAACGGTGGTCAAACCTGTAACCTTCTCATGTCTTCCACTTTCAATGGCCATGTTTCACAGCCATACAGTAGAACAGAGCGGACTGCTGTGCAGTACACGCGACCCTTAATAGACAAACGAATATCACGGCGGCGCCATAGGTGGCGCAAATTGGCAAAAGCCAATCGAGCCTTTTGTATCCGTGCAGAAATCTCATCACAACTACCCACCAGATTGATCCTACTTCCCAGGTAAGTGAAGTGGTCAACACACTCAACCACTTCACTCTCTATTGTTAACCGCGGTACCGCTGAAGACCAGTCCTGGAGCAAAAATTTGCATTTGGGTGGTGAAATCGCATCCCAAACATTCTCAAATTCCCACTCAAAGTGTTCAGAAGACTCTGCATCTTGTCAGCGTCTTCACCTAACAGGACTATGTCATCTGCATATTCTAGATCTAAGGAAAATTCACCTGTGGTCCGGTCAACGTCTTTGTAATTAGGTGACGAGAGGGAAACCTCCATAAGAATATCTATGATAAAATTAAATAAGAATGGGGATAGTGGGCATCCTTGACGGACACCACTTGATGAGTATAGCTCCCTGGACAACTCACCATAGGCTCTAACATGCCCACAAGTGTTCGAGTAGAGAGCTTTCAATAAGGTGATGTACTTACTAGGCACGCCTTTCAGTGACAGACACTGCCATAAGACTTCTCGATCAACGGAGTCAAATGCCGCCTTCAGGTCGAGAAATACAGCTATTGTCGGGCGTCTGTAAGCATGCCTATGTTCCAGGACCTGGCGCAGTGTGAATATTTGGTCGATACATCCACGGCCAGGTCTAAAGCCTGCCTGGTTTTCTCGGGCTTGCTGTTCCCGAGCTCCACTCAGGCGTCGGAGAATTATAGAACTTAGGATCTTAGACACTATGTTTGTCAGGCTGATTCCTCTGTGGTTATCACAAGAGGACTTCTCGCCTTTCTTGAAGACTGGGATGATGAGTGACTTAGACCAGTCGGAGGGGATCGTATTTGATTCCCATATACTGGCTAACACTTCCGTTAGCCTGACTAAGAGAACTCTACCACCATTCTTGTATACCTCAGCAGGTAGTCCGTCTGGTCCTGCTGCCCTTCCCGTTTCAGGCTACCTACCGCTTTCTCGACTTCTTCTAGTGTTGGGGGACCTGTCTCTATGTCCCATTCAGGGTCCGACTGGATAGCGGGCAGCGCAATGGTGGCTGGAGGCCAGTTAAACTGTTCCTCAAAGTGTTCTGCCCATCGTCCCAGTCGCCTTCCCTGCGAGTGAATCGCCGATCCGTCCTTCTCCGCTATAACCTCACTAACTGTTGTTGACCATTTCCCCCCAGTCTCCTTAATAAGTCTAAATAACTGTCTACTGTTACCGATCGCCGCTGCCTTTTCCATCTCTTTAGCCTTTGCTGCCCACCACTGTTCACGATCGTTGCGCAGACTTTTCGTCAGTTTATTTTTAAGTTGCGCTCGCTCTTCATTGTACTCAGAGCCTGCAGGGATGCATTCACGTGCATCCATTAGTTTGGAAGAAGCTGCTGATATCCACTGGCTCTTTTTAGCCATTATCTTGGAGTCGGCTACAGTCTCCAGTGCTGCTTTTACAGTAGACTGAAGATGGCACCAAGCTTCTTCTGGATGAGTGACAGTCTTTTGTTCCGATAACTGCCTAGCCAACTTCTCACTGAACACGGCTTTGGTGTTTTCGTTGTCCAGCAGAACTCGTAGTGGTTTTGTTGCCAAATTTTTTCTACGTCCATTGAGACGCAGGCATATACGTGCTCGGACCAACGCATGATCGCTGTCCAAACACGTACTCCAGAAGGAGCGGCAGTCTTCCACCGATCCTCTCCAGCGATGACTAATAGCAATGTGGTCTATCTGTGTCCATCGCTGAGTCGAGCTCGGTGGACGCCAGGTCAGACAGTGCCTTTCTTTATGTCTGAAATTTGTGCTGGCTAAAAATAGGCGGTTATCTGAGCATAGTTGTAATAGGCGATCACCGTTATCTGTACGTTCAGCTGGGATTCCGAAAGTGCCACCTAAGTGCCTTTCTGCCTCACTCAGTCTACCCACCTGTGCGTTGAGGTCACCTGCAACAACCACTACGTCCGAACGTTTGGCTTTCGAGAGGAGGTTAGACAGTTTATGGTAGAACTCGTCCTTCACTTCATCCGAACTACAGTCAGTGGGTGCGTAAGCAGAGATTACAAAGAGACAACGGCGAGTCTCACTATTCCTTTTAGTTCTCACTGTGCCGTTCAGCCTCATAGCGCAGAGGCGACTATCAACTGGGATCCAGTCTAGTAGTGAGTTTTCTGCCCTGGTGCTTAATGCTATACCTACACCTGCAAGACCACGAGAGCTAGCTATCGAATCTCCAGAAACTCGAAGGGTGAATTTTGCAGATTCACCAGATTGGTCAGGAGAGGTCAGGTGAATAACCACACTTGGGTCCTGTATGCGTGTCTCACAAACACAGCACACATCCATGCCTCGAGTTGCTAGAGTCTTTGCCAACGAAGCCTGTTGGCCAATTTGACGGAGGGTGCGGACATTGAAGGCTCCAATATGTAATTTGGAGCGTGGTTTAAGGAGACCAGGGACACTGTTCTGTGGACTCAGATCGTTGTCGAAGGCTGCAGAGGTAGGAGAAATTGAAGATGATGCAGCATCATTAATTAAGAGACGTGAAGGAAGATTAGAAGGTAATGATGGAGGAGGAGGATAGCAGTCAGAAGAAACTTGGGTGCTGACAGAGTTGTGAGGGCGGTTGACACTTCCCGGCTGCCCACACCGTGGAAGGCTATTTCTTCTTAAGGTACCTGAAAGAGATTTGTGTGACCGCAGAGCCCATCGGACATCTGCTTGAGGCCTGTCACACCCAGCCTTTTGAGTATGATTATTTTGAATTTTTGTATTTTTGGGGCCGGATGAGCGAAAGGAAACGACAAGTGAACCAACACCGCCGGCCCGGCAGACCGTGGGGCGTGGTGGAGTGTGTTATTTTTGGGGCCGACCTTTTCTAACCCCCCCTTCCACTGCGAAGGCAGCATCAGCTTGGCACTGCTGGTCATCCAAGGGAAACACCTTACTGCTGTCACACCCCATCCAGCTAGCAGCAGTACGACTTCGCCCTCAGACCCCCATCATAGTATAGCAATTTACACTATGACGGTAACTGCTTTTCGTCTAACCACTACCCAACAGACCTTTCTGGTATGGTAGGACCTCGAGGGAACAAGCGTTCCACCAGCATAGCTCGTTGGGTCATTGTGATATGCAAGCCCGACCACCACGTCAAGGTAGCAGCTATCGGTCGGAGTTTTGTGAACGCGTTGAGCAGAAATCTGAGTATGTTGGCGGAAATGTGTTGTGCTGGCACCTCCCGAATGTAAAATGATGCTCCAGGACTAGTCTGCAACTACTCACAGTTTAACGATAAGGAGTTAGGTGGTGGAATATGTCAACCACTTCACTTACTTGGGAAGCTGCATCAACCCGAACTGGCTAGTTTCTGACGAAACCTCAGCTCGGATACAGAAGACCCATTTGGCATTTGCCAACTTATGTCACCTGTGGCGCCGATTGGCGGCATACCCAACTATCTATCAAAGGACGAGTATACTGCGCTGCAGTTCTCTTGTCCCCGTATACGGTTGTGAGACATGGCCATTAAAAGTAGATGACATGAAGCGATTATAGGGTATTGATCACAGGTGTCTTCATAGCATTTCTAACGTTTAGGATTACTTTGTGATCAGTGCTGAGGTCAAGAAAAGGATACTAGCCAAGATAGGCGAGACGATTGATGAGGTTGTGGACCTTCATTAGCCGAGACGGCTTGGAAATGTATTGCCCATGCCGATCCACCGTCTACCTCGATGTGCCGTGCTAGGAGAAGGTAGATTAGGTTGAAAGAGGGTTGAAGGTGGCTAGACCAAGTAGTGGCAGGCCGACGAAGTCCTTGACTATTGGTCTGACCCGTGTGAGATGTAGACTACCTGGCTGAGGTTATCCAGAGGATAGGAATCCATGGTTGAGGACTTTTGGTGGCTGAATATCAGTCACAGTGCTGCAGGGGTATTTACTCCTCGACGTATTCTAAAGCTCAAACATTTGCGCTAACCTTTGTCCTCAGGTTATTTATTCTGTCACACAACGTTTTCCTACTTTGACAGCAATCTCTTTCTATCCATTTGTTCTTTGTACACTACTGTGAAGTGTGGTAACTTGAAACGATGAACTAGTGTGCAAGGTTCTAAGTTGATTGCGTGAGACAAAAACATTTTACTTTGCATAGGAGAGAACTCTTGAAATATATAAACTACAGCTATTTCAAAAAAGGATATCTATGTAGGATCCTGAAGGAAAGTAAAATTTTGATATGTCATTTTGGAAGCTGTCTTCAGTGAACAGTCCTATACAGGTTTTAACAAAGACAAGGAATACATATCTCAAACCAATGATTTACACCGTGATGAAACAGTTATTTAAACCCGTTCAATATAAAAGATGAGGTACACCAGGTGTATACATCAAATGGACATTAAGTTGCTGTGGATGAAGACGCCCTAAAAGTTGCGGTCTGTCAACTTTTGCATTTCCTGGGCGTTTTTTCGCATAATAACTATGAAACTTGATCATGAATGACTTTTGAAGTCCTGACAGCTTTAGCCAGCCTAAGAAATAGGGCCGGCTCATTAGAACTGTGTTACAGTACTATTTTACTACATATTTAGCTAACTACTAAAAAATACAACCCTAGCCCTAACAATTTCAAACGTTTGGTGAAACTAATTGGCGTTTCAGAGTTAACTGATAATCCGTTATGGTGAGATTCCTTTACTCTTACCTTTCCTACACACAAGATATTTAGATTCCCATGTCATTCGGATACATGAAAAATCAAAGCTAAACAATGCGTCATAAAAAACACTTCTAGGTATTGCCACAAAAACAAAAGCATAGGCACCACCAACTGCTGTGTAATTAAAAAGATATGAATAACGGTTTGTAAGTCAACATAACAGACGCTTCTGTTTACACAAAAAAATGCTACAGTGGGGTAGCATGAAGTTACGGAGTTCAGTACTATACGAACAACACACACAAACCTATTTTCGTCGTTTCTTACTTGGATGACAAAAAAGTAACTCCACTCCCAGCGTTACTATAAGCTATCCCCAAATCGAATTTGGCTGGCTCTTGTTCCCAAGCGACCTTGAGCCACATAAGTGAAGCGGATTTCTCATATCCATTCGTGCTCAGGTAGTTTGCGATGTAGAATTGCTGAAGTGTATGTAATATACTCCAAATAATGGGATATTTTGTTGTAAGAGATCTATATTGTCAACAGCTACCTTTTGGACGCAAGTGGTTAATTTTTTCTGTTTCTTTAGGAAGTATATGTCAAGATACCTAACAATGGCTCTGATCCCGTATGTTTCTAACTTTCATTGAGCACCAGTGGGTTTTGTAACATTATTGTGCACTGAGACTTGTCGATTCCCCTGTAATATGCTTTCAACTGGACTTCCCTTTCGTTATTTAATGAGTAGTCTGTATTATTCAGTAGGACATCCACTTCTGAGGCACTTACTTTGAAAATGATGCGTTAAAGTCCTAACAGTCCACTTTCCAATATGCAGTCCTCAATCTGCAGTAAAATAATGCTTGGCGATCAGCCACAGTTAATAGTTTCAGTGAATGTCTCCATGAAGTTCCAGTTTATACTTAAATGAGGTCACCGAAATAACCGCAACTGTTTGCTTTTCTGACGGCTGAAAGCCACTGGCTACTCAGTGTCAGAAAAAGTACTGCACTCGAAATTGATCCAGTCATGGCTTTGGTCTTTCTCGATGTCCTCTAAGAAGATGGGACCCAGGGGGAATGAAGAAATTGGACAATTCAATGCCTTAGTCATAAGTGAAAATGGGAAAGGCTACAACTAGATCAACTCTTTTCCGACTATAAGAGGACGGGTTTGGTCTTGCTATTCCTACTTCATAGGAAAGGTCCACGAGACCTGTCTCTAGTTAAATGGAGATACGCTGGTTTAGTATTAACTTTCATTCCGAAGCACGGATTAACCACCAGGATGCAATTATCTAAATAAGCCCGGCATACTTCGGTTATGGCATCTATACATAGCTTTGTAGTGCAACTTTCTGCACCACGATATAATTAAGGTCAAAGAAATAGATCAACTTTGACAACCTGAATATTAAGTAAATAAACTCCTGGCTTGCCTCCGTATGCGAAAGGTGTTTTAAGTTTTATTTTAACGAACAAGCATCCGAATCTACTTCCAGGCTATTTTGCGGTCCTTTTGTACTGGCCAACACGCCCATTCTCAGAGTACCTAGCCCATCCATACTAGACAGACAATATGAATAAACTTCTCTTAAAATTGCCCTCACGTTTATTCCACCTTAATGTGTTACTCTTACAGGGCTTTCTTAAATGGCCCAATCTTTTTGATTTTGCTTCGTTATCTGTACTTACACTCTAGGTAAGTTACTCATTAAGTCAGTACTGTAGCACATTGAGTTTGGTAAGGCTGGCTAAGCAGTGCATCAGGACGACATATCAGGCCTCCAACAAGTGATGAGCCCGAGTACCATTCTCCTACTGTGTCTGGTACTTTCTTTGTAATCGTTTCGGTGGTTAATTTATTCTTTTTTAACTTTTGGCACGAAGGTTTTGTTTGTGAGTTTGTGTTCACTTGTGGGCCACTTTATATTGAAATTGTTGATTTTTATTGCAGAGCCTTAACATAACTCCCACCAATGGCTGAGAACAACGACTGTCCTATGCCGATGACGGTAGCTCTTCAGGTTCCCACCTTCTGGGTCCATAGACCGTATACATGGTTCCACCGTGCGTAAGCCTTGATGTTTATTCATTCACGAGAAACTAAGTCAAGCTAAGTTATCGTGAGTTTAACCGAAAACATAATGGAAGATATGTCAGGCTCCTTAAGTAACCCACCATCGAGAATATATAATCGTCTCAAAGCTTACTTCGTCAAACACTTTGCACCTGTCGACTATCAGAGAGTGCAAGAACTGTGCAGATCTATGAGCCTTGGTGCTTGTAACCCTGCACGAATGCCTTTTCAAATGAGGCAATTAGTTTCGGTCTGTTACACTGATGATGCATTTCTTGGACAACTACTGTTGCAGATATTGCCATGAACGGTTCTAGTCATCCTGATACCCTCTCACAACTCCACCTCGATGGACCTGGTCGAGGCAGCAGACGGGGCAGCAGAGGCTGCTAAGTCTAACAAAAGCATTTCAAGCAACTGGCCCCTTTAACAAATTTGAACAGCGTAATGAGAAGACGAAGATTATCTGAAACCTGTGATGTCTAAGCGCTATACATTTTGGACAATCTGTTCACGCGCGGGCTTGTCGAACTATTTACGCAAAAATTTACGGAAAGGGTCAGTGAAGTTAATAGGAAACACAGAAACATAATGGGAGAGAACAAGAAAAAGACGTTATACTTGGCATGAAAATTAAAATCAATACCACTAAGGTATGTTCAACGTGAGTACAAATTGTTTGAATTTACGGATGGCAAGAGCTTCGATAAATTTAAGCACCCGGCTCTGACCACTTTTATGCAGTACTTTAAGGGCAGTTTTCATGTCTATCCTATGGTTAGTTTGTAGCATATGTTTAGCGACAGACGAAGATGGATGTTTGTTACCTGCACTTTTTGGATCTGTTGAGATCATTTGTTTTTGTAGCCACCTAGGTGCATGTTCAACCTCCCTTAACTGCACACCACGATTACTCCTCCCTATATATGCATGCCACACATACATGCAAATTCATAAACACGGTGGGGTGTGATGTAATCGTTTGTATGTTGTTTTGGTTTGTGCTGTAACATGGGCTTCGTCTTGTCTACAGTGATGACCTTGTCTGCATTATACGTTTCACAGACGGCCAATCTAAGTCTTTTCCTCACAACAAAGTTTCGTGAATCACCTGTAAATGGTAATGAGATGTAGACATTTACCTTAGCAACGGAACGCTGTATACTCTTCAGTGGTACATAACTTTTGCACTTGTCGATGGATCTCAATGGATATCCTTCTATGTCAATGTTGTCGTCAGTAAGTTTGTTTCTTCCTCCCTGGTGTCGTCGGCAGATGCGGTTTGTCCTATTGAGTAAGCATTTTAGCCATACGCTCTACTGACGCTGACTCACACAAAGGCTTCTATACCTCCTAAACAAGTAAGCCATCAAGTTTCGACGCTTTGGCCGCATCACTAAACTGTACTAGTTGTGCAGCATTATAAAAGAAAGGGAGCCTATCAATTTTTCCTACCACCACACATCTCGCCCACTTATCAGACCTGTCTCTGGCAGCGAAAACGATCTTTCCAAACCGTTACAATCCTAGTGTGGGTTCTACAGGCACCACTTTATAATGCCAGCGTGCAAAGATGGACCTGACCCTGCACACTCAGGGAAAAACCGGCTAGGAATGGGTGGGCCGGCCTCAGTTGGCGACTATCGTGACTGAAAAACCATGTCGCTCCTTCTATGTCACAGATTGTCGTTAGCCGTATGCTTCCTGGTCGATACTATAGTACAAAGTAGCGTTATCTCACTCATGACATAAGTGTCTGCGGCCAACGACTCTTAAACTTCACGCCACCAACTGTCGGCCCATCCCGATTTGTGGTCAAAGATTTCTAGATCCCAACCTTGGACCACGCCATTCTTTCCACAGGGTTTTCACTGTGACTGATAAGACTACCGACATTATCGCTGTAGGTCCCTTACGGTACAGCAAGTCGCTGGTAGATGCTGGTATGCAGAAGTTGACTGATCCTGACACAAGATTCTCGGTCTCCGCTGCTGTCACGCAAAGAATCTCCCTCAACCCGGTGAACTCCCCAGCGAATACTTCTAGTTTTTACTCGCCAATCATTCAACCATTTTGGGAGAGATCTTTAAGCCAAATCTTAGTGTACCTTGCGTGAATTCCAACGCCTCATGTCAACTAACGACGACAGACCCCCAGCGTTAGCTGAACCACGAAGGTTATCCTCGAAAAAGCAGCGTACCGTCAAGACCGAGCTTGAACACGTGCCCGAGATGGGAATAATCGGACCAGTAAGCAGCCTATGGTCTTCACCTTTGCAAGTGGTACCCAAAAGCAATGGCACTAACTGGAGGCCCATGGGGACCGCCGAATGCCCAACTCTGAAACAACCCCAATGGCCACCGAGTCCCCTGTAAATACAACTCGACTACATATTTAAAAGGCCCATCTATCTTCAGTAAAGCTGAACTTACACCGGCCTGCCGTCAGACCTCAGTTCACCCTGACGACGTTCTAGGGACGCAGTCATTGTACCTCCCGGTTTTCCTGAGTTTCTGCACTTTTCCTATTGTCTGTGCAGCGCAGAGAACTTTCGACGGTTCATTTTAGATGTTTCACGCGGCTGAACTTTGCTCGTGCTTATCCGGATGAAATTCTGATAGCTAGTGCGCACGACAATACTCACAGCAGCCACCTACAACAAGTTTCTGCCAAACGACAGGGACGTTCCATGACAGCCAATCTAGCCAAGTGCCAGATTAGCGTCCTTTCACTGGCTTTTCTGGGACTTGCAACCGCAGGAAACAGCATCCACCGTTTACGTAAAGGGGTACAGGCGATAAAAGACCTTCGATGCCAAAGTCTGTCAAATCTCTGCGCTCATTTCTTGGTATGGCAAGTTACTGCTGCCGTTTTATTCTTCTGTGTCCACACGCCTTAGCTTCGCTGATAAACCTCCTCACAGGCAAATGCAAAACTCTAAAACTGACTCCAAAATCTTTAGAAGAGTGTCAGAAATCAAATTAGCCATGTCAGACGTCCCCATGTCAGTGCGTCGGAACGTTGATGCCTCTAGCACGGCTATTAGGGCTGTACTGCAGCAGCTTATAGATGACATATGTGCACCCCTCACTTTCCTCTCCAGGAAATATGATGGAGAACCTTTCTTCGTGAACTGCTAGCTATCTACGTTTCCATCAAGCATTTCTCCATTTCACCGAAAGGCCATGACTTCATTGTATTCACGGACCCTAAACTACTAACCTATGGCAGCTGGCACCACTAAGCACAGGCATTCTCTATGTGAACTGTGTCATTTGGATTGTGTTTCACAATTCGCATGGGACACCGGTCATATCTGCGGTGCGAATAACCCCTTGGGAGATGTTTAGTTCAGCATTCACACTGCTACGGTTCCTGAAACTATTCACCTGCTCGAAATGGCGGAACTCCTGGTTTCTGATGAGGGTGTGGATAAACTTCAACACCACGCATCGTTGAATGTAGTGTGTAGCACTTGCAAATAATGAGGGTCCCATTTGGTGCGATGTGTCCACAGGTTCCTCTGCCCTTGCGCTGGGCAGTCTTCAAAACCCTTCACAACCTTTCTTGCCATGATATCCAAGCCACTGGCGAGACGATATCTGGTGGGTTCGTGGGGTCAGGCACTAGCCATGATGCTCGAAAGTAGAAATGTCATGTGCTCAATGCGACGTTTCCAGGTAAGTCACCATGACCTCAAGCCACTCGGAACTTTCCCAAGCCAGATTCACGGTTTGTCCACGTCCATTCAGACGTTATTGGCCCGTTTACGCCATCTGACGCTCACTCCTGCCTGTTGATATTTGTCGACAGATTTACTCCCCGGCCGGAAGCCTTCACACCATCGGCTGTTACAGCTGGACGGTCAGTCGTGTGCTCGTCAAAAGATGGGTTTCTCATTTGAGATATCCTTCTACCGTGGCAACCGGCCAAGGGCAACAAGTTGATTGTGTTACCTTCCGGAAGCTCATGATGCAAGCGCATTCGCACCAATGCACCCCCCCTGCCTCAAATAGTTCGGTAGAACGCTTTCACTGGCGCCTCGAGGCTCTACTAATGACAGCTGACAATGTAAGGTGGGCTGAATCCCATCGGCTGGTTCTTCCCAGCGTCCGCTCGACGCTTAAGAAGGACATACAGCGTGTCTCTGGCAAGTTGGTCCACGAAAGTAACCCACGTTTACCCGGTGAAGTTGTTGCTTCAGACTGTAATGGCCCTACTCCTACCGTCACCCATGATTGTGCTGAAACCCTTAAACTTTATGTGCATCGTCCCTAACCCCCCCCACAAGAATACAATGTAGACCGGTACAGCTGAATCAAAGCCTTCAAGATTGCACACACGTTTTTTGTATCGTGATGCTGTCCGGAAGCCCCTAAAATCGGTGCACAATGGATCTCTTAGGTTTCTCATCGGAAAGAAAAGTATATCCGTCAACGACGGATTCGGGCGGCAAGGCAAGAAAGTGTTGAGCGCCTAGATGCAGCTTATGCCGATGGCGACCCGCCCCTCCCTGCATTAGCATCTTCAGAGCAATCATTGCTGTGGAAAACTAAGGAATACCCCTTGGTTCAGAAAGATTTTGACTTTGCCGGCATTACCCTGCCGTCTAGATGCGTCTACCGACGCGTTCACTGACCTGAACGCCCGACAGACTTCATCACTCACTCATCTGGTATTTTGAGGTCTAGACAATCCCGATTAATGTCGAAATGCTTTCACTCCTATGTATGCTAACTATGTTTGACATTCAAAAAACATTTTGAGAGTCCTTCAGGCAAAATTATAAAAGTAGCCCAAATGTACACAAATAGGCACTTAAGTACTTGTCATTATAATCTTATGTCCAACACTTCATGTTTGTGTGTATCATGCAGTCTTACACTTATCCTATGGTAACTGCGTTTTTCATTATTCCAGAATAGTAAAAACCTGTGTTGTCTGATTCAAGTTAAATATAGCGACACTGACTGGATCGTCAACTCGTTTTTTGTATCACTTACCCTTATACGTTGCCCCCTTTACCCGGGGGTTGTCCAAGGAAATGTTGACGAAGGCTTCGGGTCATTTACTAACAGTGCAGGAAATGTTGCCTCTGCACACAGAGTTCTACTACCTCGTTGGCACACACAGTGGCACCATCTTTGTAGGCCCACATGCCTCCTAATCGGTACTTGACGAGAGAGGATGTCGGGTGACCGCCTGGCAGCTGCTTCTGAGGGTCTAAGGTTCCCAGTGTCCCAACAAACTTCTGGGAGGGGAACACCCTTTAATGCACCCCCCCCACGCCGAAGCACAGCTGGGGCTCAAATAGATGGATCAAACTCAATTATCTAGGTGCCAGACAAATAAACTTCTAGTTGGCCTCTGGATATTCCTCCTGCTAACCGGCAGGTCCCCATTGGTACATTTTCATGTCGTGGCTCTTACGGTGGACTGGTCCATCAGCGTTTTGTTGCTAGAGTTGTACTTCCATTAGCCAAACTACTGGAAAGACATGAGTTAGAGATCCGGCAGTTACGGAACGAACGTTGGAAAGAACTGTTAGAACTTCAACAAGAGTTAAAGTTGGTAGAAAGAAAAGCACCCCAGAGATGTGGTAGAACCTCTTTCATTTGCAAATGAAAATCAACTCGAATGGTCCGATAATTCCGTTCATCTCTTGGAATGAAACAGTATCTGCGGCCGCAAGATCCTGCTTATATCTAGTGTGCCCGGGAAGTGAGCGGTCATGAAGAGGTTAAACAAATGTAACCGTGTCCCCAATTAAAATATGCCCTGAGCTCCCCCAAGTAGGGTTGTGTGCCTTCGATGGACGACCAGGTGCCTACTGGCAACTTGTGAGACAGTTTAACCTGTCCATCACATTAAAGATGGGTTGTGATCGCATTCACTTATCGTATTTGCTACATTATCGTTGAAGGAAGGCACGTAAGACTACAGACAGGATGTTTGCTAGACGGTTACATGGGATGACGATGACGAGCTTCAGGCTGAAAAGGCATTAAGAGTGGTCCTCCCGAGCTTGAAAAGCACGGAGACCTCTGCTGACCGATGCATAGGTAGAGGCTTCAACGACAGTCCCAGGTCCCAGAATGAAAATAATACATGAAGTTTTTAAATTTCAGTTTAACCCCAGTTAAAAATCTTTGACCAAAAGGAGAATATTATCTACCGTCCCGGCTCCGCTTGACTTCTCGGGTTTGACCGCCCTGGTTTGCCTCTCCATCAAGCAATTCTTGGAAAGCTTTCGCAAGTCCCACACTGCTTTGATTCGGCTAATGAGTTCTAATGACCTACTCTTGTAGAAAGGTTGCTTGATGTTCGTGAGAAATTTCGGGCTAATGGCCTTGTCAACGAGTATTAGGGGTGAGGATAAAGATGATCCTAAAAGTACTGAACCGTCCTTGCTTTGTGACGTCTAAGAGCGTAATCATAAAGCCATTGCCTACTCTTAGAATACTACTAGAAACGAACCACCGGACAGTGTACTGTCCTGTGACAAAACTGAGATGCGGTCCGCCGACGAATCTACTGAAACTTCACCTCGTTTTCTGGTGGGACAAACCAAGCCTTTCCAAACATATCCCTCATGCATGTACCAGATGTGACTCCTGCGTTACATACTTCGTTCCCATCTCATGATGAATGGTTCGATGACTCTACAATTAAGTGGTTGTACAAACCGTCTATCCACCACCTTGGGGCGGTTAGAAACGGCATTGGGCGACAACTATGACGAGACCCAGAGAGTATACCATCGGGTTGTGACCACGTCCATGGCTACGACAAACAAACACACGTGCCTCCTATGTTTAATGGCGTTCAGGAGTTCCTACATTTTCATGACTATGGTCCAAGAGGTACGCATATGAACGATTGCGGTGACCTGCCCCATTGGCAACACCACGAAGACTACAGCTACAGTTGGCACCCTCCACCCCCCATCCCTGAAGGTGAATTCACCCCTAGGAGTAAAGAAACTGGTTTCGGAAATGGCTCAAAGAATCCACAAGTTGACCGCTACCCCGCCAGTCATGTTTCGGATGATATCATTTCGGATTACTGTGCGTGCCGTGCACCATCTTCCGGGTCACTTGGTGATCGATTCTCTCCATTTGACGTTCAACAAGGGGAATGAAATCAAGGAAACAACCATACTTGTCGTTGAGAAACCAGAACTGGTCCTGTTCATCCACGTGACCGAGGAACTGCTCACCCCAATCATAGGTTATGAAAGGACAGTGATTTCTCAGTTATATCTCCGTGGATTGGTGATGATGCACCTACTGCTGGACCTAAGGGCCGACTCCAACCTCTTGTTTTGAATTTGAAGAGTATCCTCAAAAGGATCGAACTTCACCTTCATCGTATTGTCGTCCGTCCTACCTGGTCTCCGGCGACTCCGAATATGACGCCCTGTCCGCCTGCCTGCTAGAGAAGCTGGAATAAAAACCGTCCCAGACGAGTCATCTGGGTTGCGGATTGTTCCAGAATGGGGTGTCAGATTGGAGAAAGACATGCTGCCACGTCCTGCCAGACACGTGTTTGTAGTGGTGACAATTGCACATTCTTATGTCCGAGAATTCAGCTTTGATAATCATCTCCACATGGGGATATTATAAAGCTAGCGAACTCATCTCTAAACGAAGACAGCTGTCGTAGCGCCGTAGATGAAGCATCTGCCGAAGACTTGAGGGTAAAATGAGCATGCCCATGTCTTTATGAAGAGGTCATTACCAGAGGCGAGATGCTTAGTCCCTTGTGTTCTCATGTTTGAAGTCTGAACTTTATAGATCAAAGGGGTCCTGCAACAGGGATTCACTCTTGGGTTCACCCTCTTCAGGTTCATTTGAAAGTCCCCCATCAGGTCTACGAAAAGCACCTACTATGGTCGTCCCGGACCTCCTGTTCCCTTTGATGATTACTATGATTCATTCCATAGACTTCCTCCCCCATGAATCAGCTTGAAGATGATGTGGATAATAGAATACAGTCATCAGATGACCATGATGAGGTGAATAAACGGGATAAATGGTTTGAAAATCCCTTCTGAGGACTGTTTGACACTACTAACATCTATTTGCATGCTTTCACCCCTCCTGCGAATATTATTTTCTACCCCGAACTGTGCAACATTACTTTTTTTATTTGCCTGTCATCCTTGACTGGACACTCACTATCCGCTTTTTTTGGCTGAGACCTATCCTTAGTGCTCCACTTCTCCCTTTTGTGATTGTTCAATGTGTTTTGATCTATTCTTGCAATGTATTCAAAAACACTGACCACTCATTTTGTTTAACTTCATTCAATTTGCTTGTACAGCCGTATTTAACCACTTGTTTCGATTAGTGTTACAATTGTATTTCCTCTTTGGATAGAAACTGCAGTGGCCGTTAAAATTGAAGGTTTGGAACTAAGTTTTGGACATGTACTTTGCCGTAAAGAACAATTTTCGTAGGGTTCACTTACTGTTTGAATATACATTTGCTTTTTGACAACCAATTGTTTTGGATTTGGTCGGTTCTCGCTTTAGGTTTTAGGAACTCTGAAAATTCGTATCTTCGTTACGAGCCACTCAGCAGATATGACACAACATAAGTCCTTCAATTTTGGCTCTGCTCATTAGGCTAAAGATTTGGTCCGTCCCCATTCGGAAACAAGTTTCGATATTTGGAAAACTCCAATATGTCTTCGGATCGCGGATATCGATCCGCCAGACCGGTTCATAATGCTGGATCTAGACACAGGGAAAAACTCTACCCAAGGACAATAATCTGGAATTTTCTGATGATTTGTGTGATGATAGAGAAGATAAAGTGAGTGCGGATGATGTTAGTATGCCTGGTTCATGTGGTATGCTTAATTCTATGAATTACCAAGCACCTAAGTCTTTGTCTCAGGAGAAAGGGCTAAAAAGGAATTATGGTCAAACGCTGCATCGTCTGACGATGCAGTAAGAGTTGAGGGTCTGACAAGCAGTCATTCTGGGTCTAAGAATGCTGTAGAATTACCCGAGCTTTGTGATATACAATATAACTTTGAATCAGATCCGAGAGATTGTTTGGTGTCGGCGGTAAACAATATCTCCTTACCGAGGATAGAACTGATGCACTTTGATGGACAGCCATGTCAGTACCAGTTGTTTACTAGTCAGTTTAAAAATATGATAGAGGCTAAACTTACTGACAATAGTCAGATGCTATCCTATCTCTTACACTTTTGTAAAGGGAAAGCAAGGGCAGCGATAGAGGCATTTAGCTCGCTGCCTGCTAATCTGGGATATGACAGAGCTAAGGAAATCCTTCTTGACTTATTTGGACAGGAGCATATTGTTGCTCAATCGATTAGTGATGACTCAGTTGGAAGTAGACAGCCGGTAAAGAGTAGGCTTTGAATGATTTCTCTGTGAAGCTCAGAAACGTACAAATAATGTTGTCGCAGACCGGCTATGTCGCGGATTTGAATTCGCCGGTCAGCTTGGAGGCTATTGTTGATCGGTTACCTATAGACTTGCAAGGTAGATGGGCTGGCGAAGCAGACAGGATTCCCGTCGCCGGGAGGGAACCCGAACTTGAGGACTTGGTTCGCTTCGTTGAGGAGGAAGCCAGAGTAGCTCGGTAGAGATATGGATTATTGATGAGACGCAGTTTGGAAGGCGATCGGGTGAAGGGCTTTGGCTCACAATTCAGAAGTGGATCGCACTGCAGCTCGGTGAAAGGTGCTGTTCATTCAGCAAGTGATAGAGCCGCACGCAGTTTGAGTTGCATCTTACGTCATGAGCCCCACAATCTACCTGTATGTCCGAAACTTTTGAAAATGCCGACTGATGAAAGATCAGTGGTCAAACAACCTGGTGTCTGCTACAATTGTTTAAAGGGTCACGTGGCTAAGTTTTGCAATTCCGGACTTAAATGCAGGTTTAAAGATTGCAGAGTGAACCATCACTCTTTGTTGCATATGCCGGACAATGAATCCAAAGTAACTGGGTCGATAATCCACTTGGCAAAGGAAGTAAGATCCCTTAAAGTGAATTTGGGAATCGTTCCGGTGAGACTAACGGGTCCAAAAGGGAGCACTGAAACTTATGCGCCACTGGATAACGGATCAGACACTTCACTGATATTAGAAAATATCGTCAATGATCTTGGCGTTATTGGCAGGAAGTCCTCCGCGAGTGTGACCATGGTCACTGGGAATTACCAGCGCGGGTGCTTGGAGGTGAGCGTGCAGCTCTGCTCGCTGGTTGGAAGGGGTTCAGTGAAGGTGTAAAGGGCTTACACTGTTAGTCACTTACCAGTGTCAGGTGCGCATACCCTGTTTGAATGGCAGGTCTGGAGGCATTCGAGGGACATCAAACTACCTCGACTACATAGTGATACTGTTGGAATCCTAATCGGATGTGATGTTCCGGATGCGCACTGGTCACTGCAACAGCGTATTGGAAATAAAAACCAACCGTTTTGGGTAAAGACTCATTTGGGTTGGGTTGTATTCGGTCCGAAGCAAGATGAGTCTTCATGTAGGCTTGCCTTTTGCCAGTGTTCGAATAACTGTAATGTGTCTGATAGTCTTGAAAGGTTGTATGATCATGAGTTCAAAGTCATTAGTAGCTCCGACGTAGTGCTTTCAGTGGAGGATGAAGGGGCAATTGAAATTGCAGACCGGTCCTCCAGGTTAGTTGACGGGCATTTCGAGGTTAGGTTACCCTGGTGGTTTGACAAACCTAGTCTACCCAACAATTATGAAGCGGCCAAATGTAGACTTGAGTGTTTAAGAAAACGACTAGCAAAAAATAGTGACCTACTCGAGGGGTATAGAGAAGCTAGCAGTCTTTATGTGGTACTCTTGAGATTTGGGGCTGCGGTCATCGTTACTGCAAGTCACGTAAAAGAAATGTTCTTACGAGTCACGATTCCGGAACATGACATATCAGCATTTTGTCTCTTGCCAGGGGAGCGCGGTAACGTGGATCCAAAGGCCAATGGATGTCAGTTAACTGTCAATCAATTTGGTGTGGTCTCATTGCCTTTCTGCGCGAACTATGTGCTCAGGAAAACCGTAGAGACTTCCTGTGTCGGAGAGGGCAGTGCAACCAAACAGGGTGATGAAAGGTTCAATGCAGATTATCTATTTTCCACTGATGGCATCTCTAACACCATTCGCTTATTCCACTGGTCACGGAATGTTTAAATTTAATGTTTTATTCTCATGTTAAAATCCTTTTCTTAACACGAGAGAAGCCAGTTTACAGGCTTCATCACGTTGATACATCTCAAAATGTCTACAAGATTTGAGTCCTGAGTGGTACTGATTGAATGTCATTAAACTCAGTCAAAAAATTTTTAAAAAAAACTGCCGAAGGTCCTACCACTTATGAGATGAACGAGGAAATATTACTTTACTGCGTACATAGGGTATTAAAGTTTAGATAATAGTAAATGTCGCCTTCATTTAACAGGCTTAACATGAGGGATACCAGTTTACAAGCACCGTCAAATTCATAACCTTTGAAAGTATCTAGTATTAAATAATTTACATATCAAGTCATTAGTGTGCATAATCTTATTGAAAGTTGCTGAAATTCAAGAGACGGATATGGATTGCCATCTCCCGTCACATAGATAGGTTCCATTATGAATATCAAAAGCGCGCATTGTTCAAAGTTTGCGTTGTAACCAATCGACGTTGTTAGTCCATTCGCATAGTTTGCTGATTAGTAATATAATAGTTTATTACTTAGAATGATCTTCAGTTTTTAGTTTGCTAACTACAAAGGACCCATTTATACAATGTGGAGTAACAATAAGGTATCCACAGTTATATAACCAACGTATATGGCTATATCAATGCATATCCAGGTCATCATGTTACTTTTAAAGGTGATATAGATTAATTCTGCTGGGAATACTCGTTGTATTGGATGAAAATAGGCGTTGAAACAGCCAATAGTCCATAGATTTCGAGCATCTTTTGTATTAGCATGGGCGGCATCATTCCAGAAGTGTATTTGATGCATAGTAAGTTCCATATGAAAAGGTCTCTTGGTACAGAGTACTAGAAAATGTCTAGTGAGAAGCCATTGCAAGTAAGTGACCTCCTCAGCCAACATTTTAATTGGTCTCTGGTTTAATCATCTGTTCAGAATGCCTCTGCTACTAATACTGTTGGGAATGGTCAGACGGTTCGTCGCAAGAAAAATCATGACGAGTAGGCGAGTTAATCTTGAAGATGGTCCAGAATTTGCGAAGGAGTGGGAGTAGTCCAGTAATTATTGGCGTCAATGACCAGGTGTTATTCCCGTAAAGTAATCACGTTCAGACTGAATTTGAACATCAAATGTCGACTTCAGCTGTTTCTGCAAGTGGGGAAAGAAAGGAGAGGCACGAGCGGATATGGAAATACAGATTACTACGCTATCAAATTTGGAGAAGAGAAAGGTCCCTATCCTTTTTTTATTTATTCGGACTTGATGTACATTTTCATGTATATATGTTAAGTCAACTACATCGTCCTTCCATTATAGGATTATTAAGTCGTTTTTTTGGGAGGAGGGGTGTACCGTAGTGGCTTTCAGTAATAAACAGTATTCTTTAAGTTCATTATACGGAGAGGAGCCGGTATTCATACCCCTGTATGCAATCGTGAGGCCATCTGCATTAAACGAATGTTTTTGATAGAGAAACTTCGCACCCAAACGGGGAGATCGGTAACTGTTTACAGGTTGTACAGTTGATACCTCAAAGTGAACGAAGCCAGGGGTCGAACTTAACAGGGGCCAAGAACAAGATAGATGAATACTTGAGAGGACGGAAACGCGAAGTGGTCCGCAGTAACTTGCTTGGTAAGGGATCGATTGGCATTCCAATCCACCGGTGGCAAGCCACTGGGGCGGGTTTTGAAACGCATGATCAGTACACTCAAGAACCATCCATTGGTTCCACCTACATCTGGGTTGAAGACTTAACAGCACTAACTTCAACAAAGTTGTTGCTGCTGGAAGACAACTCGGAAGGGTTTGGGGGTACATACAGGAGTGATAGGTTTTCCAAGGGACGACGACAAGTTAATTATCTCGCAGAAATACTTTGGAAACGTTGGTCTAAAGAGTGTTTCATTGTTATGGCAACGACATAAGTGGACGAATTCTGAAAGAAACGTTCAAGTAGGTGACTCAGTCATGATGGTGTCGGACATCGGCGATAGGAATGAAGGGCCTTTTGGACCAGCGCAGTGAGTGGTGCGCGATGATGTGTTAGCTAGAAAGGCAAGATTAAAAACAGTGAAGGGAAGGTACCGTAGGGACATTCGTAAGGTTCCTTCTTGGGGCGTCGGATGAAAAGTAATCGGTAAGGAACCCTCAGGTGTGCTGTTGTAAGTCCTGAGGGCCATCTGGAAGGTTGGTGCAGGGGGTTCCTGGGTGTACTGGTGTAAGCCCTGGGACCACTTATGTACGCTTGCGTCCGTCCGTCTGATGTGATGAATGTTGTTGAGTGCTGATGATTGTGAAAAGAACTAAAGTTCTTTGGTGGAGGAGTGTTGAATGTGTTTCGATTTATTCTTGCAATGTATTCAAAAACACTGACCACTCATTTTGTTTAACTTCATTCAATTTGCTTGTACAGCCGTATTTAACCACTTGTTTCGATTAGTGTTACAATTGTATTTCCTCTTTGGATAGAAACTGCAGTGGCCGTTAAAAATTGAAGGTTTGGAACTTAGTTTTGGACATATACTTTGCTGTAAAGAACAATTTTCGTAGGGTTCACTTACTGTTTGAATATACATTTGCTTTTTGACAACCAATTGTTTTGGATTTGGTCGGTTCTCGCTTTAGGTTTTAGGAACTCTGAAAATTCGTATCTTCGTTACGAGCTACTGAGCGTATTTGACATAACAGTAGTGACTCGTTGGCAGCACGGCACTGTTTTACTACTCCCAGCATTTTGTTCTGGTCCTACTAAAGTTTACCCTGTGAGCTGACTGCTTACCCTCTGACTGTCCACTCGAAATGTTCATTGCTTGATTTGACGCCTTTAGGCAGAATTCTGACCTCATTTTTTCGGGAATGTTATCATTTTTTGTGAGCATGTGATCCATATTACTCATTGACCCTCTTTTATCATGCAGGTTGATATTTTGAACCAAATAATATGATTATTATGATCACGTATGTCGTACCGTCGTTGATTGGGCCGAATCGATGGGTCTCTATTGGTATACCGCTCCTGTGCGGATGCCTCGATATTACCTGTGTTCTGACTACAGTGAAGATGGATACAAGTAGCTGTGCTAAAACTATACCTGTCACACAAAATGATTATATCGTGGCTCGGTGGTGCAGTGGAAGGCTTTCTGGTGTTTGGGGCGATCGCCCTCGAGTCCGAATCCTAAGGGAACAACATCGGTCACTGGGAGGCAGGTACCTCCAGCTGAAGTGTCTTAAATAGAGCGAAACACGCACCCTGGCATCCGCGGCTAGTTACTACCCATCTTTACTACAAAAAATATACTGCTGACCGTACGGTGCCAAGGGGCTATTGTTGAGGTGCCTTACGATTGAATAGTACCGTTGACTTCAGGTAGATGTAACATAGATATTACCATTTAAATTGTGTTCTGTTATCATTGGGATATGTTTCGGCTATGCGTAGCACAAGAAATCTAAGTGCGATTCACGGAAACGACGCAGTCATATACTTTTGGTTAATTCGAAACCTGTTCCGGACTGGATACTGTGATCCGACAGGGATGATCATATTTTGGTCTTTACACTGCCCGCAACTCAACTTACGGCATATAAAACTGCGGGAGCCTTGCTTCAGTGGTCTAGCCATTTTCTAGACGGTCGCTCTTAAGCTGCCAAAATTAACGATAACACATCGTGCGCCAAACCACTTCCGGGTAATGTTGCCCGTCCCAGCCGGCTGCTGCCACCTCGACGTGGTGGTCAAGCTCACATATCGTAGTGGCTCAAGAAGCTACTCGGACTGATAAGCTTCTTTTCCTAAGGTCCTGTTACGCAAAAATGTCAGCCGCATTTCAGTGAGACGAAAATTAGTTACCCCGTCGGTGTAAATCGGTAAATTATGGTTGGAGTCCGAGGACGAAGTCATACTGCTGGCTGGATGACATTGGGGGGCTCCGCTTTAATGACCGACAGCGTTACGCCGGTGCTGATTTCCCTCCTTATCGAAATTCTGGCGTAAGAAAAGGTAGGCTCCGAAGCACTGCACCCCCCCCTCCACACGGCCTTCTGGTGCCAGGGCAACCGGACCCGAAAACAACAATCCTCAAAATGCGGTGTCACAGGTTTTTGTGCGATGTCTTCTGGGTTCTGCGTCTCACAAATATTTTTCTCTTCCGGGTACCTCGAGAAAAAATAGACTTCCTCAGTGCGGGAGGCCAGAAAGTGTCAACCGCCCACATGCTTCCAGTAGCCCACAAGACCCAGTCAGACACAACCTAACCCCCTCAACCTCATCTCGTTCTTTGCCTTCGCCTCCCAATACTAATATTACGCCTCCAAGGTCTCATTCAACCCTTTGCTCTACGACCACTATGAGTGGCCAAGGCCATCGAGACCTCGTTCCCAGTCCCTGGAGACCCTGCCGTCGATTTCATGCAGGAGCTTTCAAAGTCCTAACTCCGTGCCAAGTCGGACAGAAAACGTATCTCGCCAGAACTCTAGAATCTTGGACCATAGACGTATGAAGTGTCACTGAGACATGCACACAGAACCAGATAATAGTTATTGAACTGACCTTACCTGGTCTTAGTAGTGAAACTCCAGGATTCACCTTAGGAATGGCTGGCGCCAGTGGACTGGCTAGTGCAGACGCAGCGCTGAACTGTATGGCAGAAAGTGTGTTTTTCCTCTTGATACCAGTCTACGGCCGTCCATGTGCTGCTCAGCTGAGTAGTTCGGTGAGAACTAGGAAGGTTAATAAAAGCAGTCGACGCTCATTCGTATTGTCGGCCTACTTATCCACTGACTGCAGTTGGGATGATGCAAAAGATAAATTCTACTAGGTGTCGACTTTGCTATGGAAAGTAAAATGTTCAGGTAAAGTCATAAGAGCCTATTGGAAAGGCATCCTTGGGGTATCTAAGGAATTCCTTTCCAGCGAAGCGGCAACGGTGATAGTTTGCTATACTTATGTCCCGAAGGTCATTTGTTTGTGCCCAACACTAGCATTACGCATGAGGGGAGCACAGTCTAGCATAACTTCCATTGTTATCAAACCAAGGATGGGTGCGCATGAAACATTATTGTAATCTATGGTTGAATAGGGTTGCTGGAGGACTACCACTCTTTCTGCGGTACCTATTTCAGACTCCTATCACGAGCTGATAAAGACAGGTGAATGCTGGCACCTTACTGGTCGCAAGGTGACGGTAAGGCGTCTCCACGTTCTGTCGAACGACGACGACCCCAAGTACGTATTTTGGGTGGAGTTGGCTAAGCATTTATCCGAACGTATCAGGAATGCTTATCCGGAAGAGATCTGGCGCGTTACTTAGTCTGCTGTAAAAAAAGCGGTGAAGACAGTTGAAGCCTACACCTGGAGGATTTCCTCCCCATCGTGCAAAATGATTCATGCGACGGGACCGATTCCAGCTGACTCTGGCCATGATGATGGGCAACGTTACATAGGAGCAAACTGGACAAGAGTCTTCTCAATGAACGTGAGTTGTGATGGGTGGCGAAAGCTAGGAAGGTGGAGAAGGTATCAGCGTCGGATAGCACCAAGCAGCTATCTAGGCCTATTAATAATACCGGGAAGAAAAGATCGACGGTTAGTGCAGCCACCACCATAGAAAATGAGGCGCTGGTAACCTTCCGGGATATTTGGTTGAAAAGTTGGCAGAACGTATTGAAGTGCGGTTCAACTGGCCCATAGTAACGCTTCAGTTGCCCGACATCCAGCCCGAAGGTGGAAGGAACCCAGATGTTGGTCCCCCGACTCCCCGTGAAGTTGAGAAGACTGTGTCGTCCCTAGAAGTATGCAAGGCAGCAAGGCCTGACGGTTCTCTGTCCTACGTTTCAAGGGATGTAGGCAGGAAATCATTGACCAGGGTGACAGAGGTACTAAACAGTACGTTGAAACCAAAGAAAGTGCCATCAGTCTTGTTTATTAAAAGGGAGAGAATTCTTGCCACAGCAACCACGGGGGAACGAGTTTGACTGAAACAGTGATTAGGATTGTTGGATCCACGGTTATCCAACATTGATGCACCTGTGTGCGAGGTTCTATGTTGGTTTTTCTGCCTGGTATTATCCGACGGAGTGTTCTGGGGCTCCTCTCGTATCCTATTTAATGATAGCTGTAAACTCCTTGCTCGTGAACAACCTGTCCTATTTCCCGGCGATTTAAAAAACGCCCATCACGCGGCAGCCAATTACGTGAATCTTCTTTTTAAAATTATGACTAAACATTAAAAACATCAAAAAATGAATTGCCGCATGGAAAATAAGAATTAAGGGGGATAAATGAAGCTTGGTCCGCCCAAGTCGATTTTAAAGCAGCCTACTTACTACGATTTACAGTAAGCCTCTCCCCAGCTTCTGGTCAGTGCTATATCTTTGGCACAAATATTCACCTGGCTTCGGTTTTCTAGTGCGCAGCAACCTGGGTTTTAGAGTCTAAAACCTGACTAACCTATATTTCCCGAAGAATGGGAGGTTATTTTGTGTATCGTACATATAACTGCCACCTGAAAGTCCCCTTTCATTTCATCCTGCTTGGTGACAAGCTCAAAGCAGCGGTTCTGAAGGAATGCACTGGAGAAATTTTGGCGTCAAGGCAGAAAGTCTCTTATGGCTGTCACTGTATCTTTCTCCGAATTAAATCACCTTGTTTCCGACGTCTCAGGTTAGACCTTCTGGTATCCTGAAGTGGATAGCCTGCTTCACAAAAGATGTTTCTTTTTTCCCTCCAAAGCATTATGGCTTGCGCAGTTGAACTGGACTTACACTGAACTTTCAAACTTCCAAGTCTTACGATGGGAGTTGAGATGCAGTGCTACGTCACTTCAGTTCGAAGTATTATTGAATGCTTCCCAGCCTGAAATGATCTTGAAGCAGTTAGCCGTGAACTCGCAGCATTATTTCACATACGCTTGATAAGAATAACTTTCCATCCCAAATTATCATAAACTTTCGTGTGGAGAGGGGTGTTTATTGTATTTTAACATAAATATATTGTGCTGAAAATGTTTGAAGCGCGGTTCAGCCAACAAACGTCTCCCGGTCGATTTATTCCTTCAGGCCTTTTACAAAGTGAGACTGAATATGCCCCACTGAGCTTATACAAAGCATTGATCTCATATGCACCCTGTTATGTGGCCTTGAAAAACCCTCTTCGTTGAATGGATCATTTTGTCATCTGCAAGTAATACGCACCGAACCACTTATCCAACACGCTGTAGATATGTGCCTTTCAGAGCGCCTTCGTCACCACTGTCTTACGTTGTTACTTGCTTCCGCCAGCGATGCTGTGAAAGGCACACAAATATATAGAACGGCGTTTCTCACTATTTTCGGAATTGTCCTGGTGCGAACTTGACAGACGCAGAGGCCAATCACTTATTATTCGAACTTGTTACATAACCATGAATACGAGACCAAGGAAGAACACAATAGCATAGTCGGATGGAATAGCGTATTTGGGTGGTTGTCCCAAGATACCGATGCCTTCCAACTAACTGGCTAGACGGTCGACTACGAGCAGTTCAACGTGACACGACTGCGTGCCAAATGGTGAGGATGCTTGACCGGGTGCCTTTAGCCTAGCGAGTTTGGTCACACTATGAAGGTCAGCATCAATGCTGAATCTCGTCAAACCCTAGGCTATTGATTTTGGAACACAGTTGGGAATAAACCTTCGTTAATAGCTTACAAGGCTATTGAAAGTGCGGAGCTGCTTCATAGTGGTCGGCTCTGTATACTTCATGATAGCCGCCACTTCATCTCTCAATGGGCGTATACCTCTGCTGTCAATAGCACGCCCAAAGAAGCTGAGTGATTCAACTCCGATTTCACATTTCTGCAAGTTGACCATGATGCCACGTGTTTTGGTCTTTCGAATACGAGGTCCAAATGTTTAAGGTGAGTTTCTTTATCTGGACTCGCAATGAGACAGTCATCGATGCAGACGTGGACAAAATTTGGACCACGGAGGACATCATCGATAAAGCGTTGAAGTGTTTGTGCTGCATTCTGAAGATCAAATGGCATGAGCAGGAAGTCGAACAGGCAAAAGGGAACAGTAATGGCTGTTTTCGCGATATCTTCTGCTGCCATAGGTATCTGGTTATACGCTTTGATCAGATCGATTTTGGAGAATATGTTCATTCTGCATAACGTCTCGGTCAAGTCGTAAACGTGAGGCACCAGGTAGCAGTCCTGTGTTGTTCCGGCGTTAAGCCTTCGGTAATCACTAGTTGGACGCCAGTGGTTGCCATCCTTTTTGGGAGCCATATGCAATCGTGATGCCCGAGGACTACTTGAAGGCATGATAATGCCCAGTTCCAGCATCTGGTCAAATTTTCTCTCCGCCGTTTTGAGCCTATCAGGGGCTAAACAGCACACTTTGGACACGACAGATGGACTTGTGGTTGTCATGTGGTGCATAACACTGCTGGTTATGCATGGGAGAGTATGCTTTGGTTGTTGTAACTCTGGATATTTCTCCAACACTGCCCTCTAGGACACGTCGCCTGGTTGTTTGGCTTCAACGATGGCTAAACTCGGACCTACGTAGGTGATGCCGCCAATAGATAACTTTGTGTTGTTATCTATCAGACGTCGATGGCGAGAATCTACGAGTGGACCACAATGGTTTAGCAAATCTACGCCAATGATGGACATAAAAATATCAACCGGGTGGAAAAGCCAGTGAATAGGTTTCCGTTAACCTAAGTTGGGGTGGGCATACCGCCTCCCGAATGTCGCGATCGCCTTGCCGCTAGCTGCTTGGAGATTGCGGGGTGGGTCATGATGACACTGCTTTGTCGGTGTGGGAAGAACGCTAACTTATGCACCGGTGTCGATGAGGTGCTAACATTCGCTTTCATATCCGTGACGTAGAGCAAACGGTTGTTTCCGCCGGTTACAGTTGCCGTGACCACGTGCCGGCTTGACAGTTTCCCAGGCTTGCGTCCTTGTTAAAACTGCATGGCTTCCGACATTTTCTGGCTTCGTCTCCGTAAGTATTATGAAACCAGCACCATTTAGGGTTTTCCAACCTGTTGGGTTTAGTTTTAGGATAGCCACGGGAGTTGCTGCGATGCGCTAAGATGCTTTTCTGTGAAGTGCTACGCAACCTAGGACTTCGAGCTAGTAGCAACTGTTGAACAGAGTTGCACAACTTGGTCACCTCCGAATCCTGGCTCTCTGGTTTATTGCAGACAGAGTATACGTTGGAGACTGGTCTGCTAGAAATCTCCAGCATTCTATCCACCGAGGCTGCTAGGTCATCGAGTGGGACTGACTGAAGCGTCACCAACACTGTTTGCACCGGCTGTTTTAGTTTCGAGAGAAACGGTTTTCGGAAAAGGCCATCGTCGAATGTTCGCACGCTGATAACTTCTCGTAAGCGTGCGAGGACTTCAGTGGCTGAGTGGCTGCCTAGCTCGATGTCACGAAGCGGTTCGTCCAGGCCCTGGCGATCTATGAGATCGCTTTCCTTCAAGAGTGCGGCTTTGAGAAATGTACAAGGATCACTTATTTCAGGACAAAGCATATGTGCTGAAACATGCCTGTTTAATTCCCGCGGTGGTGAAAGTATGACAGCAATAAATGGGAAATGAGGATCTGCGACTCCCCGTCCTCAAAAATCTGCCTCGGCATACAGAAACTATGTTTTTGTTTTTTCTGGCAATATGGCACGAGCTGGATGGTGTTCGTAGTTGGCCTAATACGGATAAGCCTGAGAGTGTGGCTGGACATGAAAAAGAATTGCTTATGGATACGTATTGGTTATCAAAATGAAAGCAATATACAAGCATAAAACGGAACAGGCTCACCAATTCAGTGTTTGTCATTGGTCTGGATATATAATCACGTCGGGCTCATCAATTAAGGAACTGTCCTGAAGCGAACTTGACAGACGCAGAGGCCAATCACTTATTATTCGAACTTGTTACATAACCATGAATACGAGACCAAGGAAGAACACAATAGCATAGTCGGATGGAATAGCGTATTTGGGTGGTTGTCCCAAGATACCGATGCCTTCCAACTAACTGGCTAGACGGTCGACTACGAGCAGTTCAACGTGACACGACTGCGTGCCAAATGGTGAGGATGCTTGACCGGGTGCCTTTAGCCTAGCGAGTTTGGTCACACTATGAAGGTCAGCATCAATGCTGAATCTCGTCAAACCCTAGTCCATTGATTTTGGAGAAGTGTGTGACGCTACACTCTGTCGACAGATATATAACTCTGTTCCTGAGGAAGGTATATTCCATTGACGTGATGAAAAATTTGTGAAACAAGTTTTCTCATCCGAATCCCATGAATTACTGCGGCTTAGGAGTATCCCAGGGGCGATTGTTAACCCTAGTTTCACGTTTGTTTTGCAGTATTCACCTTCCCTGCGTTGTTTTGACAGTATTTGTTTCAGTGCTGCACTTTATGTCCCATTGTTCGCACTTCGCTCTTGGCAGATACTTCACTCAGGAACTTCTTTCTCAAATGCTGTCTACTCTACTTTTCCCAGAGTTTCCTCTAACATTTTATGCAGCAGCCTCTCCATATCTTTGGACAAACTTGTCCCACCAATCACTGCTACACCTCGAATTTCCGAGCTTGCTGCAGCCTTTAATAAACTACTAATAGGCCTGATGAAAATTTCATGAGATTTTTTCTGTTCAGCTTCAAAAACCCCGCGATCTTTTTCGTTTTATTCTTGTGTTCAAATAACTTTTCACTCAGGGTACGAGAAGTTGCTACACTTTCGTGTGGTGGTCCGATTACTGTGGTTATACTATAGCCGTTATTAATGTGGGCTTGATTAATCATTTTTAGATTGGTGTAGATAAACAGTCACGTGCAGTTTTCGTAAAGAAGCAGAAACCCTTTCCTTGTTCGCGCCTGTAAAAATGTCATGCTCCCAAAGGGAAAAACGAACCACCATTATAAAGCGGTAAAGACATCAATATCCTGGGACATTTGGTGGGGAACGAAATAAGATTACAACGGAAATGAGCGTCCAAGTGCGAATAAACTAACATCGATGGAATATGAATTACACGTCTTGGTAAAGGAAGTAAACAGCTCTATGGATGAAAGGCAAAGGTGTAAAATCTATTTTAAGGAAACTTAGAATCCAGTAAGGTAAGGGCAAACGGAGACGGTAGTATTTTCTTTGACACTCCGAGAACGTAAGAGCCGCATCTAGAGGTCCTTCATTGTATCTATCCGTTTGCCGACCTAGTTTCCATCCATATGATTAGTGCATGTCAACCCTGTATCTTTAGAATAAAAATGTTATCTAAACTTTAACACTTTGTTTACGCTGAAAAGTGATAATTTCTTGTAAGTTTTAAAACTAGCAGGATCTGCTGATACTTTCAACAGAATTTGATGACGTACTCTGTGTACCATTCATGACCTGCAAAACCTTGTGGATTTTTCAACACATATCAATGTCATAATGCCCGTAAATAGGCTTCTCTCACGTTAAATTACTAATGTAAGAATAAAACATTTATTTATTTATCTCTTTGGCGGTATAGACGACTGAGAGCCGACTTGATAATGACCCATAAAACTTAAGTACTTCGGGTCAGCCGCTTCATAACCTGTCCAAGCTATGCTCTGATACGAGTCTTGAGGGATAACACCCTTCACTACTGTTCGGCAACCTACTAGGCTTCTCTCTCTCTCGTGTTACTTTGAAGTTTACCATACTATGCTTGATGAATATATTGCCATTAATACCACTAAAATTGTACTTTGTTCTACGGGCATTTTCCTCGCACCCACGTTATCCCTACCACGTCTTTATTCGCGTGCTTCCTATCACTCCCACACTTTTGTTCCATGTAGCCTTCGCCGTTTCTCTAACTTATTCATTTTCACAGGTCAGCTGGCAACTTGCAGTTATCGCGAAATTCGATCAACCATGATATCCTTCCAGCCATGTCCACATGGAGTGGTCCTCGAATCTCTTTACTGGTTTTATAATTATTCACCATATTTTCTTGTAGTTTCTACCGCCATAGAATCGAAAGCCCCCAGTATTGGTATTGTTCGTGGGACGGTCTAAATCGTTTGTGACAAACTTGACAGTCTCCAGGTTGTTCGGTTGAAGCTTCTCCCGAATAACGTTATTCTGTAGCACCTGCTTTATTCAGGCTCAATTTAGATTAACATCCTGATTTTCAGACACTGTAATCATTAACACTGGTCAGTAATACCTGAGTTGTCATGAGGACGAAGTCGCGCGACAGCAAATACAAAAGTGAGAGACGACAGCCAAGCGAGTAATATTTTGGCTAATGCAACTGAACACTTGCTTTCCTATCTAGGATTTCAGACACTTGAATATCCGTAACGGACGTACAGCGAGAGTCGGGAGCGATAGTGTATGTCTGGAATATCCGTAGAGAACACTTGAAGGGAATCATGGGCACCATGCCGACCAATGAAAAAGAAGGGTAACGTTTCACTTGGCATACAAGACCCCAGTAATACGTTGACGCACCATACTACCTGTCACGTAGCTAAATTGGTGGCCCAGGAATTCTAAAATAGTCCCCTTCAAGTGAGAGGGACAACTGCAAACTAGGTAGTCACTCACAGTACACAGGAGTTAAGTTTTACAGAAATTGAGCTTCTTGAAACCCGAGGAACCTTGAGGAGCTTGAATCTTAATAAATCCCTAGGAACTGATAGCATTATTTGAGTTTTCTCAAATAGTGTGCCAAAGTTCTGAGTTCTGAACCGCCATATCTGTTCAAACATTTGTTTCTAGAGGGTAGATTGCCCTGTGGCTGGAAACAAGTGGCTATCTAAAAGTCGACTCTGATTTTTACCTGGGTGGCTATGTAACACCGGCCGATTGACACCATGGGATGGTTGTACTCTCCCTGTTGGGCAACGACATCCATTAATATTGGGCTACCTGTATGCTATGTGCATACACTCCTCTCTGTCTACGTCTGCCATTTAACGCTGTTGAAGTCATCCGGTTCGGTTTACCATCCACTGTTTTTCTGGTTACGCATACAGCCGGCTTTGTGCTGTGCGGTGGTGAATCCAGACTGCAGCTCTGAACAAGCAGTTCGTGCGCTAAGAAGTCAGTGTGGGCCGTTGGACAGCTGTATACAAACTGTAAGCTGAAGTGTACAAGCCACACGAACTGAACTATGAGGGGACCTGATTAACCTGAAGGGGTACCTAGCCTGTCAAATACTCTGATGGTGTTCACATCACTATACGTTGCCAGATCGCCATGAGTGATGGGACAGTACATCATCTTATAGTCGTGTGCGAGGTTTGAGGAGAGTTGAATGTTACATGCATGCAATTCCCTCAATTTGTGTCACTTGAGAAATTGCCTGTAAAATCGCATGTGTTCGTATAATTCATTATTTGAAGTAGGTCATCATTATTGACTTTTCTAAAGCCCTTGACTTGGCTAATCACGACGCACTAAGAAACCTCAGCCTATGAGGGCGCACGGGAAGTTGCTTGGCTGGCCTAGGGAGAATCTCTACACCTGGTTAGACCAGGTTCCTTCTTAACTAAACGACTTTCGACGCTGAGTTCGGTGGCCTAGGGCTCCATTTTTGGCCCGCTATCGTTCCGTCCATTGATAAATTACCTGCCAGTGGGCCCGAATTTCCATTCACCATTGTATACTTGTGATCCCAAGATTCAGATGGATGTACAGGGACCAATGAATACGTGGGCCGCACGATGGAAGTTTTGTAAAATCGCAAATTGGAAAAGTGAAAACCTGCTCCCTCTCTACTCGGAGGAGTGTGGAATATTGATCTCAGAAAAATATAGGTGCAATTCTGGTTCACAGTCACTGAGGGAAACAAATGTTTCTCACTCGAACACACAAAGAGATCTAGGAATTCTCCTAAGTGACATACTCGGAGCTTCCCACCAATGTCAACTTATAACCAATAGAGCACATGGGGTCATAGGGCTCCAGTCTCGTGCTCTAGATGAACTGACCTCGGGACATTTCGCTACAAGGTACGGGCTCTATATATTCCTCCTCATCTGCAGGAAGATTCGTTAGCCGTTTTCCAGTACTTGGAAAAGGACACTGTCATCCTAAAACACATTCAGAAAACAGCTAGGAAGAAAGTAATTGGGCTACCACTCAAACCTTATCTGCAACGCTTACTTGCCCCTACGCCGTATCGGGGACAATACAGGAGGCTCAGAGGGGATATGATAATATTGTACTATATTTCTTCAATACGAAGTCTGAAGCTTGTTTGTTCGCTTCAATTCTCACAAATTACCCGCCACGCATTGTGAGTGTGGCGTTGACGATGACGGGTTGGTTTGTTGCTTTGACCGTAATGTTTTTTCTATAATGTAGTTAAGTTTTTGGATGTCGTCAAGCCTTTCTGTGCTATCCTTCCGGAAATCTCTCGTCCTGAGCGGAAGATACAGTTCAGAGAACGGGTATTATGGACGGGAATAACATTAATGATTTTCTTATTCTGTTGTCAAATACCCCTTTTTGGGATCATGTCATCTGAATCTGCCGATCCGCTCTACTGGCTTCGTGTTATATCTGCCTCCAACAAAGGAACTCTCATGGAACTTGGGATATCACCCATTATAACATCTGGATTAATTATGCAACTGCTAGCTGGGATTCAGGTTCTATCTGTTGGTGATGCACCCAAAGACAGAGCTTTGTTCAACGGAGCGCAAAAATGTAAGTTGTCACTGATTTTTGACTTCTCAGTATTCGGTATGGTTATAACTATTGGACAGGCTTCTGTGTATGTCATGTCTGGGATTTACGGTGCCCCAAGCGAGCTGGGGGCTGGCATTTGTCTTCTAATCATATTTCAGGTTTGTTGTTTTCCTCCTTATTTTTGCCTTGTAGTTGACATTTGCAGGGCTCTTGGTTTTGATGTTAGACGAACTCCTTCAGAAAGGTTATGGTCTGGGATCTGGTATATCTCTATTTATTGCAACAAATATTTGTGAAACTATCGTATGGAGAGCAATTAGCCCAACAACTATTAATACTGGTCGAGGTAAGTATTCGGTTTCATGTTAACACTTCTAGGTACGGAGTTTGAGGGTGCCATAATATCATTGTTCCACTTATTGGCGACTCGTACCGATAAAGTTCGTGCGCTAAGAGAGGCATTTTATCGCCAAAATTTGCCGAATTTGATGAATATACTTGCAACCATTCTTGTCTTTGCGGTTGTCATCTATTTCCAAGTAGGTCAAACTAGTGTTTGTATTTTTTTTTTATAGAGTTTCAGAGTTGACATTGCAGTCAAGTCAATCCGCTATCGTGGGCAAACAACATCATACCCAATCAAACTTTTCTACACAAGTAATGCCCCAATTATGCTTCAAAGTGCACTTGTATCGAATCTTTACGTCATGTCACAGGTGAGTAATTGTATTTACTTCATATGCTTTTGCAGATGCTTGCCAGCAAATTTCGAGGCAACTTCCTAATTAATCTTTTGGGTGTATGGTCTGACGGCGAAGGTGGTTCTCGATCTGTACCCATCGGGGGGTTGTGCTACTATATGACTCCTCCAGATTCTTTGGGTGATATGCTAGTAGACCCCATACATGGCATTTTATATATTGCTTTCATGCTTGGCAGCTGTGCTTTCTTCAGCAAAATATGGATTGATGTCTCTAACTCCAGCGCTAAAGATGTTGTGAAACAACTGAAGGAACAACAAACTTTTGTCCCGGGGCATCGGGAGAATTCAATGGTACATGAGCTAAACAGATATATACCAACAGCAGCTGCTTTAGGAGGTCTATGCATTGGTGCACTTTCTGTGTTGGCAGATTTTCTTGGTAAGTTCAAAACTCATTGGTTTTTAAATGTAGTTTGTAATCTTCCAAGATACGTTTGGGTATAGTCAGACCTTTCGCTAGTAACCTGCGTAACCAAAACATTTCATTACCTGGGGAGTTCCTAATGCAGTTTTACATTCTTCATTTCCGCTCAGCATGCTTTCAGAGTTGTTCATCTGATTCCGAGTAGGCGATTCTATATAAACAGGAATAGTTAACGGACATTCACATGGAAATCTTTATTTCCATGTATTGCTCTTAAGGCTAGTAATCGTCCACCAGTTTCGAACTCTGCGGGATTACGTAGCTTTCGTAGTACGATTGGTATTTCGGACATTTCAATTAAATCATCTTAATCAAATAGTGTTAGACCTTCGTACATTAAATAGCTTTGCTCTTTGGGATGGGCGAAAAGTAGTTACGCATAGTAGCTGCATTTCGAGTGAACTCTGTATTAAACGTCTTGTCGAGGTAGTTTTGTAGAGAATAAACTTCAGTGAGTATGGGTATTGTAAATTATCAAATGCTAAGCTATAATTTAGTGATGCACGTGTCGTTTTTTATTATTGGGGATTAAGGGTTGTTAATTAACGACTACCACTTAGTAGCGCTTGGTTTTTTCAACCGAATAAATAGCTTATTTAAAACTTAAAACGCTGAAATAAACTTAGTTTCGATCACATCTATTCCTGAGGTGTTTTATTAAAGAATTAAATTTATTGTGTGGCAAACCTTACTACTAAAAATTAAATGGACATTCCTTTGATCTGAATCATAACATTTCAGGATGAGAAGGTAGGATTATCAGGAATTCGTTCTTAGAACGCAGAAATAATGGAATCATAATGTAATACATGTTTCTCTTTATCAATTATAGCAAGGATAATTCCGTGAAAACTTTATTCAACTAGTGAAGATACAGTATAACAATGTAGTAAGCTCAAATGGAATTGAAATGTACTCAGTAACTTTGTGCACCTGGTGCAGTAAACAGTGAACCGGATCTATTATGAGGGCTACTGATATTACCTGGCTACCCAAACCTTGATAGATTCGGTGGGATTCGAACTCGTTACCCATTAATTGGAAGTCAGCTTCCTAAACCAATGAGCCACAGCTCCACTGTAATAAACTAGTTTAGTCGCCATTTCAAAGTTAACAATCAGTTGACTAAATCAAAGACATTTTACTGACACCCATCGAATTGTTGCATGTTTCGAAATTTTGGCAGCATAGAGTAATGATAAAATATGTCCTCATTTCATACTCAGACCGCTTTATTTTGTATGGTTTCATGGGTTGTGACCAATGTATGAGGTCCCTGACTGTTGGCCTAAATCGTGTGAGTAGGTGGGAGCTACCTGGCTAGGTCCCCCCAGACGAAAAGAATCGGTGGTCAAGGACTCTTGATGACGACTGGAAATTGGTCACAGTGGCGCAGATGCATTCACTCAGACATTTTCGAAAACCTGAATATCTGACCTAACCATTGTCTTCAATTTTTTTTATTTTCTCATAGCTTTGTCTACTTTCATACCAGTCTTTTTCTGTTCATTTGCTCTTTGTATACTACTTTGAGTTCTGACAACTCAAACCATGGACTTGTGTGGGAGGTTCTACGTTAATTTTGTGTCTGTCTGTCATTGTGATCAGCTTCAATGTTTACTATGCGATTTCCTGGTAACCACGACCTCATCTGTTTTCTTGTGTTCTAAAATAATGACTGATCAACCAGTATTGTGAACTGAGATAAGAAGTGTGGTCGGTGAATTTCAAACAAAAGAAAATTAAAACATATAGTTTAGATTATTTCATTTTTCTTGAGAGAGAACATAATTTGAGAATTATTTTCAGCTTCGTGGTTCCGATCACAACTGATCGTGATCGCGGCAGATTGCCATTTGAATCACGTAGTTTAAGTGGTAACAGCGCGTTCACGTAGTGATTTCACTTACCTCAGTGGCGTCCCATCATCATGAACGGTTCAAATATTCAACAATTATGAGTCACAACCTACTACAGGAGTCTTAGTATCTTCACAATAGAATGTTTTTCCACAGCGAAGTAGCATGCAACATCATGAGGTCTTAAACTTGCTCAATAAGCACGAAAAGCTCTAAGAGTTATTGATAGTTGTTAATCAGATAATTAATCGACGTGGTTATCAAACCATGCAAAAGTGAACAGTATGCAGACATGTATAAATAATGGTCACTATAACGATAGAAATTTATGTTTTTCTGTTTGTTTACCGCAAAATAATTCCTGGGCCTAAAAAATGAACTGTTTACATTTTCTGTTTTCGTTTGGTCATATGTACGTTTTTTCAATTCATGCAAATAAGACAGCATGAAAATGAAGTTTGAGAAAGACCCAATCAACTTTTTAATTTTTCGAGTAGATGGAAAGTTTGTTTGCGTTCAATCATTTTACTTAAATTATGAAAACAAATCAATGTGTAGTAGTGGTTTGAGTTGATCGTCAACCAAGAGTTGCCCTTTTTCATTTTAGGTGCTATTGGAAGTGGAACAGGTATCCTCATGGCTGTCACAACAATCTACCAATATTATGAAGTGTTTGTTCGTGAACAGAGTGAGATGGGTGGTTCAATGAGTTCCCTATGGTTATAAAGGATTCTCATACTTTTTCAGTTTATTGAAACCTATCTCTTCGCCCTTTGTTATTAATTTCTCCATCTATATTGTGCAAAGTACAGATAAGCGTGAACTTACATTGCATTCAAAGTGTTAGCGAAATACCATCAAAATCGGCTACATATTTACTGGAAGCATAAATATACAACCGATTGTGATGGTATTTCGCAAACACCTTGAATGCAATATAAGTTCACGCTTATCTGTACTTCGCACAATGTAGATAAAGAAATTAATAACAAAGAACAAAGAGATAAGTTTCAGTAAACACTTTTAACGTCAGTGGCTTTGATAGTTATTGTATAACAATTGAGTATTTGACTTTCTCTGTTCAGTATTCTTGTCATAATATTGATTGACGTGTACATTTCGGTTATTAATAATTACTTCTTGCCATAAATTTGTGATCATTAAATGTTTCTTGTCTTCATACTTCTTTTTGAATGCATTTTCAAATTAGTGTTTATGCAGTAGATAAACTGAACCACTCCTGTATTCGGTAAGTTTTATACCCTATGTTAATTTAAGATATGGTCGGTCCATCCTCACGAAGTTTAATCATATCCTACAGTTCACTTTGAGTTGCGTTCCATATCTCAGTTTTACTATAAATAACTATGGTTGTGAATAATTCACTATCAGTGTAGACTAGTTTAGAAGGCTTCATTAGGAGACAGTAGAAATTTTCACCGGAGTTTAGAATAGTCTTGTGTGTTAATGGACACCTTTCCATTGTAGGATGAATGATTTTTAAAATGAATGTATCATCCGTGCTTATTGTATTAGATAAAATTATCGTTGTGACAAATTTATTTTCAACTAACTAGTTGGTGGTTTCCGTTAGAGTAGTTTACATACTTTATCTGTGTTCATCAGTAGGTAATACATTTCACTAACGTCTGTAAAAATGCATCGTATATCCACCTTGTCTGAAATTTGTTTTTATCTATTAGCATTTAGGTTGACTTATCATTAATCTATCGTGTCAAGCTTCGTGATTTCTTGAGCTGAGCAGTGATACCTGATAGTTCCCGCAGTAGATTTTACGAACCATTTTTATCCTGTCTTCAGAAAGAGCGTCTTTTAATGTGTCTAAAGTATTCATTTATGAGAGTTCGGCACTTCTTTCTAGGAGAAAAGCACTTGTTGATTTTTAAAGTTATCAGCCTTACCGTAAACAGTAATTGACTTTCCGAATTTTAATGAAGAGTAGACACTGCTGTTGTGGTCGTTACTAACAGGAGCAGGTAGTGAAGGCAAGGGAAGCGATAAACAATGACAGTAGGTTACAGTTCGGTGGGTTTTGTATACTGCTGGGATCATGCGGGCCATTGTGATATATAAATATGCATTTGAAGAATATCAACGATCTGTCAACCGTCAATGAATTAAGTAAATTCCTATGTGATACCATCTAAATTGTGGAGGTCAGCGCTAGATTTCCTGTCTTGAAGAATGTGATTGTCCCTAAGTTGTCGGCCTAACCATGTATTTCCGAATTCGTATAGTTCGAAGCAACATAGTCTGAATCGCATCGACGCCCTCCAGTCTCAATTGTCAGAGCTCTTAAGTAGCATGTCACAGAAATCCTAAGCTTTATTTGAATTATTAGACGAAAAAATCCGAAAACTACCTAAGTGTTCACCAAGAAACGCACTAAAGGTGTTCATGTTAATCTGATAAAAAACCTCACGACAATACCACCGAAAAGATGTTGCTGGGAAAAGTATATATTCATCTATCCTAGTGTGACTATATCCTCGACATATGCATATGGTGTGTCTCGACCTTAAGTTTTGTTATCCCGAATCAAAAGTCCAGTTTGAGAACTTGATTAGTCAGAACGAAAATGTTTTGGGTGAGCTATTGTTTTCACTAACTTCCTCTTCAGGCTCTGCAGTTATAAATCCGTGAAAATAGGTAAACTCTAGTAACCAATTTAGGGCAAATGCGGCACAGCAACAGCACCAAGAAATGGGTCAAACAAAATAATAGAACACTATTTAAAAGACAAAGGGAAGGGAGTGGACAAAAAGGAAAACAAGAACAGAATAATTAGAAGGGCAGTCCAGTAAGATACAATCAAAACAAAGCATTCATTACTTTTCGGCAGCAGAAGATAGGAAGAAGCTACAGCGTGACCACCACTAGTTTTGATTTTGAATCATATCCGATAACAACCCACTGAGCTGCATGATCTCTTGAACCCCAGCCTAAGAGTCATGATACACCAACAGATGCTAACCCAACACAACTGTCCACCGTACGACGGCGCCGCGTCAAACACTGACCTTCGCTTCTTCCATCTAATCCTAGGGAAGCCACTGAGATGATATGTGTAGTACGTATCGAAGCCGGTGTCTCCAGATGACTTCACTTATTGGATGACGATCTCCATCATGCCGAAACACGATATCGTACCTCAGAATTATTTACATCGTGTTGCTACCGCATGTGAACAATCCTACGGAGACAACGAGAATCCAACAGAGACGTGGCACATCCTCGGCTTGAAACGCCAGGTTTCACACGTAGAGTGACTGACAAGACGTAGAACCACGCACACAAGTGCTTCGGCTAAAGTTGCCACACTTCACAGAAGTACACAAATCGAGAGAGAGATACCAAAGTAAGCGTATACCCCTCTGGCTTTCGGTATACGGTTAGAAACTTCAGCAATCACGCAGCTACCCAGGGAAATAAACTTCACGAATACTGCCAACAGCTTACCACCGAAAATGAGCGCGTGTACAGGCTCTCCCCAATCTTTAAAAAGTACTTTGATGATGTGAAGCACACTAAAAATACTTTGATGTGAAAACAGTATGTGTAGACGGATATAATTTTTTTGTCTCAAGTGGAATAGTAACCAGTCCAGTATTAGTTGTACAATTAAATCAATTTGAACCAAACAGTCACTATATAAGTAGCCAAAACCTAGAGGTGATGATTCATTTCAATACATTCTTCCTGGGTGTGAATGTATGTTTGTCTACTAAGGATTCAGTAACTATTATGTATCGATGAGTTATATTCAAGAAGAATGAAAAATCATGTGAATATAATATGGTGTTGCTTAAAGGTTGAAAATAAAAATTAGTATGAGTAAACAAGGCGATAAAACTAATAACTTATGAAAATAAATGTTTATCGGTGAAGTGAAGTAAAAGAAAGGGATAAGAGGTTAGGATGCTTAGCTTATTGCAGATAGATGAAGCAAGAGACCTTCCTCTTGCATGTAGTGATGGCTTTGAGAACTTCAATTGCTGTCTTACGTAAATCTGGAATAAATCAGAATCAACTGAAGAGGAATGGAGATTCCGTCACGATCCGCTTAGGAAGGGCTGCTGAAGTAGCAGAAGTGCAACTCTCAGTTAAGGAAGAAAATGAAAGAGGAATTGGTTATCAGTACGAACAACTTGGCCATTCCAGCGTACTCAGCCTCGTTAAAACAGTTTTTCAGACGGTGATTTCCTTCTTCATGCAATATTAGAATTGACTAACTCCCTATAACATACGGTAGAGAAAGGGCTTTTGGAAATCCTTAACCCTGTCTTTGTGACGCTTTTGAGTCAGAAATGGATATTAATCTGTCCAGAAGAAGAATGATTTCAGCAGGTAATGTTCCACTCTTCAGAAATGTTCTGTTACCAGGGAACGTTTCTGTCTTTTGCGAATTCATTCAACTTTAAAATGTAGAAACTAGTTTACCTATCTACTATCTGAAAAGAACTCAGATATACTCTTAACGTCCAGGTTTAGTAAAGAAATTTATCGACTGATCGATGGTGTAGCTATACCACAACCTCTTGTAACTGTCATGGCCAACTACTTTATGGCTGGCTTAGAAGACCGCGTTTAGGTCCCAAGAATCAACCAACTTAATGCATACAAAGTATATATTGACGAAACCTTCAATGGATTAGAAGAAAATTTCTAGTGATAAGTTCACAATGATAAGTTTTTTATTTTGTTAATATTTTGAGCGAAATTACTGCCTGTGGTCACACTAACATTTAGACTCGTTATTATAAATTTATTTATAATATAAATCTATTGCACAATGGACAAGATTTCATGGATATACTTGAAACCTTTAAGTTTTATGGCGGAAAATCGGATATGAAGATCATCCTCAATGACAGATATTCTGCAGTTTCACACTGAATTGAAGTCAGTGTTCCATTTCTTTGACAGTAAACTTCAAAAAAGACCTGACAGTTCTTTTCGAAGATCCATGCACAAACATGTAACCAACTTCCTTATTCGGGCATCTTTAAACCAGAAATAAGGTATGCACTCCCTATCTTCAAGGATTAGAACGATATATATTGGTGGTACTGGCGAGCATGCATTGAAAACTTCGTGAAATGCTGTTACAGAATAGTTACCTACTCATAACCACAGACCAAAGTGTGGAAGAAAGCTTTACTAAGCGACCTCAACTAACTTTGAAAAAATCTTTCTAACGAACCTCGAGTTCAAAATTTAAATGGCCATTTATATTTTGCTTAAACTCTTATCGAAGTCACAGTAAAGGGTTCTTCGCTGAAAGTCTTCTAGTAACCTTCCCATGCCAACAACTGACTACTTCGTTCAAACCTCATGCATACATAAAAGAAGGATGTACCTGGACATCAAGTGACCTGATTGGAAACAGCATTCCTGATAAGTTTAGGAACATTTCAACATTCAACCGCTGATTCTGTTCTAGACTATCAGTAGGGTGACACTAGGACAGCACTTTATTGGATTGATGCATGCGAACTCCTTAGTTCTTTTAAGTGAAAACACCGACAGCATGCAGTTTTATGAAAGCTTAAAGAAGAAATCTGAGTGTGTGACAAGCATTTTGTACGTGTCAGGTGTAAAATAATTCTTCAGGATTGGTCAGCACCGACTCCTAACTTAAAATATGGAGTAGACTGGTACAACGGGTGGGGCAATTCAATTACGTGCACAGTTGCATCGGCCCAAATAGGCTGGTGACTGAATATACCTTGGCTTAGAAATAAAAGGGCTATTTGGTATTTGTAAACTTGCCTGATCTCTGACGTTGGTGAGATATCAACCGTGTATCAAAGCAAGAATATACTGCACTGTAGTCCTCTCTCTTATACGGCTGTGACGGGTGGCTCTTGAAAGTATGAAATAAGGAATTATAGGGTTCCAAACCACCTGTCTTCGTAAGCATTGGTCATGTGTGTTAGAATCACTATGTGAGCAACAGCATGGTTAGGCAAAGTTGCTAAGTAAGTCGGTCAATGAAGTTGTGAATGAGATGGCTTCGACATATGTTGTGCATGCTGAATCACCACCTACCTCGACATGTGTTGTCAACTGAAGTAGGATTGGATTGTAAGGAGAAAAATAGTGCTCAGTTTTAGTCGTAGCACCAGTCTATGAAGTCTGAGCCATGTTGTAGACTGTGGAATGACTAAAAACCAGTCATCTTCGAAAGTTTGAATATTTCCCCTGACTTTCGTGTATTTTTATGTCATGTACACCTTTTGGTACTTCAATCCCACTTTTATTTGATATCCACTTATGTACACTGGGAACTTGAAGTGGAGAGCTGATGTGTTACATTCTGCGTTAATTTTTATGTCTGTTTAATTACTGTTCCATAACTCTGTCTATATTTACTCCTATTTGGTCACAATAAGAAAAAATCTTGATACTGACTCTGTGTTTGAGCGTGATAAAGATCACCTCATTTTTTCGTCATTCGATGAGAAAACCTTCCCATTGGCTTTCATATCTTTATCCGTCACTAGGATTGCTTGGGAGTATATTGTTGAATTATTCATCAACCTTCATCTTATCCACACCTTTTCATCTTCTTTAGTGTTGTCGTTTCCCCCTACTTCTTTGCTTGCCACTGTGAAGTGGTAAATTGAATTGATTCCCCTTTGTGCCAGTTTCTTTCCGACTGTGGCATTGTACATCGAAGGGTGGATATACTGGGTAATAATTTGTTGAGTTGAAGCCGAAGAGACAGTCAGATTCAGTGGATGCAAATGTAATGAAATATTGTTCTGAAATGAAACTAACACTGACCACCCCACAGTTTCCTTAAGCCTTATATTTCCGATAGGTAGTGCGGAAATAAAGATATCCTAATCATTATGACTTTTCTCTTGTCGTCGTAATATTGTGAGCCACTTCTTTTGATGCCACTGATTACCAAAGGTTGTGTTAGAAAGGATTTCGAGCTCCATACAACTTATGAGAAGCATTTTATTGACTGGTATTGTTACTCTGACGAGCCTTCTATGATTATTTGCCACAGTAGTGTAAAAATATAAGTTGAGCGTCTTGTCGGTGACAATCCTAATGAACTGACTTGTATACCGAACCTACACATTAATTAATTATTGGCGAGACCAATTTCATGCTTTCTACTTCTAAGAACTGACTAAATTCTGTCAATCTTTTAGACATTCGTCAACAAGATGTATCTGCAATCTCGAGACAACCGCTATCTTTTTAATGATGCAAACTAGCATCACCCATATGACGGGAAGCAATATGTACACATTTCCAAACTAAGTTGGGATTGAATAGTTTAGAAAAATTTGGATATTAGGCAAAGGATATTTACTATTTTGGTTTACATTCGTTGGGCAATACCAAAAAATGATATGCACAGACTTGGTCTCACTTTTAGTCACGTATTTAAAAAAACTGAGGTTAAAAGCAAACCTTTAAAACGTCATATATTCGCATTTATCTTAAGACATTATATTTCCTACAGTTGATCTGATTGCAGTGCTCAGATTGTTTGCCTTTCGTATGAGTATGATGGACAGCGCATCATGAATTCAAGAAAGTTTTCATCCAGTATGTTAGAATTATCCCCTCGACTAATGGTATTCTGATCATTTCCCTAGTACAGCATTATCTGCTCGCTTCTGAAGTTCGACAACTTTATTTACTTTAATTTATGCATAAACGCTTCCATTTATAGACTTATTCATAATGTTTGCAGGTGTTCATTATTTCTCTGAATGTTGCTCGTACGTCTTTTGTAATAACGCCATTAAGTAAAGTCATTTCAGTCTAACTCATTTATTTGTCAGGCTTGAATATCTATTTTAATATTTGGGTTCCGCTACCTTTTTACTAATGCACAATCTTTCAACTAAACTTATTTGTGAATTCCCGGATGATGGCTGAGCTAGTTTCTCACCACACTAGTTTGAGGGAACTATTACTCGTCAGATTTTCTTTCAAATGTGAATTAGAAACTAAAGACACCACGAAAAGATGGTAACCGGCCATAACTCTACAACAGGACATCTAAGAGACTGGATACAGTGTTACTTTCCTTCCAGACTCAAGATTAGTGTTATGTGATTGTTTAACTCATCGACCTATTCCCAACAGACTTCGTCTCAGGGGCTGCATTATATTACCTAATCGGGTTTGAAATCATCAGAAGACACACTATTGCTGTGAAGCTGTGGCTGACTGATTCAAAGAGATGAATCCCGACCAGTAGATCACGGGTTTGATCCATGTCGCGGACAAAATATTACGCAGAACCCAGAACACCGTAGCTTGTTACCAATAACAGTTTTCTTCCCTGCATGAGCAGGTGCATACTGATTGTACAGATATAGTTATTTCAAAGTGCATATTACGCCTGCTACCTTAAATCGTCGCTGAGTAGTAACAACCCTAAGGTTGAACGAAATACAAAAACGCACCACATATATGTAATTAAGGCAAAAGTACATATTATTCTGCTTCGTTTATAAGTAGAGCCTTGTAATAATAAAAACTGGTGAAAATATTAAACAGTACACAAAAATAAAGAGAAAGACTGACCAATGTATATTTAAACGAAGTTGCGCAAAAGCATCTTTTCCGCCATCAACCATTTGGAAAAAGATCTGACGAACGCTTGAAAACCCAATCATGTAAGATTTGGATTTGAGTACACAAATGCGAGACTTCCCAAATAACTTTGTGAGTGCCAAGCACTTATTGTTGTAGATATTTTTTCAAAGGGGTGATAAATTCCATTCACATTTGGCATCTACTTAGTTAAAGAAATATTAAAACGCTTGAGCAACAATTCGACTATAGATTTCAGTCACAACGACAAACCGGGGTGGGGTGGGGTCACGATAGAATGTATGACCGTAAATTAAAACCAAGTTACGCAAGATAAGGTGAAGTGTCTGCTGGGTGATAGTTTCTGTGATATGAGGTTAACCTTAATTATTGCTAAGAAAGAAGTGAGAACAACAGTACATGATATAGAAGACAAACTCCGAAATATCGGAACCAAAGTACAGCTGTGCGTGAAGTCACCAAGGTTGCACTACAGACCACGGGAAACAGACAGTTGTCAAAACAAATCTCTGCTATATTTTGTGGAAAGAGTATTTCGGTATCGATACTTTTTCTCTGAGAGAATAAATTCATTCCCAAAATCGAGCTGAGTCATGGATTTTTTTCCGTAGAATCATCACATATTTCAACCGAACAATTTCGGTAGTCGAATAGAGAGACCTAGTGCACACCAATCTTTTTAGAACTTTAGGATCCAATAAACTCGCTCAGGATTCCATATGTTACTCTAAGAAACTACTTCATATCAGATTTCAGAGGAAATAAGGTATTTTAGCAATAATAGTGCATTAAGGTCCATGAGGAGTGACTGGTAATGGGCCTACCATAACTTCTTTATCTCAATACCTTAAGTGTTCTCAGATGATTTTTATGACATCCAACATACATCCCAACAGAACCGATCCTCATATACTGTACCAGTGCTCAATAAGGTTGTCCTTACCAACCCAAGTATTCCCAGCGTACCAGATGAACTGCACTTCCACATTATTAGCACCCTCGAATATAGCTACCTAGCCGCTGGGTACGCTGCTTAGCACACCCGTGAACCAATCAAAGTCGCTGAAGTGTTAGGACGATACTCCACCAGCCCATTCTATAAATCTGCTTAAGTAATTGGTGAATAACTATCGTCAAGTAAATTTGAGTAATATGGTTGGAATGGACCGTGAGGAGTATCATTGTGATGTCATAAGGGGAACGGACTTGTAGCAACAAAACATACTCTCCAAACTAGCCACTCGTGCTTGAAAAACTTTACAGCAGGAGAGGAGTGGGTAGTTAATAGAGATATAAAAAAACCCACATATAACCTACGATAAATGTATGAGACCTCAGGTTTGATGCCGAAATAAGCGACTACCTATCAAAAAATGAGCTGCAGTCCATTCTGTCCTGTTATACGGCTGAGACACCGTTAAAAGTAGAAGATATGAAGTGGCTACACGTTTCTCACCACAGGTGTCTTCGTAACATTACTGGCGTGCGTATGCTGGGATCACCATGAGCATTGTAGAGGTTAGGTGAAAGGTAATAGACGAGGAATGCAAGTTAGTCGACGATGTTGTTAACGCCTAGCGACTGAGGTGGTTTGGACATGCGTGCTCAGCCAACATCTTCCCCGAAGTGAGATACTAGCAGAAGTTGGGAGAGGGTTCAGGGTGGCCAGGCCAAGGCTTGAGATCAACCCATGAAGTCTGATGCTGGTCTGAACCCTATACGGAGGTGTAGACTACCTGGCTGCGGTCCACAAAACGACAAGAACCAGTGACCGAGGACCCTTGACAACGTCGTTGAAGGTAGGCTACAATGATGATAAATTATAGAGCTTGTATACTTCCATTAAACATCATATTGAAATTCCTTCACCATATGTTTGCCTATTTTGATGTCTTTTCTATTCACTTGTTTGCATGTTTTTGTGGAATGTGACAACGTCAACCGTTGCACTCGCGTGCAAGGTTCTACGTTGATTAGCCTGTCTGCGTTGATGTTTACGTTAAGACCTGGATCAACTATTTCCCAGTGAATGAGTTGTTCCGTCTTCCTGGAGATCAATGATAAGTGGTGCACTAAGAGACACTATATCATGTCCACTCCTTGTCCTATACTTAAATGAGCTATTGAGTACAATTAAGTCCTCTGCCCATTTGAAGACAACCGTAAACTCTGCAGAACAATAAAGTGTACATGACAAACTGCACTAGTAAGTAGATATGCGCACTGAAGTTAATCCCGACAAGAACAGATACAAGCTACTGGATACTCGACTCATACTACGTCCTTGCTAAAGATTTCTGAAAATAATGCCTTAAGGGCAATCATCGAAAAATGCAACCAACTGTTGGGCAGCTGCTGACAAAGTATGCAGTTCTCACGAAAGGTCTACGACAACTTTACGAGGAATTATTATCCCACATAATACCTTATTGCAGTGGAGTCCAAAAAGCACGCATGTGATTCAAATGCAAAGCTGACATGATAAGAAAGGGGCTGAAGAGCAGATACAAGGATTGGGAAACGAGTTCCCAGTCAACCCTAACAAAAGAGGCTCGAACACGCGAATATACTAACAGAATGTGTAGTGACCTTAAATTAGCATAGTTAGGATAATTTACTGCACGTCAATGTCTTACTTATTTCTTACCTTAACAAGTCGTCTCAGAAAGCATCATATGCAGCCTCAAAAACCCCACACTCGTCATCTGCATCTGGAAATTTGTCCCCTGCATTAATTTGTAGACCATTGGAACTCCTGTCTATGCATTCATATCAAATCTCGAGTGCTACTTATAGCAGGGATTAAAAGTCTTACCTACTATCCTTATTATTTTAAGAAAAACGACTTCAGGTAGGTTAGTAGGGTTTTGGATTTATGGTGAGGGGCCCCATGATGCATAATAACCACTCTCCAAGTTCATTTTCCTGCTGAAATATGTTGCAATTCTAAAACAGCAGTATCTTCTACCTCTACAATTTTACTGCAGCCAGAGCAATGTAGGACTGTAAGATAGACGGAGTAGCCCTACATACATGGAGCACATAAAAACTTCGGAAACTGGTACGGCCAACAGTAATAAACACCTGCGTAGATATTTCGAAATCCCAGACTACATACAAACAATCTTCGCTATAATTCCCGACTAGTATACTGTCATGACAAGGACATACAGTCGCAGCTGACGTGACGCAAATCAATATTGAAGACAATTTATTGCCGAACAAAACCAAGTGGGGAAAGCAGTGCCTCGATACTCTCATCATCATAAGACCGATAGGTAGATTTGGTACCACTTATGACATCAGGTAATCCACTTTCAGCAATGGTATTGCTAGACGATTCAAGTACTATTCTGTGTTGCTTTCGACCTAGTAGCTAAGTAAAATACCATAATCCTGACTCGAACTTACGGATAATTAGGAACTGTTTTTTTCAATGACAATATCGGTGCAAAGAACAAACAAGCCTGGCTAAAGCGGATGGCATCCTGAGTGGGTTGGTGGAAACTCTAGCCACCTTACACCTCAGGCAACCAGTGGTGTGGAGATATTTGAACAGAAATGAAGTGGTACTGAATGAGTAGCCATAGACGATCCCACGTATTCCTCAAAGTACAGAAAGGTCACTTCCTTCAACAGCTGGTATCGTGCATAGTATTACTTCCATATATTCACAGATCAACATCTTCCCAGTGATTCTGAAAACAACAGAACCTTTGCTGCGTAAGTAGGTGGAACTCCACAGATAAGCGTATGTTGCCACCTCACGATACATTCCCAGTGGGGCCATGTAGCATCCAGAGAGGCAGAATTCGAAAGTTATAAGCTAACTTGATTATTTTTTTTAAAAGTTTGAAAGAAATTCAGACCACTTTATATTCAATTCATAAATTACAAACGTCGACCTCTTCTTCCTCCCTTGCGTCGTGTGCTGTCTGTTGGAATAGGAGTGACATCTTCGATACGACCTATGCGCATCCCAGAACGGGCGAGGGCTCTTAAAGCCGACTGAGCAGCTGGACTTGGAGTGCGAACTCTGAGCAACGTAATAGTTTGTAAAAGTTATCTTACTTAGTTCCACCAGTAGCACGGATGCGTATGTGTAGTGCATTAATACCCAAACTCTTGCACTTTTCTGCGACATCCTGAGCTGCAAGCATAGCTGCATACGGACTGGATTCATCACGATCAGCCTTTACTTTCATACCACCCGTAACACGTACTATTGTTTCAGCCCCAGTCGCATCAGTCACATGGACGAACGTGTCGTTGAAAGACGCATATATGTGACAAACGCCAAACACAAACTCCCCTTCCGCAACTTGAGGCCCAAAGATATTTGCTCCTCAACAACCTTCTTAGCTCCTTTACGCTTGGCCGCCATCACGCTCGTAAACAAATACCGCTCAACTGCCGTTGACCTAGAGAATGTTCAACAAAAGCCGAGAAGTTCAAAACTAATGTTTCACAGAAACATTGTTATCATTACAGATAGCCCAAGAACATCTTGTAATTGCATTCTTAGGAATTAAGCTATTGTATTCTTAGATATCATTTTTATCTCATAGTGGTTTTATCTTCTTACTCCCCTAACTCAAACTTCATATTTGGAAATAGCGAAAGATGGTCCGTGGAAATCTGCATCTGTCTTAATGAAACACATTAATTGTGTGGGATTGTCACAGTTCTTTTTCGGTCCCGGAGGAACTTGAAGGGAGAAGGGTAATCTACTGTTAATCAATCAGCTGTACTGACATTACTGCTACCCAAGATCTCTTAAACATTTAGAAAGCTCCTTAAATACAGCCGGTCAGTTCTAACGGATTTTAACGAAGCATTTAACCTCTTTTAAAAATGTTGGTAAAATGGTGCAAATGATTTTTCCGGAAAGGAATTCCTCGGTTTGTGTTCCATAGCCACAAACAAGTTAGTACGGACCTTTGTGCGCTCTCTCCCATACGCTACTATTAGGGAGTGGCCCCTACGGTAGGTTTTCCCGTTCAAAGCTGAAAGAAATCTTTTCGAACGAAAACGACTACTGGCAGTGTAAGTAGCATGACCGCATCCTCTCCGATCCCCTTGAATTATACCAGCCGCAGCTTAAGAGTGACCAAGCAGTTCGGCTATAGCTTGTACCCCAGTCAACCACTGTTTCTTGGTAATTTCCTCAACCTATTTCAGGAAAGCGGCGTCTTTCTTCGAGCATATGGCATGTCTAGGCATCTCCTTTAGGTGTAAATGAATACACACCTCGTATGCCACAGGGAATAGTCCTTGGGTTAGTTCACTCAAAGACCAATTAAGAAATCCTTACGATTCCGAATGACTTATGCGTTGCAAGACAACAATGAGATAGGACCACAAGTATGCCACTGAGAGTAACTCCTAGTTCTTTTTCGTTGTTCTATTAGGAGATCTGCTTGTCCGAGGGGGTAAGAATTGGAATTATACCAATAATTGTCTACTTTCATCCACACTTCGTTGTCACTTGTGCAACTTAGGATTGTAGATAGGTCCTCCCTGAAGGCAAATGTACCCACTGCAACCGGCGTTTTCGTTACAGCCATCAGATTACCAGCATGTTCAGTGAATAGGACTTTAGAACCCCTGGCAAATCATTCCTAAAAGCAAGAGGCGGTAGTGGTTCGAAGATGAAATTGCGAGGCACAAAAATTGCATCAGAAATCAATCTGAAAAGCAGGAAATAACTATGGCCGGTCACACCCAAATGTAATTGTGACTCCTAACCCAGCCGAGTGTTTTTTACCGTACGGCAATGAGTCTAGTTTCTGGTATATTATACCATGATTAAACCTGTCCAAGACCTGGGAAAAGTCAGGTAGCTGCGTTTGAGTGGAATTTTCTTCTCAGTGGTGAGAGTCCAGGCATTACGAAAATCGATAAGTTGGCATCAAACGACCCTGCAGGTAGAGTTTACTATTAACAGCCAGTATGGACTGATTTTTTAGTAGGTAAACCACAAATTGCAATTTGCCACCCGTTCAATAACCTTTGTAACCGAAGCGGCTAGTGAGACGTCTGCAGCTTGGGACGATTGTCATTCGGTATCTTGCCCCCTAGAAATGGATGGCCGAAGAGATTAAGAACGTCGACAGACTCACTGAGTACTTCCGAATGAATACTATATACCCCCTGTAGTTCGAGTATCTACGTGGGATACGGTAGTTACATCTACTTTACAGGAGCTATTTTGGAATGCCTGGACTTTTAAATCACCTGCCTCAGAGTTAGTAAGGTGAATCACCAAACTACTAAAGTCCCTTGTACCCAGCCGAATGCTACCCTTTTTCCAGCATTGAGTACGATGTCCCGTGGTTCACCTTCACTTTTCAAAGTATATGCACATGGTTGCTCACCCTGTCCTTTCTGACCTTTAATGTACATCTGTTACAGATATCCGTGTAAATTGTCTGGTCATTTTCACTGCTGGTATTCCTGTACTGATTCTAGGCTGACTAACGTATACTTGATAGTGCTTGACTTCATCTAGGGAAAGCAAATATTACTGTTTCTACACTGGAAAATTAGAGGAGTGTCCATATTAACAGTTTGGAGGAGCGTATTCCTCAGCAGCTACAACTAGGAACCCAGATAGAATGAGTTATTTAAATGAAGCCACGTGCGAAGTTCTAGATGTTATCCGACCTCAAAGTCGGTTGTCCTATAATTCCATGACAGTTTCTGGACAAAGGGGGTAGAATTATGCACAGAGATTTTTAAACAGACCAGTATCATTTTGTTCGAGAGGGTTAGGTGAATTTGAGCGACATTTATTGGTCAGTACAGAGCAACCAACTCCATGTTGTCAAGTTACGAGTGCTGACTGAATACTGTCTGTCATATTGCAGCATGGCCATCAGGCTGGACGGCCGAGCACCCAAACACGTTTTGGTGGATCTCAGTTGCCTGGAAGCAATGAGTATGAAGCCGTGAAATTAGACCTCGGTTTTTCTGACTGCCGTCATTTAGGGGCATCCACAGCCCCAGAGGGGCTGACGTCTACCCTGAGGACAGACCCATATCAACCAGCGTTACAGCCAGTGACTCCACCACTCAGCCATTCAAGTTGTACAAAACCCAGGTAAAGGGCTGCCCAACAATTTTTCCGATCAATGTATATCAATCAAGGTTATAATGACTTGAAACTGCGGTGGCCACTATTGATGTATGCATATCTGCTGTCAGCCAGCAAAGTTCACCAACTTCCTAGTGGATTTCCTACCTAACTAAATGGAGAATATACGGTGAATTTGTAGGAAACTTGTATTTGGGCTGACAGCCAAAGCCAAAGGACAAAGGAGAATAAATTTAAGTGTATATCAAGTTCAGCGTTTAAAATTAAATATTGATTAGCTGATCGATCGCCCGCCAGCCTAACTGTAGACGTGGTTACCATAAAGTACACCGTTATCGGTTCACCTCCTGACCAGTCTTTTCTCCCCCTATCCCCTTATCAAAAGTGCACTGTGATGCTGATCCTCCCGGCTTGTTTGCCACATGACTAAATGACAGATAGAATTCAGCCAGCAACAAAGGATAGACAGCACGAAATTAGTTGACCTGGGGCCACCAGAGACCTATCTAGTCCAGCCCCACAGAGGATCAGTCGTGGTCGTAATACCTCACTGGTAACGTTACCGACTACAACACAAGGTGACGGGTGTCAGAACCTCAGGGATGATAATAGTTCCTTCGAGGGTGCAGACACGCCCTAGTGACAAATGCCAAAAATTCGCTGGAATTTAATTCGGATTCAGCAGTGGCACGATCCCCCATGGGGAGTGCCTTACTGTCACACCCTCAGTGATTAACTGTGTGCAAACCCTGACAAGCTAGTCATTGATAAAAGAAAATGTGATCCTGTGGCTAGAAGCAGTGGATCATAAGTCTCTCTAGTTTTGCTCCTATGTTCAAAGAAATAAAGAATCCACGGTTATGGGAAAGCAAATTATTTGTGGTCCAACTTGCATCGCGCCAAGTTGGTATCCGAACGATTGTGACTCGATGGCCCGCCAGACTATGTTAATTCTGAAGTCTCCATAACCGGTTCTGGTGACCACACCCTTGGTGGTTTTCATCTGGTTTGGCCCTCTGGTATCACTCAACCCACTGAAGGGGGACTGTCCCGAACAGCTAGTGCAGCTTTAAAGATCTAACATAATCTACAAATACAGGACGAAACGATGCAGACAAACGTGGAACTTTTATATATTGGCTAAGAATAGAAAGCTCTGCGCACCGATTATGCTACCGTTCGCTTCATTTACACTGGAAACTAGACTCCGAATCCCCTACCGGGGAGGGCCGTCATTCAACCCCTTAATTCCTGATTGATTCCAACAGTACTGAGTTCAGCTACCAGTCCTCACCGGGAAGATGACTGAAAATCATACACTCTCATAACTACCATACTGCCAGGCCAGCCCGGACTGACATTTGAAGCCTAATTTTCTCGTACAATGAAGATTTCTGTCAGGACACGGCGACAAGTATTAAGGTGACACTACCCCTAGACCAGAAACTTGTTCTCTTTAACATGCCTCCGGGTCTTGCCACGGATGACTTTGATGTAACCCGATGGCTATATTGGTCACGTTATGTGGATGACAGAAGGCCAACGAGTGCCCTAGCATATGTGATAGGCTGTGATGATTGGCTTATCCTTCTGATCTCACTGTCATCCTGACTACTTTTGTGAAGCAAAGAACGGCACCACTAAAGGTTTGCCAAGATCCCTCCTGCTGCCGATAATATGCGAAAGGGCGGCTTTTCTGAACAACAAAATGGTTGAATCTGAGTTTCCGTGCATTCCTGACGTGCTTTGCTTCCAATCCAGGGTTTATTACATTTGCAAGCAGCACTTAGAAAAGATATATGGGCATAAACCGAAGCTTTCTGAGAACACTGGATTAAATTATTATGGCAATACTTCAGCTTTATGCTTTTGTGATTGTCCTGGTTCAAACTTGGCAGTTGCAGAGGAAAGTCACTGATTATTCGAACTTGTTACATAACCATGAATACGAGACCAAGGAAGAACACAATAACATAGTCGGATGGGATAGCATATTTCGGTGGTTGTCCCAAGATACCGATGCCTTCCAACTAACTGGCTAGACAGTCGATTACGAGCAGTTCAACGTGACACGACTGCGCGCCAAATGGTGAGGATGCTTGACCGGGTGCCTTCAGCCTAGCGAGTTTGGTCACACCATCAAGGTCAGCATCAATGTTGAATCTCGTCAAACCCTAGGCCATTGATTTTGGAGAAGTTTGTGACGCTACAAATCACACCCCTAGTGGGTTTGTGAGGACCCTAAGGCTATATCAGCCGGAAGTAAAAACCCAGTGGTTTCTCCATCGGTAGAACTCTTCCGATGGGCTCACTGCAAGAAGTGGCCCCTGGCTATCTGTACTTCTTCTAGGGTGTCTTGGCAAATGAAAAATAAAATACAATCAATCGATCGCGGTCCCTAGTTTCCTTTGACGTTCCGTTCAGTTCTCGTCGCACCTGGAATACAAATAAAAGTCTTTAAAACCACGAAAACGTTTTGCAAAAGGGAATTATTTATATATAAATATATCGAAATAAAGTTTATCCTTATTATCAGATTTTGAAAAAGTTTCATTACGTGGTGGTAAAATTGACAAGAAGGCAAAATGTAGGAGGATTTTCACAGTCCAAGTAAATAGAAAAATGGTGCCCTGAAAAAAGTCTGAACTCAAAAAATGACTTGCACATTCTATTTCACACTACTAAGTTGAATGCGACTTCAAATACTCCGGAACCTGACGGTTAGGCCTGATCGTGGTTTCCGTTGAGCCGGTGTTGTTGTATCTGTGCATTACCAGGTGCATCGTCAAGAATTTCAATAATTGGGCTATCCATCGGTCGGCTATAGTGAGCTGAAACGTCACTTATGATAGGGTTGCCTTCGAAACAAGCTGGTTTCAAACGGTTGATACTAACAGTATCTTCACGTCCTTTTCACTTCAGTATATAGAATTTATCATGTCGCTTGACCACTTTGAATGGCCCATTGTAAGGCGGTTCAAGTGGTAGACGAACGGCCTTGTGGCGAACAAACACGTGTGATGTCTTTTGTAAAATGGGGTGAGCGAAGACGTCGGTCGTTCGAGGTCTGACCGGAGCAGGCCTAGCCGAGTGCATTACGTTTGTAAGCCTAGTCACGTAAGATGTACTGTCGGAAACATGTTCGAAAGTTGAAGGGGAACAAATTCACCCAGTAGGCGCAGAGTGGCCCCATAGACGAGTTCTGCAGCGATGCATCCCGCATCAACTTTCAACGAGCTACGAATACCTAGCAGGACTAGGGGCACAGCCTCAGTCCACTGAGGTATGTTTGCAGTTGAAAAGGAAGCTTTCAGCTGCCAATGGAAGTGCTCCACCATGCCATTTGCTTGTGGATGGTAGGCTGTCGTTCGGAACCGAGCGCAACCTAAAAGTGCAGCTAGAGCGTGAAATAATCTACACCCAAATTGGCGCCCACGGTCGGCTGTTATGTTAGATGGACATCCAAAGTTCGCGACCCGTCTTTATACGAAAACATTAGCTACTGTTTCAGCGGTAATATCCCCAATAGGTACTGCTTCTGGCCATAGCGTAAAACAATCCACGCAAGTGAAAAGGTAGGTGCATCCATTAGATTCTGGTAGAGGTCCTACAATATCAACATGGACGTGGTCGAAACGCATGTCTGGGGCTAGAAAAGAACCTAAAGAGCTTTTCGTGTGTAGTGTAACTTTGCACTTCTGACGAGCTAAGTACGACTGAGCCCACTCCCTAACACCCTTGTTCATTCCCGGCAGCAGAAACGTGCGATAAGCCTGATGGTGGCTTGCATGCCTGGATGGGACTGTTTGTGCAACGTACTGAGGCCTTTGCGTTGACGCCTCTTTGGAACTATTAGGCGTGGTTGACTAGAAGAGGTATCTCACAAAATTGCATCCTTGCCTGACCCTACTGGACACAGTTGTGGCTTGAGAGTTGTGGACAACAACTTATGATCCAGCTCAGGGTCTTCTTTTTGACACCGAGTTAGTTCAACGGGTCAACGCCCTCGACGCGGTTTATCGAAGCTATTCGAGATAGTGCAACGTCTGCGGAGCCATCTGCTCCCGGAATGTGGCAGATATCTGACGTGAACTGGGAAATGTACTCCAGTTGTCGTGGCTCACGAGGGGGTGTTTGTCAGATGCTGAGCTAAGAGAGGAAGTTAGCGGTTCGTGTTCTGTGAAAATAATGAAATCACGACGTTCCACCGAATGTCGAAAGCGGTGTACCGAACAGTACACAGCTAGGAGTTCCCTACCAAATGTAATATATCTTGTTTCCACGTCTTGCAGCCGCCTGGAGAAAAAGGTTAAGCGTTGCCACTAGTTGTCAGTCAACTGTTGCAAAACTGTTCCAATTGCTGGGTCAGGTGCATCAACAGCAATACTCAGATGAACATAAGGGTCGGGATGCATAATCATGGTTGCTTTTAAAATGGCTTCCTTGGCTTCAGAGAAAGCAAGTCTAGCCACATCGTCCAGAATCACGCACTTAGTAGTTCCTCGAAGTAGATCTGTGAGTGATCTCGTGACAGAGGCACGGTTGGGAATAAACCTTCGTTAATAGCTTACAAGGCTACTGAAAGTGCGGAGCTGCTTCATAGTGGTCGGCTCTGTATACTTCATGATAGCCGCCACTTTATCTCTCAATGGACGTATACCTCTGTTGTCAATAGTATGCCAAGGAAGCTGAGTGATTCGACTCCGATTTCACATTTCTGCAAGTTGACCATGATGCCACGTGTTTTGGTCTTTCGAATACGAGGTCCAAATGTTTAAGGTGAGTTTCTTATCTGGACTCGCAATGAGACAGTCATCGATGCAGACGTGGACAAAATTTGGACCACGGAGGGCATCATCGATAAAGCGTTGAAGTGTTTGTGCTGCATTCTGAAGATCAAATGGCATGAGCAGGAATTCGAACAGGCCAAAGGGAGCAGTAATGGCTGTTTTCGCGATATCTTCTGCTGCCATAGGTATCTGGTTATACGCTTTGATCAGATCGATTTTGGAGAATATGCTCATTCTGCATAACGTCTCAGTCAAGTCGTAAACGTGAGGTATCAGGTAGCAGTCCTGTGTTGTTTCGGCGTTAAGCCTTCGTTAATCACCAGTTGGACGCCAGTAGTTGCTATCCTTTTCGGGAGCCATATGCAATCGTGATGCCCGAGGACTACTTGAAGGCATGATAATGCCCATTTCCAGCATCTGGTCAAATTTTCTCTCCGCCGTTTTGAGCCTATCAGGGGCTAAACAGCATACTTTGGACACGACAGATGGACTTGTGGTTGCCATGTGGTGCATAACACTGCTGGTTATGCATGGGAGAGTATGCTTTGGTTGTTGTAACTCTGGATATTTCCCCAACACATGTGTGTGACGCTACAGTACCAATCAATTTTTGCCACTTCTAGACGGTTAAGGAAGTAAATTCGGTGTGAGTTCCTACTAAATGCACTTCGTATCTCGGAAATTAAACGGTTTGGGAACAAAAGTGGAGATATTTCGCAAATTTTGTGACCGGCACTTCATGAAGTCCTAGTATCGTGAATGCCACTTATAAGAATGCTCATTAGCAGTGAAAAGTAGGGCATGGGTAAATGTTCGCAGCGGCGGCAATTGACCAGTGGCGATTCTGCAGAGAAGAATGAACAGAATCAGATAGAAATACGAAGGGTGGGAGAAGAAATGTGTCTTAAGCTTGGCAACGGACTAGGCGTGAAAAGATAAATAGTTCTTCATAAAAAGCACCCCGTATATCAGTGGTGTTTGACACCGATATTAACCTCCGGGGCTACAACGGACTTATTTGTTTGAAAGTGCATGGTTGAAAATCCATACCGTTTTGTAGGTCGTCGGGTTACATTACGGTGTTCACTGGATGTTCGCTTTTCAATTAACTCATGGGCATCGACATATTGATATGGTACGGCAAAAACTGCCCGCGTCTAATCAATAAATTGTGTTCTTTCCTGGCCTTGGACTGATGGATATCCAACTAGGATAAATACATGGAGGGCACAGAAACAATCAACACGCAAAAAATAAGGTCTCCCTTATCTACAAATTTTCACAACAGTGAAAAGGCAATCAAAAAGAATCCGTGAAACTGGAAATTCAACCAGAAAGTCAGCAAGCGCCGTCCTAATGTTCACAGATAAAGTTATTTGGATTCAGTGCCATTGGGTTCAATGTACTAAAAGCTGAGCCTCTAAAACAGGATTCTGAGGATTGATTGACGTGACGACGAAATTTGTAAGGTGCTGCTGTATAGTATAGTGTAATGTGTTTAGACAGAGTTAGTGGGTCTCTTGAAAACAGATAAGCAAAGTATCCTTGGGGAAGGCGTGAGGAGTGTAGAAAATGAAGTGAAGAGACTCAATTTCCATTTAAAGGGTTTATGGAAAGATTTGTGCAGTTTCCACAGATAATTCACCACCAGTCTCTGCGTCTGTCAATATTGCGTGCAGGAAGTCGGAATATACACGGGACCCTGTTTTGATGGTTGGTGTTGGAGTCCCACATCGGAGCGAATTTACTACATGGCATGAGGCAGTTTACTTCTTCAAGTGAGTTTTGTAGTCAGTACAAAGAACTCACCCAGATGTATCATGGTTGATCTGCTCCTGCTTACTTTTGTGCTCCTGTTTCTAATTTCGCCTTCTGTTCGCTTTTGTTATTACCTTTTCAGGTTTACCTAACCAGTCCTGCGTTTAAATGGAATCCTAGAAATCGCATTTGCCAGTGTGCACCTTGCCATCAAAGCCTTATGACGAACGCACACACACCAAGGTTATGACTGTACTGCCTGCCCCACCTTCAAGAATATTGGAAGATTCAAACAATAACCGAATAATTCCTAATTTCGAACTGAGCCTACTTCAACACACCTCTTATATGCCATGAATAACGATGTCTTATGCATATCTGAACATCGTACATAATAGTCATTTCTCATTTACAAAATGATCAAACCTGTAAACTGGTTTGTATTCATGTAACGTGTGTTGTATGAAATATTTATTATTATTATTACTGGAAATTAATAGGAGTATAAGTTGATTTATAAATCCATTAGATTCCTTTGGAAATATCTTCTCTTTATTGCAGAAAAAAAACTATATAAGTTTCTGTTTCGGTAGTATTATGATGATCAGAAGTTTAGACGAATATGCATCATCAGAAGCTTTCAAATAAAACTGGCATACCGTTGTAACACTGTAGAAATTTAAACACAATCAAATCGGAATAAAACTTCAGAGATATTCTTACTCATGTACACGTGCATGAGGTCTTTGATCTATGAAAAATGAGTCAGTTCCATGATGTCACCGATTATGAGTTGTCTGTATAATAATTCCAAACTCAACGGTTAATCTGACTATATGGATAGCAAAGAGGTAACTGTTTGAGTAAAAATGCTATAGACAATCGTGATAACTGCTCAATCATTTTGGACATTTCGATCGCTGTGCACTGATTGCTGAGTTCCAATCAGTGAATTAATTCTAGTTAAAAAGCTAGTTCTGGAGCTGTTTCACTTTGTATAAGTTCCTGTGAATATGTTGCGTCCTTCTCAACATTGGGATAGTTTCACACTGGTAAAAAATGCAGCTCATCTAGAGGAGATTTCGCGGTAACTAACTTCTAAATAGATTGAAGAGGGAGAAAAACAAGTAATGGTTTTTAGGTGGTCAGATTTCGCTTAGCGTAAACAGTTTGGACTGGCATTTGAAAAGTGGACGAAGTAAGAGATAGGTAAAAAAAATTAGATCAAAATTTTGAAGCCTCTGTGGTCAATTGTTGAGTAAAACAATCACCTTCCTTATTCGTTTTGAGTAGTTTTCTAAGAAATATATCCCAGCTTTGACAGTTGAATGTCACAAAGCCTTCAGTAGTTACCACAAGGCTGACAGTCCATACATTTGTTCTTTGGGACTATACTAAGGGGAGAAGACGAAGGGCTTTTGGAAACGCGAATCATCCTCATCTTCACGTTGTATTCAAAATCAACCTTGACAGCATGTAGTCTCTCTTGCGACCATCGTCATCGTTTAAAGAAATCGGGGGCCAGTTGTTGCAGTGCGGTGGAAAATGCTAGACGTCTTACAGGGAATGGAACGTGCTGTACAGACTAGTGGTTGAGTTGGTCAGTTTGTAGTCACCTGTGTCTACTAGCAAACTGTTGTGCCGCAGGATATCTCTGCCAGGTATGCCAGTTGTTACCTCATCAGTGATGAAGACCTGGTGGAAAGAAATCTGAAGTTCAAGATTAGGGTAGAAAAATTTGTAGTCATAAGCTGAGATAGGAGAACTACTGGCGGTACGCGGTCGCTATGAATTTTGCCACAATTTTCTTTTCATTCGATTATGGAATTACGCTAGCTTGTGTCCAAGTGTCCATTGGGAAGCGCATCTTAGAAAGGCTGTTCGTGATGTACAATAAGCAACATGTAAGGAGACTACCAGAGACTTTATTCTCCATCAGTTGCTAGCTTACACGCTTTTTGATCGCTTGTAGTAAAAACCATAGGGTTTGGTGCACTTTTACGCAATGCAACTATATCATCTATGGTATCAGGAAAGTGTAGACTATGAGTTCTTTAATTTTAATCTATAATGATGACCTTCGAGAGTAGGTCTAATAAGCGACCGATGAACATCAAGCAGGACATTCATTATTCCTGCAGATGCTGTAAAGTTTATCAATGAGAACAACCCTAAAATTAGGAAGAGGTACAGAGACGGTGATCTGTGAACTGCAGAATCGGTGTTTTTAGCCATGGAGAGGTTGCGGATGCCTAACAAAAGTTAAATGTTCACGTCTGATGGAACTCATCGATTTCTGTTTAAAAACATACTTCCAGTTTAATGGTAAGATATACAAACAGATGAAAAGAACTCCAATGGGATCACCGATGTCCGGACTAACTGCAGAAGCAGTGATACAGAGAATGGAAGCCATCAACAGTGGTCAACAGCGTTTTTCTTGACATCAAATTCACAATGGAGAAAGAGTCAGATAACCGACTACCATTCCTGGGTGTTCTAGTCAGTAGAAAAAATGCCGGAAAGCTGGAAACCCAAGTGTACAGGAAACCAACACACACTGACCAAATCCTCAAATACAGTAACAACAACCCAACAAAGCACAAGATCGGTTGGGTACAGACTCTATTCAAAAGAATGAGAACACACTGCAGTACAACAACTTCACAGAGAAACGAAGAAAATTACTTGGTATCCACTCTTAAGAAGAACAGCTACTCACAAAACTTTATCAGATGTCTATCCCGTATATCATCGACTACAAAGTCATCAACAGAAATCAACAAATGCGTCATCCTACTGTACCTGAAGAATGTATCAGATATCATGATAAGACTACTGAAACCACTTGGAAGTGGTGTGGCTCATAAAGCAGCGAATTCCCTGGAAACATTATTATGCAGACCGAAGGATGCAACAACCAGAGAAGACAGACCGAATATCATTTACAAAATCAACTTCAATAACTGTAGTCAAAAACACTACATTGGACAAAGTGGTCACCCCTTCGTCTTTGTCTACATGAACACCAATCGGCTATTAAATGTCACGACATTTCATCACTCATTTCAATGCATGTGGATAACAACTCTAGACATGAATTCAATTTCGACTATGTAGAAATTTTGGATGGAGAGAGGAAACACAGAGAATATCAGAGAATTCTTGTAAGTTTTGCATTCAGATCAGTCAACCAGCAATCAATAATTGTATAGACATGATAGACCCAATCTATCAACGAATGAGGAAAATGACATACGACAGAGAGGTGAGAGGTCAAGCGGCAGAACAGCCAGCAGGAAAAGCCATATAGTCAATGTCACAAAATTGAAAGAAGCAACTAATCACAAGCCAGTAGGTCAGGTCAAGCTACTAAATCACTCACGGAGAGATATGACAGCTCACTTCATACTGAAGTTTCTGCTGATTATGTTGTCTAGAATGTAAATAAAGCTTCAGAACCGAACAGTTCAGCTCATAGAACACACCGTCACAAAAGTATGCTTAATTTATCAACAACACTGCCTGTTACACTGATGCAGTCTATCATTTGATTGTTTTAAACTTTTCTGAATTGTCTTCCATATAGTATGTTATATATTCTTCAGTATGTATTAACTGACTTAAAAGAACATCAGAAATAGGTTAATTTAGGAATGGTTACAATGCAAAGATGAAGAGTAGGCATAATAAGAAACAGAATACATCCCTCTAGGTAAGTTCTAATGGTCTATTGATGACTTTAGTCTTGGAAAGTGGTTAAAGTATATTTTGGATAACCAAAAGAAAGAATATGTATACTTTAAAGTGATGTTATGCATAAAGAAAGAGATCTTTTAACCAATACAAGAACAAAGACATTTACAGAACAAAATAAGCTCATTTTATTTCATGACCTTTCATCAGCTGCAAACAGCCTACAATTGAAATGAAGTATTAGTGGTAATAATAGGATAGCATGCTTTACATATGTGAGAATAAATGAAGATTTGAAACCCAGGATTAACAATAAGGTAGTGAGTGAGTCAAGGAAACACAACAATAATAATCATAAGCCTTATTCAAAATGAATGGCAATTTATATATGGTGAGACAGAAAATTATGGCGCTGCGGACAGGGACTACAACAACCAAACAAGAGTGTAAAAGAAGGAGTGTTAAAGAGCTAATAGGTTATTTAATCACATAAACAACCAGAAAACCATCAAGTGATTGACATTCAGTAAGTAATTGAAGAAGAGATAATGCAGTCAATAAATGGAAGACAATATACATACATATGCAAAAAATTAAATATAGTTACCAAGGCACAGAAAGGTTAATTACAATCTCCTTCTGAGTACATAGGTCGGGTGGGAAATGTTTGATGACAACAGCTTTTACAAACCATAATAAGCGTGGCATTCATTGTTTGTTGATTATCCTGAAGGATTGAGAAACATGTATTTGATGTCTCGTTTACTTCAGATGCCTGGCAATTGCTCTGGTAAACACCTTACTACCACTCAGACAAAGATTTTCTGGAATATACTGAATCTAGTAGACACCTTTCTTTTAGTCAGTCTTATGTACTTACTTCCATATATCTTCCCTCATATCCATGCACAAAGATGATTATTGACGTGAAGTTGACTGGTAAAATGTTAAAATCTCGCACAGAGGAAATACAAAGAATGTTAGGAATTATTAGGAGATTGGCACTCGGATCAGTCAATAAACAGCAAACATATGGATATTGATCCAACCCATCAACCAGTAAGAAACACAAAAACAACAGGAAAGTCAAAGTTCACGTTAGCAGGACAGCCAGTCGTAATAATATGGAGACAATGACAAGATTTTAGCTGAACTAACCACTGACGGCGGAGGTCATTAAGACAAGCTGCTTAACCACTTTCGGAGAAAACCCATTGCTCACTTCTTTCTTAAGTTTATGCTGATGACGTTGTCTAGAACGACAATGACAGCTTCACAATCAGACCATTCAACACAGAGAATTCAGAACCATCAAAATTATCCTCATGAGCCACAAATATCTCTATCATCTCGAAGTGAGCGTTTCCTCAGTATTTCACTACCCGATATATGTAGCAGGTGGCAGTCTGACTCCAGTATACGTATGCAAACCTGGCATATCTTTGTGTATACACTTAGTACATCAAATGCTGTTAATTAACCAAAATGAATGGATAGGTAAGTTTATTTCGAGTACAGTAAACTTCATATAAGAAGCCCACAAGAGGATCAGTTAGTTCTCATTCAACTCAGCAAACCCATGTTATCCCCACTAATTTTAATTATCAAAATACAAACCACATAGAATGCCAACACACAGATTAGTAGTAACATGTTTCTATGCGTTACTGACCAGATGGTTGCATTTTAATGACTACAGACAGGAGTTCAACTGATATAAATAGTAAATCATAGACAAAAGGAACTGTATGAATACTGCTGAATACTGCATGTACTTCTAGCTGACGACTTCCAAACAGGACAAAACGCGCGTCCTGAATTCTTCTGCTAGTCACCAAGATCAGTATAACACTATGGATACTGCTAAATAATCAAGTGCTTGGTGCTCAGATCAACCAGCGATTAATACATGAAAATACAGATTAAATCTTTTAGTCGGTTAGTGAAAAGTTACATGTTAGCATTAATGGGATTAGTGTTAAGTTAAACAGCATTGCGTAGGCAGGCATGCCTACTAAAAAAAACTTATGAGGACACCTAAACAGACTTGAAAGCATCGTGCCAAACTGATTTGGTACATGAGGACAAATTCTGAACACCTACTTATATTCTAATCTAGTAGTGAAGATTTTTTTCTAGTATAGTAATGAAATCCGGAATAGAGCACAGAGCTGAGTGAAATAAACTCTGCTATCACTGTTTCGACAGGGATTTGATAACCTTATTTTAAGTGTGGTCAACCGAAATGGATACTTTTTGTCTTCAAAAGACTTAAATCATTCTACATGAGTTATGTGTATAATATCTAAATTATGCTCGCTTTTCGCTTTAGTTTCAGTTAATTCCTTCCCATAGTTTTTGGAGAAATATTTTACTTGGTTGTTGAACTACTCAAATATTTTATCAGTAGCTCAAGTTTTAACAGAAATTAAGGATTTCATGTTGTAATCAAGATTATTTGTTGGCTTATCTACATAACGAAGGCGGACTTGATAACTAACACCATAGCTATAGGTTTTCATGTGACATCAGGTGGATTTCCGTACTGCAAGTGATTTACTCACATAGTGGTTTCCCTTATTAAATTTAACCAAGAATTTGTGGGATCAACAAGGTTAATTTCATTTGATGACACCGCTTTCACTAAAAACAACAGGAAATGCAATAGAGTTATCTCCAGCAAAGTACATTCTTTTATTTTTCTGAATCATGAAGCAAACTGAATGCGGTCTGTTATACACTGAATCAATATCTCCTAGATTTCTCAAAGAAACCCAGAATTCCTTGAAAGCTTTCGCAATACTTATGGCATACCGAAAATTCACAGAAAAATAACCAGATCATAAGTGTAAGATTTTCACTTTCTAAGTGTCCTAGAAACTATCAGGGTCGTTGAAAGCATACTTTCATCGTTACTTTTTGCAAATGTTGTGACTTGACAGTAAATATTTCTATAGTTTTCTTGCTTCTTCAAGTTCTCAAGGAACCGAGTGACAGACAAGCGTGAAGCCAAACGTTACTGTTCAAGTCTATGATATATATATATATATATATATATATATATATATATATATATATATATATATATATATATATATATATAAAGTCGAAACATATCGCAACCGCTTTATTTTGAACGAAACTAATTTCTGAAAGCAAATCACTTTACTCTTTCTGTTCGTTTCCTTCTAACTATTTGACTGATGTTCAATTACTCCTACTTCTTACGTAAAAACAAAAGTTTTTCCGTTTCAGTGTAGATCACTTTATCATTTTATTACCACTTCTCCTTTGTTTTAAACAGTTCAGATTTCAACAAGTAAACAATGCACAGTGTATTCGATTTTTGTTTGCTAGTACAATGTTTTACAATTAAAATACAGTGCGTAATGATTATCCTGTTTGCATAATTACTAAGATGTGTGCGCGTGTGTTACTGCATTCTTCGCATACCATTCCCTTTGTAAATTCCAGGGCTTAAGTAAAAAAAGTGTATCTAAAATCAAATTGACATATTTTACTCTGAATACTCCGGCCTAGTTCCTTTAAAAAACTACTTTAACCTCTTGAAAAATACTACTGAATTACTTGAGTAATTAAAATAAATCACACGGTGAAGAAGGGAGGACAAAGACCGCGCAGTTTGCGAATCATTTGCAAATTGTTCATCCTATTATAGGCCCATTGGTCAACTAAGTCCAGATTACCAAATTCAGGAGATCAGAACAATTTGGCTCTGTGAGACTGGCCACAAGCAAATAAAACGACTGTACAGTTTTTACATCACACTGATTAGAACTGATTAATAAATGGGTGTTGTATGATGTTTCCTTAGTTGACCATGAAACAGTCTGCTAAAAGGCCACCTGAAAATCACCACATCAATGCTACCCCATCATATTCTCCATAAAACTCATTACTGAATTAGGATCACATACTAAAAATGAAACATTCAACTTACATTAATTCGATTCTCTCCATCGCCTAATTCTCACTGTCCTGATGCTTGTTTAAGCAGTCTGTCATATGTCTATCTTATTGTCATCAATTCTGTAGAGGAGTGGACAATAGATTTGAAGATAATTGTAGAAGTCTGTTCTGTTCTCACTGCATCTACAACAAAGGTAGACAGATATCATCTAAAGAAGAATGATGAATACACTAGAAATTTTATTCTTACGTGTGAAGTAGAAGGAATATACTGGAAAGCCTAAATATTCGATTGTTGAGACATCAATCGATGTTTCCTTGTTTGACATTTTGAGGAATATAAGAGATCAACTGGAATGGATAGATAGAAGGATGGATTAAATGTTCACTGATGTGAGGCCCCATTCTGGTGGTCTGATATTGGTTTCCAACTTTATTACTGAATAATGAATCTCAAACAAACGAATATCTTACTTGTAAATGTGGCATCTATGATTCCCATCTCACACATATATCTGTAGAAAGGTGTATGTTGAATGGACTGAGAGAAGAGCATTTAATGTATTTTTTATGCTACTTTTCAAGAAATCTTCATTCGAAAACAGTTAAGGATCTGATATTTGATAGAAACTGAGCATCTCAATACTCAATGAACAAACAAGGAGTTCCAATTTTACCCACTTTTGGTTAGGACTTTTACAGACAAACTTAACAATTTAATTTTCGAAGCCATAAGACACTAGAAATGTTTGTCAGTCTTTTCTGTATGTTACTTATCCATGATATAATATTCAGGAACTTGATGACAGACTTTCCAAACCGTAAGCTCAGTGTAACTGGCTTAATATTACACATAAGTGAAGCTAATCTACTTCAGTCAAGTAGTGTCACTTCATGTCATATGAATCATGAATTCATTTCAAGTTGGTACTCATCCCGGACTGACATCAGTCGGAGAACCATTGGAAAGCTGGGAGCATTGAACATGTGTTTCATCTTGGCATTTCACTCCTCAGCAGAGTGGACCCATGACTGTGCAGGGAGATAGAACTCAGGTCCTTCCCTTTTCACATCCAGCACATTACTACAAAGTCACTGCGTCGGAATTTAATGGTCCACATGTTCCTACTTGTACTAATTCGTCCTTCAAATCTTTAAACTGAATTACTATCCAGTGCTTATTCGAAATGAAATGGCAGAAGCAGTAAAATATTCACCATTGGATTCCGAACCACTAGCTGAATGGCGAAATGCTGGCCACGGAACGTGAAATTCATAGATCCGATCTCTATTGAGGTCATGGGTGCACACTTCTAAGGTGAAGTAACCCAGTGAATTATAATAAATACATAAACGGCACTAATGCCATGAGACACTTGCACTGAATATGAACAGCAGCTATTCTCTTTCAGAGCCTTATACTCCACTGAGTCGTAAAAACTAGAAGACAAAAACCAGCCTATGGCTACATAGCAGGCACTTTATTTGACAAAAATGCCTCATTTATATACAGATTTCATGAACATATAAAAACCACTAGGTCAAAAGTTAAATGACCAACTCTGATTGGTAAACTGTAGGATAAATTGTCCAATAAGATTTTTCTTGACCACCTAATGACATGAAACAAAAATTGGAATCCAAAACTTCTACCTTAACGTCTGATGACTTAAATGTTAGCTTCCATTTAGACCACTTCCTACCATAACGAGTCCAATACTAGAATAAAACAGCTGATATCTAGATATCCGAGGTTTTATTTTACGGATGAATATCAACTTGAAATAAATTACTCCCCACAAACCTCCAAATTGAATCATAAATTGAATTCTATATTTAGCTAAATTCTTCTGTTCCGCTAATCTAAATGACCCCAACCGGCTGTCTCGTTTGACCTATGTACTTGATCCCATAGTCATTGCATTTTGCTTAGTTGGATCTATTGTATCCTTAAGCCAGCTGACAAAGCTTATATCTGAGTTAGTTTGTAGGTTTAAATGCCAACCTAATTCCAACGTTGTTGAGGATACTGCGTAAAGTTCCTGATGTTCCTTCCTTATACAGTTACAAAAGAAAGGCTTTGAACTTTTTTATACTCGTGTTTTCGCCATTATTTTTATTCGTATTATTGTGATTAATTTGTTTCTTATGTTTTCGTACGAATTTCTGAATAAACTGTAAAGTATACTTATTGATTATTAGCTCTTCTGTTATGTGTTTCATTTCCTTGTTTAAACCTTTACAATGACTGATGAGTTTTTTCAGCTCTGTCATTTAGAAATTTGACTAAACCCGCCTCAAATGATATTGGGTGAGATGACCTGAAGTCTAGATACCCATTCAAATGTGTCGGCTTCTTGAAGACGGTAGTATCTAAACCACTATCTCTTCTTCCTTTTAATCGACAGTCCAACATAGGTAATTCTCCTTGTTCATTTCCAACTTCGTAGGCGAATTGGATTGCTCCTACCACTGTATGAGGAAACTGTCGATTTGTTCCGATTTCAACACAATAAATGTATCATCCGCATATCACAACCATATCTTTGGTACACGATTAAATGTTTGTAAAGCTATGAGCTTCCAACTATGAGTAAAGATGTCTGCTACGGTTGGAGATATTGGCGATCCCACTGCTGTTGCTTATGGAGGTCAGGCACAACTGTAGACCTGATATAACTTCGTCAACCGATATCTTAGTTCTATAAGTAAGTTCTGAGTTAGTATTTAGTTGATTTCTGACTGCTTACATTTCCAAATTGGTTAATATTTTGGTATAAAGACTTGTTAAATCGAAGCTAACCATTTTCCTACCCACTTCTATGTATACATCAGTCTATTCAACATACACCTTTCTACAGATATATGTGTGAGATGGGAATCATAGATGCCACATTTACAAGTAAGATATTCGTTTGTTTGAGATTCATTATTCAGTAAGTAAAGTTGGAAACCAATATCAGACCACCAGAATGGGGCCTTCACATCAGTGAACATTTAATCCATCCTTCTATCTATCCATTCCAGTTGATCTCTTATATTCCTCAAAATGTCAAACAAGGAAACATCGATTGATGTCTCAACAATCGAATATTTAGGCTTTCCAGTATATTCCTTCTACTTCACACGTAAGAATAAAATTTCTAGTGTATTCATCATTCTTCTTTAGATGATATCTGTCTACCTTTGTTGTAGATGCAGTGAGAACAGAACAGACTTCTACAATTATCTTCAAATCTATTGTCCACTCCTCTACAGAATTGATGACAATAAGATAGACATATGACAGACTGCTTAAACAAGCATCAGGACAGTGAGAATTAGGCGATGGAGAGAATCGAATTAATGTAAGTTGAATGTTTCATTTTTAGTATGTGATCCTAATTCAGTAATGAGTTTTATGGAGAATATGATGGAGTAGCATTGATGTGGTGATTTTCAGGTGGCCTTTTAGCAGATTGTTTTATGGTCAACTAAGGAAACATCATACATCACCCATTTATCAATCAGTTTCATATACATAGTAGTTATATGGGTGATACTTTCATCGCATTTAATGATAACATTGATCATGAAACCATTCCACTCTAGTTATGTGATTGTTATCCCTTTATTAGCATTGCGGTGGGCATGGAGATTTCAGGATTTCATTTTCTTGATGTTTCGTTTGATTTGAATAGATGGTCAATGTAAAGGAAACAAACTTGGAATGTTCAAGCACTAGATTTCTAATTCTAAGGAAGAATCCTAATTGATTCATTATGCACGAGAATAAGAAGAATATGCATGGATGACACAATAAACGAAGAAATGCAGTATTTTCGGAAAGTACTTCTTCAGAATGGTTACCTCTTCGACTTGCTAAAAAAGTATAAATCCAAAAAAGGGACAAAAAATAATTCTTACTGTTCACAAGAAAATCTGCTTCATCTATATGAAATTTACAGTGGACAACGCAGCAGAACTGCTGAATAATAGCCTTTCTAAGCAATGAAGAAAACAATCTATATCACTGAATTGGAAAGGATCTTCTCCAGTTGCAGTTGATTCTAGCAGGCGTAGAGGAAAAGCTGCCGCTTTGGACTGCATCTATGTGTGTCTATTAGTTTACGTGATCATATGCAGCTGGATATGCACAATCTTTTCAAATGCATCTGTCATCGCTGTATTCCTTATCTGTCTAGAGAAGAACGTAAGTCAAGAAAACGCTCCACCTTGAATTATTTGCTCATATCTGATCATTTCGCTTCCCCACATCCTTTTTTCAATATCCCATACACAATCAAGCCAAGTGACTTTAAAAGGAATAGTGATTCATTAGTTATGAATATCAGAGGTGTTAGCAATCCAAAGCTCTATGTACAGAAGAAGTACTTCCATTATCTTATTTCTTTGTGGAAATAGGCTTTCCTTAATTTTCTCTATTACTTCAATATTCATCTCACTGCATACTTCCTCTTGCATACCTTGTGATTATGCAATCTATCTCTAAACCTAGAGATGATTAACTATCTCCTTCCGGAAAATTCCTTTTTTGATGACATAGTGTTAACCTGTTGACCAACAACACACTCACTTGTTCAGTATTGTTGTAAATACGATTGTACAGCTAGTAAAAATGGTGTTTCGGAAAGAAAACCTTCTTCACTGAATTATTTTGTGATAAAGTGAAGAGGAGGATTTCAAAGGATATTCAGAATGAAGTGGTAATATGGATCAGTTTGCAGTGTCAGTGTTACGGCTTCATTATTATGTGTAACGAGACCTGACGTTTTTCGTAAAATAATTGTTGTCATTCACCTAATCATCATTAATATTTTACGAGTAATGAATCTAAATGCTTCAGCTGAATGATGTTTGAATCCAGATTCTTAGAGTTGCCTACAATGAATGAAGGCAATCTCATTTCAATCGCTTTCCTGACGTAGACTTATTAAAGACAATAAAACTGGTTCAAGTTTCACTGAGATACAAGTATATGCAGCTGACAAGTCCCTAATAAGATGAAACGTATGTCCAGAATTGCACTGCTAGCCAACACTAAGCTCATTGCACTAACTGATATTCATTTTATCACTACTCCACGTTTTCATAGTTCGAACAACAATATTGCGATCATTTCGGAAGCAATGGATAAAAAGGTAAGCGAAACAAGCTTCATTCACAAGATAGTGGAACATAGAATTTAGGTTAAATAGCATCTAACAAGTTTTATACTTGAGACATATTAATATATGTTCATTTTAGTACAGTATATTATTACTTGTTATTGATTTATGAATTTTCGATCGATACAGAATATGCGATTTAAAAAGAAGAAGACTTACTTCATTATTATAAGCATTTTTGAAAATCTGTTACATCATGATGGAGACAGATATTTTGTAATTGAAAGCTTTTTCCTATGATAGATAATGAATAGAGATTTCCATCACTTTGAAGCTTTACAAAGTACTGGGTTACTTGATTCACTATATGCATCGCTGACATTAAAGGAAACAGCTACAAGTCTATATAAAAGACAAACCAATGTTTGAAAATCATTTTATATATTCAGAATCAGATGTATTTTATTAGATAATCGTTTTCAACTAAATCTCCTTTTTAAGCTCTACAGTTTTAAGTGTAAGAATGTGTTCATAAGTGACCTAATGCTGTAAAGGCACCGTTCGAATCTTACTTCCAACAGAGAGTATTAAGGGTCAATGACGATTATATCCGACTAATTTTGAAAAATGAATTACTGGTTATCATTTGACTACCTGAGATAACCGTAGTTTGGTAGGCTAATATTGTTACTGGGTGGTGATTGAAGGTGAAATGAAAATTTGGATCACGGCCGGATTCAAACCAGCGACCACCGGGTTACTGGCCCGGTGTTCTACCAACTGAACTTCCAGGTCCGACTGCTGACTAGATTTTTATTTCACTTCAATCACCAAGCGTTTTGCCCAAATACCATGTAAATTCGTGATGCATTACTACCGCTTGATATAGTCTACCAAACTACGGCTATCTTAGGTAGTCAAGTGATAATCAATATTATGCTCCATCTCTCTAATTCAGGTACATTTCCATTGGGATGAGGAGTCCTTACTAGGGAGACAGTGTGAACATGATCAAGTGGTAGTAACGCGTTATGAATTCAAATAGTAGTTGGAAAAAACCCTTGGTGATTGAAGAGAAATAAAAATCTGTCAGCGGTCGGACCTCATAGCTCCGTTGGTAGAACATTGGGGCAGAAACCCGGTGGTCACTGGTTCAAATCCGGCTACGGACCAAACTATCATTTCATCTTCTATCATCACCCGTATAAATTATTGATTATTTTGACACTGCCAGTGACGTAAGTAAGTATAGGTTATAAGGCTGCCAATGAATAATAAGATGCATATATTTTATGTCGAATTATGCAACAGGTTCATGTTCTAGGCGATGAATACAGTAATAAAACAGGATAGTCTTTACGTGAAACGAAAAGACGACTAACATTATCAGAGACGATAATACATATTGAGCTCACACAGTTATGAAATGGGAATGCAACTCAACTAATATGGACATATCCGTGTAGTAAGCAATGTACCGAGTGACTTTAAAGGTCACCCTGACAACTGTTGAGATAACAAACTACGTTCTTGTATCCTATGAAAAAGTCCCTTCTCAGCCGAGGTCCATAAACCCGATTGGTTGTTTTAAAAGTTGCTAAGAGGGTACTAAGCCTTCCTTCAGTGTTCCACACTTTCTGTAACGGATTGAGTGACCTCAATTATCACCCTAGCAACTGCTGAGATAGTCAATTGATTGTTTTTATTTTATAAAAATAGCTAAGTTTTACGGCGAAATACCAAAACCGGACTGATTTTTTCGGCGGCTGTCAGAGTGGGATTAAGATTAATTGATGTTTATAGTACTGTATGGTTCTTTGGACCTTGTTAGGTAAAGCAAGACTTTAAGCCATAACTCATTGGTTGAAATTCGAGGGATTAGATGGGCGAGCACAGCTTCATAAAGTCATGAACTCAAAACTGTAGAGCAAGAAGAGAAAGATACTAACAACAATTGTCTATTTAAATTTATATCTTGTCTTAAGAAATATAATGTGTTCTCAATCAAGCAACAAAATAAAAACGTAACAGCAGAAGAAAACGTTTTTTCCAACGATTTCATTTACTATAGCCATATGAATAGTCATTGAAAAAAATAACAGTCTGTTGGTAATCGACAGGGACACGTGATTACTAGAATGTTCAAGAGAAGAATGAAAAATTCCCAAAAGACAGAATAAAAAGTTTACTTTGTCTATGGTAAGAGTAACGAGTGAGCATATGTTTTTAAACACGGAGATCGGGTTTAAGATTTGACTATGTATAGATGAGATAGTTAAAGGTCTTTAGTATTCATTGTAGGGAGACACCCTGAAGCCTAATTTGAAGGAACTACTAGGAGAAGGCAGATGTCTGGAGATGAAAGGTGTTCAAGAATAGAAATGTCAGTATGTGTTGTCCCTTTTCTAGATGACGAAGCTAAACAGTGTCCCAATCCAAAACGCTTTCAGCATCCATAGAACATGCTTTGGAAGAACCTAGGATGAGATAAATTCGTTAAGCGAAGATACTGACTAAACAAGGGTGTTCTAAACATGCTGATCTTAAAATTTTCAGTATGTTTGTTATGCCGTTCGTGACTCTAGAGGAAAAGAACTAATTTGCACTAAATCCTTGCATGTGATGGATAAGGACAGAAGTGGTGAGTGGCATTGACGACTCTATCCACATAAGAATTCGCATTAGCCCTGATGAAACACAAGCTCGGATGTATAAACCCCGTTTACCAGTTTCCAACTTCACTTGTTTGACTACACTGCATATCACTTCAATCAGTCCTCCTCTATGGCTTTAGGATATGGTCGTCGAAAGAAGTAGAAACCATGAGACGATACGTTCCCGATCATAAATGGATTCACAGAAGTGGAGACACTATATGAGGGTTTGAACCTCCACTGACTGAGGTAGTTTTGACATATGTTCCGCATACCAAGCCACTAACTACATCAATGTTAGGTACTATTCAAAGTAGGATCAATGTAGAAGAAAAGTAAGGATGACCAGACAAGATCGGAGCAACAATCTATGAAGTCTCTGAATACTAGTTTGAGTTTCATAGGGAGGTGTAGACTGAATGATGGGGATCCTAGAGATAATAGGAATCAACTGTTGACGCAAAAATAATCATAATATACTCTATTTATCATCTTCGAAATTGTGATCATCTTTTAACCCTTCATGTATTAATTGCTTCTAAGCTTATTCTGTCTTTTTCAATGATAATCTTTTTCTATCCATTTCCTCACTATGCCTTGGTATGCGGCTTGACAGTTTAGATGGATGCAGTTTTGTGTAAAGGTCTACGTTAATCTTCCTGTCTGTTTGTCAGTTTATCGTATGCTTTCTGATGGGCTTCAAGTACGCCTAATTTTACAATGGATAATTTAACGGTTCGATGTAAGATGACAATCAGAATATAAAGTGAATAGTGAAAGCAAGAGCATTTTTCTATGTAATAAGATAGAAGATTTTAAGGTTCCGCCCCTTATTTTGTAATTCAGTCTTCATTTTTGAGTGAGAAATATAGTAGGCTATTAGCCTGTGTTGATTCTTGCTATAAAGATCTAATTTCGGAAGCAGCTGCCACCATCTATTCCAGTAACAAGTTGCAGTCACTGATCACTCTAAAAGAGAACCAGAAGTCCACTCAAATATGATTCTGTCACAGCTTTGGAAACCTTTATAATGGCCTCTAAGTAGATCATTCCCAGAGGGTATGAGTCAAATTAGACAAGTCGATACTTAAGTCATTATTTAAAATTCAGAAGGTTACAATTAGGTCACACCTTTTCCTACGATAAGATAAGGATAAAATGTTCACGATTGTTATCCACCCTTCAAAAGTAGGTGGGAAAGACCTGTCAGTAGTTTAGTGGCAACCATTTGGAGCCGTTGTAATGTACCAGCTTTCTTTTTGAAGCATAAAGTAGATGCCTAAGTAAAATACTCTAAATGAGGCCTTACCTAAATGGGCGTGTAGAATCTAAACATTTCTTCATCAGTGAAGTCTGTCGCTTTACAAAGCAACCAAAGCGTACATAAACCTTTAGCTGCAGTAGGATTGCACCCTAGGGTAGTCTTTAAATTGTAACTTGCCATAGCATATGTCTTTTTATTCCGAAACTTAAGATACTGGTTAACTATTCAAGTGGGTTATCGATATGGAGAGGTTTATTAAAGTGTAGGTTTTTCAGAGGAGCCCAAAATTCTTTGAATGGCATTGACAACTAATTATAGCACGCTGACATTTTGTATGAAGCTACATGATTCTGAAATTTAAAGGTTATTGTATCAAGTGTTTACAAGTGCAAGTACATTCAGCTGTCGAGTGCCAAACAGACCGATATGTCTGTTCTCGATTCAGTTGCTGATCACCAAGGGGTGAATTCATTACTGAAAAGTGTCTATCACACCCAATATTGGTCTGATGAACCTGAAATTTTGACTATGTGTAACTAAACTAGTTTTCTAACAGTTTAAAAGTGAACAAAAGACATTTTAACTTCTTGAACTCAACTTGTTTGCGTAAATGGATGATAAGACAACGGAGTTAGTTTTTCAATTACCAGATTATTCACATCTATTTGGGGGTAATTAAGAGATCAACTTGAATAGTTTTTAACAACTCACTTTATGACATTTCTGGTTCAAAGTTTACAATCTGAAATCATGATCAAATAATTTGCATCTACTAGATGTGTTGGAATCACTCATGTTTCGTTAAAAAACTAATCGCTTGTGAGAAACGCTGATAATTTGTGAATTATCAATCTTCGTAAAGTTAGTGTCAATTTGACGTAATTGCTAAACAGCATCAATCATAGAATAATAGATAATTGATCTGAGTTAAGATTTAACTCTTCTCTAAGGAACTTTAACTGTGAAGATAAACCATTCTATTCTACAAACAAATAGAACTAAGAGTCTGAGGAAAGATATTTTAGCTTGTAGATTTCAGCCGCTGATTGTGCTCAATGATCAGCTATTGTTGACATAAGGGTTCCTGCATAGATGCCTCAATTCTGCTGACAGCTTAATTTAATGTTAACAGTCTATAATATTCATTTTTTTTTCCTATCTGGAACTCATCAGTTGGACATACCTGCATACCAGTGAGTGATCTTTTTATAACTGAGACTAGAGTCATGCATGTATCACTTCAAATTCTAAAACGTTATGCACAAGGCTACTGTGTTACGATAACTATTCCTTGTGCAATGGATATTATTTGATATAAGAACGTATTGTTTATTGTTGTTGGTTGATTTGAGTCAAACTGACTACCCACTATTAGCATATGGACTATTGTGCAGATGCCTCGATATTACCGGTAATTTATGCTGTATTGAGTATCAGTAAGAACAGTATTACCCATTGGAAGGTGGATATATTCACCTAACAGGCTTCAAACATGATGAAACACGTCTTGTTACCTAAAATACTTTATGGTTATTACTTTATTACTAAAAATGTTTAAGTAATAAAAGTCGAAAGGGGAACAGAAAACTGATCTATTAAATTCCTTTCTTTAGTTGCCATTCAATTGTTCATTTAAAAGTGGCTTTCATTGTGATAAATCAACAATTCAAATTTGTGAATTCTTTCTTACAGATAATTTAAACAAAATGAAAATAATTTTTTCTCTGTAATTAAATTGAATTCATTTCATTGTCCTCTATTTAACTAGAATTGTGAGATTATTGTTTAGTCAAGAAAAAGGTATGGAATGATATCTTTCAAGAGTAACAGACTAAATGTTAAGCGTTTTATAGTCTAAATTCAATTATTGATATTATTTTTACACAACCTGATCTTCTTCTCTCAAGAGGTAGATTATGATCCATAAGAATTGAAGGATACTTTCTTTTTCTCTTTGTTGGGAGAATTTTAAACAGTTTCCATTCCCAAAAACTTTTTCTTGACATAAATTGTATAATAATAAAAGTTTAGAAACTAAGTTTTGCTAGTATAGCTGTCATTTCATAAGTTTGTTCAAAATATAAATGAAACATTCTAATATCCAGTACTCAGGCTGAGGCGAAACAGTCAGCTGAGTTTTGCGTTTAATTTTGTCAGAAATATGAATATATTTTACCAAGTATGTAGTCAACACTACATTGGACAAAGTGGTCACCCTCTTCGCCTTTGTCTACATGAACACCAATCGGATATTAAATGTCACGACATTTCATCACTCATTTCAATGCATGTGGATAACAACTCTAGACATGAATGCAATTTCGACTATGTAGAAATTTTGGATGGAGAGAGGAAACACAGAGAATATCAGAGAATTCTATAAGTTTTGCATTCAGGTCAGTCAACCAGCAATCAATAGATGTATAGACATGATAGACCCAATCTATCAACGAATGAGGAGAATGATAAACGACAGAGAGGTGAGAGGTGAAGCAGAGGAACAGCCATGTAGTCAATGTCACAACAATTGAAAGAAACAACTAATCACAAGCCAGTTGGTCAGGTCAAGCTACTAAATCACTCACGGATAGATATTGACAGCTCACTTCATACTGAAGTTAGTGGTGAAGATATTGTCCAGGAAGATGATGACAGTTCCATAATTAAACAACCCAACTCAGAAAACACAATCTAACCAAGACGGTAGTACATTGTTATATATGTCGATTCCCTAATACATCATTCCATAATTTGGGATCAACTAATCATATCACACAACAGTGATAAGAATATTTGAGTATAGAATGGCAGTCAACCCTCTACCTCAACTTCATCGACTTTGAGAAAGCCTTGACAGCGTCGACTGAGAAGTAATTTGGAAACTGCTTCAATACTACGGAATACCACAAACCTTTATCAGCCTCATCCAACAACTATATGAAGACGCCATATGCCGGCCAAGTAATTCACAATGGGAAGCTCAGTGACGCTGTTGAGGTGAAGACAGGAGTGAAACAAGGCTGTCTACTATCACCCATGATGTTCCTGATTGTGTTGTGGTCGACTGGACTGGATCATGCAACAAACAGTGAGGAGCAAGAAGATGGGCATACGCTGGACTGGAGAAAAGAACCTAGAAGATTTGGATTTCGCCGATGACTTGAGTCTAATGTCACACAAACTTGAAGATCTACAGGCAAAATTCAACAAGTTGACAGAAGAGACAGGGCAGTGAAGACGGGACTTCAAGTGAATACAGAGAAGATAGAGGTGAAGATACCCAACCAAAGCCACCACCAACAACAACAAACTCCGATCAACATCAACGGGAAAAACTTAAAGAAAGTAACCTCCTTCACCTATCTAGGAAGCACTGTCTCAACTACAGGCAGCAGAGACGAGGAAAGTCAGAATCGGAAAAGCAAGACAGGCGTTCATTAACCTGAAACCAGTGTGGAGATCTACTGCACTCAGCATCAAGAACAAGATTTGGATTTTCAATACCAATGTCAAGTCAGTGCCCTTAAATGTTTCAGAGACTTGGCGCGTCATCAAGGGCATTTCCAACAAACTACAGACATTCATCAACAGCTGCCTACGCTGGCTCGTTACTGAAGATCAGATGGTCAGAAATAATAAGCAACAAGAAACTCTGGGTGGGTGGCTGACAACGAACCAACCAAGAACCTATCACTCAACAAATATGCACTGGAAGGAAGTGGAGACAGATTGGGCATACACTGAGAAAGCCGACTGGAGACATCACGCGCCAGGCCAGTCACTCGAGTGGAATCCAGATGGGAAACGACGAGTTGGGCGTCCAAGGTGAGGGTGACATGGAGGAGATGTTATGTGAAGAAGAAATGAAAGCTTGTGGGCAGTCGTGGAGCCAGGTTCAAAAGATTTCATAGAACAGAGCGAGTAGAGTGGAGACGTGCTACTGAATCCCTATGTTCCATTAGGAACCCAAGGGACAAATAATAATAATAAACAGTAAATATAGGTATTAACTATATGACTTCAAATTAGTTTGTTTATTTGATATAGCACACTATATGACAGTATATTACTTACAGGATGACGTTTCGAGCATAAATTATAGAACATATTCATACAGAGTAACCACATAGCTTTCGGCATCTGATTTTTATCATCCCATCACCATATATTCTTTATTTCATCGGTAGTAGAACTTTCCATATCCCTGGTGTAGATATTGCTTCGTTCTTATTACATGCAATGAATATTGATTCGATGAACAAAGCTTCAGCAATCAATCTCTGTCTCCACCTAACCGTATTAGGCTTAGATTATAGGAACATAGGGATTTAAACGAAAGCAGAAGCACTGACCTCAATAGGGTGGACAGTCTAGAAAATGTTTCGGGTATTTTAATGTAAGCATCAACACACAACCACACAATAGGGTGGGATGAAACCACTATTTATATAAAATCAAAGAATTGGGGGATACATAGTGCAGTTAAGATAATAGGTATGCCTCAAATGCTGCAGTGGTCTAGTAGGTAACGCTTTGATATTCAAAGTGATTGGTTTTGCATTACAGCCCAGTGGGGACAAAATTACTCACTGGGAGGAAGGTATATCTAGCTGACAACTCTCAAATAGGCTGAGAAGCTCGTCTTGGATCCGTCTGTTAGTCACTAACCATCATTAGTTTCCCTATCCAGTTGATATCATGCAAGTATATAAGTTTAAAAATTTCGCAACTAAAAGACTCTGCAGAGTTTTAGCAGTTTTAGAAAAAAACAGTCAGTTGAATTTTGCATTTAATTTTGTCAGAAATACGAATATATTTTACCTAAAATATTGACAAAAAAAGAGGAAGATAAAGATTCAATTTGGTTTGTAGGAATTTATTGATTCCAAACTAGTATTCATCACAAGCTGATTTCACTTGGAGAACCACTGGAAACTTTGGAGGACTGGATGGCTGTTTCATCGTGTTATAGAACTCCTTATTAATGAGCAAATATAACCCGTTCATAGATCGAAACCATGAACATCAGGTTTCGCAGTCAGCACGTTATCATCTAATCACTGGGTTAGAGTCCAGTTTTTTACATTTTCCTACTTCTACCAGTCAGTGGCATAGCGTGACCTTCATTGAATGCCGTCGTTGAGTACTTGTCCCCACGTTCAACTTAGTTGGCCTGACGAGGTCAGCCTCTCATTAGAACTTCGGGAAATCTCATCTCGAAGCAAGTCACTAACTAACACCATACAGTATCTCAGCTTTGGAGGTTTGTTGAGATTTACTAATTTCAGGTTCGGAAACATCATTGACCCTATGCTGAGTGGCAGCTATCTGACCAGAGAACCTAAAGGTCCTAGGTTCGACACCTGATAGGGTTGTGAGTGCACACTACAGAAGAGTTCAGTATGAGGGTAAAACAGCCTTCCAGTCCTCTGATGTTTTCTATGGATATTCAGCTGATGTCATTCTATGATGAATGCTAACTTGGAGGATAAAGATGACTGATATAATTCTGTCTTATTCTTCAGATGAACTTTAGATGACCAAATGTTTTTGATTTCATCATCAAAATATTACGTCCATAACTTTCAAGTACTCACAAGTACTAAGAGTCTCAAGAGAATGTTCTATATGACAAAGTTAAAATAATCTTCCTCTTGAATTTTATAGGATTTGATTTTGCACAAAACAGGCTTTTATGTGCTAGGTTTTGAGTCGTAGACAGACAAACAAGATCAACATAGGAACAATCATTACTGCGTAACGGTTCAAATTGCCACACTTGATATCAGCACATTAAGCGAGAATACACTATGATGAAAGATAAATAAATAGAAAAGAAATCAGTTAAAGTGGTAGAAAGTCGTGGGAAAAGTATGAGAAGGAATGAAGCAACGCTGAAATTTGGTATGATTATCAAGATGAAGAAAATTTGTGGGGACATCTCCACCACTGAGATCAGTTCTGAACCATATCAGGCAGAGTCTCCAAGCATTGGTTTCTGTTGTCACACAGACCCCAACAGGGAAGTTTACATTTCCCTAAACTGCTGAGACCGACAGTAGAAGATTTCATACATTGATGCCATGTATAAATCCTGCCACCTCTAAATTTTTTCTAGTTTCAACTTACTCCAGCTAAAATTCAGTGACAAGGCATATGGTGGCTAGACGTGCTTAACACATGTCCTAACCAGCTCAGCTGATGAAAATTCACAACCACATCGGTTGACTTTCCTCTCCTCCCTAAAAAACTACACCTGACTTCTGACACACTGCCTATGCGACAAAGGCGATGGCGGCCAAACAACAGAAGCCTTCTCATATCCTATACCCTTAATGGCTGTCTCAGAGCCATACAATAGAACAGAGAGAACTGCAACGCAGTACACTCGATCCCTAACTGGCAATCGGATATCTTGGCGACACCGTGGATGACGTAGGTTGGCAAAGGCCTAGCGGGCCTTTTGTATCTATGTGGATATTCTGTTAGCCATTAACAGACAAGGGCTGATCCGACTTCGCAAGTAGGTGAAGTGGTCAACGCGCTTAATCATTTCACTCCCTATTGTTAGACAAGGCACCCATGAACATCGATCCCGAAGTAACAATTTACATTTGAGTGATGAGAAACGCATCCCAAACATTCTAACATTGGCACCAAAGATGTGCGGAAGACTCTGTATGTTGTCAGAATCTCCAAAACCATGGCTATGTCATCCCTGTACTGTAGATCTACCAAGGAGTCTCCTACGAAGTCACACAACCAGAGGGAGACCTGTAAAAGCAAGTCTATGGTAAAACTGAATAAGAATGGAGAGAGTGGACATCCCTGATGGACACCACTTGACATATATAACTCACATGACAACTCACCATAGGCTGTAACAAATCCACAAGCCCTCGAGTACAGAGCCTTCTACAGAGTCGCGTTAAAAACATTCACTACAGTTCATTTATAAGTCTATAGTACAGTGTTTATTTATCGATGAGTGAGATATATGTGCTCAGCGACAGGTAGCTGTGAAATGCTTAAATGATTTTAATATTTTTCCTCCTGTGTGGTGTGGTGTGAGTGTTTAGGAAACAACGTCTTTAGATTTCAGGAGAAATTTGGTAGTTGAATAACTCGGTTAAGATATCAAGATGTACTGCAATGCAGAATGGATACAGAATACGAATAATGGTTATTAAAATTGCCACAGCTTTTATGCTGTTTTAATTCGTTTGAAATACAACCACTTATTATAGCTTAAGAAGAAGTGATTATATTTCCAAGATTCTTATGATGTACGCATATCCGAAGAAACTCATCATCAAGTACGAAAGAGAATTTATTGAGAGACCAAAACACCCAGTTGTTAAGAAGAAGTCTGTTATCCTTCGTCGAGCATTCAAAGGTGATGAGACATCTGAAAGAATAGACAAAAGAATGAAGGCTGCACAGAGTAGGAGCTTCCCTACTGACAGACTGGTGTCACTTTACAACACAGTATGCTCAATAACACAGTTGAATGTAGACAAGCACCCATCTCATGTCATTTCCAACTGTGTATGTCGATTCGCATGTACTTGTGGGAAGGATCTGAAGAAGGGCGTTAATTCGGTTTTACGAGTTATACTCCAAAACATCTGTGTCTGAAAGGTTACAGGGAGTTTCCCAACGCAATTTCCAGGTACCTGATGGTAATAGGATGTCAAATAGGTGTTTATAACTCCTTCAGGACAGTCATCAAAAGAAAAATACCGCGTTTATTACGGTTATTGGAAGATGTTGCCACCAAACATTTTCCACCTGACCTATGTACTCAAAAAGAGACTGTAACTAACCTTTCTTTATATCGGTAACTGTATATAATTTACTGCATGTGTATGTATATAGTCCTTCCTTTTCTTTTGATTGCATCATCGCTTTATTAATTACTTATTATTATTATTTTTCCACTGGGTTCCTACTCCAACACAGGGATTCAGCAACACGTCACCATTCGACTTTGTCCTACTCAGTCTTTTCAACCTGACTCCACCACTGCCTGCCAACAAGTTTCCATTTCTTCCTCACACCATCTCCTTCATGTCACCCTTACACGCAAAACTCGTTTCCCATTTGCTTTCCACTCGATGGCCTGGCCTGAACTGACCTGACGCATGATGTCCCCAAACCGTCTTCTCAGTGTATGCCAAATACAGTCCATCTCCAATTTCTTCTGCATATTTGTTGGGTGATGGGTTCTTGGTTGGTTCGTAGCCAGCCAGCCAGCCAGTCAGCCAACCAGCCAGAGTTGCTTATTGCTTATTCTTTCTAGCCATCTGATCAGACCTTCAGTATCGAGCGAGAGTAGGCAGTAGCTGTTGACGAATGTCTGTAGTTTGTTGGAAATACTTTTTGTGACACGCCAAGTCTGTCAATCATCACACAGAAACAGTGACTGACTTCACTGACATTAGTGTTGAAAATCCAGATCCTCTTCATGCTTTATGCTGAGTGCAGTGCAGTGGATTACCACACTGATTTTAAGGTAATGAAGGAAGGCCTGTCTTGTCTGCGTTTCCGATCTTGGCTTACACATCCTCATCTGTGCCACCGTCGCCGCCTGTAGTTGGAACGATGGAACCTTGCCCAGGTAGGTGAAAGAGACTACTTCCTTCAGGTTTCTCCTGTTCATGGTGATTGATGCTTCCTGTTGTTGATGCTGTTGTTGGTTTGGTATCTTATCACCTCTGTCTTATCTACGTTCACTTGAGTTCCCATATTCTCTGTCTGTCCTCTTACCAACTTGTTAGTTTTCTCCTGTAGATCTTCGAGTTTGTGCTACATCAGACATAAATCATCACGAGCGAAATCCAAATCTTCTTCTGGGGTCTCTTCATTGGTCCAGCCAGCGTGTGCTCATGTCGCTCCTCATATTTCGCTGCATGATCCAGTCGACCACAATGACGAAGATGGCCGGTGATATTAGGCGGCAGCCTCGTTTTACTTTTGTCTTCATTTCAAAGACATCACTTAGCATTCCATTGTGAATCATTTGGCATGTAGCATCATGTAGCATATAGCTCCTGTTGATTGAATAAAGTTCATATAAGTTTGTGACACTGAAAGCGTAGTGTTGAAGCAGCTGCCGGCTAAATTAATTCTCGGTTGACGCTGTTGAAGGCCTCTTCATAGTCGATGAAGTTGATTCGAAGCAACGATACAGCTGAATGCTATTCTATGCTCTGTCCTATGATGATGCGTAACGCAGCGTTGCAATGTGATCCGCACATGATATGTTCGTACCGAATCCAGTCTGTTCCAGTGATAATTTTGAATCGAGAGCATCTTTTGGTCTCTTACCCACTTGGTGTGGACAGGAGCATGATTCCGCGCCAGTCCTTAATAATACTCAGGTCTCCCTTCTTTAGGAGTTTGACAAGTTAGCCCTTCTTCCGATCAATGGACAGGTAACTTTCCTCCCTTCCTTCCAAACCTCCTGCAATAGTGGTGTGGTGTGAGCATGTCTGCAGTTGTCTCTGCGTCTGTTTTCGGTGCTTGTTTGCGATCAAGGGCAGTTCCATGACTGAGCTGCTGGTAGTATTTCTGAACAAGTCACAGGTGGTGGTCGACTCAAGAGTTCCTTGAAGTGGTCAGGCCATCACTGCCTTTGTTTCTCCTCTTTGCCATCCAGCTTTCCTTCACTATCTCTCACTGATTTCGTCTGAGTTGATCTCTTCCCTACCACACAGACTGTAACCTGGTTACTTGATATTATGTTGTCCGGCCTCTGTCTTTGTCACCTACCAGCAGCCTGTTCTGCTTCACTTGCTAGTCTGTCGTGCAAGTGTCTTTTGTCCTCCAGCGCACTCTTCTTCACTTCGTTGTCCAGTGTATTGTTTGATACATTGTACTCAGTTCCTCTTTTCGTTGTGCATCCTTGCACTGGCTCATCTCCTCTTTCAACATCTTCCTCTCTCTGTTCTATCAGCTTCCATGTGTCCATTGAGATCCATTCCTTGTCCCGTCTTCTTTCTTCCTAATATGTTTATGCAGGTTGCGTTGCGCATAGCTTTCAAAGGGTTCCAGTTTTATCCAAGTAGGTTTCCTCGAATATGTTGCTTAATGTCTCCCATTTCTTTGTGATGACTGACAGAAATGAAGATGTCGTTTGAAGTTTCGACCTTCAGTTCAGTTTCTGTTCTGGGTGTTCAACTTCAACTGTGGTCTATCATCATCAACTTCTGTGAAGGCTTTCAATTTGATTTGGAAGTCGGGTTCCTTGCACTAGATAGTGAGTGGTGTGAACACACAACTGCTCCCCTTCTTCATCTGATCTTGTGTCCAGAAAGCAGCGTCTCCACTTTCTTCACACTGAGATGAAATTGATCTGATATTTAGTGTAGTGTTACCATCTGGTGAGATCGATTGTATGTCACTTTGTGAACATGCTTTTGTTTGTACACACTGCCTGACTCCAATAACCAACTCGTTGAATGCGCAGAAATCTGCAAATAGTTCTCCATTCTCACTCATCATTTTACCGAGTGCTTCTCGACACACGATGGTTTGGAAATGACATGAGATGGGTGCTTGTCTACATTCAACTGTGTTATTGAGCATACTGTGTTGTAAAGTGACACCAGTCTGTCAGTAGGGAAGCTCCTACTCTGTGCAGCCTTCATTCTTTTGTCTATTCTTTCAGATGTCTCATCACCTTTGAATGCTCGACGAAGGATAACAGACTTCTTCTTAACAACTGGGTGTTTTGGTCTCTCAATAAATTCTCTTTCGTACTTGATGATGAGTTTCTTTGGATATCCGTACATTATAAGAGCCTGGTCAATGACCCCGAAATCTTTCTTTTTTATCTTTATAGCACAGAGTTTTTATTCTATTGAATAATGTCTTGACCAAACTGCGCTTATAGATGACACGACAGAAATAACTGTAGTAGAGCTACTGACCAGTCCACATTTATTTTCTGTGTATAGTTTTATCAATTATACTGTCGCATCTCTGTCTTATACTCAGATTCTAAAAAATGAGTCTGCCCTCATTTTCATATTCCATTGTAATATTAATTTTTTGATAAGGTTGATTGAAGATATCGAACTGCTTTGACGTGTGATTCATATTATCACAAATAAGGGAAGCATAATTGATATATCTGCAGTAATGTATCCTTTCCTTCTTCGCAGAGTTCAGACTTGTTTACTCGAGATGAGCTAGGTATATATCAGCTAGGAAAGGTCCTAGTAGTGAACCCATAGTCACTGCATCAGTTTGCCAGTATAGCTGATTATTAAACTGGAACTGAACACCTTTTGTACAGAGGAGCAGTAATTGTTTGAGTTTTGTTTCCGGCAATGGTAGTAGATTCGACTGTTTACAGACTATGTTTATTGTTTCATTCACTGGTATATTCGTAAATAATGAGAAAACAAAATGATACCATGAGTTTATCTGAGATATTCAATCTATCCAGTTCTTCGGAGAATTGGAATGTATCCTTCAAGCTGTGATTTCCGAACTTTTGTCTGATGGGTTCCAATTTCTTTGCTAACCAACGAGTCAATTTGTGACAAGATGAATTTATTGTGGACAAAATATGTCTCAAATGAACACTGGACTTATGGAAAGCTGTACATGAAGGGTAGTCGTGAACTTCTTGGTTTCACTTCGCGTGTTCTACGTGTTTAAAGTATGTTATGTTATTATTACTACTGATATTTCATTTCAATTGTAGGCTGTTTGCAACTGATGAAAGGCCATTGAATAAAATGAGTTCATTTTATTCTGCAAATGTATTTGATTTTTCATTGTTCAAACTAAATAAAGAAAACCTACACCAACTATACCACGAATTGTGAGTTATAGGATTTAATGTTAAACGTTTTTTCAGAAACACTTTTGATATTCAAATACAAAATAGCGTGCTAGATAGCTTATACGAATCAAATTGCCTTAACTTTACCTTTAGTGTCTGGTACCAGTGAGTATACGATTTTGTATAAGCTTTTAGTGTTTATTTCCTCTTATCAACAAGGTGGGTCCGAGATCTCAGTCAAACATTTCGGAATTCAGTATTATAGCAAAATAAACAGGTTTTCAAGCTCTTCAGTCTTTAACTCCTTATATGTAAAACTAGAAAATACTCTGTCAGTAAATATGAAGGTTAGCTGAAATATTATATGATGGAATACTATAATGTGGGACTCACTAACGTACTGGATAATGTGCTGTTGTTTAAATCATAGGTGTATAATTCGAATGAAATCAAAATTGGTTAGGGAATGGAGTATTTTTAGTTTGTTGTTTACGCTTGTTTGTGACAGTTACACCTTAATATCATACAGTTAAAATTATCAGGTATTCGTCAAGATATTGGTCATTAGCTGATTACTATTTACTAGCAATGTAAATGATAGTCGGGAGTAAATCTCAGTCATATCATAGTTCAGGTCACTGACTACTAGGTTACTACGAAGAAACATTTTTCTTTCGACGATGTCATTTACTAAGCTTCACGTTTGTGAATACATGTTACAGTGGTCAGAACGTTCGAGAGTTATTTCTTGATAGAGGACAAAATATACTGAATAACTAAAGGATGTTAATTAATAACATTTGGGTTTAGAGTGGAAAAATAGACAAAGGATTATGAAAATAAGATTGTAATTGCTTAACGCAGGTTAGATCTATGACAGAGTAGGAAAATAAACAAGGGATGAAGGAAATACATGTATAGTTACCTAATATAGGATGAATCTATGACAGTCAAGGCTTTATGGTGGCCATGGCAAAGATAAAGCTTGGAAGTATCTTTTGTGGACGCATAACTCTGATGTGAACTTCTGGATGGCTAATGCTTCAGCTATAGACAAAGGCCTTGATCTTACTCCCTTCGAGTGGTTTGGTTGAACCCTGTCGATAATTTTGAATGAGCTCTCACAAGGAACTAAGTGGCCTGAGTTCACGAGGTGTTCTGTTATTGAACTTAAGACACATTTCTCTTCGCCAACCAAGGAGAACGGCGCCAGAAAGTTGGCGCATTGGAAATCATTACGTGCAACATTATTAATCTTTGAGTAGTAAGAACTAATAAAGAGAGCCGATACACTATAACGTACGGTTCTCCGATGCTCTGATTTTCAAGTGTTTGCAGAGAAAGTGAAAATCTTCTCATTGGCCAAGAAAAAAGAAATTGATCAAAGATGGTGAGTTATTAAAACGTGTTTAGAAAGTCACATAAATAAAGAGGAAAATTGGTCCAGAGTAATGTCTATAAAGTCATTAGAAAATAAATAAACAAATAATGTTAGTGATTTCCAGTCATTCAACTTCGAGTCTTCGACCATTGATGGTCAGAATCAATGGAGTGCACGACTTTTAAAGAGATACAGATTACCGGGTAGTAATCTTTTGAACTATTATCATGTCTCAGTTTTACCAGCTACTTATTTTTCTCTGACTTATTTCTGCTTCAGTCAAAATTGTATCCGGTTGATAACATAACCGACCTAGTCAGTGATACAGAAATGGAATAAAAAAACAAGCAAAGACACTATCACCTTCACAACTTTGACCCAGTTTAGTCTTACCACCACCTTAATATTGTGCAGGTTAGTTATAGAGACTTACAGGAGTTACACCAGTGATTAAAAGTGATGTTTATGAAAGCCTGAACAATAACTTTGGGACTCTGCTCTTGATGGTCACGCGACTCCTCGACCTATGATGATCGCTTGTGGAGGACTTCAGGAATGTTAGACCTTCTTGAAGTATTTTAACAATAATACTGTACAGCATAACAGTCAGTTGATGACATTACATATATTGATTAACCGTATCGGCTAGGACATGTGTAACATATATTCAGTCATCGTTTGATCGGAACAAACTATGTTATTGGTCTATGAAGTCTCTGACTCCTGATGTCGGCCGTGCAGAAGAATGTAAACTTCTTGATTGTGTTCTGGATGATGTGAGGGATGATCGATCTTACTGACTCGGGTGTATCATCCACACACACACACGCGCACGTATATATATATATATATATATATATATATATATATATATATAAACGCATACATAAACAGGGTTCATTTAATACTCGTATGATTTTCATTACTCTTATTTCTCTGTAATTTTTCATATCTTCTGAAATACTGACAGCCTGAACTTTTCAGAAATTAATTCATTTTTCATGGTAGTCCAGCTAGTATACGCTATGTTAGCAGTAATTTCTTTAACCAAATAGTACATTGAAAAACATACTTCTAAAGTAGTTTCTGTTAGGATATCTGATAATCGGATATATCATGAAAAAAATTTTTTCATCAAACAAAATACATAACTTCCGTTGTTAAATGTTTGTACTGGATAGTATGTCTCTGAATTAATCTTTCAGAAGTATACAGTTTTGTGATTTATGACAGTTTATACTAAGGTTATCAAAGGATTACACAATTTCTAATCTGATTAATGCCATAAATTATATCTACTTTCGGATTTACTTACGATGAAATATGACTGATTAATTATGAACTAAATAATACATCTTGAAGAGATTTATTAGTTTGTTTCCAGAAAGTACCTTCTGTTGTGAATGCCAAGCAAATCTAGTCAGCTTCAATGCATCCAGCATTTACTTGTAGTATGTATATGTCTGTATATATATTTTACAGAATTTATTTAGTCGACCTGCGTGATATGACTCATTTAGTGTATGAGTGATAACTAAATGCATCGTACACATACTGAGCTAACTTTTAGTTCATATTAAGCTGAATGAAATCTTAATATGAGCAGATTAATAGATGATCCTTGTCCTTAATCCTACCATCTTTTTTTAAAATCCTTCATAGAGTGATGGAATATTGCTCTAAGCAGTTGACTTTTAGCCCATTGGGACACCAGTTCTAGCTCCACCTAACCTACTGAAGTATGGGCAGCCACATAGTATCGTTTTTTTCGGTTTTCAACCTATTTTGACAACTGATTCTTCTGAATCGGATTGTCAGATAATAAAAGCTGATGAATACTAGGTTACTAGGTTATATAACCAGAAATCTTTAGGAGTTCTTTGGAAACATTCACCTTTCCTCTGTTTCTCGCATCTTAACACTCTTCTCTTAGGTTGTTTTAATAATTCATCTCACTTTCTAGTTTATTTCAAAATGACAATTAAGTTGATGGTGTAGATGACATATATGTCATCATTAGTCAGTCATTTGTATTTGATTGTAAAGTATGCACCCAGTCCTTTGCTAGATGTTATGTTTAGTGGAAAGTTTATAACGTTCGCCTAATCAATAAGAATAGCTTCATTTCGCTGCATTCAATTTGTCTGATTGCCAAGTAAGTAGCAGTACATATATATATATGTATAGTTCGAGGTTTATGGGGATTTTATTTCAAGGAAGAGACCTTGAAATAGAGTCACGCTAAGTCACTAAGTGACAGGCATAGGAAACTGTGAACCATTGGACCACGAACCAGTAGTTGAAAAGCTAACCCAAAGTTCCTCACTTCTATCCGTGAAGGGGTCACCGGTGAACGCTACTGAGGATGAAATAGCTGTTGAGTACTCGCAGATTTTCAGTGCTTCCCCTTATGAAGTTAATTCGTGATGATTGCTACTTTACAATTTTCGAATCAGTCAGTAAGTTTATGGAGAATCCACTGGTTTCAAAGAGTTCATCTTCAGTCAACATTAGCTGGTGAATGACTGAGAATCGAGAAGCACTGGACAGTTAATTGTTTTGACCTGGTTCGATAATCCTCAATAGTGTGCATCTATGAACCCAGACAGGATCAAGCACAGTAATCACAGTAATCGCTAGATCTTATTGGTTAGTAATAGACTATCATTTTTGCCCCAATACTTATAATTACGGTTCTATAGCTGTATTAAATTATACTGTTAGAAAGAAAATTTTCTTCTGTGAACTTTTTTCTCCCTTTTATATGACTCAATGAAATGTTTTTATTGTTCATTGAGAAACCACCTTACAGTTCATTAGGTAATAATGAATATATAATATATATAACTGAACTGATGCTCATTAGTGACTAGCTTCGAGAAGTATTCCCGAAGTTCCAATGACAAGTCGTGACCGGTGGAGTCAAAGCCTGATGGCCATGAGGACAGATACTCAACGATGACATTGGGTGGCGGTTTGCGCTATATCGTGAGCTAACAGAAGTTGGAAATATGGAGCATTGGATTCTGACCTAGTGACTCAATGGTAACGCGCTGGCCGCGGAACCTGGAGGTCGCGAATTCGACCCCTGCTGGTGGGGTCATGGGTGCGCACTGCTGAGGAGTCCCATACTAGGACGAAACAGCTGTCCAGTGCTCCCAGGTTTCCTTTGTTCCTCCAACTGATGTCAGTCTACGATGAATAACAACTTGAATGTATATGTAGCTTATGGGAAATATTTCTATTTTTAAGATTCTTTTAGCGCATGTTTCACAGATATTTCATATTAAATAAATCTGTCTGTTGTATTACGTAAATTTAGACGATGTTTAATATAGAGTAAAATAATAAGGCTTAAAATGATCGTACATAACAAACTGTAATATTTACAATTTTTAGTTTTATCTGGAATGACTAATATGAGTACACGTTATATATCTTTTTTAATGACAGTTTTAAAGTTTCCTAAACATTCTAACTTAGATTGAAACAAACTTAGCATTAGGTGAATAGTTTACAACACAAATGAACTTACTAAGGATTACTAGTGGCTAGCAGTAGAATCTAGGACACGCGTCTCGTCCTATTTGGGAGTTGTCGGTTGGACGTACCTGTTTCTAAGTGGTTGATATTGATTCCACCGTGACTCGAACTCGGGACCGATCGCTTTAAACACAAGAACGTTATGCACAAGACCATCAAGTCACGATAAGCAGTTCTTGTGCAACGGGTATAAGTTTTAATGTTGTTGTCTGTATTACCCCATCGTTGACTGAACTGATCGGTATCTGTTGACATATAAATCCCACTGCTAGCCGCTATCCATCATTAATATATAATTGAAACACAGGTAATATCGAGACATCGGCACAACAGCCCATTTGCTAATAGAAACCGATCAATCAACGAAGGGATAATTCAAGTAACAATATTAGAAATGAATCTAGTTAACGCACGCATATGATATGTAGAGTAAAAGATGCAGAGTTCTTTTTGCAAGGTTATATTCAACAAATCCCGAAAAATCTTAAATTGGCCCTAAAATAGCTTTCATATGTGATAAGAATTATGTTAATCTATGTTAGACTTCGGAAATGTGGTAGAATATTATTCCATATTAGATACAGTTATACAGTATTATCTAATTGATGACGTCTCAACCATAAATTATTGCGCATAATTACATCAGTGTAATCATTCCGATTTCAACAATTGACCTGATAATAAAAACCGACTACTAGAAGCGGTATGATTACACTGATATGGTTATGAGCAAAAATGTAAGCTTAAGACGTCATCAAGTAAATAATACTATGTCAGTTTGTCACAAATTAAACAAATCTAATATGGGATAAGAAGCATATACTTTGAATTCACGGATTCCTGTTTAATTTATACTATTTTGATGAAAATTGGAAACAGGTAGACGAAGACAAAAAGCACCAATGTGGAATCCTGTACACAAGTCCATCGGTTCAAGCTACTATAATTTATAGCAGCATTCAGGGAATAAAAAGATAAAAGATCTGATATCAAAATAGACGATGTATAGGAGGAGTGAGAATTTGGAAATAAAGGTTAAGTGAAGTACTCAAGCTTTGAGAGACATCAAACGGTGGGTACATATGCACCACTACGATCGATTTTCAACCGTCACCAAGAGACTTCAACCACTGATTCTTATCGTCTTGGGCTCCCCAGTCAGTTAATCTATACTCTCCCACACTGCTGAGACCATTAGTCAGGGGCTTCATGTATTGGTGCAGCGTCTTTGTATTGCCACCATGATTTTTCTTCCATTTTAGTCAAACTTCTCCAAGCATTGGAAGTCAAAGTAGGGGTTTTTTAGGTATGCGCAAGTCATTTCAATCGCTGAAGGTTCATAATCTAATCGATCGGCTTGCCTGTCTTGTCTAATGCTCTTGGTCTGACCTCGACACTGCTTAAATGATGATTTCATAGTACATGAGTAACTTTACAAAGACAGACTGATGAGAAGTCTGCGCAACGACCGCGAACAGTGGTGGGCAGCGAAGGTTAAAGAGATGGAAAAAGCAGCGGCGATCGGTAATAGTAGATAGTTATTTAGACTTATTAAGGAGACTGGGGGGAAATGGTCAACAACAGTTAGTGAGGCTATAGCGGAGAAGGACGGATCTGGGATTCACTCACAGGGGAGACGACTGGAACGATGGGCAGAACACTTGAGGAATAGTCTAACTGGCCTCCAGCCACGATTGCGTTGCCAGCTATTCAGTCGGATCCTGAATGGGACATAGAGATAGACCCCCCAACACTAGAAGTTGAGAAAGCGGTAGGTAACCTGAAACGAGGAAGGGCAGAAGGACCAGGCGGAATAACTCTAGAGGTATACAAGGATGGTGCTAGAGTGCTCTTAGTCAGGTTAACGGAAGTGTTAGCCAGTATATGGGAATCAAATACGATCACCTCTGACTGGTCTAAGTCACTCATTATCCCAGTCTTCAAGAAAGGCGAGAAGTCCTCTTGTGATAACCACAGAGGAATCAGCCTGACGAACATAGTATCCGAAATCCTAGGTTCTATAATTCTCCGACGCCTGAGTGGAGCTCAGAAACAGTAAGCCCGAGAAAACCAAGCAGGCTTTAGACCTGGCCGTGGATGTATCGACCAAATATTCACACTGCGACAGGTCCTGGAACATAGGCATGCTTACAGACGCCTGACAACAGCTGTATTTCTCGACCTGAAGGCGGCATTTGACTCCGTTGATCGAGAAGTCTTATGGCAATGTCTGTCACTGAAAGACGTGCCTAGCAAGTACATCACCCTATTGAAAGCTCTCTACTCGAACACTTGTGGGTATGTTAGAGCCTACGGTGAGTTGTCCAGGGAGCCATACTCATCAAGTGGTGTCCGTCAAGGATGCCCACTATCCCCATTCTTATTTAACTTTATCATAGATATTCTTATGGAGGTTTCCCTCTCGTCACCTAATTACACAGAAGTTGACCCAATCACAGGTGAATTTTCTTTAGATCTAGAATATGCGGATGACATAGTCCTGTTAGGTGAAGACGCTGACAAGATGCAGAGTCTTCTGAACACTTTGAGTGGGAATTTGAGAATGTTCGGGATGCGATTTTCACCACCCAAATGCAAATGTTTGCTCCAGGACTGGTCTTCAGCGGTACCGCGGCTAACAAAAGAGAGTGAAGTGGTTGAGTGTGTTGACTACTTCACTTACCTGGGAAGTAGGATCAACCCTGGTGGGTTAGTTGCCGATGAGATTTCCGTATGGATACAAAAGGCTCGATTGGCTTTTGCCAATTTGCGCCACCTATGGCGCCGCCGTGATATTCGTTTGTCTATTAAGGGTTGCGTGTACTGCACAGCAGTCCGGTCCGTTCTACTGTATGGCTGTGAAACATGGCCATTGAAAGTGGAGGATATAAAAAGGCTTCAGGTGTTTGACCACCATTGCCTTCGTAGTATAGGACGTATTCCGTGGTGTCACCATGTGAGTAATGCAGAAGTTAGGTGTAGAATTTTAGGGAGAAGAGGTAAGTCAGTTGATGATGCTGTTGTGAACCTTCATCGACTGAGATGATTCGGACACGTACTACGTATGCCCAGTCACCGATTGCCTCGTCACACAATGTTGGCTGAGGTGGGTCCAGGCTGGAAAAAGGCTGTAGGTGGCCAGACTAAAACATGGCACCAATGTATGAAGTCTCTGCCTGTTGGTTTAAGCCATGTAGGACGATGCAGACTAGGTGGTTGGGGTCCACGGGACAAGAGGAACCAGTGGTTGGAGACCCTATGTGATTTGGCTCAGAACCGATGTCAATGGCGCAGATGTATACACATATTATCCTCATCTTAACTACACTATACCGAATCTCACCATTTTATCACTCCTCTTTCCTTTCTTCTCGTACTTTATATTTCTTTCGACTGCATTCACTTATCTTCATCCTTCACCTCACTACCTTTCTACTCGATGAACTGACGTGAGGTGTGGCAACTCGGACCGTTACGCAGTAATTCCTGGTTCTATGTTGATGATGATTGATTACAAAGACAGCTATGATCAGAAATCTGTAACCTCAAGTCGCAAATGTCAAACGGACCTTGTATATCCAAGTTCAGATTTCTTCAGTAACCAGCACATTCGGGTTGATGCAACTCTCTAAGTAAGTGAAGTGGTCGACACATTCCAGCACTTCTTTTCGTGTTGTTAAACTGGGAGTAATTGCAGCATACCAGTCCTGTGGCATCATCTTATATTTGACATATGTCAGTGAAACACATGCCAAACAGACTCCGATTTCTGTTCAACCCATTTACAAGACCGCACATTTCGCCAGCATCTTCGCTTAGTAGGAAAATATCATACACATACTCCAAGTCAACCAGATAACCTCCAGGGAGTAGAGCAGTCCCTATGGAGTTAGAAGCAGCTATGGTGTTAGACAGTACAAAACACAATTAGATTTCAAATTGGAAGTCGGGGAAAGCCTCAGCCTAGCTGTCAAGTTCTCTCTCATAATCGAATTTATCAACAAAAGTGCTCTAGTTGATTCTCTCCAGTGGAATATACCAATGAACACTGAGTAGTTATCGCTTTGGTATGACCATTTAAGCTTAAATCAGTCAGAATAATAGTCAGAGAAAATCCAAAACCACCCGTTGTCAGACTGAATTGTGCAATCAACTTAGATTTCTACTGTACCTACCAATTTAAGTTGAACTATAAAAGTCTGAAATTCAGACATAAATAAACTGATGGAAAGAATTATGTCATTATTGAAAAAAATAGTTTTCCATTTCATATGCAATGATGAAATTCATTTCAGACTATTGGACTGCATGGTGGTAGCTGAAAAGTAACGTGTGCTCGTCACGAAATCTGAGAGTTTCTTGTAGGGTCATGGGCTCACAATACCGAGAAGTCCTATGGTAAGGAGAAAATAGCTTTTCAGTGGTTCTTTAGGTAATTGTGGTCTATAACTGTTACTTTCATGAATTCATTTGGGCTTTTCATAGTTCTTGCTCATTTAAGGATTACAGTCATACTTTATCTAACTGCTTTCATGGGTGAATCACTCCGAAGATATGGTTCCAATGTGTAGATGATACGTTTACAGTACTGAAATCGGAACATATCAATAGGTTCTTGGCACTAATAAATTCAGTAGTGAATGCAATCTAACCTACCTTTGAATTAGAAAGTGATAAAGGTGAGCTAGCAATGCTGAATTGCAAGATTAAACGAACACAAGACGGAATTTTAGAGATTAAGGTTTATGGGAAACCTTCCCATTCGAGTCGCTACTTCAACTTCAAATCTTCTTACCCCACCTCATTAAGTGGGCTTATTTAAGTGCTTAGGTGATAGGGCGGTAAAGCTTACTAGTGGGCCAGAAAACCTATGACAAGAAATTTGACGCATCAAGAATACCTTGCGTCTCAGTAATTACCCACCTAAATTTATAAATAGATTCATAAGAAATTGAAAGAAAAATGTTAGCAGTAGTAGTAGTAATACAGGTGTTATTAATAACAATTCTACTACCAACAGTAATAACCGTGACAAGGTCGACAGTGAATTCAAAACCTCTACTATGTTACCATACAAGGACGGCACCTCAGAAGCATTACAAAAAATTCTGTATAAGGCTGGGATTGAAGTGGCATTTAAACCAACAAACTCACTTAGAAACAAGGTTTTTAGGTTAAAAGATCCTACTGATGGAATGAAGTAAAATAATCTGGTTTAGCGAATCCTTAGCAATGACTGGGATGTTAAATACATAGGTCAAAGTAGCTGACCACCGTCGATTAGAATAACAGAGCACAAAAGCCTAGTTAAATCAAGATTGAAAGATCCTAACAAGATAAAAAAATTTAGAGAACAGCTCCGCTATAGCTGTGCACGCAATTACACATAATCACACAGTAGGGTAGGATGGAGCGATGGTTTTGAAAACTAAATTAGTAGGGTCGAGAGAGGGAGATTGATAACCGAATATGCGTTTATTGAATCAGCACCAAATACATACAGAAATAGAAATGATTCTGAACCTGTTCCAGATATATAGAAAACTCTATTACCCTTGTCATCAGAAAGCAGGAGAGAAAATTGAAACTATCATAAACTCTGTCTCAAAGTTGTCGCTTTAGTTACCTGATATGAATATGGACAGTTAATTGTATCGGAAATGTTATCCAGTAAATGATACTGTTTCACTATGTTACATTACTAATAAACAGACTAAAATGAAATTCCAGTCTACCACAGTGCCTAAGTTTTACTCGTACATGGATGAATAGCGTATAACCCTGTTTCGGTCATTCATTGCTTATCTTACCGTAAAAAATATCCCGAAACATTTACTTTCAGAAAATATGAGAACATGAATAATAGCTTCTTTGTACTATCTACTATTTGATAATCAGTGTAAATTATCGCCAAAAAGAAGAAGAAATAAGAAAATTTTTAAATGAACAGTGTAAGCTACAAATTTATTATTATTAATTGTCCCTTCGGTTCCTAATGGAACATAGGGATTCAGTGTCACGTCTCAAGTGCACTCTTTTCTCTAAAATCTTTTGAACCTGGCTCCACGACTGCCCACAAGCTTTCATTTCTTCTTCACACGATCTTCTCCATGTCACCCTCACCTCGGACACCCAACTTGTCGTTTGCCATCTGGGTTCCACTCGAGTGACTGGCCTGGCGCGTGATGTCCTCATATGGTCTTCTCGGTGCATGCCCAATCCATCTCCACTTCCCTCCAGTGCATATTTGTTGAGTGATAGGTTCTTGGTTGCTTCGTTCACAGAGTTCCTTGTTGCTTATTCTTTCTGGCCATCTGATCTTGAGTAACGAGCCAGCGTAGACAGTTGTTGATGAATGTCTGTAGTTTGTTGGAAATCCCTTTCGTAACCCGCCAAGTCTCTGATCCATAAAGAAGTACTGACTTGACTTTGGTGTTGAAAATCCGGATCTCGTTCCACATGCTGAGTGCAGAAGATCTCCCCACTGGTTTCAGGTTAATGAAAACCTGTCTTGCTTCCCCGATCCTGGCTTTGACGTCCTCGTCTGTGCCGCCGCCTGTAGTTGGAACAGTGCTGCCTAGATAGGTGAAGGAGGTTACTTCCTTTAAGTTTCTCCCGTTGATGGTGATTGGGGCTTATTATTGCTGTTGTTGGTTGGGTAGTGAGCTACCAAGCTTTCAGTTAATTCACTGGTCCAGACAGTGTTTACACGTTTGACGAGTAAGAACAGTCATTTCAGAGAATGATATCACTTGAATACGTTTTTGAAAGCTGTAATCGATTGACTAAACTTCTGTAGTGTTTTACCTTGCATTTGATTGCTAAGTACTATGTATAATGTTTACGCTGGATGCGTAAGTATTTGTTCACGTAAGTGCTAACATATGAACGTTATTGTGCCTTACGTTTCTTTGGCCTAAGGAAGAGCAAAGTTAACTGGTGATGAGGAGCTTAAAAATAGGAGAAAATATTCTCCCTGCAGACGAATTAAATTAATGAGACTTTGTAAAGATTCTCAAAATTTTGAAGAAGACAAAGAGTGTAAATGCCTTGGCCATTATGATCAGATTTGCTGCAGATTAGTACGTTTCCGTCCGTTGTTTCCTGATCGTCTTCAAAAACCCAGCTGGATAGCTGATAACTTTATATACGGGTTAGATCAACATACAGATGCTTCACAGATTGGTGTTATGTATCAGTCTGGTCACCTTCAGTTTTCTCCCATCCGAATCCTACTTCGGCTTAGCTGACGTATCAGGGTAAGTTTTAGCTCGGCAAATGGTAAAGACTAACAATTTCACTGACTGACTTATCTTCTTCATCCAATCCTCTTTGCTTGACCCCAATATTACTAATATGGGGCTTCCATGACATACAAGAGATAATACGTTGACAAATGACAAAAGTTCTGAAACCCCTTTATGCTTTCGACTTCAGAGTTCATTTCTAATAACTGACCTATCAAAAAAGGGGACTGCTACAGAGTATACTTGTCGTTCGATATACTTGGTGGTGCTTGGTACTGCTTTACCAACAGGCTGATATTTTGTCATCAGTCGACTTATTGAGGATGGTTAGGCATCCTATATAAGTTAAATCACCTAATTCATCTTTAGATCTGAATCCAGTGAGTTCAAGCCAGTTTTAAAGCATCGTCTTGCATCCAAAAGGAGTGAACACATGTTAAATATACTCGAATTTCAAGTTTGTATTCATCATGGACTAGGATCAGTTGGAGGGACACTGAAAAACTGGGAGCACTGGACAGCTGTCTCCTCCTACTATGGGACTCCCCAGCGGGTGAGCACCCATGACCTCGCCAGAGATCGAACTCGGGACCTTCAGGTTTCGAAGTGAACACGCTACCATAAGGCCACTGAGTTGGAACCCTACGGTTCATATTCCACTTACTGAATGACGGAATTAGGTGGAGGTCACCCCATATCATGAACTGACAGAAATATACAGCATTGCATTCCTACCCAGTGGTTCTAATGCAGCGTGCTGGCCACGGGACCCTAAGGCCCTGGCTCTGATCCCTGGTGGTCCAGGGTCATGGGTGCGTACTGCTGAGAGGTCCCGTACTAGAACGAAACAGCTGTCCAGTCCACCCAGGTTTCCAATTTTTCTCTGACTGATGCCAGTTTATGATGAATACCAACCTGAAATCAATAAATCCCCATAAACATCAAAATTGAATGCCCGAATTTCTCGCTTATAGCGTTTAGAGGACTAAGTTTTTCTAGTATCTTCACCTAACAGGAGTTTGCTATTTGAACTTTGATGGTCCAGGGTAAATGTGCAAGAGCAGTTAGCCGAAATTATCGAATTCCTTGGTAATACAAAGACATTGACTTATCTGACACTTATCACGAAAAAATTACGACGAAGGTTTGATAAGATAATAACACTTTCATCTTTAGTATATGTAAGCTTACTGTGTCTTGCAGAAAATGATTTATTCGGCCTACAGTACTTCATGGAATCGATTTATCTGAAAGTTTAGTTACAAAAAAGAACTAGAATGGAGTATGTCATTTTTATATTTCCTCATTAACAAAAAGACAAATGGCTCTATTGAAAGGACTGTTCATAAAGAGTACATGGAATGGACAAAACATGCATTTCTATGGCTTAACACCTATGTGATACAAAAGAAACTTGGTATAATTTCTTATTCATAGAGTAAGACTCATATCCTCCAAAGAGTGTATAGATGAAGAAATATAAAATCTGGATGCAATGCTGAAGCAAGATGGCTATCCAAGTAATTTCATGAAGAAATTCATCTGTAATCCTGATAACGAATTAAAGACTGGAATTAAAGGTTGGAATATAAAAGGTATGTAGTTAGTGATGTTGTGAGGTGTCAGCTGAGCAAATCCAGCACAAGGACTTTGAATGTGGCTGAAGCATATATAACCTTTTAAGCGAGACCTGTATGGACAAAGTCTATCAATAATAAGTTACCGATAGTAACCACTTTGATGTGTATGTATGCCAACTGAACTGTTTTTGTGAAGCGAGCTACAAAGGCCGTATTCAGGAGATAGCTTCAAGTGCTCCTCGACGTATGCCAACATAGCTATGAAACAGAGTCACTAAATCGCTCAGCAGTGTCGTTACGTTTCACTTGGCAGACAAGCAGCCGCAAACAAAGTAGAAACATAGTGTTGGGATTTGATTATTTGTGACCAGCTTTGGAATCCAGTGCTAGCATTTCGTCCTATTTGGGATTCGTTGGCTGGAAGTATTTAAATCACAGTAATAAATGACGTTTTCATTCGCATAGTTTGCCGTAGTTTGGCTTAATTTCTCTACAGAATGCTGGAATCCACTTTGTCATTAATTCATTGTTATTCCCACTTGAAATTGATAATGCATCATGAAATTTTCATATTTCAGTCGAATAATATTTTAGCTAGCCAATCTAATTCAAAGAATAGCTCTTTAGTGTTTTTCTATCGGGTCAAACTCCCAAGTCATGTAAGCATTTCCAATATTTATATCGACTCACTAGCCGATGACTTATGTCTAATATCGCACAAACTCGAAGATCTACAGGCGAAAACCAATAAGTTAGCAGAAGAGGTGGGGCAGCGAAGACGAAGCAACAAGTACCAATCACCATGAACGGGAGAAATCGAAAGGAATTTGTCTCTTTCAACTGCGTACCTGAGCGGCATCGTCTCAGCTGCAGGCGATGGCACATATAAGAATGTCAAAGCCAGGATTTCACTAACCTGAAATCAGTGTGGAGATCCACTGCACTCCACTGGACTCAGTATAAAGCTTGAACAAGATCTGGAATTTCAACACTAATGTCAGTGAAGTCAATGTTTCTATGTGATGGTTGACAGACTTGGCGCGATACGAAAAACGCTTCCAACAAACTATAGACACACATCAACAGCTACTATCTACGCTCAGTTGATACTGAAGATCAGATGGATGTCCAGAATGATAAGAATAAGCATTAAATAACTCTGGCTGGCAGGCAGCGAACCAACCAAGAGCCCATCTTCCAACAAATATGCAGGAAAAAGTGGAGATGGATTGAATTTGACATATACTGAGAAGATGGATCGAGGACATCACTCACCAGGCCCATGAGTGCAACTTAAACGGTAAACGTTGAGTTGGGCATCCGAGGCGAGGGTGACATGGAGATATTGTGAGGAAGAAATGAAAGCTTGTGGCCAGCGATGGAGCCAGGTTGAAGAGACTGAGTAGGACAGAGTGAAATGGCGACGTGCTACTGAATCCCTTTTCCACTAGGAACCCAAAAGACAAACAATAATATAGTGCTGGACGAACACTGAATGCGCAATGCTCTGACTCAACCTAACTAACTTAAGTAATTCTTAACTGTACTCTAAAATTAACTTTTGTACAGTGAATGTACGTTTCATTTTTGTAAAAATTGGTGAACTGAAAATGATTGATATATGAAAATCTTCAGCGTATCTCAGAATCTCAGAATCATATGGACACTAATCACATGTATTACCTTCTTGCAACAGCAGTTGGTAGACTAATCTCTAATGACAAAGGTCATAGACAGGTGACTTCTGACAAAGTCACTTATAAGATAACAGTAAAACTCGTTTGTTCACTGTATCGGATAATGAAACAGTATTATTTACTGTCTAAAGTTTCGGGGATACTTTATTGTCTACATTCGCACTAAGTTGAATAAGTAGCACTGTCTTTTGCTATGATACATCTAATGAACTAAGTAAAATGTAAAAAATGGCCGAAAGTCTTATGTGAGTAAAGCTGTTGTTCAAATGTCAAAAAGAATCGCTGTAAATTTTTACTGACTTTGAAAAATGTTAATGGATGACAATTGACGCATACTGATATGGCTGTAGTGAGATAGATTTTACTCCTGACTAGTGAATTTAAGAAGAAAATTAGGCAGATGTGAATATGCTTAAATTATTATTATTTGTCCCTTGGGTTCCTAATGGAACATAGGGATTCACTAGCACGTCTCAAGTGCACTCTGTTCTCTAAAATCTTTTGAACCTGGCTCCACGACTGCCCACAAGCTTTCATTTCTTCCTCACACAACATCTCCTCCATGTCACCTTCACCTCGGACGCCCAACTCGCCTTTTCCCACTTGAGTGACTGCCCTGGCGCGTGATGTCCCCAGTCGGCCTTCTCAGTGTATGCCCAACCCATTTCCATTTCCTTCTGCATGAATATGCTTAAATACTATAGAATAATTATATAGAGAGCACAGGTGTTATCTCAATAGCTGATTGGTAAAGTTTGGGGTTTCAGTACTACATGATAGGCATTTGAATCGCGGAAACAACATCTTTTTCTTTAGGATTGTATACAATCTCTTCTGATAAGTGCAAGCAAGTCTGAAATCTGGCCCAAACAAGAGATCCTGTCAACTGGATCGCAAAATTTATATGAATCCTTGTCAAGATTTGACATGATAGTTTTAAAATTTTGAGTATCAAGTGACTCATAAATTATCGCAACAAAATACGGTACTGTACACTGTTATGTCATTCAGACTAGAGCCTACATTGCAAAATTCAGGGATAAGTTTCGATCAATAAAATGCACTTAGGTCTTGACAGCTGCTATGATGAGTGCGTGATAAATTACTCATGATAACAGTAACTGTAACCCCACAAACTATGATTTCAGGTGAAAGGATAACTATTTCGTGGCCAGTGATTTTCTGATTCCTAACACAGCGTACCCGTACCTAACCTGCGTTTATATTTACCTTCAGTCATATACTTTTTCGAAAATAGTGTTTAAGCATCCATTTATTTAGACGAATCCCAGGCTTTCTTGTGTTGAAATGAATTAAAAATTTGTCGGCAAATGAATCTTGCAGCTCATCTGCAAAATTGCTGAATCGCTAACCAGGTAGTCTTGAGGCAGTCTTGAGGCAATGTCTATTCCACTCCAGTTTCCTAAGACTGTTTCTTCAGGAAGTTCACGAATATGCCTATTAGTTTAGATGATATCACATACATATTATGCGGAATCCTGTACTAAGGACAAACTAGAATCAGACATTTAGCTGTCCTAACTAAATCACAAGAACCAAATGATAACCTAGTCTCAGATCAACTTCAGTTGCAGAGGTGTTTTTCGGATACTCAGTGAACGAAAGGGTTCTCAAAAGTCCATGTTTCCAAGCAAAAGGTGTTTATGAAGTTGATATTGTATGTGCCGTCTCAAAGACGACTGATATTCTAATCAACATCATTACCACCAGCCTACAGAATGCGTCAGTAAATTAGAAAGGTCATGAATTTTCAATCGATTTGCGTATATATTCTGAATATTTGTTTAGTTAAACTAATGTCATGCCATCTTGTATTAAAATTCTCCTTGAAAGACGAAATGTACAGATATAGGGTGGCATTGCTATTGGTTCACCACTAGGCTGTCTGCTTGTAGACTTCTTTAGTCGAAGCTTGAAAACACAAAAGTCTATAGAATGATCAACTATTCTGAATCTGTATAAGATTCCTAAACAACACTTCTATCATATCTTATGATGCAGATAATTTAGAAGCTAGTCTATGTATCTTCAGTAACTGTCATCCATCGATCCTGTTCACATTGGAGGTGACATAGAGTTTTAAAATATCCCTTACAGAAGTACAGATGACAAGAAAGTAATGAAATGCTGGAAAGAGTTATTCACAGAAAACCTACATAGAACAGGCAGTTCATGAACTTCTACAGTTAGGTACATCTAGACACACAACGGAATATGGAACATTTGTATTATTGAAACCATCGACGAAGAGCTAAATAACCTTAAAATATCCTAAGTGAAAAAAACAGCTACCTTCAACATTTTGTTGTGAAAACCATGAAGCCAATGCCAGCCAAACCAAGTACACACATGGTTTCTAAAAAGTTGTTTTTCTTGGACCTATGGATTAATGGATATTCATCGGCGAAAATAAGGCAAAATCAGCTGTTTTATTCATTGAAAAACTTTTCCGCAGATAAACTTCTACTCACTTTCTCCGTGCAACCAGTGATTTGATGGCGTTTAAAGGATAAGCTACCGTTGTTGACCTCTGCACTAGGAATCTTTCAACCCATCTGCTCGTTTGGAGCAAGGTTTGTCTGCCGTACTCATCACTGGCTTTCTGATCACATCATCAAACACATGCCATCTTTTTTTTAAAGAGGAAAAGGAAATCCTGTTTTGGCTTAGTCTTGTGACATTCGCTTGGTTCTATATACTAGGTGGACCGATAGTGGAACTTAGTTTTCGTCTACATACCAAATGGAGTTGTTATGAAAGTGGAAATTAAACTTCTTTAAACTACAGAGGTAATGGTAGTTCCTATTCTACAGCCTGAATTCTATATTTAAAACAAGTTTGTTCAGTTATTAGACTGACAATGAACTTGACCTGTGTTAATACTTTTCCCTTGGAAATTCTTTATTTTGTAGCATTACTACCCTGTTACATTTTTGTCTTTATAAAATATCCTTCTTCCCTAACAGTTTCATTATCCATTGTTTAACTGTATTCAATTCTTTTTCTAATGTGTTAATTCATGTAATCTAGTTACTTAATCTTGCTTTAGTTCGTGACAAACCTTTATTTTCACAATACCCAATACTTTTTTTAAATTTCTAAGTTCATGATATGAAAATATGAATTTTCTTGAGGTACTTTTGGAAGTGGCCCTTTTTATGTTATTAAGTAATTTACAGGAAAAAGGAGGATTTCTACAGACAACTTCAATCAACACTGGACAAGACGTCAGTTGGCGATATCAAAATTCTAATGGGCGACATGAATGCCAAACTGGGAGGGGACAACACACGAAGAGAACTAACCATGGGTCGAGAGGCGCTAGGGGAAATGAATGAGAATGGAGAATTGTTTGCAGAATTCTGCGCATTCAACGATTTGGTGGTTGGAGTCAGGCAGTGTGTTCAGGCACAAAGATATCCACAAAGCGACATGGATTTCACCAGATGGACACACTAAAAATCAAATCGACTTTATCTCAATCTCAAGAAAATGGAGACGCAGTCTACTTAACACAAGGTCAAGAAGAGGAGCAGATGTAGGTTCACACCTCTCACTATCTAGTGCAAGGAACCTTCGAAATCAAGTTAAAAGCCTTCAAGGAAGCTGGTGATAGACCTCATTTCAAGTACAACACTCGGAACAGAAACTGAAGGATGAAACTACAAAGGAGATCTTCAAGGCAGCCATCAAGACAAAATGGGAGACAGTGAGCAACATCCCTGAAGAAACCTGTGTGGAAGAACACTGGAACTCTTTGAAAGCTATGTGGAAAGAAACCTGCACAACCGTATTAGGAAGGAAGAAGAAAGAAGACAAGGAATGGATCTCGACGGATACCTGGAAGCTGATAGAGGAGGGAGAGGAGGATGGTGAAGCAGAAGATAAACCAGTGCAAGGATGCTCAACGACAAGAGGAACTGAGCATAATGTATAAAACACTGGATAAAGAAGTGAAGAAGAGTGCACGCAAAGACAAAAGACACTTCCACAACACACTGGCAAGTGAAGCAGAACAGGCTGCAGGTAGGAGAGACAGAGACCTGACGACATTGTATCAAATAACCAGGTTGCTATCAGGGAAGAGACCAACACAGATGAAACCAATAAAAGATGAAGAAGGAAATTTAATTACAAAAGAAGAGAAACAGAGGAAACGATGGGCCGACCACTTCAAGAAGCTCTTGAATCGACCACCACCTGCACTTCGTCCAGAAATACCACCTGCAGCCGCTGAATTACAAGTGAACATAAATCCCCCAACGAAAATGGAAGTCCTGAACGCCATAAAGCTACTGAAATGCGGGAAAGCAGCAGGACCAGATGGGATCCCACCAGAAGCATTGAGAACAGACGCAGAGACAACAGCGGCCATGCTCACACCACTATTGCAGAAGGTGTGGAAGGAAGAGAAGGTACCTGGCTAGTGATTGGAAGAAGGGTTACCTTGTCAAACTGCCGAAGAAGGGAGGCCTCAGTGCTTGCAAGAATTGGCGCGGAATCACTCTCCTGTCCACCCAATGCAAGTAAAATATTAAGCCGCATCATCCTGGAGAGGCTTAAAGATGCACTGGATTCAAAACTGCGACCGGAACAGGCAGGCTTCAGGAAGTACAAATCATGTGCAGACCAAATTGCAACGCTTCGTATCATCATAGAACAGAGTATAGAATGGCAATCAGCTCTCTACCTCAACTTCATCGACTTTGAGAAGGCCTTTGACAGCGTCGACCGAGAAGTAATTTGGAAACTGCTTCAATACTACGGAGTACCGCAAACCTTTATCCGCCTCATTCAACAACTATATGAAGATGCCACATGCCAAGTAATCCACAATGGGAAGCTCAATGATGCCTTTGAAGTGAAGACAGGAGTGAAACAAGGTTGCCTACTATCCCCCATGATATTCCTTATTGTGGTGGACTAGATCATGCAGCAAACAGTAGGCAGCGAGAAGAGGGGGATACACTGGACGACAGAAAAGAACCTAGAAGACTTGGATTTCGCCGATGACTTGTGCCTAATGTCACATAAACTTGAAAATCTGCAGGCAAAAACTAACAAGTTGACAGAAGAGGTGAGACAGAGAAGACGGGACTTCAGGTGAATATAGAGAAGACAGAAGTGATGAAGATAACGCACCACCACCAACAACAACAAACTCCGATCACCGTCAATGGGAGAAACTTAAAGGAAGTAACCTCCTTCACCTATCTAGGCAGCACTGTTCCAACTACAGGCGGCGGCACAGACGAGGACGTCAAAGCCAGGATCGGGAAGCAAGACAGGTTTTCATTAACCTGAAACCAGTGGGGAGATCTTCTGCACTCAGCATGTGGAACGAGATCCGGATTTTCAACACCAAAGTCAAGTCAGTACTTCTTTATGGATCAGAGACTTGGCGGGTTACGAAAGGGATTTCCAACAAACTACAGACATTCATCAACAACTGTCTACGCTGGCTCGTTACTCAAGATCAGATGGCCAGAAAGAATAAGCAACAAGGAACTCTGTGAACGAAGCAACCAAGAACCTATCACTCAACAAATATGCACTGGAGGGAAGTGGAGATGGATTGGCCATGCAGTGAGAAGGCCGACTGAGGACATCACGCGTCAGGCCCTCGAGTGGAACCCCCATGGGAAGCGACGAGTTGGACGTCCGAGGGTGACATGGAGGAGGTCGTGCGAGGAGGAAATGAGAGGTTGTGGGCAGTCGTGGAGCCAGGTTCAAAAGATCTCAGAGAACAGAGGTCACTGGAGGCGTGCTACTGAAGCCCTATGTTCCACTAGGAACCCAAGGGACTAATAATAATAATAATAAAGTAATTTACAGAAAGCTTGTACTAATAATATGTAAACTCATAATTTTTTTACCATTCCGTATAAGTAAAGTTTTATAAAAAAACTTTCACTTCATAGAAACTACCGTATCTGTACATCAGCTACTATGCATGACGATATCTGATTACTGACAGGAATATTAATTGAGAAACGAATATCTGTTGAAGTTTATCAACTACATCAGAAGTAAACTGAAACCAAAGCCCATTCTATTCTCACTCTAAGAGAAGCGTTAATATGACACTTCAAAAGGAAGAAGAGTCGAATGGTACTTTTTTGAGATGGAAGCTGAAATCAAATAGACTCAAATAGGCAAAATCCATGTAGAATCCTGAATACAAATATATGGGTTAAAGTTGTTATTTGGCAGGTTCAGTGTAGCACGCAAAGAACAAGTGGATAAAAAAAGTCTGACATCAAAGAAGAAACAGACGTATGAGAAGAGAAGAAATTTGAAAATTAAGGTTAGTGAAAATATTCAAACTGAATAAAACGTTACCGAACGAGACAGATTTTCAGCAATGTCACCAGCAATCCTCGACTAATGGTTCCCATAGTCTCGGAAACTTGAGCCGGATAGATTTCCTCACCCTACATGGCTTAGACTAACAGTCATGAGCTTCATGTACTGGTGCAACGTCTTATTTTAGCCATCCCGATCATGCTTTCCACCGAATCAAACTTCCAGTATCGAAGGTCAAGGTAGGTGTTTGTTGGGTGTGCGAAACGTATGCCCAAAGCACCTCAATCGATGAAGGTTCGCAACATCATTGACTGATTTGCCTTCCTAGCCAAGTTCATTTGGTCTGACAGTGATGCTGCTCACATGATGATTTTACCATATGCGAGAAATAGTACGAAGAAAATTACGGTCAAAAACCTGTAACCGCTTCATATCTTTTACTTTCAGCGGCCATATCTTACAACCGAAAAACAAGGTAGAATAGGCTGCAGCAAAGTGTGCTCGCCCTTTAATAGGTATTAATATATTGGCCAGTACCACAGATGACTCAAGTTGTCAAATGTCGAATAGGTCTTCTGCATCCGAGCTGAGATTTTGTCAGCAACCAACCCGTTCGGAATGAAGCTGAAATGTGACTTTGGTAATAGCATGCTACGCAGTTAAGCTTATGATTGTTTGATTTCGATATGATAAAGAGTTAATTTTCATTCTGTTTAACAGGTAGACAAATTCGAAGAGACATTAGAACATGGAACAAATGAAGATATTGTATAAGAAAGACTATCGCGTTAATTTCCTCTCCTTTTTGTTTATTTATCATCAAAAATCTGTAATTAATTACAGATAAGTAAAGTTTTGCCGGAATCCAAATTATTTCTTGCCCATTTTTGAATAAAATGGTGAATTTCTATTCATCTTGTCACGTAATACAACCATTGGCATCAAGCTGAACACTAAAAACATGGTAATAACTAAAATCTTGGGGTACGCAAAATGTTCACCATTCACAAATGTGCTTATGATGCATAAACTTATTCTTTGATGTGGAAGAATTTGACAAAGAGTCCTGCATTCAGAATTTTGTATTCGTTAGTATTTTAGATTCTTAAAAACTTGTTGTTGTGAGTAATTTACATCACTATCTGAAATCACTTAGAGAACCACTGAAAGGAGACCTGAAAGCACTGGATAGCTAGCTATTTCATTTTAGTCTAGTAATCATCAGCCATACGCACCTGTTATCTTGTGAGAGATAAAGCTCAACAGTGTACAGTCTCACAATAAGCACATAAACATTTCGCCAGTGAACTGGAATTCAGTGGCCTAGTTTAACATTAAACATTAAAGCGGCTGAAAAAAGAAAGATATCATTATACTTCCGGCAGACAAAGGACGCACTACAGTAGTCATAGGCAAAGAAGACTACATCAAGGAAGCAGAGGAATTACTCAAAGACGAAAATGTATATCAACTACTTGAAACCGAACCTATCCAAAAATTTGAAAGCCAAATCAATAAAACCTTGAACAAACTCTTCGACGCAGAAGAAATAACAAAGCAAAACAATGGAGGATGAAGTCGAGTGGATCTGTCCTTCCTCGGTTCTACGGTAGACCAAAAATGCACAAACCAGATATTCCTCTACGACCAATTGTCTCACTTCCGGGAACTCCAACATACAACATATCAAGAGAACTTTGGAGAAAACTGAAACACCTCGTTCAATCATGCGGACATTCCATCAAATCACCAACGGAATTCTTAGAGAAGATCAAAAAAAGTAACATAGAAAACGACGAATTAATGGTATCCTTCGATGTCACAACACTATACAGATCCATCGAACCTCAATTGGCTAAGGAAACTATATCTGTCCTGCTCACTAAAGACGCCAGCATTACAGAACTAACAAAACTTCAATGTTCAAGTCTGATGGAACTCATCGACTTTTGTTTGACAACATACTTCCAATTCAACGGCAAGATATGAAACAGATGAATTCCAATAGGATCACCAATGTCCAGACTGACTGCAGAAGCAGTGATGCGGGGACTAGAAGCCACCATCCTACTTGTGATCAAACCAAAATTCTGAATTCTCTAAGTAAACGACATTCTTATCATCATTAAAAAAGATGATGCAGAAAACACCTATAGCTTGATCAACAACATTTTCAATGACATCAAATTCACAATGGGGAAGAGTCAAATAACCAACTACCATTCCTGGGTGTTCTAGTCAGTAGAAAAAATGCCGGAAAGCTGGAAACCCAAGTGTACAGGAAACCAACATACACTGACCAAATCCTCAAATACAGTAACAACAACCCAACAAAGCACAAGATTGGTTGGGTGCAGACTGTATTCAAAAGAATGAGAACACACTACAGTACAACAACTTCACAGAGAAACGAAGAAAATTACTTGGTATCCACTCTTAAGAAGAATGGCTACTCACGAAACTTTATCAGAAGATGTCTATCCCATATATCATCGACTACAATGTCATCAACAGAAATCAACAAATGCGTCATCCTACTGTACCTGAAGAATGTATCAGATATCATGATAAGATTACTGAAACCACTTGGTAGAATTGGTGTGGCTCATAAAGCAGCGAATTCCCTGGAAACATTATTATGCAGACCGAAGGATGCAACAACCAGAGAAGACAGACCGAATATCATTTACAAAATCAACTGCAATAACAATAGTCAAAAACACTACATTGGACAAAGTGGTCACCCTCTTCGCCTTTGTCTACATGAACACCAATCGGCTATAAAATATCACGACATTTCATCACTCATTTCAATGCATGTGGATAATAACTCTAGACATGAATTCAATTTCGACTATGTAGAAATTTTGGATGGAGAGAGGAAACACAGAGAATATCAGAGAATTCCTATAAGTTTTGCATTCAGATCAGTCGACCAGCAATCAATAGATGTATAGACATGATAGACCCAATCTATCAACGAATGAGGAAATGATAAACGACAGAGAGGTGAGAGGTGAAGCAGAGGAACAGCCAGCAGGAAAAGCCATGTAGTCAATGACACAACAGTTGAAAGAAGCAACTAATCACAAGCCATTGGTCAGGACAAGTTACTAAATTGCTTACGGAGAGATACTGACAACTCGCTTCATACTGAAGTCAGTGGTAAAGATGTTGTCTAACAAGACGATGAAAGCTCCACGATTAAACCACCCAGCTTACAGAACTTATTATAACCAAGACTACTTTATCATACCTCTGTCTTCACAATATACCATGACAATCGCTAGTGTCATAAATGGACATGCTTCCTTATTTCAGGCTTAGTTGACCTTACAGGTTGCAGTTCCTCACAAATACTTCAGGAATGACAATCTCGAAAAGATTATTTAACTAGCAGTAAACAGTTTATTGTTTTGTTTGAACCGTCTCTAATAAATTTCAAAGTAATGTTTTAGTTATGTGTTGTGACAGTAACTGAAGCATGTAACTGATGATATTATCGATTAGTGACCAAATTCATGCAGGAAATATTGTGCAAATTATAGGATCTATAGTCCAAAAAGACAAGACGAGAATAATCCATAGAATAAGTTTAAAGGACTGTTAACGCCACTATTTTGACTAATCCAGTCATCGAATAGGCCAGAACATTTATAAGTATCAACTTACAGTTAAACGATCTAATGTATCCTAGCTGATATCAATACATGTAGATGAACACAACCACAACTTCGACTGGAACATTTCGCAAAATACTACAACAATTAAGCTCAAAAGCTGGAAGAGAACTCTTGGAAACATGGTAATTCAATCAAATACCAATCGACAAACACGTGTACACTGATCCAACCTAAAGGCTACTAAAAAGGAAGCAGTCAACTCGAAATCAATCAAGCAAACCAATAATCAGAAATTAGGTCAAAAGCATAGATCAGACGATTACAACATTTGTGAAGGTCAACCTCTGATAAAAAGGGAAGGATTTAATCCTATTGTAAGACAACAACACTCAAGGTCAGCAAACAGCCTTCACAAATATTCTTACAGCTTGAAAATGGTTCACTTCTTCTTAAAGTAAAAATGCTGATGAAGTTTCCTAGCTTGGTGAGTGAACGTTCAGTAAGAAACCTCGAAGCTTGGAAAACACCAAACAACTAAGTCTAAATTTGTCTCATCTATCCATAGTGGTCGGGTACTAGACATAATACAGTAAAATGGTATTACTTACTAATGACGTTCCAAGCACAATTTATTGCTTATAATCATATCATATTCCATAGATGTTTCTGAATAGGTTCATATTCATTATTTTACATACAATACATACAATATCCATTAAAGTTCTACTTTCAACTTCTTTTTGTGTTTTCACAATATTTATTTACACGTTATTTAATCAATCATCTCATAATTAAGTATCACATAAACTGTATTTATCTAACCTTTGATCAGCTTTGATCATAAATTGGTGTATTTTCCTACGGTATAGACTAGTTTTACTAGTCCTTACTAGTGTAACTAGTAACGTGGTTATTGTTATCTTACTAGTTCTTAATTTCATATTTTACTATCTTGTAACTCAAAAATCATCGTGATTCATATGATACTTTAAAATAAGTAAAGTATACGGAAATTACTCATTAGGGGTAACTGATGTAGCTGTTTTTTTCTAGTGCGTAGCATCAACCGAAGTCTATTGATCTAGATTGCAATATGGCCAATAAGCCGTTTGAGGTGACACTGCGTTACACTTCGATCAGTCCTAGGTATCAAGTAGTTAATTATTTTGAAGGTTTGTGAGAAACTGATTGGCTCCCCATGGATTACCATAGGCTGAAGAAACATTAAAAACTTGAGGAAATGGAATCTATTCTGTCCTAGTATCGGACTCCTCAGCAGTGCATCTCAACGACGCACAACAAAGTAATCTCTACAGACCATCAATGGAATACTCCAGTGGTCATTAGTGACATATCTGGAGACGGATCTCCTGAAGTTCTAGTGAAAAACCAAGACACGTACGGTTAACCAGTTTGAAAGTGACTTCAATGTTAACGATGATATTTGATAGTGGTAGGAATATATTGCAAACAGGTAGAATTAAAGATAAATGGACCATTAAGTTCAAGCCCAGCTCCTGGTAGGGGATCACTGTGAGACTTGACAATGCTAGACTCAATTTTTCGTAGAAGCACAGTGTGCAAACTGAAAAGTGTCTATCTAGAGAGAAATAAATGTCCAATACTTTTATCAAATCTATGTTTCTGCAAATGGTGTCAGCTTGTGACAGAAATTACCTTCGAGAACGTATTTTTCTATGGAAAAGTAACGTGAATATCAGTGACTTAAACTCTGTTGAGACTCCGATTTAGCTTGAAATAACACCGTCACCGAATTACAATAATATCAGTCTGCCAAACCGAGGCTATCTTGAATAGTCTTACCGACAGTTCGTAATTATGAAAAAATTCTGTTGATCCAAATTATTTCAAGTTGGCGTTCAAAACTGACTGACTTTAGTTGAGGAACCGTTGGAAACCAGACGGCACTGGACAGCTGTCTCTTCCTAGTATGTGACTGCTCAACAGTGGGCACCTACGACTCCCTTGGGGATCGAACCCAGGGTGTGGGTCTGAATCCTATGCTTCATATTTTCCTTCGCTTATCAGTTGGAAATATAGCACCACCTTCATTCAGTATGGTCGCTGAAAACCTGTTTTCACAGCTGACTTGATTATACGCCACCGTCATGACTTCTCATTAAAACTTCTGGGAATTCCGTCTCGAATTACGTCACTGGACAGTAAGTAATTCACTTTGGAATCTGATGAATACCAACTTGAAATCAACAAATCTCCAACCTCTTCTTACTTGATTCATTTTGAGGTTTACTATTAGATTTTAGGAGTCAATCAGCAGCAAGCGTTGTTTTACATGAGTTTCGTGCTTGTTGACATTCAGCAGCAAGGTGTATCTACAGTGGTGAATAAAATTGTGTTCTCTAAAACATTCACATTTGAAGTATTGAAGTCAAAGTCTCCGTTTCTAAGCTATTCAGATCATAGTTGACCTCTTGAAGGATTAAAGTGTGCATATGAAAGAATTATTAAAAATCAATATCTCAAATTGGAACGATAAACTCAGATCATTTCTGAACATGTAGGATCAGATGGCTGTAGAAGTTAGTATCCAGTGATTGACTTGAGAACTCAGTTATTTCTGTTTAAATTTAAGCTGAAAAATTATACTTACAAAAGTACTTTTGAGTTTCAATGACCGTATCTATTTTTCAAATCTAGGGCATATGATATAAAATGAATTTGATTTATAACGTTTTGAATTTTTATGCAGAAAGCTCCATTTTCATTTGAATTGTTTATCTAATTTTAAAATCTGGAAACTGATATTTATACAAACTTTATAATAAAATCATTTGTTAGCATAGAATCTTCAAGATTTTGTTCAACTTTTCCCTCCTCAAAAATATATTTCTATTGCCTATTCCATTGTAGGAATAGCAGTCTTATACCCTTCTAACGGTGACTAAGGAAAAGCAGGCTTTGAGCACAGCAGAACACAGGAAACTAGACCAATTTCAAGCCTAGTTGAGTATACTATGAGGAAAATCTCACCGTTAACCAGGTCTTGAAACGTAGCCACACCAGTAGCTAACACTAGATGTATTTATTCACCTAAAGGTGGCATTCGACTATGCTGATCGACAGTGAAGTTTTCAAGGCTTCCAAGTATTTCACTTACTTGGGAAGTCGGGTCAGCTTTGATAGTTCAGTGCTGGTGAAATCCAATCATGGATATAGTGAACTCGACTGACTTACTAAGTCACATCACTCGTGGTACCATTGGATATTTGATTATCCATTAATGACTAGCAGTTCTGCGCAGCACTTTACTCTGTCATGCTACATGATTATCAAACGTCACCTTTAAAGGCGGAAGGTATAAGAAGCTTGAAGGCATTTGACTGCAGTTTACTTCGTAGCAGCACTCACGTATCATGGAATCGCCAGGTGATTACTGCAAAGCCTAGGCATAGAGTCTTGAGCAAGAAGTGATGCATTTGAGGAGATTCCTAATGTCAGTTGATTTATTTAGCCTAAATATATTGGTCACGCATGCTAGTTACCATCATTCCTGATAAACAGTGATATTTGAAGGCGGTTGAGGCTGAGTAAAGCTGATAGGGGTTAGACTAAAAAATGGGATAAGTAAATGAATTCTCTGAGTATTGATCATACATTACAATGATGCATCCACGCATTTTTTTCGTCATAATCTCTGTATCATATTTCGTTATTTGTTTAAACTCCTCTTATTCTCTCCTTTGGGATTTCTAGACCTTCGACTACTTACTTTTTATTTCCCTACCTTTCGTCTTTTTGCTTCTCATCTTGATGTGTTGATTTGAGAAGTGACAATTGGTACATTAAAGCCACGTCTAACTTTGGTACTGACTGACTCAATTAGCTAATGAGAGGAAAATGAATCGTGAATCGAGTTTGGTTAATCATCGTTTCAGATGATATTGCTCCTGATTTCAAATAATATAACTTTATACTTGTATGTTGTATCCATTGTAATTCACAGCTCTAAGATATCATGATGAATAACAGGAAGAAACGTGTACAATGCTGATTAAGTTTAATATTGAGTCACGGCGCTTTAATTTAAGGATTGCCATTAGGAAGATTAGGTTGGCGCTTTGGACTTATTCTAAAAGGTGATAGTGTACCCAAAAATGCAACTATTTCACTTGGATTTGCTGTTCTTTTAGATTTATAGATTTCAGGTTGGGATTCATCATGGACTGACATCAGTTGGATCTAGCTCATTGATGACTACCTTCCAGAGGTGATTCCCCATAGTTCCAATAGGAAGTCGTGACTAGTGGAACAAACTTGATGGTCATGAGACAAATACTCAATGGTGATATTGGGTGACGGTCGCGCTATATCGTGACCCAGTGGCTCAATGGTAACGTGCTGACCATGGAACCTGAAGGTGCTGGGTTTGATCCCTGTTGGGGTCATGGGTAAGCACCCCTGGGGAGTCCCATACCAGGACGAAAAATCTATCCAGTGCTTCCAGGTTTCCAATATTCTTCCGACTGATGTCACTCTATGGTGAATACCAACTCTGCATATAATTCAGGTTCATGCTAAAATGAATATTTCACAGAAGTCTAACTGACTACTCGAAAAATGGTAATATGTTTAATGTATATTTTGCTACTTGAATGATATTATTTAGACCATTTGAATACATTTATTGACCATTGGAGAATAAACCATTTCAAACTCTCTAGCCTTCAGTGCTGAATAAATTCTTTCGATCATTTTGCATTATGGCCACCAAGCTAGGAACTTATGACTGCTTTCGGCAGGAAGTCTGCTTGAATAGGTCTCATGCCTATTAGCCCTCATCAACAAGACATATCTGCAACTTCGAAAGAACTGATATCCCGTGTTAGAATCAAACCTGTGTCACCTAGAGCTACAGTTACAAACGTAGCATTGACTTATTTGAATATTTAAGGGGTTCTCAAGAAAATTATTCATTTAAATCAATTTAAACTACAACTATGCTTTGATAAAAGTCAACTTCGTAGGAAAGCTTGTTTTAATAAGTGTTTACACAATGAAACCAATCCTTTCTAATTTCATGAATAAGTAGTGATCTTAACAACCTTATCAACTGTACAGTTCTCTTCAACGATTCAACAGAAAAGTTTGCTCCATATTGAAGCATGAAGTGATGGCTGGCAGACTCCACTCGGATAGAAGAAAAGTATTCAGCTGATGAGGTGTGGGATTCTATTGTTAGCACTCACTAAACAGCTAACTTCATAATGAAACGTTTGATTGAATTGAAGCATTTTTAAATGTAGGCGATACATTAACTGCTTTATGATGAAAGGTAATATCTTATATTATTTTACTTCATTACTTTAAGTTGGTAATGTGTTTTTGCACACATATTTTCCGGATATGGAATTGAATAGACGCAGGATAACGATTGTAGAGGGATAACATCGTATCATTTTGTTTCTCGAGCTTCATATCAACTGCTAGAAACCCAAAGTATTTAAATATCACATAAAAAAAAATTTAAAGCTGCTTTTTGCATTTAAAAGACATATTATGGATAGTATAACAAGGAATTCAAACATCGGGATACAGTTAAAGGAAGTGTTAAAAAGTTTCACTTTGATCACCTCACTCTTATATATCGTAAACTCAATATGTGATGATGTTTTTTGATTGTCTAAGCCGTAATTGACTGGAATTGAAAGGAATTTTTTTTCAACATATAAGAAAGTTAATCACGGTTGATAGGTACAACACTGTAACTTCGAAAGTGACACAAACTATGATTAGTGACTAGTTCAAAACAATATCTTCAAGTATAGATAAGTGATTACACAATTAACTATTTTTCCATACATTTTATCGATGCATAGTAATTCCATATATTTTCTGGTTATCTCAGGCTTCTTCTGATATATTAGAACTATGTTAAAGGGAAATGGAATATTTGAGATATGCTCCATGTAAGCATAACTTCTGATATTTGTAACTTAAGAACTAATATTTTATTGTAACCACTATTTTAAAAAAGATGGCTGAGTTTTCTTCTTCTTCATATCCAAGAACAGTATGTGTAAAATATTATATAATGAATGGTAGCTAGATGGATCATCCAGATGTCTGATTCATCTTGGTGTGTCACAGTGAAATCCAGGATGTGCTTTTCACCCTGTTTAAGACTCATTAGCTGGTCATACTTGCACCCCTGTGAGTGATACTGTCCCAAATGGAACTCAGACCCTAGTATCCATCACTTCAAACGCCAGAACGTTGTCCACTAGACCAATGAGGAATGAGAACCATTTCTTGTGAATATCTTGATACTTGTATTTCTCCGTTGCTATACAAGGTAGAATTGGTAGATCTCTGTTACCAAAAGGCTCTTATGAAAGGTCTTGGTACTACTGAATATTCATTATGTTGCATTCATCAAAGTTTTGAAAAGGTGGCTGTGATCTAAAGAATCGACAGTGTGAAGATTTCTGACAGTGGCTTGGTTTCGCCTAAGTGATAAGCATCACATTATCGATGGCACTTGTAGAACATAATACTAATTAGCAGCAACTGGATCGAGCTTTAACTATGAAATGGTGGAGAATATTTGTAGCTCAGGTGGATGATCTTGTCTCCATTGTGTTCTCTGATTTGGGTTGTTAATCGTAAAGTTTTCATCGTCTTTCCAGACAACATCATCAGTACCTTTTTCATTATGAAGTCAGCTGTCAATATCTCTCTGTGAGTGATTTAATAGCTTGCCGAAGGTACTAAATTACTCAAAATACAACCAATAGTTTTCACTATCAATACATTTCGTAAAGTAACCCATATGTGATATACTTCACTTCGTACTCGTTTCATCACGCTGGGTAAAACTTTCGAGTTATCAGCTTATTACTAGTGAATAGAATTTTTTTAAAATGCTTATTCATTCTCCTAAGATCATTTCAACGTTGAACACTGAATACAAACTGTCGCCATTACTGGCAATATGATATAAGTTTATTAAAAATTTCCTACTTGACTTCCATAACTATTTTTTGACATTTTAATGCTCGTTTAGAGAAATTTAATGTTCGGTTTCTTAAAAAATTGGCTATCTTTTATCCTTTCGACATAATCATGAAATATTCAAGTTTGTTTGTCCTCTATATGCTGTTAAAATAGTTTGTGCGATCAAACGTTTCTCTTGTGCTTTTAGTTTATGAAAAAAGTATAAGCATTTCAGAGAAGATTCTTTTTTCCACGATTTCATTTTCAAAGCTATAAAATCGCAAATTTATTTATTTTTCAAGTGTAAAGATTTGATAGTTAAAAACGGTTTGTCAACATGGCAACACAAATAGTTGAATTTGGAGGTTTGTAGGGATTTACGATATTTTAAGTTGGTTTTCATTATGGTTTGATACCAGTTGCAGGAACATTTGGAACCTGGTAGTACTGGACAGTTCTTTCGTACTAGTATGAACTCTTAAGCAGTGCGCACCCACAAACTCGCCAGGAGTGGAACCCGCGACTTTTAGGTTCCGTGGCCAGTACATCACCTTTGAACAGTCCCTTACGGGTACGAAACAGCTGCCCAATGCTTCCAGATTCGCGATGTCACACCAACTGATGTCATTCAGTGATAAAAACCAACTTAAAGAAACACAAATAGTGTCAATGAATGAGCTGTTATTAAAATGAAAAAATCAAAAATCTGTGGTGAGTAGTGAATATTATCAAAATAAGTTTGGACAAGAAGTTTCGTAACATGACATAGTTCGAAACTGAAGTATGACAAGACAGAGCATAGCAGCAAGAATGAGTAACAAATTAGTATCAAAACAGAAGAATGAAAGGAAAGAGGGGGGGAGTAGGGGAGATTTCAAAGACTAAAACTAAGACCATGGAATAAGAAGGGGTTAAGCAATCTTCCTTTGCTTACACATTTCAGGTTTCTCCATATAGATGACAAGGACTTCGATGCTGCAGAGAATACAAAGACAAATAACCTTCTGGAGGTTTTTTTCATTTTATTGATGACTTTGTACCAGGAGGTTGTTGAGATATGATGATTCGTGTTCACGAAGTATTCAATTATAGCACTCCTTATCACTCCACTGTTACCTCCTTGCAATCACACAGGATAGTGCTGTCGAATCCTTGTCGATAACAGTCACATCAAAAGACCTTCACATCTGGCTCCACAAAGCAGCTGAGTTGATATATGCACATAGAAGTAGTCACATGCAAAAGTTTCTCCTTTCACTTGTTAGAAGTCGTTGAGAGACAGCAGAATATTAGTCTCAGCGTTCATGTAAGTAAAGAATGTTCTCATCAGAGTGTTTGATATCCTCCTGTCAGACAGTCAGCCACAGAATCACTTTCGACGTTCACATTTATATGGAGTGTCTTTTTTGGCACAGTGGTAAGGTTCTCTTTGTGAGGTGTAGACTTGATGTGTTTGTCTGTGAAGTGTAATTTGAATTCGTTTTCAATCAGGATGTTCTTTAGAGTAGAAATCTCTTCTTCTAACACATCGAAACTACAGATTCGTCTAATGCGAGTGAGAAGAGATATGATCAGATTTCACTTACGACCCATAGGGACCCAGCTATTGAAGTTCGTCAGTTGACCACTCTATATTGGTTTTCTGTGAATTGCAATTCTACAGCTTTTTAGTCTTAAAAAAGTTAGTTGCATGAAATTGATCAGTTGGTTAGTAGTTAAGTATGAAATAACTTCTAAGGTAACAGAATGGTTCGTTATACTACTTAGAAAATCCACTTTAGTTGAATTATTTGACGTATCATACAGTGAAACAGTACTATTTACTGGATTATGTTTTGCTCATAATTTATTGTCCTTAGTTATACAAAGATAACTCGTTAATTTTGAGACAAGGTTTAAGTACATCGAGTGATCACGGAAGGGCAACGAATTTCATGTTGTTTAGTCGTGAGTGCTGACTGGTTTCCATTGATCATTTTACGATGTGTTCAATCGGAGCTCGAACAGCTCATTGTTAACATCATTGACTACAACCCTTGGTGATTCAAGTTCGAATCTCAGAACAGACATCATTTCCCTTGAGGTTGCAGATATGCCTTTCTGAAGAATGCCAAGAAGTACAAAACCCTGATGTAGGGCTTCCTGCCTATTGCCTCCAGTCATCTCACACATAGTTATGAGATATGATTCTATCTCCTCCTCGTTTGTGATATAGGTAGTAAAATTCGGGATATACATAGAGAGTAGATGCTAAGATATTCCCACCCGATGCATTTGGTATTGATTCGATAAACAACGAGTCTGCTGTCAATCTCCCTATCTCTGCTCACTCCAACTGAGTTAGTTTTATAGGACTGACATTCTGTCACTTTCATTGTATTGTGTTTCGTGTGCAGCTGTATGTATATCTGTTACAGAGCTTTTCTTGTTGTTCATCATCTTAGTAGGGTCTACTAGTTTTGATTTAGCGAAGTTTTTGTACTGAATGGAGTAATTGACTTCGGTTAACTACTCTGATTTATGTATTTGACCTCGCAATCATTGCAAAGGATTCAGTAAACTAAATTATTTTGCCCAATTGAATGAAAAAGATTTTTTTAAATCTAAAAACCTTGTTTTCAAGTTGGTTTGTGCGTGTAAATGCCACTCTAATACCAGCTGTAGTGAGAATCCTATATAATGTCTCTGATATGAGGTAAGCATCGATGACCGAATCTGGGTTTATCAAAGTAATGCAAAATACATGCAACAGGAATGAATCAACATCCGTTCTCGGCATACAGAGAACCTACCACATGTAACACAAAGAAGGATAAGAAATAATTAAAAACTGAATAACCAAGTCTCAAAGTTACGAAGTTACCTTGACATTGTGTCTGAAATGTCTAGTAAACAATACTGTATCGCTGAGTGATACACCAAATAATTCAACTAAAATGTAATTTTCAACTATATTACTTAGAAATGTTCTCTGCATGAGAGTTAACCAAGGCCTTTGAAAAAGCAGATGAAATTTAGGAATTTGCCTCATGTTCCTGTGACAAATATGATTTCTGTTGAAAATAAGCCCAGATGTTAGCATGGGTAAGTATGAAATCGATATGTAGGGTTATTGTGTTACTCTAGGTATCTGAACCCACACAGTAAACGACTCTAAATTTGTGAAAATCGTTTTTTAGTAAATCAGTGGATTGTATACACGCAATGAAAATAAACCGAGAAAATTTTAAGAATGTGAAATGTTTCTTTTTATTGACTTCAACAAGATCTGGATATCGAAAAGATGTACTACTTCTATATTAGATTTGTTTATTTGATTTCTAGTACACAGTGATCTAGTATTATTTACTTGGTGTGTGTGTATGTGTGTTATAAATCAAATAAACAAATCTAATATGGAATTAAATTCTACTACAGTGCTCAAGTTCTACACCTATATTAAAGATGTACTGCTACTTTTGGAATTTTCATCTTGCTTAACTTTCGATTACTAAACTCATACACTTTGAATTCTTAAGGTTTGAGGAAATAATGTTAAACTTCGATCAGTCAGTCATTATCAACATGAGGCTGACCTTATTGCATAACTGTTTTAATAGTTATACTTTGTGTTATTTCATCAAAGAACAAAGGCGTCGATATTGAAGATAGATGAATGCGGAATGAAGTAAATAAAAAGTAGTAAAAAGTCAATAGGAATAGGTATTAAAGCCATAATGAAGTTTGATATGGTTGTTAAGATGAAGATATTTTGTAGGTGCATATTAGTCAACGAAATTGATTCTGGGGTATATTGGTTCTGGCTATCACATAGAGAACCACTAAATAATCATTTGCAGATGAGATAGCTCGAGTGAAATAAGAAATGTATCCTGAATGATTTTTGACCAAGCTAATGAGATTTACCGATACCCGTCAAAATCAACTTACGAATGAACAGATTTCCATAGTGGTAGAACAGCTGGTTATCAATTAAATATTCTTTTATGAAATGAAAGATTGGTTCATCTGTATTCTATAACCAGTTGTTACTGAAGTTTTATTGAGGATTGTTATGTAGTAATTGTATATAAGTTCTAAGCATGGAACTCTGATACAGCCCTAAGGTAGTATACATCACGGACTGACATTATTTGGAGAATCATTAAGAACCTGGAGGAACTAGGCACCTGTATCGTCCGAGTATTGAACTCCTCAGTAGTACGCACCCACGACATTTCCGAGAATCGACACCAGGACCTATGGATCTCGCGTTCTAGCTGAAAAGTTACTACCTTTCTCTTGAGATCTGAATGTCTTCAGTTCGATCCCTGGTAGGGTCATGAGTTTGTACTGCTGAGGAGTCCCATACTAGATATCCAGTGTTTCCAGTTACTCACTGCTTCTCCAACTAATTTCAGTTTGTGGAAAATATTCACTCGAAAATAAAATCCCCAGTAGCTTGAAAATTCATCAAATACGGTTCATTATTTTATTTTCTTCTTGGAATATAATTTGTCATATTGTAGGACTGGATTTAGTTCTTATAATTTGGGTGTACTATGCTATGGCATGGCTTAAGTCAACTGTAAAATGTCTTTACAACTTAGGATTTTCCTGTGCGCTACACGACGGCATCTGAAAGTACTACTACAATCAGAAGTATTTTGTCCATACTAGTCGGAGATGTGAGGCTCTATATTCAGAATACAGTACCGATAAAATTATCGATCATCTCACAGTCATATACTATTCAATGCTGACTTAATTCTATACAGATAACTCTCTAAACAGAGTTCGCATCTCATACCACCAGTAAAAATCTTCGTTGCATTAATTCTCTCAGTATTGTTCACATGGACGACAATGTAATAATCATTCACATATGAGCTTCATTACATTTGAAAGAAAGAATTATGTAGATATAAAGTTGAAAGTAATGCAGATTAGAAAAAAAACTGAATTTATGATGGATAGTGACTAGTAGTGGAATCCAGAACACACGTTTCGTCCTATTTAGGACTTGTCAGTTGGATGTACTTGCCTCCCAGTGAGCGATGTTGTTTGCAATAGGACTCGAAACCGGGACCAATTGCTTCAAACCCTAAAGCGTTATCCAATAGACTACCTAGTTACGGTTGGCAATTCTAGTTTTTGATAAAATAAAAAAAAATTAGATCACTTGATAACTTTTTTTTATATTTATTTTATTATCTTTTTAAAAAAAAATTTTTAACCCTTTTTGTACAAAAAAAAGGGGGCCAAAAAAAAAAAACAAAAAGAAAAAAAAAAAAAAATTTGAAAAAAAACGTACGACACAATTTCAAAAAAAAAAAGAAAATTGTTGGGGCAAAAAAAAAAAAAAAAGAAGGGAGGAAGGCAAAAAAAAAAACAAAAAAAAAAGGGGGTATTTAATCCCGGGGTAAAAAAAATAATAAAAAAAAAAAAAAAACAAAAAATAAAAAAAAAAGAAGAAAAAAAAAAATAAGAAATAAATCCCAGTTCTGAAAGTAACTTCCTTTCTACGACACTTCCCCCCCCCGCCATTCCCTTCTTCCAGGCCCCACAAGTCTCCTTTCAACAACCATCCATTTTCTTTTTGGTGGGTTTGTTGGTTGTCAGCCAGCCAGCCAGCCAGAGTTGCTTATTCTTACTATTCTGACCATCTCATCTGATCCTTAGTGTCAGCATCGAGTGAGTGTAGACAGTAGCTGTTGATGGATGTCTGTAGTTTGTTGGAAGTGCTTTACGTGACGCGCCAATTCTCTCAACCATCACATAGAAGGAAGCACTGACTGACTTGACTGACATTAGTGTTGAAAATCTGGGTCTTGTTCACGCCTTATGCTGAGTGCAGTGCAGTGCAGTGGAGTGCAGTGGAGTGCAGTGCAGTGGATCTCCACACTGATTTCAGGTTGATGAATAAAGGCCTACCTCGCTGTTTTTCCGATCCTGGCTTCGACATCCTCATCTGTGCTACCTCCGCCACCTGTAGTTGAAACGATGCTACCTCACTTAGGTAGGTAGTTGGGAGAGACTACTTCTTTTGTGTTTCTCCCATTCATCGTGATTGATGCTTCCTGTTGTTGATGTTGTTGTTGATCGAGTTCTCTACTAGGACGAAACAGCTGCCTAGTACCCCAAGGTTTTCAATAGTTCTCCAACCGATCTCAGTCTATGATGAATACTATATTATTTTAGATTGTTTGCTTGACGGTAAATTCGATGCTATGTCTAAGGCTTGTCAAATGGTTGCAACTAAGAGGCTGCAGTTAACTTAAGCATTCAAGCATATATATGTATATATAAATGCAAATTAGGTAGTATTTTCTAAAATTGGAACTGACCGGTGCACAGAACTTGACAAAATGTGGAGGCTTATTATTTTACCATGAGAAACTTCCGCAGGTGAAGAATGATTTAATAATTGTCTGAATGCATTTGTAGACACACCTGTTGTTGATGCCTTTTCCAAATATTTGAATTCATTTTCATTCTTCAGCAGATGCTTTATTACTTTATTTTTAAGGCCTCCACAACTTTCTCTGTTCCCAGACATTTAGTTCATAGATAGACAGACAAAATCAGTGTAGAAGCTTACACACACGTGCATACTTTCAGGTTGTCACTGTTCCCAATAGTATATAAATAACAAATGGACAGAAAAAGAGTGATATCAAAGTAATTAAAGTTGTGAGAGAATGAGCAACTTGAAGACAAAGCTTAGTGCAAATATTCAGGCTTTAGAAGACGATTTTCTGGCACGTCGCTAGAAGTTCTCAACCACTGATATCTATTTTCTCAGGGACGCCAGCCAAGCAGTCTAAATCTTTCCAGCTCATACCATCAGTTAGAGACTTCATGAACCAGTACCACTTCTTGGTCTGATCACCCTGAATTCTCTTCCAACCTAATCCAACTTCTTCTAGTATGGCATGAAAAGATTGGCAGTAAATTGGCATGAGCACTACATGTCTAAGCCATCTCAGTCGACTAAGGTTCACAACCTCAGTAATCGTCTTACCTGTCTTACCTAGTACTTTTTACCTGACCTATAAACTGCTGACTTGGTGCTTTCACTAGATGCTAGCAGTGCTACGAAGGCACCTATGGTTAAAACCCTGTAACCGAACCACATCTTCTATATTTAGTGGCTATGTCTCATAGTTTTAAATGAGGACAGGATGAACCGCATCGCTGTATACTCGTCCTTTGATGAGTAGTCAGATTAAAGGACGAAACAGATGTCTTGTCAACTGCATAAGTAAGCGAAAGTGTTTGATTGTCATACGAAGAGTAGGGGTTTACGGTAACGGAATCAAAAAATATCTGTAGAATGTTTATGTGTGGCTGAGATTACGCCGAAATTAAGCAAAGTAGTGAAACTATGCAAAATGCTGACAAAATGAATCGACCACAAATCATTCTACGACTCTATGGTTATCAGAATTCTTCAAACATGAGTGTTTGAGCATTAAGCTACATCTTGGGGAAAGGGAAATTTTGACCACGTTTAATCGACATGTCAATGAATTCAATCTTTAAGAAATGAAATATGCTTTATATAAGATAAAAGTAATGGTAGAAAATCGATCTTCTATTTATGTGTGTACGTCGATAAAATAGGCCAATTTTTCACCTTCAATAATCAACCAATAGTGATTTATAAAGATAGTGGGAAAGACACGCAAAGTGACCTTCACTACGGATTACTGAATACATAAACTTGTATTGATGATGTAAGTGAATGACAAACCTAACAATTGGCATAGTACTAACGTTGTGAATAGCGTCAGTTAAATAAAATTCAGTATGAACCGTATTGTGACGGTGAATAGAGACAACCTACCGTATTTTATGCACTAAATAAGATGGACAGGTTCTAGAATTCTTCAAAACAACATTTATACGCATGTTGAATCTACCAATGGACCATTCCATTTCATTTTGATGAATACTGAAAACTGTAATAAGAACGGTGTATACAAAACACTGTAACACACTCATATTGCCTCAGAGAAGAGAATTCTGAAAGGAACTTTTATATATATATATATATATATATATATATATATTTCAATATACAATGAAACACTTACGTAAACGATTCAATGATCTTCACCAAGTAAAACAACAAATTAAAAAAAAAGGATATCTAATTCACAGTGTTGTTATCCTATCGTATCGAAAGAAGATGAATGTAATAAGAGTATGTATATTGATAAAGAGGTGAGTGGAGTTTATTATTGCTTCATAGAATGATATTATATGAAAATATTTACCACTTAAATACTAATATACCAAGAAGTTAAACTGTAACTGAAAGAAAACTCTCATAGATGAGGAATGTCTAACCTTTAACTTGTTAATGTATATTTTACATCAATTGAGCTATGAGATTTATTTCTGACTTAACTGGGTCTCATAGCTCAGGTGGTAGACAAGTGGACTGAAAACCCGAATGTTGCTGGTTCCAACCTTGTGGCAGCCTAGACTTTCATTCCACTTTCATCACTGAATCTCAGTAAACAAGACTGCTTAATTGATTTAATCTCTTCTCAGTGGAGATTGAAGAGAAGCCGACTGGATGAAACTAGCAGTTACCTAGTAAATAGATTATCTAAGATAGTGTTTATTGATAAAACCCTTTTACATACTAAAATGAAAATTGATAAAGAAGAAAAATCTTTGTTATCGTTTTATCTCAAACAGTAGTTTGTAGCTTCTGAAACACTATCCAGTTGACTGAATCTGCCTGACCATTCAAATAGTATTTCAACACAAATCACAATTATAACTACAAAGTTTATCTATGATTAAGTAGACAAGGGATTTCACTCTTTAGATTTGTATGTTTGGTGTACAGGACACAGTGAAACAGCATTATTTACTTCATGACGTTTTGAGCATAATTTATTGCTCATAATCGTATCACTGTAAGCACACAGCTTCCAACATCTGATTTTTATAGTATTATAACCTCACATTCTTCCTTTTTTCAGAATGATATTCATCATACTGACATCAGTTGGAGGAATGTTAGAGAGACTGGGAACACTGGACAAGTGTTTCATCCTGCTATGGGACTCCTCAGTAGTGTGCACCTATCACCACGTACTGCCAAGGATCGAACCCAGGACCATTGAGCCACTGAGTCAGAATTTAGTGTTCCATATTTCTTAATTCTGTCAGTTCACGATATAGTGTGACCTCAGTCCAACTGTTCTCATATTCCACTTGGTTGGCTCAACGTGTCACGACTTCTCACTGGGACTTTGGGAATCATCTTTCGAAGCAAGTCACCAATAAAGACTAGGTTAATTCATTTTGGAGGTTTTGTGGGGATTTATTGATTTATAGTTGGTATTGACCATGGGCTGACATTGATTGGAGGAACAGTGAGAACTTAGGAGCACTGGACAGCTTTTCCGTTCAAGTATGGGACTCTTCAGCAATGCGCACCCATGACCCCACTGGGAATCGAATCTTGGACCTTCAGGTTCCGCGGTGAGCAAGTTTATTTTTGTTGGTAGTAAAGTTTTCCATATCTCTGGTACATATGTTGCGTCACTTCTGTTAGGTGTGCTGGATGTTTATTTGATGAACAAAGGTTCAGTAAACAATCTCTTCACCTAAATACACTGCAATGAAGTACAGTGGTTTTATCCTACCCTTTAGTGTGGTTGTATGTCTCTGTATGCATTGGAATAGCAGAGTTCTTTCCTAGATTGCCGATCTTAGTGGGGTCTGTCATTCAGTATTTGCCTAACGTTTTACAGTACGCTAATCTGCCTGACCCCAAACGGCTTGTATGATCTATTCACTTGATCTCACTGTCGTTACATAAAATTCGGAATATTTTTGGATCCACCGGATCTTTAAGCAGACAAAGTTAATCTCTGAGTGAGTTTGTAGGTTTAGGTGCCGCCCTAAATTCAACATTTTTGAGAATCTTAAGTAAAGTTTCTCATATTCCCTTCTTGGTTGACATTTATTACCCAGCACACTGCTCCCCCCTAACTTCTTTGGGGTGAAAGAAAGAAACTGGAAATGAAAAACGATTGGCTATTTCCTCTGTTTAAAAGTCAATATGCTTGAGTGGCGAAGATACTTTCCCATTGAACTAGAACACTTTCTTGTAGAAAAGCTCAGTGACGAATATGAAGTGAAGACAGGAGTAAGACAAGGTTGCAGTCTACCATCACCGATCATCTTACTGATTGCGGTCAGCTGGATTATGCAACAAACTGTGAGGAGAGAGAAGATGAACATACGCTGGACGGACCGATCAAAATACTCCAGAAGATGATTGGGATTTCCTTGGTGATCACTTATGTCTAATGTCTTGTCGCACAAACTAGAAGATCTACAGGCAAAAACTAACAAGTTGACAGAAGAGGCAGGACAGCGAAGACGATACTTGAAGTGAATGCAGAGAAGGCAGAGGTAATGAAGTTACCCGACCAACAACAACATCAACAACAGGAAGCATCAATCACGATGAACGGGAGAAACCTAAAGGAAGTAGTCTCTTCCAACTACCTACCTAAGTGAGGTAGCACCGTTTCAACTACAGGTGGCGGAGATGGCACAGATGAGGATGTCGAAGCCAGGATCGGAAAAACAGTGAGATAGGCCTTTATTCATCAACCTGAAACCAGTGTGGAGATCCACTGCACTGCACTCCACTCCACTTCACTTCACTGCACTGCACTGCACTCCACTGCACTGCACTGCACTCCACTGCACTGCCCACTGCACTGCACTGCACTCAGCATAAGGCGTGAACAAGACCCTGATTTTCAACACTAATGTCAGTCAAGTCAGTCAGTGCTTCCTTCTATGTGATGGTTGAGAGAATTGGCGCGTCACGTAAAGCACTTCCAACAAACTAAAGACATTCATCAACAGCTACTGTCTACACTCTCTCGATACTGGCACTAAGGATCAGATGAGATGGTCAGAATAGTAAGAACAAGCAACTCTGGCTGGCTGGCTGGCTACGAACCAACCAATAACCTATCACCCAAGAAATATGCAGTGGAAGAAATTGGAGATGGATTGGATTTGGCATAAACTGGGAAGACCGATTTGGTACATCACGTGTCAGGTCAGGCCCATGAGTGGAAGTGAAAGGGGAAATGATGAGTTGGGCGACCGATGTGAGGGTGACATGATGGAGATGGTGTGAGGAAGAGATGATAGGTTGTGGTCAGTTGTGAAGCCAGGTTGACAAGAGTGTAGAGAAGAGAGTGAAATGGTGATGTGTTACTGAATCCTTATGTTCCACTAGGAACCCAAGGGTCAACAATAATAGTAGTAATTTAGATTGTGTTTTAAAATCATCATCACTTGTCGCATTTACTCTCTTTTACGAAATTAATGGCCGTCCGGTAAACATTAAATCTAAAATGAATTTAAAATTTGTAGAGAATTTATTTCTGTAGTGACAATGTTGTGTAATGTTTCAGGCAGCCTGTTTCAAAATGTATTGGGTGTAACTGTTGTTATGATAGTTGTAACTTCGCGTTGTTATGCTGGGCTGTATTGCTCGATCTATGTCAGTAGATGGGCTCCTATACGGATGCTGATTTATGATGTTACATTAATCTCGGTGATTAACAAAGGACTCTCAGGACTGGCGTTTTGTTCCTTTTGGTACTCTGCTTAGTGGATAACGCTCTGGCGTTTTAAGCGATGGGTACTTCGTTCGATCCACAGTGGGAATCGCATCACTCACTGGGGTACTGCTACATCCAGCTGACAAGTCCCGAGTAGGACAAAACCCGCCTCCTGGTAGTCTCTGAACCAATATATATTGGGTGTAAATTATAACTGTAAATCTTAAGTGTATTAATCGAAAGTTTGCACATAATGATAAGTTGTCATTTTGATAAAAATTCGAACGAAATTACTTGACCTTGATCACATTAACAGTCAGAATATTTTCTTAACAATTTACTGAAATAAAAGCATAGCATTGTCTGTTAACTTTTCATTTGAAATGTACTTATAATATATCATTCCATTGGACAAAACAGAATCTTTTCATTGATATATTTAAATCTTTGTAGCAATACACTACTAGCTGTAACTATAAGGATAATGTTGGTGCGAAACTGATGACCCTGTCTTGGTAGTTCTGACCAACGTTAAGGTGGTCTTCGAAAACAGGCACTAACTGAGTAATCATGTTCATATGATCAAATGTTGCAACGTATCTCGGTGTTTGCCACGAAATTGCTATCATGTGCTCTGCACTTCGAAACTTTTTACTGAGAGTGGATTTGCTGTTCAAGGTATTATTATTATTGTTATCTGTCCCTTGGGTTCCTAATGGAACATAGGGATTCACTAGCACGTCTCAAGTGCACTCCATTCTCTGAAATCTATTGAACCTGGCTCCACGATAGCCCACAACCTCTCAGCTCTTCCTCACACGATCTCCTCTATGTCACCATCACTTCGGACGCCCAACTCGTCGCTTCCCATCTGGCTTCCACTCGACGGCTTGGTCTGACGTGTGATGTCCCCAATCGGCTTTCTCAGTGTATGCCCAACCCATATCCACTTCCTTCCAGTGCATATTTGTTCAGCGATAGGTTCCTGCTTCCTTGGTTCGTTCGTTCCCAGAGTTCCTTGTTGCCTATTCTTGTTATTCTGGCCATCTCATCTGATCCTCAGTAACCAACCCACGTAGGCAGTTGTTGATGAATATCTGTAGTGTGTTGGAAATCCCTTTCATAACGCGCCAAGTCTCTCAACCGTCACACAGAAGTACTGACTTGACGCTGGTGTTGAAAATCTGGATCTTGTTGCCTCTTTGTGCTGAGTGCAGAAGATCTCCACACTGGTTTCAGGTTAATGAATGCCTGTCTTGCTTTTCCGACCCTGGTTGGCTTTGACATCCTCGTCAGTGCCGCCACCTGTAGTTGAAACAGTGCTTCCTAGATAGGTGAAGGAGGCTCCTTCCTTTCAGTTTCTCCTGTTGATGGTGATTGGAGTTTGTTGTTGTTGTTGGTTGGGTATCTTCATCACCTCTGTATTCACTTGAAGTCCCGTCTTCGCTGCCTCTTCTTCCAGCTTGTTAGTTTTCGCCTGTAGATCTTCAGGTGTGTGTGACATCAGACACAAGTCATCGGCGAAATCCAAGTCTTCTAGGTTCTTTTCCGCGTTCCAGCGTGTCCCTCTCTTCTCGCTCCCCACTGTTTGTTGCATGATCCCTGTTCAAGGTATAACAGCTGTGAAATTATTTTATTTCAGCTGTGATTGAGAGACAGCATTTATTTAATTTCCTATGCTTCTAAGAAGTGGTAATGTATCGGAATTCTTGTTGTTATCAAACAACAGCAGAAAATTGGCTTATAAATACTGTGTCAGTATTTAATATTTTGTGTATAGGAGAAAAAACAGGGATTTTTGGCGACGCTTCCAGTCATACTTAACAATTTCAGAAAGTATCCTGAGTTCACTTCTTACATTTTTTGTAATTAGTAAATGCATGGATTCCATCGGAAACTTTCTGAGTTGATGAAATGGGACTTCCGTAATGGAGCAGATCAACAACGATTTCGCACGCAGGTCACATCGTAGGTGGATTGTTGTTTGCAAGTGAACATGTCGATTTCCGAAGCATTTTAGTGATAGAATGTAAATGTTAAGAACTAATACAGTTTCACTGACCAGATGGAAGCTTATTACAAGACGAAGGCACCAACATCACGGGTAATTCATTCAGTTGCATTAACCACCATTCCAAAGTTTAACTTGAGGTTAGAATAGGCTGCCTCTAGTAACCTGTTACTTTCATCCCATACCCAGAGTTCCGATGACTAGCGTAAATAATGTTACCTTAAATTTTTCATGGCTGAAGATAATTCTCTGAGGTCATTTAAAGCGATGTTTTGTAAACAATCATCTCTCCATATATTTGGATATTCAGATAAGTACTTTTAACTGATATGTATCAAGATTGAAGGCTAAATGAATGTGATCAATTCTAGCTACTGTTAGCTATAGCTGACCACACATACATTTAAATGAATAAACACAATTGGACGTGATTTTATCTTTAACCTGTTCAAAGAGCTTTGATGGGTTTATATGCTTCAACTTAACAATTATCCGAACCTTAGCTGCATAATAGGTAGTTATCATTCTCTGTCCTACACTTCTTGACAATCTACTATTCTGTAATACATTCATTCGGTTGACAAGTGAAGTAGTTAAACATGGATAATCACTTCTAATTGATTTACAAGAATGAAAGAAGTCATTCAAATCACATTTTGGATGGCCCTGAGAAAGGCCTTTTTTCGTTCACTTCCCATCTTGAAGTAGAAATTCACTTCTGGTTCAGTTTTTCTGGAAGTGAAGTGGCTACAGCTGTGGGAGTCAACGATGCAAATTACCTGCTTTTTTAAGAAAACCCCTCTAATTGTCATTGAAATTACCTTTGTGCCATGGGTTGCCTCTAAATGCAGGGCATTCTAGATAAAAGCTGCTTGGGTACGGATTCCATGCGCAGAATATATGGAATGTTTCACGACAACCGTATGTTATCCATGTGCCAGCATGTGTAATGGAGGTCGGTGAATCACTTTGGAGGCAAGCCTCAAAGACTCCTCTGTTGATATAATCCGCCTCTTTGTTTACATCTATATGGTTCATCTCCTCAGAATTCCGAGTGACCAACTCCATAGCCCCTCTTTGATGGTCGACACTGGCGTCTTGGTCCATGGTTAGGTTATTCCTTGGATGAGTAACTGCTGTTATAGGTGACTGAGAAATTGTTTCAAATGAAGTTATTGGTCTTCCACCGTCTGCCACCGTGATTTTACTCACAGCTGAAGCTATCAATTCCATTTCTTCTTCGGGACCACCAGGAAAACTGTGTTCTGCGAGATGTTCTGGACTTGTGTCTACCAGAATGGGTGTCCTGACATCTAAAATTTTCCATACAAACCGGAAGACAGTGCAGAATTGCTATCCATCGCTGAAGAATGGTAAAACTGCCATCCAAATTTGGCTTCTTGACGCGAGGAGGGATGTGAGCACGAAAGTTCAACAAGAACATTTCAGGGATATTCTACGAAATATATAATCAAAACAAACAGGACTGACGTTCTTATCACTATGCCACCTATTGACCAGCGTTCACTAGCCTTAAAGCAAAACAAACTTGACATAGGCTCTTTGGTCACCTTTGAAATGTGAATCTCGCACAACTTAGCGCGTGTACGTCTGCTTCTCAAACTTTTTTAGGGCGACCTTCAAAGATTCTAAGGACGGAAACGTGGCGAATCAAAAATGCTCCATAAAGATCGATTCGTTCTCGGTTACAACACTTTAGACGGTATCGTCACTCATCATGAAAATAAAGCAACCCTTCCTCAGTTTGCTCCGTTTTATAGTGCTTTTCAATTTCGTGCAACCAATCATATGGAATGTTTGCTTGTCCATTTTGATTGGACAACGAGTGACTCAGAAAGTGAGGGGGGAGGGGGAGGAAATGACAGTTAAAAAAATTATTATCGTGGACCAAATGTATTTCTTCCTTCCTTGTATCGTAACCCGATGGAGGCTTTGAACTCCGAATAAGAATGATGGTAGTTTAGTGTTCTCCGAACTTTGATATTTTCCCCTGAATGTTTCATCACCAGTCTCAGTGACATCTTCAGCACTAACTTCATGAAGAAATGAAGCATTATCGAAGATTACACGAATATCTAGATGGTGTTTTTATTGACCTTGAATTTCTTTCATTCGTGTCATTAGATATTCTTTGTTAGAATGAAATTGTGCTGTTTGTTGTTGTCTTCCTGTGCATCATTAATAATCTGTCCAATCAATTTGCCCTTGACTGATGGATTCTAGATTGTAGATTGGGTCTACATCCCCATGTCTATTGACTGACTGCGGAAAGCCGAAGAAAAACATCTTTACAAAGTGTTCAAAACCAATGATTATCCACCCGACTTTATCAAAAAGCGTTTACCAGCAGCATAGTAGACAGGTCAAGTGCTTCAAATCAATAGGCACGTTACACTGCCCTACACCAAAGATATTTCAGAAACAGTCAACTGATTGCTTCGTCTTTTCGGAATCAGAGTAGCCCACAAACCAATGAAATCACTAAACAGTATGTTGTACAAACCAAAGGATCTATTGCCAAACGAAGATAGAGCAAAAATATTGTACAAAATTGAAAGTTGTTGAAGCTATTGTGTTGGCCAGTTTAGCTGTCGGATTGCTCAAAGAATTCATGAACGTCAGTTAGCAGTAAAGCGACATGACGCGGCCTCCTTGGTTTCAGTGCATGCAGACAATCACGATCACAAGTTTGACTGGGAGAATATAGAAATCTTCCAAAGAGCAGGTTCCGGAGATGCAAGAGAATTTTTAGAAGCATGACATTCAAACAAAATGTCAACCGACAGATATGTGGATATAGACCCAGTCTACAATCTCCTTATGAAGAAGACAGTCATCTATCAAACAACAGCAAACTGACAGGAAAAATCATTGATGATGCACAGGGAAATAACAATAAACGGCATAATTTCATTCGAACAAAGAGTATCTAATGACATGAATGAAGGAAACTTAAGGTCAAAGAGGTCAGGGTATGATAAAACGTTTCTTCTCCAACTTAAAATTCGACAACACTCAAGGTCAATAAAAACACCATCTAGATATTCGTGTAATCTTCGATAATGCTTCATTTCTTCATGAAGTTAGTGCTGAAGATGTCACTGAGCCTGGTGATGAAGCATTCAGGGGAAAATATCAAAGTTCGGAGAACACCAAACCACTGTCAGCTTTGAGCTCCTTGCTGCTCATGTTGTCGCTATTGAGCATTTTCTTATTTCCCCTATTGCTTCGTTTCTTATACACCGCTACGAAATTTTTAATAAACTGTAGAGAATAATCATCAATTATTAACGCTTCCCTTATATGTTTCAATTCCCTGTTTAAGTCCTTGCACTGACTGGTGAGTTTCTAGTTCTTTTTTTTAGACATAAAAAGAAACCCTCCCTAACTATAGAATTACATTCTAGCAGAACGCCCAGGTTATATCAATGGTTTGGTTTAGTCGATAGATAAGAAGGCGTGTATTCAAAGCTTATTACTTAGTTTTCATACGGCTAAAACCTCCACCTTATTTAGCTTCATTCTTCATCGCCAAATAAAATGACTTAACAAATATTCGTCTCTTGATTTCATATGTCCTATGATCAAGGTATCGTTTCTTTTCTATCCATAAAGACTGTTCTAGAGAGTTGCATTTGTTATTTAGCATTTAGTAAGTAACTGAATCAATCTCTCTTTATTACTCATGCTCTAAGAATTAGCGTCACGTCCTACAGAACAGAGTCACAGATGTGTTAAAGCGGTCTGATTCAACCTCACCGGTTCCACACAGAGTTAAATCAAAATACTATTTTGAATACTGAATAGCGCTCATTAGAGAGTAATTCTGGAGGCCATCTTGAAAGAAATAAAAAAGTTTCTCATTTAATAATAAAGACTAACTTTCTAAATGAAATAAGGTCTCCTGTTTGGTTAATTCAATGGTTACTAGGATAATCTTCCGAGTTGCTCCTTACCGAATAGCGTGGAACGTTAAATTGGATGAAGGAAAATTAGATCAAGATTACTGCTTAACTGTTCATGAAAGATTAAATTCTATACGTCTCCTTAAGATCAGTTAGTCAGTGTCCACGTTGGACTTGGAATTACTACATAGTGGTCCGAGTTGACACACTTCGTATAAGCAGTCAAGCAAGAATGCACCAAAATGAAAGATGGGAAAATGAGTGGGAAAGTAGGCAAAGTGGTAGAGAGTCATAAGAAGAGAAGAAGAAGGAATGGAGTAATGATGAATTCTAGTAGGATAGTAAAGTTGAGGACTGTGGACGCATTCTCAATACGAAGACTAATTCTGGGCCACCTCAACCAGAGTGTCCAGCTGCCGATTTCTCTCATCATGTGGAACCTTATGCGGGAAGTCGACATATCCACACAGGATTCAGATTGGTAAACTGGAGACTTCACAGACTGATGTCAAGTTTTAGTTTGAGCAGTTTTAATCTTTCTCCAGTCTGAAGATACTTTGGCCAACACAGCCCAATGCGAGAGGTGAATGAACGTGTGTAACATAGGTCCTATCCAGGTAAGTCCCTAAAGATTAAAAACCTTATCAAATGACTTTCCTCTTCCACATAAAACTCTACCGATACATGGTTTATGCTAGGAAACTAGTGGTGGTCGAAAACCTGAAGCCATACAGTAGAACATAGCGAACTGCAGTGTAGTACACTATGCTTAATGGGGAATTGGATATCACAGAGGCATTATAAACGGCGTAATTTGGCAAAGTCAATGGAACCTTTTGTACCTGTGTGGTGGTTTAATCGTTCACTGACCTATCAGGCTTCTTTCTACTTCCCAGATAGGTGGAGTGGTCAACACGCTTAGCCATTTCACTACTCAATTTTAGACAGAACACGAGTGGAGAACAATTCTGAAGCAAAACTTTGCATTTGGGCGGCAAAAAAGCACCTCCTGACATTCTTAAATGGGCACCTAGGATGTCCAGAATACTCTGCACCTTGTCTGCAATTTAGATGACAGGACTTTGTCTTCTGCGTACTGTAGGTCTGCTAAGTAATCGTCTGTGACAAGGTCAGTCCCTCTGAAATCATACAACGTGAGGATGACCTGCATGAGCATGTTTATGTAAAAATTACATGGTAATATGTAGAAGGGACAACATTCACGAATATCATTAATATAGGTGTAAAACTTGGGCACTGTGGTAGAAATTAATTCCACATTAGATTTGTTTATTTGATTTATAACACACAGTGATCTATTATTTATCTATTATTTACTTTATGACGTTTCGAGCATAAATTATCACTGCTCACAATTATATCAACGTAATCACACAATTTTTGATATTTGATTTCTATAGTTACGTCACTTCGTATGAGTTGTTTTTATTGGTAGTAAAATTTCCCGTATCTCTAGTATAGGTGTTGCGTCATTTCTATTACATGTGTTGCGTGTTGATTCGATGAACAAAGATTCAGCAATCAACACACACTCTCTCTCTCTCTCCACATCATTATATTGGACTTGAGTACAATGGCTTTATTCCACCCTATTGTGGTTGTGTGTTAATGTATGCACTGCAATAGCCAACTTTTTTCTAGATTATTCATCTTATTTAGGTCTATTATTCTGTAGTTAGCTAAATTCCTATTTTGGACCATTCTAACTGACCCCGATCGACTAGTATGACCTATGTAATTGACCTGACTCACAGTCATTAAATGGTATTTGATAGATTATATTATTTTGCTTAATTGGTTCCATCGGATAATTAAGCCGACAAAGTTGATCTCAGAATGAGTTTGTAGGTTTCAGAATGCCACTCTAATTCCAGCTGTGTTAAGGATTCTACGTAAAGTTTCTGAGGTACCCTCCTTATACGGTAACACAATGGAGGCCATGAACTTCTTTTGACTCGTGTTGTCGTTATTAGTCGCACTCATGTGACCGTTATTTTTTTTTCGTTTTTTGACGAATATCACTGGACGTACACCATTCACCTGATACCTCTTTATAGGCTATAATAAGCTAACAGGGGTCCGGATACATGACCTTCAACAGGGTGTAGCTACGTGACCTCCTTTTAAAAGTGAGACATTGTCATTTGACCTCACGATCGATGAAGGTGAATACCACCTTCAGGTCGCAAAATATACCTTGTATTGGGTGCCAGCAATTTTGTCTGTATATCACAAGCCAGCATAGGATGAATATCTGGTTGATGCACTGATGACCATGATATCTGAAACCTTTTTCTAGTCTTTGTTATTCTTCAGCCTCATTTAGGCATCTAGTGGTCATAGAACCTCGAAACTTCGACGCCCTTCGTCAGAATGGCTTCTCTTTGGTTAGGGAGAATCAATCAATCTTATTGAAGACTGGTAAAATCAGTTACTGAGACCAGTCAGAGAGAATAATGTCTGAATGCTGCAAGGCAACTAACCTCAGTTAGTTTGAAGAATATATATATATAACAGTTATTGTTGTGTTGCACTATTTGTCTCATAGTAGTATTACGGTTTCGGGCAACTGGTTTTATCTAGGGAAATGAATTTGCGGTAAACCTATCAAAACATTTAGAAAAGCCTGATTTAATTTCAGAAACAGGCTGGAATAATGGTGCCAAAAGTAGATACATGATCATCCAGAAAGACTCGTTAAGTTAGGATGATTTTTAAACATCATTCCATGTCTTAAATAGGCTGGTTTAGACACATTCATAAACACCTTGTTTAAGGGGAATAGTCCACACAGATTATCTAGCAAGAGCTAGCTGGCTGACGTAGCTAAGTTGATAGACAGTCAGACTGATTACCTGAACCCCTTTGGTTCTAACAGTACCATGGCCCAGGTTTTCATTTCATTTTCCATCAACAACCTGTACATATCAGATAATCTCTAAAATGCTTGTAGATTGACCACAAGATGCTCTCATCTACACAACGTTCAAATCAAGCTATATTGAATGAGTTTGTGTAATTCTGCGATGTGTTGCTGATTGCAAAGAATAATTTATTCTTCATCACACCCTCAAATTGCAAGCGTGTATGGATTCGTAAAAAGTCTAGAGATAGACAGACACAGGCAAAATCAACTTATAACCCCGGACACTAGTGCATCAGCGTCCCATTCTTTTCAGTGATGGTTTCACTAACCGTCGTCTTCTTGGTGATGTCCTTAATAAGCCTAAACAGCTGTTAGGTTTTAACTAACACTGATGCCTTCGCCATGTCTCTCATTTTTGCCACCCAACATTGCTTGCAACTGACGTGAATCCTTGTGATCAATTTACGCTTAAGTTGCTTTCGTTTTTCATTGTGGTCAGAGTCAGCTGGAATTAGACTTCTCGGACCAATCATTTTGGATGAGGTTATGGAGATCCGGTGACATTTGCTAACCTTTGATGCCTAAGAATAAGACTATATAAAGAATTATATTAATCTAGTTTTTCAAAATCAAGGTTTAGTAGAACTAGTATATACATGTGGATATGGAGATATGGAGGTATTTACATCTATAGCTGATCCATTTCAAAGCCAGTAACCAGTAAATACTCAATCAATAATCGAGTTTTTCTTCTTTCAAATCATTAGTTCTAATGCAACAATACAAACTCATGATGCTTGAAATGCGATATTCCTCAACAAGAATGATAAGCATTATGCTGTTTTAAACTTTCTAGTCACAATCATCAACTGAAAATTTGACTAATTAGATTGCCTGTATGTAGGATAAATGGATGAGATCGTAACCTGACCATGGAGTAAATATAGCGATTGACATGAGTTAAGAGTTTTACTTTTGTATTTTGTCAGTGCACAAAAATTTTCTCTGATTTCATGTTTTTTCTTTCTGTATACTAGCACATTCTATGAGAAGTGTTTTTGTGGACGTGTCTCTACTTTAGGGTACTTAAGTGGACTTCTGATTTTTTATAGTAGATATACAGCCTTATGAAATCCCTTATCTATGACACGATACAATATCACAGAGTTAGTCAATCGAAATTAATTTGTGCCTTCTTCAGTTCAAGAAGTTTCAGATATTTTCAACTTGTTCACATTGCAAAATCATACACTAATGAAAGGCGAAAAAAATGTTTGACGAAAAAGATTTTCCTTTAACACGATATCATTTATAAAAGTCGAATAAGCTTATTTTCATTTATTAAGAACAAAGAATAGTCTATTGACTGTTTACAGACTGTCATTTGCTTCCAACGCTAATAAAGGAAATGACTATTTAGCTTTCATTGATAATGTCATCATAAAGAAAAATTTTATCCCTTAAATTACATCCTCTTTTCTACATGACATTGTGTGTACATTTTATAGTCGTTCGATAAGGTGGTGAAGATACCCAACCAACAACAACAACAAACTCCAATCACCATCAACAGGAGAAACTGAAAGGAAGTAGCCTCCTTCACCTATCTAGGAAGCACTGTTTCAACTACAGGTGGCGGCACTGACGAGGATGTCAAAGCCAACCAGGGTCGGAAAAGCAAGACAGGCATTCGTTAACCTGAAACCAGTGTGGAGATCTTCTGCACTCAGCACAAAGAGGCAACAAGATCCAGATTTTCAACACCAGCGTCAAGTCAGTACTTCTGTGTGACGGTTGAGAGACTTGGCGCGTTATGAAAGGGATTTCCAACACACTACAGATATTCATCAACAACTGCCTACGTGGGTTGGTTACTGAGGATCAGATGAGATGGCCAGAATAACAAGAATAGGCAACAAGGAACTCTGGGAACGAACGAACCAAGGAAGCAGGAACCTATCGCTGAACAAATATGCACTGGAAGGAAGTGGATATGGATTGGGCATACACTGAGAAAGCCGATTGGGGACATCACACATCAGACCAAGCCGTCGAGTGGAAGCCAGATGGGAAGCGACGAGTTGGGCGTCCGAAGCGATGGTGACATAGAGGAGATCGTGTGAGGAAGAGCTGAGAGGTTGTGGGCTATCGTGGAGCCAGGTTAAATAGATTTCAGAGAATAGAGTGAGTGCACTTGAGACGTGCTAGTGAATCCCTATGTTCCATTAGGAACCCAAGGGACAAATAACAACAATAAGGCTGTTTAATATGCGTTTTATGAAAACTAATTGATTTAAAACCGTTTATTTATGATATGTGAAAACCTAAGAATGACAAATCAGAAGTGTGTAGGCTATTTGTTAACTTTTGGTCGGCAATATAATAGCAAATTCTTTCTTTCCTCATCACATATAAAACAGTGCTGAAAGCGCTCAGATTTCTAACTTTTAAAGCTAAGATCTAAGAATTTTGTGGATGGCCAAGGAGTGAAGTTCACATTTGTTCATTATAGTTTGAGATATAAAATTTAGGGGCTGAAATTGCGACTCAACTTCACAGAGTTAAATACAGTATTGACAAACAATTTCTAAGCTGTTAGAATTGGAAATGAATTGATTTACTAAGTTCTGTTCAACACCTGTACTGAAAATCCAACCTCCTCATTTCGTGATTACCGTTTATGGTATGATGGGGATTGTTAACTTATAATGTGGGTTACGTGATTAGAATCTAAGTTATGCTTTACTCTAGGATGGACACCACATAATTAATCCCTTCAAATTTGAAAAATACAGGCTTAAAAAAAGCTTTAAAGAAATAGGAAGCAGCGCTGAATAATCATATATTGCATCATTTTTCCTGAAGAATTCATCTGAAATAGCTACTGACAAACTAACGAACAAAGCCTATATAAAACCTAGGACACAGGTGCATCTACTCATGTTGCCACAGCAGTACAAAATGAACAGGTGGATAGAAAAAAGAGTGATATCAAAGGAGACAAAGTTGTTTGTGTCAGAGAATAAACAAGCTTTAGACGGTAAACAGTGAATATATATATGCGCCATTGTAACAAGTTTTCAGTCATGTCACTAAGAGTTCTCAACCACTGAATCATTTCGTTTCAGGGACTTAATCCAGGTAGTCTACATTTCCCCACACGGCTGAGACCAACAGTTAGGGACTTCAGTGGCTGATGCCACCCACATCTGGGTCTATACAACCATGAACGCTCTTCAAAGCTAGTGTGACTTCCCGCAGCATTACATGTCGAAGTAGGTGGTGGCTGGTGATGGCATGCGCAGTACATATCGAAGCCAGTGTAAATCAACCAAACATAGGAGATGCTACGAGGACACTTGTGACGAAATCCCAATAATCGCTTCATATATTATACTTTAAACGGCCATTTCTCACAGCTGTATAGTAAGAGAGAATGAATTGTGGAGCAGTTAGCTGATACTTTGATAAACAGTCGGAAATCGAGCAAGCGAAATTCCTACTAGTGTAAAAACATAACGAATGGTTCGGGTTCACTGAATGGGCTGCTCGGCAATGGGAAGATATGTCAGTTTCACCAGGTATATCTAGCTTTCAAGAAATGGAACGCTAGTTTGAATCCCGCTGCATCTACTGGGGTAGTATAAGTAGCCTTCATGCAATAGGTAGGGCTCATTACATACTGCAAGGATGTGCATAGGGCTACTGAGTCCATTTCACTTTTTGATTCTTACCTCTTCTCAGTTAAGGTTTTATCATATTTTTCGCCAATCAATAAATTAGGTAATATTCGATCAAAGTGCTTGCTTCTAATGGGCAAAATTGTTTCACAAGTCATGAGAAATTAAAAAAAGACAATTCAGCGAAGAAAATTTTCTTTCCGCAGAATCATTTTCAAAGCTTTACAGTCGTAATTATAACCACAACACTATACTCTATAGCTGTCTAAAGGATTGTGTAAATCCGTCAACAGCTCGATTCTTGAGCATTTGGTCAATGTTGGTCACTCTACCCTACTAGGATCTTCCCTCAAAGTCACTTATAAAGTGGAATAGAATATTTGGAAGGGAGTACCGCTATATCGCCTGAACATAGCACAAACTTTAGCAATTTGACGGTCCAAGCCTGATCATTGCGTGTTCTAAAGAGATACGTTCAATGTCTAATTTTACATTGGTCGTAATCTCTCTAGGATATTTTGTTTATTTATTTATTATTGGTTTATTTATTATGATCCTGTAAGGAATTTTTTTATGACAGTGAGTTGACCCGTTTAGCCATTATCACCCTATGACTTTGTTGATCGTTTCTGAAGACTTTGTATTGATTTATTAGCTAGCTGCCAATGGATATGTATTATGTTGTAACTATGATTAAACAGCTACTAAAAATAATTCATCGAAAAGAACTTTTTCTTCGCTTAGTTATCTTTTGTTAAAGTTTCATAACGTACTTATGAGGAGTGTAGAAGGGAAAGTTACACACACTTATGGTGTTAAAGTAAACATACAGTTAAGAAAGAATCTATTTTTGTAATCTGTATGTGAAATTATGGTTTGAAATCTTGCCAGCTTATGTATTAGATCTGAATGCTGAGCAGACTTTAGTTAACAGATTGCAATAGCCATCTCTCTCTGTCTCTCTACTGTTACCTATACAAGAGGACTATTCTTATAATTCGAAAAATTTTGCATCTTCATGCTAGATACAATGCCAACTGGTAATAATGTACTGTGAACGCGAAACTATGAGGGCTGGGATTGTGTAATTAATATCTTATACTTTGTGTTTAGAACCTGCAGTGGAGTGAACTCTACGTTCAAGAGCATCATTTTAAATTGACTTTAATTGTTCAAGCTGGTATTCATGTTGAACTGTTATCAGTTGGAGGGGCGTGGGAAACCTAGGAGGACCTGGTGGATGTTTCGTCCAAGTGTGTGACTCTTCAGCCTGATGGCCATGAGGACAAATAATTAAGGGTGATATTTGATGGTGGTCGCGCTATGTCATGAACTGATAGGAGTAAGAAATATGAACCGTTGGATTCTAACCCAGTGGCTCAATGGCAACGTGCTGGCCAAGGAACCTGAAGGTTCTTGGTTCTATACCTGGTGAGGTCATGGGTGCGCACTACTCAGCAGTCCCATCCAAGGACGAACAAGCTGTCCAATGCTCCCAGGTTAGCGGTATTCCTCCACCTGATGTCAGTCCATGATGAATATCAACTTGAAAAATCAGTAAATCCCCAAAAACCACCAAATTAAATCAACTTTAATTAGCTAACATCAGATTGGCTATTAAGTATATCTTGAATAGCTTACACTAAAAGTATTTTAACAAACTGTTAAGTGATGCACACTCTAATCTCTGAACAACTATATTTATTTGTGTTGATGGGTACCGTAAAAATAGAATCACCTTAACAACTGGTGAGATAACTTTATTTTAACCTGAAAGTTAGTTATTTCATTTGTAAACTCAACAAATTTGATTGGTTACTTTAGTAGTTAGTGAGAAATTCTGTTAGCCTTACGACAGAATCTAAGTCTGGAGACCAGTTTACAGTCTTAATCCAAAGCAATAGTGATTATATAAAGACCCATCTAGCACCCACTGAGATGTCTAATCAAACGTTTTTCATTTTAAGAGAATTTGGTCTTCCTAGTCTTTCTTGCAATCAACGAAATAACGAAACCTGATTGATTATTTCCACAGTTACTGGAATGATCTTAATGTCACTTCGAAACCAGCTTTTGTTTTATTTTTATGAAGCTGACATCACAATGAATGTAATGTATATGAAAGTATGTATATAAATCAGTCATTTATTAGTGGTTAGCGTATGCCATTTTCCGTTATCAGTCGAATACAATCCATTACGGAGATGAACTAAAGTTGTGGAGTATTATACTTTACTAGAGTTACCTGAAGTAGACAAAAATCGTGAGAATTGTACGAACTAACCACTTAATACAAAAAAAGTGAACAGCATTATAACTACAAACGTGTCTTTTTGATTTGTGCTACAATATCCTTGTGTATCATTAGCTTTAAAGCATGAAATAAAGGGGTCACGTGCAAGCCACTCAGTTCACTGATAATCCACTACAAATCCATGATGTGCTTCGAGAATGACTGATTAAAGAAATTTTAACTGAGGACTGTAGTCATTCAGAATGCTGAGATTAGGTGTCAAGGGGAATGGTCAATCACATAAGGCACTAGATATTCGCTATTCTACACTCCGAATTAAAAGATACTGAAAAGTCAGAATCCCTGAATTGAATAGTAATAATACATTGAACGTTACAACTAGAGATCAACAATGTTAATGGCTGACTTAGGATTCCTTAACGACATCGAAATACTGATTTGATGTTCTCTGATTCCTTGGTTGAAATGATTTCATTTTGAAAAACTACCTTTCAATCAATCAGTTCCCTTCAAGCTGGTCAAATAAACATGATTCTGACCTAATGTGTACGATCGACTGTTCACTATTTTCAAGAGTAAGACCTTCATAATGATTCTTCATACTTTTGGTTACGTGTAAATATGAATTGACTACCGTTTTTATAAATTATACAATCTGTTGTACGTCGTCGACCTAATTCATTATGCTATGAAAGTTAATAATACTCTGAGATAGGTATGAAATATTGTCATTCAGTGCAACAGATCAACAGTTCATGGCTTCACTATTACAATAAATTGCTTAGAACTATTCAGTATGAGATATTACTCACTATGATGTCTGATCCCTTTTTTGAATTCATGAACATATTACTATAATTTATACTCAGGCAATATCGAGGCATCCGCATAGAAGCCTATATATCAATAGAGGTCGAACATTTCGATCCAATAAAACAGCGGAGAATTACAAGTTATCAATGAATAGTAATAACTACTACTCGTTGTACACCTTGACGTTTGAAGCGATGAGTACGAGGTTCGAGTCTCAGTGGGAAAAACATCACTCCGCACTGGAGTGCAGGTATATCCAGCTGACGCGTAAGCCCCGAATAGAACGAAACGCGCATCCTAGATTCCTCTCCTAGCCACAACGAAGTAAATTACCATAATTAACACTCAGGCAATATCAAGGCATCCGCATAGGAGCCCATATGTTAATATATGTATAGGTCAAACGATTCGACCCAATAAAACAACGGAGAATTACAAGGGTATCAGTAAGTAGTAACAACATACTACAGTCTCGACAATTAAGAAGTGACTTCCACTTAGGCATAAGTAACAGGAATTCATATACGTCTTCTGAGATATGCCCTCTTAGCTACTAGACATGCTTATTGCTTCATTTTTCAGTATAGATCCTTATAAAAGTCTTCTAATATCAACATTTTACTCCAAAATTTTAAACTAGTAATTATAGAATTCTATAAATCTAAAATATCCAGTAGTCAGTTTCTTCTAAACAGATTTTTTTTGTTGAAATCTTTTTTCCATGAAAAACTGCAGAAAATAAAACTTTTGATTTTCGAACTCTTGTTTGAATGAAACAGCTTTTATCCAGTTAAAAGAAATGTGTAGGTAATATTATTTCATCGTATGAAACAAGTTAAATCAAGTCAGTTGATCAGATTCAGAAGGATTCAACAAATTGATTTATATTTCAAGTGATTAGAAGTAATCAACAAGAAGGTGTACTTTATTTGGATTTTTCGCTGATTGGGACTTGTCAACCTTCAGAAAATTAGTATCTCCACTGATCTGAACCCACATTACCCAGTTTTACAATGACAGTCATTACCACCGACTTATTTAGACTAGAATCCAAAGAGCGTTAATGAATAGTTTCAGTGACTTTTAGATGATTCCATCTAAAAAGTAGCAAGTCTTGGATCATATGAGTAATTCACCTGTAATTTATTTTACCCCAGCACTCCTTCATCTGAGTTTGAATCTCTGAGGAGATATCAGTCCCATTGAACATGCGGATAATGCTTGCTAGTAAGTTTCAGATAGCATAAGATCTAAATTCAGGGATTCCTAACAGCTTCTTCCAACCACTTTGCAATAACTACAAATGAACTACAGTAGTACTTCTTTTAGCTTCATGACCACATAACAAACATGGTAGATTGGATTCCATCAGCGTTTCAGACTGGAAAACAGGAAATTAGGTTAATTACCTATAAATAGTCAATATAAATTCATTTATCGGTTGTATTCGTTTCCTGTATATCATTTATGACTGACTATCTTAATAAAAGGAATACATTTATCTTCATTGTTTTCACCCTGCAGTTACTACTCCAAGGTTAAATATGTTTTCAAAATGAAGGCAATTAAGAAATCTCCACAGTCCTTCATATTGAACTAATTTACCCCTCATTGGTGATTAGCTTCGAGAGGTGATTCTGGAAGTTCCGATGAGAAGTCACGACTAGCAGAGTCAACCAAGGCAAACATGAGGATAGTCGGCTTGGATGGAGGTCACACCATATCGTGAACTGACAGAAGTAAGAAATATGAACCACTGGATTCCGACCCTGGGGCTCAATGGTAACGTGTTAGTAACAGAACCTGAAAGTCCTGGGTTCGATCCCTGGCGATACAGACTCATGGATCCTCACTGCTGAGGAATTTGATACTAGGACGAAACAGCTGCCCATTGCTGACAGATTTCCAATTTTCCTCCAATTGATGTCAGTTCATGATGAGTCCAACCTTAAAATCAACTAATAAACCTCCACAAACCTTCATATTGCATTAAGAAATATTTTCGCAAATTTGGGACAACAGGTTTAGCAGAATACGATGAATTATTATATTGTGTCGCCTTCTCTTCAACTGCATAGGGGCTATAAATTCATAAGGTATATACAGAGAAAAATATAATCCACACAATTCACTTATCAAGAAGATGATAGTTCATTGATTGCATGACGAAAGAATTGATGCAGATTCAGGAGGTTTAAATGAAATAACCTCTGAAGTTATCCTGTATTTATGTAGTCAGATTGTCATCCTGCTAAATGTGACTGGTCAGAATGGAATAGAAAATATTACACAATTGCTACTTATGGATATATTTGTAATTCTCTATTTTTTTATTGGATCGAGTTGATCGACCTTTATTAGCATATGAACTCCTATGAGGATGCCTCGATATTTCCTCAATGCTAATTATGGTAATTTACTTCGTTGTGGCTAGGAGAGGAATCTAGGATGCGCGTTTCTTCCAGTTTGGGACTCGTTCAGACTCAACTACTCCTCCTGAGCCATGCAATGAGGGTGGGAGAACATGTACATAAATGGCTTCGAATGAAAATGGAGTGGGAGACTGTAATAAACTCTAATGGAAGACGACCCTCTTCATCTATAGCTAAACATATCATAGAAACAGGTCACGAAATTAATGTTCAAACAGCTTTCAAAGGTTTAAGTGAAAAAAAATCAGGCACGTATACTGAGATTTGCGGAAATCAAAGGAATAAACAAACTGGAACCACCTTTATGTTTACAAAAGTAATTTTTTTACACACTACACCTACCTTGGTAAACTTGCTTTTCTTACCAAGATTAGGATCAACTATGTCACTTCCTGTTTGTTCTCATCTTTCTTAATTTTAACCTCCTATTATACTAATTGTTGTATTTGTCCTCCCACTCTTCGGTTTAAAATATACTGACTTGACAAATAAATCTGTGATCAGATTGTTCAAAATATATTGGGCAAAATACATCACTTTGTTTAGATGGACTTCGTTTTCTAATTAGGCTATCGACATTACGTAAGAGTACGCAATGAGTTAATAATGTAAATAGAGTAAAAAAAATTTTCCATAGGTTAAGATTGGAGGCTAATAACTAAGTGTTTAAGTGGACGGTAAATAATTCATGAGGTAATTTTTCCAGGATGGTTCTTATCTTGCATTGAAATGAACTGTAAAACCATTCAAAACCACGAAGCATTAGATACTTAGTTAATTCAGTTTGAAACAACCGGAGAATGTGCACATACAATACTACGTGGATTTTGTCCAGAAAAGTCATCTTTCTTGGATATTTTGTAGTCATTCAGTCATCTGATTGAAATGCCAAGTTTTAAATTTTTTGACTAGCGTCTACTTGTATATGACCGACACCAGTCAAACACCTAATCCAGTTGACTTCATGGGTTACGAATTCTTCTAAGAGCTTTAGAAAATTCTTATCATGACCATTTCTAGCTGACATAGTCCTCCTTCAACTGACTCTCATTGGTACCAGTCATTTGACAAATAACTTTGAAAGGGAAAGGGACAAGTATTCATTGGTGTATTATGGTGAATACTTTTAACCAAAAGTGTTACTGTTTGATCAGCTGTAGTGGTATATGCTCGGTTAATAAGAGGGTAGTGGGTGAAAATCAAATTTCGAAAGTGAACAAGTTTTGACATTATTTGTGTTTGTTGAAGTTGACTGAGATGGATACAGTAGTTGTCATACGTTGACGTCAACCAGGGTTCCGTAGAAGATAGGTAGACACTAGAAGGCTATTTAGTAATGACTTCAAATAATGCCTTTTGATAGAATGATAGTCATCTTTACTCCCGATTAGGCCTACTCCATAGGTCACAACTGTGACTAGAAATTCGTGAAGCCAATCACCAGTGAGTATTCGATCAGAGATTAACCAACTTTCATATTATGACGTTACAGAAGTGAAGCTGCCAAAGCAGCAGAGTTACCTACTACGTCACTTGGATAAAACAACCCCCTCCTATGAAACAGGTAGCCAGTATTACTACTTTTATTACTTGTAACCTACTGGTATTATTCTGTTTAAATAAAACTGATGGCCGTTGCACAAGAAGTAGCTGTCATGTCTTAGTGGCCTAGTGGATAAAGCTTTGATGCTTGAAGCGATAGGTGCTTAGGCAGAGTCTCAATGAAAACAAAATCACTCACTTGGATGGAGGTGCATAAAAATGATGAATCCCAGATAGGACGAAATGCGCGACCTGACTTCTACTGTTAATCACTACAAAGCAGACTACAGGATAATAGATAAACAAGCAGTATCAAGGGATCCGCATACAAGCACACATGCCACCGGAGGTTAATCATTTCGATACAGAATAAGAACAGGAAATCAGAGGTAACAACAAATAATAATGAGGATTAAGTAAAACTGATAAAAAAGATCCTATTACACTGGTCAAAATGAAAACCTGCTTTTATTATTTCTCGTATGTAAATACAATGATTGTGACACTGACACTGACAACAACCGGTGGGGCCAATCACATTGATCATGAGGACAGTCACTCAACGACGAAATTTGATGGAGGTCGCGCTTTATCTTGAACTGACAGAATCAGGAAATATGAACCATTGGATTCCAACACAGTGGGTGGATGGTAACGGAACCTGGAAGTCATGGGTTCGATAGGTGGTGGTGTGGGGTCATGGATGCACATTGCTGAAGAGTTTTATACTAGGACGAAATAGATGTCCATTGCTTCCAGGTTTTCATTGTTTCTTGAACGAATATCAGTCCATGATGAATATCAGCCTGAAATACAATGAAGTTTATATCTGGTATAATATTATGATGGTATATATTTCTCTGAATATGTGTTCAGTTATATTGAACTCCGCTTATGTGTTGGTCGATTTCGTGATAGTAGACAAAAGAGGAAACATAATAAAAACCTTTATTCAATAGTTCGTTGTAAATGCAAAACATTGCGCTAAAAATAACCTTGATACATTTGAAATTGGCCTAAAATGCCTGAAACTTCTAATATTACCGGTTAATCCAACCAAATATTTACATATACATTTAGATGGTTATACGGAAAAATTCTCTCTAACTCTGATTTAATCTGAATATATATTCACAATTTTTCAGCTTCTTTGAGAATCTAAAAGGAAATATTATGCGTCTTAACAATGTGATATGTAGCTGATCGATGGATCTTCTGTCAGTATTCATTTCAAGGTGAATCCAAAAGTAAATTACATCACTGATGTGAATTATTCTCTTCTCACTGAAGTCATCACTATTTTACTCCTTTTTTTACTCATCCACTATGATACCCTGGCGTAAAACTTAATTAAACAGAGTAGTTAGGGTGTAATGATACTTCTAATTTCCCGTTGCTATACATCATGAATATTCAGTAGTATGGACGCATCTGCATAAGAGTCCATCTGCCAACAGAGATTGAGCAGTTCGGCTCAGTATAGCAACAAGAAATCACAAGTATCATAACAATAGTAACTGACCCTCTTTGCATAAGAGGCGGCTATCATGCCCCAGTGTCTAAGCGGATAACGCTGTGGCATTTGGAGCGACAGGTACTGAGTTCGAGCCTCAGTGAAAACAACATCACTCATTAGGGTGCAAGCACTTCCAGTTGACAAGTCCCGAATAGGACGAAACGCGCATCCTGCATCCATCTGCTAGTCAGTAAGATCAATAAAACAAGTTAGGAGTTTGAATTTTTAAAATCTCTAATGTGTTTACTAGATAAAGTGACTGAAAAGTTCTGTTGGAAGTATATTACAGAGTTGATCAGTAGCGATCAGCATAGAAAAAAAGGAATCCACTATGGGTGATGCACACTAAATAATTCACTCGTTTTCTTAAAGCATTTTATGGAAATTAAACAAATCATATGAAAATGGGAAGAAGAAAAAAACAGTGCAATAATCTCTAATAATGTCAAATGCTTGTTATCACATTATTCATGACCTTATGGTCCTTACGTATACGTAATTGAAATTTAAAACAAAGATTAGTTCTGTCAAGTGTATCTGATGTCTTTTTTATGATCCAATACAAATCGCTTAAAGACAGACACTGACAGCTTGTTATGTTGTACGCTAGTGTATTAATAAAGAAACTATTAGAGGAAAAAGACAAAAGTCGATATGATATCTTTAGTAATCAAAGAAAAGGTTAGAAAAATATATTTAAAAATCTATATGTAAGGTTTTCGATATATCATTCAAATATGCGGTGGGAGTGAATCCGAACCTATATGGACGACACTGATTTATATTTTCCAAAGTCTACTGGAATCATTTATGATTGTCTCACAGACCTTTACAAGGAAACCTGAATGACTTTACGCTGATCAAATCAAATAATTAAACGTCATCAAACAAAATTATCTTTGTGTTATAACTACGGTATAATACAAGCAACAACACTAATACTACACCCATCGCACAAGAAGAGGCTATCGTGGCTCGGTGGTCTAGTGGATAACGCTCTTCTGTTTGAAGCTATCGGTCTCTAGTTCCAGTCCCCATGGGAACAACAACATTCACTGGGAGGCAGGTACATCCAGCTGACTAGTCCCAAATAGGAAGAAATGCGCATTATGGATTATACTGCTAGCCACTATCCATCATTACTATAAAGTTATCTTTGTTGAAGAATACTGCGGCTTTTTCAATTATAATCCAACTGAAATTAGTTTCTGAGGTGGGTGAGAGTTTAGCGGGTATATCACATGCTACATGTAACTAATATAAAGAAGCTTCGTGGGTTGATCAAGTTATTTGCCTGTTTCAGGTAGTAATATGCTCCTGATATCCAGATTTCGCACACAGTGATAACGCCATATACAAATGGTACTGTAAAGTTAGCAGCAGTCGTGTATGATAAAATCACCATGTGAGTAATGTTTAGTTCAGTCAAAGGGTACTAGGTAATTCGAGTAAGTCAATGAGGCTAGAAACCTTCATCGAATGAGACGGCTTTGACATGTACTACGCATGCTGACTCACTGTCGACCTCAACGTGTCATGCTAGGAGAGGTTAGATTAGGATGGAAAAGGGTTCAGGGTGAATAAACCAAGATTTGGTACCAGTCCGTGAAGTCTCCGATAGATGGTTTAAGGTGCCAAGGAAGATGTAGACTACCTGGTTAGGCTCCCCGAGAAGAAAGAAATTAGTGGTTGAGATCCCTTGATGACATCAGTTCACAATTTCAAAATTTCCAATATTTTATTACCGTGTAAACAAGAACTTTAAACTTACAAGTAACTCATAGCTTTATAAAAAGGAATTAAATATCCTAAGAATTTGCTTTAATGTATCAATTCTTTTTGAGAGGGAAGAAAGCATTAATTCAAACAAAAGTGTGGAAGAAAGATTTAAATTTATGAAATTTGCGAAATTACTCAATATTGCCAATAGGGATGAATGAAGTCACATGCATTTTTATATGAAAATATATTAAATTTCCTAAAGTACTGACTATAAAACACTTTTTGAAGTCATATGATATTACTTCATATATTTACTTCGCAGTTTTTAACTTTGAAGAGTGAGTGATGTATTGTATATCTCTGCATTCTCTTCAGCTGCTAGTAGTAGGCTATAGGTAAGTAGTCAGCTAATGAAACAAATATAAATTAACATATTATGCAATGTAGACTTTACAGTCCATTAGACGGGGAAGTCAGAAATATTTATATGTACAGCTAGATAGAATAAAGAAGTTTTTATGTCGGGATTCGAGCGATGAAGTGAGCAGTGTAACTTTAAAGTGATGAGGGAAATAATCAGAAAGCAAGGCGATAATCATAAGCATAACATAGGTCAACAATGAGGTTAATCTGAGTAAAAATGATTATCAAGACAGAAAAGCGAGGAATAGGTAGTAGGGACCGAAAATGTCCCAATTTTCTCAACAAGGTGGTTGTAGATTAACTGGTGCTGTTTGAATACAAAGATCGAGCCTTGGACTGAAGGAAGGTAGAAGGTTTATTAATATCGACGTTATTTCTTGATGACCTGACCTCGATTTTTCAACAGCTGACTAAATCTTATCATAATACCACCTACATATCTTATATTCGTGGTTGACCTAGGTATTTCTAGTGACTTTAAAGACCACCCTAGCAACTGATAAGATAGCCAATTAAATTCTTTCATTTTATGGAAAAGTACTTTTCCAGGTGAAATATCGGAGCCTGATTGGCCACTTCAGCAGTTGCTAGGGTGGGGGTTAGAGTTACTCCTTATTCCAGTTGTTGCTTAGGTAGACGATGAGCATACTGACATCACGACTTACTGTTTAGCTTACTGGTCAGTCATATATTCATTTGACCCTAAAGTCTACCATAGCAACAACTGAAACCATTAATTTGAATACTTTATTTAATGAAGATATTCTTCCAGCAAAAGTGGATACACTCAATAGTTTATTTCAGTAGTTGCTAGGGTGGCTTTTACAGTTACTCCTAGTTTGGTTACCATTATTTTGAATAATAGTCTAGTTGTCACGCTTATTCCACGATCCTGAATGGATTTCGAGTCAGTCATTCAGTCTAACAGTAATCATGAACAGTCCATTGGGAGATCGAATGCAGTTACAACTTTAAACAGTTTAACCATTTGGTTGTTTTCACTAATTCTTATCCATAACTATCTAGTACGTGAACTTTGTTGTAACAGGTATATATCACTGATCTTGTCTGCTATGTAACCTGTGCGATTTCATTACAGATATACAAAGTAACCTGTGTTAAGTTTACAAAAGCATAGCTTTTATCTTTCACTTATAGTAAATTATCTCACCCTCTGTTTGTCGACATGTCAACAAGGTTACGTCAAACAGCTTGATATCATTTAAATTATCATGTCGCAAACTGGGCCAAAAATATTCAGACTAATAAAGAAAAAATCCATAAAACTGCGTGGGTAGCAACAGTTTATACTTCTAATAAAAAGTTAACCAACCACTTGAAGATTCATTTCTGATTGGTTGAAGATGATTTGATTAGATAATTGGAAAGTAGGTATACCTTCGATAAAATCATGTGCTTGTGGAATACACTTAGTGGTGAAGAAATTCACCTTGATTTCTTGCAGAAACTAAAACCACAAATATTGTCATCAATCTAAGCGTGAATTGAATCAGTTCGGGCACGCCAGTGATGAACTCGGTCCTAAATGATCGAAACTGCTAACTGGTATTCAGATTAGTCACTTCTAGCTAGTAAGTAATAACTGTTGGCGTTAATGATCTCCAGTTACTCATACCAACCAGCAATATATTTCGTACAGCTTTTGCATAAGCTTTTCTATGTGGATACATGCAATTGAAATAATGAATGAAGTTTATAGACCAAAATAGCACTTAGATTCAAACCAGCCATCTTTAGCTTATCTGTCTCAGTAAACAGTAACTTGTCTGAACTGTGCAACGCTACGCATCATCATAGAACAGAGTATAGAATGGCAGTCAACTGGATCTTCACCTCAACTTTATCGACTTTGAAAGGGCTTTCGACAGCGTCGATCGAGAAGTAATTTAACAGGCAGCTGCTTCAGCACTACGATTTTAGTGCCACAAATCTTTATCAACCTCATTCAACAGCTATATGACAACTGCACATGCCAAGTGATCCACAGTGGAAAGCTCAGTGACGCCTTTGAAGCGAAGACAGGGGACAGGAGTAAGACAAGGTTGCAGTCTACTATCACCCATGGTCTTCCTGATTGTGGTGGACTGGATCATGCAACAAACTGTGAGGACCGAGAAGAGGGGCATAAGCTGTTTTACCGATGAAAAGACTCCGGAAGAAGATTTGGATTTTGCCGGTGATGATTTATGTCTAATGTCTCAGAAACTCGAAGATCTAAAAGCAAAAACTAACAAGTTGAGAGAAGAGGTGAGACGGGGAAAACGGGACTTCAAGTGAATGTAGAGAAGATGGAGGTGATGAAGATACCCAACCAACAACAGAATCAACAACAAGCACCAATCACCACGAACGAGAGAAACCTAAAGGAAGTAATCTCTTTCACCTACCTAGGCAACTTTGTATAGTTTCGACTACAGGCGACACAGGCACAGACGAAGATGTCAAGGCCAGGGTCGGAAAAGCAAGACAGGCTTTCACCAATCTGAAATCAGTATGGAGATCTACTGCACTCAGCATAAAGCATAAACAACATCCGGATCGTCAACACCAATGTCAAGTCAGTGCTGCTGTATGGTTCAGAAACCTGGTGCATCACGAAAAGCACTTCCAACAAGCTAAAGACTTGCATTTCATCAACACCTGCCTACTCTCAATACTGAAGATCAGATTATAAGACCAGAAAGAATAAGCAACAAGGAACTCTCAGAATGAACCAACCAAGGACCTATCACCCAAAAAATATGGAGTGGAAGAAATTGGAGATGGATTGGATTTGGCATACACTGAGATGACCGATTTGGTACATCGTGTCAGGTCAGGCCCTTGAATGGAAGTGAAAGGGGAAATGACGAGTTGGGCGACCGATGTGAGGGTGACATGGTGGAGATGGTGTGAGGAATAAATGATAGGTTGTGGTCAGTTGTGAAGCCAGGTTGACAAGAGTGTAGAGAAGAGAGTGAAGTGTTGATGTGTTACTAAATCCCTATGTTCTACTAGGAACCCAAGGGTAAAATAATAATAATAATAATAATAATAATAATAATAATAATACGTGAACTGTAAGGCTTGAGTTGGGGAATTTCAAGTGCTTCTATTGTTCACAACTGTTAAAGTGTACTCCCATTGAACTATTTCTTTTTACTCTGTAAATGACATTGAAGGAGGACTGTGGTGAAGTGATACGTTCAGAGTTGACCTCGACAACCATACAAGATAATGCTGTGCACTTTGTGCTGCCTATATAATCAATTAAAAATTCAATTCTTGAACATTTGGTCAACTTTGAAAGTATTGCTCCACCAGAGTCCTCCTTCAGTGTCATTTAGACAGTCAAATGGAGTAAGATTTCGACAATTGTGCACAGAAAACGTACTGGCAATTCATTGATTCTAGCCTGATATCTGAGTTAAATCAGCTTCAAGCAGTTTTGGGAAATGATATCGTAGAAAAAGAAAATTTCCTTCACTGAATTATCCCTTCTTTAAAGATTAAGTTTTTGATTTTTAAACTCTGTTGTACTTTGGCTTTTCGATTTCGATTTTATGATTACGTAGGCTATTTAATTTAGATGCTAACTTCTCATTCCCCTCTCCCTTCATTGACAATTATTAACTTATCAGACTTGGGGGTTTTTATTTCTAGACTTTAAGTCACACTTATTTTACCTAAAGTTGTTTAGTCATTTTACTGTTGAGTATCTAAGAAGTAAAAGCAACAGGTTAGACGAAAGATTTTTTCCATTCAATTAGCTTGTTAGCAATACCTTAAAAAGTGAAATACAATATAGCACATCAGTTTGCTAGGGAATAAGTTAATGAATAAAAGACTATCAGCTTCAGTATATCCAGAGAGATTGATTGATTAAGTAATATTTAATAATTCTGACATAACCTTCATTCTCATATTATTTTCTTGACTACCAACCACCAAGAATTATCCAAAGGTGATATTCACCATAAAGTGACCGGAGAGTGTCTGATAAGCTGTGTTATCCATGCATGGATTTCTTGTATTTCACAATTATAACCCTACAAAGAATCAAGCTGAAGACTGTTAAGTTAGGTAGTGAGTACATTACCATTTAGCTATTTCGATTGAAACCAGATGATACACATTTTCTTACATCTGTCGATTCTCGATGTAATGCAACCATCATGCAAGACTATTGGTAAGTATTTGTTTTCAATTTCAACTTGTTTGACATCTCATTTCATAGATTCTCACTAGAATTTCAGGGAATGTATCTTTAAGTAAGTAGTGAATGAATATTAGACAGTAATTCAATAGTGAATTCAGTTCATTAGAATACCCAAAACTTCACTTAATTCAACTGTAAATAATAACTGTTTAGCAAACCATACTGACATTTTGAAACTAATAAATTTGAACTTCACATATTTAAACGCCAAATTCCAACGTTTTTCAGTAATACTGCTGAAAACATTTCTTTCACAGAAGTGTTTCTTCTTATATGGATGGAAATGGAAATATTCAATATTAAAGTTGTTTAAAGTGACTGCGTTAGTTAGTTGAAGGGAATCGGCAAGAAGTCCTGCTTGATCAAGGTTTTTTACTTTCTGGTACTCGACATCAAGGCATATCTGAAGTCTCTAAGGAACTGATGTCCCCTTGAAGATTGGAACTCATCTCACCTAGTGTTACATTCAGCGACGTTACCACTGAGGCATTTAGCTCGTGGTCGACCTTCTGTAGAACTGGATTAGTTACAGTAATCGGTGACTAGAGAGTAATCAATATCAAATTATCTAGTCTTGAGTGCTGATCGAGTTTGTTTGATCATTTTGTAATGTGGACGTCAAGCTTAGATGCTCACCGTCGTAGAATCTCACAAATGCTTGAGGAAATACTTAGACCATCCTGGTTAAAATTTAATAGTCAGTAGACTGACTTCTGAATGATGGTTTAACTCGAGGGAATACTTCTGGCTGGATTACAAGACTGAATTAGTTACTCGTTTTGAAAACATACCATGATCCGAGTTTTCGCTAAATCGCATCTTTTCTCTCCGTGTAGATATTCACAAGTCATCTGGTGCGAGATGTCTGACAGCCAGTTAAAAAGTTAAGTTTCTTACCTTTAAGTCATAAACATGCAAATGTGTCCCGACTAACTTTTCCACAGTTATCAATGCTGAGTTACCTACACAGGTTAGACTTTTCGTATTTTGTGATATTTTTGCATTTTATTAGCCCGAATAGTTATGTGTATGTGTGTGTGTTTATGTTGAAATGTGAATTAGCTAATACTATGATACCTATTGAGGGTAATAGAATAGGAAAATAATAAAATCTGATAATTTGATTTTTCTTGACTTTTATCAATAGAAAATCATAACCGTTAAACATAAATATGCGATTTTAGTAAAAGATAATGCTAAATCTCGATGATGGGAGTTCGTCACCCTTAAGGTGACCACACTATAAATGAATTATTGTTTAGTACTGACAACTGAGTTTCTGTGAGATAGATTCTCCAAATTTCTACTGAGAAACCATTAACAGTGAGGTTAGATTAGTTGCGTCCGAGAAAAAATAATTAACCGTGACATTGGGTGAAGGTCACGTTACACCATGAACTGATAGAATTAGTAGCATATGGACCATTGAATTCCAACCGAGTAACTGAATCAAAACATACTCACTGCGAGAAGTGACAGTCCAAGACTTGACCCCTTCCGCTCTGTTCAATGCTAATAAGTTTTAAAAAGGGATAAATCAGTTTTCCACTGCTCCGAACCGACTTTACAAGAGAAGTTTACCCACGGCATTTCAACTAGCAATGAGTCAGTCTGGCTTACCTCTAATTCAAAACAGATATGAGTTGGGATTAAGGAAACCTGATTAGACACCTGATATAATAAAGAACGTTGAGTCACTTATCCCTGATTCAGATGTCAACTTGCAGAATACTGAGTGGTCAGAGTGAAACTGAGATCCACTTAACATGGAGGTCTCACAGCCTAGTTGGTAGACGGTTGGATGAACAATCTGGAGGCTATCAGTTGGAGTCATATCTCAGCCGAAGTTTTCTCTTTACATAAATCATCATCTTTGGATATTCATTAGATATTTCTGTGTGACCCTTCAGATAACCTAGAGAGAAGGAATTTATTTATTATATTCTGGTTAAACCAATCAACTAAAATATGGAGTGTATTCAGTAAGCATTAGATGAATAGGGTCCATTTTCAAACATACTTGGTCTTCATTAATTCAGAGATCATGGAAAAAGGCTCTAACAGGGTATAAAAATTTCTGCTTCTCAAGATTATCACTTGAGAGAAAGATTCAGTCGTATCCATACTGGACAGAATTTGACAAAGTAGCATCTTTTGTCGTTCAGATGTTATGTTATAAAAATGATGAATAAATTTAAGGACACTGTCACACTTGCTAAGATAAACAATTACATTCTTTTATTCTATGAGGAAGGAGCTTCTCAGCCATAATTCTAAAATGTGATTGATTATTTCAGCAGTTGCTAGGATAACCTTTAACATGACTCAAAATAGTTTGTGAAAAAATGGAGTTAGCATCATGAAGTACGCGTAAAATGATTTTTTCAGTTCAAACATATAACAGATTAAGACAAACAGCAACACTAAAATAGACTCCAGTCATCCTTTCGATGACAATGACCGGTCGGTTTAGTCTAATAAAGAGGACTACAGAAAATTAAAATTTTTTGAGATTACTTTAGACCCGTTTGACAAAAAGTGGCACTTTTAACTTAGTCGAATGTAATAACCCCAAATCAACGGATATGTCTGAATATAACTTACTTTCAGTGATAACTGGAAAAGATATGACTTCGACGCTGTCATGGGATTCTGAATTCCTGCTCGCCTCAATGGCTGGCTCATGCGTCGATGACTCGATATTGCCTGTGTTTCAATTATATATTAATGGTGAATAGTGGATAGTAATGGATTCCGGGACACCCTTTTCGTCCTATTTGGGCTTTGTCTACGCTTACCATGCCAACAAGTCACCCACTAAACTGAATGCCAGATGTGTTATCGGACTTGTCTTTCTCGACCACTGTACAATGAAAGAATAAACAAATTGCTCTCAGTCCTTATAATTATAACATCAGAGTCATATATATAAACCATTAAACTTCATATGCACAACAAGCCATAATTCATAAAAATAACTATTTTTATGTATGGGAATTAGGATAATGCACAGTAATCGATTTAACCTATTTGCAATCACCATTTATAGGGAATTAAAGAAGGAGTCAATAAAAAGCTCTTAAGGTAAGCCACATAGTAATGATACGTTCTAAGTAAAATGTATACTTGAGGTGAGTGCGGATTTAAGTTTGAGGTAGTACTCGTCACGGACTGACATCAGTTGTGGAACCATTAAAAACCAGGAAGCATTGGATAGCTGTTTCGTCCTAGTGTGGGACTCCTCAGAAGTATGCACGTAGGATTCAGCTAGACATCGAACTCAGGACTTTCAGGATCCTAAGTTCGCTCTTTTGCAGGATCATGGTGAGTACTGCTGAGGAGTACCATACTAGGAAGAAAGAAGTGTCTAGTGTTCCCGGGTTTTCAGTGGCTCCTCAAGTGATATCAGTTCGTGATGAACATTACCTTGAGTAAAATGTGTTTTGAAAGAAAATAATACCTTAGATAAAGCTTGTGTAAGGTTCTGTTCTTTATCTCTTCAGTCAATATAACACCCAGCACAATCTCATAGTGTTTGAGCTAATGAACTCTTGGTTCAAGTTCTAGTAGGTGTAGCAACACCGAAATATCCGCACATACAGCTGATGAATCTTGGATGAGACAAAATAAATGAATAAATTTCATTGGTGAACATCTCTAAAGTCGTTTCAAAATTACAGCTGCAACCAACGTAGGGTTTTCGATTGTATACAGTGCTGTCCTTACATATAGTTTAATTTTCAGGTTGTGGATGACCGACTTTTCTGCTGAGCATACATGACACTAGAGAAAACATTAAAGTTAGTAGTCAAGGGTCCTGGTAATAACTGTAAAGAAAAACCAGTTGTGACAGATATCTAGAGACGTTAGGTGATTAGAAGCAGTCGACAAGAAGCCTTGCTAGACTAAGTCTCTTGCTCATTGACACTAGACAGCTGATCAGGCAGGGATTAGGCTCTTGTATGACTGGAATAGATACACTAATTGGCCATTAGAGAGGAACCAATTTCATGGTATCTATTCTTGAGTACTTATCGAATTCTGTCCATCATTTTTCAAAATAGCCATGAAGCTACGAGGCTGAGTCTCACGTTGAACCTTGAATGTCGTTAGACGGTTAGAATCATTCAGCAGAAAGCCCCGTTTCTTGCCTGTCGGCACTCATCCTTAAGGTGTATCTATAAAGTTAAGGGAACTGATGTTGCCTGAGAGATTAGAATCCGCGTCACCCACTGTTGCAGCCAGAGACATTGTCGGTGAGTTTTTTGGATAATGATCAACCTAAAGTGCGACTTAATTAGATAAACTAACTGGCCACTGGAGAGCAAACGATTTCATATTGTCTAATCCTGAGTACTGAGCAATTCTACAGATCATCTCGGAATGAAAAATGTTTTAAAATTCATCATTTCCTCTTTCCCATTCGTCTATCTAATAAAGGCACTGACTGAGAATAGGTTTGCGAACATAAAGTAAACGCTCATTACCTCATTTTTGAATTTACTTTTACTTCTAGATACATACTCCATCTACATGTGCTTTTCTGGAATAATACACACCGTTTTATTACCACTGGCATAGACTCCATCATTGTCGAATTGCTGGCTCTTTTTAAAGCTGAGCTTTATCTTCATGTTTGGACATGGATAGGCTTCCAAACCTTCTAATGGCCGTTATAATAATTCCCATACATTTTCCAAGGTATTATATGCATTTCTTTACTTGATTTCCTTACGAATTTCTCTTCTGAGATAATGTAGCGGACATACAACTAACTCCAATTACGCATTTATTAGCTCAAATATCTCCACGTATGCTAAAAGATCTCATTAGTTGCTAATCGCCAAGTGTCAGACAATGTGAAAACAGAAAAAGTAAGTGAAAATAATGAAGAATACATCCACAATGCAGTCTGTTTCAAAAGTGGCAACAGGTCAATCATCTCTGAAACACAGTAGAAACAAACAAACGAATATTAACGAAAAGGGTCAGTGCAGTCAATAGGAAACAGGAATAAGAAGGGGAGGAAAAAAAGACAAAATCTAAATCACGTCAGTTTTGGTATGAAAATTCAAAGCAGTACTACTAAGGTGGGTTCAACATGAGTAAAATGGTTGTTGTTTGTACTCTGCCGTCAGTGAATGAACCGAATCGGTCGGTCCCTATTGGCATGTGGGTTTCTGTGTGGATGCCTCGATATTACCCGTGTTTAAACTGTATATTAATGATGGATAGTGGCCAGCAGTATAATCCAGGACGCACCTTTGTCCTATTTGGGACTCATCATCTGGGTGTACCTGCCTCCCTGTGAGCAGCGTTGTTCCCACTAGGTTTCGAACCCGGGCCGGTCACTTCAAACGCCAGAGCGTTATCCACTAGACCACCAAGTCACAATGGTCACTTCTTGTGCGTAGGGTATAGTTCTAATGTTGTTGCAACAATATTACTCCGGGGGGGCGCAGGTACATTCAGCTGAAAGGTCCTAAATAGGCCGAAACAAGCATCTTGGATTCTGTTGCTTGCTACTGTCAGTCATTAGTATAAAACTTGAAATGCCAGCAACAGTGGAGCATTTAAACAGGAGTCTACATTAAAATAGTGGTCGATAAATACGTCAACCTATTCAATATGCAAAACAGCATCGGAAACAAAAGCATAAAACACAATTGGTTGGCTTTTTTTCTCAAAACAAATTAAATTATGATTAAGAATAACACGACTTAGTAGGTTTATCGAGTAAAAAGAATAAAAGGAGGGAACTAATAGGTTCATTTTGTTGGTATATATTGCATTTTGGATTAGTTTCCATCATAAATTGAGCTAAACTGAAGAAATGACGAAGGACTAAGTGGTTGACATATCTTCGTTAATCACTTCTGATTAAGCAAAATAGTGAATTCAACCGCTTCATTTTTGTGGCTAGCAGTTATTGTCGGATTACAGGTAAACAAGTTAAAATTTAATGCAAACCACTTTAGTAGGATCCTGATAGGAGGTAAAGCTTAGCAAGTTTATATTACTTAACTTTTGGAGACTGACCAGTGTGTCTAATCTGATTCTATAGAAGCCAAATCACCATCTAATCATCTCATTAGTAATATGCTCGATTATGCTGTTCTATGGAGCAAGTTCTGTCAACCAAGGGGGTCAGAACTCTTTTTTTGAGGTAATGAATAATTTCTGTTTTTTAAGTGTCCAGTTAGTTGAGTAAGGCATCTACTGTCGTCACTCTTTAATGCGTAAAACTCTGACTTTTTAGGTTTCTGTTGAAATTTCTGAGAAACAAACTCTTCTGGACATTAAAATAAAATCTGTTATGCAGTTAGAGTCGAACCAAATGGGTAATCAATAAAAAAAATCACATTTTTATTATTTTGTATTTTATTTAGATGCGGTAATCTATCAAATCTAAGATTTATGTTGAAGTATAATATGCAGGTAAACATTCTGAAAAGCTTTTTCCTCAGTAAATTTCTTCTCCACTTACTTTCACACGAAATGTATTACTTAAGTAAATGAGTAGTATTTAAAAATCAAAAGAAATTGACATTGCAAACTGCAGACTGACTTTCTTGTATCTTCCCAATGGTGTATTACTTGATGAACTAGCGGTATTAGGAATTGTTCAAATGATATTAGGTAGATTACTCTCAGTTGTTCATCAAAATGCTACGGGAATCTATACATAAATCAGCAGTTTGTGTTACATTTTAAAAAGTGTTTCTCTAAACATTTCACTGACTTGAACAGTTGATAGTAATTTAAACAGCCTATTGGTTAAAACATCCTTTTGATATATGATCATCTTTACGAGTAGATATTTTGATATTAGTCTGTATTCGGTTTTTTTAATGATAATAGCCTGTAAACAAATTATATACGAAAGATTTCAGTGAAGAGTCTGTTTTCGACGATTTCATTTTCAGACATGTACAATCGTAAAGTTATACATTTTTCTAGTGTAAGGATTTGATAATTAAAAACAATTTGTCAAGTATGGTAACACAAATAGTCTCAGTAAATGAGTTGTCGATAAAATCAAAAATCTATGATGAGTAGTAAATATTAATCAAAATAAGTTTGGAAAAGAAGTATCGTAGCATAATGACATAGTTCGAAACCAAATTGTGAATCTGAATCTGTGTCTGAGTCTGTTTACCATCCAATTGTGAAATGGTTAGCTGAAGTTCTAGAATCTGTAGGAAGATGAATCGCCATCCACTGTCTAGGTGATACTTTTGAACATATTGATTGCATAAGAGGTGACGATGTATCTAGTAGATGTATGATATCACTTGATGTCGAATCAGTCTTCACCAATTTTCTACTTACAGAAACTATCTCATTCTAATACAGATACATAGGAGATAAGAACATAAATGTTGGATACCCCACCCCCCACCTTAAGGAATTATTATTCAGACGCACATTCAACGTTTAGTTTATGTTTAACGACGGGATTTATAGATAGAGAGATAAAATTGATATGGGATCCCCACTAGGTTCACTACTAGCAGACTGCTTTATGACCAGTTTTCAACTGTACAAAAGGTATATGAATTATACTTTTGTTATATATGATCGTTAATATGGCTTGAATCATGCTCTACAAATATACAATAATTGCCGTCCAGCCATTAGATTCACTCTTCAGGTCGAAAGTTGATCGAAAATTAACTTTCTTGATGTACAGCTGACAAAAACAGCTGATAGAACATTAAGTAGGTCAATTCACAGAAGACCAATGTGGAATGGTCAACTGATTAACTTTAATAGCTGGGTCCCTATGAGTGGTAAGCGAAATCTGCTCATAAACCAGTAAATAATACTGTTTCACTGTATGATACGTCGAATAATTCAACTAAAGTGGATTTTCTAAGTAGTATAACGAACCATTCTGTTACCTTAGGAGTTATTTCATACTTAACTACTAACCAACTGATCAATTTCATACAACTAGATTTTGTTCAGACTAAAAAGCTGTAGAATTGCAATTCACAGAAAACCAATATAGAGTGGTCAACTGACGAACTTCAACAGCTGGGTCCCTATGGGTCGTAAGTGAAATCTGATCATATCTCTTCTCACTCGCATTAGATGAATCTGTAGTTTCGATGTGTCAGAAGGGGAGATTTCTATTCTAAAGAACATCCTGATTGGAAACGAATTCAAATTACACTTCATAGATAAACACATCAAGTCTACACCTCACAAAGAGAACCTTACCACTGTGCCAAAAAAGACACTCCATATAAATGTGAACGTCGAAAGTGATTTTGTGGCTGACTGTCTGAACAGGAGGATATCAAACACTCTGATGAGAACATTCTTTACTTACATGAACGCTGAGACTAATATTCTGCTGTCGCTCAACGACTTCTAACAAGTGAAAGGAAAAACTTTTGCATGTGACTACTTCTATGTGCATATATCAACTCAGCTGCCTTTGTGGAGCCAGATGTGAAGGTCTTTTGATGTGACTGTTATCGGAAAGGATTCGACAACACTATCGTGTGTGGTTGCAAGGAGGTAACAGTGGAGTGATAAGGAGTGCTATAATTGAATACTTCGTGAACACGAATCATCATATCTCAACAACCTCCTGGTACAAAGTCATCAATAAAGTTAAAAGAAACCTTCCAATATCTGTATGTCTTCATATCTTCCACATCGCTGAAGCTCTTGCCATTCAGATGGAGAAATCTGAACTGTATTATCCAAAGAAGATTGTCCTACCCCTTATCTTTTCATGGTCCTAATTTTCAGTCTCGTCTACCTCACCATTTTTTTTCACTCTTCTGTTTAGACAATATTCACTGCTTAAGTAATTTGTTATGATCTACCTGTTCATAATTCAATTTCCAATCATGTTTTCATGTTACGAAACTTCTTGTTCAAGCCTGTTTTGATTAGTATTTACTGATTATAGCTCTGTGATTGTACAGGTTTGAAAATGAAATCATCGATAAGAGACTCTTAGCTGAAATACTTGGTCTTCTTTTATATCCTGATGGGTATATTTCACACAAATTATATACGTCTGATGTTAGGCAGGCCAAACATATTATGTACCAAGGTTTCTTTCTAAATATTGAGATGCGGTATACGGCAGTTAAACAAGTCGGAATGTCATATTCCTTTTATATAAAACCATTTTTCAAATAACTAGATTTTGAGGACTCCAAGGTGAAGGGTTGACTTTTACTTCTAGGGCGAAAAATTCACTACTCAATCAGTTTTCAATAGAAAGTTGTCTAAGTACAGTTTGACCGAAGAGAACTCTGACAGAAAAGGAAAGTCATGACACTCGTTATGTATATTTTTGACCTACTTCTATATGCCCGAAGACTGAACTAATGATGATTCATAGGATTAGTTCTACGGACGGTTTTGATTTTGACTGATAAAGGTAAAGCTTTCAAAAACAGATATACTACGGGGTAACACTAACAGCGAAGAAAAAAGACCGGCAAAGTGTCTTCAACTTACTTCCAGAATTTCATGCCAACGAATCGACAACAGTGATCGTCCCATTTCAGTTCGTTTATTAGACATATCACACAGTGGAATAGTATTGTTCACTGGACTATGTCTCGAACACAATCCACTGTCTATATTTATATAAAGGTAACTACACAACTTTGCTACTTCCTTTATATAGTCCTAATTTTCTCATCTCCTTTGAGATATAGGTGGTAGTATTTTCCAAATATCTGTAACAGGTGCTGAATCATTCCTCTTACATGTATTGGGTAATGATTCAACAAATGAAGATTCAGTCATCAACCTCTCCTTTCACCCTGGCATGTTAGTTTTAAGGATTTTCATTCTATCACATCCTTTTGTGAGGTTGTGTGTAATTGCATCCATAGATGTGGCCGAGTATTTTTCCAAATTCCTTATTTTAGTTTGGGGGTTTGTGGGAATCTAGCGATTTATCAAGTTGATATTCATCATGGACTGACATCAGTTAGAAGGACAATGGAAAACTGTCAGCACTGCACAATTGTTGCATCCTATTATGGAACTCGTCAGCAGTGCGCACCCATGGTCATTTGACCACTGAAATCTGACAAAGTGGTCCAATAGTAAAGTGTTGGCCGTGGAACACGAAGGTCCTGGGTACTATCCCTAGTGGAGTCGTGGGTACCCCTGCTGGGGAGTTCCATACTAGGACTAAACAGCTCTGGCTTCCAATATCCCTCGAAATGATATCAGTCTATGGTGAATATCGACTTGATGGATTCCTTATCTTACTAGGATATACCAATTCTGACCTAGCTACGTTTTCGTGCTCGGATAGCCTAACTGATCGCTGTCGACTACTTTGACCTACGTATTTGACGTTGCAACCGTTGCAAGGCATTTCGTAAACTGAGTTACCCTGCCTAATTGGATCAATAAGATTTCTGCACCGACACACCTTATTTCTAAGTGAGTCTGTAGGTTTAAATGCCACTCTAATCCCTGCCATCATGAGAATTCAGCTTAGTGTCTCTAAGGTCCCTTCTCCGTATGGTAATACTGTAGATGTTTCAAATTCTCTCTTCACAGTATTGCCACTATTATTATCATTATTACTAACACAGAAGAGTAGAGGGGAAGGCTGATGACTGAATCTTCATTTGCCGAATCACTACCCAATGCATGTAACAGGAATGATTCAGCACCTGTTACAAATATATGGAAAATCCTACCACCTATATCTCAAAGGAGATGAGGAAATTAGGACTATATAAAGGGAGTAGCAAAGTTGTGTAGTTACCTTGATAAAACTATAGACAATGTATTGTGTTCGACTAAAATAGAATAACACTCTACCACAGTCCTCAAGTTTGACTCTTAGATTAACGGTGATTGTCCCCTACAATTCTGCCTTGCTAATCACTAACTTCAAACATAAAGAGAGATAGTGTTTCATTTGGCAACCGCTGACATCCGTCTGGCTGGTTGGTTGTTTGTAATTCATTTATGACAACAAAGAAGTGCTGTGGCAATATGTTAGTGCAGTTGATCTATTAAACACGTATTCTTAGTCAAATGGGGCTTTCTTTTTGAACGCATAGCCATGTGAGAGCTTTTTTTGGATGGGTGGTGTCCACTAGCGACATAGATTGTCACCGTTCTTAGTAAGCTTCATTATATGTGTAATTATGCACACATATCGGTCACCAGCGGGTAACTAATGTAGATATCTTGTTTTTAGCGCTCAGCACTGACCAAATTCTATTCATTAAGTTTAAGAATGTAGCCACTAAGCTAAGTGGACTAGCACTACATTGCTCTAAGTCCTGATGTTAGGTTTTGAGAGTAAATAGGCAGGAATTACTTATCAGTTTTACCCCATGAACTTCCAACTCCTCGGAGATTACTTCGTTAAATCAAAGTGCTCAAACTGCTTAGTCCTATTAGGTAAGGATTCTGACAAAATACAGAGTTTTATGAACGCCTTTAGTGTTAATCTGACATCTAACAGATTCTGAATTATTCATGAATTACCTGCATCAACTTTCAATACGTGGGTAAGCAGTGTATTGACTGACATGATGGACCATTTTATTTACTTGTCAAGTTGTATCAGCCACAAATAGCTGGTTTCTGAAAACAATTCAGCTTAGGTAAGAACAGTTTGTTTGGTATTTTTCGACTTATGCTATTGCGCTAAGGTCGCGTGTACTGAACAGCAGTCTACTTCGTCCACTACTAAAGTTATAAGACATGGTAAGTGAAAGCAGAGGACATGTGAACACTACAGGTTTCTCAGAACAGATATCTTTGTAGGATTTTTTTCGTGTCATGGAATCACTACATGAGCGAGGTTGAAGTTACGAGCCGAGTAACTGGCATGCAAAAGAACGTCATACGATAAGTTTATGTGACTTCAATGACCCTGGTGATTGGTACATATGTTGTGCATAACAAGAAACCACCTACATCGATGTACTATGCTATTCTAAGTAGGATTGAACTGGATGAAGGTTAACGGTGGTCAAGAACAACGCGGTACTAGTCTGTGGTTTCACTGACTATTGATCTGAGCCCCGTAGTAAGATCTACGTTGTCCAACTTCAATCCTCAGTGGAATAGGAATCATTTCATGGAGGATTTTGATGACACGTTTTTAAAATCGGTCACGGGCTGCAGATGTACACACCTTTCGTAATTTTCGAAAGTTTGGACACTAAAAATACTTTATCATTTCATCTGCTTTTATACACCTTTGTATGCTTTAGTATTAACTCATTACCACTCATTTTATAAAGTTTGGCAGCCATTTTGTGCCAGGTTCTATGTTTCTCAGTAAATCGAGTGGAGTAATAATCAGGAGTTTGTCATACCAATAAACAGGTGAAAAATGTTTTACACTTAAGCTACTTAAACTTTTATCAGTAGTCTACTGATTTCTCGACTAAACCTGACGTGAACGATACTGCTCGGTAGCGGAGGTCATTGAATCAGGCTCACATATATCTTGATAGTTCTTAAAAATGCAAAATTTAAATACAAATTTTCGTCATTTAGAGTCATTAGGCTGACATTTTTCTTACACGTAAGGTGAATATAAAAGAAATGCAATTAATCATTATGCATTTTTAGTCGGCAACTGTTAAGAAGTGATAAAGACATTAACAATTCTAAAATAAAGAATGAATGCATCTCCTCCATGTATGTTTGCTAATCCAGCTACTTTTGTGAAGCTGGTTACATAGGCTGGACAAGATGTGTTCGATCCAAACGCATCTCCTAGCACTATCTTGGATGGCTGTCTATATAACAGAGTAAAATCACCAACAGCTCAATTCTTGAGCGTTTCATTAACTCTGGTCACTCTATTCCACAAGAGCCTTCTTTCAAAGTCATTTATAAAGTGAAGGGGAACACTCTGAATGGCGTACTGATTCGTCTCCTGGACAAAGCAGAATCTCTGGCAATTCAACAGTACAAGCTTGATCTTTCTGTTCAAAATAGATATATTTTATCTCCAATTTTGTCTTGGTCGTAATTATTCTAAGACAGTTTATTCATTTCTTCGGTAATTTATTGTAATTCTATGAGCATTTTCTGATGACCTTGATTTGACCTTCTAGCCATTATCACCTTGTGACTTAATTGACCTTTTTTGATGACTTTATAGTGACCCATATATATACTCGTTATAGTTAAAAAATACTCAAATTTTCTCATATCTTACCGAAATCATATATAAAGAATGTACCATGAATTTATGATAATCGATTCACACTGAAGCATAGTTCATTTGGCAATCCTGGAAGCATTTTTAGACAGTTTAGAGAAAGGATCTGAGAATTCTGTCCTTCCTTTTCGATTTTATTTCCTATTATTTATATTAATGGGATACTGAGAATTCGGATGTTGTAGAATTAATTGCACTTTGAATAATTGACTAATAAAAGTATGAAGAAAGATGTGTAAATTCAAAACTCAATGGAATTTATTGTCATTTCAAAGAAATATGGTAGCAGACCCATATTAAAGTGGTATTCATCAAAGAGTGACATGAACTGGAGAGCCTTTGAAAACGTGGAAAAACCGGACAGTCATTTCTTCCTAGTGTGGGACGTCTCAGCAGTACTCACCCATGACCCCTTCAAGTATCCAACTCGAGACCTTCAGATATAGTGGCGAGCATTTCAACCACCCAGCCACTGGGTTAGGGTTCAAGGGTCCACAGTTTCCTACTTTTGTCACTTCACCATAAAGTGCGACTATTCACAAAAGTCTTCCGTTGGCATCCACTTCATATATAAGTAGCTGGTCCCACAGATCAAAGTTGAGCATGAAAAATTTGGGATGTCAATCTCTTGGTACTTCACAGTAATTAAGTCTGAGGTTTATGGGGATTTTATTTTTACTGTCTGTTTTAATTTGCTTATTAGATGTTAGGTGAAGTTTTGTCTCTCATAGTCAATTTAAGCTGGTGTCATAGCTTTAAAATTAGTTTATTCGTTTTAAAGGGACAAGACATTTCCAGGTATCTTGGAAAAGTAATGTGCTATTTTTATTTTCTTAAATGCTTGGAGGCAGCTGGCAGCAGGCTCATCTCCACCTAGGTTTCTTACTTGTTGAAGCTTTTCAGCAAACCGTGTCTGCAACCTCAGAGGAACTGACGTACTTTAGAAAATCAGGACCTGTATCATCCACCACTGAGTCAGCCGGTTTATAATCTAATCCATAGACGGAGAAAATATCTGAATCCTTGTTATGAAGACCAATTATTTGGTAAGTTTAAAAAATCAACTTAAAGGTAGATATTTATGAAGCATTCCTGATAATAGTAATGCTGCCCCCAGATTTTGGATATAATGATATCAACAGTACTAATAATAAGTGATTTTCTTGCCAGCATAAAAACTTGACTCAGGTATGGAAATAAAAGAAAGATTTTGTGGAATTTGGTGACATTTGTTTAGTTCAACGTAGTCTACGAAACATCACGGTTCTCATCCGTTATTATTTTCGTAGTCAACACACTACTGAATGAAATATAAGTAGTTTAAAAAAACACTAATATTATTTATTGCAAAATAATTTCACAATGCCATTCAGAGTTTTATGTGACAATGGACTTTTGTGGATTGCGGTCAAGATTTAGTTGAAAAGTTTACTTTAGAAATAGGTCTCGAATTTTTATTTATCTCAACGTGTCTTCGGGATAAAAGAATTTCAATATTCCCCGCAGGAGCATGGGGTGAGCATATTAACGGAATGATCATTTCTGTCCTCACGATTGGATAGGGAAATTACTAGAAATTTTCTGGCATCAGTAATATCTCTGACATTTTGATTTTGTCTATTCCTTTAAAGAATTTTAGAAATTTCCATTATGTAGATTAGAACAAGACATATAAGCGAACAATATTGTTTGAAGAGGATCTAATTGAAAACAAAATTGTTCGTTTATACGTCCTGTTCTTCATTAAAGAAGCTGAGACGGAGCTTTAACACGAAAGTTGGGATTATTTTGTTTCAAACTAACTGAGGTTAGTACAAATACAACCTGTCTCTAATGTCACCTGTTTGATACATTTAATTTCTCTTTATGAATTCAAACAATACTGTGAGACTGTTATATACTGAATAAAATAACAGGAAAGTAAATGTTTGCAAGTTTCTCAGTTTGTCATGATAATGGAACAGATAGGTGTGACCGAACTCTATGATCCCACGATTGTTTCCTTTGGGAACTGAAAATCCTCGACCAAGAAATGTGATCTCATTGTCACTAACAATAAAGTCAGAACAGTAACCGGGAACTCCTATGCTCAATCAGGAGTGCCGCTTACTATCCAGATAGAGGCGAATTAAACACCGAGCAGCCATTTCAGTTGTTCAGTGCCAGGCTGGTCATTATTGTACGCAAATTAGTTCAGTTTAGACGGCTAAACTTTCAAAGATACCGGTTTATCGAATAAGATAATCAGTTTCTCGAGCTAAATCAATCGTGATACACTGTTTATAGGTTCAGTCTCTAACGAACAAATTGATTGTTCAGTATGCGGATTACCTTGATCTGACTAGCGATTAGTACTGTTGACATTGAGATAATAAAACCGAATCGAGTCAGTCAAGTAAGTAGAGCATAAGAAGTTAACTAAATGTAGAGTGGTAAATCCCATCAAGATAAGTGACCTAGAGAAAAACTCAGCCATTGTTATACATGCACTTACACATGATTACATAATAGGGTGGAGAAAAGCAACAATCCTAAACACTGTTGCAGCCGAGAGGCAAGAAAGGTTGATCTCTGCATCTGTCTATATTCATTGAATCCTTGTAAAGATCACACAGTATGAATGAACAAGCACCAATCCCAGATACTCGGAAAATTATACATCAATTAAAATCAAAGAATACAATAAGATACCGAGAGTCAACAAGCATGAAAAGTTTCTCAAGCAAGGATTTCTGCTGATCACCTCCATCCAACCGATCTCTACCACAGAGCACCAGAATGGTAAGCCTCCCAGCTTGATGGTCACATTGTAAAATTATGAGTAGAATTCGGTCAGCACTCAGGACTAGACATCATGAAATTGGTTACTGTCCAGTGACCAATCACTTTTATGCAAGATCTCATTTAGTGGATGGGATCCTAAGAAAAGTGTTACTTTCCTTACTGGATATTCTAAAAAATAATGGTTTATCTTTCGAATCGATGGATACTAACTTTGAGTCTCAGTTGGAGCAAGTAATCCAGCTGATGAATCCCAGAAGGTGTTCTTGAGAAGGCGTTACTAGTTTATACTAAATAACTATCTACCCAATTTTTTGATAAGGCAGTCATATTATAAGGTTTTCTTAGAACTGTTATATAATTAAACAGCAATCAACGAAAATGATTAAAGATGCTAAACAATCTAAGAAGTCCTGGATCATATCTGTAATTATCGCTCATAGATATATCTATTGATATTTTCTCCAACGGTTATATTTAGATGAGTAATTCGTAAAGAAACTTGTATATTAAGACACAATTTACCCGGCATATTTCATAAATTGCTTGGTATACATACGATGACTGATAATGACTAAACACTTTCTTTTGAGATGAAGTATACTACTGAGAAACTGAGTACCAAAACACTACACCGGTGTTTATATTATTTCAACCAATTAAGCGAGATTTTCAGATCTGTGTAGGGGATTTCTATCTACTTATCCTATTCACCAATATATCCCTTTAGTTTTTGAAGCCTTCTTGTCAAAGATGTTAGATGAAAGGTTTTCAATAGGAATCTCACTGACATCACAGTTGAGCAATTGAAAACCATTTATCGGTGAGAAAAATCAATATCAATTATGTAGTTTTCAAGTTCATTTTCCATTTCCTCGCAGATATTAGTTCATAAGGCATTCATTCATGGATATAATCCACCAATGGGTTAGTACTGACAAGGTACATTCTGAAAAGTTTCACTTCTGATCCATGAGGTATATCGTTTATTCAGTACAAAATTGATGATCTCTTTAAGAATATAATCTTACAAATGTAGCCTTTTAGCTCTCCAAGAAGCTAATCGTCTTTTCTTTTTGAGAAAATTGTTTGATAGCTAAATCAAGAGGATATCTGTTATAATATTTACCATTTACTAACCAGAGAATATCAAGCAACACCTGGAATATCTAATTTTCTAGTTTGACGAACAGTGGAGGAAGAGTAAGCAAGTTTATTCTCAGATGGAGGCTATTTCAACACTTCAAAGGTATTATTGGAAAAACGCATAACGTTTGGAACACTGACAGGATTGAAAGATTTTGACTGCTCTGGTTAAAACATTCTGACCACTAGTCTAGCTTTTTATTATTCAGAGGGATTTTGAAACATTTTCTCCCTAATTAGAAAAAAATCAGAAGAAATATCTACATGCTAAGCCTACACAGACAATTCAACGCATATAGCATCCTGTCTACAGTTTTAAATATGCATGAGACGTCTTTCTCAGGAAATTGGTTGAATTCAGTTTATTCAGTCAATTACTCGAAAGTTAAGAGGTTTCGGTTATCATGTGTGTGTGAGAAAGCTTTCTGAAATGGACTATTACCGTTTGGTAGGCAAGATTTACTTCCTTTCCCTAATCAACTTAACCATTTCTAACTGAGATTTGTGCAAATGTACATAGTAAGCAAACTTTAAACAGCCCTTTTTCTGAATCTTTCCTTCAAGAAATCAAAAGACAGAACTGTTGTAAATTTTTGCCTTACTAAAAGAACCAATGTAACTTTATTATATGACACTCAATCAGTTGTTCTTTTAAAGTTGATAGTTTCTGTTAAAACTGATAGTGAGATTGTGACAGACCAATCCACAGCTTGTATGGTAAAAACCTGAATGGTGACACAGTGTTCATATAATTTAAATTGTTGAGTTTATAAACCGGCATGCATACAACCGTTGTCTGCACTATTATAAACTAGCTACTAAAATCCAAAAAAAGTCAGTATTCGGAAACATTACTATCTTCCAATAATTATTCTTAACTAGAAAAAAACCTGTTTTCATCATACTGGTTTCTACTAAAGTGTATTGAGGCATATTGAAGATCATTAGTGAATAAGTAAGATGATTCTATACCAAGAAGTTCTATGACTACAATAGTGGGAATCACTTCCTAGCTTATTGCTCATATGTAGCATGTAACAGCTTAGGTTAAAGAATATTCATGTTATCCTTTATTGAGGCATCAGTGACTCTTAATGGGAGTTTAGAAGTTAAGCAGCACGTAAAATACTTCATAATACCTGATGATAAAAGTGTCATAAGTCTATTCCTTCTCTTGTTCTATCTGGATGATACAACGATGCAAAATAAATGAAAGACAACTTGTATGCACCCTAATGTGATCGTTTTTCTCGTTCATATCACTTCTAATAAGTAGTCATTACTGCACCTCTTCTTTTTGTAACCTTGTTAATTTTGAAAATTTGATCCTATGAGGTGTATTTCTTAATACCTGGCTTCATTTCTGAGAAGAAATTATTATCAATAATCTTACAGCCTCACATAAAATTGAAATTGTTCTAAGGTGGCTGAAACTGTTGTGATTTGTATCAAATGAGTCATAATGATTAATGTGAATCATTACTGTCCCAACCTTGTGATCCACCTGATTGTTTGAATATATATAGCTTTGCAATTGTCTATACCTATGTCCAACCCTATGAAACACTGCCAACTAAACAGAGTACAAGATATAATATGCATAAGCAGTTTACTAGGTATTCCTTTTATGTAAATGAATAACGTATCGTCAACACGTGTACAACAAAAAGTACAAGCCCATTTTACACCAAAAGCTGTTCATATATGCATGGATTAGTCAACAACAGAAAAAATAAGCTATGATATACAGCAAAACAAAATTAAGGTGGAAAAATGAGGATCACTATTTATAGTCAATGTGGAACCTTGCACTCAGGTGCATTGGATCAAGTTGCCACAATTCATGTTAGTACAAAAAAGAAGACGTGTATGGAGAAAGAATGATATCAAAGTAGACAAAGTTGTGTGAAACAATAAACCATTCGAAGATAAAGGATACTGGAAATATATAAGCTTAAGAAGACATCAAACAGTGAACGGAACTGCGGCGGTATGACTAATTTTCACTCATGTCACCAGAAGAACTCAAGTATTGATTCCTATTGTCTGTGAGACCCCAGCCAAGCAGTATACATCTCCTCATATGGCTTATGGCCAATGGTCAAGGACATCATAGACTGCTACCACTTCTTAGTCTCATCATCGTGAAACATCTTCCAATCTAATCCAACTTCCTTTAGGATGGTACGTCGAGAAAGGAGGTGGTTCAGCATGTACAACACAAGTTCAAGCCATCACAGTCGACTAAGGTTAACAACTTCATCAATCGACTTGCCTGTCTTACCTAGAACACTTCTCCTGACTTCAATATTTATCACATGGTGATTCCACAATACGCAAGCCAGCAATGCTGTTAAGATATCTGCAATCAAGATACTGTAATCAATTCATATCTTCTGCTTTCAATGATCATGTCTCATAGCTGTAAAACAGGACAGGATGGGCTAAAGGGCAGTATACTCGTCCTCTGTTAGAAAGTCAGATATCTCGCCAATGTGTTTATCTATCGAGGCTGACGTCTGTCTGCCCTCTGTATTTACAGGATTATTTGAATTTAGTTGTTTTTCTAGCTATTTAGTGATATGCTCCACCACCCTCGACTTCATTGTTCGGTTACTCCTCTCAATGTATGTGTCACCGCAAACACATGTAAACTGGTATACACCAGGGGATTTGGCATAATCACTTATGCAGTGATTACTTTTGTTTTGAAGCACAGGTTTCTTTTTCTCGATAATAGTGAGCTTGGCTACATAGTATGTCTTCTTAATAACTGAATTAAGCCTTTGTCTTTGGATCATGCTGTTTGATTCCCCCTTATATGGCAGCGTGATGCAACCGACCTTCTTCGGGAGAGAATACTGATACTTTTGAACTTATTGAGTACATAAATGACAATAATATGAAAGATAAGACAACGAATTCTTTTGATGTAAACTCGATTTCAAATGTATTGCACGAATACGTCACATTTCTCAGATAACCTCCCTCATCTGATTACACCACACAAACTGACCAAGAGTGTGGATTGAATTTTCTCATTCTACATAATGACCAGTCTGTCTGATTGCAGACAGAATATCAGACATATAAGTGTAAAACTTGGGCACTATGGTAGAATTTAATTCGATGTTATATTTCTTTATTTGATATATAACACAGTGTTACAGTATTAATTACTGGATGACGTTTCCAACACACATTATTTCTCATAATCACATCAATATAATCATACCTATTTCAACAACCGATTTTTATAGTCCTGTCACCTGATATTACTTGTTTTTATTGGTAGTAAAGTCTTCCGTACCTCTGGTATAAGTGTTACATCATTCCTATTACATATGTTGGGTGCCGGTTGATTCGATGAACAAAGAGTCAGTAATCAGCAATTTCTCTTTCCACCTCATTATATTGCAGTTACGTACAGTGGTTTCATCCCACCCTATTGTGTAGTTGTATCTTAATGCATGCAATACAATAGCCGAGGTTTTTCAAGATTATTGATCTCATTGGGGTTTGTTTGTAAGGGCTTAAACAAGGAAGAGTTAATAACTAATAATTATTCTCTAGAGTTTATTAAGAATTTCGTATGAAAATATAAGAAACAAAATAATAACAGTAACGCGAATACAAATAATGGTGACATTATGGGTAGAAAGGAGTTCACAGCCTATATTCTATTACCCTATATGGAAGGCACAACAGAAACTTTATGTAGAATTCCAAAAAAAAGCTGGAATTAGGGTGACATTCAAACCTACAAACTCATTCAGAGACAGGCTTTGTCGGTTTAGGGGGTCCGATAGATCAAACAAAGTAAAATAATCTAATATAGTAAATCCCATGTAATGACTGTTATGTCAAGTACATAGGTCAAACAAGCCGGTTAAGGTTAGTTAGATTAGCGGAACCCAGGAATTTAGTCAAGCGTCAAAATGACGGACCCCAATAAGAGACCAATAATCTAGAAAAACAGTCAGATGTTGCATTGCATGCATTAACACACAAGCATACAATTTATTATTATTAATAATCCTTTAGGTTCCTAGTAGAACATAGGACTTCAGTAGCATGTCACCATTTAGCTCTCTTCTCTCCAGTCTTTTCAACCTGGCTCCACGTCTGCAGACAAGCTTTCGTTTCTTCCTCACACGATCTCCTCCATGTCACCCTCGCCTCGGACTCCCATCTCGTCGTTTCTTCTTTGGGTTCCACTCGAGGGCCTGGCATATGATGTCCCCGAATGGTCTTCTTAGTGTATGCCCAATCCATCTCCATTTTCTTCTGCATATCAGTTTGACGATAGGTTCTTAGTCGGTTCGTTGCCAGAGTGATTTGCTTGTTGCTTATTCCTATTATTCTGACCATCTGATCTTCAGTATCGAGTCAGCGTAGGCAGCAACTGTTGATGTGATGTATTTCTGCAGTTTGTTGGAAATGCTTTTCGTGAAGCACCAAGTCTGTCAACCGTCACATAGAAACGCTGACTGATTTGACTGACATTAGTGTTGAAAATCCGGATACTGTTCACGCTTCATGCTTAGCCTAGTACAGTGCAGTAGATCTCCACACCGATTTCAAGTTAATGAGGGCCTGTGCTGCTGTGTTTCCGATCCTGGCTTTGACATCCTAATTTGTGCCGTCGCCACCTGTAGTTGAGTCAATGCTGCCTAGGTATGTAGGCGAAAGAGGTAAATTCCTTTCGATTTCTCCCGTTGATGGTGTTTGTTGTTGTTGATGGTGGTTGGGTATCTTCATGACCTCTGTCTTCTCCACATTCACCTGAAGTCCCGTCTTCGCTGCCTCGCCTCATTTATTTTGCCAACTTGTTGGTTTTCGCCCGTAGATCTTCGAGTTTGTGCAACATAAATCACCATCGGCGAAATCCAAATCTTCTTCTGGGGTTTGTGGCACAAAAACCGTAGTTTTGAAGCAGCTGCCTGTCAAATTACTTCTCGGTCGACGCTGTCGATGGCCTTTTCGAAATCGATGAAGTTGAGGTAAAGATTCAGTTGACTGCCATTCTATGCTTTGTTGTAAATCGACAGGTGATCACAAATATTTGCTATCGAAAACTTGTCAGTAACGTTCGGAGTATATTTAAACAATTTTTCGCATTGCTCACTGAACAAACAGTTTATTGTTATGGCAAAATATTTTCATCAATTAAGTGACCTTGACTTCACTAGTCAGCATCCTCATGCATTTTTTATTTCACCATTAAATCTATTGAAAACTTTCATGAAACATTATTTTTCGTTCTTAGCTGATGACAACACTTTCTCCTCAGGCAAATGAATCAACGTCCTCATATTGTCGTGTTACACTTTCATACATCAATGGAATTTCACAATCTCAGTAAACAACAAACAATCCTTCAAACATTGTAATGAATACAGCATGATGAGACTTATTAAAGTTTCCATGTACTGCATCCGAATCTCTGATACAATGCATTTAGTACAGCTGCTTTTAGACTGTTCACTAACCGACGAAATATACTCATTAACTGATGAATAATGAGAATAATTTTGTATCATTGGAAAGCTATTTCTCTCAAATAACCTTATTATAAAGTCAGTCAGTCAGTTTGTATTAAGTGATATGATGGATTTAATGTTGATGGACGGGGATTTGTTGGAGTGGATAGAACAGGATGGATTGATCTGGTAATGTGTGTGTGGGTGAGTGTCTAGGTGAAGTGAGGTTCAACTGTTGTTAGGAAAGTGTAAAATGACAATAATGATGCCAATAGAAGTGAAGAAATACGAAATGAACTGGAATAGATTAACAAAACCTGCAAAGTTCAGGCAGGATTAGGAAGAGATGTCTTCACAAAACGCTTTGAATAAAATCTTGATGGTTTTTAATTGTTTATAGTTAGTGTTTCAACTATGCATTAGTGATGGAATAGTAAACCTTTGGATTATTTCAGCTTGACTGTGTAAATTGTCATAGAAGATGAATCAGAATGAAGTGAATGACTTCCCTCTGTTAGGTATTCACCTATGAATGTTGTTGTTTTTCTCTTCCCTTTGGTTATTCAAATCGGGTAGTGTTGAGTCGCACACATATAATCAACTCCACAACACTTTGTGAGTTTATAGATACACACAGATATAAATCTATATGGTTACTTATCTTTCAGTCGTCGTTCCCTTAAACAGAAGCTAGAGAACACCGATAAAAGGTTAGCAGAAAAGAAAGTATTGCTGAAACACTTCAACAAGATAGGTTTCTGCTTTTATTGAAGGCCGAAACACAAATCAAAAGGCATAGATTTCTAATGATAACTAAAAGTTATCCTCAGAAACAGAATGAACTTCACAAGATGACTTTTAGCATGTAAACATGGATTATCAAGGAGTACTTTGGTAAATCCTTTCTCTTTCTCTAGTTCTCTCAATATCAAAATCTAGTTTTCATCATGCTCATATTATCCTTGACAAAAGATACTGCGAATTTTATTCTTTTGTGAGACAAATTGCCTACTTACTGCTGTCTTTTCGCTTTCACAATGTTTCCGTTTTAAACTTAGGCTAAGGATAAAGACGAAAGAATCATGAAATTTTTGGAACTTTCCGACTATCTCCACTCTGTTAAAACTCTACTTTGTTCACGGTCTTTCCCTTTATGGTTTTCTGTTATGCCTTTCAGTGATTCTATATAATATCTTTCAGTCACTATTATGAACTAACACTTGTGCTATTAATGATGCCTAGTGGTTAACAGTGGAGTCCAACACTCGCGTATCTTCCTTTTTGAGATTCGTCAGTTAGATGTACCTACCTCTCAGTAAGTGATATTGTTCCCACGATGACTGGACTGAGGACTAATCACTTTCAAAGCCACAGTATCATCCACTAAACCAGTGAAATACGATAGCTGGTCCTTGTGATATGGGTATAGTTTTCATATTAATCCTTGTGATTTCCCACCGTTGATTGGACTAAATAGACCAACCTTTATTGGCCTATTGGCCCTGTGTGGAGACCTAGATAATACTACTTCCTGGATTCCACTGCTAACCACTTTCCATCACCAATATCAAAACTGAAAATACCGGTAATATGGAGTCATCCTTACAGGAGATTATATGCCATTAGTGGCTGACCAATTCCGTTAATCAATGACGGGGATTTACAAGATGTCACATCAAAATCTGTGAATTAACACTGTTGATCGATCGCTCGGTAAAAGAGAAGGAAAAAAATCTTTTTAGTTGAGAAATATTTGGAAAAGTAGATACTGTTAGGAAATCTTTCCGACCTGTACTTTTATCGAGCTATTTCAGTATTACGCAGAAAATAATAATGATGATAAAAGTAATTTTGCATGTTATTGTGCCGTAGGCAATAAGCAGGGAAAGATGATAAGTCTAAAAAGGGGGGAAATAATTTATATATATATATATATATATATATATATATATATATATAAATGGATGTCGATCGCGTTTCTGTTATCTCTGGACATCGGAAATAGCATACATGTTTACATTTGTTGAGAAACTGACATTCACTCCACTCCACCACTTCTCCCTACCCCTTCTTTGCTTTTCTTCATTTTCTGGCTTTTTATTCTCTTCGTGGATAAAGTCTATCGCAGGTTGATTACATTTTCAATTGAAAGACAAAATTAGTTACCGTTACTAAAAGTTTATTTTTGAGGGATTTTTAAGAGGAAAATTAAATTGTTGACGATCTAGACGCGAACTTACTTGGTTGTGGTTAGCAGAGGAATCCACGACAAGCGTTTCATGCCATTCGAGACTCGTTAGCTAGATGTACCTACCTTTCAGCGAGTGATATTTTCCCCAATGAGACTCGAACCTGATACTCATCGCTTCAGACGTCAGAGTTTGAACTCCTAGGCCACTACGCTGCGATAGACACTTCTTGTACAACGAGTATTATTATTTGTTGATACTCCTACTTCTCCATTGTTGATCTGGATCGAATTGGTGGCTGGAATACTCGTCTGGGATTCCACCGTTGACCACCACTAAGTTAGTTATAAAAATAAATATTCAGGCAATATTGAGGCATCGCATAGAAGCTCATATGCCATGAGGTCCATTAACTCGGTCCAGTATAGCAACGAGGAACTGATATTTCGATGTTGAACAGATCGCATTATGTAATGGTGGAAAACATTTTGTAGCTCAGGTGGATGATCTTTGTTGCGTTGTGTTCTCTAAGCCAGGTGGTTTGGTCGTGAAGCTTTCATCGTCTTTCTGGACGACATCTTCACCACTAACTTCACTTTGAAGTGAGCTGTCAGTATCACTCCATAAGTGATTTAGTGGCTTGACCTGACCAAATGGCTTGTGATTGGTTGTCTCCTTTGATCATTGTTTCATTGACTACATAGATTTTCCTGTTGGATGTTCCTCTGCTTCACCTCTCACCTCTCTGTCGTTTATCATTCTCCTCATTCGTTGATAGATTGGGTCTATCATGTCTATACATCTATTGATTGCTGGTTGACTGATCTGAATGCGAAACTTATAGGAATTTTCTGATATTCTCTGTGTTTCCTCTCTCCATCCAAATTTCTACATAGTCGAAATTGAATTCATGTCTAGAGTTGTTATCCACATGCATTGAAATGAGTGATGAAATGTCGTGACATTTTATAGCCGATTGATGTTCATGTAGACAAAGGTGAAGAGGGTGACCACTTTGTCCAATGTAGTGTTTTTGACTATTGTTATTGCAGTTGATTTTGTAAATGATATTCGGTCTGTCTTCTCTGGTTGTTGCATCCTTCGGTCTGCATAATAATGTTTCCAGGGAATTGCTGCTTTATGAGCCACACCAATTCCACCAAGTGGTTTCAGTAATCTTATCATGATATCTGATACATTCTTCAGGTACAGTAGGATGACGCGTTTGTTGATTTCTGTCGATGACTTTGTAGTCGATGATATACGGGATAGACATCTTCTGATAAAGTTTCGTGAGTAGCCGTTCTTCTTAAGAGTGGATACGAAGTAATTTTCTTCGTTTCTCTGTGAGGCTGTTGTACTGTAGTGTGTTCTCACTCTTTTGAATAGAGTCTGTACCCAACCGATCTTGTGCTTTGTTGGGTTGTTGTTACTGTATTTGAGGATTTGATTAGTGTGTGTTTTGTGTGTGTGTGTGTTATGTGATTTGAATAACTTGGTTTCTATAAGAAATCACTATCAAATTTATCACTATGATCTACTTAGTCTCCAATCATCTGATTTCACTGTAGGCACTTGAGGTACATGTGACACTGTTAAGACAGGTTAAGTTATCATACTTTTAACTAAGATGGCTTGAAAGTTTGTCAATAGCTCCCTGGACAGCTCGCCATAGGCTTAACATACCCACAAGTGTTCGAGTAGAGAGCTTTCAATAAGGTGATGTACTTACTAGGCACGCCTTTCAGTGGCAGACATTGCCATAAGACTTCTCGATCAACGGAGTCAATTGCCGCCTTCAGGTAGAGAAATACAGCTGTTGTCGGGCGTCTGTAAGCGTGCCTATGTTCCAGGACCTGGCACAGTGTGAATATTTGGTCGATACACCTGTGGCCAGATTTAAAGCCTGTCTGGTTTTCTCAGGCTTGCTGTTCCTGAGCTCCACTCAGGCGTCGGAGAATTATAGAACCTAGGATTTCGGATACTATGTTCGTCTGGCTGATTCCTCTGTGATTATCACAAGAGGACTTCTCGCCTTTCATGAAGACTGGGATAATGAGTGACTTAGACCAGTCGGAGGGGATCGTATTTGATTCCCATATACTAGCTAACACTCTACTACCATTCCTGTATACCTCAGCAGGTAGTCTGTCTGGTCCTGCTGCCCTTCCTCGTTTCAGGTTACCTACCGCTTTTTCAACCTCTTCTATTGCTGGGGGAACTATCTCTATGTTTAATATGATTTAAATATACACATGGGTTTTTAGGGTAAAGCCACAAACTTTGTAAGTGTTATTCAGATACAGCTATAAAATATTAACCTCACTGGTTAGTAAGAGATCTTTTAATACATAATAGAGCGGAATTGTAGCTCATGATGGAAGATGATTATTGTTTGGTGTTGTCTAAGCTTTGATGCCTGTTACTGAACATTTCATCACTAGGCTAGGTGACTTCATAAATATTTACTTTGTATAGAAGACTGTTTAAGTCACCTAGCCCAGTCATGAAACGTCCAGCAACAAGCCTCAAAGCTTGGAGGACAACAAACAACTATAAGATCTTTTGATGTTGCACTGAATAATTCTTAGTTGAACAGCTGCATATGGTTAGTGGTTTTTGACACTTACCACAGCACCGTACCCACACTTATACCAACCAACCAGTATATCACTAGTAATATTGTTTACTTTACAAAGTGCCGCTAGAATAGACCTTTACTGTTTGTAACAAACTTTCGGCTGTAATAGTGTGCCTTGAAGTTGAAGGTCACTTCTTTTCCTTCATGGAGTAGTACTGAGCAGAGATTTGTTCAGCGAAACATATAAAAGTGGCACTATAGTATATTCATTTTAAATTGTTCATCTTCATTAAAACTGCTTTGTAGCATAAATGCCATTTTATCTTCATCTCATCAAGTAGTTTTAAGTTGGACTGAAAAACTACTCATCCATTACATACCTAGTCAACTGATAAGACAGTAACTTGTTCCGTTAATGCCATGTAGAAATAAGGTTCTCGTATACCATATACCGTAACATTACACTACTTGGTATAGTTGTGTTGATGGTTGGCTTGAAGAATGGGCTTATCATTGTAAAATATCTCCTTGTAACATGACAAATCAGGTGTAAGTAAATATGCAATAGGCTATGAACTGCACTGAATGTTTTCTCGGCTTATGATACTAACTCGCTGCCCAGACTGAGGTGAGTGAAAGTAACTGAAAGTTCCATTCCTACGCCAGTGTATCACATCTCAAATATAGCTACTTCTGAATGTTCAATATATTTAGGCATGTATAATTTTTACCACCTGAAAGAATAAAAAAATTAAGCAAAGCACAGTTAGTTATATAGACAAAGATTCTCGCTTGTGATGCTAACATTATGTTTGTAGATGTAAGTGTATAGGTGTGTGAACCATGTTAATTATAAATTTTTTTGCCCAGAAAATGATATGACGTAAATGTGGACTTTGAAACACTTCTTTATGAAGTGCGAAGAAAAACCCATTGTAAAATGTTTACTCACCAATAATTTGAAGTGAAATAACTGGTATGTTCAAAACGTTTGCGCAAAAATAAGTACAGGAGAAATGTCGATCAAATATGTTGGTAAAGTACTGATGAAGTGACATCATTTAACCAAGCGTAAAATGTGTTTTTATTATTAACGGTTAGGAGAAGTAATTTGTACAGTAATTTAGGAGACCATCAGGTAAAATCATACTAGTAAGAGGATTTTTCAGTAACAATCATGCTGAGGGTACAGTTGAATGTAACTTTCACGGTCCTCAGATTTCAAGACAAAATAAATAGACAAAGAAGGAGTAACAATAGGATCTCCAATATTCCAGACTGTAACAGATATGTTTATGGACCGTTGGGAACAAATAGTCATAAGAATGTTCAACCCAACTTAAGAGTATGACATATTTATGGTGTTGAAATCAGAACAGAAGCAGAGTTTATTCACAAAACCTAGATAGCGGATGCATTCGAATTCACTTATGAGTTAGACAACGAAATTGGAACATATCGGCAATTTCTCATGCATATAAACTCATTAGTTAACGCAATCCCATTCACTACAGTATAAAAAATGGACATGGAGAATTAACTATGTTGAATTGCAGAGTAAAACAAAGAACAGACGATGGGTTGGATACTACTGTCTACGGAAAACCAACACATTCTAACAGGTATCTGGACTTCAAATCATCTCATCCAATGTCAGTTAAGACAGGATTAGTCAAATGTCTAAGTGATAGAGCTAGAAAACTGACTAGTTAGTGCAAGGATCTCAACAAGGAATTAAAATACGTAAAATAAGCACTAATAGTTAGTAATTATCCTCTGCAGCTTATCAAGAAATTTGTACGAACACATGAGAAACGAAAAAATGACAGTAACACTAGTACGAGTAATAACGATGACACAAGTAGAAAGGAATCGACAGCCTCCATTGTGTTATCGTACAAGGAGGGTACCTCAGAAACTTTATGTAGAATCCTCAATGGAGCTGGAATTAGAGTGGTATTCTGAAACCTACAAACTCATTCTGAGATCAACTTTGTCGGGTTAAGGATCCGATGGAACCAATTGAACAAAATAATATAATCTATCAAATACCATGTAATGACTGTGAGTCAGGTCAAGTATATAGGTCAAACTAGCCGATCGGGGTCAGTTAGAATGGTCGAACATAGGAATTTAGCTAACTACAGAATAATAGACCTAAATAAGATGAATAATCCAGAAAAAAGTTGGCTATTGCAGTGCATGCATTAGCACACAATCACACAATAGGGTGGGATAAAGCCATTGTACTTAAGTCCAATATAATGATGTGGAGAGAGAGAGAGTGTGTGTTGATTGCTGAATCTTTGTTCATCGAATCAACACGCAACACATGTAATAGAAATGACGCAACACCTATACCAGAGATATGGAAAAGTTTGCTACCAATAAGAACAACTCATGTAAAGTGACATAACCATAAAAATCAAATGTGGAAAGTAGTGTGATTACATTGATATGATTATGAGCAGTAATAATTCATGCTCTAAACGTCATCAAGTAAATAATACTAGATCATTGTGTGTTATAAATCAAATAAACAAATCTAATATGTGCCCAAATTTAACACCTATTATAATGAAAAAGAGAATTGCGTATGTTGGATTGTACAAATAAAAAGAGAAAAGGTGGCAAATTATAAACCAGTGTTCAGAGGAAACCAAAAGATTTGAATCGATACTTGGACTTCAAGGTAAGCTGGTACAGTGTTCAAGTAATCGAGCTAGGAGTTTAACTAGTAAGTCAGAAAATCTAAATAAAGAACTTAAAAGCACTGAAGAGACACTAATACCCTCCAGAATTTATTAAGGAGTTTATAAGAACTTATAGGCAAAGGACTAATAATATCAGTGATAATCGCAACATAACTAAAAGGACGTTTAAAGAAGGTATATCGGTAACTTTACGCAGAGTTCTTAACAGTGTTGCTATTGTAATGGGGTTTAAACCCACAAACTCACTCAGAGAGAAACTTTGTAAACTAATAGGTGCGGCAGTTCTAATTAAGCAGAATAACCTAACCTATCTAATGAAACTCAACGATTGTGGGGTCAACCAGTCAGGATAGCGCAGCATAAAATCCAGCCGAACATTGAAGGACAGACCCTCTTAAGATAAACAATTTAGCGAAAACCTTGGTTAAGGCTCTGCATTCACTGACTCATCATCATATTATAGGGTTGAATATGATGACAGTTTTAAAATCCACTATAGTCAGTTTGGAAGTGAGAGACCGGTGATTCCATCTTTGTTTATTACAGAACAGTTGTCCGTCATAAACATGATACCTGCATTAAAAGAGGTCGAACGTTGTCAGTATGTAGCATTTTACTAATATGTGTTTGGAAGATGAGAGGTTTACACAAATATTGATTTCGATTGCAAAGTAGGCTTTCTTTTTGAGCAAAGTATGGGTTAAAAACTATCAAAGGCTGTCAGTTGTGTGTCCTACATATCCTTTCTCAACATTCTTGTTAGGTATGATGGCAGAATATGACGTCTGACCTTATATGCACTGTTTCTTTTAGCTAGTTCTTGCTAGCTTCTCGGAAAGTGAGTCCGGTTGTGACCTTCAACCTGGCACAAGGTACTACGATAATAGCACGTAAATCTCCTTTACATTTAAGAAGATGGTTGTGTTGCGAACTAACTGGATACATTCTTCTGAGGCAAACTTTACATATGATAGTGTTTAACTCATGTCAAACGTCTGCTTTAGGTAAATGTCAATAATGATAAAATCCCATTATCACTTTGAGAACAGGTTTAGATAAGTAAAAATACCGTTACGAATCAAACGAAACTGAATTATAAAAACTGCCTCGTTGGTTGTGATTTATGATATCACTCCAGTGAAGTCATACAGGAAGAAAGATTTGAGAAACTTGAAAGTCATACCAAGATGCTACGCTTATATCCGTACAACTAAAAATATGAACAGGAGGTGTGAAGAAGTGATAATAACGAGATAGACTACGGTAAATGAGCAGACAAAAGTGAGAAATGAAACATATTGGGAAAGAACTTTAAATGTCTAAGATTCTCTTTTATTTAAGGGGTAGTTGTGTCGGCTTGTTTGTGATTAACTCTGACTCACGTTACCCACCCAATTCACTCCAACCAATAACCTTACACCTTCTTGTATAGCAGAAATCTGAGTATGTTTGCTGTGTGTTTCCCTGAGATCTTCCAAAAGTAAGCTGATGCTCTAGAACCGATCTGATACCACTCCAAGTTCAGTGACAGGGAATGAAGTGGTTAAATGCCTGGAGCAATCCCCTTACTTGGGGAGTTGCGTTAACTTGAATGGGCTGTTTCCTGACGAAATGTTAGTTCAGATACAGAGGGAAAAGTTGGAATTCGCCAGCCTGCATCATCTGTGGTGCCAACTGGCGAGATATCTGACTATCTAACTGAGCAAGAGTATACTGCGCTTAAATCCATCCTGTCCTGTTGTATAGCTATGAGACATGACCATTGAAAGTAAAAGATGTGAATTAATTATATGGCTTTAGTTCCAAATGTCTTCACAGCATTTCTGGCTTGAGTATTGTGGAATCACTATGTGGTAAATGTTGAAGTCAGATGAAGTGTACCAGGTAAGACAGGCAAGTCTATTGATGAAGTTGTTAACCTTAGTCGACTGAGATGTCTTGGACATGTACTGTGCATGCCGAGCAATCGCCTACCTCGATGTGCCATGCTAGAGGAAATTGGAAAAGGTTGCAAGAGGGTTTAGGTTGGCTAGGCTAAGATCCCGCATCAGTCGATGAAGTCTCGTACTGTTGATCTGAGCTGTTTGAGGAAATATAGACTTCCTGGTTAGGTTCTCCGAGAAGAAAGGAATCAGTACCTGAAATCTTATAAAGCTTGCATATTCACACTAACCTTTATCTTGAGACTGCTTATTATTTCACACAACCTTGTCTACATTAATATCACTCCTACTGTATTCAACTGTTCTTTGTATATTACTGTAGAATGTGGCAACTTGGACCGATCCACCTATGAGCGACATTCTACGTTGGTTTTTTCAGTCAGTCAGCATAGCTTAGACCAAACTACGTTAACTAGCAGTATTTTCTGCCTGAATATCATGAAGCCTCTTCATTTCATTTTCAAAGTTTAGCTAGACCTGCATGTTGGGGAGAGAAAGCATTCGTAATATATACCCTAATTTCCGTGGTCGATTCAGCTTTCTCATTACAGTAACCTATCCATTCTACTTATATACTACCTTACCCCTATTCTCTGTATTATTCACAAAGGTATGGTAGTTTAAATGGATGATAAATTCAGAGATTTGATCTTCAAATACCTTATTCGCTTTAAACGTTCACTTTTCACAGGTATATAGTTGGAAACACCACACGTACAGTACAGTCGGTCCCAATAGGTCTTCTGATAGAGAGTTCTATATGTGACGTCAATAACAATCAATTAAACCACTTTTTGTACTTGTGTCAAGAATTTATTAAATTTCAAGACCCAGATATCTGTTAATTCCCTGCAGAGTAGGATGCAAACCCCTCCCGAAACACTGTATAAACACTGTATAAACGCTTGACGGAAAACGTATTCTAAATGTACACTTCCCATATGAATATGAATGTTCACAAGATTCCGAATATGTATTAGCGTCTCTGACTAGTATGAAAATTTTATCTCAATATTATAAACCTTCCAGAGAAAGCATAGAAAGAGAATTAATCCTTGACAGTATGGTCTTAAAAACTATCACTTCTATACAATACAATAAGAAAAAGCGGAATAAAATGGAGAGAGTGGGAAACTAAGCAGATAATATTCACTGTAGCTACCTCAGGAGATTACTGTCATTATTATTTATTATTTTTCCCTTGGGTTCCTAGTGGAACATAAGGCTTCAGTAGCACGTCTCCATTCCACTCTCTTCTCTCCAGTCTTTTCAACCTGACTCCACCATTACCCAGAAGCTCTCATTTCTTCCTCGCACAATCTCCTTCAAGTCACCCTCGCCTCGGACACCTAACTCGTCGTTTCCCTTTGACTTCCACTTGAGGGCCTAGCCGACGTGTGATGTCCCCAAATGGTCTTCTCAGTGTATGATCAATCCATCTTCACTTCCTTCTACTGCATATTTTTTGGGTGATAGGTTCTTGGTTGATTCGTTGGCAGGCTAGAGTTCTTTGTTGCTTATTCTTTCTGGCCTTCTCATCTGACCTTCAGTAACGAGCCAGCGTGGCAGCTATTGATGAATGTCTGTAGTTTGTTGGAAATGCTTTTCGTGATGCGCCAAGTCTGTCAACCATCATATAGAAGCACTGACTTGATGTTGGTGTTGAAGATCCACTCTTTATTCACATAATTACTCAGCACATCTTTCAGTATAGCATGCTGCCATTGGTATGACTGATTTTTGGCACCTGTGTGTATATTTTAATGATTAAATGAAGTACAAACAATTAATCAGTACACCAACACTTACACCTACCTAAAGCTCTTTCAAATTTCTTGAGTTTTGCTGTTTCCAAGCTTTCTTCACCATTCAATGAAAGATTCGATGATCTGAGAAAATATGTGACTACGGCATGTGAATATTTCTCTATTTTATAAACTGAAGTGATCAACTATGAAAAACAGTTGGAGGGAACCATTTTGTTACTTCTATGGCGTAAACATGTTTTAAACAATTCTAATTGATAATATCAGATCATGATCCTCAATGACTTTAAAAAGACTATGTCGGTCAAGGTCTACTCTCAGTTTATGTTTCAGGTTAATGACGTATTCTACAAATTGTGGAAGAGTGGAAATGGTAATGTTATAATTGTAGTCAAATAACAATTAGGTAATCGATAACTGAGAGACGGCCAAAATTCGTTTGAACAGTAACCTCTTCTGATTTGTTGAGGAAATTAACTAACAGTCTGTATTATTGGTCTAAAACGTCAGTTATTATAGTCTTTCACATCTTTCTTCTCCCTCATTTCCCATTGACTTCATTCTACTGTTGACTATCATTATATTACCGCTTAGTCAGTAAGAAACTGAATTATCGAAGTTAATTTTAATCCACTTATCAGTTGCAAAACAACTCCATGAAAATCCATTTATTTTTTAACAACCTTCAGTTTATTTATAAATTTTCACAACTGTTTGTTGTTTAACATCAATCAATTTACTAAATTCACCTATTCTTTTTACTTCAAAATCTATAGTGAAACATTTTTTATGCAAAAACAATTTGTCGTTTTAAAAATTTCCCTTTAAAGTTAACTTCTGATTTTTATCGATTTATGTAGAATAAAAAAGTGTCAAAAAACCTTAGAAAAGTTACTAATTGTTATTTATATTCTTGTTAATCAGGAGTTACGTGTTTCTAGGGTGTCAATGAGTAGGAAAGATATAGTTTATTCTTACCATTTTCATGCTATAAGATACTAAAATAGTTAAGCCAAAAAATAGTAGAAATATAGGTGCTCCCATTGAAAAGAAATTATTGACTATTTTTGAACTTCACCTACGTGATTTCCAACTTATCACTGCATGCTCATGTATGTGTAGATGCGTGGATACGTACATCTGTGCAAAGATAGTTTCCAAAGACGTTTTACCTTTTTAAACTTAAACGAAACAAAGTAAAATAACTGAAGCAGAACATTATGAATTGATTCTATGTTGAAGTATTTTCAATTCGTTATTTACAAATTTAGTAGATTTTACACAGAAAGATTAGCTCAAAGGAAACTGAAAAACAATACATTTTATGTTATTCAATGAAAGACGATAGACGCGAATGAGTGAAGTTATAAAGAATGCTACATAAAATCTCCGGGAGATTTTATGTAGGCAGTTGATTAAAGGAAGTAGCAGTAGTACTAGTAGTATTAGTAGGAAATATTGCGAAAAAATCACATCCTGTATTGTTACTGGTAACCGTGTACATCTTAACACCACCTAATGGGAAGGATTGAATTGGTAAAGAAAAGTGCTTGACCCATATCACATTAAAACACTGTTAAGAAATAGAATGAAGTTATGTAGTCAGTTATTTTAAAAAACAAAATGGTATGACATCGAAAGATTGACAGTAGTTTCAGCCTGAATGGAAAGATTACTGTTGGGTCGTCTAACATGTCTTCAGGGCGGTACACGACACGGACTTACATTAGACGAAGAACAACGGAACGCGTGGAAGCTCTGAACTGTTCTGTCCTAATATAGTACCACTCAGCAGTGCCCACCCATGACCTCGTCAGGGGTCAAATCCAGAACCTTCAAGTCTTGTGACAACCATGTCACCATTTACCCACCAGATCAAAATTTAATGGTTGAAATTCTGCTTCTTCTATCAGTTAGCAATGTACCACGACCTTCGTCCATTGCCATCGTTGAGTACTTGTTCTCTCGTCTGGCTTGATTTGCCTTACCATTCAAGAATTCTCATTAAAACTGGGAGATCTCATCTCAAAACAATTCACCAATGAGTACTGGTAGCTTGATCTCCATGGAACCTAAACGTCCTACGTTCATTCCTTGATGGGGTCATGAGTGCTGCTGGAAAGTCCCATACTAGGACGAAATAGCTGTCCAGGGCTCCCAGATTTTCAATAGTTCTCCAGCAGAAGTATCAGACTATGACTGATGTTTTATCTGATTACCATGACAGAAGTTATCAGAATTCAATAAACTTATTAGGTAGTCTTTATAACGTGACTACCGAGTGACAGATTCTGCTAGATGCATAAGCGTACAGCTTTCTTGATTTATATTAACAATTTCCGATTTCTGCTTTGTTCCTAATCTAACAACTATTGACTTCGAACCATTCCGGAAATGCAAAATATCACTCCAGAAAGTTAATCAATATTTACTCCAATATATAGCAGATTACACAGAATACTTTTTTATTTATCTTAAAAATGCCTTTAAAACTTTGGTATTACTGATAAGAATAATAACAAAGTTAGAAGATTGTTAATTATAAGTAACATGGTCAGCTTGAGGAATGTGCTAAGGCAAAGGTTTGAAAAAACAGTCCCATATGAATCAACTTCTGAAACAAGCACTTCGTGCCTTCAATGTATGCTTCATCTGAACAACGAAAAGTGTTTCCATGATCTTATGACTCGCTTGGTGTTAGCTAGCAGAACATTACAGGATACATGTTCCATCTTAGTGGAGAATTGCCAGCTGGATATATCTGCACTGCACAGGGTGGTGTTGTTCCCGTTGTGACTCAAACCTCCTACTCATCACGTCAAATGTCACAACGTTATCCATAATCTATCGAAATAGAGTTAGAACTCAAAATCTACCAGCTAGATATATAACTTTAAACAACGTAGAGTCTTTTTAACAAGATTTATGGTATTAATAAATATTCTCGGGATGAATAAGAATTAAAATGCAACAACTTATATCACCTAGCTACCCTAAACGCTGTGGTTTCTAACCAACACGTTTGTTTTTATAGCATATTCGGCACTGTATGTCACCCTACCCTAAGCGTTGAACTGAAATGTTTTGTTCGTTAAGTACTTCGACCGACGTGGAATCAATAAATAATATAACGGTAAAACATTAAGCCAATCTGAGTGTATACTAATTCAACACTTATTTCCATCTTTCACTGTTAGTCTTTCGTTGTTAGCTTAGTTCTTATGAGCAGGAATTACTTGGCAGCCGTTTTTCAAATTGTACTTTTTCAGAAGCCATTGTATTTTGCATCGCAACAGTAAATCATAGCACATTATGGATGAACACATAATGTCTATGCGAAATAACAATAATCGTAGGGATAAATACTGATGATAATTGCAGTAAAATAAAATTTAGTCAGCAGTCGGGTCTCGTAGCCCATTTGGTAGAGTATTGGGCCGAAAACCTGGTAGTCGTTGGTGTGAATCCTTCCGTGGACTCAAATTTTATTACCATTATGGAGTATTCCAAACATTTATAGGTTTTCATTGCATTAAATACAAGCAATCTTAACGAAGGAGATTCCTTTCATGGAATTCCCATCACATTATACAATTATAAAACAGATTTGTACTGAGTAGAAACAGGTCATCTCTGAGGTAAATGCATTTTTAAAATGAAAAGTTAGAAGCTGTAAGGAAATCGATTTTTCAGCCATCGTAATGATCCCATTGGATAGAGAAAAATTAACAAAAGACAATTCTGTGAGGAAAATTCCCTTCTAGATGAATCATCTCCAAAAGATATACAATCTTAATTATACTCACAATATATATATATCCATCAATAGCTAGCTAACGGGTCAATATAAAGTCTTCAGAAACAGTCAGTAAAGTCACAAGGTGATAACGGTGAGAAGGTCAATTCAAGGGCATGAAAATATTGTCAACAGGGTTACAATCGACAACCAAATAATAAACAAAATGTCTTAGAGAGATTATGACCAAGATAAAAATAGTGACTGAGTGTAAACATCAGGCTTGAACTGCTGAATTGCTGAAGCTTCTGGTGTGTTCAAGTGCTAAATCTTCACTCTCTGCGAAATGCTTGATTCAACCCTATAAATGACTTTGAAGAAAGGTTCTAGTGAAAGCAGCCTAAAGTCGAATGGAAAAGAACGCCTTCTTCAGTAGCTTACACAACTGATTCTTGAATATCTCCCTTGAAACCGATATTGATGAATAACGTTTTCTTTGGGACTATAGGTGTTACTTCCCAGATATGCTTAGTCTTCATGTCCCTCTCAAAGAATCTTGAGGAATGACCATTCTCGATGAACACTTCTTGAAATAGTTTCAGCTCCTCATTTACCATATCATTTATGCAAATCCTTCTACTGCATACTGATTAAATTAGGTTTCTTTCTTGTTCTACCCAAATCTTGGTTATTTTCTCCAGTCAAAAAGTGATTCTGTAGTGTGTAAACGATAAACTACCACTTTAGACCCCTCCATGAGTGTCTACTGACTCACCTAATCTTGCAGAGCTGGTTACATACGCTATGTAGAGCGTATTCCATCGAAACACACCTCCTAACACTAACCTATATGGATGCATACTAAAGAAGAGCACAAAGTCATCAACTGCTCTGTTCTTAAGCATGTAGTTAACTCCGATCACCCTGCCCCACCAGAATCTTCTTTCAAAGTCACATATAAGGTGGAGTAGAACATTTTGAAACGGTCGTGGATTTGCTACTCGTACACACCACAAGCTTCGGCAGTTCAGCAGTTCAAGCCTGATGTTTACACTCAGTCACTATTTTTATCTTGGTCATAATCTCTCTAAGACATTTTGTTTATTATTTGGTTGTCGATTGTAACCCTGTTGACAATATTTTGATGACCTTGAATTGACCTTCTCACCATTATCACCTTGTGACTTTACTGACTGTTTCTGAAGACTTTATATTGACCCGTTAGCTAGCTATTGATGGATATATATATATTGTGAGTATAATTAAGATTGTATATCTTTTGGAGATGATTCATCTAGAAGGGAATTTTCTTCACTAAACTGTCTTTTGTTTAATCCAATTCTCTTTTGAAATTTGTCAATATTAAAATGACATTTGCAGATAGAGAATGTGATGGTCAAAGACAAGAGTAGTTGAAACCTGTAGGCTGTAGGGTTCCATGGCTGTACGTATCGTCTAACAAAATACACGGCGTGAGATGCCTCTTCATCCTGTCGTGGACATGAATAACTCATCTTACCAACTGACCACCAAATGGCTGGTAGGATTATTTCAGTCTTTGCATAATGAGTTAGCAAATGATAGCGTGAAAGACACTTACCAGTTTGCCGATAAAGTGAAAAACTTAAATGTTTTAAACAAATGCATAGAATCACTTGATGTCACATTTTTGTTTACTAACGATTATTGCTCTTAAACCTGTCAACATTAAAATGATATGCAAGCAGATGAAGAATATGACTATCAAAGAAATGATAGCAAATAAGGAAGGCAGCAGTGGTCTTTGGTTTATTGAAGGCAAAGGGAGGGATAACGCCTAAATGTGTTCTTTCTAAATGAAACGTTTAGGTTTGATCAAGCTTATTGCGACAGCCTTGGCTATGTTTAGTAAGCGTCAGTCAGCTACGCATGGTATTGTTTTTGATACATGACGTACAATATCAGAAGCTCATTTAGCATCTATATGTTGCAGTGTGTTCACCAGGTACTCTTAAAGCCTTTTATCACCTTCACTTCACCTTCCCTTGGAACTAAGCTGGTAAATATTCTTGTATCTGGAGACGTCACTGGCTAATCTTACACCCTATGTAACTTGTTCCACAGGAACAGTTAAAGTGATATGTCCAAGATTAGGAGGTAAGATCAGATAGGCCATACTTTGGGTCAATTTTGAGCACCGATCGACTATTGAAAAATCTGCAAATACTATCTGAGTAAATGTTTTGTTTACCGTTTTTAGATAGGTGTTACAATAGGATGTCACTTGGAGCATCTCCATTGAATTGCATTTCGAAAAGCAAAGATTTCTTCTCCCATTCTCATCAGTTCACATTTGCGATTACCGAACGCGATGTTTACCACTCAAGTATGAAAACGAAGCACACGTCCTAGACTCCACTGCCAGCTACCACCAGTTAAACGATAGCAGTTAAGTAGAAACGGTGATAGTGAATGTCCTTGGTGGACATCATTGGCTGTCTTTATTTCAGACATAACTAAGTGAACTAAAAATGTAACGTTGAAGATAATTTTGTTTTCCATAACTTTATTTACTAAAGTTGTACAATCACATCTGAAATCATTGGAAACAAATAACGGTCTGTTATTAATTCGTAGACATACCTGAATACAATGATGTTTAATAGTAGAATAATACGTTTTCTATGAATAGAGGGAAATTAGCGTCCTAAATAGCTGTTGTCAGTGGATGAACGCACTAGTCAGTCATCGAAATCTCCCAGCGAAGGGGTATTCAAGGGAACTCAAGAAACTAGACGAGAAAATGGACTTAATCTTCTTTTACTAAGACGGTGGTTAGGGAATCGTGGTACTCAATCAATTCAACTACATCAATAAATTATAACACTTATTTTCTGATGAGACAGGTTTCAACAAGACAATTAGATGAACAGAAAATGTCATAAAAACCCTAAATAAAATGAAAAACGGATTAGTGATTTATGTAGACCTATGTGAAAAACTCAGACTATGTGGTTCTGTCATCCCCAGGTTATGTCTTATCAGTATTCTTGAATCAGTAAGGAATCATATGGTAAAATATTGCCCAAGAACACCTTTGATTTCACTGAATTAGTTAAAAAATGTCAATGTTTTCAAGGAGAATAAATGCTTTCCTTGGATTTTACTTCTCGCCTTACAATCAAGACCACCTGCTTAGTTTATGATGACTTAGATACTAACATACCTCTCAGCTGCTTCTAAGATACCTCTTCAACAGTCAATTGAAGTTCATTGAAAAAAAGATGGTATAAGAATGGTGTTCCCTAATAATCCACTTCTAGCTTATTTTTGTATGGTCTGTCTTGAAAATAGTGTCATTTATCCACTTGTCAGCCAAATATACGTTTATGAAAGGTATGTCAATGAAAATGTTCTCATATATGATGAAGAATTTGATTTTAAAAACCTCCTCAACACTTTCAATACTGCACATCCATGCATAAAATTCACTCTAAAGTATTAAATGAATTTAATGTTCCCATTCTTGGTTGTGTGCCATTAATAAGAAGATTAGATAATTTTATCTAGAGATCAGTGTACAGAAAACCAGCATGAACTGAGCATTTTATCCACTCCCGAAGCTATTTAACCACACAGCAAACAGAACCTTATACTTTGGCAATATTCAAGAATTTATATAAAGGGCTGGTTTGAAGATATGCTATATATTCAGCTACGATTTCCGTTTAACATACTACTATCAAATGGTTATCCATCTAGATTCATTGACTCTAACGTGAATAAACAGCAACAAATACAAAAATTAAGGACTGTCTCAAAGGAAACCTCCTTCAGAAATTTAGGATTTAAAGGTAAGATCCTCATAAATCACCTGTCAACATCTTTGAGGAAGTCATTTCAGGCAGCCAAACACGGAATCATGTTTTCCAGCAGACAATTAGTCCATCAATGCATTGAGGACAGCATATTGTTTATAGCCTTCTCAATTTGCATCTTCCAGTCTACTTGTTCCTGTGCAGTAGCGTAGACCAACCGTATAGTGTTAAGCCCATAAATGTATTTTTGAACTCTGTCTAACTGGTTACAGTACTGGATTTCTTCTTTCCACAGAAATCATCGTTTTATCCTGCCGTGGTAATCCTGTGACCATGTGGATAAATAATTGACTATCATTTTGACTATCCGAGATAGCCATGGTTTGGTAGACTAGAGTGATACTGGGTGGTGATAGAAGGTGTATAGCTTCAGTAAATGAAATCAGCGAGCAGAAAATCCTGTTCGCTGTTATATTCTTGTTTTAGTACTTAATACGGGAAGCTTCCGTTCACTTGTGAAATGACCACATACAAATCCAATATGTTCCTATCTCTTTATTTGCTCCTGAACCATGATTCCGCACTTAAATTCTGAACACTTCCAATGAGGATTCAATAAGAAAGCGTTAAATACGAGCAATCGTGTGTCTTCTCTTGTGTGTGAATTTTGTGCCAAGTTAATTCCTGTAAATCGTTTCGAAATCGTGCCTACTCATCACAAAAGCTGTATCGCCAATTTTTCTGAAAATCTTTTTCCTCAAAAGACTCCGGTAGGTATCTTCCTAATATACCATCTGAAGAGGACCTCATTATGTAATAGTTCACTTGCTGGCTAGTGGTGGAATCCTAAAAAACACGTTTCGTCCTATTTGAGTTTCATCAGCTAGGTGTACCTGCACCCTAGTTATCTCATTATTTTGGATTGGACAAATTATATCAGTATCAAATCAGAAGATAATCTGCATCAGGTTGTATTTTTTAATGAAACCAAGTAAAATACATCGATCGGAAACACATATGACTATTAGATTAAGTATCATGACAGCTAAATAACTTCAGACGCGATGAAGAGTTTAATAAACCTGTAAAATTGGTCAATCCTTCGCACCATTTCTGCGATCAACTGGGCAAAGAATCTATGTCTATGTCACAAGCGACCATGTACCAATCCATCCATAAAAACCCAATGATTCGTCATACTAATAGTAATTAGATTTTGAGGTAGTATTTATCACTGACTAACATCAGTTGGGGAACTACCGAATACCTGGCAGCACTGGACAGCTGTTTCATTCTAGTTTACAGCTCCCCAGCATTACCCACCCACGACCCGACTAAGGATCGAATTCAGGACCACGAAATTTCATAGCGAACTTGTTAACTATCCAGCCACTGAGTTAGAGTTCAGTGGTTCACAGTTTCTTACTTCTGTCAAGTCGTGGTATAGCGCAGCTATCACCCAAGATCTCTGGACGGCATCCGCTTCCTTTCCGACTGGTTAACCCCACAAGTCATGGCTTCTCATTAGAACTTCATGATATCCATCTAGAAGCATGACACTAATAAGAACTATAGAGTAATGTATTTTAGAGATGAGTAGGGATTTGACTTTAAAATTAACGTTGACGGAGAGCTTTTTACTGTCTCAACAACAGTCAATACAACTGACAGCGATGCTGAAGATATATATATATATATATATATATATATTTCCAAGTGGCCTTGACAGTACTAAATCCACATGCAGATAAAAATAGTTAACAACCAATGAGAGTTCAGCCTTGGGAACAGCGGAAAAAAAACTAGTAACGGTATGAAAACAGTCATATAGATTATTTTAAGGTCACGGGCAACACAGTAGGGAAAGGCTATGCAAAATTAGGTGTATGTAGCAATCTCTTCAGAAGCTTAGAAAATATATACTAATAAGGCTTGAAGATCTATTTAAGGCTTACTTTAGAAATCTTCTGATGTTTGTAGCCAGAGTTATAATAATTTGCAGTCTTTGCTTTATAAGACAGTACAGATCAATTTACTACGAGGGGTGATTTTTAGTGAATTCTTGGTCATATAGATCATGAAGTGACATTGGCTAGGGAACCACTGAAAACCTGAGCGTACTGACTAGCTGTCGAGTCTTAGTCTGGAACTCCTTGGTGATGTATACTTGTGGCCCATTGTGAAATCGGACTCAAGATCACTTCATCTCATAGTAAGCACCTTATCTTCATAGAATCAGAATCAAATAGGCCACGTTCTCCGACCAATTTGCGATTTAGAGCAAGTGTTTGTTTTTATATCTGACTTGGTTCACACTAGATCACGTCCTATTTTATTAGGAATTTGAAAAATGAGCACTAGACAGACCATGGTTCAACCCCTCACATGTCCATAGGTTCACACTGCTGAGCACTATCCATCTTGGATATAACACCTGTTTATCGACGCCATGTTTTTAATTATTCTCAACCTGATATTAATGCATGATAAAACTTACTTCGAGATCAATTAATCTACATAAACCACCAAATGAACTTCACATACTTATTTCGTTAAGAAGTGTTAACAAAGGGAACTTTAGAGTCAACCTAAACTCAAAGTATACATTGTATCGGATTCGTAAAGTGCTACGGAAGTCCTCTTAAATAAACATATCAAACATATGAATGTGACGCTATATCGAGAAGTGTTAGAAGAAGGGAAATACGGACCATTAGATCCTGACTAAGTGGTTTAGTCGGAACATGAAGGTCCTAGATCTGACCACTGGAGGAATCATGGCTATGGACAGCTGAAGAGCTTCATACAGAGAGGAAACAGCTGTACATTACTCCCAGGTTTTCAGTGGATCTCCAAGTGATGTATCCCACCCTAAAATTTAATGAAAGCCGAAAATCATTACTTGGTTGATAAGAAGTTGATTTTATAATGAACTCATATTAGCTGGATATTTAGCAGAAGGTGAAGAGAACTTGGCATCAATTTCATCCTTAATAGGACTGTTCAACAGCATCATCTCTTAGAAAAGAAAAGTAATGGGTGTTGGAACCAGAAAATTCAGATTTTAGAGCAGATATGTCATCTCACTAAACCATTTAGTAGTTGGAATATCATATTAATCAATCAACTGGGAATACAACCCAATCAACCAGTAAAAAAGTTTTGTCAGTGAGCATCTGTTCCTATTGCTTTCTCAGTTGATTGACCTTAAAAATCACTGGCTCTAATTTTCACTTTCAGAATACAATTTTTCATTCACTTGTGGATTATCATATAACTACACGGTTTGTATGAATATCAAAGTCTCTATCATGTAGAGTTTTTTTGCTCTTTCCAAATTTTTAATTTCACATGTGTCCACATTCATTAGTTTTACATATGTATAATGCAATATATTACTAAACAATAATGACGAATTTCCCAACCTGTACATCCATATTCCTAACTTACTGTTCTTATGTAAGTGAAAATGTGGACATGTGGACACGTGTGTTCGTCTTACTATCCAGTCTGTCTGTATGCTCATCTGTTTATCTTCATGTCATTTTCTCAACTAGAATTAATCGATAGCTCATTAATAGGCTGATATATATGCATATGTACATGTGCGCTTGTTATTTAACCAAACTTTTTAGGATTATTCAAATACAATTTGTGATAACCATTCTAATGAAGGAGTATATTAGTAATTAATAAGTCTATATATAATTTTAGTAATTGATATTAGCATGCATTTTAACGCTTAAGAAAGCCACCAGTAAAATATTGTCAGGTTTTTATCAAGATGGACAATAATCACTGGGAGGAATACAACACATCATATTATTTTCGTTTATCATTTCTAATATGCAAATGGAAATAAAATCTAAACATTTAAAAAAGAGAATATAATCACTTATGATAAGTGTAAAGGACACTATAACCAGGTCTGATATTGGCGTTAAAAAACAGAGTGGAATTATTTCAGAGGAGATCAAGAAGCCTAATCAATATACACCTGTGAATATTAAGAGAATAAATCTATGTTTATGTAAGAAATCCCAGTTGTCAGTATCATCCTCACGTTCTTCATCTGCAACTTCATCATCCATTTCACCGAATTCCGTGCTGATACCTTCATCGGATTCTGTATCTATATCTGGATTATATCGAAATATACCTGATAGTGTTAATAATACTGATACTAATGATGATAATAGTATTAAACACTCTTGCACAGATAAAAATGTCTCTAATCCTCGTAGACAATTATTCAACAAATTTCAACTGGATAAACCATCATGGTTTACGCTTAATAGTGTTAGACGTAAAAGGCATTCCGATAAGATGATTAAAACACGCTCTGAATTTCCGATAGTCGAACAAACTTCATGCACGCAGGTATGTTTTTTTATGCTAGTTGTTATAGTAATTATTATCAGCTGTGTTACATATACAGACTTTATTTAAAATTTGAAGAAGTAGCGTTTTGAGCGATCAGTAGAATACGCTAGCTTGACTCGGTGTTTAGCAGTTATCTATATAGTTAATCATCGTCGAGAATAGGAAATACTCGAAAGAGACAGGTGTCTTTTAGGTCTTCGTATTATTTCTTAAGAATCACGTTGCATAATGATCTATAAGATACATTGAAATCGTAGTGATGTTGTGTACCGGTAAGGCATTTTCTTATTCGACTGCTACCATGACTTGTTGATTTCTATTTGGGGGGTTTGTAGAGATTTATTGATTTCAAGTCGGCACTTATCATGGACTGACATCAGTTGGCGGAAAATTGGGAACCTTGGGAGACTGGACAGCTGTTTCTTCCTAGCATGGGACTCCTCAGCAGCGTACATCCATCACCTCACACTCCCAGAGATCGAACCCAGAACATTTGGCTTACATGGCCAGTACGTTATCATTGAACAACTGAATCAGAATCCATTGGTTCATATTTCCAACTTCTGTCAGTTCACTATAAAGCGCGATCATCATATAATGTCATCGTTGAGTATTTGTTCTCATGTCTACCAAGTTTGCTTACCAGGTATTTCTTAACTTCAGAATATCGCGTTAGTTAATAGAACATCCTAGCTAACTAGATGATAGTGGCATTATTATACTGTGATTTGATAGAATACGAGGGGTATCGATCATCCGATAGCACAATATATGACCGCCTCAACTTCGATTTCGCAGAGGAACGTACTGATGCTTTGTCAAAAATTCTCAAGCTAAACATGGACAGATTTCTAGTGCTATCTCTGGTTTCAATAGATTCCAAAGTGATTTCGACTGATTATGAAAGTTGCTTTGAATGGTATTTGGGACTTCGTAAAGAGAGAAGGAGGAGAGCACTACACTTTCCAAATTGAATGGCTTACTCATTTGCTTGATTCTTGAACACATTGCCAAATTTTATTGTTAAGGCACCATAAATATGGCTGAACATAGAAATTGTTGATTGTCTTGTTACTTCTTCTAAGAAGTGTCTCATTGTGTAACCATTGCGTAAAAAGTTACTGTATCTGTGGCGGAACGTCACCCAATTTGTAGAACAATACACCACTATATCTAAGATCCTACATACATTGATACCGAAAATGGTTTCTAGTCTAACCATTTACAGACTTTCCTTACATAACATATCGTTCCGCCTCAATTCACATCTTCGAACCCACTTGGTTTCGACTGATGGACACATGGTTACGATAAATACTGTTCACAGAGTTCGAGCAAAGAAATTACTTTTGTATACAACAATGAAGACTCATTAATTGAACTGCATATGATCACATTTGCTTCAGATAGGCTCCACTTAAAGTTAGTAATATCTTCAGAATAGTTAAAGTTTAAATCTCGGTACTCACATGCACACACATACACACCAGCTGTTAGCTTGTCTTACTTTCGACAACAACACATATTGTGTATATCCATTGACCCAACTTCTGTTGCACAATAGCACATAGATGATATCATAAAAAGTATTTAAGGCGGCGCGTTTTAGTCTCGTTTTCTTTTCTGCCTGATAGCTCAATATTTTTAGAAACTTTTATTTGTCCATTGGGTTCCAAGTAGGACATAGGGATTCCACAGCACGTCACCATTTCACTATCTATTCTGCAGCCTTGTTAACCTGGCTCCACGATTGCCAACAAGCTCTCATTTCTTCCTCACACAATCTCCTCCATATCTCCCTCAGCTGGGACGCCAAACTCGTCATATCACATTCCGGTTCCACTCGACGACATCGTCTGGCACGTGATGTCCCTAAACCATCTTAGCAGTCAGTGTATATCCAATACAAACCAATCTATCTCCACTTTCTTCTGCATATCTGTTTTATGCTGAGTGGAGTGTAGTGGAGTGGAGTAAACCTCAACACTGATTTGAGATTCATGAAGTGAGGCCTGTGTTGTTGTGTTTGTGTTTCCGATCCTGGCTTTGACATGCTAATTTGTGGCGTCGCCACCTGTAGTTGAAACGATGCTGCCTGTGTAGATAGGTGAAAGGGATAACATGTATTAGATTTCTCCTATTGAAGGTGATTGGTGCTTGTTGTTGTTGTTGTCGGTGGTGGTGGTGGTAGCGGCGGTTGGGTATCTTCATCACCTCCGTTTTATCTACGTTCACTTGAAGGAAGTCCCATCTTACTTCGACGCCTCACCTCGTCTCACCTCTTCTTTCGACCTGTTAGCTTTCACCTGTAGATCTTCGAGTTTGTGCAACATTAGACATAAATCATCATCGTTGGCGAAATCCAAATCTTCTTCTCAGCTCTTTTCAAAGGTCCAGCCAGCTTATGCCCATCTTCTCACAGCTCCTCACAGTCGTCTGCCACATGATCCAGTCCAGTCGACTACAATCATGAAGATCATCAGTGATGGTAGGCGGCAACCTTGTCTTACTCCTCTCCAAACTTCAAAGACATCACTGAGTAGCTTTCCATAGTGAGTCATTTGGCATGTAGCATCATATGGCATATAGCTGCTGTGTGTTGAATGAGTTTGATGAAGATTTGTGACACTGAAGGTGTAGTGTTGAAGCAGCTGTCTGTCAAATTACTTCTCGGTCGACGCTGTCGATGACCTTTTCGAAATCGATGAAGTTGACGATAAGGTAAATAGTTGACTGTCATTCTATGTTGTGTTCAATGATGATGCGTAGCGTGGTGTAGAGTCGCGTTGCAATTTGATGCGTACATGATTTGTTCTTCCTGAATCTATCCAGCCAGCCGTCCAGGCAGCCAGCCTGTTCTGGTTGTAATTTTGAAATGAGAGAAGTTTATATTCTCTGCAGTGTGATGCGGCTTAGTGGTTTGCTTTCTTGTGGTGGACAGGAGCATTGCTCCACACCAGTTACTGCGAAGACTTATGTCACCCTTCTTTGAGAGTTGATAACTCAAGATTACTGCGAAACTTATTTCCAAATGAAATGTTATGAAAGTTACTTGACTCTTTTAGGCTTAAACTTTCTGATTGAAAGGAGTCACACCTGATAAAAAGACAGATAATCTATTATATTTTTTGTTCTTCTGTTGTACGTTTCTGGCATCATTCTTGTGTATGACCATAATAAGGGGATTTCTCTTCACATTTGCTTTAAAAAACGACTAGTCTACTTCATCTTGTTTTCATATTGTCATATTTGACGTTGTAAGATGTAAATCTACTAATTTTTGAAGGTAAATTATTCAGTTCAAAGGAATTTTGACTTCACCCGATGCACTGTTTTATCATATTGATAAGATAAAAATGAACTGGCAAAGATCATTCAAGCTGTGAATGAAGTGGAAAAGTTTTTACACAATCTAAATTGACTACTTTTGCTCGACTGAAAAAAATAAAGTTTTGCGTTTTGTTTAACTTCTATAGCTTATTTAGAAATATCAGTTGGCTTTCAGTCATGATAGGCTTCTCATCGACTGTCGGAATTTCAGATATATTCCTCGCATAAAATATTGTACAGTGAGGTGCCAACTATATTAGTATTGTCATACAATATTAGTTTTAGTCGTTTAACGAAACTCCTGAGACTTGCCTAAGATGGCTTTATTCTGCGGATCAGATCAGTTGTGGCTGTCTTAATTTTGTCTATAATTTTGTCTTCAAATTTACTAATTTCATCAGATAATACTCTTTTAATGTGTTCATTGATGCTGGTCATGTAATCCACCTTAGATGGGACTTAGGGATTACTACATTATTATCATTTATTAGATTCCTTAGTATCAGTATTTTTGGTTTAAAGTTGGTATTCGTCTTGGACTGACATCAGTTGGAGGAAGACTGGAAATCTTGAAGCACTCGACAGCTGTTTCATCTTAGTATGGGACTTGTCAGGGTGTGCACTTATGACCCCATCAGGGATGAGTGCGTACTAGAACAAAACAGCTGTCCAATCCTCCCAGGTTTCCAATGTTCCTTCAACTGATGTCAGTCCATGATGAATACCAACCTGAAGTCAATAAATCCCTACTAACACCCGAATCAGATTTTAGGTTTAGTTAAGTTTCACCTCACGTAGTTTCCCCGACTTAATCTCTCAGTACAGATTATACACGAATCTGATCAACAGCTATCTTGTTTACTGAGTTTAACGCTACTTCTATGTTAGGAGAGATTACTTCAGTAATTTAAGTGCACAACTGGCGCACTGTGGTAGGATATAATTCCCTACCAGATTCGTTTATTTGATATATAGCGCATAGTGATACAGTATTATTTACTGGATGATGTTTCGATCATCAGTTATTGCTCATAATCATGTTACTGTAATCACACTCCTTCCGACATCTGATTTCTATAGTCCTGTCACCTGATATTTTTTGTTTATGTTGGTAGTCAAATACTCCATATCTCTAGTATAGGTGTTGCGTGATTTCTTATGCATTTTTTAGGTGTTGGTTAATTCGATGAAGAAAGATTCAGTAATAAGCAGTCTCTCTCTCCACCTAAACATATTGGACTTAAGTACAGTGGTTTCGTCTCACCCTATTGTGTGGTTGTGTGTTAATGCATCTATTGCGATAGAAGAGTTTTTTTCTAGATTATTCATGTTAGCAGGGTCCATCCTTCTACATTTGACCAACTTCTTACTATCCACTAATCTAACTGCCCCCGACTGGCTGGTCTGACCCGTTCACTTTATCTGGCGGTTATTTCATGTGATTTGATAGACTAGATTATTTTGCTTGGTTGGATCTATCAGATTCTTAAGCCGACAAAGCTTATCTCTGAGTGAGTTTGTAGGTTTGAATGCCATCCAAATTCCATCCTTATAAGCAATACTATGTAGACTTTCTGATGTTCCTTCCCTATATGATGACATAATGGAGGCTGTAAACCCTTTTCTACTGGTGTAGTCACTATTTTTTGTATTCTTATCGCTGTTCATATTTTGTTTCTCATGTGTTCGTGCAAATTTCTTAATAAAGTATAGAGGATAATCACTAATCAATATCACTTCTTTTGTGGGTTTCAATTCCTTGTTTGAGTTCTTTAGCCCTGTCATTTAAAAACTTGACTAAGCCCACCTTAACTGACATTGGATGAGACGACCTGAAGTCTAGAAACTTGTTGAAATGTGTCAGCTTCCTGTAAACGGCAGTATCTAAACCACTGTCTCTTCTTCCTTTTAATCTACAATCCAACACAGGTAGTTCTCTTCTTTCATTTTCTACCTAGTAAGTGAATTGGATTTCCCCTACAAATGTGTGAGGAAACTGTAGATATATTCCGATCTCAATACATAAATGTGTCACCTACATATCACCACCAAATCTTAGATGTAGGGTTGTGTTCGTAAAGACATATTCTCTCACCTATCCATAAATATATCTGCTACGATTAGGGATATTGGTGATTCCATTTCTATTCCTTCTCTTTTTTGATATATTTTGTTCTTAAACTTGAAGACTGTAGAGGTTAGGCGCAAATGTACACCTAAAAAGATTCTATCAGCTGATACCTCAGATCCATGAGTAAGTTCTGAGTCAATTTTTAGTTAATTTTTGACTACCTCTATGGCCATATTGATTGATATTTTACGATGAGGACATTATATCCCCAGTGAGACTCGCCTCGAGAAAGCTTCGTTCGGCGGATTAGATCAGTTGTGATATTCTTAATCATGTTTATAACTGTCTGCAATTCTCCTAATTTCTTTTGATATGTTCATTGACTCTCGATAAGCAGTCCACCTTCGATCAGATTTAGTAATGGCTGTCCTATTGTCACTGATTAGATTTCTCACCATTAGTACTTTTGGTTTGGTTAATTTTCACATCTCTTTATTTTAGCTTTTTAACAAGAGTATAGACTGCATGCAGACCTGATGAACAGTCATCTTATCTTGCTGGATCTGTGGCTCATAGGTTTATAGAGAGGATTTTCAACCGACAGGTCACGGTTTCGACCACCGCCCCAACTACCGAGATTTGAAGAGTCATGTACGGTCATCAGCTTTCACACAATACGTGTGACTCATTTTCTACTGATCAGATGTGCACAAGGTTGTTGAGTGCATTTCAATCCGATTATGCTAGGAATAATATCTTCACGTTTGAGTTGAACTACTGCTACATAGAAGATTAATTCTTCATCAAGAACTTAAATTTCAGTCATGCTTAATTCTCCAGTTGACAGATTGTTCAACGACTTTGTTCGATCGGTTGTTAATGATGTTTAGTTTGTAGCTTCATCATGCTTTGTGGAATATTTTTCTTGGACTTTTTAATTTGAGTCTTTTTCATTTCGTTAAAAACGGCTGATGTAGCTTCACTGAATACTTCAACCAGAAGTTCATAGTCTCCACTGTTTAATATCTTCATAAGCCTGCATTTCAGATGTTCGATCTCATTACAATTCCTAGATAATTTTTTGACAATCCTGTGGAGTTCTTTTTTCAGGCATAATATGCTCATTTGTTTTGATGTTCAGATTGCAACGGTGTTAATTATTTTTTCGCAGTTATGAATAGGTCTTTTTTGTTATTTTATCGTGAAGCTTATTATTTCCCACTGTCACTTCTAAGTTATACGCTTTGCATAAGCAGTGGATAGTGTAACTCAGTAGCCGGATGCGTAATTATCTACAGTTTAGGGTGGATGAATTCCTGTCTTGATGGGAACATGTGTATTCGGCCAAGAGATTAGACACAAGAATAATCACATTACCTAAACAGCATCCATCACCACTGTCAGTTTGCTGTCTACTGACGACTATCCTCTGGTCTATCATGAATATCTAAGGGATATAGCTGTCCTATCTTAAAACATGATGTTGAGAAACTTATAATGAAACAACAGAAGAGAACGATGTTTAGGATTTGATGAAATTCTCTTAAATCTACTTGAAAAGGTCTTCTTTATGAATCTACCAAGTAACGTATGCCATGAGTACTCACATATATGATCATGTACATACAGTACAACTGAAAACAAGTTTGAAAAACCAGCATTGAGTCAGCTATCATCATTTCGTTGATGCCATAGTCGTGAACTCAGTGTTTATAATATTTCCCCTAATCTATCAGTAGTATGCATTCACGCTGATCATTTCTGTTATAATGACTGCCTATTATACTGATGAATACAAATCGGTTCACTAAATTATATGAATTTAGTATTATTGATGGGTAGTAGCTAGCAATGGAATTCAGAACGCGCTTTCTGTCCTGTTTAGGACTTGTCAGCTGCATGTGCCTGCCTCTCAGTGGGTAATGTTGCTCGCACTACTACTCGAACCCAGGACTAATCGCTTTAAGCAGTAGAGCGTTATCCGCTAGACCATTGAGTCACGACAACCACTCTTTATACTACAGTTATTGCATAGTCTTTGGTGTTATAGCTTGCTTATCTCCGTCGTCGATTAAATCGAACTTATTCCTAGTGGGAAAAACATCACCCACCAATAAGCAGGTACATCCAGTTGATGAGTCCCAAGCGAGACAAAACAGGCTTCCCGGATTTTACTGCTAGCCATTATTCATCATTAATATCCAATTTGAAAAATAATAGTAATATCGAGGTATCCATACAAGAGCTCATATTTCAATAGTTGCCGATGAATTTGGTCTAGTCAGCAGTGTATATGCAGAAGTTACAGAATTAAAGATCATGTAGATTTAAGTTGTTCACTACGGGAAAAAACACCAAAAAGCGGTAAAATTAAACGAATTAGCTAAATTCTATCATCTTCATCAATTGCTTACAAACTAGTTCACTTGCAATTAGTAAAGTAAACAAATGAATAAATAAATAATTAATTATGCACAAGCCATCTGTACTTTGGGTAGTAAGAAAAAATATGGTTGATATGGAAGTTAACTTTAGGAGTATCATATAATCAGAACTAGTTTAAACGAAGCAACTTTGTAGAGCTCATCACTAATCAACATCTTGAGTAAACAGGACTGGAAATTAATTTAGTGGACTATCTTAGTCTAATATATGGTTAACATATTTATGCTATCCTGTAGAGCAAGATAGAGTAAAGTAAAACAAGGCAAAGAAATGTATAACTTCAACTTGTCACATCTCAAGAGTAGCATGAAAATAAACGTCTGATCGAAAATGAATGATATAAGAGTTGGCAGAAGTATGTGTGAAGAGTGAGCATAAATAGATGAAGATTAGTGAGAGTATTCTAACAATCGAAAATAACGAAAAGAACACATATATTTACACCACTGAGACTGACTGTGAAGCATATCAGCAAGAGTCTGCAGTCAGTATTACCCATCATGTACTGCTTGTATATTAGTTAGTAAGAGATACGCTTCCCCATAAATATTCCTTGAAATGTTAGCTACATCTTGTCAGAAAAATTAGAGAAAATGTGTGACGTTTTAATTGTTTGTTAAGACACTTTGCCTCACTAAGACTTAAATGAGAAACTATGACCCATGGGGTCAACACACTCGAATGTAATGATGTGTACTAAGTAGGGGCAGAGAATGATAGACATGCTATAGCATGAGCTGACAGAAAAAGGTGAATGGTCAAATGGTTACCATGACACCTCATATTCGAGGGCTTCGTTCTCTGTAAAGTCGTTGGTGAGCTTGCTTAGGGGTCCCAAAGATGAGCTTGCTATTCACTTTTCCCAGGTTGTCAGTGGTTCTCCAACTGACAACATTTAATAATGTAAACTACTTTAAAATTCAGGAGTCTGACTCTTCTCAAGTGGTAGCTTTTCAAATTTGAAGGATTTGCCTTCAGCGCCAGGCATGTCTCGTAACTTGCCTGATAAAAGATCCCTTCTTTACGTAATCCAGAAAACCATTGTAAGCCGGAAAGCATTGGACAGATATTTCTTCCTACTTTGAGATTTCTTATTGTTGTTCATCCGTGCATCATATACTGTCAAGTCCAAAACTGTCAGATGTCTAGGCAAGTGTTGATATATGACCGATTAGACTAATATCCAGTCGTTCCTATTACCCCAGACACATCACAACATAGTAAGATTATCACCCAGTATCACTTGTTAACATGCTTACTCGTATCCTCTCGAATTTGGCTTACCCTACAGGTGACAACTTCAAGATATCCATTCGCACTTTCAGGGAATTACTATTTTTAAAATTCCATACTGAAGTTGAAAACCAATACTCAGAGAAAAGCATATCTTTGATATAGGATTTCAGTGAGATGATAACATTTCAGGATAAGAATACTCTATTATATAAGACGGGGGTTAGGAAACAATCAAAAAATCATAATGATAGAAGAACATTTCAAATAAATCAGTGTTTAGATAAATTTAACATTTCCTTTCGTGTTTCTTTATCAAGGTATGTTCTTTTATTTCAGCATTATGATAACGATCTTACTGTGAATGACATGAAAACTACGTTCATGAATAAGTTGAATACAGTTTTTTGCTTTAGGTGAGCTCATTTTAGAAAAATCAACTTGAAATTAATTGGATAGACGTTTACTAACTTACCAAAAAGTTGTCCATTACCAGGATAAAACCTAAGGATAGGTTATGCGTGTGAAAGATTGTTTAGTAGGACTGAAATATTTTTATTTTTGAGTCTTGTAACGTGGATTAACTAGTTGCTTGGTTTTATAATTGTCATTATAGATAAGATTTCAGTTTGGAAAATGTTTTAGAGTAGTAATTTACTTGGTTGTGTATGCGCTTTTCGTCCTGTCTGTGACTTGTTCGTCAGCTGGATGTACTTGCATCCCAGTGCGGGATGATGTTGTTCCCACTGAGACTCGAATCTCTACCATAGCTTCGAATGCCAAGGCGTTATCCACTATGCCACAGAGGCACGATAATCACCTCTTGTGCAACGGGTATTAGTTATTACCATTTATGGATATGCTTGTGATTCTTCATTGTTTTATATGATAGAATTGTTTGACCTCTATTAGCATATGGGCTCCTATGCGGATGCCTCGATATTGCCTGAATGTTAAATTATGGTAATTTACTTGGTTGTGGCTAGCAGAAGAATCCAAGACCACGGTTTCATCCTATTTCGAATAGAATAGGTTTTAATTCATCTATTATTCTGTTCAGAGAAATTAAAGTATGGATGAACTAAATGTAACAGTTTACTTTTTAAACTTTAAGCTCATAATGTTTTCTACAGGTATCATATTCAGGAACTTAGACGATTTTTTCTGAAGATGCATCAGAAAATAAGCTGAAATTTGTTTATGATATCCGACAGGAAAAAGGACATCCGCCTGGATTCATTGCTTCTAAGATGATGAGAAAATCATGAACACAACATTTATCGACCATCTCAAAGGAACCTTCGTTTAATAAACTAGAACTTAGATGCAGCATTCTAGATAAGATAAACAGATAGAAAAAGTCAACATAGAACCTCGCACACGAATTTCACAGTCCACAAAAGTATACAGAGAACAAGTGGATAGAAAAGGAATGATATCAAAGTAGACAGATATGTGTGAGACAAGAAACAATTTGAGGGTAAAGGTTAGTTCAAATATTAAAACATTGGAAGATATCAAGAAGTGAATATATCTGGACCACTGTGACTGGGTTTTAGCCATTTCATCAATGCTTCTCAACCACTGATTCCTTTATCCTCAGGGACCCTAACCACGTAGTCTGCATTTCCTGTCACGACTCATATCAACAGTCAGGCACGTCGTCGATTGGTGCCACGTCTTGGGCTTACCACCCTGAAACCTCTTCCAACCTAATCCAACTTCCCCTAGTATGGAACATCAAGGTAGGTAATGGCTTGACATAAGCAGTACATGTCGAAAACCTTTCAGTTGATGAAGGTTCACAACCTCATCAGTCGACTTGCTAGCCTTCCTTACCTATTACACTTCGTCTGAACTCAACATTGCTCACATAATGATTGTATCCAACATGAGCAATGCTATGAAGACTTCTGTGAAGGAAACCCTGCAACCGTTTCATATCTTTCAAGTTTGATGTCCGCGTCTCACAGCCATAGAGGAGGACAGGATGGACTTCAGCTCGGTATACTCGGTCAAACTGCTCTTCTATATCCCAGCTGAGACTTTGTCAACAACCACCCGGTCCGGGCTGATGCAACTCCGATAGTAAGTGAAGTGGTCGAATCATCCAACCACTTCACTCCTTAGCATTCAGCTGGCAGTATTTACAGACCAGTTGGGAAACATTATCTTACATTTGACAACTGTGAAACGCACGTCAAACATACTCAGACTGCTACCAAAGGCGTTTAGAAGACCCTACCTTTTGTCGGCATCTTCAACTAGAAGGGCAATATCGTCTGCATACTATAAGTTAACCAATGACCTCCAGGGAGTAGATCAATCCCTGTGAAGTCAGAGATACCCTAGATTATATCCACTAGTACGTCTATAACGAAGTTAAATTCGAACGGTGACAGTAGGATCCGCTGGGAGGCATCATCAATTGTCTTCCCAGATGAGTTCCTTAGAAGTCACTTGTCAGTATCTTTCAGCAAGTCATTTCAAGTAGCTAACCTAAGGATCATGTTCTTCAGCAAACAATTTATTTATGAATGGGTTAAGGATGGGATATCGCATAGCTACCTCAGTGGCGATTTAACAGCTATCTTGTTCGCGTGATGCAAAGTACACTGTCCATGAACAGCGTCACACCCGTAAACGTATTTTAAGTACTTTTGCAGTGAGTGCATAGATGAGAGAGAAGGAAGATCAACTGCCCTATTCTTGAGAACCTCGTCATCTCCAGAGATCTGGTTCCTTCCAATTGTTTCTTCAATGCAATTTTCAGAGCTTCTTTGCGAATTTCTGAGAAAATTCGATCATGTCACTTACACATAGATGAATATTTTTTATTTGTAATCTTAATCCTGACCCTTATGCTCAAAAGCGTTTTGAGTACTCTTACGGAACTTCAGAACCTACTGACTTCTTGTTGGGGAGTCCGAATACATTAGCTTTTTTGAAAACAGAGTCGTGGATATTTCGTAGTTTGCTTCCGATAAGCACTTCAGTCAGCAACACTTTATCCAGTGTTCTGTCATTTGGAGTATCACCATATACAAACAAGAATTTTGAATGCTATATAAAATTGTTTCTTTCCACCCTACTCTAACTTAAACTCTGTTGAAAGTAGCAAAGTGGTTTAGATTGGTTCTGTGGTTACCGATGATCTGACGTGGGAATACACTGTCAGTAAGATGTTGGTCCAAATATCAATGGAAATACATTAACTATGCTCAATACCCAGCGGTGCAAAATGTCGAGACCAGGAGATCACTTCTGAGTCTTGGCGTCCATGAGTGCATTACAGTCACTCCTACTCTCTTCAGGCTTTGAGGAGAGAGTGACATCCGGTGAGTCCAGATTTCACACTGAATCTCCTTGCCAGGTCTATGAACAAGCACTGCTCTGCACCGCAGTCTATCTCTTTATGAAGATGTGACTTACTAGTCTAAACAGTTGATTTCAGATCTACAGGTTCGGGTTCAAACCCAGCTCCATATACAAAGGTTTTGGCAATTAGGAAATAGCATTGTAGCCCTCACACAACAGATATGGCTCATTGCCTAATACATGAGCTTCCACGTGGTTGCTGAGTGCATTTTTACTCACTAATATGGAACATTAATAAAGTCTACTCTACAGCTCCTTTGTTCTCTGTAAACTTTTGAATGGATATTGGGTGTTCTTAACAACAGAATGATAATAATCGCTTTATTCCAAACAATATGTTTTATACATCATGCAATTTTAAGCATATAATGTTTCACTTCCAATAAAATATTTTTACGCCCAATAATTATAGCATCTGAGTAATGCTGATAATAACAGTATTAAAGACAATAATGTTAAATTGCCAGCTGGCGCTAGCTTAAGCGTCTATTCTGGATTGGCGAATGAAGAGAAAAACAGGTGTAAGTTTGGTGGTGGCAATTCATTTGGCTAGTAAAAAAATTTGAGATAAGTGTCCTAGGAAAAGTAATATGAAGTATTTTTATGCACTTCAAAGCCCATTTCTGTCGAGCATGGGTTTCTGATTTTAGATTGATACTTATCATGTACTCCACACGCTGAGGGATGGAACCCAGAACTTTTAGGTTCCGTGGCCAGCACTTTTCTATTGAGCCACTGGGTCAGAATCCAATGTTTCATATTTTCTACTTCTATTAGTTTACGATCCAGTGGCTTGGTGATAACGTGCTGGGCGCCGAATCTGAGGCCAATCTTTGGGGGGTCATGAGTGTGCACTGCTGAGAAGTCCCATACTAGGATGGAACTGATGTCAGTTCATGATGAGTACTGATCTGAAATCAACATATATATCCCCCAAAACCTCCAAATTGGAGTTTCTTCGATGTCTTGTTCTTTACTGGAAAAACGGCTGGTTGAAAACATTTTAAAAATATGATACGTTTCAGAGACATTGAAAATATTAAAACAAATTTAACGGAGAAAATTGATATCTTATATTCAGTAAGAAATCTTTGATAGCCTTAAGTTTAAGGACTCCTTTTTTTGTTGACATTAACGCTTGAACAATATCCTTCAGATTTCACCTTCATTTTGACATACTTTGGTTCCAATTCATTAACTGCTACATCGAATTTAAGACCTTTCCCTAGCATCTTTACCTCTGTTAAGCTTAGGACTGTCAATTAAAGTAAGCTCAGCTAAATCCCTATAGGATAGGGTGGAAAGCTTACTAGTAGGCCAGGAAATCTACAATAAGAATACCTTGCGACTTATCCAGCAAAATTTATAAATAAATTCATAAGAAATCGAAAGAAAAATATTAACAGTAGTAGCAGTGATACAGGTGTTCTTAATAACAATTCTACTACTAACAGTAATAATGGTAACAAGGTTGAGAGCAAATTCAAAGCTTTTGCTGTGTTACCATACATTACGAATCATTCTCTATGAGGCTGAGACTGAAGTGGCATGTAAACCAAAAAACTTACTTAGAAACAAGGTTTGTAGGTTAAAAGATTCTGTCCATGGAATCAAGCAAAAATTAGCAAATCCCTAGCAATGATTGGGAGGTTAAATACTTAGGTCAAAGTAGTCGACCAAAGTAGATTAGAAATAACAGGGCACAAAACCTAGCTAAATCAAGATTTTATTATTACTTTTATTATTTGTCCATTGGGTTCCAAGTAGGACATAGGGATTCCACAGCACGTCACCATTTCACTATCTATTCTGCAGCCTTGTTAACCTGGCTCCACGATTGCCAACAAGCTCTCATTTCTTCCTCACACAATCTCTCCATATCTCCCTCAGCTGGGACGCCAAACTCGTCATATCACATTCCGGTTCCACTCGACGACATCGTCTGGCACGTGATGTCCCTAAACCATCTTAGCAGTCAGTGTATATCCAATACAAACCAATCTATCTCCACTTTCTTCTGCATATCTGTTTTATGCTGAGTGGAGTGTAGTGGAGTGGAGTAAACCTCAACACTGATTTGAGATTCATGAAGTGAGGCCTGTGTTGTTGTGTTTGTGTTTCCGATCCTGGCTTTGACATGCTAATTTGTGGCGTCGCCACCTGTAGTTGAAACGATGCTGCCTGTGTAGATAGGTGAAAGGGATAACATGTATTAGATTTCTCCTATTGAAGGTGATTGGTGCTTGTTGTTGTTGTTGTCGGTGGTGTTGGTGGTAGCGGCGGTTGGGTATCTTCATCACCTCCGTTTTATCTACGTTCACTTGAAGGAAGTCCCATCTTACTTCGACGCCTCACCTCGTCTCACCTCTTCTTTCGACCTGTTAGCTTTCACCTGTAGATCTTCGAGTTTGTGCAACATTAGACATAAATCATCATCGTTGGCGAAATCCAAATCTTCTTCTCAGCTCTTTTCAAAGGTCCAGCCAGCTTATGCCCATCTTCTCACAGCTCCTCACAGTCGTCTGCCACATGATCCAGTCCAGTCGACTACAATCATGAAGATCATCAGTGATGGTAGGCGGCAACCTTGTCTTACTCCTCTCCAAACTTCAAAGACATCACTGAGTAGCTTTCCATAGTGAGTCATTTGGCATGTAGCATCATATGGCATATAGCTGCTGTGTGTTGAATGAGTTTGATGAAGATTTGTGACACTGAAGGTGTAGTGTTGAAGCAGCTGTCTGTCAAATTACTTCTCGGTCGACGCTGTCGATGACCTTTTCGAAATCGATGAAGTTGACGATAAGGTAAATAGTTGACTGGCATTCTATGTTGTGTTCAATGATGATGCGTAGCGTGGTGTAGAGTCGCGTTGCAATTTGATGCGTACATGATTTGTTCTTCCTGAATCTATCCAGCCAGCCGTCCAGGCAGCCAGCCTGTTCTGGTTGTAATTTTGAAATGAGAGAAGTTTATATTCTCTGCAGTGTGATGCGGCTTAGTGGTTTGCTTTCTTGTGGTGGACAGGAGCATTGCTCCACACCAGTTACTGCGAAGACTTATGTCACCCTTCTTCGGAATCTCGACAAGGTAGCCCTTCTTCCAATCTATGGGCAGATACCTTTCCTTCCTTCCTTGCAAACCTTCTGCAGTAGTGGTGGAGTGCATCAGATGTTGTCTCTGTACATGTTTCCAGTGCTTCTGGTGGAATTCCATCTGGTTCTGCTGCTTTCCCGCATTTCAGCAACTTTACAGCTTTGAGGACTTCACTTCCCCTTTTGTTGGAGGGCTTGTGTTCACTGGTAATTCCGTGGCTGATCGGGCTGCTGGTGGTATTTCTGGATGAGTTGCAGTTGTTGCTGGTGGTGATCAATTCGAGATTTTTTTGAACTGGTCGGCTCATTGCTTCCTTTGTTTCTTCTCTTTCGTGGTAACTGTGTTTCCTTCACTATCTCTCATTGGTTTCATCCGAGTTGACCTCCACCCTCCCAGATAGACAGTAATATGGTTAGTTGATATAAAGTTGTGAGGTCTCTGTCTCTCCTACCTGCAGTCTGTTCTGCTTCACTTGACAGTGTGTCGTAGTAGTGTGTTTTGTCTTTGAGCGCACTATTCTTCACTTGTCCAGTGAATTGTTTTATACGTTGCACTCATTTTCTCTTCTTGTTGTTCCTCTTTGCATTGGTTTATCCTCTGCTTCACCATCTTCCTTTCCTCTGTCAGCTTCCATGTGTCGTCGAGATCCATTCCTTATTCAGTCTTCTTTCTTCTTCCTTCCTAATACCGTTATTCAGATTTTCTTACACATCTCTTTCAAAGAGTTCTTCCACACAGGTTTCTTCAAGGATTTTGTTTAATATCTCCCATTTTCTTCTGATGACTGACGTGGAGGCGTCCTTTTTAATCTCGTTCTTCAGTTTCTGTTCTGTGTATTGAACTTGAAGTGTGGTTTATCATCATCAGCTTCTTCGAAGGCTTTCAACTTGATTTTGAAGTTGGGTTCCTCGCACCAGATAGTGAGTGGCGTGAATCTACATCTGCTCTCCTTCTTGATCTGATCTTGCGTCCATAAGCTACGTTTCCACTTTCTTCACAGTGATATGAAAGCAATCTGATTTTTTGTGTAGTGTGTCTATCTGGTGAGATCAACTGCATGTCGCTTTGTGGATATCCTCGTGTTTGTACACACTGAATGACTCCAATCACCAAATCGTTGAATGCAAAGAATTCTGAAAACAGTTTTCCATTCCCATTCATCATATCACCGAGTGCTTCTCGACCCATGATTGGTTCCCTTCCTGTGTTGTCTGCTCCCAGTTTGGCATTCATGTCGTCCCACCCATTAGAATGGATTTTGATGTCACCAACGGGGTGAGGTCTTATCCAGTACTAATTGTAGTTGTCTATAGAATTCCTCCTTCTTTTCTTCATCTGCATTATTTGTAGGTGCATAGCGCAGCACAGCATTGTATGATTGTGAACTTCCCTTCCCTTTGAATTGAATTTCGCTGTCATGATGCTGATCCTGAAAGAGGAGATTGGCTTCCACTGCATAAGAGAGAGCCTTCGATGCTGATGGGGATATCATGATAGCCACTCCATAACTCAGTGTGCTTGTGATTGTCATCTGAGTGACCAAATCGGAGTAGATTATTGACTCTGCAGTTGAAGGTTTGGAGAGTCCACTTCCATTCCATCTGCAGATTCCTCTCAGATTCCAAGCACTTCTATGCCATGCCTTATCATCTGTTTGGCAATCTGGACAGCCTTGTTAGGTTCATACAAGTTGCGTACATTCCATGTCCCCACGTTTACGTTCGCCTTCATCGACAGAGAGAGAGAGAAGATACATCAGCCAATTGGCTTCCTGAAGGCTTTCACCAACTGGCGTCATGCTGTCTCTCCGATTCCAGCGAGGAATAAGTCTAATTTTATGTTTTATATTTTGTTTGTGCTTTGAAGTTTGTTTAGGGATTGGATTGGTTCTATGGGGTAGGGTTTTTAGCCGTATGCCCAACCTTCCCTTTTTATTTGGGCTTAGGACGGGCTAGTTACCTAGGCAAGGTTCGATCAAGATTAGAAGATCCTAATCAGATAAAAAATTTGGAAAAAACCTCGGCTGTAGCTCTGCACGCAATTATTTACAGTCACACGGTAAGGTGTGATAGAGCGACAGAGTTAAAAACTAACTTGGGTGGGTGAAAGGACAGATTGATAACTGAATCTTTTTTTATCGAACAAAGACCAAACACATGCAGTAATAGAAGTGATTCTAAACCTGTCCCAGATATATGGTAAATTCTACTACCCTTATCATAGCAATAAAGGAGAGAAAATTAGGACTTTAAAAGTCTCTCTCAAAGTTGTGGCTTTAATTACCTGGTGTGAATGTGGACGATAAATTGTGTCCGAAACGTTATCAAGTAAATGCTAATGTTTCACTGGGTGAAATTTCTAATAAACAGACTAAAATGCACTAAGTGTTTTGATTGGTTACTGGAAAGTGACCAATATATTGTAGTCTGATCCTGAGTACTGACTATATTCTACCGATCATTTTACAATTTGGTCGCCAAGCTAAGAGGCTCAACATCGGGGTGCACTTGTATAGGTTTTAGTTGGTCAGAGGCAATGGGCAGGAATTCCTGAACTTGGGTTTCGCGCTTATTGGCATTCGTCAGCAAGGTTGATCTCCAACCTCATAGGAGCTGAAATTCCCTTTGAGATAGAAACTCACATCATTCAGTGTTGTAGTCATTGATGCTACCTACCACTGAGCTGTTTGGGTGAAGTGTTTTCGAAAATGTGAGATGCGATACTACCACTACTACTACCAATAATAATGACGATACTAATAACACTAACGACTTTAAAAATCGAAGTGAAAATCGTAAAGTGAATTAGAATAAAATTAACTGTAAGAAAACGTATTTTTACAATCAAGTCAAGGAAAGTTGTGCAAAACGTTTTTCAATAAACAGTTGAAATTTTCGATCGTGCGTTAGTTTATTATTAGTTCGGTGTAAGTTCTTGAGCGAATCTACGATACTTACGTGAAAAATATGATAGTTATATTGAATGCTAATAAATAGTATGAAAAAATGGTCAGTTATCAAGTGACATTCTGAAAATTGTGTTGTCTCATTTCAGTTAAAAGCTGCTTGCAGTAATAACTGGTCCAAATCGATGACTAACAACTAAACCGAAGTCGTTCTGATGAACGTCATGTCCAAGTTTCGTTGTTCTATGAACTACAGAAGCCTAACCAGTGTCTTGAGAAACACCAATCCTCCTGATCCTGTTGTGACATAGTAGGTTAACTAAGCAGCAATTTAAGTCGAGTGGTGTTCGTTAATGTTGTTCACTTTTTGCACACTTATTCCACCTTGTAATGCAGGTGCTAATGAAGTTCAAAGTCTCTTTCTTCAAATTTACATAAGGTTCCTCACTGGAACCTAATTATGCTAAAGTCTTCATCCTCTAACTGGAAGATATTGACAAGATTCACAGTCTCCATGAAACGGTAACTAACAATTTGAGAATTTTCAACATACATTTCTCAGTTCTCACTTGCTAGTTCTCCATGCAAAAAATAGACCATATCGACACACTCTGAGAAGAAGATGGTGTACATTGATTGGACTTGTTGACCACTTCATTCACTTCGGATGTCAGATGACCACTACTGAGTGAATCTCCGACTAGATCGTAATGTGGATTCCAAACACTCCATTGGTTTATCTGGTTCAGGCCACCTGTGGTGTCTGTGAGATTTCCGATCATCGAATAAGAATTGAGTGAGCTGAGCAGCAGTTTACTGTGTCTTGATCTCCAACTGTGAAACAGGATTACGATGGTTGGAGTATGTGAGAAAATGTCAGGTGTTTGACGAATGTGTGTGTAGGTGATACCAGTTGAGAAATATGTGGGTGATTGGAATGATGTGTGTGTGGTTTACTTGATGAGGTTGGAAGTGTTGGTTGACTTAGATGAGTGGAGTATGCAATACTTATACCCTGTCAATGTGTTTTTCGATGCACAATGGTATTGTGAGATGCTGTCATGTTGTTATGTAGTCTGGGGTGTTTAGAGTAGAATGTGGCACAGATTCATTGAGTCTGTGGGGTGTGTTGTACTTTGAGGACTTGGAAATAAGAGTTAGGTTGATGATTGAAAATGGGATTTATGTGATTGTAGTTGAGTTGTTTGAGAATTGATGGTAGTGTTGTATGATTATCAACAACTTATCTTCCTGCTGACCGTCATAGTTGATTTTGGCATTTACTTCGCCGCCTTTTCTATGCTCTTGATGACTCCCTCTTTATTGTATTCTGTTTTCATGAATTTCTTCTTACCGACTTTTATTTCAATATGCTAATGTGAGATATGGTAACTTCGAGCGTTATATAAATATTCTAGGTCTTATATTGATGCCAAATGACCGTCTTTATTGACCTACAAGGTACCAAATTTTGTGAATACAAGTGGCTAGTTTTGGATAAATAATTACTTTATAAGGAAAAGTCATGATTTATGTACACTTCGTGGTTGAAGCGTGCTCCACAAATACAAAACAGCTTATTTTTAGCACGAAAATCATTTATTGTCAAATTGACATTATCGATAATAAAGCGTAAATTTTACTAAGGATTTTATCATATTGTATCACTTTAACACGATTTAAATATTACTAAATACAGTTTCCACATATGGTTTCTTACTTGATGACTTCCAGGTGTCGGGTCTTCTAAATACAAACAGACAGACGAACAGAATCAAAGTAGAATCACGCACACATAAGCATCGGTTCAAGTTGGTACACTTTGTATTAGCATGCAAAGAACCAATGGATAGGAAAAACTGATATCAAAGTAGATAATGGTACATGAAAGGGGAGGAAGTTTATAAAGTAAGGTTGGCCAAAACAACCAATCTTGTAAAGATATCAAAGAGTGAATACTTTTGTACCACTGTGACTGATTCTCAGCCATCTCACCAAGAGTCCCAAACCACTTGTTTCTAACTTCTTTGGGACCACAGCTTGATATTCTACACCTTCCCACAAAGCTGAAACCAACAGTCAGACTTTATAGATTAGTGGCACGTCTTTGTCTGGTTACCCTGAACTCTTTTTCCAACATAATCCAACTTCTGTTAGCTTTGCACTTGGAGGAAGAAGGTTCACAACCTCAATGACTGATTTTTCTCCTTTGCCTAATATCCTTCGTCTAAACTCAACATTTCTCACATGTTAAATCGAAACAATGTAAGTTTACTCACTCCAATTTACAACAAAGTCCAGAAAGAAATGTTTCGCTTGTGAAACCAATGTATTTACACTTCTATTTCTATATATTTCATTTAAGTGTCGTTGGCTGTACGGAAGACTTCATCATACACTAAGTAGCCAGTAGCAACTAATCTATGTTATATCATTCAGTTTAGGAGCTGACTGTCACAGTACCATTTGCTTGACAATAATCACTCTACAGTAACCAATCAATATATCTAGTCAGACCATACAAGAAGTCAGCCTCGAATAAAATGTTAGACACAACTATCTAACCACCGTCAGTTACTATATTGAAGACTTTAGTGACTAGCAGCGAAGTCTGGGACGTGCGTTTCGTCCTATTTGAGACTTGTAAGTTGGATGTATGTGTACCCCAGTGAGTGATGGTGTCCCCACTGAGACTCACACCCAGTACTCATTGTTTCAAAGTCCAAAGCTTTATCCACTGGACCACTGGGGCTTTATAGCCACCTCATGTACAATGGTTCTTAGTTGTTGTGTATTGATACCAGCACTTTGATCAAGTATAGCAATGGTAAATTACAAGTATCAGTAAACAGTATCTATCAGTTATCTTTGGTTATTTACCAAGATAACTTTTACATTGATGAAACAGACTATTGGTGTCAAAAATACATACACTTGAATTTCTGTTCCCTCATACGGAGTTTATTTTTAATGGGATAACTTCTATTCTGATAAAAATGTTTGTTATCATTCTGACTATCTAAGATAGCCGTGGTTTAGCAGAATAGTTATGATACCAGTTTATGATTGAAGGAGCAATGAAAATCTGAACCACAGAAGGATTCGAACCAGTGACCGGGTTACTGGCTTGATGCTCTACCAGGTGAGCTACGAGGTCCGAACGCTGACCAGCATCTTATTAAGGGTTTTGCCCAACTACTATGTGAATTCCTGATGCGTTACTACCGCCTGATCACACATTAGCTGCTTAGTTAGGACTTCTCATCCCAGTGCAAATCTAATTAAATCACAGAGGGAAAGCATCATATTGATTAACAAACAATCAAGCGATAGAAATGCGTCACAAATTCATATGGTAGTCAGGCAAAACCCTCGGTATTTGAAGTGTATAAGATACTGGTAAATAGTCGGACGTCGTAGCTGAATTGGTAAAGCATCGGGCCGGAAACCCGGTGGTCGCTGGTTCAAATTCGGCCATGGTCCAAATTTTCATTTCACCTTCAATCATCACCCGGTAAAGATGTTCGTAACAAAAGTTACTTAATACAGCCAATAATACATTATTTTTTATCTGATAAACTTACATTTGTAATCGTTTCAAACAAAAAGAATTGTATTTTGTCAATTTTATCAATCTCATTGTAGACAATACTGAACTTGTTGGACAGTGTCGGTCCACATCAGTTATGTTCTCTACTGAATGAGGTAATCCATGAATTATTCAGTACAAGTGTAAGTAATTAGCAAATTTGCCTTTTCTATGCATGCATATCTTTAAAATAGAAATTATTGATTTGACTCAGTTGACTTTTTGAGTTAAAGATATATCACTTTAAACTATTGGTACTTCATTCGACTGGAGACTCAGCTTCTTGTCAGGTTGGTAGAGCATTGCCTTAGTAAGCTGAAACTTGTTACTATGTATCCTACCACTACCTATCTTTCTTAGGGAATTCAACAATTCAAATAGTCTAATTGATTATCATGTATACTGTTGGAAGTAAGTGTGATGAAAATGTCTGAATTTTAATTATGCACGGTCATACCAGGTGGAGAATAAAGTGTGCCAAACATGCTTTTGTCTAGAAAAACAACTAATATAGGCCAGTAGACTAAAATCGTTACCTGAAAAGGTGTAATACTGCAACTCTTATGTCCCTAACTCTGTCTGTTTAACGTTATTTTTCCCACTCTTCATAACTATTTTCCTGTCAGCAACACAAACGTATCTCATCGATTTCATTCTATACAAACTTTATTTATTTCAGACTGGCTGAACAAAAGTCAGATATCTAAATGACTTCACCACAATTCCCCTCCTTGTGCTTTGATGAAAGTTATCAGGAGAGCACAGAATATGAACATGTATTGATTGGTCACAGGAGTGCGACCAATTTCATATTGTTTAGTCCTGAGTGCAGACGGAATCATATCAAACATATTTGCAATGTGGCCACTAAGCTAGGAGGCTGAGCACAGCGGTGCACATTAGCAGATGTTAGCTGGTTGGAGGCAATTGGCAGGAAGCCCTGGACCAAGGTTTCGTGCCTGTTGGTACTCGTTAGCAAGATGTATCTACAGGAGGTCAATAGCGGCTCGAGTAGTTCAGTGGTGATGTTTCTGACTACAACACTGGATGACGCGTGTTCTAATCTCAGGCGAGACATGAGTTTCGTTGAGGCTGCAGATACGCCTTGATGACGAGTGCCAACAAGCATGAAACCTAGGGCTTCCTGCCAACTGCCTCCAACTAACTAACATCTACAGAATATGAATACTTCAGAGATGACATGTGTCCTAAAATTGCTTTCTGAAATAGCCAACTATAAGAGCGTTAGTTTCTAGGTGAAAAGAAAACTAAATGTGTATCTTGAAGTGATGGGAACGATTTGCAGCTCAGGAAGAGTATGATATTGGTTCGGTGTTTTCTGAGCTTTGATTTTTGTCGTGAAGGTTTCAGCACCAGGCTTGCTGATATCTTCAATACTAATTCCACTTCCTTATAAAGTTAGTTCTGCAGATATCACCAAGCCTGGTAATGAAAAGCTCACGAAAAAATATCAAAGCTCAGAAAACGACGAGTAAATGGGTCTCATAAGTTTCTGCTGGTATCAAACTAGTAGTTAACTGATAATGAGTTTACTTACCCCTAGCTATGGCTTTCATAGTGTCTATTTTCCAGGGATCCATGAGTGTGTGTTTTACGAAAGTGTCTCAGATCAGCCGGCAACAACAATCCGATTCTCCCACTTCACACGGCTCTCTATTCAATATTAATCCACGTTAAAAATAATCGTCTTTAAATTGGTTAAAAATATTTTAATGTTAGGGGAGGTGTGTGACTAGATTTCTCTGGAATTTTCCGTTACTGCCACTCATATTGTCCAACTTTTCTTGAGTTTATATAATCAAACAAAAAATGATCACTTTACTATCAGCTGTCAGTATTTGGGTGTAGGGAAGTATACTTGAAAATTGTTGCTTGAATTCTTGATGCAGCTAACCCGTTAGTCAAAGCTGACAGAACAGATTTGGTGGTCAGGAAACCACTTCATACTTTTATGCTCATTCATCTGACGAACATTGTTTTTAAAATATTTTCTCCCCACAGCAACACTTACTCAGATGTAACATGTCTTAATTCAAAAGAGACTGATGTATAACTGCAGTTCTGATTTTCTGGGGAATAAAATAATTCACATGAGTAAATCATTGGATGATGAGCGATACAGCTGTCAAGTTCCAAGTGTTCAGCACTGGCTGAAGTTTGTCGATTAATCATTATTATATGACCATTAAACAAAGGGATACAACAATGTACTGTGTCTTGGTGTTAATTGTTGTAAATCAATCTACAAGAAGTTCTGAACCTAGATTTCGTGTTTGTTATCACTCATCGGCAAAGATTATTTTAGACCATGAGAAGAAAACTGGTGATCTTCAATGGTTTAAATCTATTTCACTCAATGCAATATTCAGAAACTTGATTACTGAGTTGCCTGAACAACAATTCATCCCTTGTAAGGCTAGTTTATATGCACTAATAGATCACTAATGGGTAACCGATGTAGTTGTTAACTATTTTTTATGTTCAGTGATGATTTAAATCTATCGAACAGGTTTCCTAAATGAAATGAAAATGATTATTTCTTCAGGTTTGCAGATATTGCTTTCTGATGAGTTCCAGCCTGTAAAAAACCTAAATTCAACGATTTCCACCAATCATCTAAAGCTATAAGAGATGTACTGGGATATAGTTGTTTTTCAAAAATGCCACAACATCGCTTGATGGAGTGTTTTGATACACTGGCTACCCGGTTAATACACTAAAATTCTAACTTAAAGTCATGAATTCTGAGTTGATAAAACGATGGATCACCTATGCGAGAACATCTTCCTACTTATTACTTACAATTAGAACTCTGTGGTTGAATTAACTATCCCACTAAAAACCTTGAATATATTATTTCTCTCATCTAACCACTTTTTTTCCAATTATGGAGTTAGTAAAATCTCTTGGGAATGGATTATCATGATTATCCTCTGTGAGTTGGATAAATATTCTTCATCTGCTGGTTACTCCACTTCCTTCATTTCAGTTTAACCACTGTCACAATACTAATAGAATAAAATAAATTTAAATGTCAGAAAAGGAAGTTAACTTCATTATGAGAAGGTGAACAACTTTATTTAAAATAATTTATACTGACAATATGAATAGCTTATCGTATACTGGATGTATCATTATCCCAATTAAAACCCTCGCATTTTAGTAGTAGCATCACTATGACTATTCACTGAAGTGACAAGTTAGAACAGGTGAGTTTTTGTTCAACGTAAATTGTTGGTTTCTCTTATCGTTATTTGTTATCTTAAGTTCAATTGCAACATGATTTCTTGAAGCTAACTTTAAGAAGAGTCCAGAATATGTCTTAGGCTTCTTTGCACTATATGAGTTTTCCTAATTTGTATAGATGAAATTATGCTGCTATATTCACTTGTCTTAATGAAAGGTAGACTTATGACAGTAAAAAGAAAAAATGAATTTAATTCGTACTCTTTGTGTACTTACCGCTCTTATTATAACGTTTATGAAATAAAGTATCAACTCATCAAAAAGAAATCCAACCATCTGATTTTTGTAATCAGGCATCCAGAACAGAATCTTTGAATTCCAATGGGGATTCAGGATACTTTCATCAAAATAACTGTCATTAATTGTTGATGAGTTTGTCTGAGATGGCTGTGGTTCAGCAGCCCAGTATTAATGATACGGAATGATAATTGGCAGTGAGATGAAAACTTGGGTTACGGTAGGGTTCGAAAGAAGAGCCTTCGGGTAAGTGACTAGACGCTGTGTCGACCTTAGGCTAATCAAGTTTTCACTTCAGTAATCAAGAGTTTTACCCGGCTATCGTGCGAATACATGACTCGTAACTTTCCGTTTATAGTAATCGCATCTACCGTGAGCACTATCAGTAGACAGTTAAAAATTATGTATTGACATCACAGTCAGGCAAACGTTACACAAGGAAAGGATTTTGTAAATAAGCTCGTCGGACACCAGTTTGGTAATCAGGAGGGTGTTTATTCGAATTCTACAGTATAAATAGCATAAAAAACATTTCTGTAAAAGAGTATCTCGTTCGGATTATTGCATTTGGACTTAAGTTGAATTTCATGTTGATGTCATCGTAGTAGTCGTCAGATAATTATGAGGTGTTTGGTAGTGTGAGTATATTTATGCACCTCAGCTTGCTTACTCGGCTCGATGATGGTGATATTAATGTTGGTTTCTGAAGAAAAACTGGATAAACAGTTTTCAGAGCAAAGCAGTATTACTGGTCTTGAAGAAGCCTGGTGTCATTTCCAGTCTGCTGTTAAAACAGCGCTAAAGACTGTAAATGATCCTCAGAAAAATTATTTGGAATACGTGATTCCTAACGGTTTCATCTGAACTGATGAATGTTGGTGAATACAAGCCTTCAGGCTCTAGGTAAAATGAATCGCAGAAACAGCTCAAATGTAAAATGACAGAGTTTGCCCAATAGTTTTGAGCAGTGATGGGCAACGAAAGCTAACTGGATAGAAAATTAAACGGCGACGAACAACAGTAGACAATTGTTCCAACTTAATAAGTGAATCTGGGTTATGCTGATGGTCAGTGAGACTGTATTAGAGAAATACTGGTCTCCCATAGACTCGTGTGTAGGTAACTGGACCGAAGCGGTGAAATGGCCCCCAGCTACTCTTCACTTGTACGTTATCTAGTCATACCCTTAACAGAACGATGAGATAGTACCTCTAACTCCCAAAAACTTTGAAGGAGATATGAGACTTGAAACAAGAAGTGATACCAAGGCCATATTAGCTTATATCAAAGATATTTTTGGACGGTAGCGGAAGACTATTAAAAAGGGTAATAGCAGTGTTAGGTGGTGTTTTATAATAAAATATGGATATTAGCTGATTGAAGGCGACCTACAAGGACCCCTGTCTGACCTAGAGTTCTGGTTTGTCGGCATTCGTCAGCAGGACGTAGTTGGAATCTCTAAGGAACAAATGTTACCTCTGAAATTCTAACCACCGTCACTCACTGTAGTAGTCAGCAACGTTTCAGCTGAGTTATTCGGGCCACGATTGATCTCCTGTGTGAATGAGTTAGGTATATTGATTTACGGCTGGAGTGGAACCAATTTCAGGTAGTCGAGTTCTAGATGTGAACCGAATTCTATCGATCACTATGGAATGTGGCCAACAAGATTTGAGATTTACTGATATGGTAAAATAGTTTGCTCTCCAATGACGAATCAGTTTATATGATGCAGTCCTGCAGGAGGTCAAATTTGGCCCGAATAACCCAGTGGCAACGTCACTGACTATAATGCTGTTTCACATGGGGTTGGAATCTCAGAAGCAACATTCGTTTCTTCGAGGTTACAAATACTCACTGTTGACAAGTGGTAACAAGCATGAAATCTAGGTCAAACATAGTCTACACCCATGTAACATCCACCAAAGGGTGCCGTGATGTTGAGTCTCCTAGCCTACTAGTTACATTTAAAATCAGCAATTAGAGCTGGACAGCTTAAAACTGGTTTCTCTCCAATGCTCAGTCAATATATAAAATATAGCTCCCTTGGCTGACATCATTTACCGGTTTCGCATTTCATTCCTCAGGGTAAGATAAAAACCTTCTTGTGATAACAACAGAAAAATCAGTTTTTTGAAAATGGTGAGCAAGATTCTAGTTTCTTTAATCATCTGACGCTTTGTTGAAACTCAGGGACAGAAAACTCTAAAAATATCAAGCAACTTTTAGACCTGGTAGTTCGACACTTAGTGCCTCTTACTTGAAATAGTTTCTCAATTAGTGTATCATAGTACTGAAGGCTTCATATTGCAACAAAGATGATTGTATTAAAGCTCTGAGTGAGGTTTCCGGTGAGTTGTCTACTTTGGGTAGGCTAAGCTAAGGAAATCCGCACTCTTTTTGATTCAGGCATCGTCATAAACGTGATTATACAGTTCATTCCTTCCACCTGATCTCATCTTAAAAGACTCTTTAGTCAGATTAGTGTAGCCAAACGACGTTTTTCTGTAACCGGAAGATATTGACAAGATTCACAGTCTCCATAAAACGGTAAATAACAATTTGAGAATTTTCAACATACATTTCTCAATTCTCACTTGCTAGTTCTCCATGCAAAAATAGACCATATTGACACACTCTGAGAAGAAGATGGTGTACATTGATTGGACTTGTTGACCACTTCATACACTTCGGATGTCGGATGACCACTACTGAGTGAATCTCCGACTAGATCGTAATGTGGATTCGAAACACTTCATTGGTCTATCTGGTCCAGGCCACCTGTGGTGTCTGTGAGATTTCCGATCATCGAATAAGAATTGAGTGAGCTGAGCAGCAGTTTACTGTGTCTTGATCTCCAACTGTGAAACAGGATTACGATGGTTGGAGTATGTGAGAAAATGTCAGGTGTTTGACGAATGTGTGTGTAGGTGATACCAGTTGAGAAATATGTGGGTGATTGGAATAATGTGTGTGTGGTTTACTTGATGAGGTTGGAAGTGTTGGTTGACTTAGATGAGTGGAGTATGCAATACTTATACCCTGTCAATGTGTTTTTCGATGCACGATGGTATTGTGAGATGTTGTCATGTTGTTATGTAGTCTGGGGTGTTTAGAGTAGAATGTGGCGCAGATTCATTGAGTCTGTGGGGTGTGTTGTACTTTGAGGACTTGGAAATAAGAGTTAGGTTGGTGAGTGCAAATGGGATTTATTTGATTGTAGTTGAGTTGTTTGAGAATTGATGGTAGTGTTGTATGATTATCAACAACTTATCTTCCTGCTGACCGTCATAGTTGATTTTGTCACTTACTTCGCCGCCTTTTCTGTGTTTTGACCATTCTAGGAAGTAAACTGCCTTTTACGTTGGATAATTATGTGTAACCCAAAAGAAGCTTGATGATTAGTCTACATTTACTATGAAGTGCATCACTGAAGTACGTCTGCAACATACAGAAAATTGATGTCTGCTGAAATACCTGAGATCAGTCAGAAAAATCATTGAATCATTCAGCCTGATAGTTACATTGAAGTAGTATTCACTGTCAACGGGAGAAACTTAAAGGAAGTAACCTCCTTCACTTATCTAGGAAGCACTGTTTCAACTACAGGCGGGACGGACGAGGACGTCAAAGTCAGAATCGGAAAAGCAAGACAGGCATTCATTAGCCTGAAACCAATGTGGAGATCTTCTGCACTCAGCATGCGGAACAAGATACGGATTTTCAACACCAACGTCAAGTCAGTGCTCTTGTATGGCTCAGAGACTTGGCGCGTCACGAAAGGTATTTCCAATAAACTACAGACATTCATCAACCACTGCTTACGCTCGCTGCTGAAGATCAGATGGCCAGAAAAAATAAGCAACAAGGAACTCTGGGAACGAACCAACCAAGAACCTATCACGCAACAAATATGCAGGAAGAAGTGGAGATGGATTGGCCATGCACTGAGAAGGCCGACTGAGGACATCACGCGTCAGGCCAGTCCTCGAGTGGAATCCCCATGGGAAGCGACGAGTTGGACGTCCAAGGGTGACATGGAGGAGGTCGTGCGAGGAGGAAATGAGAGGTTGTGGGCTGTCGTGGAGCCAGGTTCAAAAGATCTCAGAGAACAGAGGTCACTGGAGATGTGCTACTGAAGCCCTATGTTCCACTAGGAACCCAAGGGACTAATAATAATAATAATAATAAGTATTCACGAAGGACTGACATCATTTGGGAAACCATCGAAACCTGGGAGTACTGGACAGCTGTTTAGTCCTGGTATGCGACTCAGCCATACGCGCCTACAACCCAGCTATGTTTTGAACTCAGGACCTTCAGGTTTCTTAACGAACACGTTAAAAATTCAGTCAGTCTGTCGAAGTTCAGAAGTTCACAGTTTCTTACTCCTGTCAATTCACGGTATAGTGTTACAAACACCCGATGTCTTCAGATGGCATCCGTTTCCCTCCCAACTGGCTGACCTCATAGGTCACGATATCTCACTAAAACTCCAAAAGTCTCACTTGGAAGCATGATACTGATAAGCATCATACAGTAATGCATTTTTGGGTGAATGGGGGTTTTAATTTTGAGGTAGTGTTCATCGTATATTGCTGAGGAGTTCCATACTGGGACGAAACAGCTATTCAGTACTCCCAGGTTTTCAATGGCTCTGCAACTGATATCAGTCGGTGATGAATGTTATCTCAAAATCAAAACCTCGATTCACCTAAAAATACATTAATATTTATATTATTAACTTGAGATATTGAGTTTAGTCAGTTTTCAGAACTATAAACGGGTTAATCAAATTAATGTCAGCTGAATTTCAGTTAACTTATTTCGCTTGTAGTATGATTGATGGTTTCAATGTCTGCCTTGGTTTTTTATCTAGTGAGGTGGTAGGCGTTTTCTCACAATTATCGATGAGCTTTCGCTGAGTTGACTTGTTTACTTGGCCGTATACCGATTACTCCCAGCCATTAGATATGTTAGTTACACAGGACTTGCTATCTTCTTTCTCGGAAAGGTTTCCAAAACGAATTTAAATCCACGATTATTGTTCTCAATGTCGTCACTACTTTGTATCATCTGGGTAAAAAAATGATACTTTATTCTAAAAAACACCAATGCCTCAAATCTATACGTGAGCAATTTCATTGCAAAACCGAAGGTTTTATTTCCTGAGCAATTAGACTATTATTTGTCCTGTTTTTCACACTAAAATTAACATGAATGCTGTAATTGTGCAAAATAAATGTATGTTCCCCTTATGTTTTAACAGTTACTGATGTGTTACTCACCTACATGATGGGAAAAAACTGATTTTTATTGGCGAAAAACGTCTCATGATAAGCAACTACTAATCTTCTTGTTTTGTCTGTTCAATACTTTGTGGAATTAAAGGGAAAAAATAATGCTACATTATTTGTGTTTGTTTTGTTGTTTTGTTTTGGTTGAAAACATTATGGTAATTGTTGACAAATATTCTGTGTTTACTAGGGGATTTCCAGAATATTCGACTATATGAGAAGGCAGTTCTCAAATATCATTCATATGGATATTGACAATAGTAATAATAATAATGATAAGCAGAAATATGCCTTACACGATGAATAACAAGAACAGTTATTTATCTGAATAACTCAATAACTATGTTTGTTCATTCGAATCTCCATGCATAAATGCAAATATTCATAATAGCGAGAATACCCCTATTATTATTATAATTATTATCGTTATTAATTGATACTACCTCATTCGGTTAACCTGATTCTTTGATCTCTCCTGCTGCATCATATTTCCAGCAACTCGAAGAGTAATTCAGATAACTGAAGAGTCTTTATCAACTAACATATCGTATAATTCTCCTCATGGTAAATATAACTCCTATGATGTCCGTCAGAATTATATTATCTTGACTATTAGCTCTTCTAATATCAACGTGTTACTGTGAAGCCTTATCATTTTATGCGTAGAAATTTCAACAAACTTCTTCATACACGGGTTTACAGAATGAAAGATTGTAGGTCAGTTATGATACTTGTAATTCCCCGTTGATAAACAGGACCGCATTGCTCGACATGTGTTGACAGATGGACTTCTATGTGGATCCCTTGATAATGCTGGATATTCATGAAGTTGTATTGATCTTGGTGACTAACAGTGGAATCCAGGACGTGCGTCTCGTTCTATCTAGGGCTCGTCAGATGGATGTACCCGCACTCCAGTGAGTGATGTGGTTCCCAATGAAGCTCGAACCCAGTGCCCTTCGCTTCAAACGTCACGACAACTACTGATACCCGCTGAACAATAGGTGACCATCATGCCACAGTGGCTTACAGGATAATGCTCTGGTGTTTGGAGTGATGCGTACGGGATTCGAGTCCCAATGGGAACGACATCACTCACTGGGATGCAAGTACATCCAGCCAACGAGTCACAAACAGAACGAGATGCACACCCTGAACTCCTTTGCAAATCACCAAGGTATATTGTAGGATTGCTTTAATGGAGCCATTACTCACTGGTTTGCGGAGAAATGACTTCCTACCACTAAGCCAAGGGTTCAAACACCGGGCCACCTACAGAGCTTAGGGCAACCAGGTAGTTTCACTAGCTCTGATGCAATAAGTGTGGCTCACTGCCTACTGCACGAATGTGTCCAAGGTTACGGAGTGCATTTCTTTTGTTCAAATAGGTGTACACATCTTGCTATTTTCCAATATAAATAGGGCTGATGTAGAACAGACGAGAATGGATTGACTATCAATCAGACTTGATCCGAATATCGACTGGGTCATACTCATTTGACGGCTGAAAGTAAATGATATAATCATTTAACTCTATTTCTTTAAAGGGGGCCGAGACACACAGATAGGCTGATATCATTCTAGAAGAAAAAACACATTGGAAAGTAGGAATAACTAAATTACTAACAACTTTGAGACCAAAACACCTTTCAGAGAACAAACACGGATTTTCTGGTCTTTCGATGAACATATTACCATTTTGCTGTCAATCAGTCGTTATCTAACTGTTTAGTCCTTTTCATTCTCAGGAAATTCTTGATAAAGTTCACAGTGAAACGGAAATCAGGTGCTGTACAACTTTCAGAGGTGCCTCCGTTCCTCTTCGCTTCAATGACCACCTCAAATTGATAGAATATGGTTCTGTGGTTAACTAGTTTGGGCAGTTAGTTTTAAACCATTGGGTCACAGGTTCAAAACTTGCTTTACCTCTAGACGCTTGCGCAGCCAAGTAGTATCATTGGCCCTCACACAATAGGTGTAGCTCATTGCCTACTGCGCGAATATACTTAAAATTGATGAGTGCACGGTTGTTTTGAAGAACTTACGAGTTTATCAGTCAATCGATGAAGATCGATTATTGGGAATTACAGGTGTAATAAATACAACATCAATTCCACTGTTGCAGAAGTGTAAATTATTGATTCACCTGTTAATCTTCATCAATTTTATTTTATGCCTGCCACTTTAAGACTTTCTGATGCGCGTTCCTCTGTCGATCCTGTAATGCCTTTTCAAATCAAATGGGATGTATTTCACTCTTGCGAAAGTTATTTATATACCTCACTTTTTGGTGCAAAATTATGTACCACACATCAAAAACGTATCCTATGTTGCATATAATAACATATACCTTCAAAAGAAATACTACTTTTTACAACAGAGCTTAATTTAAGCTTAAGTAGACCAAGTTTACTACTTCAAAGGAACCAATGCACAACGAAGAAAGACAGAGGAAATTTTGCAGTAGTCATATCTTTTGAGAATTACTCTTCATATTTTACGTCAACATCAGTAGAAAAGAAATGTTCGCATTCAGGGATTTGTAAACAACTGAAATCATGATAAATGAAATGGCAATGCTGTTTGCTTTAGAAATCTCCGTAGGGAAATCGATGAAAGTTGAATTCAATATGATAAATAAAATGGGCTAAAGGACATGGATACAATTATTATTATTGTTACCATTATTATAAAGAAGTAGGAAATATGAACCATTGAATTGTGCCCTACTGGCTTAATGTTAACGTGCTGGTCACGGAAACTGAAGGTTCTGGGTGTGCACTGCTGAGGACTCCTATACTAGGCTGAAACAACTATCCAGTGCTCCTAGGTTTCCAGTATTCTCCAACAGATGTTAGTCTATGATGAATACCAACCTGATATTGTAAAAGTAGTTTAAAACTCCCCGTTAAGTCTTTACTCAAAAGACATTTAGTAAAGAGTCACTATCTTCTGTGATATCATTTTCAAGCAGTATAGTGGCATGTAAGTATTCTGTTCAAAGAGTAAAAGGAAACGAATGTTTCATAAAATATTTATGAACGACATTCATTTTTGGTTAGAAATTAGGAGATAGGAAAAATGAGTTACGTAATATTTGAAATGGTAGTGAGAATAAAACTTATCAAGACTGAAGCAATATTTGGGTACCAAGATAAGTGGTGTAATATAGTTGAAGGGATTGATGAATATAAGGGATCAGAATTATAGCGAAAGAATCTGATGTTTGAGATGTGAAAGAAAAGTTTTTGAGAAGAGAATATCCTTATAGACTATTTGCATTGCAACCAAAGTGACTTGACAAATTTCTTTCGGAAGCAGAATTCAGGCTTCAAAATATTAATTGCCATGGCTCCCACAGTTTAAAGAATTCTGAGGCTTTCAACTTTCACGGGATTTACACAAACTTCATAGATGACACTGATGTTGTGAAACGTTCCGTTTCTGTCACCATGTGAACAGAATACAATGAAAGTGTGAATATCTCATAATGCTGCATATTTAGCCGTTTAAGGTGACTATGTTTCACTTCATACACTCCATGTGTGGCTGTTATTGCTACTGTTGTGATGAATGCGTGTAAGCCTATGAAATGTTTAGAAGTTTCAAAGGAGATACTTTCCATTTCACTAGGATTTGTCACAGTATTATCATATGAAAAATAAAATACTGAGAACATTGTTCACATTTTGTCACTTTTCTTGATAATACAACAACAAATGCTGTTGCAAACCAATATAGTGGACTTAGTCTTTGAAAATAATGGTAGTAATTCAGACAATACCGTTGCTTCCTTGATGTAAACCTTAGAAATGGTTGAGTTTTGTAGCATTGAAGTAAACGTGGTTTAGAAAATTATCTTCTAGATTACTTTATCTTTTAAATTGACAGCATTTTATATCTATTCAACGACTTGATTCCTCTGTGAAGAGCTTGATCAAAGACTTTTTGAATCAAACAGACAATGATTCATCTGTTTCGCTGAATCGAAGAAAGAAGAAATTAAATCTTCAAAGGAAGTCAAATAATAAATCTACTCAAAATAAAACAAGTGACTTCTTCATTTTTAGTACGGACCATGAATCGGGATCATCGAAAAATAGGTAAGCGACAGCTGAACATTAATATACTTATTTTACACATTTGACATTAGATATCTAAGTTTAATATGTGGAAATATAGAAGTTTAGAATAGTAGAGATTTGTGTAGTCCAGTGAACTAGTGGTACTTTCTTTTAAGTCAACAGTAACCTATTATACTCCTTGTTTAATAGCAAAAAGCAAATGAAATTATTATTATCATTATTAGTCCCTTGGGTTCCTAATGGAACATAAAGCTTCAGTAGCACGTCTCCAGTGAACTCTGTTCTCTGAAACCTTTTGAACCTGGCTCCACGACAGCCCACAACCTCTCATTTCCTCCTCACACGATCTCCTCCATGTCACCCTCACCTCGGACACCCAACTCGTCGTTTCCCATCTGGGTTCCACTCGAGTGACTGGCTTGATGTGTGATGTTCCCAGTAGGCCTTCTCAATGTATGCTTAATCCATCCTCACTTCCCTCAACTACATATTTGTTGAGCGACAGGTTCTTGCTTCGTTGGTTCGTTGCTAGAGTTCCTTGTTGCTTATTATTTCTGGCAATCCATCTGAACTTCAGTAACGAGCCAACGTAGGCAGTTGTTGATGAATGTCTGCAGTTTGTTGGAAATCCTTTTCGTAACACTCCAAGTCTCTGAACCATCACACAGAAGCACTAACTTGGCGTTGGTGTTGAAAATCCGGATCTTGTCCCACATGCTGAGTGTAGAAGATCTCCACACTGGTTTCAGGTTAATGAATGCCTGTCTTGCTTTTCCGACCCTGGTTGGCTTTGACATCCTCGTCTGTGCCACCGTCTGTAGTTGAAACAGTGCTGCCTAGATAGGTGAAGGAGGTTACTTCCTTTAAATTTCTCCTGTTGATGGTGATTGGAGTTTGTTGTTGTTGTTGGAGTTGTTGGTGCGGTATCTTCATCACTTCTGTCTTCTCTATATTCACCTGAAGTCCCGTCTTCTCTGCCTCACCTCTTCTGTCAACTTGTTAGTTTTCCCCTTCAGATCTTCAAGTTTGTATGACATCAGATACAAGTCATCGTTGGCGAAATCCAGATCTTCCAGGTTCTTTTCCGCAGTTCAGCCAGCGTATTCCCCTCTTCTCACAGCTCCCCACTGTTTGCTGCATGATCCAGTCCAGTCGACCACAATCAGGAATATCATGGGGGCTAGTAGGCAACCTTGTTTCACTCCTGTCTTCACTCCACTTCAAAAGCATCACTGAGCTGTCCATTGTGAATTACTTGGCCGGCATGTGGCATCTGCATATAGTTGTTGAATGAGGCTGATACAGGTTTGTGGTATTCCGCTGTAATAGTGAAGCAGTTTCCAAATTACTTGTCAGTCGACGCTGTCAAAGGCCTTCTCAAAGTCGATAAAGTTGAGGTGAAGATCCGGTTGCCTGCCATTCTATACTCTGTTCTATGATGATGCGAAGTGTTGCAATTTTGTCCGCACAGGATTTGTACTTCCTGAAGCCTGCCTGTTCCGGTCGTAGTTTTGAATCCAGTGCATCCTTAAGCCTCTCCAGGATGATGCGGCTGAATATTTTGCTTGCATTCGGTGGACATGAGGGTGATTCCGCGCCAGTTCTAGCAAACACTGAGGTCTCCTTTTTTCGGCAATTTGACAAGGTAACCCTTCTTCCAATCACTAGCCAAGTACCTTCTCTTCCTTCCACACCTTCTGCAATAGTGGTGTGGTGTGAGCATGTCCGCTGTTGTCTCTGCGTCTGTTTTCAGTGCTTCTGGCGGTATTCCATCTGGTCCAGCTGCTTTCCCACATTTCAGTAGCTTTATGGCGTTCAGGACTTCCATTTTTGTTGGAGGATTTATGTTCACTTGTAGTTCAGCGGCTGCAGGTGGTATTTCTGGACGAAGTGCAGGTGGTGGTGGTGGTCAATTCAAGAGCTTCTTGAAGTGGTCGGCCTATTGTTTCCTTTGTTTCTCTTCTTTCGTAATTAAATTTCCGTCATCACCTTTGATTGGTTTCATCTGTGTTGATCTCTTCCCAGATAGCAACCTGGTTATTTGATACAATGTCGTCAGGTCTCTCTTACCTGCAGCCTGTTCTGCTTCACTTGCCAGTGTTTCGTAGAAGTGTCTTTTGTCTTTCCACCAACTCTTCTTCACTTCTTTGTCCAGTGTTTTATACATTGTGCTCAGTTCCTCTTGTCGTTGAGCATCCTTGCCCTGGTTTATCTTCTGCTTCACCATCCTCCTCTCCTCTATCAGCTTCCAGGTATCCGTCGAGATCCATTCCTTGTCTTCCGCCTTCTTCCTTCCTAATACGGCTGTGCAGGTTTCTTTCCACATCTCTTTCAAAGACTTCCAGTGTTCTTCCACACAGGTTTCTTCAGGGATGTTGCTCGATGTCTTCCATTTTCTCTTGATGGCTGCCGTGAAGATCTCCTTTGTAATTTCATCCTTCAGTTTCCGAGTGTTGTACTTTAATTGAGGTCTATCACCAGCTTCTTTGAAGGCTTTCAACCTGATTTTGCAGGTGGGTTCCTTGCACTAGGTGGTGAGAGGTGTGAACCTACATCTGCTCCTCTTCTTGACCTTGTGTTAAGTAGACTGCTTCTCCATTTTCTTGAGATTGAGATAAAGTCGATCTGATTTTTAGTGTGTCCTGGTGTCTAGTGAAATCCATGTCACCTTGTGGATATCCTTGTGCTTGAACACACTGCCTGACTCCAATCACTAAACTGTTTAATGCACAGAATTCTGCAAACAGTTCTCCATTCTCGTTCATCACCTCACCAAGCGCTTCTCGACCCATGGTTAGTTCTCTTCCTGTGTTGTCTGCTCCCAGTTTGACATTCATGTAGCCCATTAGAATCTCGATATCGCCAACTGAGGTCATGTCCGGTGCTGATTAAAGTTGTCTGTACAATTCCTCCTTCTTCTCCTCATCTGCACTATTTGTAGGTGCGTAGAGTAGCATTGTATGATTGTGAACTTCCTTCATTTTGAGTTGAACTTTGATGTCATGATCCTGGAGGAGATTGGTTCCCACTGCATGAGGGCCTTCGATGCTGTTGGGGATATCATGATGGGCACTCCATAACTCAGTGTGCTCGTGGTTGGCGTCTGGGTGACAATACTGAAGTAGATTATTGATTCTCCAGTTGACAGTTTGGAGAGTCCACTTTCATTCCATCTGCTTTCGCATATTCCAAGCACTTCAGTGTGATACCTCTTCATCTCGTTTGCCATCTGGGCTGCCTTGCTGGGTTCAAACATGGTGCAGACATTCCATGTCCCTATGTTTATTTTCGCTTTCATCGAGGGAGAGAAGACACATTGGCCCGGTCAATTGACTTCCCGAAGGCTTTCACCAACTGGCGTCATTTCGTCTCTCCGATTCCAGCTAGGAATAAGTCTAATTTTATGTTTTATAATTTGTTTGTGCTTTGAAGTTTGTTTAGGGATTGGATTGGTTTTAGGGGGTAGGGTTGTTAGCCCTATGCCCAACCTTCCCTCTTTATCTGGTCTTAGGACGGGCTAGTAACTAGTGAACCAGTTACCTAGCCTACGTCTTAGGCTTCTGAAAAGGCCGTGTATGACCTGCATAAAGCAGATGTCACTTTGACTCTGTGGCCACGCGCTAACAATTCTCAACTTCCTCAAAGACGATGAATTGTCCACTGTGTGCGCAGCTGGGATATGTCGTCTGCCCATTTGCTATGGTATACATAACCCAATAAAACATAAGTCACCCTCCCTACCTTTTTTTCCTTCACTGCCTTCACTTCCCGATACCAATTTTAAATTTATTAAAACTTCCTTACTTTTCCAGTCTGTGAACACTGTTAACGATCAAGGCTACCGGAACGCCATCCCCAGTTTCTTAAGACCCTGCTGCAGACTTCATTTTAGACCCTTCGACATCCGAAACCCGTGCCTAATCAGACACCAGGAGTAGCTCCCCAGAACTCTTGAATCTCTAGCCATGGATGTATACTGTGTTTCTGAAAGTGGATACGGGATCCGAGTGTTCTTTTCAACTTGACTTCACATGACTATGGTAGTGAATCTTCAGAATCCACTTAACGAGTATCACAGCTCTCGTGGAGTTCCTGTTGTAGGGCAGAAAATGGGCTTATAAACTGCTCATCAGTTAACAGCTATTTATGTGCTGTTCGATTGAAGGATCTGTAAAAACCAGGAAGGATCACGAGACTAGGTGATGCCTATTCGTAACTTAGTCTCCGTATACGCACCCACCAACTGTAGTTCGGATGATGCAAAGGATGAATTCTATGAGAAGCTGTAAAATTTGAAACGCAAGGCAAAAAGTTCAGATGTAGTCATGATGGGAGTTGAATTTTAGTCTGAAGTAGGGAAGCTTCATCAAGTGAAAAAGCATTTTTGAGGTAAATAAGGGATCCCATGTCAACGAACTTACAATGGTGATCGTCTGTTGCAATTTCGCTCCAACAGTCACTTATTTTTTACCAGCAGTAACTTTGTTCGTAATGAGAAACACCGTTTCACATGACGTCCGCCGATATCCAATCAATGATGGGTACAGATAGATCATATTGCTATTAACAAAAGTTGGTGAGGATGGCTGGAAGATTCCCGCTCTTTCTGGAGTACCATTTTGGACTCCGATCACGCGCTAGTACGGGCCCGTGTTTGTCTGTGCCTTACTGACCGGAGGAAGCAAGAGGCAGTGAGGCCTATCTGTGTAGATTGGTAGATGAGGACATAAAGTAAACACTTAAGGATGAGTTAACTAACCATTTATCTGAAGGTAACACCGACGCCCTTCATGAGGAAAACTGATTTCATAATAGGTCTGTTGTAGAAACAGCGGTAAAGACAGCTGGTAATCTGCACCTGAAAGTTAGCAAACGTCATTGTATTTCCGCAACATGACGTGAACTGACAGGCTAGAAAACTGATTTAAGCTGGTTCTAACCCCGACCAAGAGCGAAAGGAACTTAAGCGTAGACTGAATAAGAATAGGAATTATCACAATGTTAGAACGAGGTGTTGGGTGTTAAAACCAAGAGGTTGGATTGGGATAGGCAATCATTTAGGGTTATCGAAAATACCGGCAAGAAGACGACGGTGTTAAGTGAAATAGTTGTGAAAGAATAAGTCTTTGATAACCTCCTAAGGCATGCAGCTGGAATGGCTGGCAGAACACTTTAAAGAGCACTTCATCTGACTCACGGCGACAACTGAGTCGCCCAGTAACTGGTCTGAACCTAAACCGGATCCATATGTCGATCCTCTAGTTAATTTCCAGGTTGAAAAGGCTTCCTCCAAACCTCCAAAAGTGTAACGTACCGGAACCTGACGGTTCACCAATAGAGGTTTTCAAGGATGGAGGTAGAAAATTGCCGAGTACCAGAGGTGCCAAGTAGTGTTTGGGGATAAAAAATAGTCCCATCAGACTGGTCTACTTCGCTGATATTTCAAATGTAGAAGAGAGAAACAGTTCCTGTGACAAACATAGGGGAGCCAAATCTTCACCTTTTGTCAGACCACGGAATACAGGCACACACAACTGACTGGTACTTACCATATTTCTTGATCTGAAGGAGGTATTCGACTCTTTCGACAGTGAGGTGTTGTAGCAGTATAAGTCTCCTTGTGAAGGGAATACCGAACAAATACGTAACCATAACCAAAGATTCCTACTGAAAGTCATGGAGCCGTGTATAGGCTTAAAGAGAGCTGTTATCTGAATTGATGATAACCAGTGCTGTCCGCCAGGTATACCCACTGTCAGCATTCCTGTCCACCTTCGTTATAAATACACCAATGTATTCGACCTTAGGTTTTGCAAAAAAAGTGTTCTGAATGGCTTGGACAGAAATCCGTATACTTTTGGGATGCATTTCGCACCCGCAGAACGTAGGATGATACTTCAGGACTGGTGTACAGCTACTTTTACTCTTGGAGTAAGAGGCCAAGTGGTAGCATGGGTCGACCACCAGAAATACTTCTGAAGTTGCATCAGCGGGAACGGTCTGGTTGCTGACGAAATCCCATCTTAGATACCAAAGGCCAGTTTGTTATTTCTCAGTTTGCCTCTCCTGTAACATCGACTGGCGAAATATTCGACCATCTATCAAAGGATGATTACACTGCACTGCAGTAGATTCTGTCCTATTATATGGTTGTGAGACATGAACGTTGAAAGTAAAAGATAGGAAGAGACTGTAGACTTTTGACCAAACGTATATGCGTAGCGTTGCCTGCATATGGTGGAATCACTATGTGAGCGATTTTGAAGCCAGTGGAAGGGTAGTAGACAAGCTGGGCGAAGAGGCCAAATCAGTTTATCAGGTTGTTAACCTTCGGTGACGGAGGTGATTTGGATATGTCTTGTGCGTGCCAAGTCACCGCCTACCTCAACAAGCAGTAGAGGTTGTATAAGTTTGAAAGAGGGGTCAATACGGCTATACTAAGGCGTAGCAGCAGCCGACGAAGCTTCTGACTATTGGTTTGAGTCATGTGAAGAGGTGTAGACTGTCTGGCTGGGATCCTGGCTGGAAATTGCTCACAATGGCATGGATTTATTCACTGTTTGATGCGTTCTAAAGCTTGAACATTCCCACCATCCTCTGTTTTCAAATCCCTTTTGTTCCCATACATCTTTGTCCATCTTGATATCACTCTTTCTCTATCCAATTTTTTAATAGTATTATGAAGTAAGGCAGCCTGAACCAAAGCACTTCTGTGCAAGGTTTTACGCTCGTTTCGCCTATCTGACCGTTGACTTCCTGTGTGGTCACGTGGGTTCAAATCGTATAGGAGATATCAGTTCCCTCAAGGTTACAGATACCTGTTGCTGAAGACTTCTAACGAGCATGAAATCTAAGTCAAGCAGCGTTTCCTACCGCTTGCTTTCAACCATCTTACAGCAGATAGTTTTCTTAGATTTTACAGCTAGGCACGTGTCTATGAGAAGTCTGAGCGAAGAAGTAATGAATCTAAGGTTGGTACTTTTAAACGCATTATAGAAAAATGGGTTTAGTCACGTTCGACAGTAAGGTCACTAAGTAGTTGGAAGTGAAATAATGCTTTTAAATTCTCCTTCTACTTTGCTCTTTTAGTGTGAAGAGTTTTGTTGTCAAGTTGGATCATGTTAAGAATGTGGAGTTACGTGATTTGCTACTTTTGGAAAGACAAACCATTGGTGTACCAAAATTCGGTAGGTATTATTTTAAACACTATGTATAATAATCCAATATTTCTAATACTAACCATTTAGTATACAATAACTGAATTTTAGATAAATACACTGAAAAAAACTAACCTGTAAAAATATATGATCTCTTTTGGATCATTCATTTTGTTTGGCTGGATATGAACTTCTGAAAGCATACTGTAATTATTTCTCAAAAAAGGAAGATGATTTTGAGATTGTAGAGAGGATTTTTAACTCAAAAAGAGGATGATAATCGTTTAGGGTTCTTTGAACTTTGAGGTTTGTTCTTAGATATTTCGTCATCAGACTACTTGAATTCTTCGGTATTTACTTCAGATAAACAGATGATTTAAATCGTGTTATCTTCTCAAATCTATCAGTCTAATTGGAGTAACTTTGATTTGCTTACTGAGCTACTATAATGTGGGAGTTGGCTTCGTCCATTTTTTGTATAATAATGATAATAAAAATAGCTTTGTTCTAAACAGAATGTAATGAATAGACAATTTTACTTTCAAAATATCATAATCAAGAAAAATGATTATGGAGTTTGAATGATATTCATAATAACGGCATCAAAGATATTAATGTGAAGCAACCGTTTTCACTGAACTAACGTCCGGTGTTTGATGATAGTGGTTGCGGTGGTTCATTTAATCAGTAGAAGGATGTGCCACTAAAGATAGGTGACCGAAGAATAGAAATATGATGTATATTTGTTCATCTCAAAGTCCATTTCCGTCCAACATAACACTTTTCGAGATGAATGGGATTTTTTTAATTTAGAAGTAGTATTCATCATGGACTAACATCAGTTGGGGAAACATTGAGAATCTGGGAGCACCGGACAGCAGTTTCGTCGTAGCATGGGACTCCTTAGCAGTACGCACCCACGACCCTGCTAGGGACCGGACTCAGGTTCCCCAACTGATATCAGTCCATGATGAATACTACTTCTAAAATAACACTTTTTCTTCATTTTGTTATTAATTCAAAAAACTACTAGTTCAGGTTATTTTAAAAATCCGCAAGAATAAGTGATATGTTTGAAGGATATATTTAAGAGATTAAAACAAAATGAAAGGAAAGAATTTGGTACAATATGTCTGGTGGAAAATTTCATTGGTAGCCCAAAGTTCAAACAGGCGACCTGTTAGTTTCATTTGGAAAACTAGGATGCAAAATTAACAATGCAAGTTAGTCATCATGTATTGACTTATACTAATGCTTCGATTTTTAATGCCTATAAGACAATGAGATTCAACATATTTGTTGATCCGTGCTTGCCTGTTAGTTCAGATGAGCACAGAGCTTGGAGTTAAGACTTTCTTATTCTCTGAGATAGTGCGAATTTGGTTAAACAACTGCTAGAGTAACAAATGACTTACTACCGATTCTCGATTCTGGTCATTCTTGGCAACACAGTAGGTGCATTATATGCTATCAGTATAACCACCTAGTATTTTGATGGAATAGTAACTAGCCTTGTGTTAACTAAGATAATCATTAGTAATGTTACAGTTTTGAGTCCATTATGGCGTAATTTTTGAAAAAAGGCGAAAATGAGTTCAGAGAACTCCTGACGTTTCATATTGGTTGCTAATTAATTTGTAAGTAAGTAGGGTTTAGCCAGCTGAATTGATATTTTTGCATACAACGGTAAGAATCCATTAGTTGCTGAAAGAGTTTTGTATCAGTTGAAATCAAGGAAATAAATCCATATTATAACCTCTTGTTTGAATCTTTTGACGATAAACAACAGCCTATTCTTATCAGTACTGCAGAAAAATACTTGGGCAATCAATCAGTTTGTTCAACGGAAGTTATGTCTTCTTACATTTTACATTTGGATCTGGTATCAGTCACATTTCTCGTGTAGAGGGAAGTGTTGGAATCGTACGAAAGCGAATCGGGTTAATAATTCACTAGATCTCAACTTGAAACTGCTACATTCCAGAGCATGTTCAGTCAGAACAATGGACTAAATAATGTAAAACCAATGCAGAAATGAGTTTAATTTGGTTGTTAGTGGGGATTTATCGATTTCAAGTTGGCATTCATCACTGACTGGCATCAGCTGGAGAACTGTTGAAGACCTAAGAGCACTGGAAGGCTTCCTCTTTCTAGTACGGGGACAACTTGACAATGCACACTCGAAAGCTCAACAGGAATCGAACCAAGGACGTTCAGTTCCCGTGGCGAGCATGCCACCTATCAGTCACTGCGTCGAGACCCAGTGGTCTACGGTTTCATACGTCTTTCAGTTCATGATACGATGCAGCCGACTCAGTCCCACTTTAGACGTAAGAATAGGTATTCAGAGGTGGTATTGGAGGAAGATTACGCCATATCGCGAAGTTGGAAACTGTGGAAAATTCTATTTCGACCCAGTGGGTCAACAGTAACGTGCTAGGTGGTTTGCTGTTGGCATTCTGGGTCTACAGTACTGAGAAGTCAAATGCTAGGAAGAAAGAGTTGTTTAGGTTTCTAGTGATTCTCCAAATCATATCAGTCCTGGATGAATAATAACTTGAAATAAGTGTGTCATACAGGTGTGAACTCTTAAAAGTTTATGCTATTATGCATAGCTTATCGATAACACCTTAACCGACATCATAAACACAGTGCATTCATGTGCTTTATGATCTATAGGTTCCACCTTTCTCTTTTTAAGCTTTCTATTTAGAGATAGCTATACTCATTAACTTAAGATGATTATCAGAAATAAAAAATGATTATCCTAAGGGTAAACACAGTTTTAAGGAAGAAACTACTAGGTGGTAAGTGAATCGGCTACTTTTCAACTGAAGTGATTCATTCTCACTACAGCATGCAAGTTTTAAAAACGCCACCTTTGATTTACACATCATCAATTCATCCAACTAACAGGACAGAATTCAAAGCGAATAGAAACAAACAGACTCAGGAAATGAAAATTAAATTAATGCATGGAAGTAAATAGGTAAATAAGTTACTAAAATGTGTACCTTATGTGTTATTACAGGCTTGAAGTTGACTACATACAACAACAACAATACTAAATTCAGGAAATAACACTAATTCATACATGACTTAAAAGAAAAATTTAAAATTAACTAGAAAAAAGAGAGGGACTGAAAAACACTGATAACCATTAGTGATAATTATTGTGATTAAAGCTTTACTTAAATGGATGTAGGGAGTGAGAAGTTTAGAAAAGCCCAAAACCTACTGAATAAATATTATTGTAGAAAGCGAAATAGAAATGAGTTGTCAGAATGAAAATCAATAACAATGAAATATACGATTGAATACACAATTTTTCCATTTAAAGAGGTCAAATTCAGCTTTGTTAATGAGCAGTAGGTTCTATAAAATGTAGGCTGAGTCATTCAAAAGGTCATTAGCAGCAAGGGTTTCTTGTTCACAACTCCTAACATTTTCTACATATCAGAATCGGTATTATACCATCGAAATTTATATCAAACTCTAAGGCTTATTTTATGTATATTGCCTTCTGCTTTGTGCCCGAAGGTTAGGCAGAAATATGAGTTATAATCTCACGGAAATATGTTTTTCCGCAGGGGTAAATAATCTTTGTCCAGAATAAGAGGTTCCATTTAACAGTATCAAAAGCGTTACTGGACACATGGCAGAAAAGTATGTTCTGGTCTGCATTCGGTAACATGTTTATCTCTAAGATATGTTATTTGGTGGGCAGAAAACAAGATATTCAAACATCAAATTGCTTTCTAATAGACGCCACAATGGAATCCTACAATTGCTAAGAGTGTTTAGAGCTCTGTTGCACTGACAGTGGTGTCTAGTATAACAATGAAAAGTCGGCCACCTAAAATCCTGGCTCACAGAATAACTCACTCTGAATATCCACACCCAGAATTACAAATATTCTCCACAATCCTGGTTTTTTCTAGGTACCATCTGTTTGAACTATTCACCTTACTGAGCAAAAGTAGTACATGAACGTCACTGATGAACTGGATAGCAAATGAGCTAAACATTTTTTCGATATTTAAAAAATCTTGATTTGCTTATCAGTCACTGGTGATTGGTACAGTGGTCTCGCATTTCTAATTTCAGTCAGTGTTAGATATTATACAGAGCTCCTGAAATCCAAATGATTTTATGTGTACTAGTGAGTGTGGATGAGTAAGTTTTAACGCACACCGAACTTCTTCAAAGAACTCCTTCGGTAACATGAGTTCGTTTTCAAGCAGTAGAAGTTTACTTATGATCACAAAATTTGTTTGAGAAAAGTTCCTATTATACAGTTACAACAGTAATGCATCAAATCAAAGGACATACAGAAAATTGCTGGTGATCCTCTTTTGTAATTGGTGGTTGAACGCAGTATTTTAGGACCAGTTACTCGATAAATATTTCTTTTCGGTTAGACTGTTAGGTATCGCCATAATTTGACAATTAGTATTTAAGAAGTAGACAAATGGATAGGGTGGAATGAACGCATGAGTAGCAGAAGGTTTAGAAATAGAGGTCTCTGGGATACCAGTCTAGAGCTGTATCAAGTGAGCCATGAGAAGTAATAGCTGACCATGCTGCTATCATGTAACTAACGTGGATTTTATTCTCTGTGGGACTAGTTAACTGAGTGTACTTGTCTTTCAGTGAATTATATTACTCCCACTAAAATTTGAATCATAAACCCATCCCTTCAAACTCCATAACATTAACCATAAAGGTACTCATTTAAGACAGTGACTCTCCACTTGTTGATTGCATGAAATATTCTATACAAGCGGTAGTCTGGGTTTTGTTAAAAATATAATGGTATTGATGAAAGGTAAGTTAGTCATGTATCTAACCCGGAGAAGATTTCCTTTGTGAAGTAAGCCATATGGAGAAAGAGGAAAGTAATAACTCAAATATGGAGAATTATGCATCACGATAAAAACAAATAGATGAATTTCTCGAGAAACGACTAATCTGATTATTTTAGAATAGTAAAAAGGCATACTGAAGTGCATCCTTTGAGGTATAAAAAAATAAATTAGTGATTATCTTGATATTATTGGTGGATAGTGGTTAGTAATGGACCATGGATGAGCGTTCCGTCCTATTTGGGATATAGCCTCTTCCCAGTGAGTGAAGTCACTTCCGTTGAGACTCGAACCTAAGGCCAGTCGCTTCAAGTGCCACAGTGGCATCCACTAGGTCATTGAGTCCCACTGGAGACTCCTTGTACGAAGGGTATAGTATTGTTTTGATGTCACAGCTGGAGAACCTTCCTTGTTGGTTGGACCGAATCTTAGTGAGAACAACAACACTCCCTGGCAGGCAGGTACATCAGCTGACGAGTTCCAAATGGCACGAAACGTACATCTTGGATTCCGCTATAAGCCACTAACCACCATTAATATCAAATTTAAAAATACTGTCAATATCTGTGCATCCGCACAAGAGCCCATATGTCAATACCGCCTGATCAATTCGGACCAATCAACGATGGAGATTTACAAGCAGTAGCATTAAAATGACTATCTTTTTTGCTTCTCAAATCTACAGTTTCGCAGGTCAATCCAAAGTTACTGATCATAAAAGTGCCTACTAATTAAGGCTATAAGCATGAAAACAGTGGTCATGCACTCTTACTAATGTAGATTACCCTAAAGGTCCCGGGTTTCTAACTTTACTAATTCGGCAAGGATGAGATCGAATGAGCTATCTGGGTTATCACCCCCTTAGGCTAATCATATCCGACATTCAATATTCTAATAATCAACCCTTTAAAATGAATACCAGTGGTTTCCATACACAACCATTGTATATATTAAGTCTGACATCTTCAGGTGAATTTCCTTATAGTCTACACCAAAACTTCTAGAATATCTACTTTTCTCATAACTGAAATGATCGTTACTAAAATGTTTGGTGAGAAGATTCTATCAGGTAGCTTTGAATGACAACCAACACTTCCGTCTTAACCAAAAGCATAGATTTATCACACACAAAACTTCAACTACCTTCTTTAACCCTCCCAAATTCTTTAATACGAGTAAAACATGTATTTTGAAAATGACTTTACTGAGAGATTGTATTTCAAGAATATATTTATATATGTTATCACTAATTTCATACATCTTATGAAGAGTTCCGACTTTCTGTGTTCACATATAGGATTATCATTGGTTGATAATTCCTTCTTCACAGTACAAATACATCTGTGGAGAAAAAACTGTAGCTCAGGATGACGATGTTAATTGTTTGTGTTTTCCGATTCTTGAAGTTTATTCTTATAGGTTTCATCACCCGGCTAAGCAAATTCTTCAGCATTTACTTCATAAATATATCTGTAAATCTCCATATTCCAACGTCTCTTGTAAGAGAAATTAGTCAAGTCTTATTATTTGATTAAATTTATTTATCTTCATAGGTTTGGGAAATTTCTGTCATATAAAATAAATATAACTAAGTCGAGATGCCTTTCACTGGTTTGTCGAGTTACTATCCTTGAAAAAAGATCTGTCCATCACGAATGTAATGAGAATTAACATATATATGTTCATCATGGACTCATATCAGTTGGGGAACCATTGAAAACTCGGGAGTGGTGGATAGCCATCTCGTCATAGTATACGACTCCTTGGCCAAACACACGCTACGGCTCGAACTCAGGTCCTTTAGGTTTCATGGCGAATGCGTTAACCATCCAGCCACTAGGCCAGAGTTCAGTAGTTCACAGTTTCCTAATTCTATCAATTCACAATATCACCCATGGTCTTTAAATGGCATCCACCCCACCTCCCGACAGATTGACCCCACAGGTCACAGCTTCTCATAAAAAATTCGCGAATCTTATTTGGAAGCATGACACTAATGAAGACTATACAGTAATGTATCTAGAAGTGAATGGAGATTTTAATTTTGGTGTAGTATTCATTGCTTACTGCCGAGAGTCCCATACTGGGACGAAACAGCTGTCCAGTGTTCCAGCTTTTCAGTGGTCCCCCAATTGATGAATATTATGTCAAAACTACAATCCTCATTCCTCTCATATATATAATAGTTCATCCATTTTCTTATATTCAAACGACTAGAATTTTAATTTTCATTGAGGTAAAAGCAACATTCTATGTAGTTTGCGTACTTGTCCACTTCCTCCTTCTGATTAAATGTTCATGTATTCAAGACAAAACAATTGACCAAGTCATTTTCAACCTATTGGGTGGATTCATTTAGTCAGGTTTTCCATAGTATCATTTTTTTGTGAATCTAAGAAACCAAGGCACCTGACTGATTCTTCAACGCAAATAATGTCAGTTGGATGATATACGAAAGTAAGGCGTTAAAATCAACATTTTGGTAATGTAATTAGTGCAGCATGTATTGATGCCATTTACCGATAGGGTATATCAGTGTATAGAGGTGTATTATTATTATTTTTTCCTTTAGGTTCCTAGTGGAACATAGGGCTTCAGTAGCACGCCTCCATTCCACTCTCTTCTCTCCAGTTTTTTCAACCTGGCTCCACGTCTGCCAACAAGCTTTAATTTCTTCCTCACATGATCTCCTCCATGTCACCCTCGCCTCACACGCACAACTCGTTGTTTCCTTCTGCACTCACTCGAGGGCCTTGCATGTGATGTCCCCGAATGGTCTTCTCAGTGCATGCCCAATCCATCTCCGCTTTCTTCTACTGCATATTTTTGGGTAATAGGTTCTTGATTGGTTCGTTCCTCTGCCAGAGTTACTTGTTACTTACTTTTTCTGGCCTTCTGATCTTCAGTATCGAGCCAGCGTAGACAGCTATTGATGAATGTCTGTAGTTTGTTAGAAATGCTTTTCGTGACGCGCCAAGTTTCTTAACCACATAGAAGCACTGACTTGACATTGGTGTTGAAAATCCGGATCTTGTTCTTTATGTTGAGTGCAGTAGATTGAATGATTGTGACTTTCCTTCCTTTGAAATGAATCCTTCTTGCTGTCATGATCCTGGAGGAGACTCGTTCCCACTGCATGACAGCCTTCGATGTTCTTAGGGACATCATGATAGCCACTCCATAACTCAGTGTGCTCGTGGTTGTCATCTGGGTGACAATATCGGAGTGAATTACTGACTCTCCATTTAAGAGTTTGGACAGTCCACTTCCATTCCATTTGGTTTCACAGATTCCCAGAACTTCTATGCCATGCCTTATCATCTATTTGACAATCTGGGCAGCCTTGCCAGTCAGGTTCATACATGGTGCGGACATTCCATGTCCCCATGTTTACTTTCGCTTTCATCGAGGGAGAGAAGACACATCGACTGACTGGCTTCCCGAAGGCTTTCATCAACCGGTGTCATTTCATCTCTCTGATTCCAACGAGGAATAAGTTTATTTTTATTTTTATGTTTTCTTTTGCTTTGAAATTTCTTAACGATTTGATTAGTTTTACGGGGCACGGTTGCTAGCCGTATCCCCAACCATCCCTCTTCATCAGGGCTTACAGCTGGCTAGTAACTAGTGAACTAGTTAATCAGACGAGGTTCTATAGAACTGTATTATTTAGATTTTGCTTTCTGCTAATATTTCACTGGGTTTTTAAACAAAAACTTGGAAATGTTTGCGGCGTCATATGAGAATTTTGTTTGCAAACAACAACATTTATCTTTCCCGCTTAACTAACAGAATGCTCTAAATTTTCAGTGTTTTGATTTAGCAACTGTGCATATACATGAGTTATTCATAAACGTAGAAGTTATACAAGAACTTAATCTTTCAGTGTAGAATGCACTAGATGATGAAGACTTGTGCGTATGCTAAAGTTAGACCACATTTTTTTATTTCACATCATTATATTTCGATTTGTATTTGAACACTTGTCAGTATGAACTATAAACAGAAAGATTTAGTTCATCTGACAAGTGAATTTTACACAGTCTGATAATATAGTCATACGAGTGATTGTAAACTCTACCATAGGAATTGGTGAAGTAATGAACCAGATTTTCTTATTTCATGAGAAAACTACCTTCCCTGCCAAAAGAGTGAAATTTGATTGATGATTTCAAGAGTTCCTCGGGTGACTTTTAGAATTACTCTAGTCAAACACATTTGTTCTAAATGTATGGCAAGAATTAAGTAGGTGCATAATAAGACTATTTAGTCTTCCAATTTACAGAATATTATTGTATAAGGTGTACTTTCCTTATGTATTCTCAACGTAATACATCAAAACAAGTAAAGTTAGTAAACATTTTGCATTATTCCTCAGCGTTTCTATCTCTTTAGGAAGATTCTCTTCAAAATAATGTATCTGATAGTCAGCTTTCAGAAATACAAAGCTTCTCCAATGGCTTTTTCTTTATGAATAAGGAAATTTAGAAGTAATATTCATCATGGACTGACATCAGTTGGCGAACCACTGGAAATCTGGGGCACTGGACAGCTGTTTCGTCCAACTAGTATGGGACTCCTTAGCATAACGCATCCACGACCCGGCCAGGGGTCTAACTCACGACCTTTAGGTTTCACGGCGAAAGCGTTAACCATTCAGCCACTGGGTTGGTTTCTAGTGGTTTCAATGGTTCCCAACCGATGTCAGTCCACAATGAATGCTACTTCAAAATTAAAAATCCCCATTCATTTCAAAAATACATTACTCGATAGTGCTCATTAGTGACTTGCTTCCATATGGATGTTAGGAAGTTCTAATGAGAAGCCGTGACCTGTGGGATCAACCAGTCGGAAGTGAAGTGGATGCTAACTGAAGACCTTGGGTGGCAGTAGCGGTATGTTGTGAATTGACAGAAGTTGGAAATTGTGAACCACTGTATACCGACCCAGTGGCTGAATGGTTAACGCGTTCGCCGTGAAACCTGAAGGTCGTGAGTTCGACCCCTAGCCGGGTCGTGGGTGCGTACTGTTGAGGAGTCCCATACTGGTTGGACGAAACAGCTGTACAGTGCTCCAAGATTTCCAAAGGTTCCCCAACTGGTGTCAGTCCATGATGAATACTACTTGTGAATAAGGAAATTGTTTTGCCGGACGTTTGCTCATTCAAACGATACTTTATTACCTGATACGAGGCAGGATGACAAAGTTTTTTTCAAGTGCATATAACATCACATTAACTATAGTTTACCCTATGGACACAGTTCTATTGTTCCATTTGGGGAATTAGGTCTTTTAATGTGCATAGATGTGAGTGCAGAGTGTTAATCACTTTGATGAATACCCTGGTGTTGTAACTACTTAGGATACGTCTTAGTTCTTCTATTATTCATACAAGATAAGAAAGTAGAACAGTACCTATTCAGTCTCCATCAGTTGATTTTTCTCTGTTACTGCGACAAACTTTTTTCAATACTAATTCGTAACAGGATACTAGGTAACTTATTAGTTAGTCCAGTAAGGTTTTTAAGCATACTACATTGAAGCAGACAATTATGTTATTGGCAAACTCATAAGAATAGATAACTTTGTCCTATTTAATTGTAATAAGAATTTATTATCCGACATGTAGTAATAAACGTTAATAAGAGATGTAAAGACTGTTATGCACCTCATCATGCAACTCAATCTATTGAGAAATGAACTTCTTTTCCTGAGATAGTAAAATCTTTTTCATTCATAAACAAAGCTGGATATCTTCTGTCCTTAACAGAAGAGATCAGGAGAGTAATCCAGGACGAACGTTTCGTCACCTGTATGTGTTTGACTGTTGTAACTAGATGAACTCAAATCCAACCAGTTATCTGAATACCAGGTTGCTTTTTCAAAGTCTTTAAACATATTTTGAAGGTGATTTTATATTTAGCCATTCTTACTAACCTGATTCAAAAAAAAAGCAAGGCAACTGAAATTTCCATCATTTACTAACTACCTTCTACCGTGCAATACTTATTATGATATATCTTAAAAGTCAAATGTGAACGGAGAATATTCTTTTCAATAACTTATCATCAGGTTCCACAGTTATAAAATCAATTTCCTCAATATATTAATAGCCAGAATTTACGGCGAATCCATTTAGCAATGAGTTTGTAATTATGATTAAACTTATACTCTTTAATGTTGTTTCTACCGGGGTTTGGACTAGGGAGCGATCGCTTTAAATGCGATAGCGTTGTCCACTACACCATCGAACCACGATAGCCACTTCTTGTGCGATGGGTATAATTTTAGTGTTATTGCTTGTATTACACCGTCGTTGGTTGGACCGAATTAATCAGTCTCTGTTGGCATATAGGCTTCTGTGTGGATGCCTCGATATTGCCTGTGTTTCAGTTATGTATGGTAATGATAGACACTGGCTAGCAGTAGAATCCAGGGTGCCCATTTCGTCCTATTTGGGACTCGTCAGTTGGATGTACCTGCTTCCCAGTGAGTGATGTTGTTCCCATCGGGATTAGGACTCGGACGGTGTAATACAAGCAATAACACATCAACTCTTTAAGATTATGGATTGTTGTACAATTTATGTATGAATGTCAGTTGTGGTGATGAGTTGAGCGTAAACTTTGTCAATTGATTTATGATCAGAAATATCTGGAAGGAAAATTAATAATAAAGTTCAAGGTTGCACATTGTGTTGATTGAGTGATTAGTACAAAAAAGGTCATGAAGTTACCATATGATCAAAAATGAATGGTTAAAATGTGAAACAACTGAGATAATGGGAGCAGTAATGTGAAAACATTTTTACCAAGAATATTAAAGGTTTATTAATAAATCAGGAGGAAAGTCTGGTTAAAAAATAGCATTAATAGTAATTTCGTTTTTTACTTTGAAAAGGAAGAAAAGAAGAGAGCGGAGACGAAAAGGAAGGATTAGGAAAAGACAGTAGGGTTGAGAGAATATTGTTTAGTTAATGGAAGGTCAAGGTAGAAGTAGAGCTTGGACGTGTTCTTTTTGAATACAAAGCTCAGGCTTCGTCGGTCTTATAGCTACAGCTTCCATTATATGGAGAATGCATAAACGAATGGCACATTGTGAGTTCTTTGGAATTCAGTGCATCACAGTGAATACTGTACTAGTATCGATTTGGTGTCTTGTGTCTATTAGATGTGTTAGTACAGAACTTCTAATGGATTTGTTCTCACCCTTTGCAAATCGTGCCGGTAGATGTCTTTGTATCGTGAGACGGACATGTCTAATAGTGCACCCTGCATAACTTGTTCCACAGGAACAGTTGAATTGGTATATATATGATGAAGTCTTAGGTTGAAAAATGGTCGACTACTGAAAGATAAGCACAGACATCCTGAATAAAACGTATTATTTATTGCTCTGAACAGACGTTATGACAAAATTTCACTCTGTTTATCTCCTTTAAGCTGTAGACGCAGAAACAAAGGTTTTCCTGGACGCTTGTCAATTGGTGTTTTGCAGTAATTTTCAGGATATCCGTTTACTCTTAAAATATCCTGATGGGCTTGTAATTCTTTCTCGATACATTCCTCGGAGCAGATCAATTTTGCTTCAAATGCTAAACATCTAATAATACTTCGTTTGTACTTCACTGGTACAAAGCTGAGGAAGTGTGTATCCTATGCTTTGGTTGTCTTCTTATAGGCAGTTCGTTTCAAGTAACCGCATTCTTTTCTTGGAAACGAAGAGAATTATTAGTTTCACATTCACTTGTAAAATGAACTTCTTGATAGGCGTTATTGAAGTGGTTGAGGATCATATCAACAGAATTATGTTTTCTATAGACTAGAAATGTATCATTCATATGGTACTGACAATACAAATCTATGTTGGTAGTATCATTGTTCAATGGTCCATCCACAAACTTTAATCAAATTTTAATTATAATTCCAAACTCATTGCTAAATGCATTCGCCATAAATTTCGGTTATTAATATGTTAAAGTAATCGATTTTAAGATTGTAGAACTTGATGATAAGTTATTGAAAAGAATATTCTTCATTCATATTTGACTTCTAATATATAAAATGGGTTTTTAATTTTCTAAAATTGTTTGATATTTTTTTATTTTGTCGACGGGAAACATCGGATTATAATTTTTTAAAGGGTAGAAACGATAAATTCAATGAACTGAATAGCTTACTTATTTACAATGTATCTTTGAGTCAAATGTGAACTTTTTCCGTTTGTTACTATTTATTGTTTATTTATTGTTACTATTTGTTACTATTTATTGGATCGAGTTGTTCGACCTGTATTGACATACGGGCTCCTATGCGGATGCCTTGATACTACCTGAATATCAATTAAGGTAATTTGTTTGGTAGTGGCTAGCAGAAGAATCCAGGACGCGCGTCTCGTCCTACGTGTGGCTCGTCAGCTGGACATACCTTCACCTCAATGAATGATGTTGTTCCCACCGAAACTCAAACCTCGTACCGTTTGTGTTTAAAAAGTAATGATATAGAACTGCCTAATCTATAAAATTCCAGGAGTTTTCCAGGAGAGTTTTCTGATTGAGCGAAATATGTTTCATTCATCTTACCACATTTTTTTTCAACATCCCAGTTAATCTAAAACTTTTACTACAAGACTTCAGCAACACTACTGCAGTCAGTGAGTAGAACAACTCTGATACTTTTACAGTTTATTACAGTTAACAGCAGAATATAACCTCCAATGTCGTCACCATCAAATTCCGTCTAAATTGAGTCTTGTTTTCAATTGCGTCGAATTTATATGGATAAAAATATTGTGAAGATAGAGAAAGACGAATAGATAAATTAACGTAGAAGCCTTCAGAGAATTGTATCACTTCAAATTGTTACACTTCACAGCAGCAGGGAGATATTAAGGTAGACATAAGTTTATGAGCATTGAGAGAATAGAAAAATAAAGTTTAATGAAAATATTTACGACTTTGAAGATGATAAGAAGTGTAAACACGTCCTAGGTTGTGGCTAATTTTGAGTCATGTCTCTGAAAGCCTTCAAGGATTGATTTCAGTCGCCTCAATAACCCCATTCATTAAGCTTTGCTGAAGAGTTTGAGATACCTCGGACTGCATCACTTCTTGGTGTGGCTGCAGTTAGCCTTTTTCTAAGCCAATCCTACTTCAGCTTATATCTCAAGTCAAAGCGGTACCTCAGCTGGTGAAGCTTGAGACAGTTTTCGAATAACCTGTTTTCCTTCTCTAGTACCGCGTGTCTAACATCAAAAGTGCTCACATTCTGATACCACCATAGGTGAGTAATCCTACAAAGACCTATAATCTGTTGATATTGTCTACTTCCAAAGGTCATATTTGACAGTCATATGATATGGCAGAGAGGACTGTTTCGTACCATATTCATCATCTTATACATAGTCAGATATCTCAGCGGTATCGCAGATCACATAAGTAAGCAAATGTCAAACAGGCTTTCTCACCGAAGCTGAGATTTTACTTTTTTTGCGTGTCAACGGTACTATCATGAGTGATCCTACATTTTGTCAATAAAGGATAAGAATTCATATATTAAATACTCTTTGTGAAAACTAAACATTTTGAAATTGTTTTTTTTCTTTCTTTACAGTTGTCATTTGCTTAGTAGGTGAAAATGAAACTTGGGAAAATGGAATTCTGATCTCTGTGAGTTTGTCAAATATTTTTTAGTCTAATTCTGGATACTCTAAATCACTATAAAGCAAATAACAAGATAAAATTCTATACAACTGGTGAAAGTCATAATTCCATTATGGCATATTTTAGTCACCTTCTTAGTACAACTGCTATTTTAATTACATTAGCATCTGATTCAATGGACTTGATCCTAGTTGAACATACATGCGCTCCACTAATGAGTATCAACAATCACAAAACTTTCATTAAATATTTCTCATTAGTTTGTATATGGTATATTAAGTCTTGAAGATGCTTTACTCAGCATTGAGACCGTATCTCCAAAATGACCGATTCTTTGTAACTGTGAAGCGTCGTGATACTTCCTAATATATAGTATCCTGTTGGAATATATTACTTTTTCCCAATATTGGCAGAAAATAGCTAAAAAATTTCAACTATCTAATTTGAAGGTTTATCAGGATCCAGTGTTTTTAGTTTAGTATTCACCACTAACTGATACCATTTGGGAAACTACTGGAAATCTAGAAGTAATGTATAGATGTTTCTTCCTAGTATATAACACTTAGTACGGTGCTACAACTGACATCAATCGGTGATGAACACCAGTGTCGTATCAGTCAACACCCCGAAACCTTCAGATTGAAATATTACCCAAAGTTCATTAGTGACAAGCTTGAAGATGAAATTTCGTAAAGCTCTATTGAGAGGTCTCAGCGGATGAGGAAAACCAAGTAAGACATAAGAACAGTTGCTCAGTGATGACGCTGGATGATGGTCGCGCTGTACCGCGAATTGGCAGAAGTAGGGAAATGTATACCATCAAATTCCAACTAAGTAGCTCAATGACAAAGCAATGGTCGTGAAATTGAAGGTCCTGTGTTGGATCCCTAATGACGTCGTGAAAGTGCACTGTTGAGTAGTCAGTCCCAAACTAGGAAGAAACGACTATCTAGTGCTTCATAGGCTTTCAACATTTTTTCAACTGATGTCAGCCCATGATACATATCAACTTAATGTCAGTTATACTATAATTGCTTGTATTATACAGTCGCTGATTGGACCGATTTGATCGGTCTCTGTCGGCACATGGGCTCTTGTGCGAATGTTTTGATATTGCCTGTGTTGTGAATACAGTTAGATGGATAGTGGCTAGTGGTGGAATCTAGCGCTATCCATCTTTACTTTAGTGTCACTTATTTTCGTCTTCGTAAATCCTTATTAGTTGCATACAATTTCAAACAACCTGAGTAAGAATAAAAATTACAAGACAAAAAATCATTTGCGTAATTTAATCCAAAAACATGGAAAATGAAGCTTTTTAAAAATTTTCTGTGTAATATTTTACCAGTGTTTAGTTTTTGTAACGAGTTCAACTTCCAGTTAAGCCACAATCTATTCATCATTCAAAAGTAGTATTCTTTTGACGTAATCTCAAGATAAAAAGTGTTTTCCTTCCGGGTAAATCAATGTCTGTCTACTTTTGATCGACTTTCTCTATTTCTGAATCAACCGGTTATTAGTAGTAAACGATATGGTAAATGATTTTCTGAAATTCCATTTAAAATAGATGAATAGATTTGAAAGTTAGTGATGTTGCTCATTATACTAAAACACTGGAACTCTACATGAACACAAGGAATCCCTAACCTTAGTAGCTTTTGTTTTATTGAGCTACACATACTGTTATGGGATGACAATCGACCTGTGATTGTGAGGACATACTACATATATTTATATATCCCCGTGAGTGATTTAGAGAGTCATCCTAACTAGCTATTGTGTGATTGATAATTTCTCGCTACATTTTTGTCGATGACTGTACAGATTTTCTTATCGGCCTTTTAGCAACCTAATCTTTAACCTCATAGTCGTTTACTATATTTCATATCAGGGGATAGATCGGGTTCATGTTTATAGACCTGTTGATGGTTGATGATTTGAAAACTAAGCCGTTAAAAATTATCTGGTATTCTTAGTGTTTCCTTTATTCAGTATCCCTACATTTTCAAAATCCAATTTATGTTCACAGTTGTCCTTGTGTAGTGACATAAAGAAAATGCAGCAGACACTTGAACCACTGACTACATGGAATCAAGACTACACCTGTCTTCTTAATTGTCTTTGTGGTCAGCTTGGAAATTTATATATATTACATATGCTCATCAGTCAAACTGACCTTTAAATAGGGTACTTGAATAACATTTTTATTAAGTGAAATGAAGAAAGTGGTCTTGATTTTACATTATAGAGATTCAGTGACTGTCAATCTTTAATTAAGTTTATGATAAAATTTAAAAAGAACTTGACATTACATCTCGTAAATGTCTTATTGAAGAAGATATGTGATCGTTGCTTACAGGACAACAAAGTGAAATGGACTGTAATTAGATATCACTCAAACAGGAAAGGAATCTTATGAATTTGCTTTGTGTCACAATTCGAACAATCTGTACGGTTGACAAATTAGGTGAGGACAAATACTCAACGATGACATTGGGTGGCGGTCTGCGCTATATCGTGAGCTAACAGAAGTTGGAAATATGGAGCATTGGATTCTGACCCAGTAGCTAGCTCAATGGTAACGCTCTGGTCGCGGAACCTGAAGGTCGCGGGTTCGATCCCTGCTGGTGGTGAGGTCGTGGGTGCGCACTGCTGAGGAGTCCCATACTAGGACGAAACAGCTGTCCAGTGCTCCCAGGTTTCCTTTGTTCCTCCAACTGATGTCAGTCTTCGATGAATAACAGCTTGAAATAATTCCAAATCTCCACAACCCCTCAAAATTAAATTAGGTTATTAGTTGGAAATACTTTTTTAAAATGTACTTTATTAAATCCACTCAAAGGAGCATGCTCACGAATAACTTCTAATATTCTTAAGAAAATTTTTTCATGAATATTACATTCACGAGGAACACGTTCGTACAATCACTTCAGAATTGATTGTTTAAACCTGTGGCAAAAATCATAGTTTCACTTTGAACTGTAACTTGTCTTCATCAGAAGAAGGATAAATAGTGTACTTCATTTTACCTGCTGCTATGAAAGTACTTGTGTAGGATGTACTAGGGGAACCTATGTTCAAGAACAATGCTATCTGACTTTCCACAAGAGTATGTAAATTAACACGTATTTTTTAAAAAATCTTTTATCATCTAACCAACTTCATTCATGTCGGTTCACAAGAGTTTTCCTTAAAAAAAACTGCTCTGAACTAAGAGGAACACCTCAAAAACAATGAAAATGCCTCACTTATGTACCACAGGGAGGTTTAAAACTTTACAGTTTTGCCTCTAGCTAAGCTTGAATAATTGTTACTTTCGATGTCATATTTCTCCATGATTATAATCTCTTCTTTACTTTCTTGATTACTATAATATCATCCTTAAGCTAATCATTTCATCCCTGAACATTATTGATCTAGTCTCTTTCATTAAAAAGGTTCTGCTTTGAATGTACCATTGAAGATTTGCATCATAATTTTAAAAACTAGAAATTTTCATTTTAGTCGACATTATATTTTTTCTAAATTTTATATCTTTCTAAACTTACAAGAAATTTATAATTTTATTTTAGAAACTTTTGCTATAACTATATCTTGTACCATTGGTCGTTTGTAGGGATTGGTTGGTTTTAAGGTAGTATTCATTACGAAGTAGTATCAGTCGGAGAATCTGAGAGCAGCGAACAACCCTCTCAGCTTAGTATGAGGCTACTCAGCACAGAAAACCAACCATATCATCAGTAATCAAGTTTGCAGGCATTAAGTCTCACGGTGACCACTTCACCATCCAGTCACCGAGTTGTGATCTAATGCCTCATCAATTCCTAATCCTGTCAATTCACGGTTTCACTCAATCATCACTCAGTGCCATTGGAGAGTATTCGTCTTCACATCCCATACACTTAGTCTCACGGGTTACAAATCATCATTGGGAATTCGATAGATTTGTTTCGAAGCAAGTCAATAATAAGCACTGAAAGTAATCCCATCTGTAGTTTGTGGGGATCATGTGTTCCAGGGTAGTTTTCATCACAGACGGAAGTGACAGAAGTAGGGGAAGGCCAGTTGTCGTGTACCATTTCACCGGCTAAGTGATGATGTCCTCCTTATGAGATGTGACTGCTCTGGGTTTAGTTTCTCATATAGTGATGGGTGCGTAACGCTGAGGAGTTCCATGGTAGAGCGAAACGCTATCCAATGGTCTCAGGTTTCCAGTAGTTTACCAACTGGTGTCAGTCCACAAAGAACGTTACTTTGGAGCGTAATGTTGACCTATTAACCAGTATTATACTTACTTGCTTCTCCTGAGCCTAAACATTATTGGATAAGTTTTGAATGATCGCGCTGATTTACCTTTTGCTAACATCCTCATCAGTTGGTTGAAAGTAAGCAGAATGAAAATATTCGAAGTTAATTTTCACCATGAGTTGACACCAATTACTAATACATCTAAACCTATAGGGTATAGAGGACACAGTCCATTGACTCAAGAGTTTGTGTTTCAGTCAATGCGTCACAAGTTCAAACCCCATCCCATCTACTTTGGCCTGAGAAACTTGATAGCATCATCAGCCCTCCCATAATAAGTGTGGTTTTCAGCTTAGTATGGCCTTGATTCGGTTCAGTTGCGTCATTTTCATTAAAAGAGGTACTAACAACCTACGTCATCCAGTTTTGAAACCCGGTTACAATTTAACAGACACTACTCAAACGGGAATAGGATAAAGGCCTTAGGCATTTTGTAAGTAAAATATCGTTTATTTGCTGAACTGGAGTCAGCTGGTTTAAATTACTAAATTTGACAGATGAAAAAGATCCAGTAGGTTCATCGGTTTGAATAAAACACCAGTTGAAACGTGCTATGTCGTGAACTGATAGAAGTTGGAAATATGAACCATTGGATTCCAATCTATTGGCTCAGTGGTAACGTGTTTACTACGGACCTTGAAGGTCCTGGGTTCGATATTTGGCGCGGCAAAGTGGTGGGTACGCACTGCTGAGGAGCCACATACTAGGAAGAAACAGCTGTTCAATGCTTTCAGATTTCCAATGTTTCTCCAACTGATAGTCACTCCATGATGAATACCAACTTGAAAAATCACTAGATCCCCACAAACCCTCAAATTAAAGTGAATCGTCTAAGCCTATCTATGGTGGTTGACATTGCATCTATGGGTCAACTTGCATACATAAATGAGGTTGCGGTTGTACATTCATGAAATTGTATAAGGATGACAATGGTGTAGTAGTTGAAATACGGAATAAATTTCTGGTGCCAGAGGTAAGCCGTTTACTATTCTAAACGTTATCTGCACGTTAATTAAGTAGACGAGTTAGAACCGAACCGTCAGAACTGAAGTTGAGAATCCAAGTAAGAAACAATGAAGAAAAGGAAAATCATCAAATTTGAAGACAAATGAGAACAAATAGGACAATGAGAAGTGCTTCATTTCAATAACGAATATATGAAACTATGGCTCACTGAACTGAACAATTTGCTTGAAGCTAGTGGGTTATGGGTTTGATACAAGCTGCAGTTAGCATCATCTAGGTAGGTAGGCAGTTTCACTACCTTTCATACAGTCGAAGTGGTTCCTTCCCCACTGCATAAACATGTATGGAGTAACTGATTGACACTAAACCTTACTTAATTACAAGTTTATTGAATACATGATTTCAGTAGCAATTTAGTCATGATAAGATGACTAATAGGTGTTTCTTTCGGTTAAATAAGCACTGAATACAGAGCATCCATGAATTTCATTTTTCCTAATGTGTTATTTAGCAGAAATATCAACTCATGAGGGAAACAATCTTGAAACTAACCAATTCCTACAAACCATCAAAATGAATTACTGTCTAGCAAAAATTAGCGACTTACTCAGGTGAATTTCCCAAAGTTCTAATGAGAAATCATGATATATGGGATCGATCAAGTTGGATGTGAAGACGAATACTCTCCAATGGCACTGAGTGATGATTGAGTGAAACCGTGAATTGACAGGATTAGGAATTGATGAGGCATTAGATCACAACTCGGTGACTGGATGGTGAAGTGGTCACCGTGAGACTTAATGCCTGCAAACTTGATTACTGATGATATGGTTGGTTTCTGTGCTGAGTAGCCTCATACTAAGCTGAGAGGGTTGTTCGCTGCTCTCAGATTTTCAGTGTTTCTCCATCTGACATCAATCCGTGATAAATGCTTCCTAGGAATATAGCGATTAGAATCTTTTTGGAAACAAAGTATCTTTAAGATCATTTATAAATATGCTTTATGAAGTAGAACATATTTTAGATCTTTATCAGTTATCGAGAGTTATGTTCGCGAAGTACATCGATAAACGTTAAATAAATTCAGTATACTGGTTCTCCCAGTTTTACTCCCACAGACAATAATAAATACAAGTTATTTCTCTTAAACTGGTCACAACACATTCCGAAATCGTTGTAAGCCAAAGCAGTGATGCCTAACGATTATTAGCCTGTAAGTTATCAGTTGACCAACGAGTTTATGAAGCGGATCTTGTATACCTATTTGTGGCCATTTCACAAACACCTCAAGTATTCAGTACGCTACCTGAAGCTTCTTTCTCTTCTCATAAAAAAAGCTTCTCAGTCTTACGGAGTCGTGTCAGGATTGTGTATTGTCAGCAAGAGTTCTAACCACTTTGATAACAATTTGACTTATCTCTCCACTTCAATTTTGTATATTATGCAGCAAGTCATATTCAGGATATCGTGGCTTGTGTTGTCAGTGGAAGAGCGAGTTTAAAAGCTGCTCTAGTAACATTCCTTTGTTTTATAGAAAAGTACTTTTCCAGTGGATTTTCTGAAGCCTAATTGGTCATTTCAGGAGTTGCTAGGCTGGTCCTTAAAGTCACTCTTTAGTGGATGTCAACTGGGCAGTCCAGTAAGTCGAAGCCCTGCATAACTCCCACATAATCAATAATGATTTGAAATTCCACATTCTGTCAAGTTCAATGATCTTAGCCGATTCTAAGAACAGCACTGATTCTTTTCTTCGGGTGCAAGCCATTGTAGGGTAATTTATTCTGACATCCTATTTTGTTTTTACATAGTTTTTCTTATCAGCTAAAGTAATTAATTGGTCAAATGTTTAAGAAATTGAAAAGGAACTACACAATAGTATAGTTCTTCAGTATTTTGACTTATTCGAGGAGTAGTCCCATACTAGAACGAAACAGCTGTACCGTGCTACCAAGCTTTTAATGTTTCTTTAACTGATGTCATTCAGAGATTAATGTCAACTTGAAACCAGTCGACCCCACAGACCTTCACAGTGAATTACTGACCAGTGATCATTAGTAACATCCTTAGAGATGAGGCTTCCTGAAGCTTTGTTAAGAATTCGTGACCACTGCAACAGACCAAGTCAAACTTGCGGACAAATACTCAGTGATGACACTGGAAAAAGGGTACGTCATATCGCTGATTAACAAAAGTACGAAAATATGGACCATGAGATTTCGACACAGTAACTCAGTAGTAACATACTGACCAAGTAAACTAAAGCATTTAGGTTCCGTCCCTGTTGGGGCCATGGGTGTGCACTCTTGAGGAATCGCATCCCATAATGGAACAACTATTCAATGATCCTCCAACTGATGTCAGTTCTTGATGAACACCAACCTGAAATCAATAAATCCCCACAAACCTCTAAATTAAAATGAAAATAATTTATTAAAAGAGACGAATGTCTGTGGGATTGAAACACACAATGAATGCCTGTTCATATGAAAACAAGTGAAGTGGTTACATGCGAAAATGAAAGTAAGCTGACTGTTGTAATACTTTAGAAAGTTATGCCATGACAAATGCTCGAATTTTACACCTTTAGAACAAGGTGGTTTGGATGCGATTTAGACTCAGTGTTTTTTCGTCTTAGTCATATGTAAATGAATGAAATATGCTTAACTATTTTTATTTTTGTCTATGAATTACCAGAAAATGCTATTTTTCCACCTCATTCTAAGTTTATTTTTCCTAAATGTATTTTCTTTCTACAGTTTTGTCTGACGAAATTTCTAACCAACGATAGAAAACTGTTAGAAATGTTCACAGTTAAGGTGAGTAAAACAGTAACAAACACTTGTGTAAATGATTACAAATAATTTCATTACGTGTTGTTAATTGTAATAACCTATTGTTGATTGGACCGTAGTAATCGATCTCTGTTGGTATATTGGCTCCTGTGCGGATGCCTCATTATTGTCTTTCGTTTCAATGATACATTAATTATGGAGAGTGGTTTGCAGCGAAATCCATAAAGCCCGCTTCATCCCATTTAGGACTGGTGAATTGAATGTTGCTTCCTCCTAGTGAGCGATGTTGTTCCCAATAAGATTTGAACCGGAGACCGATCGCTTCAAACACCAAAGCGTTGTCCACTCGGCCACTGAGTCACGATGGCCGCTTCTTGTGTGACGTGTAGTGTTTTTACTGGTGAACAAGAGACTAATAGCCTGCTAACATCCCTAGATATATTGCTCAATTGACAGTAAGATGGCTCGATCAGGAGGTCGATCTATAGGAAACGTACATGGTCAGGGCAATATCTTAATTTCCATAGCTATTGCCTAATCCAATATAAACACTGTTCTGTTAGATACTTATTCAACGGGATAAACTACATCTGCACCGATGACACCAAGGAGGAAGAAACCAACACTACTGACGACAACATTGTTACATAATGGCTACCCGTTGAAATTTATCGACAGGTGCAAAAGTTATGTACCACTGAAACGTCCACAGTGTTCAGTCGCTAAGAAAAGTGTCTACATCTCATTAGCATTTAAAAGTGAGGAAAAGACAGATCGCTCATCTGTAAAACATATTATGCAACCAAGGTCACCATTGTAGAGAAGACAAAGTCCATATTACAACACAAACCAAAACAACATATAAACCATTACAGTACATCCCACTTTGTTTATCAATTTACATGTATGTATGGACACACAGACATAGTGAAGAGCAATCGTGCTACACAGTTGAGGAAGGTTGAACATGTACCTGAGTGGCTACGAAAATAAATGACCATAACAGATCGACAAGTGCATATACTACATAAAAGTGGTCGGAGCCGAGTGCTTAAATTTATTGAAGCTCTCGCCATCCGTAAATTCAAACCCCCTTTATGTACACAAAGACAATTTGTACTCACGTCGAACCTACCTTGGTAGTATTGATTTTAATTTTCATACCAAGAGTAACGGACCTCGCTGCTCAGTTTGTAGAGCACCTAGCCGGTTTGCCAGTGGTCACCGGTTCGAATCCGGCTATGGCCCAGATTTTCATCTCACCTCCAATCAACACCCAGTATAAAGATTAGTCTGCCAAACCACGGCTATCTGAGATGGTCAAATGATAATCAATATGATGCTCCCCCTCTCTGACTCAGTTAGATTTGGATTGGGATGAGAAATCCTGATTAAACAGCCACCATAAGTACGATCAAGCGGTAGTGACGCGTCACGAACTCACATGGTAGTCGAGCAAAGCCTTTAATGATCGAAGTGAAATAAAAATATGGTCAGCAGTCGAACGTCATAGCTCAGTTGGTAGAGCATCCAGCCGGTAACCCGGTGGTCGCTGGTCCGAATCCGGCCGTGATCCAGATTTTCATCTCACCTTCAGTCATCACTCAGTATAACGTGATTAAGATTTTGTTTTTGTTCTTTCTCTGCCACTCTTATTCCTATGCTTTCGATTAACGTTATTGACCCTTTGCATAAATTTTCATATAAATAGTTCGACAAGTCCATGTGTGATCAGATTATTAGGAAATGTATAGCAAGCACTAATAAATGACATGTTTCAGATAATCTTCGTCTTCTCACTACGCTGTTTAAAGTTCTTATGTTAGTACCTGTATTGTCCTGTCGTTGATATAAGTACCAACCTAAAAACTATATTCCTTACACAAAAAGTGGCTGTTGTAACTCAGTGGTTTAGTAGATTAAGCTCAGGCATTTGGAACGATCTACCTTGGTTCAGGTCTCAATAGGAACAACACTAACCACTAGCAAGCAGGTACATCAAGCTGATGAGCCCAAATAACCATTTATTCGATTATAGTTTTTACATTATAAGTGTCACACTGTGAAACAAGAATTTTTATTGAATGATGTCTCGAGTAGAATTTATTTCCCGTAATCAGTACCTTGGTTATCATATAACTTTCTGGTTTAGTTTTTACAGTTCTAATCCTTTGTATTCATTGATTTGATTGGTAGTAAAACTTCCCGTCTACCTGGGACCGGTATTACACCATTTGTATTACATGTTTTAGGTATTACATATGTCTCTCTCCACCTACCCAAGTAATTTTTTTAGAATTATCACTTGATCTTGGCCTATAGTATAATTGTCTGTGACAGAATGCAGAGATATGACAGACCTCTTCCCTAAACTTCGTAGCTCTTGCAAGGGTCTTTTTTTCTAAATTTAGCTAGATTTCTATGTTCTACTAACCTAAATGACCCTATTCGGCTATTTCTATGTCACAGCCCTGACAAGGGAGTCAGTGAACCAAATTGTTCTGCAATTTCATTTCAGCTGATTTATTAGATTAATCACATAATGGAACAGCATTATTTACCGGATTACGCTTCAGCATAATTTATCGTCCATATCATATCATATCTTCATATAAATATGAACAGTAACTTATGTCCGAAACGTAATCCAGTAAATAGTACTGTTCCATTGTGTCATAAATCTCGTAAATCACCTAAAGTGGAATTACATTCTACCATGGTGCTCAAGTTTTACTCATATTAAATTGTCTTCTTAAATAGGTTCAACGGGATCTCTAGGTCAATAAATTTTATCTCCAAGTAACTTTTAAGATATAAAGGTTACTTTAATCTCATCCTCACTAGTAATCTTGTGAACGGTTTTCTGATGTCTTTTATAGGATAAACCTAAGAAAGCCTAAAATCCTTCCCTATGGTCTCTTTATTACCAATGTGTACGTTATTTATCGTGTGTTTGTCTATGTGTCTGTGTGGGAATTACTTCAACGTTTTCATACAATATTGAAATTCTGGCAAGATTACATTAAGGAAAAAATGATTATCACAATGCAAATAGCTATTAAAATTTTCCCTTTTGTATTTCAGATAGTCAAAGAATATACTTCTATTTTAGATAAAAGCTTTAGAAATATTTTGCTCTTAAACGTGTTAAATCTGCGTTGAATAAAGTCATATTAATGGTTGAAAAGTAGGTATTATGTAACTTATGAGTGATTTTCATACAACGTAACTGGTTAAATGTATTTACTACTACTTGGATGTTATGAGTATATTTTACCTTTAAACCTGTTACTGCTTGTATTTATTGCTTCTTATATGGTACACTTGAGTTGTGAGCAATTTTACTTCATGAGACTAATAATAAATTATTGGAGTTCAGTTATGCTTTGGTCAGTGTGCTTCAAAATGATCTAATTATAGACATGGTTTAACTGATTGTTTTACTTTGGATACTTAAGAGTTGCTTATTATTCCAGTGTTACCATCATCTACATTGCAATTGTATTTATACGATATTCTGTTGACCTGATCCCCTTTTTACTCTGTTGCTAAGAGCCGTGTAGGCCAGTTTGCATATATCTCATTTTATACTTTCAGATATAATGTATCATAATGTATTGTTGAGACCAAGGTAATCAAAAAAGGTTTAACAGAACATTTTGAATAAGGTGTTTAGGTATATCAGGCTGGTGTTCAACATAGACTAATATCGTTAAAGAAATGTTGGAAACCTGGAAGTACTAGACTACTCTTTCGTCCTAGTATGGGACTGCTCAGTAGTGTGCACCCATGACACGGATAGGGATCGAACCCAGAACCCTCAAGTTCCTTGTGCAGAACACCATCATTGGACCACTGGTCACGATCCAGTGGTCGATATTTTCTACTTCTATCAGTTCATGATGTAGCGCAACCTCCATTCCATGCCGTTGTTGAGCATTTGTCCTCATGTTTGACCTAGTTGGCTCCACTGGTCACGATTTCATTGGAACTTTGAGAATCACCTCCAGAAACCAGTCATCAATGAGCACTAGATGCTGATTCCCGAAGTTCCAGTGAAGTCATGACCAGTGGAGCCAACAAACATGAGGACAAGTACTCAACAACAGCATGAAATGAAAGTTGCATTATATCGTGTACTGACAGAAGTAGGAATTATCGACCACTGGATTCCAAACAGTGGTTCAATGGTGGTCTGCTGGCCACGGAACCTAAGGGTCCTGAGTCCGATCCATGTTGGGGTCGTGGGAACGCACTACTGAGGAGTTCCATAGTAGGATGAAACGGCTGTCCAGTGCTCCCAGGGTTTCCGATGTTTCTGCAACTGATGACAGTCCACGATGAATACCAACCTGAAATCAATAAAATTTCACAAGCTTCCAAATTGAGTTTAGGTGTTTAGTGATTTACAGCAAACACTTCTATAATATGTATGTGTATATGCACGCGTATATGTATATGTGGTGGGAAGACAGACTTTCTGGGTAGTTTAACTTGGTTCTGTAAATCACCTTAAGAAATGAATCAGGAAGATTTGAATGACCTGGTTATATTAATTGTTCTTCGTTCACGTTTAATAAACTAGGCTAATTAGTGTTCGACAATACCCATTAGAGTAGTCGGTACTCAGAAGCATGTGTATTTGTGAATCTATACATAGCTTGATGTGGTACAAAAACCATTCGTTACACACAGTTGGGTCAAATGACATCCTAAGAACACTTTGGATCCAGCATCCTTTTCGAGTTCCAAATTCATAACTAAAATCATCTTACGAACTGTAGCTGCAACAGAGGTTATTTGTTTCTTATAGCATGTTCATTATTTAACTCCATTTTTTTGATAGCGTATTTTGACCATTGATTATGTTCTTTTAACGGATTTTTAGAGCTGTTGGTATACCTAACCGTCAGAGCTGCTTCAGGGTGATTTATGATGGACCAACTTTTCTAGTGAAATATCATTACTCTTCCTTAGCATAAGGCCTGAGAAGTGAAGTATAGAATTTTATTTTTCTTCAACAGTGACATACATCAAGTTTTTCAGGGAGTTTGTTGAACAATTTTCATGACAAATAAGAAAACAAATATTCATATGCCTTCTATACAGACTAAATTTGGAAAGTATTTTTCCTTCACTAGCCCATTTTTGAGACTTACCATTTATATGTCAGTTGTGACAGGGCCCTAATATCAGTAGAAGTTTTTTCCATACAATACCGACATATGAGTTTGCTGTATGCTAGAAGTAGAGTGAAAACTGGCAGTTTTTGTTCTTGTTCTTTGCAAGTTTATGAAGGAGGAGAATAGTCAAGAGTTAGTACTTTTTGTTGCCTAGAGTGTGATAATCACTTTAGGTCCAATCAAATATTTACAAAATCATTTCGTTCATGTCAGGAGTAATACAGTCAGGTGTAGTCAAACTTTGATATTTCACCTTAGTCTTCGTTAAAAACGAAATATAAGCATCACTAATTGTTGTTGTCTACCTGACACGATATGCGGTGCCAAGAAAACAAGGAGATAAACTCCATTATGCTTACTTCTGAGGATAAGAGTAGCTGGAAATCCCTACCTGTCACCAGTGTATTTCAATATTACTTCTATTTCTGATTGCCTGTACTTCTAGTATCCTTTCATCTATTTTTCAGTTGCACACACTAACTGTGACGACGACATCAATGACACTGAGAAAAGGTCTTGCGCAGCCTATAATGAAATGTCAGTTCGATACAAAGAATGATACCTCAAACCCAATACAAGGTAAGTATGCAGAGTGAATATAATTCCCTGACCTCATGTTTTTCATGTTGTAAAAATCAACTCAATATGTTAAGGTATCCAACATCAAAGGACTTTAAAAAGATGAATATCTGAAGCATTTCCTAAGTATAAACTACTTGTATATAATGAGTAATTCAGTAACGAGGTTCTCTAAGAGTAAAAAATACAAAATAATCTAGGTTTTTAGAAGCAATATGATAAGTTTTTGAGCGATACTTATAGTCATTCTCTTGGTTGGTGTAGAACTGTTGTCTTTGTTAGTTGGTTGGAGGCAGTCGGCAGAAAGCCCTGGACCTAGGTTTCATGCTTGTTGACACTCTTCAGAAAGGTGTACCTGCAACCTCGACGGAACTGATGTCCCGCCTGAGATTCGAACTCTCGTCATCCGTAACCAATCAATACTGTTATCTTTGTTGGCTGCATGATCAAGCATGAATAACGTATAAATTTTTCATTATGGATGCATAATAGAATTTTCCATCCAATTACCCATCTCAGGTTGTGGTATACTGTGTATCATAAGCCAAATATCCTTTCTTGTTAAACACATTCAGATGATGCTCTCAGTTTGATAGTGCTTGAATGATCCAGAATCGATCGAGAGTACTCATTGAAGGTTGGAATGTTTGAAGATCTATTTAAACATTCAGTTTCTAACGGTTTTCATTGAAACAGTTTATCTTCATCTACTCCTTCGATATAACCTGTCTTCAGGATCGTAGAATCCACTATCGACTGTTATTATGTCTGTTCAATTCGTTGCATAATATAAGTGATTAAAGGTGTCCAATAAACTACAGACATTCATCAACAACTGCCTACGCTCATTACTGAAGTTCAGATGGTCAGAAAGAATAAGCAACAAGAAACTCTGGCCAGGCAACGAACCAACCAAAAACCTATCACCCAACAAATATCCAAAGGAAGAGAGTGAAGATGGATTGAGCATGCATTGAGAAGACCATTAGGGGACATCACGTGCCAGGCCAGTCACTCGAGTGGAACCCAGAAGGGAAGCGATGAGTTGGGCGTCGGAGGCAAGGGTGACATGGAGGAGATGGTGTGACGAAGAAATGGAAGCTTGTGGGCAGCGGTGGAGCCAGGTTCAAAAGATTGCAGAGAACACAGTGGACTAGAGAAGCGCTACTGAATCCATATGTTCCACTAGGAACCCAAGAAACAAAGAATAATAATAATAAAGGCGCCCAGGACAATTACTTAAACCAAACCAATGACTAAATGTCTACTCCCTAATAACAATAACAGTAATGGTAGTGATAATAACAATAGCCTTATTCCAAACGAGACTTGTGGTACCGTATGGAGTTATTAGCATGTGATAGTTCAGCAAATTCATACCCTGTACAATATCTTTAAGCGAAATAATCATTACATTCGAATAATATTAATAATAACAGTAATAAAAGCCACAGTGTGAAACAAGTACATGGTATTACATTACTGTCTGGTCTGGATTGATAAGTGAATAAAAAATCAAGCATAATTTTGCTGGTGGTAGTTTATTCAACCAGTACCGAAATCTGAAATTCGACATTTCTATCCAAGGGATAGTAATGTGCTGTATTTCTGCCCGTTTATAAGCCTTATCTCTTACCGGTGTGTTGTTTATTCTTTTTTTAATGTTAGCTTGAAAAAAAGACAGTTTAAAACCATTTTAAAAGTGTACAAGAGTACTTGACTTGTTTAAAAGACATATTTATAAGATTCAAACAAACTGAAAAGAAAATTTCCTGTAACCCAAGTTTTAAGCAGACCGTCTAATTGGAGTATACCAATTTGTCACCAAACAATAATCAATGTGACCATCAGATCTCAAGTGTTGACAAAAGTCTGTTGACTACGCTTGTAATATGATAACAAAGCAAAGAGAACTGCCTTATGTTAGATGTTTTGAGTTGATTGTCAACAGATTATGTACTTACGTCTCAAGTTTTTTTAGAATCCATTCATTGACCAAATCACAGTACAGCTGATTGGTCATCCTAATCAGTGATTGCGATTTAATAACTAAATCGACTAGCTTATAGGGCATACAATAATGTGCATCATCAACCTGATACATTTTAATAGTTTGTTAGTGACAAAGAAAAATGTGTACACAAGTCGATAGACAGTAGTGTTTATGTAGGTCATTTTTATAGTTACTTCTGAATAGTTTCGGAATGACAATGATAAATTAACCGGCATATAGGTAGTCAACTTGTCTGTTTTAATATCTATATGATAAGGTAAGTAGTTCCATATTCATGGTATCGTTGAAAGTTATTTGTACAACTACATGAAACCAGCATTATACTTTACAAAAAGCCAGGATAGTAGATGTTCATTGGTTTTGGTATCCTACAGAAACAAGTTGTAACAGAAAACATCCATTTCATACTGTTATTGAAACACTGGAGATTCACTTTAATGTGATCCAACCATTAAACTCTTCCGATGAGTTAACATTTTCATCACATGATCAAAATTAAAGTAACATATGCTACTTGTTTTATTTCTATACTAACGTAACTAGAGTACGAGTTATTGAAATTATGGATATTTAAATATCTCATTCTGTATGCTCAAATGTCACACCAAATTAATTCGCTATCTTAATTCTATAAATTTTATTCGCATAGTCCACTCTTCTTAAAAATCCATGATATCTTTAATATGACAGTGCCACCATCTTCTTGTTGAACAAGAAATTGTACAAGTTTTAGATTCAGTAGGAACATTAGTTTTCTTATTATTGCAAATAAAAACTACTATTGAATGATGAAATGTAGCAGAGTTTCATGTGAGGCCTTTTACTGATTGGCTAAGAATATTTTGGACCGAAGGGAGAATATATATAAGACGTTCTTCTCACAGCATCTAAGCATTCGCCGCATTAGAAAAAGCTGACCTTGATAACACAAAGTTGAATGATTTACGCCTCCTTAAAAAACTCATCTCGTTTAGTACCGTAATAAATTTAAAGACAATAATTTCACAATTGTTGAAATACTCAACTAGAATTCACCTACCAGTTAATAGACATGAAAACGTGTTGTTTTTTCATATTTTCATTAAATTTGACAGTTTTAGGTCATTACTTTTGTAAACGATAAAAAGATTCTTAGTTGGTATCGGCAAATGCGATAAAGGGTTTAAAATAAAATGAAAGTTTATGAAATGTAATATAGAGAAGAGATTAGCCAAAAATGAAAGTACCGATACAAAAAGATACGGGATATTTATTGCATTGTTTTAATTGTTAACACTGGAATCTGATACACTGACATTTTCTTCCACTCCAAACTTTCAAACCCGACATATACCACCTGAGATTTTAACTCAACATAGATTACTTCGAGTACGATAACATTTTGAATCAGACTGAGATCACCACCTTCTGTTCAATGATAAGTACTAAGTGTTAATACAACCTGTTATGAGGATTTTCTGAAAACATTTGAAATGTATCTATCCTACTCAGTATCTATCCAATTTACAGGTTTATGGGGGTTTATTTATTGATTTCTGGCTGACACTCATCATTGAGTTATATCAGTTGGAAATCTGAGAGCACTAGACAGCCGTTAAGTCCTAATATAGGACTTCTCAATAGTCAATACCCATGGCCCCACCAGGGAGGAACAAGTTACCACTGACTTACTGGTTCGTGAAGTGACAATAGTAGAAAATGTGCAACATTGGAAGTTGACTTAGTGGCTCAATCGTAAAGCGCTGGCCGTGGAACCTGGAGGTCCTGGGTTCGATCTCTGATGGAAGTCGTGTGAGCCCATTGTTAAGGAGACCATATCAGAATGAAACGGTTATCCAGCGCTCTCAAGTTTCTAGTGTCTCTCTGACTGATATCTATCCATGATGAATACCGTCGTGAAATCAGTAAACTTGTTTTGACAGCAAATACACGTGGACCAAGTAAAAGTTATTAATTTACAGTAGTAGACAGATTTATACATTAAATACTCCTATTGACACATGATATAAATTATGGTTTAAACGGTTCATATCATGATGAAGGAAGTTTCTCTTTGGTTCTCAGTTTTTAACACATCTCCATGTGATGCTAGGTTATACAGAAAATTGAATTTGTAGACGTGATGTTTCCCTGAAGTGCAAAATTGAAGTATGTTAAATACGTCAGAATATACTTTAAGGTTGAGTTACTCATTGACCATAACATTTTGTTAATAGTCACTTTATTCTCAAGTTAAACATCATTCTTAAAAAAATTGTTGGGAACTTAGCAATTTGAGAGGTAAACATTTTTACAAGATAATGAATTAAGAGTAAAAATCCACTGAATAACATTTTCCTATTCATTAGTAATTGGTCTGAGGATGAATTTGCTGAGCGTGTAACCGGAAGCCATGATATATTAGGTCAATCAACTCTGTTATGTCGGTGATTACTTACAGATGATACTGGATGATAATTAAGCCAATTAGCTAAGAATATAAACTATTCTGTTATAACTCATTGATTAGATGAAAATGAACCGAATTCTAAGTGGTGTCACAGTGTATTATTGAGCACGCTCAAAGAGAGACAAAGCAGAGATCGAGTTCTACTAAGTTCTTCCACATGATGAATGGAAATTTTAATTTCAAGATAGTATTCATCATAGACAAAGCATTTGAAGTGAAGACGGGAGAAAGACAAGGTTGCTGCCTACCATCACTGATGATCTTCGTGACTGTGGTCGACTGGACTCGATCATGTGGCAGACAACTGTGAGCAGCTGTGAGATGTGAATAAGCTGTTCGACTGAGGAGAAGAGCCCAGAAGAAGATTTGGATTTCACCAACGATGGTGGTTTATGTCGCACGAACTCGAAGATCTACAGGTGAGAGCTAACAAGTTGACAGAAGAGCGGAGGTGAAGTGAGGTGAGGTGGGGTGAGGCGCGGTGAGGCAGCAAAGGGAGATGGGACTTCCTTCAAGTGAAGGTAGAGAAAACGGAGGTGATGAAGATACCCAACCAAGAGCAGCATCAACAACAAGCATCAATCACCATGAACGGGAGGAAGCGGTACCCGAGAAGGTCATAGATACACACGACTGATGAGTTCCATTCTAAAACGAAATGGCTGTCCAGATTCCAAGGTTTTTCTTACCGATATCGGCTGAGATCGACTACACTAAAGAGTTGTTGATGACTGTTTTGTTTGAATTAAGTCAGAGTATGGACGTTTCATTTTAATTGGGGGAACAACTTTGGCATTAACTATTGGAAGTGAGTTCAGAAAAGATCTTTTCAGCACTAAGAATCAACGTATATCCACTATCTTGAGGAGATATATGTTTAACGCGAGGATTAATGCTTGTTTCAGTTACTAGAGAGTTAGGAGCTAGATCAATAATCTATCCAAGTAGCATGATTAGCGACTAATATTTGACTAAGTACACAGTACTGTTGTTGTACTCAGTTTCCTATTCTATGTGATAAAGGCAAGATAAACTGATAGTCGTAGACGGATCTACGTCGATAAAGTCTCTATGAAGTCTGTGTTGATGATATTGTTTGAATGACAATGTAAGCTTTACGTTTCAACCATTCAACTCAAAGAATGTAACATCAAAATCATTCTTCCAGACAACAAATCTCCTTTACAGTCTACAAGAGTGAAGAGTTGAAGGTTTGATTTTATTCACTATTTTAGTCCCCTTAAGCAAGCAATCTTTACTCGATGGAGATCTTAGTGATATATGCACAAACCTGACTTGGCGCTCAACTTCTTTCAGGACAATCATAACAAATGTGGCCTAGATGCTACCTTATATGCAAAATAATTTCGTGATTACAAATTTCCAACAACTTTTATGACAACTAACACTCATTAATAGTAAATGTCATTGATGAGCAGTTCATAATTTGTCTTTTTTTCTGAATCTTATACAGTTACACCCATTCTTCTTTTGACTACCATTTGCTTTTTTTTCAATGAAAAATACCCGGTAATTATGCACCATATTACTTGTAGAGTGATAAAGACTGAAAAAATATCAGATAATAAAAAGTATATATGTATATAGGAGTGTCAGTCGAATTACTAGGTCAAAAAGAACTATATGAGATATAATAGCATGGAATGTACAGTGTATTATACTACTGTACTACTATATTATCCAGTCATTTTATCAAAAACTAAATAATATTCATCATATTTACTGAAGATTCTTAGAAGAGCAACACATTCTGACAGCTGTCTAGATTATTAGTCTGGACATCCTTTATCTACTAAAGTAGAAGTGAATAACTATCCTAAAGCTCTCGTGAGAAAGAATTTTAAGAAATTAAATTAAGGATGAATCGAAACTCCTTCCGAAGAACTGGATAAACACTGTGATAGTCCCACATTATAAGGAGATCCCGGAAGAAATAAGAATTCCCAACAAACATGACATAAGAGTCTATTTTCATGCAACAAATACCCTACGCTTTCATTTAATGAAAGTTAAAGATGTAGTACCTAAATAAAATCAACAGAACTGAGTTTATGAAATTAGAGACTCAGATAATACTGCAGTATATGTGGGGAAGATAGCAAGGCAGGTAAATGTAAAAGTGAAGAAGTATAAACTATGTCTAAAGGAGATTCGGAAAACGTCAACAAAGGTTAAGAAGCTACGAGACACATCGACAGTCGCGTTATACCCCATAGAAATGGGGAACCAAGACTCTATAAAACGCTTTTGGGTCATACCTAGAAATATTGACAGCCAAAGCCCTACATATATGGCCAAATCCAGAAATTTTGAACAGGCGAGATGGAGTATATATAGCTGTCTTTAGGCTATTGGTAACTAGTGAACATAAAGAGTGACTGTAGCAGTTATCTTTAACACCAGTCTTATCTCAACAACACAATCTGGATTGATCTGATTCATGATTATTATTATCATCACCTCCATCATTACTACCATTCGTTTGCACTCTATTCCGATAAATTAACAAAAATTCATCACTGCCATTCATCTCTATGTGCCAACCGAACTGACATGCATATCCACCTCACATGTCCCGCTGTCTGGGTAAAAATTAAAATGTCACTTGCGACTTTTTTGTTGCATATTTACAGTCAAGGAGAGTGAGAACAACAATACATACACGCTAACCACCCAAACAACAAGAAATCATACTTTAGTAAGACAATAACTACATGAAGAGGATTGAACCAGTGTGATTAAGTACTCGCCTATAGACTCACTGATATATCTTTGGTGTTTTAATTTTTCATTCTTTCCGTGGAGAAGCTCCGACCAGACTCCGATGCGAAATGTTTCGATCATCGTCATAATAATAATGGTAATAACCACTTTATTTATTTCAGACGATATGTAAGACGCAGCGAAAAATTCTTGATATTTCAGCAAATTCACTCTCTGCACAATATTTTTAAACACAATAATCCCTGATACTGAATAGTGATTGAAGGTGGTATGAAAATTTGAACCCCGAGCCGGATTCGAACTAGTGACCACCGGAGTTTCCGGTCCAGCGTCCTACTAACTGAGCTGCGACGCTTAACTGCTGACAATATTTTTATTTCACTTCGATCACCAAGGGTTTCGCCCCATTACCATGTCAATTCGTGACACGTTACTACCGTTTGATAGTACTTATAATGGCTGCCTAGTCAGGATTTCTCATCCCAATCCAAATTTAACTGAATTACAGATGGGGATCATCATATTGATTATTATTTTGGCTATGTTAGATAGCCGTGATTTTATAGATAAGCAGTGGTACTAGGTGGTGATTGATGGTGAAATGAAAATTTCGACTGAGGCGGGATTCGAACTGGAAATAATTATTGCATTTTAACAATGTTAATAATAACAGTATTCAATACAATACTTTGAAACAGGCAGCTGGTACTACATTAGCGTACGCTCTGTATTGGCGGATAAAATAGAAAATAAAGCGTAGTTGTCCTGGTAACAGTTTATCCATGCAATCAAAATCTCCAATTCTACATAGATATCCTAGGAATAGTAATGTACTACATATTTGAATATTCATAATTCCATCACTATCCAAAGTAATGCTTTTTCATTTGTTTTGATATTAGATTGGAAAAACGACAGTTTGAAAACATTTTAAAAACATGATACATTAAAAAGATATATTAAAAAGATTAAAATAAATTAAATAGGAAACAATTTAATGAAATACATTTGGAGAAATATTATTGGTTGTATAAGGTTTAAGCTTGGTTGGAATTATTTCATTTAAAACACATTGTGACTTACATAGATACAAACTATTTCTAATGTCAATATTTTGCATAGCTTTGAAATAAAACGAAAGTTTTCTGTCTCAGGATGACGATGATGGTAGTTAAGTGTTGTCTGACCTTTGGTACTGCCCAGAGCTAAAAGAACAACTAACCACCATTCTGTAGAGCTAATATGTTCAAAAATAAGCTATGATCAACCTCCATCTACCTATCTAAACTTTTGTTAACTGTTATTTCGATGATAATATCCTCTACAAAATGTTTTTTTTCATTTCATATAAATGCATTGGAATTTAATTCAATATCAGACTTATTTATTTGATACATAGCGTACTGGGATATAGTATTGTTCACTTGATCACGTTTCCAGCAAAAATTATCAATACCCATTATCATAACAGTGTAATCACATTACTTACGACATTTGATTTTTATAGTTATGTCACTTTATATAAGTTGTTTTTACTTGTAGCAAAATTTTCCATATCTCTGGTATAGGTGTTGCGTCATTTCTATTACATGTGTTGCGTGTTGATTCGATGGAAAAGGATTCAGCAATCAACACTCTCTCTCTCTCTCTCCACATCATTATATTGGACTTAAGTACAATGGCTTTATCCCACCCTATTGTGTGGTTGTGTGTTAATGCATGCACTGCAATAGCCAACTTTTTTCTAGATTATTCATCTTATTTAGGTCTATTATTCTGTAGTTAGCTAAATTCCTATGTTCGACCATTCTAACTGACCCCGATCGGCTAGTTTGACCTGTGTACTTGATCTGACTCACAGTCATTACATGGAATTTGATAGATTAGATTGTTTTGCTTAATTGGTTCTATGGAATCCTTAGGCTAGCCGACAAAGTTTATCTCTGAGTGAGTTTGAAGGTTTAAATGCCACCCTAATTCCAGCTCTGTTGAGGATTCTACATAAAGTTTCTGAGGTACCCTCCTTGTACGATAACACAATGGAGGCTGTCAATTCCTTTCTACTTGTGTCATCGTTATTATTCGTACTAGTGTTACTGTCATTTTTTCGTTTCTCGTGTGTTCGTACAAATTTCTTGATAAGCTGCGAAGGATAATTATTAACTATTAGTGCTTCTTTTAACTGTTTCAATGCCTTGTTTAGTCCCTTGCACCGACTAGTCAGATTTCTGGCTCAGTTACTTAAATATCTGACTAAACCCACCTTAAGTGATATTGATTGAGATACCCTGAAGTCTGAACACCTGTTAGAATGTGTCGGTTTCCTGTAGACGGTAGTATCCTTTTGTCCTTTGCTTTACTCTGAAATCCAAAGTATCTAATTCTCTTTGTTCATTTTCCACCTAGACTTTAGGTCATCTCATCCAATGACAGTTAAGGTGGGTTTAATCAGATGTTTAAGTAAAAGAGCTAGGAAATTCACTATTTGGAAGAAAAACCTAAACAAGGCATTGAAACAGTTAAAAGAAGCACTAATAGTTAATAATTATCCTTCGCAGCTTATCAAGAAATTTGTACGAACACACGAGAAACGAAAAAATGACAGTAACACTAGTACGAATAATAACGATGACACAAGTAGAAAGGAATTGACAGCCTCCATTGTGTTATCGTACAAGGAGGGTACCTCAGAAACTTTATGTAGAATCCTCAACGGAGCTGGAATTAGGGTGGCATTCTGAAACCTACAAACTCATTCTGAGATCAACTTTGTCGGCTTAAGATCCGATAGAACCAATTGAACAAAATAATCTAATCTATCAAATTCCATGTAATGACTGTGAGTCAGGTCAAGTACATAGGTCAAACTAGCCGATCGGGGTCAGTTAAAATGGTCGAACATAGGAATTTAGTCAAATGTTCTAATCGAATCAACACCCAATACATGCAGCCACAGAAATGACTCAGTACCTGTTCCGGATATACGGAAAATCTTACTAACCATCTTATAAACAGACGGGGAAATTAGGATTTTATAAAGGATATCTCAGAGTTGTGTAGTTATCTTGATATGACTATGGACAGTAACATATATCCAAAAAGTAATCCAGTAAACAATACTGCTCCTCCACTGTATGATAAATCAAATAATCAATAAAAATGGGATGATTTAAGTAACCGTATAATGTCAAGTCCATAAATATTCTCATTGCTATTTGTGTCGATATTTTTTTTCGACAAACATGAATTGCTTTTGATGTATAGTTTGGTGTATTAAATAAAAGATGATAAATTGAAGTATCTTTTGGTATTTTTTCTTTCTTGTTTATTATAATTTTAGAGCAAACATGTTTCGACTTAGTCAAACTTTCTCATGACCTACTTCAGCAGGTAACTTGTTAAATATAATTTCACTTTTGATTCAACTTGAACTATGATAACCTGAATCGATTGTGTACAATATAAAAGTTACCATTTCAAAACTTGTGGATTCAAGAAAGGTTATAATTTTCATGATTCATTTTTATCTGCTCCATTTTATTTATTTTCCAGTTTTTCAAATTTAGTAAGCTGTTTGTTATGAATTCCAGCAGAATAAGTCTTTAACTTATAGTATATATTTAGGTAAGTAATTTAAAGTCCTGTCAACGCCAATTAGACGTCACAAATTTCATTATAATGGAAACTATTTCAAAATCCACTTGAATAATTTCTCTTTAATGCTGAAAAGTTGAATATTAAGGTGGTATTCATCATGGACTGAGTAACACAAACCTCTGTACTATCAGAGATAATAACCATCGTGATTGCGGTCGACTGGACTGGATCATGTGGCAGACAACTGTGAGCAGCTGTGAGAAGATGGGCATAAGCTGTTCGACTGAGGAGAAGAGCCCAGAAGAAGATTTGGATTTCACCAACGATGGTGATTTATGTCGCACGAACACGAAGATCTACAGACGAGAGATAACAAGTTGACAGAAGAGCGGAGGCGAGGCGAGGCAAGGCGAGGTGAGGTGAGGCAGCAAAGGGAGATGGGACTTCCTTCAAGTGAAGGTAGATAAAACGGAGGTGATGAAGATACCCAACCAACAACAGCATCAACAACAATCATCAATCACCATGACGGGGAGGAATCTAAACGAAGTGGTCTCCTTCTCCTACCTACAGACCTATCTACCTACCTATCCCCACTACTTACTTACCTAGGCAGCATCCTTCCACCTACAGGCGGCGTCTGCGGCTGCGGCACACATCATCACGTCGCAACCAGGATCCGAATGACAGCAACACAAGCATTCCTTCATGAATCTCAAATCAGTGTGGAGATCTACTGTACTTCACTTCACTCCACTCCACTTCACTCAGCATAAAGCGTGAACAACATCCTGATTTTCAACACCAACGTCAAGTCAGTGCTTCCATGTGATGGTTGACAGTCTTGGCGCGTCACAAAAAGCATTTCCAACAAACCACAGACATACATCACATCAACAGCTGCCGTCTACACTGACTCACTTCATACTGAAGATCAGATGAGATGAGATCAGACGGCCAGAATAGTAAGCATAAGCAACAAGAAACTCTTGCTGGCTGGCTGGCTGGCTGGCTGGCGGATAGGCTGGCTGACTGACTGGCAACGAACCGACGAAGAGGCTATTGCCGAACAAATCTGCAAAAGGAAATGGAGATCGACTGGATTGGATGCACACTGAGAGGACCGATTGTAGACATGACGCATCAGGCTAGGCCAGGCTGGGTGGTCCAGTGGAACGTGAATGGGAAACGACGAGTTGGGTGTCCGAGGAGAGGGTGACATGGAAGAGATGGTGTGAGGGAGAAATGAAAGTTTGTGGGCAGTGGTGTAGCCAGGTTGAAAATACTGTCGAGTATAGAGTGAAATGGTGATGTGCTACTGAATCCCTGTGTCCCACTACAAACTGAATCTGTATGTAATGATCATAAAAATGAAGAATAATGTATTCAAGTGAATTTAATTTCGAATGTTACACATCGAAATACAGGGTGTTGTTGATTTAAATTTTTACTACATTTCCGAGGCAGTGCCTTAACCAGCCTAAAATTTTATATTTGTTTAAATATAGTGATAACTAGTAGACGAATTCAACTGCAAACATGTTCAATGTCAAAAAGAATGATACTACCATATCCGTAATGAGTTTCAATATTCATTTTATGATAATTTGATGAATTGTAAAGATAACTACAAAATAGATAAAGTTTATCTGTGTTGGACTAGATTTTAGAAAGAAAGTGATGTTCTCGTTATACGTGATATACCGTATATTAATTATAAACTTCAAAGTGTCAACAAATAACAAATTGAACTGTTTGTTTCATAACGTGATATTTTTAAAGGTTAACACTGAATTTTACAAGTCATTTCCATGCTGTATTATCACAGAAGTAAAATAAAACTCTGACTAGTTATGACTTTAATCTTTTCATAAGTATTTTAGACATGAATATGTATTGTTTCTAATAATGAGATTTTTGTTTAGTGTATCTAAAAATTGTATGCGTCAATTGTAAAGCTGAAACTGATATATTCTATCTGGAGGTTTGTAGAGACTTATTAATTGATTTTAAGTAGGAATTCATCATAGAGTGATATCAGCTGAAGGAATATTGGAAAGCTGGAAGCACTGGACAGCTGTTTCGTCCCTGTGTGGGATTCATCAGCAGTGCGCATCCATGACCCTGACCCACCACCGATCGAACCCAAGAGTTTTGCATTCTGTGGTCAGCACGTTACCATTGAGCCAGTGGGTTGAAATCTATTGTTCCAAATTTTCTACTTCTGCTAGTTCATGATATAGCTTGACCTACATCCAATATCATCGTTAATTAACTGTCCTCATATTCGACTGGATTGATTCCACTGGTCACAACTTCTCATTAGAACTTCAAGAATCACCTCTCGAAGCTGGTCATCGATGTGCCGTAGGTTTATTCAGTCTGATGTCAAATTGATGTCAATCCATGATAGATTCCAACCTGAAACCAATATGGCTTCAGTTCTTCAAGTGAAAAATTATAACAAATTGAGTTTTTTTTCTATTCAAAGCCAAATCATTTATTTGCATGATTTTTAAACTTAAGTGAATATGACGAGACTGAGTAATACTACGAAGTATTTGTTTTGTGTTGGTTCGCAAAGGATTCCAGGACATATCTTCTCCTTTATTGGTGTCTCCTCAGCTAAATGTACATTCACTTCAGCTGGTGATGATATCTCCACTGAGAATCGGACTGAGAACCCATAGATTCAAAGGCTAGGGGGTTATCTACAAAGTTAGTAGATCTACCTCTTGGCAGTTGGTACATTTAGCTGACGATTCCAAAATGTGATAAAATGTTCGTCTTGAATTTCAGCGCCAGCCAGCAAGATACGTAATGGATCTTGAAGCAGTATCATGACTTCCATAGAGAAGATAATCTTCCAACGAAGACTGAAGATTTTAATCCCGTATAATAATGAAGTGGAAGTTGAAAGTGTCAATAAATAATAAAAACGATGCTGTTGTCAGATCCCAGTGGTGTAGCCAGGTTGAAAAGACTGTCGAGTATAGAGTGAAATGGTGACGTGCTACCTTATTCCTATGTTGTACTAGGAAGCCAAAGGGCAAATGATCTTCGTCCTCATTCTCTACAGCTCCCTTCAGCTTATCTCATTTTTCGCATTTTCGCTCATTTCTTTCGAAGAAACTGTATGAATACGTTTTGGCTTGTATCCTTTGGATGCTAAACTACTTATTTGTTATTTGTATATATTATTGTGGAAGAATGAGAATAAAAATGTTCTTTTCTTTTTCCTTTTTTCGGCTAATCGCATCGTCCTTAAATGGTTTATTAATACTCTTCATTTTCTATTCTATTTCGGAAACAATGTTATTGTCACACTTTACTTATCCGATATGTATAAGCTGTGAATTACCATTCAGCTTTATGGAAGATGATTTTATTACGCATAGATGGTGGATATTCTTTCATGCTTATAGCTTAAATCTCATAGTGCTTGGATGGAAGTGGGGATCTAGGGAATAAATTTTTTTGCTAATTTGTTTCTCTTCAATTAAAACATACGTCAACTAACAATAAAAGCATAATAAAGAAAGAAATTAAAACAAGAAAGCGGAGATATAAGGCAAAACTAGTAAAGTAGGTCAAATAATGCCGATAAATAACCGACTGGTGATCCGACAAATTATACTTTCTTAAAAGAATAAAAGGATGCAAAATAAAACTGATTTTTCTGTTTCACAGTCTAACTTATGTTTAGAAGTATTGTGGATATGCAGATACTACTTAGATCATTTTCCTAATAATATGTCTCATTATCTAGCTTTTTTTTAAAAATATTTTCGCTGTAAAGTTTAAGTGTAAGTGGAATATTGAAGATACCATTCACACTTATCAATAAACTTTTGATGAACTGCGTGTCTCTTACCTCAGTTAGAAATCCGGTGGCCTCTGGTTCGAATCCTGCCGCAACCCAAAATTTCATTTCACCTTCAATCATCACACAGATCTGCCAAACCATGATTTTCTCCGATATTCAAACTGATAACTCTAGATTGACTAAGTGAGAGTCATTTAGTAGGAAGTGTTTGGCCTGGATTTTCCCCTTGTTCGCTGTCACTAGTAAGACGTTTTTTTAGTAACTGACATTCCGTCGATTATTCAAACTTGCCTTACTGAATGGTGAAGTTAGAGACCTTTCCTTTAAGCTTTTTCATGCCATAACTGGCCTTTTCTAGGACTAGTTTAGGCATATCAGTCAGTTATCAAAGAGTAACCGATGTTGCTGTTTGGTTATAAAAATACACTTTGTATTTTATCAAAACACATTTTTATAATGATTCAATCAGACTTGGCGTTCAGCTTCTCAGTGTCGTAGCACCTGTGGTCTAGATGTCTATAATTGCCATTTGCTCCCTAAGTAATAGATTACGTTCAATCAGCGCTGAAGAATAAGAACCAGGTGGCTACATCAGTTACCTACTGATGACTATCCGTGCATGGAAAATTTTGTTCAGAATAAGAGTAGATGTAAGCTAACTGACATAGTGAGAAAGGATCATTCTTTTGTACACCTTATCAATCACCTCAAAGATTGAAAACTAGCTATTTAAGTCTTCTTAGGTAGAAAGACAGACAAAAAGTAGAACCTCGCATACAAGTGCATTGGTTCAGGTTGCTACAATCCACAGAAATATGCAAAGAACAAGTGGATAGAAAAGATTGATATCAAATTACACAAAGTTGTATGAGGAAATAAACAATTTGAAGATAACAATTAGTGCAACTATTCAAGCTTTAAAAGATGTCAGGGAGTGAGTACATCTGTCCCACTGTGACCAATTTTCAGTTATTTAACCAAGAGTCTTCAACTACTGATTCCTACAGTCTCAAGAATCCCAGCCAGGTACTCTACATCTCCCTACACCTTCATGAGACTACTTCAGACAATTACATGTGCAACTGGCATCTACTGTTGTACACTTCAGGCAAAACATAAAAAGCATTCAACAATTCATATTTCTTACACTGTGGTTTATCAGTAATCAAAGCATTAAAATTATAGGTTAAAAACTCTATGTATGTAGTATGTATAAAAACCGTTTCTAAGTATGATTACATATAAAACTTCCTTCTAAAATCATAACGCGTATTTTTGGTGCCGATCGACAGTGAATTGGTTTACTAAGATTTTGGAAATATTGCGACAGTGTTATTTTCTTAAAGTATCTCGTTGACTCCTTTCTGTAGAAAATACGAAAATGCCACTGGTATGTCATGAATTCATTAGCTACAAAATATCCAGACAGAATAAATGAATATCACTTCCAGTATGTTTAAGTTCATTCCTTCATAGAAAAGATAAAAGTTCATGGTTCAAGTATTCATTATATAACTTTTAAATGTCTTGCTACAAGAATTTAGAGAAGTGAGAAGACTGGTACCATGGAAGGAAAATCCACTGTCAAGAAGTGGGACATTAAATATGGTATACCTTGCACTAAAATCATCACTTGCAAAATACGCTTCAATTCCTCTTCTGCTGCTTTCTTGATTTGCTCTTCATGCACCTATCTTGTCTTTTGGGTTTCTCTTACCAGAATCCTTACCCATTGCTCGTAATTCCCTATGATTTCTGCCATCCTCTCAACATATACTACTTATATCCATTCTTATCAGCAACGCCCATTACAGAATCATGTTAATAGAAGCGAAAGAAGCATAAAAGATAGATTAAGATAGTTTTTAAAAAGTTGTACAAGGTTAAAATTTATTTTGAAATAAGTGACATTTATGTATTTATTAACTTTCTTTATGATTTATTCATCTGCCGTTAGCATATTTTCATTTTCATAATTTTGACCTTGTTTCTTACTTCGTATTGACAAATTTAATGAGTATCACTCTTTAGTTTTAATAAGAGTTGAATTAAACAGACAAGTCACATTCTATGTTCGCGTGTAATCGGCCTCAAGCAGATGTTCCATGGAGTCCTTAGTCACTCACATGTAGTGTAATTGCTTCTTTTATCCGATAAACAGGGTTTACATGTATCTTCAGACGCATACACAGCTTCTATGTGTACTGAATGAAATTCTTTGCAAAAAATACTTCCACTTTAGAGTCTTGTGTGAATTTATTTATTAATTTCAGGTTGCTACTCACCACGGACTGACATTAGTTGGAGAACTACTGAAAAACTGGCAGTACTAGATAGCCGCTTCGTCGTAGTATGGGACTCATCGCCAATGATAGAAGCTAGGGCCTTCAGGTTTTGCCACTAGCACATTACCATTGAGCCAGCGGGTGTGAGTCTAATAGTTTACATGTCCTTCTGTCATTTCATGATACAGAGTGACGCCCACAAAATGCCGTCATTGAGTAGCTGTCCTCACACCCGACTTGGTTGATCACATCGGTCATGACTTCTCATTCAAACTTCAAGAATTTCATCTCGAAGCAAATCTCTAAGAGGTGTTAGATAGTAACTCAATATGTAGGTTTGTGGGATTATTGTATTGATTTCAGGTCCTGCGTTCGATCCCTGGCGAGTTCATGATTGTGCAGTGTTGAGTAGTCCCGTACTAAATGAAACAAATGTCCAGCGCTCCCAGGTTTCCAGTGGTTCTCCAAGTGATATCAGTCCATGATGAATATCATTGCTTATTTGTTCATAGTTTATACATTCGCTTAGTTTCAATATAAAATGGTTACTGAAACTATTGACACATTGTGACTTCATTGACAATAGAACTGTTGTATTATGATAAATTGGTTGGTTGTGGCTAGCAGAAGAATCCAGGAAGCGCCAATAGATGTCAATTAATTCTATCCAACAAACAAAGGAGAATAACAAGTATGTCAATAAATAGTAACAACTATTGTATGTTACAAGTTAATAACAAGCCAGTCACTACTAATGACTTTACTTTAGCATTACATTTCTGTATTCTAAATCCATCAACATGAAATCAAAATGATAAATGTTTTATATGCCTAATATTTAAGATAAGTAAATTTGTAGATAAATTGAATATGCATTAACCTAATACATTTACTAGTGAAGGTTTTAATGTAAAAAGCTATAATGGTTAAAATTGAATTTTAATGGAATATAACCTAAAATTCACGTGTTTTTACTTATAAAAGATAATAAAATATCCCACCAATTGAAAATGTTTAAGACGTGTCTTTATATAGTAGTGACAATTATTCTACTCCCTTTTGTAATTGTTTCCTTCCGATCAGCATACTTTGAAATTATACTAAGCATGAATTAAAATATTTTTTTTTAAGAAAAGACTGACTGAACGAAGTGATATGTGTATCATACCTTAGTAGTCATTATAACTAAGATTGATAAAAAATATTGTCCTTAATAAGTGTAGTAGTGTTCATCTGGCAGTCATATTCACAATAGTAGAGGAACACTATCTTATTTATTAATATTCTGTTGCCAAAATGGTTAGATGGGACTCTGTTATAAGGTATGCGTAGAAAACCAACATGTGCCATTTTAGTGTCGTATCCCGCCAATAGAAGTGAAACGCCTAGTATATCATACCACAGACATTTGTTTTGATAATGCTGTGAAGGAAGAGTTCGCTACCATCATCTACCATTCACTTCTTCTCAAACGATTTCTCCATTTCACCATCAGACCCCCAACTCGTCGTTTCCTATTTGGGTTCCACTCGAGGAAAAACTTGATCACGTAAAATTCTGTTCAAACTATAAAATACTATAATTGTAAAAATGCGGTAAATAATAACGGTTAGCTGATATAAAAAAGTGATTTATAGGTAGAAATTAAATTTCTTTCGTACTTCAAAGCTTTTTCTTCTACCGCGAACTTAATTACTGATAATTCGGCTTTTTCTTCTCTTTTTTACCAGATGACTCAAAGAACCGATTACTCACATGGTGTTTTAATGTTCAGCACAGATGATTCAGATAAATTATTGTGCATAGTAAGTGCTGACTATGTAATAATTGGTATTTTCATCTCACTGTACATGACATAATTTTACTTTGTGTTTTATTTTTCTCAAATGTGAAAGTTCTACTCATCAAAAAAAATTAAACATCAGTTTGCCTATTTGAGATAACTGTAGTTTGTTAGACTTGTATTGCTGGCTGAAGATGGAATGAAAACTTGGCCAGCAGTTGGATATCACGGCTCAGTTGGTATCGCATCAGGTCGGAAACCCGCTGGTCACTGGTTTGAATCTAGCTGAGGCTGAAATTTTCATTTCATCTTCATTCATCAACCAGTATCAATACAAGTCTTAGGTCTCGTGTTTGTTGGCACTAATTAGCAGACATGTCTGTAATCTGAAGGAAAGTGATAGCTCTTAAGAGTTTGCAGCCGGCTTCATCGAGTTCTATGGCCAGGGATATTACTACTGAACTATTTGGACTTTGACCGACCTCTTACAGGATTGAATTAGATAGAGTGATTGGTCACTGAATAGTGCTGACCGAATTCAACTGATTATTTTAGAATGCGGCCACCAACATAACAGACTCACGATCACGGTGCACTCGAATAGATTTTACCTGGTTGAAGGTGATCGGGGAGAAGATTTGGACCCAGGTTTCGTGCTTGTTGGCATTCGTCAGCAAGGCGCATCTGCATACTGAAGGGGAGTAATGTCCCCTTTGAAATTCAAACCCACGTTACTCAGTGTTGCAGTCAGAGATGTTAAAGTTGCCTTATTCCGATCATGACTGAGCTTTTGTGGGACCGGTATAGGCATGTTGATCGGTAACTAGACAGCAACCACTTCCATGCTGTTGTGTTGAGTGCTGACCAAATTCCGTTGGTCATTTTTCAATGTGGCCATCAAGCTAAGATATTTAAACCTATCAAAGTGGACTACAATGGCCAGTCTCCTAGCTCTATGGTCGCATCGGTCAGCACTCAGGACTAGACAGTATGAAATTGCCTACTCTTCAGTGGCGAATTAATTTACAAACAAGATATGTTATAATAAAAATCATTAAACTAAAGTCATAAACTCATAGAATTAAAACCATAGTACCAAAACGGGACTAGATAAAACTTCTCTGTACGCAGTGTTTAGAGTTCTTCCTCGCTAACCCTCCTCTACAAAGAAGATGAATTCGCAATTTCTTCGAATGACTTCCTCGGAAGTAATATATAAGTCTTGATTAATTCTGCGTGACCTAAGAGAAGAATACGCTTCAGAATTGAAGATTTCTATGGCTACTTGGATTGATTACATCTGTCTAGGGATTTCTCATTAACTAAGAACTACATAACTGGTTTGCGGACGATTATTTTGAAAGGATGTATTCATTGTACTCCTCAGCTGAGTATAGGTCAAGATTATTGTTTAATTACCATATGCTTGTAATTCTGCGTTTCTTTACTGGATAGGATTGTTCCACCTATACTGACACATGCGATGTTATGTGGGTGCCTCGATAATGACTGAATATTTGTTGTGATAATTTACTTAGTTGTGGCTAGCACAGGAATCCACTATGTGTGTTTCGTCCTGTTTAAGACCTTTCAGTTGGGTTTACCTATATCCAAATGAGTGATGCTGTTCCCATTGAGAATCAGACTTTCGAACCCATCGCTTCAAACGCCACAGCGTTATCCACTAGACCACTGAGGCACGATAGTCACCTGTTGTACAACGGGTATTTCAAGAACTATATGAAGATGCCACATGCCGGCCAAGTAATTCACAATGGGAAGCTCAGTGATGACTTTGAAGTGAAGTGAAGACAGGAGTGAAACAAGGTTGCCTACTAGCCCCCATGATATTCCTGATTGTGGTCGACTGGACTGGATCATGCAGCAAACAGTGGGGAGCTGTGAGAAGAGGGGAATACGCTGGCTGAACTGCGGAAAAGAACCTGGAAGATCTGGATTTCGCCAACGATGACTTGTATCTGATGTCATACAAACTTGAAGATCTGAAGGGGAAAACTAACAAGTTGACAGAAGAGGTGAGGCAGAGAAGACGGGACTTCAAGTGAATATAGAGAAGACAGAAGTGATGAAGATACCGCACCAACAACTCCAACAACAACAGCAAACTCCAATCACCATCAACAGGAGAAACTTAAAGGAAGTAACCTCCTTCACCTATCTAGGCAGCACTGTTTCAACTACAGACGGTGGCACAGACGAGGATGTCAAAGCCAACCAGGGTCGGAAAAGCAAGACAGATGTTCACTGACCTGAAACCAGTGTGGAGATCTGCTACAATCAGCATGTGAGACAAGATCCGGATTTTCAACACAAATGTCAAGTCAGTGCTTCTGTGTGATGGTTCAGAGACTTGGCGGGTTACGACAGACATTTCCAATAAACTACAGACATTCATCAACAACTGCCTACGTTGGCTCGTTACTGAAGTTCAGATGGATTGCCAGAAATAATAAGCAACAAGGAACTCTAGCAACGAACCAACCAAGAACCTATCGCTCAACAAATATGCAGTTGAGGGAAGTGAGGATGGATTAAGCATACACTGAGAAGGCCGACTGGGGACATAACGCGTCAAGCCAGTCACTCGAGTGGAACCCAGATGGGAAACGACGAGTTGGGTGTCCGAGGTGAGGGTGACATGGAGGAGATCGTGCGAGGAGGAAATGAGAGGTTGTGGGCTGTCGTGGAGCCAGGTCCAAAAGATTTCAGAGGACAGAGCGCACTGAAGCTCTATGTTCCATTAGGAACCCAAGGGACTAATAATAATAATCTATTAATATCCTTGTAATTCTAAGTTGTTTTGCGCATCGAATTGTTCAACTTATCATTGTTTTGTTTTACTAGTTTAATTTATCAACCCAGTTGGAATGGTGTTTCTCTTACTTAAGAGTGAATGTATTCAACCTGAAGTTTTAACAATTTAGAATATAGTGTTCGGATATGAATTAAGTTCACTGTGCAAATAACAATTCCTATTGTATAGAACAATATGAAATGTCAGAATTTAGTTGCTTATTTATTAAGGAGATGCTTAAATAAGGCTTGAATTTCTCAGTGATTATTGCTCCGTTTATAGTCATCGATTTGCCTATCTTTCTTTCAACTAGTGCATGACTTTATTGTGATTTCATTTCAATAGTGATAATAAATGCTTTCAGGTAAGAATTTCAGTTAGTAGAAACACTTCAAAGCTAAATTTTTAAAGTATTTCGATTTCATATACTATTTGGCACCTTCGAAGCATCTTCACTTCAAACTTACTGTTAAATTCATTCTCTCTTCTATGATACATAATCTAGTTTCTTTTCAGCAATCGATCTTGAATGAATTCTAGAAGGATACGCCTTACGGCAGCTTCATCATTGTAGGTTTCTTTTTCGAACCTACACTAACTGACTTTCGTTTTGAGTCTCACTGTAACCAGAGAAGTCGACTAACCAACAAAAAATTAAAGAGATGACTTATTGTGGCGCTTGAAGTCAATATACAATGGTCAGAGACTTCATGAACTGGTACCACGTCTTTGTATGGTCATCAATAACCTTTTAGAGTAATTCAGCTTGTCTAGCATTGGGTGAAGAGGTAGGCAGTGGGTCAGGATGAGCAATATATGTCTAAGCCGCTCCAGTTAGTGAAAGTCCACAATTTTTTCTACTGACTTGTCTTCTTTGCAAGCAACTTCCACTTAACTTTGGCATTGTCTACTTGCCCCATACATGAGGAACTCTGTTGAGATGCGTGTATTCGATAAAGTGTACTCTATTCACATCTACTTTCAACAACCATATCTCAGAGGTATATAGAAAAAGCACATTTCGGATTTTATCCCCAAATAATTTTGTATCTATTCTAGACTGTTTAAAAGTGAATTGTAACCGAGGAATACATAAATCTGAGCTTAATGTTTTTCGCAAAAATTTTCATCTTGTTTTGATAAAATTGGTCAAGGGAACATAGGTTGTATGGCTTTTTTTATTAGATGATTCTTTAAAATTCTATGGAAACTTAATTACATAGGCACACACTAATTGTTCCATATATCATTTTTTTGGTTGTAACTAGGCTTCATCAAATGATCTATTTGTCGGTGAACAGACAGTACAGGTGAGTTATTATTAATTTAACGAATAAATACCCCTTCTCTTTATTCTAATTAGTATCTTACAAAAATAACAAAATAATCATTGACAAAAGCTGAAAACTTCTCATTAGCAAATTGTTAGATATATATCAATGTGACTAAAGTGTACCATAGTCTAATCTGTAATGAATATTTCTTGTGAATATAGATGACAAAGTCCTGTTAAATGAAGACGCCGACGTGATGCAAAGTCCTCTAGATACTTTTAGTGACAATTTGAGAATGTTTAGGATGCGTTTCTCACCATCCAAATACAAATTATTGCTCCAGGATTGGTCTTCAACTTCACAACAGTTCGATCTGCTTTACTGTATGGTTGTAAAACATGGCCATTGAAGGTGGAAGACAAGAGAAGGTTTAAGATGTTTGACCATCATTGAATTCGTAGTGTAGGCCGTATTCCGTGGCGTCAGGTGTAGAGTTTTAGGGAGAAGAGGTAAATCAGTTGACACGATTGGAAACCTTCATCGACTGAGATGGTTGGGACACGTACTACGTATGCCTAGTCACCGATTGCCTCTTCACACAATGTTGGCCGAAGTTGGTTCAGGCTGGAAAAAGACACAAGGCGGCTAGACCAAAACATAACACCAGTGTATGAAGTTTTCGACTGTTAGTTTGAGCCATGTGGGGGGATGCAGACTGGATGGTTGAGGTCTGTTGGACAAGAGGAACCAGTGGTTGGAGACTCTAGGCAATATGGCTCAGAACCGATGTCACTGGTGCAAATGTATACATACATTATCCTCATCTTAACAACGCTATACCGAATCTCACCATTTTCTCATTCTTCATTTCTCTCTTTTAGTACTTTATGTTTCCTTTGACTGAGTTTTCTTATCTTCATCTTCAACTTAACTGCCCTTTTACTTCATGTACTGATATGAGGCGTGGCAACTAGAACCGTTACGCAATAATGCCTGGTTCTATGTTGATTTGGATGGATGTAAATACAGCTGATACTCCATTTGTTTCTTAAGAAGGTGTTTCTTGCTGGCTTTTAGCTTTTTACACAAAATGGAAAACCTTGTCAAACACCTACATCCTCTTTGCGGTTGTTGTTATTATTATTATTATTATTATAAACCTTCACCAGGAGTCGGACTCATGACCTTCAGGTTCCATGGCAAACACGTTACAGTTTTTATTTCTACAGAAAAACAGTACTTTTTCCAGGTTAACTATCAGCAAACATTCCACCAGATAAACAAATATTTTCATAGTGAAGTTATTTACCGCCAGAATAGTTTCTAAGTTTGTTCTACACATAAATAATCAAAGAAATGCTCCCTGAAAAGTTGCTTTTTTCAAAATTCTGAAGATATTGATAGTGGAGTAATGTTGAGAGTTTAGAGAACATTTGTTTGGCAGCAGGACACAAACTAACCATCTTCGATGATCACTGTTGTTTTGCTCTAAGCCAATTACTTTTAACGGGAATTAGCAGAGGGTATTTATTTCACTTTCAGAATACATATGGACAAATATGAGGCATTAAAATTGAAATATTCACTTAATATTGTCTACTGGATGAAGAATACATAAAATTTTACTAAACTACAGATATGAGCCCCATAATATTTACAGTAGAGATAAGTTAATAGAGTTTACAACCAAAGGCTAGTGGAGAATATTTAGGGGACCAGCTTGTCTCCCACTGACTAAACAAAAGAAATTCATCCGCTCCTGTTCAAAACACTATATGTTCTTCAGTATACAATTACACAGGGATTATTTTGATAATGTCCTCGAGACTAAGTATATTTTAAAGATATACCTCTGTTTGGGTGAACAAACAATATTCTTGTACTCTTTCTGATAGCTAACAAGAGAATCTGAGACGTGCGTTTCTTCCGATTAGGGACACATCAGTTGGATGTATCTGCACCTCAATGAGTAATGTTGTTCCCACTGAGACTCGAACCTTGTATCCATCACTTTGAATGCCAAACCGTTATTACGAGACAATTGGATCTACTACCTTTGCAAAAAGTATCAGTTGTTGTTTAATTGATACTTGCTATACTGAATTCAATTGTTTGACCTCTGTAGGTAGGTCAGCTCCCATGCGAATACCTTGGTATTGCCTAGATGTAAATTGTATTGTAACTTATTTGAACGATGAAGGTTTGCTTTGATACCTTTTTCTTCAGGTCCCACATTTATATGTACATATCGTAAAAGACCTGAAGAAGAAGTTTTCAAGAAAATTATTCTCGGTTCACTCAAATGGCTTTTGAATTAAAATAGGAATTTTTATTGATATCTCAGCTTCTTGTTGAAATAACCAACATGTATAGATACCGCTACTGCGCTAAACCTGACTTAGAAGCAGTTCTACAAAAGAATTTCGTTTTGTACAAAGCAAAAAGCCGTTAACTGAAAGAATATTATCACTCTAGTCATGGGTTAAACTATGAGTGATAAGATTTTTTGAATGAGTAAAGCCGATTATGCCATACAAAACTGGTACCGTGTAATGGACAAACAGATGATTGCTGCCCCTTAGAATGAATGTTTATTTCAAGTTATTCTAGTCTTCACAAACTGTTTTCTGAAGTTTGTGATGACGGTGTTATCCAGAATAGCAATAAAAGCCTCACGATTAAGTCAGCCAGTTCAGAGAACCATCAAAATCATACTCCTGAGTTATAAATATTCTCAAAATGTTATTTTCTTTTTAAGATAAAATGTGGGAAAACTGGAACATATTCAATTCAAGTAGGGATTTCAACCAATGAAGCTTATAGTGAATAAAAATTGGCAACATATCTAACCTCCTATGGAGAATAAAAGAGAACCTGAATACTCTAGGAAAGACCAATATCTACGCCATTTTTTGGACATTAATCTGATGAAATTGGTTTTCATAATGCTGGTGCATATCATAAAAATACTAAGCCTAAGAAATCTGTGGATTTTAAATGCGTCCAGCTTCGTAAACAGTAGTGAAGTGAACGTCCATAATTTAATAAACTCTTTACCAACAATAATGTTAATCTGATATTAGCTAATAGGAGCAAGCTAACTTGTTAATACATATTCAGTTGATCCAAAGTGACGGCTTATCCTTAGTATACTGAAGAGCAATTTGCCTACTTGGGGAAATGGTCTATATTTTAACCGAAAAGAATGTTCTTCTTAGTGGTCTGGAGAACTAATTTCTCAGAATAGCTCAGAAATCCTCATCTATAAATATAATATTCTTCGAAACTCGATGGATCTGTCCGTTATATTGCTCATTTTTCAGGTTTCTTTTCGAAGAACTTTGTTTAACATTCCCTTTGCTCCTATAAAAGTAGTTATATAGGCCACACAGAACATGAGCCTTCCAAATGCATATATGAGAATTATCCTGCTCAACTGTCGAGGGAAGAATACGAATCTATAACCAGCCCGAAACTTCAATATCTTGTGAACTCTGTTCATGCAGACTTAGTACAGTCTCACCTCCAAGACACCTTCAGATTAGAAGCAAATATTTCGAAAAGATGTCAATCTTACAAATTCGGCATGACAGATACACGGGTAATTCAATACTTCAAGCCTAACCTCCTGTCTTACTGTGATCTTAATTCCCCCACGACTTTTTATGACAATTAATAACATCATTATTATCAGGTTCATTAGACCCTTCTTTCTTGTTGAATCTTTTCTACAGCTATTAAAGGTACAATCAACTAATTTGCTTCCAATCTGGAAGCAGTTTTCTCACGTTACTGATTGCTTTCATCATATAATGCATAATTACATGCACTCTTTTCGTCTGTGAGAAAAAAGTTTAATCCTGCTAGTGGTGAGAATCTACCCGATTTTTGAATAAAAGATTGGTAAATGTTTGTGATGGATGTAATCCCGCTTGAGTAAATGATTTTGTCAAAAAGGCTTTTTAGCAAATTTTCTTTTTTCTTAATAAATAAAATGTAAAAAGATAATCTAGCCTACTAACAAGTAGGCAAACTAATATAATAGAAAATCATGTTGATATTGTTGTTCTCTTAACTAGATTCAGAAATCAATTTTCGAAACGCATTTGACTTCTTGTGAAAATTCTGCTATATACGAAATAGAAGAGGTGAGTATATTAGTTATATGGTATAGTGATAGTATATAAAATTTTGTTGAACTTTTATTGTTGATTTTATAGCTGAGCGCATAGAAGTGAACATCTCTATAATTATTATATAAATAGGTTTTAATATATCTCCGTGTTTAGAAAATTAGAACAAGATTTTCTCCTGAAGAAGCCCGAACCGATCTTTCATGTAGAACGTTGGAATTATTTCATTTCAAACATGCTGAGACTTACATAAATGCAAACTAGGTCGAAAGTCAAGATTTTCCTGTTTTGAAATTCTAAACACTCTGGGATAATATTAAAACTTTCTTATATAATAATCAGACCTGGCTTGACGCTCAATTGCTTTCCGGTTGTTCGTAACAAGTATGGCCTGAATATTTACAACCTTTAAACTTAATACGTATTGATAAAAAAGTAGGAATAACTACATCTTAAAGTGTCAATTACAAACTGTCACTTTGTACAAATTTTGAGGAGATTTGGAAATATTTCAAGTTGTTATTTATCATAGACTGACATCAGTTGGAAGAACAAAGGAAACCCGAGAGCACCGGACAGCTGTCTCATCCCAGTATGACACTCAGCAGTGTGAACTCACTACTCCACACCTCCGGGGGTCGAACCCGCGACCCTCGGGTCCTATGGCCAGCGCGTTACCACTGAGCTAACAGTAGGCCAGCTGGGATTGGAAATATGGACGATTGGATTCTGTCCCAGTGGCTCAATGGTAACGTGCTGGTCGTGGGACCTTAAGGTCGCGGGTTCGATCCCTAGTGGGGCGGGGTCGTGGGTGCGCACTGCGGAGGAGTCCCATACTAGGACGAAACAGCTGTCCAGTGCTCTCAGGTTTCCTTTGTTCTCCCAAATGATGTCAGTCTACGATGAATAATAACTTGAGACTTTGTACAACATAAGATTCTTTTATTTTTATTGAAAGGTGATTAGAAATCAGTTCAAACCACAGTTCAACTACTTTCTTATCGTTTACAGTGTACTTCTGTTTATTTATCTACAGCATGTTGAACGTAATCAGCACTACTGTAAATGCCTGATGGCTTGTTAAGAGTCGAGTGCACTGTGCAGCATTTCACTTTGTTCTACTGTATGACTGTGAAAAATGGTTATTAAAGAGAGAGGACTTGAAAAGGCTTCGTGTGCTTTACCACCATTGCTTTCTAAGCATAGGTTGTGTGTCGTGTTGCCACTAAGTTAGTGATGTAGGCATCAGGAGTGGAGTTTTAGGTAGAAGAAGCACTTCACTTGATGCATTTGTTAACCTTCATTGACGGAGATGGCTGAGACATGTGTTGTGCAGGCCTAGTTATCGTCTGCCTCGACACACATTGTCAACTGAAGTTGGTTTAGGCTGGAAAAGGGCTTGGGGTGGCTAGAATAAGATATAGCATGATTTTATGAAGTCTTTGACTGTTGGTTCCCGTTTGGGGTTCTCATAACAACCGAAGTCGATGGTTAGTGACTCAATTCGGTGTAGCTCAGAAACGGTGTCACTGATGCAGATGTATCCGTGGATAATCGTAATCTTGATTACAAGCCAAATTTCACCATTATCTCATTCCTCCTTATTCTCTTTTAATGTCTTTCTACGACTTCTGACTACTTTCTTTCTTTCTTTTTTCTCTGTCTTTCTTCTCATTGGATTCTCACTTGATCTGCTGTTATGATGTGTTGCAACTTAGGTTGTTGCGCAGTTACACCAGATCTCATTTTGTTATCGATTGACTGGTTATCTCGGTGAATGTTATCCCAGTAAAGCATCGAACACTAGCATATCTTTGGAAATGATTATATCCTAAAAACACTGATTTCTATAATAAATAACAAGCTATAATTTGAGTTTTTTTTATCAAACAATTTGAATGGCTGACTGATGTTATAATACATCGGTTCAAGTTGGTCTATTCAAAAAGAACAATGACTGTTTGAACTTGAGCAACAAGATGTAAATGTAGTTTGAAATTAAATAAAAAACTGTTGAAGGTGAAGAAATGTTGAATGCCAGTATGACTAGACATTATTGAGATGATTTTTAAGTTTCTTCATATACTGACTGCCTCCAGTCAATAGATTACATCGCCTCAATCGTCTAATTCAACATTCTCCTTAGATGGTGTGAACTTACTTTCTGTGAATCAACTAAATTACCTACCTTGTCTTAAAGTTTCTATGTAACATTGGTACTCCACATGCATTTGTTACATCACTCATTGTCTATGCTCTTTGAGCCCTATGCAGAAAATATCTATAGAATATTCATTTTATCTACGTGATACAATTAGTTCATAAAGTGAAAGGAAGTGTATTATTAATTTGAGTACTGCATCTTTGAAGAGTTTTCAGATGTCTTATTGACAGCACAAATGACAGCTCAGCAAAATCCACTTAAATTGTTATCATTCACAGTCTTGGTTGTATTGTGTTCTCTGAGCTGGGTTGTTTAATCGTGAAGCTTTCATCGTCATTCTAGACGACGTCATCAGCACTAACTTCAGTATGAAGTGAACTGTCAGTATCTCCCCGTGAATGATTTGGTAGCTTGCCTTAACGAACTGGTCTGTGATTGGTTATTTCCTTTGATTGTTGTGTCATTGACTGTCCCACTGCTTGACCTCTGACCCTCTGACGATGAAAGCTTTGCGATTAAACAACTCAGCTCAGAGAACACAATACAACCAAGACCATCCACCTGAGCTACAAATATTCTACACTATATCATTCACAGTATTATTAACCTTAAAAAAAATTCTCAAGTAGACAGTATCTTTGTTTTGTTGTGTATAAAAGGTGAAAACAAATGTATTCATAACCTCTGGTTTAATTTATTATTTTAGATGATAATTATGTTAAGTTTCTTGACGATATAATAACTTCTTCCTATTATTTCATTTCAGATGACCTTGACAAATATCCTTCAAAATCTTTTCAATGAAAAAAGATGGAACTTATACAAATCAAGTTCAAAGAAATCATGTTTCCTAATGAATTTAGGTTGTTTACCTTATAATTATCATGTACAGGATACTAATTCTCATCTTATGATAAATACATCCAATAATTTGAACATAAATTTTTATTTAGTTGCTTATTTATGGTCGATTTGTACAAATGAAAGTTCAAATAGTGTAAATGATTGCCTGATGAAGTGAGTACTCTATATTATATTTTTCAAAATCTGTTGTATTTCATCCTGTATACTCTATTCAACACAATATCATTGGATCTTAATATTTCATGAAATATAAGGGTTAAATAAGTAAATAGAATTTAAGTTTAAAAAATTTACCTGGTAGTATACTGATAGTGTGTATTGCTGAGTAGTCGCATGTTAAGACGAAACAGTTGTTCAAGGCTTTTAAGTTTTCAATGTTTCTTCAAATGATATCAGTTTATGATGAATACTATCTTTAAAAATATATAAAGTATAGTGTTATTGCTTGTATTACACAGTCGTTGATTGGACCGAATTGATCAGTCTCTTTTGGCATATGGGCTCCTATGAGGATGCCTCGATATTGCCTGTCTTTTAACTATATTTAGTAATGATGGATAGTAGCTAGCAGTGGAATCCAGGAAGCGCATTTCGTCCTATTTGGGACTCGTCAGCTGGATGTACCTGCCTCCCAGTGAGTGATGTTGTTCCCACCGGAACGCGGACTCAAAGGCGATCGCTTCAAACGCCAGAGCGTTACCCACTACACCACCGAGCCACGATATCCACTTCTTGTGTGACGGGTATAGGTTTAGTGTTATTGCTTGTATTACACAGTCGTTGATTGGACCGAATTGATCAGTCTCTTTTGGCACATGGGCTCCTATGTGAATGCCTCGATATTGCCTGTCTTTTAACTATGTTTAGTAATGATGCGCATCCTAGATTCCACTGCTAGCCACTGCCCATCATTACTAAATATATAAAGTAGTCATAAAATGAATAATGGTACACTTAATTGACCAATAGAAAACAGGTTCAACAATCTGTTCACTAACTTACAAGAACCCATCTGCTAATCACATCTTAATTTCAGTCACTGTTTTATCCGGTCCTTAAGCGAATAGACAGTACATTGCTATTATAATCATTATTATTGTCTCATCATTCTCTTAAAGTCCTTTAAAAATAGTCTGAATTGTGTAATGTATTTGCGCAACATATACTTCTTTAATAGTGATAGTAATAATCAGTTTATTCCAAATAATATGCATGACAGTATGGAATTTTCAGCATGTAATTTTTCGACAAATGCACTCTCAGAATAATACTTTCAGAGGAAATGATTATTGCATCTGAATGATTTTAATAATAACAGTATTCAAGGCAATAATGTGAAATAATCAGTTGGTTCTAGATGAGTATTCGGTTCATAATGAAGAATTAACAGAAATCCAAGCATAATTTTGGTGATGGTGATTCATTCAGACGGTACAAAATCTGCAGATCAAGCTAAGCATCTGATGGATAGAAATATGGCGTACTTTTGTGCACTGAAAAGTCCATTTCCATATAACGTAACATTTTTTCTCTGCTTTGTTATTGACTCGAGAAATGGAGAGTTGGAAACAGTTTAAAAATGTGGAAGAGTAGATAACACGTTGAAAGGATATAACTGAGGGATTAAAACAAATTGAAAGGAAGGAATTTGATGAGAAATGTTCGATGGATAGATTTGGTGGCCAAAGGTTTCAGCAAGCAGCCGTCATAGGTGTTCATATAAGAATTTTTAGAGATAAGGGGTGAGAATATGACAACATGTTAAATGAGAAGGTTAGCTTAAATGTCAAAATAACAATGAAAATTAACAGAGAGAAACTGGTTTCAGAGTTGAATTCACCAAAGGAGGTTTAATGGGATAACATATTGTTTTTGAATACAAAAAGGTGACTCAAAATTCCTAATAGCTATGGCTTCAGTAAATTTAAGGATCCATTCCCAGCATGTTTTGTAAATAGGTTGGAAGGAAGTAGCCACATCAATTCTATGATTTGTTTCAATGATTTCTTTCACACTCGAAGAACTTAAGCGTCTGCTACTAACGTTTATAGGTTAAGGTAATTTGACTCGCTTTTGAAATTGCTCTACTCCCACGTCTTTACTTGTATAGATCCATGAGTCCTTCTTATGTACATGTACATTCGAATTGGTTGATGGAATGGGATGTGATATTATCGTTCAGATGCTGTAAGGGTTTACGAAAGTAAATAACCTTGTTGGTTTCAACTAGTCGAACCATTTTTAAATATATTCTTTTCCTTTCTTTTTCATAGGTAGCATTAAACTATGTGTTAAATTTACATCTCTATTTCGCCATGGTATCTTGATAAGCATACAGAAACATATTGAATATTGAACATGTGTTTTAAACAGCCACTCTAGCATCAATCATAATCATAATAATAATAACAATTATTAGCAAAATGGATAAATTACTAGGAAAAGAGTTTTTTTTGCATGTATTTCACTTATCTTCCAGCTTACTTTTCTGTATTAAAAGGTATACACAGTTTTACTGTAACATTTGTATGCTAGTATAGAAACGCAGACAGTAAGCGTAGAACATTCCATATAATTTTTTTTTGTATGACTTGATTTATTGCAGTATTTTCGGTTTTCTTAAAATTGGTTAAAGACAAAAACTAGATGCCTTACAACTTTATGCTTGTACTAAAGATTAATATTTTAGGGACTTCTATAATTTATGGCTGTGAAATGCTTGAATTTATGATATCTTCGAGAGAATTTTTTCATCAGTCAAAGAATCATTATGTATCAAGAAGTGTCACACAACTGTTTTGTTCAGTGTTGAAGAGAATGAAAGAAAAGTACTCAGCTACCTTGTGGACATCTTTACAACAGACAATGAGCCTTATCCAACTATGTGAGGGTTAATGATACTACTGGGTTGTTCAAACCTCAGTAGTCAGAGAGGAGCTCGAACCCGTAACCTACTGGTTGAAAGTCATCTCACTAATACAATGAGCCACAGCCCCACCAATGTTGAGGAGTGTATATAATCAAGAGTAGTCCACTGTTTTGAAGTTAATGTATAGAAGATGCTTGCCTTTCAGCTGTTTGTGCAAGTCATAGCTTCCTTCTAGCATGGAATTAGGTCTCAACGATAAAGCTTAACTATGACAATTGACGTGAAAATGGAACAATTGCTTGATAAACCTATTAGATTATCATGTAGACACTACATTGATAAGAGAATATGTATAGAAAACTGCTTAGGAATCCGAAGCTAACACATTGGAATGGGTGTTTAGTAATCCTCTATTCCTTGTTATCATACTAATGATATAAACTCTGTGTATGCTGTCAGTTCATAAAAGTTAAACCTGAAAATCTGGTTTTAAATGATAAAAGCAAAATGCGTCTGAGCAACTGAATACACATTAGTACAGGTGTATTCTGACAAGGTTGATGATGCCGTTTCGCTGGCCAAAACTTCATATGGGAAGCAGAGTCGGAACATGCAAACCAAAAGTTGCAAGTTCAGTACGTGAATCCTTTGCTCTAGAAGTCTTGTTTGACGAAGTTACTCATATAATTATTGTTGAATAACAAAAGTCTACTGCGTAGAATTGAACAGAAACTTAAAATTACGCTATAAATTTCGGAACCTTTCAAATATCAATGGATCTTAGTCGTAGTAATCTATCATCAACATTTTTTCTCTATTGAGCAGGGGTTGCATCTATCTGTAGGGCAGATAAGCACCATCGTTCAAATTCATTCTCATCTCTTCCTGGTGTCTACATCCTCAGTGTTGTCCTTTTTAAAAAAAGGGGTTTTAATAGTTATCTCTCCTGGTTATCTAATTCACTAGTTACTAGCTGGTCCTAAGCCCGGATAAAGAGGGAAGGTTGGGTATACGGCTAGCAACCCTAACCCGGAAAACCAATCCAGTCGCTAAAGAAACTTCAAAGCACAAAAAAATTATAAAAAGTAGAAACAAACTTATTCCTTTCTGGAATCAGGAGACGAAATTATGCTGGTTGGTGAAAGCTTTCGGGAAGCCAATTGGCTGATGTGTCTTCTCTCGATGAGAGCGAAAGTAAGCATGGGGATATAGAATGTCTGCACCATGTTTGAACCTATCAAGTCTGCCCAGATTGCAAACGAGATGAAAAGGTATGAGATGGAAGTGCCTGGAGTCTGCGAGGAGTCTGCAGATGGTAAGGAAGTGGACTCTGCAAAGTGTCAACTGGATCGTCCTCAAGAGCTTTGAAGGCTCTCATGCAATCGGAACCAATCTCCTCCTCCAGGATCAGTATCATCACAGCAAGATGAATTCAACTCAAAAAGAAGGAAACTTACAATCATAAAATGTAACGCTATGCACCTACAAATAATGCGACTCAAGAGAAGAAGGAGGAATTCTACAGACAACTGCAATCAACACTGGACAAGAACTCACCCCACATGGCGACATCAAAATTCTAATGGGTGACATGAATGCCAAACTGGGAGCAAAAAACACAGGAACACAACTCATCACGGGCCGAGAGGCACTCAGTGAAATGATGAATGAGAATAGAGAACTGTTTGCAGACTTCTGTGTATTCAACGATTTGGTGATAGGAAGCGTGGCAGTGTGTACAAACACAAGCATATTCACAGAGCGAAATGGATTCTGTTGCACCTTTCACCAGATGTACCTATCAAAAATCAGATCGACTTCATCTCAATGTGAAGAGAGTGGAGACTCAGTCAGCCAAGTGGACACAGGGTCAGATAAAAAGGAGAGTAGATGTAGTCTCACACCACTCACTATCTAGTGCAAAGAACCTACTTTCAAAATCAATCAAGTTGAAAGCATTCACAGAAGTTGGTGATGATAGACAACAGTTGAAGTTGAACAACCGGAACAGAAACTGAACTGAGGCACGAAACTACAAAATGTATTTTCACGTCAGTCAGCCATCAGGACGAAATGGGAGACATTGAGAAACATCCCTGAAGGGAACTGCATGGAATAACACTGAAACACAGTGACAGCAATGTGGAAGAAAACCTGCATAACCGTATTAGGAGGGAAGAAGAGGGGAGACCGGACAATGAATGGATCTCGACGGACACATGGAAGCTGGTGGAGAAGAGAGAGGACGATGGTGATAAGCAAGATGAACCACTGCACTGAACTGCAGTGCACTGCAGTGCAAAGATGAACAACAAAAAGAGGAACTGAGCACAACCCATAAAACACTACACTGAACAAAGAAGTGAAGCAGAGCGCGCCCAAAGACAAAACACACTTATGAGACACACTTGACAGTGAAGCAAAACAGGTTGGAGGCTGGTAGGAGAGACAGACACCTGACAACATTATATCAAATAACCATGTTACTGTCTATCTGGGAGGGGGGAGATCAACTCAGATGAAACCAATGAGAGACAGTGAAGGAAACATAAATAGCACCAAAAGGGGAAGCAAAGGAAACAATGAGCTGACCACTTCAAAATTTGTTGAATCTATCACCACTTACAACACGTCTGGAAATACCATCAGCAACCTAGCCACAGAACTACCAGTGAACACAGGCTCTCTGACGAAAGCAGGAGTATAGTCCTGAACGCTGTAAAGTCTCTGAAATTCCGGAAAGCAGCAGGACCAGTTGAAATTCCTCCTGAAGCACTGAAAACACACTCAGAGACAATAGTAGACATGCTCACATCACACCAATACTGCAGAAGGTTTACAAGGAAGGGAGGAAAGGTACCTTCCCATTGGTTTGAAGGAGGGCTACCTTGTCAAAATTCCAAAGAAGGAAGACTTAAGCCTTTGAAAGGACTGGCGCGGAATCATGCTGTTGTTCACACCAAGCAAGCAAGATATTAAGCCAGTCTATATAACCTGGCTACACCACTGTCTACAAGCTTTCATCTCTTCCCCACATGATCTCCTCCATGTCACCCTCTCTTCGGACGCCCAACTCGTCGTTTCCCATTTGGGTTCCACTCAACGTCATGATCTTGCCTGACGCGTGATGTCCTCAGCTGGCCTACTCAGTGTATGTCCAATCCAATCCATCTCTATTTCCTTCTGAATATTTGTTGAGTGATAGCTTCCTGATTGTTCGTTCCCAGAGTTCCTTGTTGCTTATTCTTTCTGGCCACCTGATCTTCAGTATCGAGCCAGCATAGGCAGCCGTTGATGAGTTTCTGTAGTTTATTAGAGGTGCTTTCCGTGACACACCAAGTTTCTGAACCACACAGAAGCACTGACTTGACATTGGTGTTGAAAATCCGGATCACTTTCTTTATGCTGAGTGCAGTAGATCTCCACACCGATTTCAGAATAATGAAGGCCTGTCTTGCCTTTCCGGTCCTGGTTGTGGCATCCTCGTCTGTGCCATCTGTAGTTGAAACGATGCAGCATTACCTGGGTAGGTGAAAGAGACTACTTCCTTTAAGCTTCTCACATTCATGGTGATTCGTGCTTGTCGTTGGTGGTGGTGGTTGGGTATCTTCATCACCTCCGTTTTCTCTACGTTCACTTGAAGGAAGTCCGATCTTCCTTCGCTGCCTCGTCTCTTCTGTCAGCTTGTCAGTCTTCGCCTGTAGATCTTCTAGTTTCTGCAACATTAAACAGAAATCACCATCTGGGAAATCCAAATCTCATTCTGGGCTCTTCTCCTCGGTCAAATAGCATATGCCCCTCTTCTCGCTCCTCACGGTTTGCTGCCTGACCTAGTCCAGTTGACAACAATCAGGCAGATCATCAGTGGTGATAGGCGGTAACCTTGTCTTACCCTAATCTTCACTTCAAAGGCATCACTGAGTAGTTTTCCATAGTTAGTCATTTGACATGTAGCATCATATAGCATATAGCTGCTGTTGAATGAGTTTGATAAAGGTTTATGGTACATCGAAGAATTTTCCCTTCTACTAAAGATTAATTTGCTGAATGCAACTATCGCATGTACTATCTTATAAATATCTTTTTAAAATATCTCAACCAGATACCTCTTGAGTGTAATACCACTCTACTGCAAACCGGTGATTAGAGAAGCGATTGCGGTGAATTCGTAATAGATTAGCTACATAAATGTTGTAAGATACTTTCCAATGAGCAGAAAAATTGAATATTTTGTATATTTGCAACGAATTTTCGCTGTCATTTCTTGCATTCTATCAATTCATATACGTCCTCTTACATGATGAGAAAAAGGAAAATGTGATTATTTGACAGCAACGTCATTTATCTCTATTTCTTAAAGAAGAGGTGAATAGTCCCTGAATACTACAGATAAAATGAAACTAATGATGAGAATATCTGGTGTATCAAGTTGGCATTCTTAGCATACTGACATCAGTTGGATGAATAGTGGAAATCTGGGAGCACTGGACAGCTGTTTCGTCCTGGTATGGGACTCTTCAGAAGTGCGCACCCAAGACCCCGCCATGGGTCGAACGCGTGACCTTCAGGTTCCATGGCCAGCACGTTACCATTGAGCCACTGGGTCGGAACCCAACTTCTGTCACTTCACGACATAGCGCAACCGCCACCAAATATCATCGTTGAATATTTGTCCTCACTACCATCAGGTTTACCCCACTGGTCACGACTTCTCACTGGAACTTCGTGAATCACCTCTCGAAGCTTGTCACCAGTGAGTACCAGTTCAGTTAAATTTTGAGGGATTTGTAGGAATTTAGAGATATTTCAAGTTGTTTTTTCATCGTAGACCGGGAAACCCCTGAAAATTAAATATCTGATATAGCTTTAGCCTCATAAACTTATCACAATACAAATAATTCATGACTGAAAACGGACGTAAAACTTATGTTGCGGTACAGTTCAAAGTATCGTCCTCTAGAAGTTGCTTCTGTTTCAGTCAAAAGTTTATTGGAATAAAATAAAATTATACTTACTTTCTGTACTTTTTTTGGCGAAAACTATACCTGAAATGATTTTATTTATCTGTTATTATTCATAGTTCAAGAAATGAATATTCGCAAGTCAATAATCTTTTAACTTTGTACAGACAAGAACTATCTGAAGCCTGTAGACTAAGATATTTATTTGATTGGAATATACTCAATCAGGTGAGTTAACATTTCATCATTTGATAATATTATAAAAAGAAATTGATTATGCTATATTTTTCACCATGAACTGACATCAGACAGAAAACTTTTACAAACTATGAAGTAATGGATAATAATCTTCACTTACTGTGGTACTTTTCATGAGGGCATACATAGAAAACTCTTTAAGATATCATGCTTCGGATATTCTCATCTAAAGACAAACACGTTACCGTCTAGGACTAAGTGGTTCACAACTGGTAAGTTCAATCATCTTGTGGTGTGGTGTGACTCTCTGCTAATGTCATTCGTTTTCATTTCATAACAGTCTTAAATCTATTGAACTCATAGATCACATTGATTATGAGTAAATATGAAATAAGTATTTCAGCGAAGACTCTTTCCGTTGATTTCATTTTCAAACCTCTACAATAGCAAATTTATACATTTTTCTAGTGTAAGAATTTGTTAGTTAAAAACAGTTTATCAAGCATAACAACACAACTAGTCTCAATAGATGAGCTGTCATTGAAATCAAAAATCAAAATTTGATGAGCAGTGAATTTTCGTGACATGAAGACATAATTGTAAACTGTATTGTGATCAGGCAGAACATAACAACAAGAATAAGTAGCAAATCAGTATCAAAACAGAAAAATCAAAGGAGAGGGAGGGGGGGTATAGCAGATTTCAAGGACTGAAAACTAAAACCATGAAAGGAGGAGAGGTAGAACAATCTTCTTTTGTCTACACAGTTCAGGTTTCGCCATATGGCGATGCGGAGAATACGAAGACATACAGCCTTTGGGAGGTTTATTTCCACCTTATAGACTTTAAACAACAAGGTTTTTGAGATAGGGTGATTTTTGTTTACGATGTGCTCAATTATATCACTCCTTATCGGTCTATTTGTAACCACGTGGGCCCTCCTCCAAAGGCTGTATGTGTTTGTATTCTCTGCATCGTCGAAGCTCTTGTCATCCATATGGAGAAACCCAAACTGTCTACGCAAAAGAAGTTTGTTCAATGCTTTCTTCTTTCATGGTCTTAGTTTTCAGTCTCGTCTACTCCCCTCCCCCTTCTTTTTTTCTTCTCATCTTTCTGTTCCGACACTATTCACTGCTTAAGAAATTTGCTACTCATTCTTGTTGCTATGTTCTACCTGATCACAATTCAGTTTCCAAACTTCTTGTTCAAATTTATTTTGATTAATATTCACTACTCATCATAGTGTTTGATTGTAATGACAACTCATTTATTGAAACCATTTGTGTTGTTATGCTTGATAAATTGCACAGGAGTGAAAACGAAATCGCCGATAAGAGACTCTTCACTGAATACTTGTTCTTCTTTCATATCCTGATCAGTATATTTCACACATCAGTAAATAACCCAACCACTGGTGGATAAATACTGACAGAAGAATATGCTAATGATAAATAGTAGCTAGCAGCGGAATTCAGAATCCTTATTTCAATACAAGCAACATCATAAAGACTGTGCCAATCGCATAAGAAATGAGTATCGTGACTCGTTGGCCTAGTGGGTAAAGCTCTGGTCTTTGAAGCGTTCGGTCCTGGATTCAAGTCTTAGTGGGAACGAAATCATTCACTAGGAGGCAGGTAGATCCAGCTGAAGAGTCACAGGTGGAGTGGAACGTGCGTCCTAGATTCCACTGTTAGCCACTAACCATCGTTTCTATCAGGCTGGAACGCCAGGTAATATCGCAAAATCCGCACAAGAGCTGATATGCCAATAGAGACAAATCAATTCGGTCCAAACAACGGCAAGATAATACAAGCAACAACATTAGAAAATGCTGTTAGGACCCTTGTAAATAACATTTTCCGAGAAGTAAAATACTCCTTTAGACTCGTATTTGAAGTAGTAAAATTTTGTCGATTATATGATACCTGACATAACTGCTTTGCGAATAAATACATTTTAAGGTTAAATAAACAGAGACTAGCTAGAAATGTCTATTCACTTAGACGTCCTTTAATCAACAAAACTTCCTTACTCAAGGATCGAAGGTTTTATGTCAGATGTTGCTAAGCAATAAACGAAAATCTGTACGCGAAAATGAGAGAAAATGATGAAAACAAATGAAACATAGATTTTACTGGTATGATTTCTACTGGCAATTGGAGAAACAAATGTTTAGTACTTTTGACAGGTAGTTAATTACGTTTTCCATAGCACATGTTTTAGTAATGCATGTGAATGTTTTGTGGTTTATGGTCAAAGTTTACAGGCGGTAGACCACAGGATTTGCTGAAAACAAAGTGCTTGGTTTTCATGGAACTCTGCACTAATGAGAAACTTAGTATTGAGTACCTCGCCTTTTCTTCAAAACACTACAATAACGATATGTAGGCAAAATTATTCATCTAAGGGAGCTCTTTCCAAAGAATCCATGGTGCAAGAAATGAACTCCATCTAAGTTATTCAATCCCTTACAAACAGTTGCCATTTTTTTGGTAGCTCAGCTGACAACAACCAGTTTTATCTTGTTTAGTTTTCACTAATAACCGAATTTCATGCACTAAGACGACCATTCGGGGACATCACGCGCCAGGCCAGACCTCGAGTGGAACCCCGATGGGAAACTACTAGTTGGGAGTCAGAGGCAAGGTTGACATAGAGGAGATCGTGTGAGGAGGAAATGAGAGCATCTGGGCTCTCGTGGAGCCAGGTTCAAAAGACTGCAGAGAACGGAGTGGAATGGAGACGTGCTACTGAAACCCTATGTTCCAGTAGGAACCCAAAGGACAAATAATGATAATAATAACCGAATCCTATCGATCCCTTCGCAAAGTGGACGCAAAGCTTGGAGGTTCCCTGTAGTGTTGAAATTGATTGCTCTCCATTGACCAATTACTTGATGTATTCCAGCCCTACAGGAGTCTAACAGTGGCCTAAATAGCTCAGTGGTAATGTCGCTGAACACAGCAATGGTTAACGTGTGCTGGAACTCCACAGGAGACATCATTTCGCTCACGGTTGCGGATACGCCTTGCTGACGAGTACCAACAAGCAGGAAACCGAGATCAGGCTGGGCTTTCTGACGATTGTCTTGGACCAATTAACAAACAGTTGTTTATTCTGATGCATAATTCATGTCTACAACTGCTTATGCTTTGTTTTTTCCACTTCTGTCGTATTCCTGGGATGCTGTATTCCTAAAAAATCACAGTTTCTAGTTAGTAGTTTGACTGAACGAAACTGAACAATCCTTTTGTAAATGCTCAACCATCAGACTTACTCTGATTTTGGTAATTGTGAATACTAGGTATCGCAAGTCATTGGCCAAGTTTATAATACTTAAGAGGTAGGTATGAACAGCTGAAGCTAATGATAGGAAGTGAAACTCATATTCATGAGTTCCACCATTAATCTCTTCCCTTAAGTATCATGATCAACCGCTCTATAAATATTATTCAAGAAAATCACTTGACAACAACATGAAAGTCAACAAGGAATTAACCTAGGGTTTTACATTATTGGTTAGACAATTCAGTTACTTCTATACACACCAAGATTACTGAATAAACTCATAGACGGTTATTTGTTAGGTTGAAGACCATAGGCTTTCTGACAGGCTGTATCATAGTACCTACTATCTAGGTTCAGAATAGATGATAGAAAAGTAGCAATCCATTATCAAACAACAATAATACATATTAGCTGGATGGAAGGAAACGACAGAAGGTCGTGGACCTAGGTTTCTTGCTTTTCGGCACTCATCAGGAAGGCTTATCTGCAACCTCTATAGAATTCCTGTCCTGCTTGAGATTCGAACCCATATCATCCAGTGCTGCAGTCAGAGATGTTACTACTGATCTGTTCGGGCCACGACGAAGAAAGTGGATAGCGATGCTGAGCCTCCTAGCCTGATAGCCGCATTGCAAAATGATCAGTTGAATTCGATCATTAATTAGGACTAGACAACATGAAGTTGGTTACAGTCTAGTAATCAGTCAATGTAACAGTAATATATACTTAGTCGAAAACAAATATCAAAAGTCAAAGTACTGAAATATTCATTCTTATTTTCCACTTCTGTAGTTTTCAAGTTTTCTATCATATACATATCACCTATAAAAGAATTTATCTATATATCCATTTATCATATAAAAACGTTCATATTTTAACAGAATCTTCGCAAAGAAATGACATATTTTAGTCAAATTGATGGTGAATCAAATTTGTATGAAAATGTTGCTGATAGTCTGAAAAAATTCATCAACTATGACAGGTAATTAAGTGTACTTTAATTATAATACGATTGATATTTAACACGTAATCAATGGTTTTTCAAAGATAACTGGATTGATGTCAAAAATTATCATAACCGCACTTAGTTTTATATGAGATATCATTCAAGTTTGCAAAGATGTTTGAATGTTAGGTTAACTTCATAGTAGGATAGTATTTTATCATGACCAGCGTTACAGTTACATTCGAACTGTATCTCAAAATCTGTCGAGCAAGACGTCAATGTTATCTGTTGAGTTTCTTATTGGGGATATCCAGTTTTTGAAGGATAGATATTATTGATCTACTGACGGTATACCTCTATACTGAATCTAATTCAAGAGGTAGGCATGAATATGAGAACCGAAAATGTATCCAACGAAATGAGAAGTCGAGTTAACTTCATGAGTTATTCACAGTCCCATATTCCACATTAGTCTTCTGTAATGTATCAAGGTTAACAATCTCCGTGAAATGCCTGATATTTAATCATTGCGATGAGCTAAGTAATACAATAGTGCAGAGGGAATTTAGTCATGTACGGGATCAGTAGTTGTTTGAATGACATACATTAGTCTCTTCGATACAGTTTTATTGTCCTTTATTTCGTATTTAAACATTTCTGATTGTCAATATACAGATAAAACGTAGTTATTTAAGCGTCTATTAATTTACTCCCAGTGTCTGGCAACAAACATAACTCTTATGATAAAACGCGTACTTCAAAGACTGCGATTCCTCAACTAGAGTTTGTGAATTGTAAATAAATCTTGTTATGTATGATTATAGAAGATACAGAAATTTGAATAGTTCTTTGTGAATAATCTTACGAATAAATCATGCTGGAATAAATTTGACAAGACTAGAGATTGGAAAGGTAACTTTCTGGCATCTATGATGTAAGCAACCCTTAAATTGATTCCAGAAAGTTACTTTCGATAATGAAAGTCCAGAGAAAGATAGTGTTCCCCCTAATGAGCCATATGACGAGTAGTACCCCACAATGTTACTGTTACCACTGAAAAGCCGACAATAACACCTACAGAAAATATGATAATTTATGTGTGTGTGACGCCTATCGAGGCGCCTGAATAGTAGCCCATATACCAATAATGACCCATCAATTCAGTACAATTAACTTCAAGTGAATGGAAGCTATAATATCTTAACATGGTTTATTTATCACGAACTATATCAACTTGCTTACTGAATAACGTTTTGGCGTTTGAAGAGATTTGTCTTGGTTTCGAGTACTAGTGGGAACAACATAGCTCACTGAGAGGCGGATATATCCAGCTGATGTGTCCCAAATAGAATGAAACTTGCATCCTGAATACCACTGCTAGCCTACTATTCATTACCTTTTTTTTTGGTTAACTTTATATAATTTTTTTTTTAAATAAGCTTTTATAATCTTTTTCTTCAAATGATTAATTCAATTCTGTCATCAAATGGAACTTAACTATACATTATGATTGATAAGTATATCAATTTATCATTTTGATAAAAATGAACAAGAATGGATTGAAGAATTAAAGCAATATCCATTGGAAAAGCAAGTAAGTGAGAGAAAAAAAAACTTAGGAATATTATTTATTAGTTTGTATTTTAGCGTAGAATTTGCTATAACTTGATAATATAGTAAGCAAGTAAACAATTCACCAGAATAATAGTTTAGTTTACATGTATATATTTTTTTTCTAGAAAATAAGTGTCTAATTGATGATTAAGCTTTATAGTTCATGATTTTAATGATGATTAATTTAGCTGTTGATTGTTTATTTATCAAAGAACAGGTCAGACTATAATTAAATGGGTTAATTTCATGTACTCTTTTCCATATAAATATGTCATTCGAACTATGGTTAAAAAGATCAACACTAGTGAATGGCTAATGCACTGAAGTAATTAGTAATGTCACGAGATGATGGAAGTGTCAACCGCTTGAACGCTTCCTTTTTGTTAATATCATTAATCGTTTTATTCCTTATGCGTATCTAACTCTTTCTCATAATAATTAATATTTTTCACTAATATTAAAGTAAAGCATGAGTACTCATGTACAATGTAATTCCATTTTATCATTTGACTATCTGAGATAGCTGTAGTGTGGGAGACTAGTATTTATACCGAGTGATCATTGAAGGTGAGATGAAAATCTGAATCACTGCCGGATTCGAACCAGATCGATCACTTCGATCACCAAAGGTTTTGTCCGACTACCATGTGAATTTATGACGCGTTAATACCGCTTCATCATGTTCACACTGGCTGCCCAGTCAGGATTTCCCATCCCAACCCAAATCTAACTAAATCAGAGAGGGGTAGCATCATATTGGTTATCATCTGACTATCTGAGATAACCGTAGTTTGCCAGACTAATATTTATACTGGGCGATAATTGAAGGTGGAATGAAAATCGGGACCACGGCCGGATTCAAACCAGCGACCAGTGGATCTGCAGTCGGACCTTGTAGCTCAGTTGGGAGGGTATCGGGTGGGTAACCCGGTGGTCGCTGGTTAGAACCTGGATGCGGTTCAGATTTTCATCTCACCTTCAATCATCATCCAGTATAAGTTCCATTTTAATTGATTTATTAGCCATATCACACAGTAAAACAGTATTGTTTACTGGATTACGTCTTCTAACACAACTTCTTGTCCATAGCCACAGCAAGAAAACTTTAAGACATCCTTTATATAGCTCTAGTTTCCTCTCCTAGTTTGTGATATGGGTAGTAAGATTTTCCATATATCTGGAACATGTTCTGGGTTATTCCTATTGCATGTGTCAGATGTTGATTCGGTCAACAAAGACTAAGTTTCCAATCTCCCACTCCACCCAGTTATGTTGATCTTTAGAATTTTCACTGTGTCCCATCATATTGTGTGGTTGTGTGTAATTGCACTCATACCTATGGCCGAGCTTTTTTCTAAATTTTTTATCTACCAATTTCAATTTGGCTGGATTTTGTGCTCGGATAGTCTAATTGACCCTGGTCTGCTACTCTGACCCATATATTTGGCCTCGCAATTGTTGCAAGCTGTTTGGCAAACCAAATGACTCTTCTTAATGGGATCAATAGGATATTTTAACATACACAGCTTGTTTCTAAGTGAGTTTGTAGGTTTAAATGCCACTCTAACCTCAGCTTTACTGAGAATCCTTCTTATTGTCTCTGAGGTGCCTTCTTTGTAGGGTAATACTGTACAGGTTTTGAATTCTGTCTTCACAGTATTGCCACTATTGTTATTACTACTATTAACACGTGTGTTATTAATATTAGTTATATTCTTTCACCGATTCCTAAGGAACTTATCAACTAATTTAAGAAGGTAATTATTTACGAGTAAGGTGTCCCTAACCCTAACCATTCAAGCATGAAGGTTTTCAACAGACGTTGGCGTCTACACTCTCGTCTTGTTTTCGTCTTATTCTGTAATCCAACTTCGCTAATTCCTCCTCAATATTTCCTAATTCATAGGTGAACTGGATTGGGTTGACTACTGAAGTTATTTGTGTAAAGAAACTGTGTATGTGTTCCGACTTCAACACTGTAAACGTATCATCTACATATCAAAACCATACCTACATCACAAATGAGGCGAGAAAACTATATAAAGCTACATAAACCATCTCTCTAAGTTGTGCAGTTATCTTGATGTGTCCGGAAAGTAATCCAGTAAACAATACTGTTCCACTGTGTGATACATCTAATAATTCAACTAAAATAGAATATTTTTCACTGTTCTCAAGATCGATTTCAGTATACTGAAGCTTTGTTAGGGTTGACCTGAGAAGAAAGCCATCCCGATAGCTTTGAGAGCCAGTAATAGTTATTTGTTTCCACAACCACCTACTAATAATAAATTCCATTTCAGTAAAATTGATTTAGAGAAAATGATGATGCTCTATATTACTTCATAGTCATTAAAACTCTTAGATTGAATCACTGTCTGTCTGTTGTTGATCCGAGTACAAAAATATTTGATGCTATATTTCTGGAGACAGTCAGTAGAATCCCCTGCTTGACCCGAATTCCCTCCATGTTGGCACTCAACAGCGAATCTTCCCTGTAGGCATCAGGACCCTCTTGTTCCTACGATGATTTCAACCTGCGTCACTTGATGTCTAAGTCAGAGATCTAATCGTTAAGCTATCCACACCACAAATGCCTCCCCCCTATAGGAGTGATTTATAGATACGAATCTGTTACCAGTGAGCAACCAGTGTAGCTGTTTAGCCAAAAGTGTTAACCCAACTGAAGTTGATCGATAAATATTGTCATTGGCCTACTAAGTGAAGTAATGTGGAACTGGAGATTGATTTTCAACACCTAATACTAAGGTACAGAAACTGCAGTGTTCTTTCACTTAGTTCAGTGGCCATATTGTGAACTAATTCGATAAACTTCAATTAGCTCTGAGCAATAAGGACTATACAGACATATTTGTTATCCACTGGTAATTCATTCTTATACAAGTGCGTTCCCACCAGAATAGATATAGAAAATAAACATGCAGACAGTCATTTTGATTTTAACTGCATGATGAAGGTTATGGTATCTTGCAGAAGCAGTTGAGTGTTGCTACTACAGAATATCAATAAGACCAATCCTAACGTAACCTGAAGTCATTTACAACCTCCTTTTAAAGGAAACGTTTAACAAAGTGTATAATATACAACGGAAGGTTAAATAATACCGATAAATTAAAGATACATTTGTAAACCTCATTTTTGTCTGAAGGTCTCACCACAAAAAGTAATGGACACCCGTTACTCAAACTTAGTACAGATTTTTTCCAAACCACCTTCTTTCATCATCCAGCATTGGTAAAAGTCTGCCAAACCACTACTGTTTCAGAGAGTCAAACTGATAATTTACAATTTTGTCAATACTTGAAGAAAATGCGCGTTGTTATTCTTTCTGACTACAGTTTATTCGTTATAACCCTTGTACGATTGAATAGCATTTTTTAAAAACATACTTTACAAGGACCTGGATGGAACTGAACAGTATGTATTCGCAATAATGAAATCAGGTAACTCCTTTTTCTAAGTCATTCTATGGAAGTCGAAGGAAAGAAAAACTTCGTTCGTTCTTGAATGCACTTTGCATATCGACATAATTTTCAATGAGTTTTATTAAAATGAGGCTATCGTAATTTAATAGTCTAGTGGATATCATTTCAACAGTTAGAGATCTATCGATGCTGGGTTGGAGTTACAGTGGGAATACCAACATGGATGCAACTAGGTCCTGTTTATGAAGACCTGACAAGGCGAAACATATCACCTGGTAGCCACCACTGATTAAAGACAGAAAGACTGAACATCACATTGTGATTGTATGTGTAAACCTTCTTTAACTGATGTTATTTGTTATTTAACACTAAAAATGTCCTGTTTCACACAGAGATTTTTACTTTACAGGTACTGCATAAACGAAGATGGAGTAAGCCATCATGGATATTCAAGAGTTTATTAAAACAAAGTAAGTTGTTTGAAGTATGGAAATTAGACTGTTCAATGTTAAATAATGTTTGAATTTCGCATCTAGAAAACCGAGGGTGTCTTTCGTCATACTTAACTAAAAATAGTAACCAGGAAAAATAATTTGATATTTTTTAAACTCTTTTGTAAGATGTCTTCAGCCTTTTGAAATACTCGTGGAAGGGAGGCATTTTTGAGTTTCCTCCTGTCTTAATAGTTAATAACGTTCCTTTTACAACTCATATGTTATTGCTTCTGAAAACATCTTGTATTTAATTGCCTATTTCAAACAGTTATTAGTTACTTTCACAATCCATCTTCACTTTAATTTCTATGTAGTGGAAGTCAACAACCATGAGGAAATATTCAAATCTGATTCAGTAGACATCATCACAAATTTTATCAATCAACTTGATTCAAAGTGAGTTTCAGTCTTTTTGTAAAAAGGAAATAAATTACCAAGTAACATTTAACTGGGCAATACAACATTATCAAGATTCACTGAGAATTACCTTTTCAATGTCATACTGACTGTCATCATTTGTGTACAACAAAAGCACTTCATTTAAGACAAAAACGTGAACACCAATATTGTGTCCTAATTTACCTTCCATCACCAGTATGTGTGTTACTGTTTAAAGATTGTTTCAGGCCTGAAATGTACATGATACTAATCAAGAATTATAATACTGAATATGAGCAGTTTTTGTGGTTATTTGTAGCTTCAGCGTGTTTCAAGTTAGTTACTGTGTCTCTCAGTTTATCTGGCTCTATCAATGGATAGACTACCGTAAAGAAGCTCGGTTTTCTTTGAACGTAAAGTGATGATCTGTAAAGTACGAAAAATGACCAACTTTGAATTGTCACTATTGTGCGACTTTCAAAAGGAAGTTGTGCCTGTTAATGTCTCTTCATCGGTCAGCATGCTACCCATAAACTTAGCTTTGACTGACGTATCACTCCAAAACATATTTCCTGGGATATCAACTGTTTATTAAGAACACTGAATGTTCATATATTATGTCAGGTGGTAGTTTGATTGGAAAGTCACTTTCATCACAGACTCATCATGAATTACTTTACAGCGCTCATCACTCACTCTCTTCGAGATGGATTTCCCAAAGTTCTAGAATGAAGTTGTGACCTATAGGTCAACCAAGTCCACAATGCCACGAATACCTGCTGATGGTATTAAACTATGATCCCGTTATGTTATGAATTGGCAGAAATAAAGAACTGAGAGCCACTGGATTCTAACCCGTTGGTTGAATGGTGACACGCTCGTCACATGACTCTCATGATCCTAAGATCGACCCCCTATATATTTATAGAGGTTTATCGCTCATAAGTTCATAGGTAGGATGAAATAGTTTCGTACAGTATACTTACCCAGTCATTCATCAAAATGGAATAATTTATCTTCGTTAATTAGCCATCAACCTTCAATAGATTTAACTATTATTTCTAACTACATTGACCAACTGACCAAGATGTCATGAATCCTTCCTTTTTTAGTGTGAACTGACAAGCTTTTGATGAAATAGTGCTATAGTGCGTAGTACTACTCTTCTAATCCTTTAAAGATGGAGAAAATTTCTTGAAAACTTACTGGCCCATTCTAATTTATAGAGAAAAAACCACATATTCAAGAGTTTAAATGCCACATTTTTACACTTTGATCAGCCATCAAGCTTTGTCCTTAGCTTCTTCGTTTCCTCTTGGAAAATTTCGGAAGTTTCAGGAGTGATATTTGAACACTATCATACAAGCAAAGTATGTTGACATAGATACTATATCATCTAGTAATAAGACTGAAACATTATGATAGATAAATAGCACACAGTTCAGCTTGATTTCATGTACTAAAGGTCATTGGTAAAGAGAAATACATATTCTATGTGTCAAGTACCTGGAAATTTTCGAAAACTTTATTAGTTTCCTGGTACAATGTAGCATTTTAACCAAGTATACATACCCAGTAGTTTGAATACACAATAGTATGAACTTGGTTTGAAAATACTGTTGTACTAAAATTGAGAAAATTGAACTTTAAAGATGAAATGAGATGAAAACGTAAATTGTTCTGTAAGCAATGTGTATCAGCAAGTCACTGCACTTCAGAGCTATTTTTTATTCTCAGTGTAAAAAATACCACCTCTATATTTACCTGATACATCCAGTTTGTTATTTTCCATTTTAAATGACCAAAAAAGAACATTGGAGCAGAATAATATGGGTTAATTTGACTATTCCGGCAGTTTTCATCAGCCGTTTTAAACCTAGAATACTGATACTAACAAATTACTATAAGATATCAACATACTTCGGTTCAGTGAAATCAGTCAGATCGGGACAATGTATTATTATCATTGGGTCGAAATTTCTTGTAAACATTTAGCTGGAAATAAACATTAAATAATCCTGCATAGTTTAGAATAAGAGATTACTTATGTCATTAACTAGACAAGCCAGTAGTAATCAGAAAACTAAATGTAAATCTAATCACAGGAAAATTATGTAATCGTATAAGTGGAACATTAGGAAATTAAATTCCCAGGGTAGGCGAAGGTCGACGATAGATTCCTATTGAACACATAAATCTAGTTTCAGATATTTGGTTTCAGTGGCTTCAGTGAAGCGAAGATTTGAATTATTCTGTTTGTTGATTACATTGAATGGTTTTGATGCATATCCTTGATATGCTGTAGCCAAGAAGTGCTTAGTAATTGCACTACTGAGGATACTTGCTCCTCTCAATCTTAGGCACTTCAGAACATATTTGAAATATCAAAGGTTAGCCCTTCTTTCTGTTTCTCCAAAGTAGCTGTTCCGGCAGATACATATGAATTGATCCACATAATAATTGGAGGTAACAAATTGGGGGTGCCTGCCAATTGTTGCTTGTACTAGTGAACACGAAGTACGAAACAACGGAACAAGCTTTGCTGTGGGATACGTCCTAGCCACTGCAGTGTTTAGTCTTCAGTTTACCATCATCTCTGTATCATCAACTCTGAAGTCGAGGTGAATGAGGAACAGCTTCTTACTGACTAATATTTTCTCGATCTAACGGCTTTCTCTTCCATTGTATTTGTCGATGAGGTGCTTTAGATATCTATCTTCTTCAAGATACATTGTGAGAAGCAATAATGCCTCTTGTAGTTTAGCGGGTGAATGTATTCTTCTGCTCCACTGACATCGGTTCTGAGCCAAATCACATACTGTATCCAATCACTAGTTTCTTTTGTTCTGTAGACCCTAACCCACTAGTCTGCATAGCTGTACATGACTCAGACGAACAGTCAGGGACTTCATGCATTGATAACTTGTTTTAGTCTGGCCTTCCAGGGTCATTTTCAAGTCTGAAACTACATTGGCCAACACTATGCGACAAGGCAGATGGTGGCTACGCATATGAACTAGATGTCTCAGCCATCTCAGTCGATAAAGGTTTATTAACTGGCTTTCCTCTCCTCCTAAAACTCTGCACCTGACTTATGCGTTACTCATGCGGTGATACCATGAAACATGGCCTCTTCTACGAAGGCAGTGGTGGTCAAACACCTGAAGCCTTCTCATACCTTCTACCCTTGACAGTTATGTTTTCCGCGCATAGAGTAGGACAGAATGGACTGCAGCATAGTACACTCAACGCTTAATAGATAATCGGATATCGTGGTGGCGTGACAGATGGCGTAGGTTAGCCAAAGCCAACCAAACCTTTCGTATCCGTGCACATATTCCGTCAGCCACCGAACCATCAGGGCTGATCCATCTTCACATCAAAAGAAACCATGAACTCATTCAAGACATTAAATGGATTTGCCGTCTTAATAAACTGAAACCAGTCTTTCATGGTGTATTTACCCAAGTTCCAATTTTTTGGCTAACTAGTGAACAGCTTTATGGTATGCTGAACATTGATAAACATTTATAATAGGGTTCTTAACAACCATTCTATTCATGTACCTTCGATAAACCATACATAAAAGGTAAACGAGATCCCTGAGGCTTCATTCAAATCGTCATGTGTGAAGTTACCGATCAACTTCTCTTTCAAAGTCCTCTAAGTACATTTCTGGTCCTTCTTTCGACTGAGTTTGTCAATTCTTTCTTCGTACATAAGATTTTTATCTTTCTACAAAAATGATAAACTTTTTATATTTGACTTGAATTCCAAAGAAAAGCGTTTGAAAGGGCTATTTTAGTATGTAATATTTCTTCATACATAAATTTTAGGATTGAGTTCACTTCACTAAACTCAGTGACTATTCATGACTCATTCAGTTTGTCTTTGCAAAGGATGTGAATACATCAGCCATATATTTACAGTTAATGAAGGTTTTTAAATAATTTTCCCTAACAACCTTCGATTTAAACCTCACTTCACTTACTCGGTCTTATTTAGCGACAGGTAATATCATTAAGGCTGGGAAGGCTGATGAAAAAGATACAATCGGTCAGTATTTTAACCACTAGAGTAATTGAATAACCAAACAATCGGTGCATAGTACAACTAAGAGGAAAGTGTAAAGGTGATTATTCAGACGAAAGCAGTTAAAAACAAATGATCTAGTTATTCCATTTTTATGATTTGCCAGATACTAAATTATCAGACAATGAAAACTAATTACTCTAATAAATATTCAGTCAATATCGAGGCATTTGCATAGGAGCCTATATCCCAACAGAGATCGAATAATTCAATCCGGTAAAACAAAAGAGAATTAAAAGCACATCAACAAAAAGTTAGAACTATTACCTGTTGTGCAAGAGATGACTATTGTCCCTCAGTGGCTTAGTGGATAACGCCTTGGCGTTTGAAACGATGGGCATGGGGTTCTGGTCTCATTGGGGCCAACACTCACAACCACTCATTGGGATGCAAGTACCTACGGCTGACAAGTCCTAAATAGGGAGAAACGCGCATCCTAGATTCTTCTGCTAGCCACAAGAAAGTAAATGAAAACTAAGTTATTATAGGTAATAGCAACCTCTCTTGGATCAAATTGCAACACTACGCATTATCATAGAATAGAGTATAGAATAGCAATCAACTCTCTACCTCAACTTCATCGACTCTAAAAAGAGCGTCGAAAGAGAAGTGATTTGACAGACAGCTGCTTCAACACTACGCTTTCAGTGCCACAAACATTTATCAACCTCATTCAATAGCAGCTACATGCTATATGATGCTACATGCCAAATGACTGACTATGGAAGGCTACTCAGTGATGTCTTTGAAGTGAAGATTAGAGTAAGACAAGGTTGCCGCCTACCATCACAAATGATCTGCCTGATTGTGATCAACTGGGCTGGACCATGCAGCGAACCGTGAGGAGCGAGATGATGGCCATACTCTGTTCGAGCGGTGAAAAGAACTCAGAAGAAAATTTGAATTTCGCCGCTGATCAGTTATGTCTAATATCACACAAACTCGAAGATCTACAAGCAAAAACTAACAAGTTGACAGTTAAGGGGATGTAACGAAGACAGGACCTCAAGTGAATGTAAAGAAGACAGAGGTGATAAACATACCCAACCACCACCAACAACAACAAGCAACAATCACCATCAACTGGAGAAACCTAAAGGAAGTAGTCTCTTTCACCTACCCAGGCAGGGCAGCGTCGTTTCAACTACAAGCGGCACAGATGAGGATGTCAAAACCAGGATGGGATTAGCAAGACAGGCTTTCATCAGTCTGAGGTCAGCGTGGAGATCTGCTGCACTGCACTCAGCATAAAGCGTGAACAAAGTCCGGATTTTCAACACCAATGTCAGTTTAGTGCTGCTATATGGTTCGGAAACTTGGCACGTCACGAAAAGCTATTTAAAAAGACTACAGACATTCATCAACGGCTGCCTACGCTGGCTCGATACTGAAGATCAGATTATAAGGCCAGAAAGAATAAGCAACAAAGAACTCTGGGAACGAACCAACTAAGAACCCATCGTCCATCAAATATGTAAAGGAAGAGAGTGGAGATTGCTTGGACTGGGGATTCACTGAGAAGACCGATTGGGGACATCACGTGCCAGGCCAGACCTCGAGTGGAACGTGAATGGAAAACGACGAGTTGGGAGTCGGAGAGTGATATGAAAGAGATCGTGTGAGGAAGAAATAACAGACTGTGAGCAGTCATGGTACGAGTTTCAAAAGACTACAGAGAAGAAAGCGCAATGGAGGCTTGCTACTGAAGTCCTATGTTCCACTAGGAACCCAAAAGAAAATAATAATAATAATAGGTAATAACAGTTTTGGGTAACAACTCAAAATAATTTACTAATTTCTGCCTGTACTCTACAAAATGAAAGTAAGGACAATTTTATCGTTTACTGACACTTAAAATTTCACGTTTTTATACCTGGTAGAATTCCTCGCCCTCTGCTTGTAAATGGGTTCGTAATTAGGTGTCTTGATATTCCCTGAATATTCAAACAGCTGATGAGTCCGTCCAAAATAAGACGAAACGTATTCTCTAGATTCTAGTATTGGCCACCACCACCATGATACACTTTTCCAGTGTAATTTTATTACTGAATATATGAATAAGGATCTGAACTGAAGTACCATCAACTATAGAGTTCTGGATACTCTGAAATGAACTATAAATAGTAAATAATAACTGCCTATTAACTAAATTCATATAACAATGCTAATGCCTTTGTATTTTACAGTAAGGTATTTTGTTATTTTACGTTTCATTAAACGATGACAGAATAAACTGATTCAATCAAAATATTTTAACTTCCGAATAAAATTAATATCTACTTGTCATTATATTAAATTTTGCCTAATTTTTATTTCTAACTTTCAGTGTGTATTTGATTGATTTTTCATCTTATGGAACAAACCTTTCAACTATAATTGAACTAAGTAAACACGACAAGAATGATAGATTTTCAAGACATGACAGATATTTACTATCACACTGTATTACCGGTTTTTTATCTGTTCTCTTGCATCAAGTAAGTTGCTTTCAAGTATGTTTTAAACTTATTTAATATGTACAATTATATATTCTCTTGGGATTGTAAAAATTATTGATCTAACAAAATAATAAACTGAAGACTATTTTCATTCTAATCATGTATACTTCTGAAAATACTATTGAGAACTTTGAGATAAAAATTTTCTTTTAATATTATATTCTTCTTGGTGGTCATCCTATTTAGAACTTGTCGGCTAGATATAACTGCATCTTATTGAGTGTTGTTCCCACTAAGACCCATTGTTTTAAACGCCGAAATGTCATCAACTAGGTCACTGGGGAGTGATAACCATCTCTTGTGCAACGAATATCAGTTAATGTTTCGTTACTTGTAATTTCTCTTTGGTATAATATAACATTATAAATATCCGGCAGAATCGAGACGTCCACATAAGAGTCCATCTGCCTACAGAGGTTAAGTTGTTCTTTATTAGTTGATGAAATATCATAGATAGAAAAGTCTACGTTTTGTGCTAATCGCTGTAATAGTGAATGAAACTTCTGAAAATTGTAACAGGAAATTAGGTGTACAATGGTTTAATTACGTAATTACAATTTCGGATTATTCTAATTTATACTGGATAATGATTGAAGGTGAAATGAAAATTTCGGCCACGGCGGGATTCGGACCAGAGACCGAAAGGTTTCTGACTTGATCCCCTATCAACTGAGATACGAGACGCGGTAGCTCAACAGACCAGGAACCAGGTGATTGTTGGTTAGAATTTTACCACTGCCCAAATTTCATTTCACCTTCAGTCATCATCCGGTATCAATACAAGTCTGCCAAACCACGGCTGTCTCAGTTAGTCATACTGATTCTAATTTACTCACCATATAAGTAGTTAAGAAATGTCAGATAATGTAGGACCTACCAGGAGGTTGCTGGAGTGTACATTTTCGTAGCAGTTGCCTTTAAATGACCTCTAAACTTCAAGATGACAATGAGTTCCTCAACTATTAGAAAAATAGTCCCTACCCTATACTCCGGACTGTAGTGTTGGTGAGTCTCAATATGAATTGGTTGTCCGAGGAGGTAAGGTCTCCGTTGTCAAGTATTCTATCTCAACTATTCAATACACGGCTAGTATACTCAAAAAGCCCCTTCGATCTGTCGTAGAATTGTACCTGTTCCAAAATCATTAGCATCTGTGGAAACGATGAACGGTTTTCGTGTATCGGTAGTCTTAAGGTCATTCAAGACCTTAATTTGGTACCATTTATTCTAAGCGTCTTGGATGCACCCAAACTTCGAGTTTTACAACAGTTCCTACGTTGAAAATGCCATTCTATTGAGGTTACAATGAACTGGCTGTATACAAATGCTTTTCCCAGGAACTATCTCAGTTTCCTTTTCGAGTTTGAAGTTGCAAAGTTTGTGATGGTCAAAATCTCTCCGTCTATTGACTTTATTTCACTGTCTGTCACATTAGTACAGTTTGACATGGTTTACCTAAGTATTTTCCACATCATCTTTGGTTTCAAGCTGTATAGGAATCATAAACGTCACGTAAGAAAGTGATGTCTCATTCGGTACATATACTTTTTCAAATGAAGTCAGTGACAATGATTTGGAGTTGTGAGAACGATCGATAGCCCAGGGTTGAGGAGATTCAACCTGAGTGATTTGCAAGAATAAATCAAAACAGTGGAAACCAGATGAGTTTATAGTACCTCGGACTGAAAACATTTGTGAGTGAAAACGGACCCTATTTACAGAGTTTACAGTAACTTTGAAAGACAGGGAATAATTAGTACATTTAAAGAGGCAGGAGCCAGTCAGAACAACAGCCGGTCATACGAAATATGACCCATGTGCGGGAAAACAGTAAGAAATAAACGAGCTCAAATATAGAATATAAGAGACATAGGCATCCCTAACACAAATCATTCACATATTCGCATTTAATTTGCTTCATTTTGCATAGAATAAATGCTGTAACTCGTTTGAAAGATACGACCTGTATAGGATATAGAGTATCTGGTCACCGGTATTATATTTCTACCTAGTTATCTCGATTTCTGACACTTCCAGTACAACGCGAATGTAAATCTGTACTCACAAGACATTTATTAGGGTCTCTGAAGATCATATTTCCCATGCTTATCATACGAGAAGTTGGAGGATGAAAGTAGAACCTCAACCTTTCGTGTCTATATCACTGGCTTATCAATTCTGCTTATATGGTAACATTTTTAAAAAAACTAAAGATACTGCTTTACAAAACCGAAGTCAACTAATTAGCTGTAATTTCCAGACTGATTACCACAAGAAAATCTCTGTTATCTGAAAGCTGCTCGCTACTTTGAAGTCACTTATGATATAGGCCACATTTTGAAAGTTTACATATCCCTTCAGCTAGTGCTTATCAGCAACTTTGCAGAAGATCAGTTCCAGTCTGCTGATGAGTGTTAACAACTACTATACTGGGTGGCATACTGTTGGCTTTTAATTGATGACGACAAAATTCACCCCACAGTAGTTTCATTTCAATGCGCTTAATAGTTCTATCACAAATTCGACAGATAAACTTCAAACAGTACTCCAAACTTAGCAACAACTTCGATTACCAGCTATTGACCCCTTTTTATGTACCGAGATTTCCTTAAGAAGGTTGCTTCATACATAATTAGGTTGTACAACTGAAGTGATTTCGTTTCCCTTAGTCAGTAGGTTTCATGAATCATGTTACGGTTATTTTCACAACACAAACTACCATTTAGATTTAATTTGAGTCACAGTTTCCTTATATTAGGATATCTAAATATCCCAAAATTCTAATGAGAAGTCATGACTTGTGGGCTCAGCCAAATTGGCAGTGAAGTGGATATCAACTGATGGCCTTGAGTGGCATCCATGCTATATCGCGAATTTCACAGAAGTTCGAAACTGTGGGTCACTGAACTCTCACCTAGTGGTGAACAGTTAACGTGTTCGTCATGAAGACTGAAGGTCCTGGATTCGATTTCTGACGAGGTCATAGGTATGTATTACTGAGGAGTACCTTACCAGAACAGAAATGTGTCCAGTGCTCCAAGGCTTTCAATGGTTCTCCAGCTGACGTCACTCCGTGATGAATACTACCTTAAATCCGTCTGTGTATGTAACATTTAGATACCAGTTTCCTTAGTGACATATGTGGTTCACTAACGACATTACGATTACACACTATAAAAACATTCTGTTGAAGAATCAGTATTTACTAGTCGCAATTAGTTTTATTTCTCCGCTTCACTATGTTCATCCGGTTTCATTACAACCAATTCAAAAATAAACAATGTCACATTTAGTATAAGTTTTACTATCTAAAATATGCATAAATCACTAGTTTATCACTTGACTAAACATGTTTTTTTGTTTGTTAACCAAAATGGGACTCTCCAACCTTCTACAGACACTATGATATCAATATATACAAGTGCCTAAATATTTATGCATACATAAAACTGTAAAACAATACAAATAGTAAAAGCCGTGAACTGGTTCCTTTTCTCCAATTGTGGCTAATCTATAACGTTGGATAATTTAAATTAGGGCGCCATAAATCTAAGACTTCATAATATTTTAATTCCTCTTACTCACATTAAGACAACTTAATGAGATAGTGAAAGAAAATAAACAGATTGAAATTGAATACTCATTGGAAACTTGTAGAATCAAATAATTATCTTCTTTTTGAAAAAGGTATCTTTATAATATGTCAGTGTAAGTTCCTACTATTTAATTAAACAATCAAATAAAATGACCATTGGACATTGAACTTTAATAAACTGCTCATAATTAGTACACAAACATGTTAGGAAAGTAAACTAGTGCAAAATGGCATAGTTTTAATACACTACCTTAGAAATAATCGAGTTTAAAATGAATGAATGAATGAATGAAGGAAGGAAAGAACAAAATATTCTCACATTTAATTAATTCAGGAAGTTTCTTGAAATTCACTGGAATTGCAGTATAATGTATGTATAAAACTGTCGAGCTTTCATTGAGATTCGTAACCTGAAGTATGTTTAAAATGTTCAACTATTGGAGAAAGCAGGTAGAAAAATGTAGTTGGTCTTGATGACGATATGTTCTAAATGCAAATGAAATAGCCAATAAAAATGGAGTAGTAAAATCTGCCCGTGGATGCTGGTAATATGAAATCATAAGTTGATTATTTGTTCTACATTCAGATGAGTTTGTAATTGACTCATAAAACCCCGATCGATTTTATAAAGTTGCATTACTGTTAGCTAATTCAGCACAAATTATATCAAGATACAAATTTTTTCATCAGTAAGCGCTTATTTGTCATCAGGTGATGAGCTCAACACAAACTATTAAAATGATCACCTGGTGTTTAGGTAACCTAAATGTGACTAATTATCTGTTGAGAATCTGTGATGGAGCTCAGTTATCCCCCATGATATTTGTTCTTTTACTGAAATATTGGAAAGTTCTGTGTAGATCCTTTTAGCTGAAACAGAATTTCCTCCAACCAATGTCAGTCTATAATGAATATCAACCTGAAATCTTTAAACACATCTCTAAAATGCCTGCAAAATCAAATTACTCTAGTTCTCAATAGTAACTTGCTTCGAAATGAGATTTCCTGAAGCTCTAATGGATGCGTGACCAGTGGAGCACGCTAGGTTGGGTGTGAGGACAGGAACTGAATGATGGTGCTAGACGGAGGTCGCGCTATATCGTGAGCCGACAAAAGTAGGGAATGTGGACCATTGGATTTAGGTCTAGCGGCTAAATGGTAACATGCTAACAGTGAAACCCGAAGGTCCTTGGTTAGACTCCCGGAGAAGTCACAGACGCACACCTCTGTGGAGTCTCATAGTGGAACTAATGGCTGCACGTGAACGCACCCTGCAGGCTCTGAGTACAATGAAGAGCGAGCGCAACTTAAAAATAGACTGACGAAAAGTCTGCGCAACGATCGTGAACAGTGGTGGGCAGTGAAGGCTAAAGAGATGGAAAAGGCAGCGGCGATCGGTAACAGTAGACAGTTATTTAGACTTATTAAGGAGACTGGGGGGAAATGGTCAACAACAGTTAGTGAGGCTATAGCGGAGAAGGACGGATCTGCGATTCACTCGCAGGGGAGACGACTGGACGATGGGCAGAACACTTCGAGGAACAGTTTAACTGGCCTCCAGCCACCATTGCGCTGCCCGCTATCCAGTCGGACCCTGAATGGGACATAGAGACAGGCCCCCCAACACTAGAAGAAGTTGAGAAAGCGGTAGGTAGCCTGAAACGGGGAAGGGCAGCAGGACCAGACGGACTACCTGCTGAGGTATACAAGAATGGTGGTAGAGAGCTCTTAGTCAGGTTAACGGAAGTGTTAGCCAGTATATGGGAATCAAATACGATCCCCTCCGACTGGTCTAAGTCACTCATCATCCCAGTCTTCAAGAAAGGCGAGAAGTCCTCTTGTGATAACCACAGAGGAATCAGCCTGACGAACATAGTGTCTAAGATCCTAAGTTCTATAATTCTCCGACGCCTGAGTGGAGCTCGGGAACAGCAAGCCCGAGAAAACCAGGCAGGCTTTAGACCTGGCCGTAGGTGTATCGACCAAATATTCACACTGCGCCAGGTCCTGGAACATAGGCATGCTTACAGACGCCCGACAATAGCTGTATTTCTCGACCTGAAGGCGGCATTTGACTCCGTTGATCGAGAAGTCTTATGGCAATGTCTGTCACTGAAAGGCGTGCCTAGTAAGTACATCACCTTATTGAAAGCTCTCTACTCGAACACTTGTGGGCATGTTAGAGCCTATGGTGAGTTGTCCAGGGAGCTATACTCATCAAGTGGTGTCCGTCAAGGATGCCCACTATCCCCATTCTTATTTAATTTTATCATAGATATTCTTATGGAGGTTTCCCTCTCGTCACCTAATTACACAGACGTTGACCCAATCACAGGTGAATTTTCTTTAGATCTAGAATATGCAGATGACATAGTCCTGTTAGGTGAAGACGCTGACAAGATGCAGAGTCTTCTGAACACTTTGAGTGGGAATTTGAGAATGTTTGGGATGCGATTTTCACCACCCAAATGCAAATTTTTGCTCCAGGACTGGTCTTCAGCGGTACCGCGGTTAACAATAGAGAGTGAAGTGGTTGAGTGTGTTGACCACTTCACTTACCTGGGAAGTAGGATCAACCCTGGTGGGTTAGTTGCCGATGAGATTTCTGCACGGATACAAAAGGCTCGATTGGCTTTTGCCAATTTGCGCCACCTATGGCGCCGCCGTGATATTCGTTTGTCTATTAAGGGTCGCGTGTACTGCACAGCAGTCCGCTCTGTTCTACTGTATGGCTGTGAAACATGGCCATTGAAAGTGGAAGATATAAAAAGGCTTCAGGTGTTTGACCACCGTTGCCTTCGTAGTATAGGACGTATTCCGTGGTGTCACCATGTGAGTAATGCAGAAGTTAGGTGTAGAGTTTTAGAGAGAAGAGGTAAGTCAGTTGACGAGGTTGTGAACCTTCATCGACTGAGATGGTTGGGACACGTACTACGTATGCCTAGTCACCGATTGCCTCGTCACACAATGTTGGCTGAGGTGGGTCCAGGCTGGAAAAAGGCCCGAGGTGGCCAGACTAAAACATGGCACCAATGTATGAAGTCTCTGACTGTTGGTTTAAGCCATGTAGGACGATGCAGACTAGGTGGTTGGGGTCCGGGGACAAGAGGAACCAGTGGTTGGAGACCCTAGGTGATATGGCTCAGAACCGAAGTCAGTGGCGCAGATGTATACACACATTATCCTCATCTTAACAACGCTATACCGAATCTCACCATTTTGTCACTCCTCTTTCCTTTCTTCTCTTCTTTATATTTCTTTTGACTGCATTCACTTATCTTCATCCTTCACCTCACTACCTTTTACTTGATGTGCTGATATGAGGTGTGGCAACTCGGACCGTTACGCAGTAATGCCTGGTCCTATGTTGATAATGATGAATGATGATGATAGTGGGACAGCACAGCCGCAAAGTGCTCTCAGGTCTTCAGTGATTCCCAAATTAATGTCAATGCATGATGAATATCAACCTGAAACGAAAATTCCTTAGTGATTTGATGTACTGTAGCCCAGTGAACAAAAGAATAGTCTTTTCAATAACTTTCTACTTTAGTTGTATAGCGACGTATCCATGTTGGCTATGCAAATAACAATCGTATATGAGATTTTGTACCAAAGTCAGTCGGAAAAGAGAAACATTCTATGATTTCTCTTCAAAATATTGAAGCATAATTCAATAGGAAGTGAAATAAAATTGAAGACAGTGGAATTTCTTGTGTGCAATCACGTAACAAGATTGAAAAAAGGATAGTCAGGTAAAATCGATAGATTAGATCTCACAAGTTTACGGGGATAAAAGTGCAAGAGTCTGATAAAATTTCATTTTACAAGGAAGAGGTGATAGCATATGTCCAAGTGGTTTGGAAGTATACAATTCAAATGGCTGATGCGAAATGGTGCTTTAGAATATATCTATTCTGGAGTTGACCATAATAGTGGTAATGGATTCAGCTGCATCATTTGTACGCAACCTTCAGACTGTATAAAACAAATAACCGTAAAATGTTTTTTTGTACCAAAAGCACTTTGCCTTCAGAAGGAGGAGAATTAATAGATAAACAGGCGTGTAATGATGTCTGTCGTGTAACCAACAGTTAATACATTTTAGTATCCATTTTAATTACATGTAAACCCATTAGAAGTATGCCTACATTTCATCTCAAAATTTCACACTTTCAATACTCCACCCTTATCAAGATTAGCTGATTAAGCATATACTGACTCTGAGTAGTTGTCTTTCAATGCTATGAATAAATCTTTGATAAAGATACTGGTTATTTATTGTATAAAGTTGGGTAATTATCGTTAGGTATTGCTTTAAATGATATTTAACAACTACATTCTTTGAAAATTTGCCATTTAAGTATGACAAGTCGATCGGTTTTAAATGAATCGGTGTTAAATAGCTTAAACAGATACACTATATCAATAGTCAATTGTATACGGTAGTAAACAATGTCAGAATAAATGCAGACTTCGAAGAAAGGGAAAATAACATGTTATAGCATGTATTTGATAGACAGTCAACATAATAGGCAGATTGATGAAACTTCGATGACAGATAGAAGAAGAAGAAGATGAAGAAGTAGAAGAAGTAGAATGTCATTTTAATCGTAAAATGTTCATCGGACAAAATGATGAAAACACTACCAAGCTAAAAGTCATATCAATAATAAATGAAATAACCGATATTTCTAGCTTATGCTAGTAAGTGATTGATTCTAAAGTGGATTTCACTAGGAGTATGCACAAATGAGGAGTTTCATGGGACGAAACACCTATTCAACGCTTCCAGCTTTAGCATATACTTCTCCGATCCGTACTGATCCGCAATATATATATATATATATATATATATATATATATATATATATATATATATATATTTATATGACTTGTATTTGTACTTATTTTCTCCTTACAGGTTAACCTGAAGTGTGATTTACTTGTCATGAGGAATAGAAATGAGGTTAACACAGAAATGGTCGCCTATCATATGAAAGTGAGTGAATATTTATTTATTTAAGCGTATTCACACCGATTAGTTCACATGATGTATAAATCGTATGTGAAAGAATATCGAAGGCAAACTTAGGCAGTGAAATCCTATTTTTGTGTGTTTAGATACGTCACAGAGAAACTGTATTATTTACTGAATAACGTTTCGGATATATGGACAATGAATTATGTCCGAAAAGTTATCCAGTAAACAATACCGTTTAGATGCGTGACACATCTAATAAATAAACTAAATGGCACTGTAGTTGAAGCCCGGCGGAGTAAGCCTCTGGATATTCACCTGAAGACATCTGAGCTCTTCATAAATATTTTAGTTATCGATTTAATTCACAGAATTTATGACTCGACAGAACAGTTGACCCTAAACTGATGCAATCCATAGGAATGCATTTTTGCTTTTCATGAATACTTGCCTTTCTTAGCACATTATGTACCTAAATGTTTTGGGTTTTCATCGACAGACTGTAGTTAGTGTTGGGTGCTGAGGACTGAACAGCTGAATCGGTTACCCCTGGTGACCAATTGGTCTACCCAATCCAGTCCTGGAGAAAGTCAGTCATAGTTTTAATAGACTAGTTGCTGGGTCTCTGACTTCGTCACTGAGTAACACAGGTTCTAGTTCCCGAAGTAACATTATTCTCTTCATGGTTGCAGATACATGCTGCTGGTGTGTTCCAACAAGAAAGAATTTAGGTTGAGTAGGGCTTTCTGCTGACTGATTGCGACCACCTAACACCAAAATATTTGACTTTCTTATTTATAATATGCTTGAACAGTTTAATATGAAACATTTAAGGTGATGCTATAAGAATTAAGTTATCAAACTAGATGATACACCTGTCAGGATCCACAAATGGTATATGAATGTGAAAGACGATTAAAATGTAGGTTTCAGTTGATCAGTAGGCTTGTATTCCAATGCAGTTGAAACCTTCGTCCATCTGAAAATATGCATACACTTAAGCCTTGTATGATACCACCCAGAAATCAATTACTACAGTTGTTATGTCTGCTTCTACTATTGTGACAATGGATACAAAAATACGGGATATCATGTCTTATTAGAAATCACATTTCATGATGAAATTCTCTGATATTGTGTGTATGATATGAAATGTTTACACAATAGGGTGTCAGTTTCTTGTGCGCCCTATTACTAATATGTTTACTTTGCTGGTTTCAACTAGAGGTTACCTAAGCATCTGTTGTCGATGATTTTCTGATATAAATCTATACAGCAATACAAATCTTAACTCTTCCCATACTATGTCAATAAAGTGAGTATACTATAAGTATATATGGAAAAATATTTTAAATATGAGTAGGTTAAGTAGATAACAATCACAAACAATAGCGACCTCCTCGACTAAGTCTTCTAACATCTTCCAGTCATAATTCCCCACAACTGTCCTTTCACTCTCTCAATCTGGAATAGTCACAGCAAATAAACTGATCAGCGATATACCACATGATAAACTGGACCGCATTCATGATTAATAATAACAATAATGATCGCTTTGTTCCAAACAATATGAATGATAGTATGGAATTTTCAGCATGTAATTTTTCAACAAATTCACTCCCAGAACAATACTTTCAGACGAAATGATTATCACATCTGCATGATGTTAATAATAACAGTATTCAAGGCAATAATGTGAAATAATCAGTTGGTTCTAGATGGGTATCCGGTCCATAATGAAGAATCAACAGAAATTCAAGCATAATTTTGGTGATGGTGATTCATTCAGACGGTACAAAATCTGCAAATCAAGTTAAGCATCTGATGGATAGAAATATGGTGTGCTCTTGTGCACTGAAAAGTCCATTTCCATATAACGTAACACTTTTTCTGTGCTTTGTTATTGACTCGAGAAATGGAGAGTTGGAGACAGTTTAAAAATGTGGAAGAGTAAATGATACCTTTAAAAGACATATTTAAACGATTAAAACAAATTGAAAGGAAGGAATCTGATGAGAAATGTTTGGTGGATAAATTTGGTAGCCCAGGGTTCCCTAGGGATCTCTGAGCATTCACGCATTTTGGTTGACCTCAGCATTTCATGTGGCTAAAATTCAGAAACTCAGCATAAAGAAGATAATCACGATTTATATGTGTCGCCTGTAGAACAGTTTAGTGCTCATAATTTAGTGTTTCTTAGAAGTTTTGACAAGAATGAACTACTGACGGTTTTACACTGTTGTTGGGCAGTGCCATCACTCACTAAACAGAATTTCTGGGGTAAAATGAAAGTAACCAGAACTATTTGCTACACTAATATTCACTTCACGGCCTTCTTCTTCCAAAGTTTTCGAAATAATTGAAGAAGATTCAACATCAAACTTGATAGTGCCATCAACAAAATAAAATAAATTTAGTTGACAATTTGACCCAAAACTTGATAGCTGGAGAAAGTTGATATGAATGGTTCACAGGTTATCAAATACCAGCATCTTCGCAGTATTACTCAAGCATGATGGAATCACCAAGTAAGAAATGTCAGTTAAGCGGAGAGTACTAGTCAAGAAATAATTGTAAGCCTTCATTGACTCAGGTGGCTTGGACATGTATTGCGCATCAAGAATCACTACCTACCTCTGCACGTAATGCCAGCCGAGTTGGATCGGGTTGAAATAAGGTTAAAGAGGACCAGATCAAGATGTAACACAGGTTGATCAAGTCTCTGCCGGTTTGAGTTATGTGGAGAGATGTAGATTTCCTGCTATGGGTCCTCAAGTCAACTGGAATCAGTGGTTAATGGCATGGCTAAAAATTGGTAACAATGGTGTGGATGTATTCATTCTTCGATGCCTTCGAATGTTCGAACATTTTTACTAACCTTGATTTTAAAATTCGTTTTCCGTTAGAACACATTTGTATACTTTCATATCACTTATACTTTACATGCTGCTGTGAAGTATGATAAATTGGATCCATGCACTTCTGTGATGATGATGATGAAGAAATAGATATAAGTTTACTTAGTGCTCATCAATACGTATTTATTCCTACTCAATCTTATTATCGAATAAACTAAACAGCCTTTTAAGCCTATAGATACTTGAAAAATTCCTTTAATTTGTCTTTTATGCATGATCAGAGTATGCAGTTGGTTTCATCAGAGTAACAGGAAAACCTTTTCAATTTTATACATTAGGTTTCACAAGATGAGGTTACAGAATTAGCCAATAGCAAAGCTAGATGCCTAACCGAACTTCATCCGGACTTCAACAAAATAACTTTCCTCACAAGAAGTGTGCAAGAAAAGGATTCCACAGAGGTAGGTCCATTTACTTTCAACTCTGTTAAGATTGCATTTTAAAAAGCCATGAGATGAAATAAAATGTTCATTATTATGACATCACGTGAGTATTCACCGTGGACTGACATAAGTTCATATGATGACCGCGGGAACTGAAGGTCCTGGATTCGATCTCTCGTCAAGTCATGGGTACGCACTGCTCAGGAGTCCCTTGATAGGACGAAACAGCTATCCAGTGCTCCCACGTTTCCAATATGCATAAGCATATACTGAGTGATGAGTGACGGTGAAATCAAAATCTAGGCAGCAGCAGGACTCAAACTAGCAACCGTCAGGTTTCCTGCCCGGTACTTTACTAACAAGACCTAAGCTGCTGGTTTGATTCCCTCCATAACCCATTTTTTCATTCCACCTCCAATCAACACCCTGTATCAGTACACGTCTAGCAAATCATGACTATCTCAGAGAGTCAAGTGGGATACAAATATGTTTCAAACCCAGTGTAAACTCATACTTCCAGTTGAAAAACCTTTATTTAAGTTAGAACATAGTAGAGCTGAACAAAATGAGTAACTAAAATTCACTCAACACACACAGTTCAGTTCCTCAATAATACAGCAATTATTGTCAATTTTGTATTACGAAGCTGAATTAAGCGGAGCCTACTAAGTAAATTCTAAGGTAGTATTCATCACTGACTGATATTATTTGGCAAATCATTGAAAACTGAGAAAGCTGGACAGCTGTTTCATCCTGGTTCGGGGTTCTTCAGCAACGGGCACCTGAAACCAGACTAGGGGTCACCCCTACAGCCATGAAGTCACGTGGCAAGTGGATTGTCATTCATTCCCGGTATAAGAATTCAATGATCCATATTTTCTTACTTCTATCAATTCGCGATATAGTGCGACCATTATCCAATACTATCGGTGTGTATTTGTCCTCATGCCTGGTGTGGTTAGTCCCCTAGATCAGGAGCCACCATTAGAACTTCGAGAAATACATCTCAAAGCAAGTATTTGAACTGCCTGATTCATCCAGATTTATTGGAAATGAGCTTGGTTCTTAGAATGAGAGCAGTGTTTATACAGCTTAACTGACAAACAAGATTTGCATTTCAAAGTGAAGGATTTCTAGCTACTTATTTTATATCACAGCGTTAATTCGTCAGTGAGAATGACGCAGATTATGTATGCCAACAAGAATGACAGTAAATAAAAGATGCTCAACATCAAACTCACTTTAAATATCATAATAAACCAATAAGTTTTAAGAAATGATGACAGAAATATCTTGTCAGAAATTCACGTTGAACTAGTTTAAAACACATTTAGAGGAAGACAGCAGATAAGTTTGTGTTTAAATATCCAGTGTGCAACCATCTGCGCTATGATCTTGCACTGTCTAGGCCTACAGATAGTGTCCAATTCCACTTGTTTATAAGGGGCTAAACTTTCGTCTATATCTGAGACAATTTCATGGATTATAATGGATTATAATTCAGCATCACTGTAAGGCTCTATTACTCTACATAATATTCACCCTTAATATCAATGGTTCTCCAAATGATAGCATTCCGTGATGAAAACCAACTTGAAATGAATAAATAAATCCCCATAAACCTCAGAATTGAGTTACTGTTGACTGCTTATTAGTTACTTGATGTGAGGTGAGATTTCCTGAAGTCCTATTGAGAAGTTATAACTGGTGGGGCGAACCAATTCAGATTTGAGGACAGAAACTCAGCGACGACGTTGGATGAACGTCACGTTACACCTCAAACTGACAGAAGTAGGAAAATGTGGACCATCTGATTGTGACTCAGTGACTGAAGGGTAATATGTCCTCCAAGGAGCCTGAAAGTCCCGTGGGACTGGCGGGTGCCTATTGCTCAAATCTCTCATACTGGGACGAGACAGGCATCCAGTGCTCCCAGATTTGCAATAGTTTTCTAACTGATGTTAATCCATGATGAATACCTCCAAATCAAATAGAAGTATGAGCAATAGTGCTGTTCACTGATTGAAAACAGCTTTCTGTTGACTTTTAACACTCGTTTATCTCTTGTGAAGATACTTGCTTGTGTTCAAGTGTACCTTTCTGAATCACAATGACAATTGAAATAAGCATCATAACTTTCATAATTATCGAATCGAATGGTACTCCAACCCGGTATTATTAAGAAGGAAGCCACATGTGACACAAAGTTTCTTAAAAGCCCATCCTCTTACAGGTGACTGGTTGTTTGATAAGGTACAATAAATGCCTGTAGACAAGAGGATTATCTTTGATTTACTAAAATAATGTGTACCAAATAAAAACTTACCGTCTTGACAAAATGCTAGTCTAATGACTTCCTTCTCTTTAAGTACTGAAACATACAATACCAATCAATTACAGATCCCAGTCAGTATGACAAAAGAAATGTAATGTAACCTATTTTTTGCCTACCTGTAATTCATCTACAATATTGTTTATGCTGAAGTTCAGTGTTACCTATCAAATTGTACAATTAATCTTCTTAAATATCTTATCACACCATAGGCTATAATGATTATGTTTGAAAATCTTGGTTTTATTACTCAATGGAATATTCATCGAACTACTTTGGCATGTTTTATTTTAACTGTGAAAAAAAATTATCGTACACCAACTTATCATAATTGGATGCATGCATTCACAGTTGGACATATGGCATATCTAGTATTGACTGTAGAATCACAATTGACAAATCAGTATTTGAATGAACTGGAACGGTTAGCATTATTTGTCGGTGCATTATGTCATGATATTGATCATCGTGGATTTAATAATAGTTATCAGGTTAGTATTATTATTATAATTATTACCTGGATGTGTAACTGAATAGAAAGAGTGATATTAGATACTTTGTCGTTTTTATGAACCCAAAATTCTATAATTTAAATAACATATCACACTAAGGTTTTGGTTACCTTCACTGAAAGTGTTGAATATTGATCACATAAGTCAAAGTCAGATTCTCTAAGGTATATTGAAGGTCTACAAGTAAGTAATTATTAACGTTCTTCTCTCTGACTAATTATATCAAGTGTACTATTGAATAAAGTACTTCATATTTCAATTGTGATAAAATTAAATTCTTAGTGAATGAAAAAGGAGTGATTTCACTTTCCAGGACTTCTGCATCTTCACTATATGCGCTACTATGTTTATAAATACACTCTACCAACTTTTTTAAATGATAACGTGTAATATAACCAATTCAGTTATTACAAGTTGTTACCGGTGATACAAAAGAGAACTAGTATAGGTCAGATACCTTATGTAAAACAATTTAACTTTAAAAATACCAGTTGGTAAGTTCACTCGTCAGAGATGCATCATTTTGAGCAGCAAAGTGAAATTCAAATACACGAGAAAACTAAATAAACTTTCTTGCTTTCAAAAGAAATTTCCAGCATTAAATAACAAAGATATGTCACCATTAAACAGAAATTTCTTGATAATTTCAAATATATATTCCTATATTTATTGTATTACACCTTTTGATGTCATAACAACAACAAACATAAATTTTATCGTGTGTTTTTCAAGATCTACTTATCTGAATAAGCCATTTTCAGATAAGGGGTAAAATTTATTTCCGATGTTAGATAGTTGGAGACAATCGACAGGAAGCCCTGAACCTAAGTTTTGTGCTTGTTGGCACTCGTCAGCAAGACGTATCTGCAACCTCAACGGAACTAATATTCTGCCTGAGATAGCTTCATGGTAAAGTCGTTGGTGCGTTTTCGAATCTCAGGCGGGACATCAGTTCCGTCGAGCTTGCAGATACGCCTTGCTGACGAGTGTCAAAAAGCATGCAACATAGATTCAGGGCTTCCTGTGGGTTACCCTCAACCAACTAACATCTACTAATGTGCACTGCGATGCTGAGCCTTCTAACTTGGTGGCTACATTACAAATATGATCGATAGGATTCGGTCTACACCCACGACTAGACAACATGAAATCGGTTGCACTCCCGTGACCAATCAATACAGAAAATTTAATGTCTATTAATGACCACTAACATATTCATAAATAAATTTGTTATTACAAAGTATTGCCTACATTGATGAAGCTTTTCTTTAGTACTAATGCTCAGAATCAACCGTTTATATCCATCAAATTCCAGCTCGTAATCTACAAATAAAAGACAAACAAATGAATGGAAAAGGATGTGTATAGTAAGACAACTACCTACAACTGGAAGAATACATGTGAGAACATATTGCCTAGACGCATGTACACAATTCCATATGAGTGAATAGACCGGTGTACAGAATAGGGAAATCTAGTTTTTAAACTTGTCTTTCATGCGTTCATGACTAATAAGACTTTAGCAGGTTAGAAGGATTTAGCTGGGGAGATCGAAAAGGTTCACAGAAAAACGTTACAAGACTTGATCTATAGACTTCGATTAATACTATATACTAAAGTCCAGACAACTGCATCAGTTATTCAGAGGTGACCACCTCGTATCCAGTCCAACAGGAAGTTGGTCGTGTCTTTAGTAGCTTAGTGGTTCAATCTCTGATTTCAGTACTGAGTGATGCAAGTTTTAACCATTGGTGCTACACCACTTTATTCATGGTTGCAGATATGCCTGAGTGATGAGTACCAACAATTGCCAAATTTAGGTCCAGAATGGCTTTGTATTAATGAAGGATAGAGGCTAGCAGTGAAATCCAGGAAGCGCGTTTCGTCTCATTTGAGACTCATCAACTGAATATACCTGCCTCCCAGTGAGCAGTATTGTCCCCACCAAGACTCCAACCCGGGACCAGTTGCTTCAAACACGAGAGCGTCATCTGCTAGGTCATCAAATCACGAAACCCACTTCTTGTGCGATGGATATAGTTTTTATGTTGCGGCTTGCATTATCTTCTCGTTGACTAGACCGAATTGATTTGTCTGTAATGGCATATAGGCTCCTGCGGGGATACCCTAATAGTGCCCGTATTTCAGTTTGATATTAATGGTGGATAGTAGCCAGCAATGGAATTCAGGACGCAAGTTCGTTCTGTGTGGAACTCCCCAGCAGGATGATTTCCCTCCCAGTGAGTGGCTTTTTTCCTACTAGGACTGGAAACCGAGAATGGCATTACGCTGACTGACTACCACCACGTAACACCACGTCCATACACTGTGAAGTTCAACAACAAGACCTTTGTTTGATGACAGTATGTTCCATTGCATCCTTCATCTCCAAATTTAGGTCCGTCAACTTTGATATGAATCGCTGCCTTCAAAAATCCCTTACAAGTTTCATAAATCGAATTGGATTAAAATTATTTATTCCTCAGTATTTTACTAGAAATTTCTAACCCGTTCCGTATCGCATTGTAATAAATTGTAGCTAGAACGGTTAAATAGATATTTCGAAAGGCGTGGAACTCTCTAGAGGAGTTATGAATTATCCTAAACCATTCCGAAAGTCCAACTCTTATTTCAGTGACATCCTTCAAGATGAATATCTCAAAGTTGCCATGAGAAACCGTGACCAGTGAGACTTGCCAAGTCCTAAATGAAGCAGGTGACAACTCATGAACTTGAATGATAGTTGAGCTATATCACGAATTGACAGAAGCAGAAAAATGTAGACCATCGGAGTCTGACCCAGTGGCTGAATGGTAATGCGCTCGCTGTGGGACTCGAAATTCCTGAGTTTAACCTCTGGTGGTGTCTTGGGTTCGCTCTACCAACCATTTTAATACCAAGACAAAACATTTGCCTCAGTGCACTTAGGTTTTTGACAGCTCATTAACTGATGTCAAACTCTGATGAATACTACGCTGAAATAACTTTTTAAAAGTCCCCACAAACTTCAAACTAAATTACAATATTACAGTGTCCAGAGATAATAATTAATCAGGATGATTACAACAGTAGCTAAAGAAAAATAATAATTACACGGCGAATTCGTGAAATTTTAAATTATATCTAGAGGTTTGTAGACATTTATTAATTGATATTAGTTTGGAATTCATCATGGGCTGACATCGGTTGAAAGAACACTGGAAACCTGGGAATACTGAAGAGTATGGGACTCCCCAGCAGTGCGCACCTGCGACCGCGGCAGGGATCGAACCCAGGACCTTCAGGTTTCGTAGCCAGTAGGTTATCATTGAGCCACTGGGTTGGAATCCAACAGTTCACATTTCCTACTTCTGTCACTTCACTATATAGTGCGACCTACATCCAGTGTCATCGATGAGTAACTGTCCACATGTTCGATTTGGTTGATGTCGGTCCATGATGAATTCCAACCTAAAATCAATTAATAAATCTCCACAAACCTCTAGATGGAATTAATCCGGAGAGCATTAATAATTAGCTTCGAGAACTAATTCCCGAAGTTCCAATGAGAAGTCGTGACCAGTGGAATCAACCAAGTTGAACATTAGGACAGTTAATCAACGACTAGATTGGGTGTAGGTCGCACTATATCGTGAAGTAACAGAAGTAGGAAATGTAAGTCGTTGAGTAAGGAGTAATGTAATCTTAGCATAGATTAGTTATACACATGACCAAGATGAAGAAAGAGGCTGGACAAATCTCTTCTGAACGCGCAAGCTTAAGATGTTAAAGTGGATTCGAATGGATTCTAATTTAAATCAAAGGTGAACTAGTAGAGATTAGAAACCATCCTGTTAGCAAGTTTAAAAGCAATGTTAATAACAACTTGGTAACCAGTATATCAGGTAGATAAGAGTATAGAGCTTCGTATCGATCTTATCTGTTTTTGCTTAACCATGATGGATGGCGTTCAAAGACCCAACGTCGAACCTGCCGAACCTTACACTTGGTGTAAATTACTTTACAACATCAGCTGAATTGGTCAGTACAATACAGAGAGAGGAGGTAAAGTCATGTAGTCTGTCTTTGATTTGCAAAGTTAATATCAGTCGACTGTCGAATGTATAAGATAACTTTGCTACATTAAATAACCTTCTTCTAGTATTCCTTATATCTGCTATGTGGCAATCTCGCCGAATGACTTCACCCAAAACCTGTAGTTTCAAGAATGGGGATTTCTCAGAATATCTTTTTTTTATAATCTTCATGTTAAATGAATCCATATTTTCATGTATATATTTTATTGTCATCGTACGGACGAAGCATTCTCAAATTTGAAGAAGGAGGAAGATGCCAAAATTATAGTAGATGCATTTAACAGCAGCAGTTCAGTGATCTTCTTTGCTATTGAGACAGAAAGCGGTAGTAATATTAGTTTATTAAATGCTTTATTGATAAGGATAATAAATGAAACTGTATAAAAAAGAATTTACCAGAAACCAAAGTAATAAGGTGTATATACTCACTTTTTAACTTTCATATGTTTGCAGTACAAATGGAATTCAGTAAAATCTTTAGCTAACAAGGCAAGAGTTTTTTTCTCAGACAACACTTTCAATAAGAAACTCAAGATTATCCGTTATCTACTCAGAAGTTCTGGATATCTCAAGAATTTTCTAGCTAGTTTACTAGAGTTATCGGAAACTAGCTGCCATTTATGTTTATACCTGCACACCTTTTCTTTATTGGACTACTGTGATTTTTCGACCTAGTTTTCCTGCTCTTCTTCACCTAAGTGTAACTGGAAAGAAAGGAGCTCTGCTGGTTCCATCTGTTCACTTTTCAAGGAAAAATGTTTAATTCTTAGGGCTACACATAACTAGTAGCCTTAGTAGCCTGCAGTTATCACAACTAAATAGACAGGAATGTAATGTTGACCTTCACTCAACACTTCATTTGATATTTCACTTCTCGTTATTTACATAAAGTTCATTATGTCTCATTAGACGATACTGCACATTATGATAGGGAAATCACAAACATCATGTCAACAACTTTGTCTTAGTAGTACTTTGCTTCAGACAAGCCACAGCAGATACTACGAGTTAGCCTTTATATAACCTAAAAGGTGCATAAATGTATGGTGGGAGAAACTTACTAATGACCGTTTAGATAGAAATTTATGAATTCTGTTCTTAAACGTAATAATTATTCTCTAATTATTCCTTGCTTTCCTTTCATTTTCTGCATTTGGTAATTATTCTATCTATAAGCTACGAGTAGTAGCAGGTGAGGAAACCTGAAGAAGACAATAATGGCACGTAATAGTTGGTAGTTATTTGAACTTACTAAGGAAGCTGTTGCTAAACAGTCGACGACTGATGAGACTACAGCAAATAAAAATTGGTCTGCTATTCACTATCCGAGCAAAACGACCCTAATAATTAGTAGGACACTTCGAAGGATAGTTCAACTGGTCCATAGCTACTTTCTTACTGCCTGCTATCCAGTTACAGCATGAATGAAATATTGATATAGGGACTCCAACTCTTACAGGATCTGAGGGGGCTGCAATTAGGTGGGAATATGGAAAAGCATCAGGTCCTGATGGACTACTAACAGGAGTATTTCTAAATAGTTACCCAGGCTTGTTGGTTAAACTTGGGAGTTTCGCAAGCCAGTCAGTTTCCCCCATGATTTGATTAGCCTTAATTCCTTGTTATCCAAGTCCTCAAGATTGGTTGTAAATTCTATTCAGGCTACCACTGAGGAAATGGCTTGATGGACATTGTATCTTAGGGTCCAATTCTTATAACCGCCTGACACATGAATAACCTCTGGCAAGAGAAAACCCTTGTTGTGGTGTTAAAGTTTAAAGTAAGCTATAAAATGAAAAGTTTAGATCGAACGCTGCCCGTCAAGAATATCTATATTTTCTACATTTATATTTACCACTCTCAGAGAATTAAATATGGAAGTCTCTATCTCCTCTTCCAACTACATAGTTACTGATCTCATCTCAGTTAACTTATTGGTCATTAAGCAAATGACATAGTCCAGTCAGTTGGAGACGCCAGCGAGATACAGAGCCATTTGGACACTTAAAGCCTTATTTTCGGATAATGGGTTAATGGCCAACGAAATATATCAGCTCCAATGCAAGAGACTGGTTTGGCTTTGGCAATTTTGGAGAATTATTACACCTGTGAAATATTCACTAGGTTACTAAGAGCCTTTTTTATATAGCTGTAGAACATGAAGGAAATATAAAGGCACTAGGTGTTCAACTATTCAAACCTATGGTGTGTTCACTATGCGTTGGTTAGACGTATAGTCTAAGGTAAAGAAGGTAAGTAGTTGATGAGACTGTAAGCCTTTATCAGTTGAGATGACTGGGATATGTGTTATGCATGTTTAGTCGCAGATTAATTGATTGAGCTGTGTTGGTTGAAAAAGGGTTAGGTTGGGTGGAAGTTATCGATGGTTAGAATAAAACATGATATCAACCCTGACTAGTGGTCTGAGACGAATAAGAAGGAGTAGACCTCCTTGTTATGGTCGCCATGACTGCCGAAATCAACAGTGACATGGCTCAGAATCGATCACAGTTGTGCATACGCATCAACGCCATATCGTTATTGCAGCCGTTGCATTATATTTCCTTATTTTCTCTACTCGGTCTTCATTACTTCACACGGCTTCCTAAGATTTCTGATTAAATTCCTTCCATTTCTTTGTGTTTCATCCTGTTGCCTTGTGCCTTGACATGAAGTGTGGCCAGCTAGATTATCACATACGTCTGATACTGCGACTACCCGACTAAGTGGAAATCTATGCTAGTAGTTTGTCTTTTAGTAGTACAACGTAGGTTTATCAAATATTATTTACTGCTTGGATAACTAGATTTTGATGTCTGTGATATCAGCAATAATTGATAGATTTATACAGACTACTGAGAGAACATCAGTCCAAGAAAATTGTGTATTTCCTTCAAGCAAGTACATAGTCAGTTACTTTCAAGACTTTCTACCGATTGACTTCAAGTAACCAATAACAAATAAACCATGTTACAAAATGTTCTGTTAAATTTAAGGGAAAAATCTGAGCACTCTGTTGATAGATTTCATTCAACATGAAGGCTTGTAGATCTGAGTTCGAATCGATTCAAGATTAACTCAGCAACCGCATCTACACTTAAACAGTAGGCAGTCAACCACACCTATTTTGTAAGGACTAATGACATTACCTATCTGTCGAAATATTAGTGCGTGGAATGGAGTTCGAATCCGTGACCGGTAGCTTGAAAGTCTGATACATAAGCCAATGAGCTACCATGTAGACACTTTGAAAACACATTAAAACCCATCATTTCATTTTTGTTTTTCATATTATTGAACATCCAGACGTTTTATACATTATGACTTACAGTTTGCTGTCGTAAATTGGACCGAATCGATCGGTCTCTATTGGTATATGAGTTGCTATGTGGATGCCTTGATATTGTCAGTGTTTTCAGGCATCGTCTCAGAAAGTTTCCGTTCACTTCATCTGATGTGAGACAAAATATTTTCAATAAATGATATGGAATTTATTTAGGACAATAATTAGAGGACATAAAGCTGTTCTGCATGAGCTCCTGTGATATTCCGAATTCTTACAATCGACTCACTGCCTAAGTTAATGCATTGAGAGGACAACAAATCTGTTAGAATATAATGAATTTATTTCAAGTCATCTTCTTTTCATCTGTAGAACATTGAGGGATATATGCAGATAGCTGCGGATATCCAGCTTACCTACCTTAATAACTTTGATGAAAATAATTGTGAAAATCGAACAAATTGAGGAAGCTGGATAGCAATGAATGATTGAGTCTAAACTCAAAATCATTCTATGTTGATATCATTTTGCTACGTAAGACAAGTAGAAAAATGGAATTGACAAGACTGTACAAATGTATGTGATAAGTTAATAATGGAATACTGAACAGTGAACGTGGCTTAAGGTTGAATCGGTTTCGACCAGGTGATAAAACTGTTACGAAGTCAATCATAAGAGCAGGATGAAAATCTGAAAAATAAAATGTAAGAAATTTTCAACGTTTTACACTGAATCAGTAACCAAATTATTGGTTACTGGATAAGTTTGAGGCTAACAATCATTGAAGGTGAAATAAAAATCACGACCATGACAGAATTCGAACCACCCATCACCAGGTTTCCAGACTGTTCTGCTACCAGCTGAACTACAAGGCCCATCTGGTAACCAGATTTTTATTTTACCTCGATCACCAAAGATTTGCCCGTCTACCATGTGAATTTGTGGTGCATTACTATCACTTGATCGTATTCTCACTGGTGGCTCAGTCAGGTTTTCTCATTCCACTCTAAATCTACTTGAATTAAGCAGACGGAGCATAATATTCATTATCAGTTCAGCTGTCTTAGCCGTGACAGACTTGTATTGATACCCAGTATCAATCACACCTATTAATTAAGTGTGCGGTAGTAACATGCTTTCACGAATATAATCAGCTTTTTGTTTACTGGAACCTTTCACTTCAATCGAGAAAAAAAGATTTTCGTAGACATGGTGTGTTTTTTTTTTTTGCTTAAAAATAAGTTTATTCACGTTTTCTCAAATCCTAATACAATGAGGGTGTGGTTCTTCTTTTCCTAAACTATTCAAAATAAAGGTCTATTGAAGTGTGAACCTATATTGACTTATTTGCTTTACTCATCAAACAGACTGTAAGTGGAAATATCGCTGACCTTAATAACAAAAAATACTTACATATCAGCCTAAATTGAAAAAATTAAAGAGGAATATTGACTGTTTCTAGGTCAGATATGTTATATTTACTTTTCTCAGGTAAACACTGAAAATTATTTCAGTAGAAGACAGATTGACACTGAAATTTTGATGAGTTCTGTTCAAAATGAATCAATGAAGTAAATTCACTAGTAGAATTTAGTTCATTGAGGTCACACCAGAAGATGTTGAGTATCTATCCTACTTTTTTCAAACGGGGAAGTACTATGTATAATTGTTTTTATATCATACCATCGTTAATTGGACCGAAATGATCGGTCTCTATTGGTATATAGGCTCCTGTGCGGATGCCTTGATATTACCACTGCTAGCAACTATCCATCGAAAGTACTATGTGATTTAGAAGTAGTATTCATCATGGACTGACATTAGCCGTGACCTGTGGGGTCAACCAGTCGGAAGTGATGTGGATGCTAACTGAAGACCTTGGGTGATAGTCGCGCTATATCGTGAATTGACAGAAGTTGGAAATTGTGAACCACTGGAAACCTACCCAGTAGCTGAATGGTTAACGCGTTCGCCGTGGAACCTGGAGGTCCTGAGTTCGACCTCTAGCCGGGTCGTGGGTGCGCACTGCTGAGGACGAAACAGCTGTCCAGTGCTCCCAGATTTTCAATGGTTCGCCAACTGATGTCAGTCCATGATGAATACTACTTCTAAATTAAAAATCCCCATTCATCTCAAAAATACATTACTATGTGATTATAAAGTGAAAATAGAGTGATCGAACTATATTTTGATGCTGAATGGTGATTAGAGGTAAAATAAAAATGTCGGCCACAGCAAGATTAGAACCAGCGAGCTTCGAGACGCAAGTTCTAGAACTTATATTCACTTCAATCACCCAAAATTTCTCCCTTCACTCGTCATCATCCGCGACTATCCCAGTTAGTTAAACTGATAAAGAACTATATTTATCTACTTCTTTCATTATAATAACTTGTATTTGCGTGAAGCATAATTATGTACGAAGTTGCCGTAGGGATTCTGTCTTATGATAATGCGGTTGGTTAGACATTATCTGCATGGTTTCCTGCCAACCAACATACATCCACCAAAGTGCTTTGCGATGGTGAGGCCGCTAGCTTGGTGGCAACACGTCAAAATGGACGCTAGAATTCGACCAGCACTCAGGACTAGACAAGATGAAACTGGTTGCTCTCCATTGACTAATCAATGTAAAGTATACATTGTTTTATGTGCCTTTTTGTTGTGAGATGAAAACTACTACCACAGTAAAATAATATGATGACAGTTTGATGAAATAACTTTCGTGTGTGGTCAAAAGTAGCAGTCAGGATACACACCTTCCAATACATCCATTTCGATACGACCTTTCAATACTGATAAGCTTATAACAACGAAATCAAACTAAAGAAATATTTCATACTATTCTTCCTTTTTACGAATTTGAATAAAACAAGAAGAACAATAATAGAAGAATTAGTATGCATGTCTTTTATGGATCCTTCTCATCTAACGGACAAAGGCAATGGTGTTATCATAATGAACAGAGATAAATAAGTGAACAAGATAGTGTCAATCATCGACGATTCATCAACATTTCTAGCTGATCGCACAAAGAAAGACATGACAGATTCAACAGGAAGACGAATAACAAGGAATTTGAAAGAACTGCTGAAGAGGAAGTTAATAGGCGTAGCCACCTAAATGAGCTTAAGCCTGATGGATCTCGGTCACCAAATTTGTATGACCTGTCTATCAGTGGTCAGATCATCATTTTACAAGATTCCCCTATGGCTGACAAAACATTTAGAACCCATATGCTCAAAACTGGGAGCTTACAGTCTGAAAGATACCTGAGGGATCTGAATATCTCTGGGAAATTCACGGTTTCTTCTGATGTAACAACCTTATTCACAAAGATACCATTGGAAAAGGCGTAAAAATTATATTTCAATATCTAGGACTATTTCTACTCCCAAAGTATGAATTCAAACAGTTTCTGTTGATATGTACAAAGAATGTTCAGTTACAATTCAATAACACCGTATACCGTTAAGTCGATTGAGTTGCTATGAAAAGCCTCCTAAGCCCGATCCTCGCTGATATTTTCATGGGAGTTTAGGACAGACGAAACTAAAGTATGCAACTGATCAAACAGCATTCTGAGTAAGATATATTGAAGATACATTTATTGTATGAAATAATGGCAAACATCCCTCTCAGTTAGTGAATATTCTTAATGAAACGCACCCCAGTATAACATTCACATTGGGAACTGAACATGACAACACCTTTTACTTCCTAAACGTCGGCCTACAGCGTCAAACAAATGGAAAGAATCATGGATACACCCGTCGGAAAGTAGAATGAACTTTGCTTAAACTTCACCAGCTTCTGCGCAATTAGTTACAAAGAGTATCTGGTAAGAACACTGTACGCGTAAGCTGTGCCCTGAAGAGAATATTGAGGAAGAACTGACCTTTGTCGAGGACCCTCTGCAAGGAAATGGTTAATCACAAAAGTTTATGGACAAATATGGTAGGACAGAAGAGAAAAGAACTGAGCGCAGTACAACTGACAAGAATCCCGCCAATCTACACCTTGCCTTCAAAGAGAATGAGATAGCCATAAGGATGAGACATAGACTGAGCACTGCAATAAAAATCACCTATCCTGCCACCAAGTTAGTCTACGTTTATCAGACTAAATGGTCGCTGAGACAGTCCAAAGTGGACATATTCTCAACTCATGTCACCTCCAATTGTATTTACTAATGCATATGTAAGTGCCAAAGCACATACATCGTAAGAACAAAAAGAAATGTTCTTGTCCGCATTGCTAAACTTATCCCCAAGAATTTGAGTCTTAAGGGCCCCCAGGGTTTAAACAGTATAATCACCCCGTATTTGCCTGGGAGTGAACATAAAGTCGATGTATCAAGGCCATTCAAAGTGATCGATAAACAACGAAAACCCACACTTTTTTGCTGCTTGCTGAAGCAGTTGCAATTAAAAGATTCAAACCTAATCTATGTACTCAGATAGATACTGTTGTCAACCTAGCATTGCCTTGGTAATTTCAATCTCCTTAGTTTATAAGTACAAGATTTCATGACGCTTTGCACTTTATTTTCTGATCTATTTCAAAACTTACCCTCACTTCCTGAGTTGTATTCATCTTATTTCCTAGCATAATGATTGTTTACTACGTTTTACCTAACCATAGCGTCCTTTTAAATATTTTGTACAACCTTGTCCCACCTATATGGACATATATGCATAACTTTTTTCCTATTCTTCAGTGTACAACTATCAATGCAATAGGAATCATGAGAACTTAGTACTTTACATAAGTTATGTTCACATTTAGAGCTAAAGTTTATGGTCTGATATTTTGAAGAATTAAGCACAAGACCATTCACAGAGGATCATAGTCATTCATTTGGGAACAATCTGTCAAGTTATTAGTATATCTGATAGAATTAATGCTAGTTGAATATGGTAAGTCATGCAGAAAGAAAAAGAGAAGACTGAGAGAAAGGATGGGTATTTGGGTAACACCAGTCACAGTAAGCAATAAGGTGGGATGCTTCCCTCTGCTGTTTCCCTTCAGAGAAATAGGAATACAGTCAGCTGATTATCCAGGACTCAGTATGATTCTGAAGTATGATCTAAAAAGGTACACCTGATATACTTGGCATTTCTATCAAAATTACAAGCAGTATTGTTAACACAGAATGACTATGGCTTCTTCCTTTAAAGATATTCCATATCTATTGGTTTTTGACAAGTTCATATGATTAAGGATAGATAAATGATAGAAATTATCAGTCTGATGGCCTGTTTAAACTAACTCCAATAATACAGAGCTATTTATCTACTGGTTTCTCTCCACCTTTATTTAGCCTCAATGGAATGTGTTTTTGAGCATGATAAATTAAATTCATACATCGTCAGCTGACGAAAAGTACAATGAATAATCTCAACTATAATTACCTGGTTATGTTATACTTGAAAAAATATGATAGTATAATGTAAAAGTTTGATGACTGAATCTGGAAACACTTTGAGTTACTACTATAACTTTTAAAATGATTGACATATAAGCCTTCCTTTTTCATTTATATCTAGAAGTACTACTACTACTACTACTTGACTGACAAGTTAAACATTTCTTTTCAAAATAATGACACATTTATAGGATATTGTGTTGTGATTTAAATTGACCACTCCTTGTTACATTGTTCTGTTCAGTTCTGTCTCATCTTTGTTATTCTTAAAGAAAATTAAATGTTCAATTTGCAAGTAATATGAAAACATTACAAATCTTGGTAAAAGTGAGTTTTGATTACTAGACTATATTTTCCGAACTAATTGATAATTGTAGAATCTGGAGTACATTATTTGTGAAATGACAGGTCCCAGCTGTTTACATATTCATTTTGTACATTTATCTATCGACTGTAAAAAAACTTGAAAATTTTGGTGGAATGGAACATATTAGATTGGATAGTTCAGTCAATCGACTGTTTATTCGGTTACCTGAATGCTGCCACGGTCTAAGTTTTCTTTCAACCCCAATTCATTTTCAAACTATCTAGGGTTAACCTTGTTTGTGAGGCTGGTCAACACTTAATCGCCTGAATTTCACTTCCTATTCAAAGCTACCTGGATTGGAACCAATTACAACAAAAACAAGCACCAATCACCATCAACGGGAGAAACCTAAAGGAAGTTGTCTCTTTCGCCTACCTAGACAACGCAACATCGTTTCAACCACGGCTTGTGACGGTGGCACAGATGAGGATGTCAAAGCCAGGATCGGAAAGACAGCAAGACAGGACTTCATTGACTTGAAATCAGTGTGGAGATCTACTGCACTGCACCCAGTATAAAGTGTAAACAAGATCCGGATTTTCAACACTAATGTCAGTCAAGTCAGTCCTTCTCTATGATGGTTGAGAGACTTGGAGCCTTACGAAAACCATTTCCATCAAACTACAGGCATACATCAACAGCTACATCATCAACACCTGCCGCCCACGCTCACTCGATACTGAAGATCAGATCAGATGATTGGAAAGAATAAGCAACAAGGAATTCACTCTGACTGGTAACGAACCAACCAACAACCTATTACCCAACAAGTGTGCAGAAGAAAGTAGAGATGGACTGGACTTGGAATACACTGAGAAGGCTGATTGGAGAAACCACACACCAGGCCAGCTCTCGAGTGGAAGACAAATGGGAAACGACGACTTGGGTGTCCGAAGTGAGGGTGATATGGAGGAGATGGTGTGACGAAGAAATGAAAGCTTCTGGGCAGTCGTGGAGCCAGGTTGAGCTGACTGGAGAGAAGAGAGTGAAGTGGCATTGTGCTACTGAAGCTCTGTTTTCCACTAGGAACCCAAGGGACAAATAATAATGACTTTACATTATCAGCTAGTTCAATAATAAATGGATATTTATATACTTTGAATTTATTGGAGATATTATTTTTAAGGCAGCATTCATCACGAACTGAGATCATTCGGAGAACCACTGAAAACTTAACAGCATTGGACAGTTGTTTTTGTCCTAATATGAGGCTTCTCAACCCTAAGCACCTACCGATGTCAGTCTGTGATGAATAACTACCGTAAAACTAAAATCCACATTAAACCCAAAAGGAATTGCTATATAGTCCTCATTAGACATACTTTCAGATAGATATCCCGAAGTTCTAATGAGCAGCCATGACCTGGAGCGATCAGCCAGTCGGAAGGAAGGTGGATGTTAACTGAGAACCTTGGATGATAAGTGCGCTATACCGGAGCTTGACAGAATTTAAACACTATAAGCAATTGAATTTCGACCCACTGGCTGAATGGTTAATGTATTCACCATGAAACCGGAAAGTACTTTCTTCGATCCCTGATAGGTTGTCATAGTAATAGACTTTAATATAGTCCCAGAGTGCTTAGAAAATGAAAACAAGATATTTCTGAACCTTTTAATTGTGTAATCAACAATTTCTTTAGCAGAAAATACGGATTTTTATTCACATCAATTTATGTAGTCAAATAATAAATCAAATGCATAGTGTATGAGGGTCACTGGTTAGGTACTTTGTTGTTCAGACTGATTAATTATGATTCGTTATTACAAGTTCATATTGTCAACGAAAAATGTACGATAGTTAATGTGTGTGTGTTTATGTAGGCTGTAGAATACGTGTTGTTCCTTGTACTTTTATTTATGAACCGACAGTAATTGTCATTATTATTAAAGCTTCAGTTAGAAAAGGTTAACAGTAATGGTTTTGTTGGATTAATGTTTGCCAAATAGGTGACAAGTCTATCCCTTCTTTTCTGTTCATAACAGCATTTGATGTTGTTAAAATATCTAGGGGTTTGGAAGTTAGTCGTTCTTTATGCTAATGGAAACCTTATTCCCAATGTATATACATTCTTTAAACCAATCATGTGCTCACTTTCTATTGCATGCATAACTATTTCTAATCGCTTTTCTAATTTTTTTAAAAATTCAGCTTGATTCCTCGGTGGGTGTTCAACATCCAACATAATTACCCTACTCATATTCCAAACATTTAATTTTGTCGACATAGTTGTTCTATAGAAGTAGTATTCATCATGGAATGACATCAGTTAGGAAACCATTGAAAATCTGGGAGCAATGGATAGCTGTTTCGTCCTAGTATGGGACTCCCCAACAGTACGCACACACGACCCGGCTAGGGGTCGAACTCGGAACCTTCAGGTTTCACGGCGGACGCGTTAACCATTCAGCCACTGGGTTGGTTGTGAACCACTGGAAACCGACCCAGTGGCTAAATGGTTAACGCGTTCATCGTGAAACCTGGAGGTCCTGAGTTCGACCCCTAGCCGGGTCGTGTGTGCGTACTGTTGGGGAGTCCCATACTAGGACGAAACAGCTATCCATTGCTCCCAGATTTTCAATGGTTCCCCAACTGATGTCAGTCCATGATGAATACTACTTCGAAATTAAAAATCCCCATTCATCTCAAAAATACAATAGTTGTTCTATGTCATCTTAGGAATTGTATCTTTCACTTTGACTAACATCTTTTCTGATGGATTTGACACTTCAAAACATACTTTAATATCATGCGAGGTGCATGCTCTTGTAGTCTGTCCAGAAGTATCGTCGTAGATGCCATGCATAGTTTTGCTGTACCTCATCTGATCGATAATAATGTTTGAAAACTTTTTCGGGTATCCATTTTCTATTAGAACATGTTTTACTCTAAAGATTTCATTTTAGGGTTTCAGTTTTGAGTCCTATCCTTAGATTCCATTTCACTAGTAAGTGTTACCAAGTTTGAAATAGAATTTATTTGTTCTAAAGACGCTAGTAATGATGGGCAGTGACCAGAAATTTTCTCAAGGTTATCTAGTATATACTGATGATAAATGAATATTCTTTGATGATATAGGTTGTACATCTATGTCGTTGACTGGAACGAATATGATGTTATCAATAGATAATGGCTAACAATGGGATAACACCACTCACTGGAATGCAGGCACATCCAGCCGACTAGTCCCAAATAGGTAGAAACGAGCATTTTGAATTCCACTACCAGTCACTATCCATCAACGATAAATGAATATTCTGACACTTACGAAAAGATAGCTGTTATAAGATTTCAAATATATAAAGAATCCCATAATATTATTAGAAAGCAACAATTTGAACGAAGAATATTCTTTTCAATAAATTCTCATCAGGTTCTACAATTATAAAATGCATTTGTACAGCTTAAAAGCAAAAGGAATTGGAGGCGAATATATTTTCGAAATGGAGTGAGATTCTAGAACTGTAAGGAAATCAATTTTTCTTCTTAAATCAGCCAATATTAGGAGATGACATATATATAAGAGATGAATAATGTGATAGTAAACGGAAAGATAGCGAATAGCCAAGATAGGAGTGGCCTTAAGTCTGCTGGTGACTATTACTTTGATGCCGCAAAACAAACTAACAGTTCCAAATATGACGAGAACAGCATCTTTGTTAGCATAAGATGCAATATTATTGATGGATAGTGACTAGCAGTATAATTTCAGACATGCATTTCATTTTATTTTGGACTCGTCAGCTGAATATACCTGTCTTCCAGCTAATAGTGGTGTTCGCAATGAAAAATATTACCGTAGTTTTTGGTACTCTTTACATTCTGTTTATTGACGAGCGACACTTATAATCAAAACCTGTAGTAAGTATTATTTTTAAAAAATTCTCTCTTGGTTCCACATTTTTCATATCCAATTAAATTATGCATTCTGTCCCTTGATAAAATGGAGCAAATCAGCGAAAATATTCTGTACAGATTAAGAATTAAGGTCATAATATCATACAGACTGTCTTCACCTGTATACATCCTCCTGATGGAGAATGAAAATACAATTTTGAGATCCTTGTGTTCGACCTGGTTACTCAATGGCGGCACTGGATGGAGGTGGTGTTATATTGTGAACTGACAAAAGTTGGAAATATGGACCATTGGATTCTGACCCAGTGGCTCAAAGATGTTGTCCTGGCTGCGGTACCTGAAGGTCATGGCTTTGAGCCCTGGTGGACAGGGTTATGCGTGTGCACTGCTGAGGAGTCCTATGCTAGGACGAAACGAATATGCAGTGCTCTCAGATTTCCGATATTCCTCCAACTAGTTCATGATGAATAGCAATCAGAATTATAATAAATGAATAGAATGTACGATTGAAATACTTGATGTATTTAATTCAAATATATGAGTGTTCATTCACTACAGCCAGAAGAATCTGACCCCATTTATCCATATTGAAAATGAGATATCTTTTACTTGTTTTTACCGCATTAGGTTTTGAAAAATCTAATTGTACTATTTGCCAGTAATTTTATCATCTCTCTGATCCTATTTTATTTTATTTTATTGAATGAAATATTGTTAGTGGTTTGACAATTATTTAAATAAAGGCATTTTCAGAATTCATATTTGTGATTTTCTACAATCGTATGAAAACTAGTGTGGTTCACAAAAAGAACTTATTTTACCATGTAATAGATTAAATCAAAAACCTTACAAGCATCTGTATTCAAACCAGCTGCCGGCGAATCACCAGCTGATCACTCTGCCAAGTGATAAACGCCGTGTAGCTAATGACCAAACCTTGACTTTGCTTCGGTAAACGAGGATTTTCCCCCGCCTTTATATGACTGTCTTCTTTGCGCAATCCAAATAGAGCCAATATATGAAGGAATAGAGTGGAACTGAATCTTGATAGGACAGTCAGGAGGCTATTAGTTCAAATCTTTCCATCATCCAGGTTTTCACTTTATCTTCAATTAAAACCTGGAAAAATAATACTAGTTAGCTAAACTACGGCTACTTGATTAAGTCTCATCAAAAATAGATTACATACAATTCTTTCTCTTCATGAATTTAAATAGAGCGAGAACAAATGCTCCAGAAGAATAGCATGGATCTATTTTATTTCATGGTTTCTCATCAGCGGCTGACAACCTAAAACAATTTTAACATCAATTTATACAAAATGTTTGCATACTTGAATCAGGTTGTTAGAAAATTATCTACTTGAAACAAACTCAACATCGTTATGAGGCAGTTGGAAAGACATGAAATGAGTGAGTAAATAAGTCGAGCCAAGTTTGTCAATGTGTAGAAGAATTAGACGAATATTCTAGAGTGGAAGTTGGATAGGAAAAGGAGACAAGTGTAAGGTCATAAGATTTAACTTAAACCTAATGTGAGTAGAATCTGGATAATTAGGTCAAGGATATGCAATTTAAAATGACAAAAGAACTCAGCTAGCGCATATCGACAATGATTCATAAAAAAACCATGATGATTGTCAACATAACCAAAGTCTTTACGATGGTAGGAACAAACTAATAACTATTTCTTTCTGAACACACAACTCTGGTTTTAATCCTTTAGTGACTAACGCTTTTCTGAAACGCAAAAAATTGGAATGCATCTGTTTAATAATTATCTTGAACGATTTCCGGATACTGACTTTATGTCCACTATCAGTAAGGTGATAAGCAATAGCTCTGTTGAAACTTTTCCACTTCTCAGCAGCAAATCGCTCAGACATGCGGTCACAAACCTTTCTTCCTATTCTTCTAATGTATATGCTTTGGAACGCATATGTGAATTGGTAGATGCAGTTGGAGACAACATGAAGAGGAGACTTGTCACCTTTTGATTATCTCAGTGAGGAATTTCTTTGGCAGGGTGCAACTAACCCAGCGAGTAGATAAGTTCTTTTGAAAGCAGTATTTACTCAGTAATTAATTCTAACGGAAACATCACTACCTTAGAAACCAAGATTTAGGAAAACAAGCTTCTTCTCAACTATACTACACCTTACAGTTTTAGTCGGTACATTCTTATGCTGATCAGTGAAATCCTCTCCTAGTGTCTCTTTCAAATAAAGATGTCTTATGTGGTTGAAGAGTGTTTTCACCAGCCCTATAATAGAGTAAAAGTTGTTGAAGTTAAGGTACATTCCACTTCAAGAATCTTTACGATGGATACATCTAAGTATGTTATCATCGATAATTCGTTGAATTCCAAGATCAGGGAAGCGCAATTTATCATTCTGTTCATATTCTATTGTAAATTCTGTGTTTTGTGCTACGTTGAATAGACTTAGCAAATATGATGCTTGTTTCAGATTATTCCAAATAACTAATTTACCACCAACCTACCTAATATAGAAGGTTGTCTCAGCGATCACATACTTCATACTCCTACGTTCAAGGTTCCCCATAATGATATCAGCTAGTATGGGACCCAAGGGACTGATTATAGCAACTTAGTCAATTCGACGATACATAAGGTTGTTGAATTTAAATTGCGCATTATTAGTGCACATGAGTAAAAGGAACTTGAATTCTTTTACGGGTACAGCCAGAAGATCAGAATGCTGACATATAATTTCTACATGTCCTTCTACGGGTTTCCTTGTAAACAGCAGAGATGCATCAAAGGACACTATGAATTTATCAGAAATATTAAAACCTTCCAGTTTCTCAGAAAATTCAAAGCTATCTCTCAACCCATGCGTTGCAAACTTTTCACGAATTGGTTTCAGCTCTTCTCCTAACCAACAAGTGAGCTTATGGAAGGGATAGTTTACCACAGACGATGTAGATCTCATCGCCACACTAGGTTTATGTGACTTTGGCAAGCCAGATAAATAAGACAGGCGAGATCCTAGTGATTTAAATTCATTATAGGCCGAATAATATGGGAGTAAAACTTGGGCACTGTGGTCGATTGTAATTCCACTTTACTCTTTGTATTAGAAATGCCATAGCATGAAACAATATCATTTACTAGATAACATTCCAGACACAATTTATTGTCAATATTCATATCAGGTAACTCAACAACTATGAGACAGGGTTTATAATAGTCCTAGTTTTCTCTCCTTCTTTATGATGACAACCATAGTAGAATATTTCATATATCTGGAACAGGCACACAATCATTTCGATTGCATGTATTTGGTTTTTAATACTATCTCTCTATCACACCCTACTGTGTGATTGCATGTAATTGAGTGCAGAGATATGGTCGAGCTGTTCTCTTGATTGCTTATCTCACTACGGTCTACTAATCCTGATGCAGCTACGTTTTGTCTTTTGTTATTCTAACTGACCCTGGTCGACTACTTTGACGTATATATTTAACCTTGCAATAGTTGCAGTGAGATTTGGTAAACCAAACTATTTTACTTGATTGCATCAATAGGATCTTTTAACCTCCACAGCTTGTTTCTCCGCTAGTTTTTCAGTTTAAATGCCACTTTAATCCCACTCAGACTTACTGAGAATTCTTCGTCATACTTCTGATACTGTTTTACTGTGTAACTTTTCTAATAAGTAATAGTACAAGCCAAGTTAGCAATCAAATTCTTTCCTCAGAAGTTCATGCAACTTCCTTGTAATCCCCCCTTTTTCTAGCTAGACTCATATCTTTGTTGAAACTTTCAATTATGAATCTTGATATATCACATAGAATTGATTTTATTTCATGCACATATTCATGTTTTTCCAAAATGACTATACCAGAACTCTTGTCTGGTCGACGTATTGCGATTGTGTCATTATTCATTAAATTTCTCAATGGTGTTTTGTGATCACAAAACAGCTTCATTAGATAAAACTTTGGATTTTGTAATTGATGATATCAACTAGTTTGAACTTATACCAATCTACTTTCTCATCATTCATGGGTTGTAATTCTGATAGTTGGAGATATAAATTCTCGAATTAAGTTTCTGCCCCTATTCTGCCATATTTTCCAAGGGTGTAAAATTTGAAACTAAACGGAAGTTCTTCTATTTCGATTCGACTTAAACTGGATAGCTTACGTATATATTTCTCTACATTTGCAGGAATGTCATCACGTAGTTGATCTTTCAAAACACAGATATGGACAACATTTTCACAAAAGCTGAAGTGTTTTTTTGATACACTTGATTCGGTACACAATGTTGAGTTCTCTGATAACTTCCATACTCAGCTTTGAAATGATTTCTTTGGTACAGTTGATTGGAAGCTTAGTGACACGTTGGAGATTCTTTAGTGGGAGTGGCAGCTTGAATAAGCGCAGAAATTTAAAAAAAATTGATGTTACAATTATTTTAGGTTGTGAGCACCTAATAAGAAACCACAAAATAAAATGTATCCATGCCGTTGTACTAAAGCTGTTGTTCTTGCTCTATTCAAAAACAGATTATTTGTGTACTGATTGGTCACAGGAGTGCAACCGATTTCATGTTGTCTAGTCATGAGTGCAGATCGAATTCTATCAATCATATTTGCAATATGGCAACCAAGCTAGGAAGCTCAGCATCGCAGTGAACATTAGTAGATGTTAGTTGGTTGGAGGCCAGTGGCAGGAAGCCCTCGATCTAGGTCTCATGCTTTTTGGCACTCGTCAACAAGACGAGTCTGCAAGCTCAACAGAACTGATGTCCCACCTGAGATTTGAACCTGCATCACCCAGTGTTGTAGTCAGCGACTTCACCACTGAGCTATTCGGGCCACGACTGACCTCCTGTGGGACTGGCTTACATCCAGAGATTATTTGTCGATATTAAGTAGTCATGTAAATTAATGCAACATAATGATAAGGAAAACTGTTGAAAAAATGAATGATGTTGTGGAAACAGGTGAATAAATAATGTCTCTGAGTGCATGAATGGACTCGAAATGCACCCGTACAATAACTGTTCTTCCTAGTATCGTGTTCTTATGATCGGCTAAAATATAAGGTAGAAGGTGGCTTGTGCCTGTGGGATTGAGTTTCTTAAGCAAAATCTAAACCTTATACATATTCACATGCTACTTTTTATGGGCATTTAAAGATGCTAGCGAAAACTAAATAGTTTACTCACATTGTTTCCAGGTTATTCTAACGACACAGTACCCTATGTCAGTAACTGAGGTACAAAGACGTTTACCTTATTGGCCAATGGGTGGAAATGTTGATTTTTATAATGGCCACTTCTTATCAGTTATGTAGCAAGTCTAGGGTGGATAAAGGATTACACTCATGACTTTGGCAATGCATTTTTGAATGTATAGGATTATTCTGAAAAACTTCCACCCTGTTTTTAACTTAAGCTCAATGTTGTGAGCTATCGACAAATAATTGGTGATTGTAAATCAGTTCAGTAATTATGCAACTGCAGAGAAACAAAGAAACACTACCGCCACATAGTATTTCTGCTTAGGATTTCCTATTTAAATTTTTCATAGGAAATTGAGAGGAGGGCATCAAATCAGTTCGTTGTGCTTATCCCCAAGAATTTATGCTTGAAAGGAAGTAAAATTCTAACCAGTACAATTGGCAGATACCCCGTAGACACAAGACATCATATGGAAACCTAGAGTTCCTTTAAACGCATAGAAAATGTCTGGATTAGTGTGCTTCGTGGGAGTGATTACAATAAAAGGCTTTAAATCTGACCTCTGCATACAGAAGGAGAGCATGGTTAGTCTCTCACTCCCTTGGTGAATATGATTTGATCGTGTTTCATTATCACTTTAATTACATAACGTTGTTTATTATTATTTTCCCTATCTTGAATGTCTTACCTCTTTACCCCTAGTTCTCTTACCTGCTACATGGATTACCAGTGATTTCGTTGTACAACATAAGATTACTGATTCCCAAATTTCGAAATATCTTAGATCCCAATAACCACTATACTTTTAGACTACGCACAACTGACGAGTATTCGTGAGCCGAGAAGATATCATTTTATTCTAAAAATTTCGTCCTTGTTGCTTCATTCAAGTTTACCAAGGGATCTGAATGCATCAAATAACTTTTTTATGTTAATCTAAAATTAGTTTTTATACTGGAAAACATCATGCCACTGAACAGCTGCGCCGTCCTAATGTAAATCATGAAGCGGCGTTTATGTATAGTTTTGTAAGCGATTGAACTGAAGGTCACTAGGTCTCATGATGAACACGTTGCCATTCAGCTACTGAGTTAGAAACCAATGCTTCATTTTTCTTCTGTGTCAACTCATGAGACAGAATTACCATAATTCATTCACATTAATGATCAGCCATCTTAATGCCTGCTTCATATGAACTTCAGTTCACAATTTATTCATAATGTTGATGGCTGGAATTTCCCCCTAGTTTGCTTAATTATATCACAGTTAAAATCTTTACATACTTATATCAGAGCATTTATTGTCCTTGTTTGTGAAAATGTAAGAACTTCAATCTTAATTTCATTGTTACATTCCTTATTTCTGTGATTATTCCCTACATCTATGGGTGGATACCTAAAAGTTGATTTGACCACAGTTCGATCTTACATTTGAAGTGTTATTATTCGTCCTTTGGGTTCCTAATGGAAAATAGGGCTTCAGAAGCACGACACCATTTCACTCTCTTCTTTGCAATCTTTTGAACCTGGAACCACAACTGCCCACAAGCTTTCATTTCTTTCTCACACCATCTCCTCCATGTCACCCTCGCCTAGGACACCCAACTTGTCGTTTCCCATTTGGATTACGCTCGAGAGCCTGGTGTGTGATGTCCCCGATCGGTCTTCTCAGTGTATTTCCAGTCCAGTCCATCTCCACTTTCTTCTGCATACTTGTGGGGCGACGAGTTCTGAGTTGGTCCGTTCCGAGAGTTCTTTGTATTTATTTATTAGGATTTTTCTTATTGGGTTGTACACAGCTTGAGAGAACCTTCGAAATACACATATATGTACAGTTATGGTTGTTGTAGTTGCAGGTACATCCAGCTGAAGAGTCTTAAATAGGGAGAAACGTGCTTGCTGGATCCTCCTGCTAGTCAAAACCAGGTGGATTATCATAATAAATATTCAGGTTATAGTGAGGCATCAGCGTAGGATCCCTTATGTCGACAGAGGTGGAACAATTCTATCCAGTATGACAATGGAGATTTATAAGTACATCAACAAACAATCTGATTGTTCAAACTTTGTTTATTCACTAACTTTTTCCTTTTAGAACTTCATAAATATTGTCCTTTCCCAACCTCTAACAGCTTTTTGTCTCATCCGAACATCTTACATTGTCCTGAGATTACCAATATTCGTATCGCCACAGATATAGCCACTAGATTTTATCATTAAAAAATTGTATAATCCCCACGCTTATTATAGTTGATTGATAAATCACACTGACTAGTTTGTATTTTTGTTTATTGATACTTGTAATTTCCCCTTGTTATTCTGGATCTAATCGGTCGACCTCTGTCGGCAGATAAGCTGTTCTGTGAATCCCTCGATACCGCCTGAATATTCATTTTGTTGTCATTTGCTTGATGGTGGTTAGCGATGAAATCCAAGTCCCATTCGGGACTCGTCAGCTGAATATGTCTGCACGCCAGCAACTGATATCATTCCCACTGAGACTCGGACCCAGTACCCAGTACTTCAATCACGAAACTGTTATACATTTGGCCACTGGCGCATGATAGTCACCTCTTGTGCAATGGGTATCACTTATCCTTATTTATGGACATTTGTAATTCACCTTTATTGTTCTAGATCATGCATAACAGTTAATGCAGAAAAAGAATTTAGATCACGTTATCATACATTACCTCACAGATTGTAAGTTTTGATTTGCCATTATACATGTAATGTTTGCAAAATGTATGAACCTACCAAGGCTGCCCAGATTGCGCTGGAGATGAGGAGGTGTGGCATGGAAGTGCTAGGAATCTGCGAAAACAGGTGGAGTGGAAGTAGACTCTCCAAACTGTCAACTGGCGAGGAGTCAATAATCGACTCCGATATTGTCACACAGACGACAACCACGAGCACACTGAGTCTTGGAGTGGCTATTATGATGTCTCCAAGAGTATCAAAGGCTCTCATGCAGTGGGAACCAATCTCCTCCAGGATCATGACAGCAAGATTCAACTCAAAAGGAAGGAAGGTCACAATCATACAATGCTACGCTATGCACCTACAAATAATGCAGAGCGAGAGAAGAAGGAGGAATTCTACAGACAACTGCAATCAACACTGGACAAGACGTCAGTTAACGATATCAAAATTTTAATGAGTGACATGAATGTCAAATGGGGAGCAGACAATACAGGAAGAGAACTAACCATGGGGCTGAGAAGCGCTAGGTGAAGTGAATGAGAATGGAGAACTGTTTGCAGAATTCTGTGCATTCAACGATTTGGTGAATGGAGGCAGTGTATACAAACACATGGAAATTCACAAAGTGACATTGACTTCACTAGATGGAAACACTACACTAAAAATCAGATCGACTTCATCTCAATGTGAAGAAAGTGGAGATGCAGCCTACTGGATACAAAATCAAGAAGGGAAGCAGATGTGGGTTTACACCACTCACTGCCTAGTGCAAGGAGCCTACTTTCAAAATCAAGTTGAAAGCCTTCACATAAGTTGGTGATGGACCACAGTTCAAGTTCAACACCCAGAACGGAAACTGAAGGACGAAACTACAAAGGAAATCTTCACGTCAGCCACCAAAACAAAATGGGAGGTATCAAGCAAAATCCCTGAAGAAACCTGTGTGGATGAACACTGGATCTCTTTGAAAGCTATATGGAAAGAAACCTGCATAACCGTGTTAATAAGTTAGAAGAAAGAAGATTAAGAATGGATCTCGATGGATACATGGAAGCTGATAGAGCAGGGAGAGGAGGATGGTGAAACAGATGAACCAGTGCAAGGATGCATAGCGAAAGGAAGAAATGAGTACAACGTATGAGAAACTACACTGGACAAAGAAGTGAAAAGTGCGCGGAAAGACGAAAGACACTTCTACGACACATTGGCAAGCGAAGCGGAACTGGATGCTGGTAAGAGAGACAGAGACCTGACAACATCATATCAAATAAGCAGGTTACTGTCTATCTGTGAGGGGAGAGATCAACTCAGATGAAACCAATGAGAGATAGTGATGGAAACTTAATTACCATCAAGGCGGAGAAACAAAGGAAACAGTGGGCTGATCACTTCAATAAGCTCTTAAATCGACGACCACCACCACCTGCAACTCTTCCGGAAATACTACCAGCAACGGCAGAAATACCAGCGAACACAGGCCCTCCGACCAAAGGAGAAATAAAGTCCTGGACGCCATAAAGTTTCTGAAATCCGGGAAAGCTGCAGGAGCAGGTGGAATTCCTCCAGAAGCAGTGAAAGCAGATGCAGAGACAACAGCGGTGGACATGCTCACACCACAACTGGAGAAGGTTTAGAAGGGAGGAAGGAAGGAAAGGTACCTGTCCATTATTTGGAAGAAGGGCTACCTTGTCGAAATCCCAAAGAAGGGAGACCTAAGCCTATGGAAGAACTGGCGAGGAATCATGCTCCTGTCACTGTCCACCCCAAGCAAGCAAAATATTAAACTTAACCATCCTCCAGAGAATAAAAAATGGGTTGAATTCAAAATTATGACCGGAACAGGCTGGCTGGTTGGCTTCCAGATAAAAAATCAAGTGCCGATCAAATTGCAACAACACACATCATAGAACAGATCATAGAATGGTAGTCAACCCTCTACCTCAACTTTATCAACTTTGAAAAGGTCTTCGACAGAGTCGATCAAGAAGTAATTTGTTAAGCAGCTGCTTCAGTACTACACTTTCAGTGCCACAAACCTTAATCAACCTCATTCAACAGCTATATGCTATGTGATGCTACATACCAAGTGATTCACAATGGAAAGCTCAGTGACGCCTTTGAAGTGAAATGAAGAGAGGAGTAAGACAAGGCTGCCCACTACCATCACCCATAGTCTTCCCGATTAATGTGGACTGGACCATGCAAAAAACCGTGAGGAGTGAGAAGATGGCCATACGCTGTTTGAGCGATGAAAAGAACCCAGAAGAAGATTTGGATTTCGCCAAGGATGATGATCTATGTCTAATGTTGCACAAACTTGAAGATGTACAGATGAAAACTAACAAGTTGACAGAAGAGGCGAGCAGGCGAAAACGGGACTTCAAGTGAAAGCAGCGAAGACAGAAGTGGTGAAGATACCCAACCAACAACAACAGCAAAAACAACAAACTCCAATCACCATCAACGCGAGAAACTTAAAGCAAGTAACCTCCTTCACCTACACCTATCTACGAAGCACTGTTTCAACTACAGGCAGCACAGGCACACACGAGGATGTCAAAGTCAGAATCAGAATCGGAAAAGTGAGACAGGCGTCCATTAGCCGAAACCAGTGTGCAGATCTTCTGCACTCCACTCAGCATGTGGAACAACATCCGGATTTTCAACACCAATTCAGTCAAGTCAGTGCTTCTATGTGATGCTTCAGAAACTTGGTGCAGCACGAAAGGGATTTCCAACAAACTACAGACATTCATCAACAACTGCCACCTACACTGGCTCGTTACTGAAGATGAGATGGCCAGAATAACAAGGATGAGCAACAAGGAACTCTGGCTGATGACGAACCAACAAAGCAAGAACCTATCGCTGAATAAATATGTACTGGAAGGAAGTGGAGATGGATTGGACTGTGCATGCATTGAGAAGGCCGACTGAGGACATCCTACGTCAGGCTCTCGAGTGGAACCCTGATGGGAGGCGACGAGTTGGGCGTGCGTGGTGAGGGTGACATGAAGGAGATCTTGTGAGGAAGAGATGAAAGCTTGCGGGCAAATGTGGTTCCAGGCCCAGAAGACTGGAAAGAAGAGAGCGAAATGGTGACATGCTACTGAATCCCTATGTTCCACTATGAACCCAAGGGGAAAAAATATATAATTATACTGATAAACCAAAGAATTAAATAATGAGGCCTCAGTAAAAACAATCTTATTTCTTCTTGCCTCCAACACTTAGTTATATTCACAACCATATTTAACATTACACAATTGGAGGTATTCAACAGAAACAATATCACTCACTGGGAGGCAGTCATATCCAGATGCCGAGTCTCAAATAGTATGGAACTCGTGTCCTGCATTCCACAGCTAGCCATTATCTATCATTAATATCCAGTTTAGGAACGTCGGCACTATCTAGGCATCCATATAGGAGCGTAAGTGCCAGGAGTGATCGATCAATTTAGACCAATCAGCGATGGATATTTACAAGTTATAGAGTCAAAAATTGACAGAAAGCCCTGCATCTAGGTTGTATCCTAGGAAATGATGTCCTAGAGAGAGATTGGAACCCATGTCACCTGGTTTCGAAGTCAGAGACGTTACTACTGAGTTATTTGGGCAGCGATTTACCTCTTTTTATTCCGAAAAGAATGGCTACTGTAATAATGACTAATTTGTTTTTATAACAGTAGGTTTGGAAGAGAATTTATTAAAATGGTTATTTTTTTACTTATTCTGACTACTATTTAATGATGTAGGAACCATTTAGTTAGGAAAACACCCAACTTAGACTATCACTTCCAGTTGGTGATAAGAGAAATTCTTAATTTATGGAATAAGATTAGATGCACCAACTGGTTAGTTATAGATTTAATGCTTTACTGACTGAGGTATACATCTGAAATGTAGTGAATGTAATGCCATATACATTAAAGAGACATCACGTCAAGTACTAACATATCTAACCAAACACAGTGGAAGTTGTAAAAAACCATCAAAAAATTCCTATGATCTAGAAAGACTTGAAAAAAGCTCTATCATCGCGGTTCATCCCTTATATTTATTCAGGTCATAAAGTATTATTAGAAAACTCTTTCAAAAGGGTTTTATTCACACAAAGAGCAAGCCATTGCAAAAGTTTTATACGTATTCGTACCCTTCTTTAGTCAACAGAAAATATAGGTTACAAATCCCATGAATATGATAAACTTAAATGACTCGCATATACAGTTGCAAGTAATGTATGAAGAGAAGGTAGAACACAACTTCATTTCACCATATTCCACATGATTTAATTCCAAATTTATTCATATTTGAACAGTTTCCGGTATTATTTGACCTAATCGTCTTAATCACAAAAAATGTTAGTTGTCTCTTAACAACTTGTCTAATTTTATTACATAGTACCTTATTGATCTACTATTTTCATAAATTTTACGCTCCCTTCTGAGTTATATACATTCTATGAACCATTCTATCTCTTACGTAATCCATATTGTTATCATTCATACCTCAAATGTTATCAAAGTACCTGTGTCGTTATCGCTATCCCTACCATTATTATCAATTATTATGAACTGTTTGATGTTCAAATGTTCAAATGAATTTTAAGAGAGTTGTGGGGATTTGGAAACATTTCAAGTTGTTATTCATCGTAGACTGACATCAGTTGGAGGAACAAAAGAAACCTAGGAGCACTGGACAGCTGTTTCGTCCTAGTATGGGACTCCTCAACAGTACGCACCCACGACCTTCTCATGTTCCGTGACTAGCACGTTACTATTGAGCTACTGGGTCAGAATCCAATGGTCCATATTTCCAGCTTCTGTTAGCTTCCAGGTTCAAATATTCATCTTTCCAAAATAGTAATCTATTCTTTCTCACCCTTGATAACTCACAACTCCATTATATTTTTCATAGTCGAACTAAATGTCCCCACCCTATTTTTGTTCCATCTTACTTGCACAGCTGGCAAAAGCTCCTCTGATCGATTCATTAACTCACCTGATCTTTGTTCCATATCACGATGTATGGGATGACCGTAAAGGTCACCTAATATATCAAACCTTGAATATTAACCTGAAAACTTAATGTCAGATTTATACACTTGAAAAGGATCCTCCTAGCCAGATTGAAACGTTTAGGAATAATACAAAGTATTTGTTTATTTTATTATTTGTTCTAATATACTACGCAGGGATTACACAAATAAAAATGCACTTTATACGATGTTTATTTTCACATTATGTAGTTCCCTTTCTGAATATTCAGATCTCTAATTAAAACTGAACCTTGTTAATATCCTTATGGAAATATTCCTTTTATTATTATTATTTTTATTATTATTTGTCCCTTGGGTTCCTAATGGAACATAGGGATTCAGTAGCACATTTCCACTCCACTCCACTCTGTTCTCTGAAATCTTTTGAACCTGGCTCCACGACAGCCCACAACCTCTCATTTCATCCTCAGAAGATCTCCTTCATGTCACCCTCACCACGCACGCCCAACTCATCGCTTCCCATCAGCGTCCCACTCAAGTGACTGGCCTGACGCATGATGTCCCCAGTCCACCTTCTCAATGCATGCACAGTCCAATCCATCTCCACTTCCTTCCAGTACATATTTATTCAGCGATAGGTTCTTGCTTTGTTGGTTCGTCATCAGCCAGAGTTCCTTGTTGCTCATCCTTGTTATTCTGGTCATCTCATCTTCAGTAACGAGCCAGTGTAGGTGGCAGTTATTGATGAATGTCTGTAGTTTGTTGGAAATCCCTTTCGTGCTGCACCAAGTTTCTGAAGCATCACATAGAAGCACTGACTTGACTGAATTGGTGTTGAAAATCCGGATGTTGTTCCACATGCTGAGTGGAGTGCAGAAGATCTCCACACTGGTTTCGGCTAATGGATGCCTGTCTCACTTTTCCGATTCTGATTCTGACTTTGACATCCTCGTGTGTGCCTGTGCTGCCTGTAGTTGAAACAGTGCTTCGTAGATAGGTGTAGGTGAAGGAGGTTACTTGCTTTAAGTTTCTCGCGTTGATGGTGATTGGAGTTTGTTGTTTTTGCTGTTGTTGTTGGTTGGGTATCTTCATCACCTTTTATATGACCAAGTAAATGTCCCATAAGTATATATTGGTGCAGCATAAGTATAAGTCTCTCAAAAGAGTAACTATTCATTGAGTTGCTTTCGTTTCACTACTTGGTAGAAATTTTCAAATCACTTAAGGAAGAATAGTCCAGAGAAGATTTGAAATGAAGGTGGCTGAAACGTTTATGTTATCATGAATACTCTGAGTTTCATAGAAAAATAATATGTGTACGGTAAACTATACTGCAGTGAAACATTATTCACTTCCAATTTAGAACTTGACATAAACAGCTTTAGACGATTTCGCAACCCGACAAGCATATGTCGGTGAGCAGTCGTCGAAATCTACCGATAAAGTGTTGAATATAAGCACTATGCTGCGTAATGTGACATTGCAATACTGCTTATTTTGGCCTCATACAGCTAGGGTAAGTCAATGTGAGACTATGGATCTAAGTTTCATGCTTATTAGGATTCATCATTCTTCCGGAAATTCATGGCCCTTCTCAGATATGAGCATGCTTCATTCAGTGCTGAGGTCAGGCGTGACATAACTAAACTGTTTAGGCTAGGATTGTCCCTCTTAGAACTATTTTGTGACCATAAATAGATAACCGGGTTATAACGGATATACCAGTTTCATCCCTTTTGTCAGTCACAGACTCACATTTGCATAGTGTGAAAATTCAATGTAACACATTTTTCCTAACTATTAGTAACTTCAGTTTTCATGTGAAATTTTTCTTTATCACATTTTCATTTACAGATGTTAACTAAGTCACCTTTAGCTGCTCTATATGGTCACAGGGGATCAGTTCTGGAACATCATCATGTTGATCAGACTATGAGAATTTTAAGTCTAGAGGGCTGTGATATTTTTAGTCAAATGAAAAAAGAGGTTAGTTGAAAAATAAATTTAACTCTGGCTTTCTTTGATCCTTTTCACGCATAGCTTTAGTTTCTATGGGTTTACCACCTAGTTTTTATTATATAGGACTTGAAATATAAAGATACTTGTACAATACCAAGTGAGATATTAATTCAGTGTGAATTGGTGATTTTCTTTTGATGGCAAGTTCGTCAACATTTCAGTGTATTAAGCCACTTTCTATGGAACGAGTGATTCAAGTCGACAGATCATCGATGTTAATCGATATTCATTGTAATGTAACACCAGTCAACTGAAGTTGAGTGATGACATGTCTACTGTGAAAAATAATGATATTTAGACCTGGTTCTATGCATATTCACTTTTGTTCACACCTTAGGCATCCCAAAATGATGTCAAAGGTTTTTAATACTTATCTGGCTTAGATCTACCCTTGACAACACCACCTTAAAATTTTTCATAAAAAGGCTAAACATCGTCTTCAGTGAAAAGACCAAAGTTAGATTATCATACTTCTTTATGTGTAATAACTAATAATGCTTAATAATGTATTGCATATTTAAAAATACAGTTTTAGGAAATAGTTTCCATGGTATGAAGTTGATTGATATTTGTTGAGTCGATGGGAATGCATAATATCTGACAGATAAATGTAAACCAGTCATAATGAATGAAAACCTTGGATTACTAGTTCAAGGAGGGTAACGATACAGATGACTGCAGATAGAATTAATGTTTACAAACACATTGATTGGTTACTTTGGTGTTATGCAGTCCTAAATATTGACCGAATCATATGGATCACTTTGCAACATGATCATAAAGCTATGATATACATCACCGTTGTAAACTTCTGATTAATGTTAAGCGGCTGGTGGCAGTCGGAAAAGTCTTGAACCTACCATTTTGTTTGCTGGTTTTTATCAGAAAGGTGTAACCACAACTTCAAGGAAAGCAATGTCCTGTTTGAAATACAAACCCCCATGCCATCCAATGTTGCAGTCAGATGTTACTAATGAGCTGTTTAAGCCTCGAACGACCTCATTTTCAGCAAAATAAGGACGCATTGTTTAGTGGTTGGGGGCAGTCGACCAGAGTTTCAGGTATACCTTGCAGATAAATGACACAAAGCGGAAAACCGGAGTCCAAAGGCTCCTGCTGGTCACCTACAACTACTTAACATCAATTAGCAGCTGATAAATAATTATGTGCTTTACATTGTTATAGTTTCTTCACTATGTATGAATAGCTTATTCATTACCCTGCATCTAGACTGCTCGAGTTATCATTATACTATTGTAAAGCTTGGATGAAAAAGGCCTTCGACAGAGTAGACTGAGAATTAATTTGACAGGCAGCTGCTTCAACACTACGCTTTCAGTGCCACAAAACTTTATCAACTGCATTCAACAGCAACCATATTCTATATGATGCTGTATGCCAAATGACTCACTATGGAAAGCTACTCACTGATACCTCTGAAGTTTGGGCAGGAGTAAGACAAGGTTGCCGCCTACTATCACCGATCATCTTCCCAATTGCGGTCAACTCGACTGGACTGGATCATGCAAGAAACTGTGAGGAGAGAGATAGGCAAACACTATTTAACTCATGAAAAGACCCTAGAAGGTTTGAATTTCGCCCATGATGATTTATGTCTATTGTCCAATGTCACACAAGCTCAAAAATCTACAGGCAAAAACCAACAAGTTTGCAAAAGAGGCGATGCAAGGCAGCGAAGACGGAACTTCCTTCAGGTGAACGTAGAGAAGACAGAGGTGGTGAAGACACCCAAACAACAACAACAAGCACCAATCACCATGAACGACAGAAATTCAAAGGAAGTAATCTCTTTCACCTACCCAGGCAACGTAACATCATTTCAACTACAGGCAGTGGTGGCACAGACGAAGATGTCAAGGCCAGGATCAGACAAGCAAGATATACAATCTTTCCTTGATCTGAAATCAGTGTGGGGATCTACTGCACTCAGCAAAAATAAGATGCGAATTTTCAACACTAATGTCAGTCAAGCCAGTCAATGCTTCTATGTGATGGTTGAGAGACTTGGCGCGTTACGAAAAGCATTTTTAACAAACTACAGACATTCACCATCAACAGCTGCCGCCTACGCTTGCTCACTTGATACTGAAGATGAGATGGCCAGAATAATAAGAATAACCAAGAAAGAACTCTTGCTAACTGGTAACGAACCAACCAAGAACCCATCGCCTAACAAATATGGAGAAGAAAGTGGAGATGAATTGGATTAGACATACACTGAGAAGACTGTTTGAGAAGACCACGTATCAGGCCAGGTGGTCGAGTGGAACCTAAATGGGAAACGACGAGTTGAGCATGCGAGGGTAACAGAGGAGATCATGTGAGAAAGAAATGAAAGCTTACGGGCAGTCGACTAGGAACCCAAATGACAAATAATAATATAATAATTATAAAACCTGGATAATCTTAGTGTAAGACCAAATGTATGAAGATAATTTCAAATGAATATTTCTACAGTAAATCTCACTTATTTCTCAAAATAATCGATAGTGACTTACATCGGTAAAATGTAAGTGGTATGAAGTAATGTAGAAGAATGCAGCCGAACTGAATACGTTAGACTGAACAATTCCCCAACTCAGTAAGATGAAATAATCATATAATTACTTACAACTGACTAAAATCTTTTGAGTGCTCACAAAATCACTGCCTAACTGTATATTTTCTATGAAATAAAAGTTTTCTGCTTACTAAAGGTGCTAATTATGCATTGGTGAATATCTCCCTGACTTTTGAAACGGCTGATCCTTGACTTCAGTCCCAGTAGGGACAACATCACTAGCAGGTATGTAGATCTCTCCACCTAACGAATCACAAATGGGACGGAACAAGCGTCCTGGACTACACTACTAGCCACTATCCCCAACAGATGGATATTCCCACGTGATTTTATATTCGAACATCTAATGCAGTGAGTGAAGCACAAGTTTGGGACCAAAGGTGTGCGAGCAGTAGACCAGACTGCCGCTCAGCTTTCCTGGTTCAATCACAATCAAGGTATCGGCTGGATTACTACAAAAGTAGTAAATATGGACCATTGGATCCCGACACACTAGCTCAACTGTAACGTGCTGCCTGAGGAACCTGGAGGTCCTTGGTTCGATCCCCTGTAAGGGGGGGGTCATGTGTAAGCACTGCTGGTGAGTCCCATACTAAAGGAACACAGCCATTCAGTACTTCCAGATTTCCGATATAAAAAAATGCTATTTAAAAACAATGACTGGAATATAAACTGCTCTCATCAAACATACGTAAAACTGAATAGGTTATTCCATAATTTTATGGTGTTCTGGAAGCTTTTAACTAACGAAATACACTGCTGAACAAAATGAGTGCTTAGAAATTACTCAGGCTATATTTCTCTAGTTCATTGTTTTTAAATAGCATTTTTTTATGTGTTTAATATGTCATGTGATTATTCGTTCGGTTTTGACTTTTAAGGAATAGTAACTCAGAATCCTATTGTTTATTCATCATTTTTGAGAATACCCCAAAACAGGGCGGAGTGCAAGCATATAGCATAAAACCCCCTTCGAATACCGCACACTATCTTAAGATCACGTACGATCCCATCGCCCTTGGTAATCTAACAACATAGAGTCACAAGAATGTCAGGCTAGGTACTGTATGTTTTACTCTTACACTTTTGAGAACAATAAAAAATAAAGACGGAACGTTTGAAATAGAAAAATGATTTCAGTTTCTAATTTTCATCCTAACTCTCTTTCTGTCTTCTTTCTTTAGCAATATGAACGAATGAGGGGTTTATTGAAGCAAATCATTTTAGCTACAGATCTATGTGAGCATATTGTGTTGATGCCAACAATCATTCAGATGACAAATCAAGCGTATAATCCCTGTAATGAGAAACATCATGAATTATTTCTCTCTCTTTTAGTCACTGCATGTGATTTAAATGATCAATGTAAAAATTGGTATAATACACGTGAAGCGGCAAAACTGATTTACCATGAATTTTTTATTCAAGGTGATTTCGAAAAATCACAACAATTAACTCCTCTGCCTTCATTGGATAGAAATAAAGCTTTTATACCAGAACTGCAGATAAACTTCTTGGAATCTATAGTTCTGCCTTGTTTTAAGTGAGTCTGTACAGATTGCGCTTTTTTGATGTTATTGTGGACAATGTTTATTGACACTAATTTGAATATACTTCACAGTACTAGTCGGTATAGTTCTAAATGTTACCAATGATTTGATCATCGTAGCACTAGTTTGATGCCTGTAAATTACCGATTTAACTCATTTATTATTTCCACCTTTGAAACACATCTCTGCATATTCACTTCAGTATGCCGTCTAGCGTTTCAGATTTGCAAAACTAGCGACTGCAAGAGACGTATGTACACAGAATAGATGTTTCACTGATGACTAAAGCTTATTGTTAGTTCAAACAGTCTGTATCTCGATGGTCAGAGTTACGGTAAGGTAGTGATAATGTTGCTAGAGATATTCTCAGAAATCCCCAAGACGCAATTCACAGGATAATTCACACAATATATCATTCAATAACCTATCATAGCTATCCTGAAAATGTGCTTCTGTACGATAGATAACGTGAGTAACTGACGACATCACTTGTAACCATAGAGTCATATCAGTGGGTCATTTTGAGTAATCTTTTACTTACCATGTTTAAGGGCATCTCTCAACATGCTGTAAAACAATCATTGTAGGTCAATAACATCTTTCATTCCGGAGCTTTACTATCGCTTGATCTTATTTATATTATCTGCCCAATCAAAATTCTCGTCCTAATACAAATCTAACTGAATCAGAGAGATAGAACATCGTTGTGGTTACCACTTTGACTATCTGAGATAGCTGTGGTTTGGCAGACCAGTATTACATATACTGGATGATGAATGAGGGTGAAATGTAAATATGGGCCTACAGAAATGACTACGAGTTTTGTCAATCATGATCATTAATTATATCGGTGTAAATCGAAATTAATAAACACTTATTTAGTCCTATCACATCATAGTGATTTGTGTGTTTAGTTTTGTAAAGTCCTATTCGATAATGAAAATTATGAGAAAATTTCCTTTTCGACAAATCATTTTCTAATCCTGTACAGTCATAATTATACTTAAAGCAAAAGTATATATCCATCAGTAGCTCGCTAGTGAATCAAAGCAAAGTCATCAAAAATGGTGTGTACAGTCACAAGGTGATAACGACTAAAAGGTCAACTCGAGGTCATCAAAAATTGCTTACAGGATTACAGTTAAATTTGGGTGGGTTTGTGGGGATTTAGAGATATTTCATGTTGGTGTTCATCGTAGACTGACATCAGTTGGAGGAACAATGGAAGCCTGGGAGCACTGGACAGCTGTTTCTTCCTAGTATGGGACTCCCCAGCAGTGCGCATCCACGACCCCGCCAGGGATCGAACCAGCGACCTTCATGTTTCATGACCAGCATATCACCATTGAGCCACTAGGTCGCAATCCAATGACCCACCTTTTCTTACTTCTGTTAGTTCAAGACATAGCATGATCACCACCCAATATCATCGTTGAGTATTTGTCCTCACGACCACAAGGTATGCCCCACTGTTCCCACTGAGGACGAATACGCAACGATGATATTGGGTGGTGATCATGCTATGTCTTGAACTAACAGAAGTAAGAAAAGGTGGGTCATTGGATTGCGACCCAGTGGCTCAATGGTGATATGCTGGTCATGAAGCATGAAGGTCGCTGGTTCGATCCCCGGTGGGGTCGTGGGTGCGCACTGCTGGGGAGTTTCATGCTAGGGAGAAACAGCTGTCCAGTGCTCCCAGGCCTCCATTGTTCCTCCAATTGATGTCAGTCTATGATGAATACCAACTTAAGATGTAGGATTATAATACGTTGATGAATAATAAACACAGAAATGAATAAACTGTCTTAGGAAGATTACGACCAAGTCAAAATTAGAGACTGAATATGTCTCTTTTGAACATGTAGATCGGATCTACGTGGCTGGATTCCTAAATCCTTTGCTGCTGTTGTGGTAGCAAATACTCATTCCCTTCGAAATGATTTGCTTCACTTTGAAAGGAGATTCTCATGGCTATCCTCTAAGATTTGTTAGGAGGAATATGAGGTCTAACAATTTCAAAGAAGAAACTCTTACGGTTCAAAAGTAGACGCTGTTTACGAATAATGAAATCAAGGCAAACACACTGGTGAAGATAATAAAGAATCGATTATGCAAAACACTGAAGAAGACCTTATTTTCCACCTAGCTTCAGACTGTTTTATCTAGTCACTAACTGATTCGAGAGTGTGTAACGAATAAGCTGCCGCTTTGGACCACCTCCATGTGCGTGTATCAGTTCATCTGTGCTTGTAGAGCCGGCTAAATAGGCAACTCAAAGCGCGGTCCATCCAGAAGCATCTCCGAACACTATCATGCATGGCTCTCTGAAGGACAATGTAAAGATATCAACAAGTCGATTCTTGAACATTTGGTTATCTTTCGTAACTGTACTCTACTGACATCTACTTCCAAAGGAAAATATTTCGAAGAGATTACGTATTAGCCACCTGGGCACATCAGAAGCTCTAGCAATCCAGCCGTATAAATCTGATCTCTATCTTCAAGAGAGATACGTTGTCGCTAATTCTGACTTGTTTACTATTCATCAATTTATTGGAATCTTATGAACAACCTTTGATGACCTTGAGTTGACCTTCTAGTCTTTATCAGCTTGTGACTTTATTAACTGATTTTGTTTGCTTTGTATTTACCCATTTTATTGTAAGTATGAGTATGATTGTACAGGATTTGAGAATGATTCGTCGAAAAGAAAATTTTCTTCGCTGAATTTTTCTGCAGAGTCGTTTGTTAATCTTAAATATACCATTTGTACTCAAGCTACTTTGTTCAAAACAGTGTCATTCTGTTTTCCTTTTTATTTCTTATGTTCTTGTAAATTAACTATTTTCTTTCTTATTCTGCTTGTGATGCTCTAAACAGAGAGATTATGCATTTCAATAAATCATTTTTATTTTACTGCTTTTGTTTGGATGCTTGTAATTTCCCGTTACTATATTGGATTGATGTGCTTTAACCCTCACTCACTGGAAGGGGAGGGGAAAAGGTACATCCATCTGATGAGTCTCAAAAAGTACGAAACGTAGTCCTGGATTTCACTACTAGATACCAAGAAGAATACAACATTTTTCTTTCATTTATACAAATTATACGTTTATGACTTTATTCTACTAACAGTATAGTAATTTATTCGATTTTACGGTGAGAAATTATTATAGTAGCAGTTTTGAAGATAAAATGACCGTTTCTTTCTTTGGGTGTAAAATCCCAAATGAAAAATATAGTTGTGTAATCACCACCTTCTACTTCACATCTAATCTATTGGTATCCAACAGAGTACAAATATTTTTAAAAGTTTTAAAAAAATATACATTTTTGTGACAATTGTTTGGATTTCTCTGATATATGAGGTTTGTTCTTGAAGGTTTCATCACCAGGCTAGGTCACTTCATCAACACTTACTTCAATCAAGACAATATCTTAGAAGAAGTTGAAGTGACAAGGAATCATGAAAAAGCCAAAATTATCACCATGTCTGTATTTGAAGTTGGGAGTACTTGTCATATTGTTGATCTCACAGTTGTTAACACTTAAATATTTCACAGTTGCTTTTTAGTCAAAGTGTATCAGATGATACGAAAATGAACTTACTAAGAAAGCTAAGATATTCCCAAAAAAAAGCTTGTAAATCAACATTGATTGATCAATCTGGTATTAAAAAATAATAAACAGCAGGAAGATATAAGCCATGACATTCAATAATATTCTGTCTCAGTTGATGGTTTTGGGGGAATGATTAGTTTCAATACAGCTTTCATCAAGAAGTGACACGGGATGAAAAAATAGTGTTGATCTGGAGGCCCTGAATGGTTGTAACATTCGAGTTTGGAACTTCAAAGCAGTTCGCGGCCATAAATTTGGAAGCACGTTACTACTCAGCCACTGGTTGAGAATACAGTGTTCAGCAGGAATTTCTCACTTCTGTCGATTAGCTACATAATACGTATATCATTTATTGTCACAGACAATTATTTTTACTCTTACTCAACTTAGTCTATACCATACATCATGAATTGTCATTAGAACTTCAAGAGATACATTGTGAATCAAGTCTCTTTACTTGTAAAAAAAATAAGTTGTTCGAAAGTGTACATCCTTTTTGTAGGTGAAGTATGATGCTGTTCAAAAGTATCACAACAATTCTTACAGCTCCATACTGTATACCACTTAACCAAATCAGAACTATACAGTCCTCGACTTTCAATAAATGTATCTGACTCCTTTCTGAAAGCTAATGTGATTAGCTTGACACGAAATAGAAATGACTAATGTATTGATTGGTCACAGGAGTGTAACCGATTTCATGTTGTCTAGTCATGAGTGCAGATCGAATTCTATCAATCATATTTGCAATGTGGCAACCAAGCTAGGAAGCTCAGCATCGCGGTGCACATTAGTAGATGTTAGTTGGTTGGAGGCCAGTGGCAGGAAACCCTCGATCTAGGTCTCGTGCTTTTTGGCACTCGTCAACAAGGCGTATCTGCAAGCTCAACAGAACTGATGTCCCACCTGAGATTTGAACCTGCATCACCCAGTGTTGTAGTCAGCGACTTCACCACTGAGCTATTCGGGCCACGACTGACCTCCTGTGGGACTGGCTTACATCCAGAGATTATTTGTCGATATTAAGTAGTCATGTAAATTAATGCAACATAATGATAAGAAAAACTGTTGAAAAAATGAATAATGTTGTGGAAACAGGTGAATAGATAATGTCTCTGAGTGCATGAATGGACTCGAAATGCACCCGTACATAACTGTTCTTCCTAGTATCGTGTTCTAATGATCGGCTAAAATATAAGGTAGAAGGTGGCTTGTGCCTGTGGGATTGAGTTTCTTAAGCAAAATCTAAACCTTATACATATTCACATGCTACTTTTTATAGGCATTTAAAGATGCTAGCGAAAACTAAATAGTTTACTCACATTGTTTCCAGGTTATTCTAACGACACAGTACCCTATGTCAGTAACTGAGGTACAAAGACGTTTACCTTATTGGCCAAGTTTTGCTTATCATTATGTTGCATTAATTTACATGACTACTTAATATCGACAAATAATCTCTGGATGTAAGCCGTCCTACAGGAGGTCAGTCGTGGCCCGAATAGCTCAGTGGTGAAGTCGCTGACTACAACACTGGGTGATGCGGGTTGGAATTCGAGGGGGGACATGAGTTCCGTTGAGCTTGCAGATACGCCTTGTTGACGAGTGCCAAAAAGCACGAGACCTAGATCGAGGGCTTCCTGCCACTGGCCTCCAACCAACTAACATCTAGATATGACTAATACAGAGAAACAAACTTCATCGCTTAAAAGACTTCTGTCATGTATATCTGACGAACAGGCAGCAGAAGTCCAAAAGATTGTAAATGTTTAAAGACTGTAATCCATGATTCAACTTAAATAATGCGGAGTTGAATTTATAATAATGCCGGTTATATTTATAATGTTGCTAGTTGATGACGTGAAGGTAAAATGATAACAGAAAGGGGTTACGTAAGTTTTTTAGGTTGTTTATGTCGTGTATAAAGTGTAAAAAGGGTGAGAACGTTAATAAGCAATCAAGCAAATAGAGATTGCTGTCAACAAGTATACCTGAACATATTCTAGTCTGGTTTAATGAGGGTGAAAGGAAATACTTCAGAAGTTCTATCCTCGAGTATTGAATCGATTCCAACCATTCAACCGACCCAAACAAGGATTTTAAGGTTGTCCATCGAATTCACCTTTACGTTTCCTCCATTTTAAACTCCTAAAAACAGCAGACGCCTTGGCTGTCCATGAACTGAAGCCTGACCTTTGTGTACAAAAGAAGTGTGTACAGTCATTGTCTCTATCTTGGCCTTAATTTTAGTCCTGGTGTATCTCGTTCCCTTTTTTCGTTTCCCGCCCCTTTTTTTGTCAGATTATTCTTTGTACTCTTATATCGTCATTATCACTTTATTATTACATTTAATTGTTTCTGGTGTTATTTCATTTGATCTTCCTGATAATCACAAATTTTAACAAAACATTTTCAATTTAGAAGTAGTATTCATCATGGACTGACATCAGTTAGGAAACCATTGAAAATCTAGGAGCACTGGACAGCTGTTCCGTCCTAGTATGGGACTCCTCAGCAGTACGCACACACAACCTTGCTAGAGATCGAACTCAGGACCTTCAGGTTTCACGGTGAACGCTTTAACCATTCAGCTACTGGGTCGGTTTCCAGTGGTTCATAATTTCCAACTTCTGTCAGTTCACTGGCTGAACGGTTAACGTGTTCGCCGTGAAACCTGAAGGTTGTGAGTTCGATCTCTAGCAAGGTCGTATGTGCGTACCGCTGAGGAGTCTTATACTAGGGCGAAACAGCTATCCAGTGCTCCCAGATTTTCAATGGTTTCCCGACTGATGTTAGTCCATGATGAATACTACTTCTAAAACATTTTTAATTTATTCCAATTAATTTGTCTCATTCGTATTACCTAATCCTTTGATTGTTTAACGTTCTCACCCTTTTTAACCTATATGCTTTTTATAAACGATTCGAAAGTCTTGCGTAACGCTTCTTTGTTATCATTCCACCTTTACGTCATCGACTAGTAATATTATAATTATCACCACCATTATTATTGTTTCAACCCCCATTATTTAAGTTAAATCTTCCTCAAGGATTATAGTCTTTAAATATTATATATATATATATATATATATATATATATATATATATATATATATATACACGAATGTACAGCTCGAGAATAAATTTGTTGAAAAGAGTCCTCTTCGCTGAATATCTTTGATGTCCCAGTGGGAATTATGAACGTATAAATATTTGATTTCAATAGTTTCATTGACCACTTTTATAAGTAGACTCTGTTGTCTATAATTGTTACCAGCTGTTTTGAGAAAAATAACATACTTACATTATCAGTAAAGTAGTAATCTATATTTCAGTCTTATCTTTCACAATACATTGATGAATGGTTGCGCTCAAATCAAGGCATACTGATAAATGTAGGACATATTTCTTAATCTCAGTAACACCCTTCCGCATATTTCCACTCTCTGTTCCCTACAGCTAGTCATCAACTTACTATTCTAAGTTAGATGTTAGTTGGAGTACCACTGAAAACTTAGGAGCACTGGAGAGCTGTTATGTGCTAATATGGGACTCCTTAGCAGTATGCACCTATGGCCCCAACCTCCATGGATCGAAGTCAGGAGGTTCAGGTTCCACGGCAAACTTGTTAACCATTTAGCCAATGAGTCCAGCAAGTAAAGATTTAAAGATAACGCATCTGATTTAGTGCAACACAAAACCTTAGCAGTCACCAGGAATTAAGCCATAGTTAAATAGAAAGGCTTAGTGAAGATTTCATACATTTCAATAATTCCAAGTTGTTATTTATCGCAGACTGACATCGGTTGGAGGAACAAAGGAAACCTGGGGGCACTGGACAGCTATTTCCTCCTAGTATGGGACTTTTCAGCAGTGCGCACCCTGATAGTTGTGAGGACAGTTACTCAACGATGACAATGGGTGGCGGTTGCGGTATACTGTGAGCTAACAGAAGTTGGAAACATGGATGTTTGGATTCTGACTCAGTGGCTCAACTGTAACTTGCTGGTCACGGGACTTGAAGGTCGTAGGTGCGCACTGCTGAGAAGTCCCATACTAAGACGAAACAGCTGTCCAGTGCTCCCAGGTTTCCTTTGTCCCTCTAACCGATGTCAGTCTACGATGAATAACAATTTGAAATATTTTCAAATCCCCATAACTTCCTCAAAATTCAATTTCAATAATGCTCAAACTAATAACTTTATGTTTCTTTCTTATTCAAAAATAATATCAAATCCTTTATCATATCTATTTCTTTTTTTTTCATTTAGAGCATTATCCAGTATACTACCTAATTTTCAATCAATCATTAATACAATTGAGTATAATCAACAAATCTGGAGGATGCTTTCAAAAATGGTTGAAAAGAATGAATTAAATGATTATACCAATGAATTATTATTTCATGGTCAATATGATAAATTCATTGAAGATTATATTAATTTTACAAAATAACAAATAAATGTATATAAGTAAACTCTGTATAATTTATTTATTATTTTATTTTTATCTAAATATATATATATATATATAATATTATCTTTAGAAGGTGGAAAATATCAGCTATAATGATGATATTTGTAAAGAAATATAATTCATGATAATATTTTCCAGTTGACTAGATAAGAAAAGTGAACACTTCTAATCTCATTTACTTAGAATATAATAAGAGTATAAATGAAAATGAGAAAAGAAGGTGAAAATATTGAAAACTGAAATAAAACAATTATTAAATTATTGATCATATAAAATACTTAACCATAAAAAATAGCAAACATATCCATTCATGAAATGTAAAGATTATTTACTGAAGTTTTAATTTATACATTGTTCTCATTTGGTCTTTCTTGTTATTTGTATTCTTTTATTTTCATTTGCCTACCTCTAACTGACTGATCACTTCTATCCAATCGAACTATACATCGGAAATGCATATATATATGTATATATATATATATATATATATATACTGTTGTATTCTTGAAAAGCAATAGCTATTTCTGTGAACATTTTCATGATCCTTACTCCTATCATTTTTTGTTAAAAAAAAGGAAATTAATTTTCTCTGTCTTACTTTTACAAAATATGCATAAACTAAGTTTTATTTGTGCATAATATGAATCAGAGTTATTCAGTTTCGAGTTACTTTATGATGATACATAACACAATGGTGTATTTTGTCAATGTGTAATTTTCTTCACATATTTATGTGTTTTCAATTGTTTACTGTAATTTATTTACATAAATTGTAAGTAATCGATTTCAATCAAGTTTTTTTTTGAGTTTAGAGGTAGTATTCATCATGGAATAACATGAGTTGGGGAACCATTAAAAATTTGGGAGCACTGAATAGCTGTTTCATCGTAGTATTGGACTTCTCAGCAGTCTGCAACCACGACCCAGCTAGGGATCAAACTCGGAACCACTGGAAACTGACCCAGTAGCTGAATGGTTAAAGCGTTCACCGTGAAACCTGAAGGTCCTGAGTTCGATCTCTAGCAAGGTTGTGTATGCGTACTGCTGAGAAGTCCCATACTAGGACGGAACAGCTGTCCAGTGCTCCTAGATTTTCAATGGTTTCCTAACTGATGTCAGTCCATGATGAATACTACTTCTAAAGTGGATGAACTGTCGGACTATATAAAGGAAGTTTGAAAGTCATATGATTACTGTGATATGAATATGAGCTATAAATGGTGCTTGAAACGTCTAGTAAAAATTATACAGTATCACTGTGTACTACATCAAATAAACAACTTAATATGGAATGTTACAACATTGTTTATTATTGGGATACCCTTATATTGTGCAGTTATTAAAATTCTTCAACCACTTGATAACTAATATGAGAAGGGATCGGCCCAGTCAACGACGAAAATTTGCGAGCCATAACATAAAATTGTACTTTACCCGTCGCACCCTGACTTTCGGAGCAATTAGTCCTGGGAGCAACATCACTCCTGTGGAGGCAGGTGCATCCAGATGACGACGTTACTGACCCCCATCATGTTTTTACAGCTGAAATGTTTACCAGTATTTGGTCTAAGTGATTAGTACAATAACAACTTAGAAGACTATGATATTTTTGGCACTGGATGTCGATGATTCAAGATGAAACGGAAATATGGATAACCGTGGGATAAGAACCGGTAGCCCATGCGTCACCGGTCTGGTACTCTACCAACTGAGCTACCATATCTAGCTGTTGACCAAACCTTAATTTTGCTTCACTCACCAAGGATTTTACTCGACAGGTATGTTCATCTCTGATATTCGTTCCTAATTTTGATCGGGACAGCTGAATGCTATAAAAAATGAGGAATGTTACTGGAGTCATAAATGCAGACGTTCATCTATCCTATCACAGTTTCCATACAAATAATGAAACTTGTTGGCAAAATATGATGTTGTGTTATTATTTGTATTTCAGTCACGCGGTCAATACGCGTAACGGTTCAAGTTGTCTCAGTTCACATTAGCACAACAAGATAGAAGGCACGAAGATAAAATATATGGAAAAGGGGAAAAGGTAGTCAAAGTCAGTCGGAATTCACAAGAAAATAGGCAGATGGAGTAAAACAGGGATAAAGATTATATATGAAGACATTTACACCACTGAGATCGTTTCTTAGCCATATCATCTGCAGACTTTAACCATTAACTTCAGCTGTCACGCTAACTCCAACCGAGAAGTCTAAATTCCAATGTAAAGCTCAGATCAACAGTCAAAGACTTCATGGATTGATGCCATATTGTAGCTAACGTTGCAAGACGGGTAGATGGTCACTAGGCTTGCCAAACGCATGTCCTAGCAACTTCAGTCAATGAAGGTAAACCTGAATTCAATGTTACTGGTGTCATGGTACTATGATACATAGCTTATTCCAATAGAGCGACAATGGTCAAACACCACAAGATGTCGTCTAGTGTTCGCCACGTTTGATATCCATGCTTCACACTCATGTAGTAGGACACACTGAACGGTAGGGAAGTATGGTCTGCTCCTAGGGGACAACTGGATATCACGCCCGTTCCTTAGACGGTGCAACTTGACAGAGGCTAGCCGTACCCTTTGAATCCGTACAGAAATCTCATCAGTCACTGGCTGTCTGGTGGTGATCCGATTTCCAAAGTAAGTAAAATGGTCAACGATCTCAAACATTTCACTGCCAATATAGATTAGTCTGGAGAAGTAACCTGTGTTTTGCTGAGGAAAACTGCATACCGAACACTTCTTAAACTGCCACCCCAGGCTTTTAGAAGTCTCTTCGTCTACAGCTGATAGAACAACGTCACCGGTATCTTCTTAACCAATCAAAGATTTTACTGGGACCAGATCAATTTCCCAGGAGTCAAAAGAAGAGATTGGGACTTCCAAAAACTCATCTACGACAAAATTAAATAAGTATGAAGAAAGTGGATACTCTTGGTCGATACCACTGGTATTATGCAAACCGTCTGATTCTTCGCCATAGGTTTTAACACACACATGGGCGTTCAAATGCAGCGACCTTCAACAGTATGGCGTACCTGGCAAACTCCCCTTCAGCCAGATACAGTGCCATAAGACGTATTGATCGAAGGAGTTGAATACTGGCTTCAGATCAAGAAATATAGTTAATTTTGTAAAGAAGTGTACCGACAGTGAAGATAATGTCAAGGAACCCATAAAAAATCTGAAATCTGCCTTATTATCACTGTCCAAAGTATATTTTTTCAAGTAGCCACATGTTGCGCCTAAACTTCCCTGTGACTAATTGTAGTAAGAAATTAGTATGTAGTAGATACAAATATTCTACGTGAACAAAACATATCAGCATTTAAATACACCTTAATCACTATTTTATCAGATAACAGAGTTGATACAAGCATAAGTGTGTCTGCTCATAACTTCCCATAAGATTAAGATATTATTTAGATTTGATACATTGAACGAAGGAAATTGAAAATCGAATGATTTTCGGCTGAAAATAAAGTCTACTGAAGTTGTTTTTTTTAATGAAATATATTAAGAACAATTAGGTCACATAAAGATACCAAAAAGTTTGAATTTGTAGTGTATCGTATTGATAGGAGTGAGAATGAAGTACAAAAGTCATTGTCTACATAGAAACTACAGTTAACCATGACATTTATAAAAATGAATCCTCTTCATAAAAAGAACAAAATATGTATCAGTGAGGAAATATTTCTTTTCTTCATATTCAATGCGTAGAAAGGAGTAAACAGTGTATATTAACGCGAATAAACTAAACTCTACTATATGCGTAAACTGTTTTGGCTTCAGTAAGAAGAGATACTGTTTAACATCAGATGTTGAATATGTTCAGTATTATAGTCTTCATAAAGATGATAAAGATAAATACGGTCTAAGCTCATTTCGAATCTCACTAAACTTTTTTATTTTAGGTACTAATTTTTTTCCAGTAGTGCGCAGAGTGATAATTATTTAAACTAAACGATGAGAAATGTACTAATCAGTAGTTCAGCATTTATCTCCTGTATGTATGTATACATTACAATCGGATATATTGTATTCAAGTAATAAGAGGTTTATCGTGGAGCCTGAAACCATTGAATATCAAGCCCCTAATGAATTATTGCGTAATCATAGCAACGGACGATCAGCACTCTTCAATATCCATCTGTTTTCTGACTGTTATCGACTTAAAATCAAAGTAACCTACCTTTTTTCTATGTGGAAGGCCATCAATCTGCTGACTGCACTCTTCATTGCCTCGGAAAGACGATACATGAAATGTTTGTATCATCATCATCATCATGAGCATCAACATAGGACCAGACATTACTGCGTAACGGTCCGAGTTGTCACACCTCAGTACAGTACATTAAGTAGGTAGTGAGGTGAAGGATGAAGATAAGAGAATGCAGTCAAAAGAAATATAAAGTACAAGAAAAAAGAAAGGGAGAATGAGAAAATGATGAAATTCGGCATAACACTGTTAAGATGAGGATAATGTATGTATACATCTGCGCCACTGACATCGGTTCTGAGCCATATCCCCTAGAGTCTCTAGCCACTGGTTCCTCTTGTTTGTATAGGTAATGATTAAACGTAGGCAGAAATCCTGATTAACAAATGGATTAAATTATGAGCCAATGAAATCGAGTTTGGATTTAAGGGTAAACTGATATTTCACAACACCGTAGTCATTTAGGAAAAAGTTAAAACATTGCATTTTACTTTGCTTTATATTATTTAAAGGTCGATTTATGCATTCCTGTTATATAAATGTTTACGTGATTTTCTAATTGGTAAGTTATTAATTCTGTAAATAATTAAAACTTCTCATGTATTCAATTCGCACATAGGTTAGTCATATGACGCTGTCACTCTCAAATTCTCTTCAATAGAAAACAAGACTGGTGTTAAATATTCATGCATACTACATTGGATGGCAACATATCTAAAAGCGGCCTACTTAAATATCTGGCCTATTAAATTTTTCATCTCATAGACTGTATCAAATTTTTCTAAGCTTTTGTTTGTTTTAATCACTTGATTACGTCCTCTGATCGCACTATGTATTCACGCACATTTTTAAAAGATTTACGGTCTTCTGCTGTGCAAGTATCAAATAAAATGAGAGAAAAGCATCACGGTGGATGGCAACGTGCTTTGAAGCGAATAACCTTATGTCAAATGACTCTGCCTGAAATTACAAGCACGAACTGCAGGTCATTAGAGCGGAATGTGGATGAGTAATTACACTCCAAGAAACTTGATAACATGATCTCTGTGATGAAAATTTGGTTCCCCAAATTGCTGGAAAATACTATGCTATTTTGCTTTGAGCTTTGAAGATTGTGAGCAGAAGTAGTGATGTACCTATAAACCTTCTAATTAAAACTGTTTTCGACAAATACGTTGCCTCATGTGAACATCTGGCATGAGTTTTTTTATCAGATAACCAGCATCCTCTCCACTTAAATTTCTCTGTGTGTCGGACATCTGAGAAGTCAAGGAGAAAGTACATAAGACTTCATGCACATACTACTAGATATCAGAACTCTATTATTTTGTTATTATTTGTCCCAAGTTGTTATTCATCGTAGACTGATACCAGTTGGAGGAACAAAGGAAACCTGGGAGCACTGGATAGCTGTTTCCTCCGAGTATGGGACTCCTCAGCAGTGCGCACTCACGACCCCGCCCCACCAGGGATCGAACCCGCGACCTTCAGGTTCCGCGGCCAGCGCGTTACCATTGGGCCAATGGATCAGAATCCAGTGGTCCATATTTCCAACTCCTGTTAACTCACGATATAGCGCAACCTGGCCACGGAACCTGAAAGTCGCTGGTTTGATCCCTGGCGGGGTAGTGGGTGCGCACTGCTGAGAAGTCCCACACTAGGACAAAACAGCTGTCCAGTGCCCTCAGGTTTCCTTTGTTCCTCCAACTGGTGTCAGTCTACGATGAATAGCAACTTGAAATATTTCCAAATCTCCACAACTCCCTCAAAATTTATTATTGTCCCTTGGGTTCCTAACGGAAAATAAGGACTCAATAGCACATCTCCACTCCACTCTGTTCTCTGAAATCTTTTGAACCTGGCTCCCATTTCCTTTTCGCACGATCTCCTCCATATCACCCTCACAACGGACGCCCAACTCATCGCTTCCCTTCAGGGTTCCACTCAAGTGACTGGCCTGACGCATGATGTCCCCAGTCCACCTTCTCAATGCATGCACAGTCCAATCCATCTCCACTTCCTTCCAGTGCATATTTATTCAGCGATAGGTTCTTGCTTCGTTGGTTCGTCACCAGCCAGAGTTCCTAGTTGCTCATCCTTGTTATTCTGGTCATCTCATCTTCAGTAACGAGCCAGTGTAGGTGGCAGTTATTGATGAATGTCTGTAGTTTGTTGGAAATCCCTTTCGTGCTGCACCAAGTTTCTGAAGCATCACACAGAAGCACTGACTTGACTGAATTGGTGTTGAAAATCCGGATGTTGTTCCACATGCTGAGTGGAGTGCAGAAGATCTCCACACTGGTTTCGGCTAATGGACGCCTGTCTCACTTTTCCGATTCTGATTCTGACTTTGACATCCTCGTGTGTGCCTGTGCTGCCTGTAGTTGAAACAGTGCTTCGTAGATAGGTGTAGGTGAAGGAGGTTACTTCCTTTAAGTTTCTCCGATCAGTAGTAGTAAAACAGCAGTTAATAATGATTCTAATAATAAGAATTATTATTATTATAAGTGATTGTAATGACGATAACAAGGTTGAGAGAGAATTCAAAGCCTCTGCTATGTTTTCATACGAAGAAGGCACCTTTAAAACATTATGAAAACTTCCCAATAAGACTGATATTTAAGTAGCATATAAATCGACAAACTAGTTTAGAAACAGGCTTTATGGGATACAAGGTCTTATAGATCTAATTGGGGAAGATAATTTAGTTTAGCAAATCCCTTCCAGCGGTTGCAAGGTCAAATATATAGGTCAAAATAATTGACCAGGGTCAGTTAGGAAAACAGAATACAAAGGCTTAGTTAAGTCAGAATTATTAGATCCTAATAAGATAGAAAAGTTAAAGAAAACCTAGGGTATGCCTGTGCGTGCAATTGTACACAGTTATACAGTAGAGTGGAATAGAGTAACAGGGAGGGAGAAATTGATAACCTAATATGCGTTTACCGAATCAACAACAAATAAATACAACAGAATTGTTTCAACACTTGTTCCAGACATACGGACTATCCTACTACCCTTATCACGAAGAAGGAGAGAGAATTAAAAGTATATAAACCATGCCTCAAAGTTTTAGATTTATCTGATAAGAATGTGGTCAATACTATTCCATCGTATGACATATTTAATAAACAGATTAAAATGTAGCTATCTTAAATTTCAAGGAAATCCCTCAACCGAATATGCTGTGAAAGATTAAATAAAGGGACCTATAGCGACAAGGGGACTGTGATGAAATCACTGAAGCATATTTATTTCTCTTCCAAATTGGTATAAACCGGAAAATTGTGAGTTAACTTCCAATGAGAAGTTTACACAGTGATAATTTTTTATTTTGGTAATATTTCAAGCAAAACTTACTGCCCGTGATCACATCAAAAGTTAGGATTTTTTAAAAGTAATATTTATTCATATATTCAGCAATTGGTGTCACATATATAGTCTCTCCTTATTGTTTGTTAGCTTGTTTGTTTAATACAATTTTTCACATGTTTATTGAAACTTGTATTTTCCTGTTGCTGCAATGAGTCGAACTACCCGACTTTTGTTGGCAGATGAGCTCCTATGCACATGCCTCGATACTTCAGAGATATTCATTATATTGTAGTCTCTTTGTTGGTTAACAGTGCAATCTAGGATGTACGTTTCGTTCTGTTTAGGACTCGTCAGCTGGACGAAGCTCCACCATACTGAGTGATGTTACTCCTGTTGGGCAAGTGGCGACTCTCATGCCCTAGTGGCTTAGTGAACAGGGCTTTGATGTTTGCAGCAACTGCCACTGGGTCAGAGTCTCAGCGAGAAAAATATCATTCAGTGGGGTGCAGGTACAAGCGGCGGAAGAGTCCCAAGGAGGACGGACCACGCACCCTAGATTCCAATGCTAACCACTAAATGGATTACAATAAGTTCCCGTATGGTTGACAGTTGTGTTGATTCCCTTTCGTTGCATGTATTAGGGGTGATATGTATAAATATCGATTTTGTTAATCTTTCTTTCCATTTCCTTTCTTGAACTTTAGTATGGTCGTTTTGTCCTAGTCGATATAATGTTTTCCGTCCTCTACATGAACTGCTATAGATAGACTTTTTGTCAAATTTTTGTACTTTTTTCTGTCTGTGGGCTGACGTTTGGTTAATCTTTGGTGCTCATACAGACTAGTTTTCAACAATCTTGATTTTTTCACTATTTGTTAATATACCTGTAATTCTCCGTTATTATCCTGGATCGAACTGTTCGACATCTGTTAGGTATGGTACTTCGATCACCTAGGTGATAACGTTTTGGCGTTTGAAGTGGTGGACTCGAAGTTCGAGTCTCAGTGGGAACAATATCAATAACTGAGGTGCAGGTATATCCAGCTGACGAGTCCCAACCAAGTAAAATACGGACCTGATATTTGTCTTACATAGCTTGTTGGGTAGTCTGCACACGGTAATTTATACACCACTTTATTCTTGTCCAATTTTGTAACTGAATCTTTCAGATGGTTTAGTTTATTTCCTATCGGATTCACTGGTTTGAATGCGGTGAAAACACGAACGTTTCTAAGGTTTCTTCTAATTCCCTCTGATGTGCCTATCTGTATGGTAATACCATTGTCTCCCTTTAGTTATCTCCTATATCAACTCCTGTTGTTGACTCATTTTTCTTCTTCTCGATGTTATCTTTTACAAATTGCTCCGGGTATTGATTATTTAGTAGCAGAGTGAATAAGATATTCATCTCTTTTCATCGGTCATTAAGGCATATTGTCAGACCCTGTATTAGCCTTCGTTTTACTGTGGTTTGGTGGGGTGAATGGTAATTTAAAAACTTGCCAGAATAGATTAATCTATTCCACAGTGCACAAACTTTTCATTGATACATCTGAAAAGATCCATTTCCTACTGATCTATTTACTTTGTTATTTGCTGATCCGTTTATAAATCTGATATCCTATCGGAACTTGTCGTTTCCTAACTAATTAAATCATTAATTTTTATTAGGGAGGTAGAAAGTGGGCACACTCTAAAGGTTTAGTGAATAACTCAAAGAGTAAGAAAAGAAATGATAAAAAGACGAGCTGTTTTTGATCCTTATATGGCACTTCTTAGAGGTACTTAACCATGAGATAGATATCCCGAAGTTCGAATGAGAAGCCGTGACCTATGGGGTCATCTAGTTGGAAGCGGAGCGGATGCCAGCTAAAGATCTTGAGTGACAGTCGTTCTATGTTGCGAACTGACAGAAGTAGGGAACTGCCGACTGTTGAAATCCGACTTAGTGACCGAATGGTAAGCGTATTCGTAGTGAAGCCTGAAGGTCTTGAGTTTGATCGCTGATGAGCGGGTTGATGGTTGCATGCCACTGAGGAGTCCTATACTAAAACGAAGTAGGTGTCCAGTGTTCTTAGGTTTTCGCTGGTTCTGCAAATGATATCACTTCTTGACAAATACTACCTTGTTAGTTCACTGGTTGCGTAGCAACTGACATGAAATTGGATAAACTTGAGGCAAGTTGATATATGTTAAGGGAATTACGTGATAATAATGAAACAACAAATTAAAAAGAACGCTAAAATCAACTGATGGGGAGGGCAGGCTATTTTGTTAACAAATTACGGTTGCTTAGGAAAAAAAGAAATAAAATGAAGTTAGATGGCAGTTTACCCTGATAGCCAAGATTATAACAGAGGTTGGACAAATTTCTCCTAAATGTAAAAATCCCGTTTGTAGAGGTGTATGGCGACAATTTCTGTTGTTTGTAGCAAACGAATATGTAGAATGGGCCAAAGACTAGATGGTATACGGTAAATAAATGTAAAAGTCTTCCTTATATCCACCTTGTGACCAGTATCTCTATTAAAGTTGCGAGTATTGAGGCTTTAATTGCTTTCATTTGTACTTTACTCAACCGCAGTGGATGATATTCATAGGCTAATCTCATGAAGGATGATACATTATTGCACTTACCTTCAAATACATTTTGAAACCGATATAATTTTAAAACGGTACTTTATTTTTGTTTCTGACATTCTATCTCACCTTGAGGTAAACATTACTGTTTAAAATGTTGAATTATACGTCATGGTGGATAATATTTTAAGGATATCATGCCAAAATGATCTGTATGAATTCTCCAAGGTAACACATTTTTTGAAACAATAATTGCAAATGATAACCAATCAGTACTATGTTTAATTCGTTCTAATTCAGCTTGGAAATAATTAAATAGAAATATGATAGAGAATCTATGCACTAACAAAGTGAAGTAATCATTGGAAACACTTCTCAAAAGATGCTAAAAGGAAGTGTCACACCATGAGAAAATCAATAGAGGAGAACAATAGTTGGAGCAGGACAGAGAATATTCATCTCACTTCAAACATTCGTTACAATTGATCACGGTATAAACGAATTTTAATATCAAAAAACGAAAGTCACGGATTATCTAGATAACACAAAATGTTAAAGAGTTTGTAGCCAATCATAATAACATCAATCTTCATAAGTAATTTATATGATATAAATTTTCTGAAGTTAAAGGTGTCCAACAGATAGAATTAAATGTCTCACCGTAAATACCGCGGCACTTTTAAACAATGAATATTAATGCTTTGATATCAGCACAATTCTAACAGCATTTGCTCCCAGAAGGAGATAAGATAGCTTTTAAACACTATCCAGTTTTTCTCTGATTGGCAGAAAGATCTTAAAATAAACATAGAGTTGATGAAATAAGCAAGAAAATTTACTGACATTTGAAAATGTAATAAAACCTTACTCTATATCAAATAACTAGCAATAGACTATAACGAGCTATTGGATTCATATGTTTATATAAATCCTTTCTTGTTGGAGGATTGAGAAAAAAAAAGCCATTTATTCCTATTCTCAGGAGTATGCTTTTGATCGAAGTTATTCCCTACTTTTTCTGTTTTTCATCTTGACGAAAATGATAGATTTCAGATTGATATTCTTCATAGACTGGCATCAATTGGAGAAACATTGAAGACCTGGAAGCACTGGGCAGCCATTTCACCCTAGTATGGGACTCCTTACTAGTGAAGAACCTGAAGGTCATAGGTTTGATCTCTGGCGGAATTGTGGGTACTCACTGCTGAACAGTCCCATACTAGGACGAAACAGCTATCCAGTACTCCCAGGTTTCCAATATTTCTCCACCTGTTCTCAGTTCATGATGAATGCCAATCTGAAATCAATAAATCTCTATAAACCCCCAAACTGAAAATGGCAGAACTGGAAAATTATCTTCACATTTTGATGGTATTCAATGAGAAATTTATCAAAGTATCAATAAATTCATTTTCAGTTCATCATTCCACTTAGCATTAGAGATAACTGTTGTTTGTTGATACACAGTTCTTTGAAACTTCAATTTATAAGTTTCCTAGTGCTTACCTATTGTTAAAATGTAAGAAAATAGAATCGCTTAAAAACTCATTTCTCCTTTTTTTTAGTCATACTGGATTCGTTCAGTGTTGTTTTTCCAGGAGTTTTATCTCATTATCGACTATCTGTAGGATTTGGCGATACACACAAATTTAGCGCCAGATGACAGTTAACAGAGTTCATGAAAAAATAAGAAGAGACAATTTTACGAAGTAAAACACTGTCATTGTAAAGTCTGTCTGTGTCACAGAAATAGTATTTATATAGGATCTGGAATTACTGAACAGTGATTGAAGTTACCACACCTCAAGAGATATATCACCAACATGAAAGATAAAAGAAATCTAGAAGAATGCAGTCAGAGTGATAAAAAGTCGTGAAAGGAGAACAAGGAGGAATAAGTGATGCTGGAACTCAGTATGACGATCAAAATGAAGACGGTATTTCGATACATCTCGGTCACTGAAATCGATTCCGACCGATATCACTCAGAGTCTCCAACCACCGATTTCTGTTATTATGCTGACCACAACCAAGAAGTCTGTTGTAGCTTAAGTGGCTCACAGCAACAGTCAAAGACTTCATGGATTTATGTCATGTTTTATTCTGGCTGCTTCTAACTTGTTTTCAACCTGAACCTACTTCAGCTAATATTGCATGATGGAGCAGGCAACAACGAGTGATGCATAACACTTGCATCAGACACCAGAGTCGATGAAGGTTAATGATCTCACCAACTGTGTTTCATCTTCTGTCTAAAACCTAACGCTTGGCTTCTACATTACTTATTTAGCGACACCACGACATATGACTTATACTACAAAAGCAATGATGGTTAAATGCCTGAAGCTTTTCCATCTCCTCTAGCTTAAATGAGCACACTTCACAGTCATATAGTGGAACAGATTAAACTGACCATTAATATGATGCTACATCAGCGCTATCAGTGACGTAAGTTGTCAAAGCTCGGTCCAGCATTTTGTATTCCTGCAAATATTGTGTCAACCACTGTCCTATCAGGGCTGATCTGACTTTCACAGAATCGAAGTGGTCAGCACGCTCAACGAATTTTCTCATCATTTCGTCAGACAGCGATACAAACCAATCCTAGATCAATCATCTACATTTAGGTGGTAGGAAATGCATGCCAAACATTCTCAAACTGCTAGTCAGCGTGTCTAGAAGACTCAACATTTTGTCCGCAACTTCGCCTAATTGAACTACGTAATCTCCCTAATGTAGGTTTATTCACAAGTTTCCTGAGTCAAGATAAATCCTTGAGTGGGACTTCCATAGGTATATCCATGATAACATTAAACAGGAACGGATAAACTGAAATTTCTTGATGAACATCGACCGAGGTACAAAACTCACCTGGTAAATCATCACAGGCTTTGTGATGCCGACGACTGATGGGATACAGCGCCTTCAATAGAGTGATGTAGTTACTCGACACGCGTTTCAGAGATGGACACTGTGGTAAGAACTCCACCAACGAAGTCCAGTGTCGCCTTCAGATATAGAAATACTACTGTCGGTTGTCGACAAGTTTGCTTGTGTTCCAGAAATTGGTGAAGGGTGAATATCTGGTCGACTTACCCACAATGAGGTCAGAAACTCGGGTTTGTTGTTTTCCAGATCCATGGAGAAATTCGATAATCATAAAACCTAGAATCTTAGACATCACTTTCGTCAAACAGATTATAGGTCAGAATTCATCATAGACTGGCATCAGTTGGAGGAACATTGAAAACCTGGGAGCAGTCGACAGCTGTTTCCTCCTAGTATGGGACTCCCCAACAGTACGCACCTATCTTCCCACACCACCACCAATCGAACCCACGACCTTCAGGTTCCGTGGCTATCATGTTACCACTGAACCACTGGATTGGAATCCAACGGTCCAAATTTCCTACTTCCGTCACTTCACGATGTGACGCCACTTATATCCAATGTCAATGATGAGTAACTGTCCTCATATTCCCACTTGGTTGACTTCACTGGTTACAAGTTCTCACTGAAACTTCGGAAATCACCTTTCGAAGCTAGTCACCAATGAGAGCTAAATAATCCTATCTATAGGTTTGTGGAGATCTATTAATTGACTATAGGTTGGAATTCATCATGGAATGACATCAGTTGGAGGAACATCGGAAATATGGGAGCACTGGATACCTGTTTCGTCCTAGCATGGGATTCCTCACGACCCCAAGAGGGATCAAACCTAGGACCTTCAGGTTCTGCGGTCACCACATCACCACTAAGCCTTGTTTAGCTATATAAATACATGTATAGCAATGTATTCACTTGTGTTTACTCGTGATTACGCCTGAAAAAGTAAACAATTAATTTAGTATGCAAATTCCGAATGCAGAACATGACACAGATACACATAAAAATGAGATTGTTCAGTGAATTAGTGACTTGTAACAATCGGTCTAATCTACTGATTGCTGGAACTCATCAATTAGGCGTATATGCAATCTTGATCACTTTTTGTCCAGTCAAAGGTCCAAATCTGCATTATCAAGTGCTGTGGTCCGAAATGTTACCACTAAGTCATTTATACATCTACAAAATTCTATGGCAGTAAATGATCATAAACATTTCAGGGAAATAGATTCCGAGTAACTTCGCAACGAAGCCTGAAATTACATGAATAATTTTCAATTAAATAATACTTCATATTCAATGGATAATTAGTATCCGCTTTTCTCAATTCCTACCTTTATTCTTATGTTTCATATTTTATAGGGTTATTCAACCTGGAACATGTCGCTGTTGTTAATGAATGTCACTGGTAAACATCTGTCATCAAGTTTTACCTAGCTAACACCAGTTGCAGTAAGAAATATCTAATCACCAATCTATTTCTGTCAAATAGACAGAACAAGTCATTGGGGTCTTAATGAACTTTGCAAGGCTGTTGCTATAAGAGATGTGAATTCCTTGTTCATTTTTATCAAAAACCATGATCAATATCTACCAATAACACTGGATTACAGTAGCGCCTTTTAATAAATTGATCAAAGTTTTGGATAGGTGAAGGTAATAAGAAAGAAGCGCCCTGCTTAATCTTACTTTTTTTGCTTGTTAGCATTCACCAGTAAGACATATCTGTGACTCCGAGAAAACTAATACCATCTGAAGGATTGAAAACTATATCATCCAGTGCTGAAGTCAGAAACGTAATCAACCTGTAAGATTGGATTAGGTAGACTGATTAGTAACTGGTAGATCATATTATGTGGACTACTGTATACCAGATGGATGAATGGGGATATTTAAAGAACTACTTCGTAACATTGTATGGTATTGAGAGTGTACTTCATGAAGTTACCATATAACAGGAGCAAATGACCAGTCACTTATTCAGAATTTTCAATTATCCTCTACTTGGAACTTATTTTGAATTGGCATAAACTAACAGACAAAGAATTCGGTACATTTACTTGTCATAAATAAATAAGTGGGCACCAAACGTCACCGCAGTTGTTCGCCAGAAAAATTCTTAACCCCACCACCGAAAAATCAATTTAAAAGATACCGCTGGCAAATTTTGCTATATCCTAATCCTGAAGTGAATGAAAAAAGACTTACTTTCAAAGATTTAAAACAGCATTCTTCTACTCAATTGTTGATTTACTGTTTTACCTTGCGCTTAATGTGTTAATCTATTCATGTGTTTTCATCATTATTCATGTATTCAGATGATGTGTAGCCTTTTTTTTCCATGATGACATTAAGCTGTATCACTCTTTTTCAACGAATAAATTATTTCGTGCAGTTAATCTCTTGTAAAAACTGCCTTTTTGTAACCCTAATGTTTCGTTTAACATAAAATGTGTACTTATAGAGATTAAATTTCAAGACAGTTGAAATTTTGCATAAAATATATCATAAAAGAGAAATTTGATTTAGTTGTAGGCAAAGTATTGCCTTCCATTAAATATTTAACAGAATTTTATCAACTTTTCTAATTTGTCTCCAAAGTTATAAAAATTTTTATGAAGTAGTATAATTTTTTAGTGTTATTGCTTGCATTACACCGTCGTTGATAGGACCGAATCGATCGGCCTCTGTTGGCATATGGGCTCCTATGCGGATGCCTCGATATGGCCTGTCTTTTAACTATGTTTAGTAATGATGGGCAGTGGCTAGCAGTGGAATTGCTTGCATTATGCCATCATTGATTGGACCGAATTGATCGGTCTCTATTGGTATATGGGCTCCTGTACGGATGCCTCAATATTACCTATGCTCTAATTATAGTAATAAGGGCGCTTGAAGCAATCGCTCCCGAGTTCAAATCCCGGTGGGAACAAAATCACTCATTGGGAAGCAGATACATCCAGCTAACGAGTCACAAACTGGACGAAATGCGCATCCTGGACTTCATTGCCAGCCACTAGCTATCATTATTATTTTTATGGATTATGCGAAAAGTAGAACTTTTTTGTATTGACTTGTTCCTAGTTAAATGTCAAATTTTTTGTAATCTGTATGAAGCTGTGTGATGCTGTTTAAGTAAATCAGTTTTTGTGATTTTCGTAGTTGATTTAAATTGTACGTAAAGTACTTGAAAACTTAAGTGTATGTCTATTTAACTTGAATAGTAGAATACTGAATCATTTAATTTACTGAAGTATGAAATAGGATAAGTTATTGGGATAAAGATTAGTCTTGATTGTAAATTATTTCCGCTACCAAACTGTAAATGTTGAATTTTCAGTCGAGTTTTAAACAATACTGTTTTCTACTATGCATCGGTAGCTTACCAATAACAGTTTTCCTCAACATAAAATCTCATCAGTGTTAGACGTATCCTGTCTTTTTTTTGCTTTTGCAACACATACATACATCATATCCTAAAAGAACTTACTACCTGTCTCGAAGTTCTATAGATTGAACAGCCTTGTTGAGTTAGCATAACTTTTCGTTCAAGTTTATGTGACTATATGCGAACTTGATAAACAAGTTCAAATCATTTTATTTTAATCATGGAAGTAGGTCAAACACAACTATGTATTAAAATTGGGAATTCTTATAACGTGACTACTGATGCTGAAAAAAAGAAAATATTCATTCCTCACTGAAGTCTGGTCAAGCTAAACTAATCAGTGCATAAGTTTTGTATGATTTTGCCTATAACTTTAGAATAACCTATGACTGCTGTTTCCACACAGTTGAGGGCTGAACTCTCATTTTAAACCTAGATATTGATTTAGTGTTGTCAAGGTCATTTAGAAATGTATATATTCAGCATCGCTGTCAACTATTTTGACTGTTGTTGAGACAGTAAAAGCTTTCTGTCAATCATCCGTCTTCTCTTATCTTCACGTGTCGATGGTATTATTGTTGTGGTAGTTGACGTTCTGATAGGCATATTTTCTTAAGGTGAATGGAGATTTTTAATTTAGAAGTAGTATTCATCATGGACTCCGTTAGGGAGCACTGGACAGCTGTTTCGTCCTAGTATGGGACTCTTCAGCAGAATGAACCTATCCATGACCTTCAGATTTCATGGCGAACACCTTAACCATTCAGCCACTGGGTCGGTTTTCATTGGTTCACAATTCCCAACTTCTGTCAACTCACGATAGGGCGCGACTATCACACACGGTCTTCAGTTAGCATCCGCTTCACTTACGATTATCCAGTGCTGCCAGATTTCAATGGTTTCCCAACTGATGTCAGTCCATGATGAATACTAGTTCTGATATGCGTTTAGAGTCAATCTGTATCGCTCTGAGACTATTGGGTAGCATTACCGGTCACAGCAAACTGAATAGTTTAAGTTATCTCTGGCCTTTCAGTCGAAAGTTGGAGACTGCTTACTTTTTAGTGAAAAATCTCAGTCCAAGACATCTGATGACTGTTACCTACATAGAAATTAAGGACGAGAAACATTTGAACAAATGAAACAGTGGACGAAGAATTGGAATACCTTCGAAAAACAGGTATCCCCAAGATTCATGGCAAAAAGCATGAAATCAGAACAGTAATAAGAATGAGATTTTTTCATTCCTAAGAAGATCTTATTTATCAGTATTGAATTCAAATAGGACCGAGACAGCAGAAATACCGAATATTTTTCTTTTTATAGCATTTAAAGAAAACATTCTAAGCCGTTGGACTTCGAATAGTCCTCTCCAGCCCACTGTTGATTCAAGGAAGTATGAAAGACAAATTGCCACCTTGGACCACATCTATACGTCTCTATCAGTTTACCTTCGCTTGTAGAGCCACACAAAGCGAAGTCTTTCCAAACACATCTTTGAGTACTTTCCTGCTATACTGTCCAGAGGAGAATGCAAGTCAACCATGTAACTTCAGTACAGTATTTTTTTTCAAAATTCCACGTACATTCAAGCCAAAAGCTCCAGAAGAATGTAGATTCCTCACTTAAGTATGGTAGAGGCGTTAGCGATCCAATATTCAAAGCCCTAGCTCCGTAATCAGAAGAGATAAGTTCATTCTCTCACTTTGCCACAACCATAATCCTTCCTTGAGTTGATGAAGTCGATGAAGTTGAGAGCTGACTACCATTCTATACTGTTCCATGATGATGCTTAGCGTAGTGTTGCAATTTGACCCGCACATGATTTATGTTTCCTGAAGCCAGCCACCCAGCCACCCCTTTCCGGTCATAATTTTGAATCCAGCCCACTGCTTCGTCCCTCAAGGACTATGCAGTTTAATATTTTGCTTACGGTGGACAGCGGTGGGGTATAATTATTCTCCAGGTCTTGCAAAACATTAAACGTCCTTCTTTGGGTGTTTGAAAACATAGCCCTTCTTTTAGTCGGCAGGTATCTTTCTTTCCTTCCTTCCAAACCTTCTCAAATAGCGATACGACCGTCTCCGCTGCTGATGTATTTGCATCTGTTCGCAGTGATTCTACGGGAATTCCATCTGGTCCTGTTACCTTCCCGGATTTCAGCAACTTTATGGAGTTACAGACTTCACTTCAGCTGCTGCTGGAGGGCTTGTGTTCACTGGTAGTTCTGTGGCTAGACTCCTGGTGGCATTTCTTCACCAGTTGCAGGTGGTGGTGGTGGTCGTGGCCGATTGAAGAGTTTTATGAAGTGGTCAGTCCATCTTCTCCCTCGTTTCTCCTCTTTCGTGGTAACTAACTTTCATTCACCATCTTCCACCGGTTTCATTTGAGTTGATCTCTCCCCTCACAGATAGACACTAACATGGTTATTTGATACAATGATGTCAGGTCTCTGTCTCTCTTATCAGCATCCTGTTCTGCTTCACTTGTCAATGTGTCGTAGAAGTGTCTTTTGTCTTTGCACACACTCTTCTTCACTTCTTTGTCCAGTGTAGTGTTTTATAGGTTGTGTTCAGTTCCTCTTTTCATTGTTCATCCCTGCACTTCACTATATGGCACTGCACTACACTGCAGTGGTTCATCTTCGGCTTCACCATCATCCTCTGTCTCCCATGTCAGTTTCTATGTGTCTGTCGAGATGCATTCCTTGTCTCATCGAGCTTCTTCTTCCTTCTTAATACGGTTATACAGGTTTCCTTCCACGTCTCTTTCACAGAACTCCAGTGTTCTCCTACGCAGGCTTCCTCCTCACCAAGTGCCTCTAGGCCTATGATTGGTTCTCTTCCTATATTGTCCGCTCCCAGTTTGGCATGCGTGTCAACCATTGGAATTTCGATGTCATCATCTGGGGTAAGGTCTTGTACAGTACTGATTGCAGTTGTCGATAGAATTCCTCCTTCTTCTCTTGATTCACATTATTTGTTGGTGCATAGCGTAGCATTGTATGATTGTAACTTCCCTTCCTTTTGAGTTGAGTCTTGCTGTCATGATGCTGATCCTGAAGGAGGAGATTGGTTCCCACTGCATGAGAGAGAGCCTTCGACGCTGTTGGTGAAATTATGATAGCCATTAAACAACTCACTGTGCTCGTGATTGTCGTCTGGGTGACAAAATCGGAGTAGATTATTGACTCTCCAGTTGACAGTTTGGATAGTCCACTTACATTCCATCTACAGATTCATCACAAATTCCTAACACTGCCATCTCTTTCAGCTTTTTTGAAATCTGGACAGCTTTGCTACGTTCAAAGATTGTGCGAATGTTCCAACCCGCTATGTTTGTTTTTGCTTTCATCGAGAGAAGAGAAGATACATAGACCAATTGGCTTCCCGAAGTCTTTCACCAACCGGTGTCATTTCATCTCTCCGATTTTAGTGAGGAATAAGTTTATTTTTATTTTCTATATTTATTCTGTGCTTTGAAGTTTGTTTAGCGATTGGATTTGTTTTGGGGAGTAGGGTTGCTAGCCCTATGCCTAACTTTCCCTCTTTTATCGAACTTAGGACCGGCTAGTAAACTAATGAACTAGTAAACTAAGAGAGGTTATGGAAAACATTGAAATTGTTTTATTTGAAGTTGGCATTCATCATGGAGGAAGATTATATACCTGGGAGCACTAAATAATTGTTTCGTCCTAGTGTAAGACTCCTTAGCAGTGAGCATCGTCACCCCATACCACCACTGATCGAGCTCATAACCTTCAGGTTTCTTGTTCAGCACGTGATCATTGAGCCTGTAGGTCAGAATCCAATGGTCCATACTTCCAACTTCTGTCAACTTACGACACAGCGCAAAGATTATCCAATGTCATTTTTAAGTATCTGTCCTCCCTTTCACCAGGTTTGCTTCACCGGTATCGACTTCTCACTAGAACTTCGGGAATCGCCCCTCAAAGCTAGTCACTAATGAATATTAGATCAATTTAATTTGAGTATTTGTAAGAATTTAGTGATTTTTCAAGTTGGTATTCATCACCCACTGGTTGCTATGAGGAGAAATACTCAACGATTACATCGGGCAGTGATCGTCCTTTGTCGTGAACTGACAGAAGTAGGAAATATGAATCACTGGATTTCGACCCAGTGGCTCGTTGGTATTGTGGTGACCGCAAAACCAAAAGGTCCTGGGTTTGATCCCTGGTGGTGTGAGATGGTGAGGTAGCACTGCTGAGGAGTCCCATAATAGGATGAAACAGCTTATGTCCAGTGCTCCTAGGTTTCCAATGTTCATCCAAATGATGTCAGTGCATAATGAATAACAAATTGAAAAATCCCTAAATCCCCCCCCCATATTCCCCCCAAATTCTATCTTATTTCAAACACGCTGTGACTAATATACACATATAATAACAGAAGTTTATATTTTTACGGAACCCTGTTTGTTCAGATAGAAAAAGCAGATTCCTCCTATTTATCAGTATATGGAGGCCAGGTTACTAGCTTATAATTCCAGTAAATTCACTGTATCAAGTCACCGACTTCATATGATGTGCAGAATAAAAGAAATAGATGAATGTAACGTCACCTCATTAAGTTGTAATGACGAGTTTACAGTAAGGGAAACAGACTGAATATCTTAGCCGAAAACTACTTAATATCTTGTCTGATATAAAAAAGAAATCAGTTTGGAGATATTCTATAGATTCGGCACTGATGACAGACAAAGTGATCATTGACTAAATATATTCATTTATTCATGAGTAAGAACAGGACATGTATCAGAGAAGAAATTTTTTTTTTGAAGCACTTCATTATCAAACCGTATAGTCGTATTTATATAATCGGTAAAATGACAGATAATTCCTCTAAAAAGCTGTTCAGTCAACAGACAAAATATACAATTGGTGTTGTTGGTGGGATTTGTTTATGTGGAAGAAATAGAAAATGGATCACTGAATAAAGGACGAAATGATAACAAGTGGAGAGATAAGAGACAAATTCTATCAGAGAAGTGTAAACTGACCGTAATTTAATTAAAGCGTGCAAAATATGTCAATGAATAAGGAGCCAATTGATATTAAATGGTAAAACATGGGTTAAATCTTGTCAGTGAAGTGTAAAATGGAGATAATGATCGTAATGTATTTTGAGATTAGTGGGGATTCTAATTTTGAGGCAGTATTCATCATGGACTGACATCAGTTGAAGAACCATTGAGAACTTGGGAACACTGGACAACTAGTTCGTCCTAGTAGGGGACTCCTTGGCAATACACACCCACGACTTGGCTAGGGATCAAACTCATGGCCTTCAGACTTCACGATGAAGGCATTAAACATTCAGCTACGGATGACAGCTAATGCTTCAGCTACACATAAGTGGTGGAGACGTAGATTTTGGAGTGGTTCAACTTAACTTTATAAACTTTGTTAAAGACTAAATCTCGAGGAAATAAATGACCTGACTCTACTAGGTGTTCGCTTTTGGTAAGACAAACCTGATAATGTTCAGCAACGCATTTTCGGACGGCCAGCTTACAACCTTCAATACAGTTAGGTCCAGATGAGGATGTGAATCTTTAGATACATAAGTGGTAGCCTATCCTTCACTCATTGTTGAATCAGATGACGGCTGCAAAATATCGCTCTCAGTCTGGCAGCATAAAAGGTAATATTAATACACTTCGACAGACGGCTTTTCAACACTTCGGCTGTAGTGTCCTCTTTGAATTGCAAATTTATGTTTAGAATTTCCTTTGGAACTGTAATAGGGTGAGGAATGATTTGTTTCTCCAAGTTTTTATCAATAAATCTTGTAGAATATCCATTGTTCATTAGTGTTGTTCCAAGAGTTTCAATTGCAACATTCATTATGTCATCCGAACAGATTTCATAGCTTCTAGAACACAGCGAATGAATGAGATTTCTTTGACAACTAAGAAATCATTCTGTAAGATGAATATAACTTTTAAGCTCACAAAGTATGTAAAGTTTCTGGATGTTTTTCTCTCCTACAGTAAAACTTACTTAGAATTACCCGATTTATATGAGCTTCGTCTGTACTTTTATTTTCCGTACGACTCCATTTCGCTCAGTTTCGCACTATTATTATCATCCTTTTCTCTAGTTTTTATTGGAGTCCTCCACTTAAGCTCTTGTCAGAAGTGTCTGACATGGTGATAAAATCGGACCATTGACAATGGATTCACTGAGTAGACATAAAGTATTTTTTGTTTGAATCATTGACTTATGAATGATTAGGTGAGTAAGCGATGAAGTAAATGAATGAGTGAACAACAATAGAAAAACTATTTCCAGCTTTATAACTTTGGTAACTCAATACATATGAGTGTTAGATTGTTGCTTTGTTTCTCTTCCCTCCTCTTTTCTTTTAGCTATTCTACTTTTGTTTTTCGAACGACAATTTTTCCAATTGCGATACTTCAACAAAACTAAGTGTTTCCTGCTTTTAGTTTTCCGAAATTACGATTGAATGGACTGACTTGTTGATTTTATCAGTCATGAAATCAGCATTAGGATATATTCTCAGGGAAATAAATAATCTCTCTATAATCTGAAATAATTTGACTGCTTTCAGAGGCGGTATTCTACGTTGGAGCTCTTTTATTAGACTTCTTATTCAAGGTGTGTTTATTGCTCTCTGAATATTGTATAGGTGTTGTGCATGTCATTTCGATAGTACTTCTGTTTCCACTGTCAGACTGATAGGTCAAAACCTTTGCGTCTATGTATCAGCTGGATAGAAAAACATTCCTAAATTGTCAATCTAGACATGGTTTATTTGATGGTGACTGGCAGTGTGATCTAGGATTTAAATTTCCTCCCACCTGAGTTTCATTAGCTAGAGGTACCTAAATCTATGTGATGGTGTCCTTAATAAGACTGAAGCAATGCTATGATTGCCCACCTGGTCAAAAAGTCACAAATTCTACTTTCTTTGTTGTTCACTCTACCTTGATGTACTATTCACTATATCTTGATACATGAAAATCGGTGTATGCTGGACGGGATGCAAATGCATTCGACTGATACCTTCCGCATGGGATAGATTCCACTGACAACCAGTAAAGATGCAAATAGTATCAGAATCAATCTTACCAGTTTCTAGCAATCACTTTACTTCAAGAAACTAAACAAGTAGATTTCAGTGAATTCAAATACCAGATATGTACTTCAAACTATTCCACTCTAATTAGCGTCACTGAACTACTCACAATTACTTTAGGTGAGTAACTAAAGGTCAATTAAGATATTCAATGTTGCTGTACAAAGTTGATGACAGCTTTCTGATCAGTAGCAGTTGTTGATGAGGTAATCTGGCCTTTTGAAAGGAAAGAAATCTTGAGAAAATTTCAAGCATTGTGATCTAAGCGATCACACACAACCACACAATAGAATGGGATAGAGTGAAAGTCCTTAGAACTAATATAGGGGGTTGGAATGAGAGACTGATAATTGAAGCTTTGTTTATCGAATCAGTATCAAGCAGATGCAACAAGAATGGCTCAGTATCTATCTCAGATAACTGAAAATTTCACTACCCACTTGACAGTCGAATGGGGGGAAGCATATATATATATATATATATATATATATATATATATATATATATATATAAAGTTGCATTTGGTATGAATGTGAATGATAAATTCTGAAATGTTCTCTAGTAAACAATGCTGTTTCCTTGTACGAAATACCTTACAAACAAATCAATATGGAATTGTACACTACCACAGTGTCTAAGTTCTGCTATCACATTACTTTTAGAAGGAAGCTGACAACCATCTATCAACGAACAGAAAATATTCAGCAGTTTTCATCTTCATACTTAGCTACAAATCCTCACTGGTGGTGAAAAAATCCCAGCTATAGTAATAAAAAAAGTTGTACATTTAAAGATGGAGAAGCTTCAACGTTTGTGTAGTGAATACAACATTAGAACAGAGACATTTTACTTCAGACTTTGGCAGTGAAATCCAACAGTCTTCAGTAACTGCTGCTACTCGTTTTGAGACTGATGCAAAATATAGATAAAAATCCCTAGTAATTTTATTATTATAGAATTCACTCTAACATCGTCCAATCGAATGAGTAGGTCATCTTAGCTGATATCGCTCCAAAAAGTTCACTGATCGTACCTCTGACTGAAATCCTTATTGACTTAGCTTGAGTTTCTTAAGTATGATAAATTCTCAGTTGTATGAAAACTATCAAACACGAAAAGTCAACTAAACCTAACTGCCTACTGATTACTTGCACACATACACATCACCTCAAGGTATTCACTTCCTTCCTTCCTTCCCTTCTTGATTACCTACTTACTTGGCTTCAGCAGTAGGATTGTGACCGATGGTCCACAGGTTCGTACTCTACTCACCTAGCGACATTTGGGCAGTCATATTTTACCATCAGTTCTAACGCCAAAAGTTTGACTTCGTTTCTAGTACATGAACGTTCGTGTGATCGGTGTTTTATCATTAGATTCCGGTAATACTTCACATGAAATCCAAAACGTGAGGATGTGAATTGAAGCAAAATGAGGATCGGTATTACATAATGAATCTTCTTATAGGGAATGAATTGAGCATAATGGTGCTGGCAGTGTATCACAAGAAATCTATGATGACATGACAATGAAAAGCTTTGCAACCAGAAAGCAGTTCAGAAAAGAAGTCAATCTGAACATGAAAATCCTAAGCTGAAAATATTCGTCATGATTACAGAATAAACTTTTAGAAGAGAAGCCACTTCTTAAGTACATTTCTATCTTGCTTAACAGCATTTTAGCCTCATCTTTGCCTGGAAAATAAGAGAATTACCTCATTTTTTTTCACCCTTTTTCTGCTTCATTTCATCACCTCATTTGTCATTACCTCTTTAGTTGTGTATTCTTTAAAGTTTTCATAGGTTGAAATGATAGGTCAAACAGATATTTCAAGATCTGTTGGATTGGCACAGGTCAATGTAAGTCTTATTTTCCGCTATATCTTGAGAACCTCATTATTTAATGATATGCATATCTTCTTTTATTTCTTTCCCTTTGTTTGTTGTCAACTGTGAAAATTTTCTGCCTAGTCCTCCACTTATTTACACTTTGAAAAATGATATTTATTGTTTTTTTTCTAATGGGAGGGAGGTTAGGGGTACTCAAATATCTATAATTGTAGCCAAAATATCTAGTTTCTTTTAACATAGTTTTCAAAAGAAGGATAAAAAGCTATCTCGAAAGACTGAGGAAAATTACTACTATGGCTATGGTAAGGCTAGTAAGTGCACTTAATATCTTTGAACAAAAAGATCAGGTTAAAGGTTGCAAAAATTTACAACTATTTGATTATTCATAGATGATGTAGTCGAACCATTAGCAGTTCATGACCTTACAACCAGAGTCTTTATGTTTAGAAACATTACATTACTAATCTTACCATAGCCAAGGTCATAATTTCCTCAAAGCTTAAGTTTCTATTTCGTTCAATTGGAAGCTTCAACATACAGAAGTTTTTTTAAATGTATATCAGAAGTTTTTAAAAAAATATTTTATGTAACCAGCTATTAGGTTTTTTAGGGTTCATGGAGATTTGGCTTATTTGACTTAAACACTCGGCTTTCTAGCAACAGGTCTACAGTTCAAATCACTTTCCCCTTTCTACAGCCTGAATAACTAGGTGGTATCATTAGACCCTCACAAAATAAGTATCATTCATGCGCGAGTACAAATTTGCATGTAGCAGGTTGAGTTACACTAAAATTTTGTTTTTCAATCTCTTTTTTATATCTGCTTTTGACCTCAATAGCATGTCTTGTTGTCTTCTAGTTATGAATGTATCTAAAGAAATGTAACCGAATTGTTTCGGTGTTACAGCTTGTAAATCTTTGTCGCTGATTCAACCAAATTGATCGACCACTATTGGGATATGAAGATCTACAACGAATTATACAAAAAATATACCATTTTTTTCTCACAACGGTTTAGCTATAGTGACTCAGTGGCCTAGTGGATAACGATGTGGCATTTGAAGTGGTTAGTTCCAGCTTCGGGCTCTAGTAAGAGCAATATCACTCACTAAGGTGCCTGTACATCCAACTGACAACTCTCAGATGGAACGAAACGTGCTTCCTAGATTCCACTGCGAACCACTATCTATCATTAGTGTCATAGATGAATTTATTAAATGTTTGACGATGGCAACGAATCAACCAACAACCCATCGCCCAATAAATATACAGGAAAAAGTGGAGATGGATTGGACTAGACATACACTGAGAAGACCGACTGTAGACATCATGCGTCAGACCCCCGAGTGCAATCCAAAGGGGAAACGATGAGCTGGGTGTTCGAGGCGAGGGTGACATGGAGGAGATGGTGTGAGGAAGGAGTGAAAGCTTCTGGGTAGTGATGAAGCCAGGTTGAAAAGACTGGAGAGAAGAAAGTGAAATGGCGACGTGCTACTGAAACCCTGTGTTCCATTAGGAACCCAAGAGATAAATAATAATAATGACGATGGTGGAGAAATTCGCTAGCAGTTCAGATTGGACCTGTACGATTAGTCGTTTCATGATAAATATTCATGTAAGAGGGACTAGAAAGTAACTCACTTATTTCAGACATACTTGAATGTCTACAACATCATTAATATGAAGGATGTTTGAAATAAACATATCCGTAAGATCGTTATTGTTGATCGAACTTTTTGATGAAAAAAAAAGATAACCTAGTCATGTAGTCATGATTCTTGAGTGTCAGAAAATTCATTGTAAGAATAATGTTTTTCCACATGTTTTTCAGACATGATTATTTAGTTTTATGATTTATAGAAGGTAAATTTTAGATCGCTGGTCGTAGTCTGACTTTTCCAGGCTTGGGAATTTCTTTACTTTTATTGTCTGTACCAGACGGTTCATGTTTAATGAACTGAAGAAATCGTTGAAAGCATTTTTGCAAATATCCCATGAAAAAGTCGTAATATACTTAGTTTATATGTTCTACAAACATTAAAAGTGATTTTACTAAACTGGAAGTGAAATTTACATTTTTATTCGTTTTCTTTTATGGTGTAGCCATTTGAAACTACTCACAGAGACTTGAGCTTGTAAAGAACTTCATTTCTCAATTAAATAACTGGTAAAATATAACATACTGGGTGGTGATTGAAGGCGAAATGAAAATTTAGACCGTAACCAGATTGGAACTAGCGACCACTGGGTTTTCAGCCCAACATTCTACCAACTGAACTACGAGTTTCGACTATTGATGAGATTTCTATTTCACTTCAATCATTATGGGTTGTACCCGAACACTATGTGAATTCGTGACACATTACTACCACTTGATCTGATTCACACTGGCTGTCTAACCAGTCAGGACTTCTCATCCCAATCCAAATGTAACTGAATTAGAGAAGGGGAACATACGGTTACGGTCTAAGTGTTTGTTTCACCTTCAATCACCACCCAGTATAAATACTGATCTGCTAGACTATGGCTATCTCAGATATTCAAAATACAACTTGTTGAAAATACTCTCAGTATAATATTTCTCTGTCCCAAAGGTTGCAGGACTACCAAGCAGCATAAACAATTTATATTCATAATGTATATATATATGTATTTATTCGAAGTAGAGACTTATTGACTTTAGAAGATTGTTTGTTATCTTGGTATTTGTATTTCCCCAAAAATGCAGAACAAAACAAGGTTTTTTTTACCATCATTCAGCATAGTCAAGACATATTTGATAAGAAGGATGGCCAAATCATAAAACTTAAGTTCACACTTGTAGTCCATACACTTAATGCATATATGCCCAAAACATCTTTCCAGAAGAACTTCGGTCAATGTATCGTACATAAAATAGAATATTGTAAACTGTGATTGACTGTTAATTTGAAAAACCTATTAACACTAAATACCAAAGTATCTCAGTCAGTGTAACTTTGTTTCGTTTTTTTGTTCATTGAAAAATACAAGTACTTAAGTGAAAAAGTGAACCGTCCTTTGTATAAAACTTTTACTTTTATTCACCCTACTTACTGGCTCTTGTGCCTCACAGCCCTAGTAGATGAAGCTTCGACGCTTAAAGCCAGCAGTACTAGGTTCAAGGCTCACTCAATTGGTTACAGATACATAAGACTGATGAGTCCCGAATAGGATGGAACGTAAATTCTCGACTCAACTGTCAGGCATCAAGTAGATCATTCCTCTTTGCATTATTAGAAGTCAAAGTCCTTCACATTGAAATTAAGCGTTACATAGACAATGTATAGGTCTTCAACTCCTAATATTGGCTATTCTAACCGAATTCAGTTATATGCAATTCGATATATTTCTCATTCATCATTTCAAATATCATCGTAGTATCCATTCTCAAAAATCAAACTGTTACAGGTGAATCATTTCATATTCAAATGAAATCTTACTGAATAATTAAAAAACAAACATCAGAAGATCATTCTTCTAACCGGTGTGATCAACAAATTTTATTATACACTGTCCACCTTTTATTCTCCTTTAGTTCATTTATTGTTGGTATCATTTATCATTTTAAAATTGGTTGACATAGAGGACAAGAGAATTTTTTCACTTTGTTACCAAAGATTTAAGAGAAAATTTCATTTGAAACTAGGCAATGGAATGATTGATGCTACTTACCATCAGTAAATTAATGACAATTTTCTTAAAAAAAAGTATTAAAATTAATGAAATGAGGTGGAAAAACATTTTGTCAATATCGAAAGCATAAGAATACGTTTATTTCTGCATGACTGATATCGAACTATTTCTTGATAGTTAGAGGTAATTGACAGGAAGGTGTGCTGTACCCGGCTTTCATGCTTATTGGCTCTCATCAACAGAGCGTATCTGAAACCTCTTAGGGAATGTTGCCATCTGTGAGATTCAAACATGCATTACCCAGCACTGCAGTCAGAGACGTTGTCACTAATCAATAGCGTTTGGTCAGTACTTCTTATTAAACAACATGGAATCAATCCTTCTGAAGTGACCAGCTAGTGCATATAATCCATCCCACAGGAGGTCAATTGTGGCTTGAATAGCTATACGGTAACACCACTGACTGCAGCTCTGTACGACACTGACTCAAGTCTCTGTGGAAATATCAGTTCCCTCTGGGTAGTAGATGCATCTTGCTGACGAGTGCCAGCAAGCAAGAAATCTAGGTTGATGAGGACTTCGTGTCAATTGCCTTCACTTACCGAGCATCACTCAAACTGTACCGTGATGCTTGGTCTCCTAGCTGACCAACTAAATTACAAAATAATGGACAAAGTTCGAATATAACTTAGGGTTAGACAAAATGAATTTGGTTATTCTCGAATGACTGATCAACACAATTATCGAATTGACTGGGCATCGAAACGTCACCCGTGTAAATCTGTCCCTACTAATCAACGCCATCACATCCATTGAGGCTTCCAAATGTACCCAGTCAGATAAAGACAGAGTTAACTGAAACACCTGGTCAAAATTGGAAGTGTCTATCATGGCTCGCTGGTGTTTGAAACGATCGGTCCCAAGTTCAAGCCCCGGTGGGAACGATACTCTCTGGGGTGAAGGTACATCCAGCAGACGAGTCCCGAATAGGACGAAAAGTGTATCCTAGATCACACTGCTAGTCACTATCCATCATTAATGTAGTTTGTCAAAATTTCCAAATTTTGAAGAAACAGTCACTCAAGCATCTTTGATAACCTGCAATCCTCCACTTACTATCTTTATGCTTTAATATGATGAAAGTTAAATATCTTTCACATCAACCAGTAATATTATGGAAAGATAAGCGGTGTACAGATAGTGATTTATCTCCACATCCAAACCTCTTCACAATTCAAAACATCGGTCAAAATAAGGATTCAATCAGTGATTTTCGTTTTTCTTCAGTAAGTGGTAACTTCATGTAAGTAATAAGATGGAATCAAGACATTTGAAATATTGTCAAACAGATAGTGATAATATTATGCTTCAATTTCATTCAGTGGACTTTTTTATGAATTTCAGCGAAACCGTAAAGAAAAACTTCATGGAATGTACTCAAGATTCAGCTACATATAACAGATATAATATGAAGTAATTGCTGGAAATAGATAAACAGTAATACAATAGTATGGGTGGCGTGTTTCATTGATTTGACCACTCAGCTTGTCAGTAGTGACTCCCAGCTTCAAATACCACTCTAGTTAATTGAGTCAATGAAATTATATAATCAATGTATGGCTTATAGTTCGGTGCATGAACGTATATCACGTTTTGTTGTATTTACAAATGCAAAATTCTTTAAAGAAATTCAGTTTCATCCATTAAAAAATCATAAAATTATTCAAAGTCTAAATTGATAACATAGCATAAGAAAATAAAAGAATCAACTGTAGAGTGGTGAATATGACAGTAATACTTTTGCCGAGCTACCTGATATAACTGTGCACATATGATCTGCATTTGATATGACTTTGAATAAACCATTTAGACAACATTTGCCAGTATTATGGCTTAATTAAAGTAATGTGAATGAAGATGAGCACAATTCATAATCTGAAATCCATAATCCCATAGACGGCAACTGGAAAGTTCTAGGTTTAAGGTGAAAATAAACTACTAATCTTGGTGACTAACAGTGTAATCCAAGATGCGTGTTTCGTCCTATTTTGGACTTGTCAGATGCATGTACATACACCCTAGTAAATGATGTTGTTCCCACTGGGACTGAAACTCAGTATCCTTCGCTTCAAATGCCAGAACATTATCCACCAAGTCACTGGAGCACGTTAGCCATGTCTTATGCAACGGGTATTAGTTGTTATTATGATACTTGTAAAAACCTGTATTAGGGTTTAGCTAAATTCATCTCATTAAATTTACCTAAAACTCTTACAACTCTTCCTTCTAATCAACTTTTTCGAGAAAAGTTATATGATCACAAGTATATATATCAGATTGATTGAAGAAGCCAAACTAATCAAGAATTCCTTTCCAGAAAGGAGTGCAAATAACAAAGTTCTATAACAAATTCATATCTACCGGAGAATTTGTGCATGGTTCAGAATAGTAATAATAATCTGTCGCCTCACTGCCTTTTCTACATTGGATTAGATCAATCAATCATCAAGGGTGAAATATCAGCATTATTGTACAAGAGTTCATGTCATATCAAGAGTTACAACTTTCTTCACGATAAAAATTTAAGTGAACTAGTTTATTTCTGTTGACATTTAATTTTCTGTCATTCATTCAGAGATTATAGTAACTAATAATCTTTGCATAAGACGTATCTTCTATGAATTATTGTCTTATTCGGCTAACTATTTAGTCGAAGATTATTTGAAACATGTGATGTATTAGCGCTATACATTTCGAACAATCTGATCACACATGTACTTGTCGAACTATTTATATGAAAATTTACGAAAAGGTACACAAAAACAATTTGTACTCACGTTGAACCTACCTCGGTAGTATTGATTTTAATTTTCATACCAAGAATAAGGTTTTCCTTTTTTTTCTATCCCTTCCTATTCCTATGTTTCCCATTAACTTCATTGACCTTTTCGTAAATTTTCATATAAATGGTTCGACAAGTACATGTGTGATCAGATTGTTCGAAATGTATAGCGCTAATACATCACATGTTTCAGATAATCTTTGTCATCTCACTAAGCTGTTTAAATTTATCAAAGGGACCAGTTGCTTTAACTATTTAGTGTTTGAAAAATTAATTGGTGGGTTTGTGGTCCCGTAGGAATATTATCACTCAATGAGATACGGAATAATCCAACTGACTAGAAGCTAAGACTAGACTCTGGATTCCGCTTCTCGTCAACTCCAGGCAACTGAGATAATGAAATTAGCATATTTCTAGATTTTAAAAATCGTTTTAAAGCATTTTGATAATCAGCTATTTAGACGTGAAATGGAACTTTTTCCTTCTTGTTGACGGACTCACGTTAGTAGTCACGTTGTTGACGTATCCAGGTATAGACTGTTTTCGTTTGAAGAACCTCTAAAAAAAGTGAGGTACTGGATAAATCTTTCATTCTGGTAAAAAATTCTTATATGTGCACACACAGTACACCATGCAGACTACTGGGTTCTGAAGTCTCCTAACAAATACATTCCTACTGATCTTCTAGATTGGATGTCATTGTCGTGCTCAAACACAAACCTTGAAGACTAGGAGAATACCAAAAACTATCCTTCCTACTGTTCCTTGAATGTTACTAACCAAGGAATATAGCGTAACCGTTACAGATTTCATAAATTAGCATTGAAGTGTTTTAAACACAATACATATTCAGTGAATTTGAAATACCATGATTGTTATTGCCACCTTTTTGCTGTAGATACAAAGTTACCTGGTAAATTTTGAAAAAGCCATACGATTGTTTAAGGCTGTTTAGGTGAACTTAAAAAGTGGTTTACTAGATGAAAACAACTGGCTTCAAGTCTGCATTTTTTAAAGATTGATTTCAAAGACTTGTTCCAATGTTTGATTCAATCAGTGGGTGACGTGCATCTCGCTAAGGTAAATGAAAAGACATCTGGCAAACAACGTCGCCCACCACACTTTCAACATAACTAGTACCGATCAGTTAGCATGTTGAGTATAGTTTCAGGTATGATAACTTCCACTGATGCACAGACCTTAATCTGATCCCAATATAACTGAATTGCTTACAGAAAAAAGCGAGTTGGTGTTTTGATCATTGCATTTAAACTTATTCAACATTCAATGTCCAACTAGCTCGATAAAAGAGGGAAGGTTGGGCATACAAACCGTACTCCGGAAAATCAATCCAGTCGCTAAACAAACTTCGGAGCACAGAAGAAATATAGAAAATAAAAGTAAACTTATTCCTCACTAAAGTCGGAGAGACGAAATGACACCGGTTGGTGAAAGCCTTCGGGAAGCCAATTGGTCTATGTATCTTCTCTTCTCTCGATGAAATCAAGAGTAAACATAGGGATATGTAATGTCCGCACCAGGTTTGAAGCTGGTTGGCAAGGCTGTCCAGATTTTAGAAGAGATGAGAAGATATGGCATATAAGTGCTGGGAATCTGCGAAAGCTGATGGAATGTAAGTGAACTCTCCAAACTGTCAACTGCATAGTCAGTAATTTACTTCGATATTGTCGCCCGGACGATAATCACGAGCACACTGAGTTTTCCAGTGGCTATTATGATGTCCCCAGCAGCATCGAAGGCCCTCTCTCATTCAGTAGTAAACAATCTTCTCCTGCAGGATCAGCATCATGACAGTAAGATTCAACTCAAAAGGAAGGGAAGTTACAATCAAACAGTGCTACGCTATACACCAACAAATAATGCGAATCAAGAGAAGGAGGAATTCTATCGACAACTGCAATCAGTACTGGACAAGACCTCACCCCAGATGACGATATCAAAGTTCTAATGGTTGACACGCATGCCAAACTGGGAGCAAAAAACACAGGAAAAGAAGTCATCACGGGCCGAGAGGCACTCGGTGAAATGATGAATAAGAACGGAGAACTGTTTGCAGAATTTTGTGCTTTTAGCGATTTGTTGACTGGAAGCAGTGTGTACAAATACAAGGCTGTTCCCAAAGTGACATCGATTTGATCCCACCATATGGACACACTAAAAATCAGATTGACTTCATCTCAATCTCAAGAAAGTAGAGACCGCCAGCCTACTGGATACAAGACCAGGAATGGGGGGGTGGGAAGCCGATGTAGGTTCACACCACTTACTATCTAGTGCAAGGAACCCATCTACCTGCAAAATCAAGTTGAAAGCCTTCACAGAAGTCGGTGATAGACCACAGCTCAAGTCCAACACCCAGAAGCTGAGCTGAAAGGCGATACTTCAAACGATATCTTCACGTCAGTCAGACATCAGGAAAAAAATAGGAGACACTAAGCAACATCCATGAAGCAACCTACGTGGGAGAACACTGGAGTTCTGTGAAAGAGACGTGGAAGGAAACCTGTACAACCGTATTGAGAAGGAAGAAGAAGCACAATGAGACAAGGAATGCATCTCGACAGACACACAGAAACTGACACGGGAGACAGAGGATGATGGTGAAGCAGAAGATGAACCACTGCAGTGAAGTGCAGTGCAGTGCAGTGCCATGTAGTGAAGTGCAGGGATGAACAATGAAAAGAGGAACTGAACACAACCTATAAAACACTACATTGGACAAAGAAGTGAGGAAGAGTGTGTGCAAAGACAAAAGACACTTCTACGACACATTGACAAGTGAAGCAGAACAGGATGCTGATAAGAGAGACAGAGACCTGACATCATTGTATCAAATAACCATGTTAGTGTCTATCTGTGAGGGGAGAGATCAACTCAAATGAAACAGGTGGAAGATGGTGAATGAAAGTTAGTTACCACGAAAGAGGAGAGATGAAGGAGATGATGACTGACCACCTCAGAAAACTCTTCAATTGACCACCACCAACACCTGCAACTCATCCAGAAATACCACCAGGAGTCTAGCCACAGAACTACCAGTGAACATAAACCCGCCGACAAAAGCCAATGTCCTGAAAGTTATGAAGTCGCTGGAACTCGGGAAAGCAGCAGGATCACATGGAATTCGACCAGCAGCACTGAAAACAGACGCAGAGACAAAAGCGGATGAACACATACCAATACTACACAAGGTTAGCAAGGGAGGAAGGAAAGAAAGATACCTGCACCTTGGTTGGAAGAAGTGCAATCTAGTCAAGCACTCAAACAAGGGAGGAAAAAACCTTTATCAACCTCATTCAACAGCTACATGTTATATGATGCTACATGCCAAGTGATTCACAATGGAATGCTCAGTGACGCCTTTGAAGTGAAGTGAAGATAGGAGTAAGACAAGACTGCCTACTATCATCACCCATGATCTTCCTGACTGTGGCCGACTGGACTGGATCATGCAGCAAACAAACTATGAGGAGCTGTGAGAAGATGGGCATACGCAGGCTGTCTGACCGATGAAAAGAGTCTAGAAGAAGATTTGGATTTCGCCCATGATGATGATTTATGTTTAATGCCTCGTCGCACAAACTCGAAGATGTACAGGCAAAAACTAACAGGTTGGTAGAAGAGGTGAGGAGAGGCAAAGAGGGAAGATGGGACTTCCTTCAGGTGAAAGTAGTGAAGACAGAGGTGGTGAAGACACCCAACCAATAACAACATCAACAACAATCACCAATCACCATGAATGGAAGAAATCTGAAGGAAGTAGACTCTTTCACCTATCTGACTACCTAGACAGCATCGTTCCAACTACACGTGGTGGTAGCGGTGGCACAGATGAGGATGTGAAAGCCAGCCAGGATCGGAAAGACAGCAAGATAGGCCTTCCTTCATTAATTTGAAATCATTGTGGAGATCTACTGAACTGTGCTCAGTATAAAGTATGAACAAGATCCGGATTTTCAACACTAATGTCAGTCAAGTCAGTCAGTGCTTCTATGTGATAGTTGAGAGACTTGGCGCGTCATGAAAAGCATTTTCAACAAACTTTAGACATACATCAACAGTTACAGCCTATACTCACTCGACACGAAAGATCAGACGGTGAGAATAACAAGAATGAGCAACGAGGAACCCTGGCTGGTTGGCTGGCTGGCTGGCTGGCTGGCTGGCTGGCTGGCTGGCTGGCTGGCTGGCTGGCTGGCTGGCTGGCTGGCTGGCTGGCTGGCTGGCTGGCTGGCTGGCTGGCTGGCTGGCTGGCTGGCTGGCTGGCTGGCTGGCTGGCTGGCTGGCTGGCTGGCTGGCTGGCTGGCTGGCTGGCTGGCTGGCTGGCTGGCTGGCTGGCTGGCTGGCTGGCTGGCTGGCTGGCTGGCTGGCTGGCTGGCTGGCTGGCTGGCTGGCTGGCTGGCTGGCTGGCTGGCTGGCTGGCTGGCTGGCTGGCTGGAAATGAACCAACCAACAACCCATCACACAACAAATATGCAGAAGCAAAAGGTGGAGATGGATTGGGTATACACTGAGAAGACCATTTGAGGACATCCCGTGCCAGGCCAGACCAGACCAAACCGTGGAGTGGAAGTCAAATGGGAAGCGACGAGTTGGGTGTCCGAGACGAGAGTGGTATGGAGGAGATTGTGTGAGGAAGAGCTGGATGCTTCTGGGTAGTGGTGGAGCCAGGTTGAGCTGACTGGATAGAAGAGAGTGAAATGGCGATGTGTTACTGGAACCCTATCTTCCACTAGGAACCCAAGGGACAAATAATGATAAATAATAATCCTAACCTGGTGGCGAATCCAGTTTGTCTGAGTAGACTTCTGAGAATCGGAGAAACCGTAGGTATTGGCTTCCCAGTACAAAGACTAAAATCATGTAGAACTTCAGATCATCTATCGAAAATCCGCTTGACGATTGTGATCAGTAGCAACACAGAAAAAAATTCATTAAAACACGATTTGAATGAGTAATTGTCGCTGGAAACGAATCAAACGGTTCACTTTCGACACACAGTCTGTACAACGTTTACTTTATATTTACTAACAACTGTGTAACTTTAGTTACTTTTCGCTGTTTATTCTTATCATTGAGGCAGAACCTGAATGATCTTCTTAACTATGGAAAAGATGCGTAAATTCGTAGTCTAAATCTAAATCAGTCATTATATTTACAGATACTTCAGTTACGCCGAAACTTGTGTTAGTTAAACATCAACACATCTGAAGGAAACCTGAAGTATACTTGCAATACTGTTTTTGATAACAGTAGTAACTAGAATGCATTCCCCTGTAATTCAAATAAATATAAGTCAAACATAAATACGGAAGAAGGGAATACCACAGCAATCACTTTTTACACAGACCACAATTATTCAGTCGATAATATTTTCCAGTGACAATATTTCGTCCCCCAAAAAACAAGCTTGTATGGTGGCAAAACTTTTTTCATGTTCTGCTTTCTTAGTTGTATGAGCAACTAGCGAACAGACAGATTGATGTGATATTCATGATTGCAAAGAGTTAGGCTTTGTATTGTAGGAGACAATCTTCAGAAAGCTCTGTATTGATGCTTTTTAACTTTTGTGATAATACGTACAAGGAAGGCATTTCAGCGAAATCAGGAAACTCCTTCTCCTCTAGATTTAGTGATTCTCTTAAATTTCTCTCAGTCCTTCTTTAATTTTATTTGTTGGGTGTAATACATAGTGAAACAGTAACGTTTCGAACACAATTCACTGACAATAACTGTCACAAGGTAACTCCACAAATTTGAGACTTGGTTTACTGAGTTCTAGTTCTTTCTCCTTCTTTGCTATATAGGCAGTAGAATTCGCCATACATCTGGAACAGGTCCTCAGTCATTCCTATTGTACGTATTTCGTATTGATTCGATAAACAAAGATTCTGTTACCAAACCCACCTTCCCTCCACACAATTGAGTTGATTTTAAAGGATTTTCATATTGACCTGTTCATTATGTCGTGTGAGTGTGAGTAACTGCGTGCATACCTGTGGTCGGGCTTTTCCCCGAACTACTTATCTTACTGGGGGTGACCAGCCTTCATTTAGCTAGGAATTTGTGTTCAAACAGCCTGACTCAGGTTCATTACTTCGATCTTTATATTCGACCTCACAATCACTACAACAGATTCGGTAAAACAAATTATTTTGCCTAGTTGGTACAAGGGAATCTTCTAACTTACAAGGCTTACTTCTAAATGAGTTTCTAGGTTTAAATATCACCCTGATAGCAGGCTTAATGGAGAGTCTTCTAAGTAACCATATCCATACCATACCATTTTGAAATGCTAGTCTGAATCTGATCTATGGTGTTCCATCTTGGTTACCAGAACTCGGTCGCAACATATCACAGATATCCTGTATTTTGTCTGCATCATAGACAAAAAAACTGAATTCGGGAGCTGCATTGCTAGCATCATCTACAAACGAATTGAAAATGCTGACACGCGGCTAACGAAGAGTCCCATATCCCTTACTGCTGAAGTATTGTTTCCCTGTCCACCCGAAAATTATGTATTCAGCTACTCTCTCTATCATCCAGCTGCAGACTTTATTCCTTGGTCCCAAGTTATGTGATTTCAATTCGAAAGTTGATAAAATTGATACTAAAGTCCAGTTTGAAAACTGGATTGTTCAAACAAGAGATTTAAATAGCGACCTCCGGTACCTCAACAACAACAACCGACAACTATCAAAAAATCACCGTAGCCAACTGAGAGAACTTAAGAAAAAAATTTATAACAGCCTGCCAAGATAAATGCGCATGACTTCACTGACAAGATTTTACATACTTTGTCAGATGAAGAAAAATTCTAGAAGTCTATTAACCAGAAATACCCAACCGAAAGAAACAGAAAAATAACTTTTTAAACTGTCGAAGAGATTGGAAGATGAGCCAGTCATTACCAATGATCTCTGCAAACAGATCTACCCTTCTGACATTATTACTCCACTTTTGTATGTTATATCAAAAGTTCATAAAGATACCATACCTCTCCATCTAATACTGGACGTGACAAACTCTCCATACTACACAAATGCAAAATGGCTCATGGAAATTCTTTAACCTGCAAATAAATATCTCTTGAAACACAGTGTTTCAGAAACATTCGAGTTTATTAAATCGACTAGGGACATTAATCCATGCGGAAGCAGAATAGTTTCATTGGACATTGTGTCACTATCTGCAAGCTTACCGTTAAAAGAAACAGTCTTTTTCCTGTGCAACTCCCTCAAATCCAAAAATCTGAATATTTGCCTTCCAAACCACTACTTGAAGGAATTCCTAAGATTCCGGTTTAAGGCTCACTTCAGATTTAATAACTAAATTTATTGACAAGTTGATGGCATAGCGATGGGATCATCTCTTCGATTTCTACTTGCCAAGTGCTTCATGGCTAACCTTGAGAATAGTACACTGCTCTCAACGAACAGTCACCTTCACGCATTTGAAAGATACATGGATGACACCTTCACTGTTTGTAATCACAACCTGGACCTGACAAGCATCCTTCGAAATTTCAGCGACAGCCGACATTCAGTTAAATTTACATCAGGAGCTGAATTAAACTCAGCGTTTCATTTTTTCACGTCAAACTCAAACGAAGGTCTGACAATCCTATCCAAAGATCCATCTATGGAAAGTTCACTTTTAGATAGGCAACTGACCAACTTTCAAAGTTCAGTGCCTTTAAGTAGGAAGAGGAATCATCAGAGCTCACTCTCATCAAGAATGCGAAAGATATTCAGTGGTGATACACCGTTAGAAAATGGCTACCCATGCACATTTATAGAGAAAATTATGAAGGAAAAGAAGGTTGCAGAACAGATTCAGACTGCTCTGAAGAGAATGCTTTCAATGAGTCTCAGATTCAAAAGTGATACTGCAGCGGAGGTTCTTCGTCAACGTCTGCAAAGGCTGTAAGTAGAACACTGTATGCTTTAAACCTCCTTATTATATTCCTAACACAACAGCTGATTCATCAGTGTTTGAAAAACAAGCCTATGCATCAGGCCTTGTCAATGCGTATTTACTAGTTCACATTATCCTGAGCAGCTTAGCGTCTTAATAATACTATGAGATCGATTGAAAATCGCTCTCAGGAGCTCTACCCGGCCTGATCATTCACTGAAGGGTGAGCAAAAACCCTCTCCACCTCCACCATTAAACACACCATAAAGTCTGGATATCTAACTCCTCTGGAAACTTCATTCAAAGTTCTTAATATAATTTGACCAAACTGATCAAAAGAGGTGAGAATTAGACACTTGTTTACACCCGAAGCTTTAGGACTCCACAATTTCAAACCTTAGTTGTTTACTCAAAAGAAAATGTATTAACACTGTCTTTACTGTAGCCTTAAACAGATACTCTAAACTACTGTTAATGTGTATTTTACGTATTTTGCATGTAATGCCTATAGTGCATTTCATGAAAAGTACCGGAATCATATCTTGTGTTAACATCATTTTATTTCTTATATACATCTGTCGATTAATTTTGACCTTTCACCGAAAACTCATATGTTTACGAATGCACAACTGAGAAAATGAGTAGTAGAAAAGATAGTTAACTTCGATGTAACTTGTTTTTGTTGTGATTGAGTAGTCATTACTCTTGTGGGGTGCCTCCACAGTATACTAATAACACATCATTATTATTTGTCCCTTGGGTTCCTAGTGGAAGATAGGGTTCCAGTAACACATCGCCATTTCACTCTCTTCTATCCAGTCAGCTCAACCTGGCTCCACCACTACCCAGAAGCATCCAGCTCTTCCTCACACAATCTCCTCCATACCACTCTCGTCTCGGACACCCAACTCGTCGCTTCCCATTTGACTTCCACTCCACGGTTTGGTCTGGTCTGGCCTGGCACGGGATGTCCTCAAATGGTCTTCTCAGTGTATACCCAATCCATCTCCACCTTTTGCTTCTGCATATTTGTTGTGTGATGGGTTGTTGGTTGGTTCATTTCCAGCCAGCCAGCCAGCCAGCCAGCCAGCCAGCCAGCCAGCCAGCCAGCCAGCCAGCCAGCCAGCCAGCCAGCCAGCCAGCCAACCAGCCAGGGTTCCTCGTTGCTCATTCTTGTTATTCTCACCGTCTGATCTTTCGTGTCGAGTGAGTATAGGCTGTAACTGTTGATGTATGTCTAAAGTTTGTTGAAAATGCTTTTCATGACGCGCCAAGTCTCTCAACTATCACATAGAAGCACTGACTGACTTGACTGACATTAGTGTTGAAAATCCGGATCTTGTTCATACTTTATACTGAGCACAGTTCAGTAGATCTCCACAATGATTTCAAATTAATGAAGGAAGGCCTATCTTGCTGTCTTTCCGATCCTGGCTGGCTTTCACATCCTCATCTGTGCCACCGCTACCACCACGTGTAGTTGGAACGATGCTGTCTAGGTAGTCAGATAGGTGAAAGAGTCTACTTCCTTCAGATTTCTTCCATTCATGGTGATTGGTGATTGTTGTTGATGTTGTTATTGGTTGGGTGTCTTCACCACCTCTGTCTTCACTACTTTCACCTGAAGGAAGTCCCATCTTCCCTCTTTGCCTCTCCTCACCTCTTCTACCAACCTGTTAGTTTTTGCCTGTACATCTTCGAGTTTGTGCGACGAGGCATTAAACATAAATCATCATCATGGGCGAAATCCAAATCTTCTTCTAGACTCTTTTCATCGGTCAGACAGCCTGCGTATGCCCATCTTCTCACAGCTCCTCATAGTTTGTTTGCTGCATGATCCAGTCCAGTCGGCCACAGTCAGGAAGATCATGGGTGATGATAGTAGGCAGTCTTGTCTTACTCCTATCTTCACTTCACTTCAAAGGCGTCACTGAGCATTCCATTGTGAATCACTTGGCATGTAGCATCATATAACATGTAGCTGTTGAATGAGGTTGATAAAGGTTTGTGTCACTGAAAGTGTAGTGCTGATGCAGTTGCTTGCCAAATTACTTCTTGATCGACGCTGTCGAAATCCTTTTTAATCACGAAAATTTTGAATTCTTCGTTCGCAGTGCCACCATCATTGTTATTGTTATCACTGTCATTACTTTCACTTTTAACTTCTGTATTGACATTACAGGTCATGGTTTTCTCTCATTTCTTTCTAAAGATACTGTTAAATTTAAGTGATTATTTCATGACGTGTTGCGTATTCTTTATTGTATGATTTCTTGCCTCAGAATCGCTGTCATACTCAGAGGCGTTTTCTTCGTTACTTTCCATCCTTCATCACTGACATTATGTTACTTAGCTTTTTGTTCATTTTGCAGGCCTGGTCAGTTAAATTTGAACATTATCAAGCACCAGATAGCGTGATATTGGTTATTCTATATCTACGATGTAGGTGTTATATTTTTAGCCAAAGGGAGTCGCTCAATGCTTAACAAGAATGAAAATTAAAACACGAAACTTTGAGTGTAATAGGCTAACGGTACAATACTTCCTTTATCCAAGTACATAAATTCACCTGTATTCTATATGATGTAATCTGGCTATCAGCTGCGTAACTTACTGCATATATTAAGTTACCCAATAATGTGAAATACAAACTTCTTGAAGGGATCATATTTTCATTAAGTCATATTATAGTCTTCATAACCATAATCGGGTCTAGCTATTTCAACAAATAGAGTAGAGGCGATCTCGAGTCAGTACTACTACGGAAATACCAGAAGAAAGTATACAATTTTTGCAAAGCATTCACTGTCCTTTGAATCGATAAGAGTAAATATTGTACCTATATGTAAAATATGTCTCCTAGCCAACTGTTAATTTAAGCCTTTCAATTAACGAAATAGTCTTTTTAATTGAATAAATTGGATAGAAGAAAAAAATTACATTTGGAGATATTAGCAAATCACCGAATTTCATAACTTTGGATAAATTTTCGGACAAAACACTGGTAAATGTATACTAAATACCTTATAAAACTGTAAAAAATTATTTGCCCATAAAACCAAATCAGGTTTCGATTCTCACCATATGTTATCTGACATCTAAATTATGCGGAAACTAACCCGGTCATTATGTGTACATAACTTTTACTGAGTTAAACACCAGTGTAATTATGAATAAAATAATTTTTGGTGGAGGTTTTTTTATTAAACAGTAAGATAGTTTGGAACTATTTGTATATGTCAATTAATTGGAAAAAATCGGCAGGTAACCCTGCTTGACCTAGGTTTCGTGCTTGTTGGCACTCATCAGTAAGGCGAGAGTGATGTCCCACCTGAGATTCGAAACCTCGTCACTCAGTCTTGTAGTCAGTGACTTTACCACTGAGCTATTCAGGCTACAACTGACCTCCTATAGGACTGGGTTATATACATTGATTGGTCACGTGGGTGCAACCGATTTCATGTTTTCTAGCCATTAGTGGAAACCAAATCCTATCGATCGTATTTGCAATGTGACCACTAAGCTAGGGGCTCACCAGAGCTGTGTACATTAGTAGATTTTAGTCACTGACTACAACATTGAGTGACCTGGGTTCGAATTTCAGGCAGGATATCAGTCCTGTTGAGGTCGCAGATACGCCATGCTGATAAGTGCCAACAAGCACAAAAACTAGGTCAACTAGGGCTTCCTGCCGATTTTCTCCAACCAAATAACATTTACTGATGTTCACCGTGATGTTGAGCCTCCTAGCTTGGTGGCCACACTGTTAATATGATAGATAGGATTTGTTCTGCACTTAGGACTAGACAACATGAAATTGTTTGCAATCCGGTGACCAATCAATACATAGTTTAGAACTGGTAAGTATAGCGGGATAACAACGTTTCTATACACGTAAGTTACAGATAGCAAATGAACAGATAAATTTTGATACTATATGAACAGGTAGGCAAACGCTTCAAATGACATAAGCAATAGGCCTAAATAACTCAAAATATATTCACTTCCTAAACTAATAAAATTTTTCCTCTTAAACCGTTTAAAATCAGGTTGATTTTAGCAGTTTTCCGTTATACACTTGAGCTGGAGAACAGGTTATTCACCCTTAGATATTACTTTGTAGATAAACTCGTGATGCGGATATTTTCTTGCTTCCTTCAATCAAGAATTAAGGAATTTCATTTGTTTGAGACGAGACTAACCGGTGACTTTTGTCAATATGTCATGAGTAGTAAATGTTCAATAGGACATGTGTTTATAAATTCACAATCGAATAAAAATGTCAGCATGATTAGGTAATCCAGATACTTCTCTAGATATCTCGTCGATTGTTATCAATAAAAATAAGCAGGAACTACTAGGTTAAAGGTCTCACAGAAACGAACTACACAAATCTCACTAAACGTTATGTAGTAAACTGAAATAGACACAGTAATAACTGATATATATAGTTTACTTTTATCGGTTCTAACTATCATGTTTGATGATAAATTAAGACATGAAAACTGTGAAAAGCAGTAACATGGTGAATGTTGTGATGTTAAAGTTCTTTGTCTACTATAAATGAGTTCCATGTGAGTCATGACCTATAGATAGACAGTTTATATTACTAACGAAATAAGCCGAAAATTTAAGTGTCCCTTGAGCATTAAGTGAGGGTTATAAAAGTTACTGAGTTCAATAAGAGTAAGACTTGTACACTGCAGTGGATTTTATTTCAACATAAGATTTTTTTTCTTTGATATAACACACAGTGATGTATGCAAGGAAAAAGCCTCTCTTGGCTTTCAAATGCACATTCGAAGCCACTTCCTATGATTTAACCTCCGATTTCCAAAATTAAAGAGCTGAATTTCATTACTTATCCTTTATTCTATTCACAGGTTTACCTGCGTTTAAGTGAACATGTATATCAGCAGAACAGATGGAATGATGCAATTTTATCAGAAAGAACATATGCCTAAGTCATTTACAAATAACATGATTAAACCAAGTATGAATAGGAATTCAGAAGCACCTAGCCAAACCTTTAAAGATGAATGGTTACAAAATCAATACTGTCTGTTTTCCAACTGTTTGACATTAATACAACCCTTAAGATATCAAAGGGAATGAAAAGCACTTGCGATTGATTACACATAAAAAATTGCTTTGCGAAAATACTCTCTACCACCTTTTATCTACCCGGGGCTAGTAGATCTATAATAACCATTGCTTAGATCGAATAACCACAAAATACCAACAAATAATTTATTGTTACTGGGTGTAGATAGAAGATGAAATGAAAATCTAAACTGCCCCTGGATCCGACCAGGGACCACCTGGTTTCTGGCCTGGTGCTCTACCAACTGAGCTACAAGACGATAGTCAGATAGTCAAAATGACAATCACTATGATGCCCCTACGTCTCTAATTCAATTAGATTTGCTTTGGAAGAAGTCCTCATTGGTCAACCAGTGTCAGTACGATCAGGCAATAGTAATACGTCACGAATTCATATGGTAATCGAGCGAAACCCTTGAGGATTGAAGTGAAATAAAATCTGGTCAGAATTCAGGCATCTTAGCTTAGTTGGCAGAGCACTGGGCCGGAAACCTGGTGGGCACTGGTTCGAATCTGACTGCGGTTCAAATTTTCATTTCACCTTAAATCATCACCAAGTATCAGTACTAGTCTGTCAAACCGTAGCTATCTCAGATAGTCAAAATGACAAAATAATTTATCGTCAATGTAACTGTCTCAGATAGCCGTGGTTCACAGACTTCTGCTCAGCAGATGAGGCTAGTAGCTCACCTGTTAGATCACTGGGCCGTTAACCCAAAGGTTGTCGGTTCGAGTCCTCCCACGGTCCAGATTTTCATTTCACCGCCGATCATCATCAATAATTTATTAGTGCTGATCATGTTGCTGGTTATGAGACCTAGGGAAGTTAACATATGATTTCACAATATTTGTCTTCTTAAAAATTTTAAAATTCCCCGACAATGCAAGTTAGGACAATAATTTGATCCTCTTCATGTTTTGTTCTAACATAAGGAGCTAAACGTATGCATAAAAATGTAACTAATTATGTAGATTTGTCGATCAGTCATGAGTGCCTCATAATACACAGGTAGTAATAATGATGGTGGTAATAACACGAAATGGTAACGTTGACAGTCAGTGCCGATTAAACCAGTCGTAATACAGATGATAATAAGGTTGAGAATCATGGAAACCTTGGATGTCAGTAGAAACCAGCTTCTAAGGAAATTTAATGAGGTACACCCTTCATATACCATCACTTATAAAGAAGAAAATACAAGTAAACTATGCTTTTTGGATGTTCTCCTAGGTAGCAGATGTGTCCAGTAAACCATATTTACAAGCCGCTAAAGACAGAAAAAATCAACGTAGAACACAGGTGTATTGATTCAAGTTGCCACTCTTCATAGTAGTAAACAAAGAACAGGTGGATAGAAAAGAAGTGATATCAAAGTGGAAAAAGCTTGTGTGTACGAATATTTAAACTTTAGAAGACGTCAGCAAGTGAATACATCTTGGTCATCGGGACCAGTTTTCAACCATGTCACCTAGAGTTCTCGAACATTAGTACCTATTGTCTCAGGGATGTTAACCAGGTAGTTCGAATCTCCCCACACAACTCAGACCGGCAATCAGAAACTTTATGAACTGGTACCTTGTCTTGGTCCGGCTACCCTCGACAGCCTTTCAACCTAACCCAACTTCTCCTAGTATACCACGTCAAGGTAAGCAGTGACTCGGTATGCGCAGTATATGTTCAACCCATCTCAGTCGAATAAGGTTCACAACATCATCAGTCAACTTGCTTATCTTACCACCTAATACCCTTTGCCTGACCTCAATATTGCCCACAAAGGTGATGCCAACAAATGCGAGCAATGCTATTAAGAAATCTTTGATCAAAACTATGCAATCCCTTCATGTTTTCTGCCTTTAACAGTCATGTCTCATAGACGCATAACAAGACTGAACGGACTGCAATGCAGCATAGTCGTCCTTTGATAGATAGTCGGATTTCTCGCCTGCGCCACTAGTGATGCAAGTTGCTAACAGGTCTTCTGTATCCATGCTGAGATCTCGTCAGCAACCAGCCCAATTCAGCTGGTACAACTTCCCAAGCAAGTTAATTGGTCGACATATCCTCCCCTACTTCACCCTCTGTAATTAAACTGGGAGTACTTGCAGCAGACCTGTGCTGGAGCATCATTTTACATTTGACAGGTGTCAACAAAAAGTATGCTAGCCAAACATTCTCACATTTCTGCTCAACGCGTCTATAAGACCCTGCATTTTGTCAGCGTTTTCTTCCAAGAGGGTAATATCGTCTGCGCAATTCAAGTCAACCACATGACTTCCAGACAGTAGGTCAGTCACTATGAACCCAGACATACCTAAAGTGATGTCCATTAGTACGTGTATGACTAAGTTAAATAGGAACGGTGACAGTGAACTTCACTAGCAGGCACCACTAGTTGTCGTCAATTCTAATCACAACTCCCTCTGAGCTCTCACATGGCTACTTGATTTCGAGTAGAGAGCTTTGATAAGTACTACATACTTCATCGGTACTCCCTTCGTAGTAAGACATTGCCACAACACCACTTGGTCATTTGGGTCAAATGCCACCTTCAGGTCAACAAATACGGCTAGTGTCAGCCACTGGTCGGTAAGCATTTCTGTGTTCCAGAATCTGTCAAAGGGTGAAAATATGGTCGATCCACCCTCCTCTAGGTCCGAAACCTGCCTGATTTCCTCCAGTTTTCTGTTCTCATGCTCCAGTTAGGCGCTGGACAACTATGGAACGTAGGATCATGAACACAATATTAATCAAATTAATTCCTCTATGGTTGTCACAAGAAGATTTCTCCCCTTTCTTATAGACTTGAATGATCACTGAAATACACCAGTCTGACGCTACTACCTCGGTGATAGTTTCGCTAACCATGATTTTCTTCTTGCCGGTATCCTTAATACGCCTTAAATAGTTGCCGAGTGTTAGTCAACGCTCCAAGTCTCTCCCTTCGTCATCTGCCACTGCTCAAAGTCATTGAAAAGATCTGGTCAACTTATGTGTGAGTTGCTTTCACTCTTCATCATAGTCGGAGCCAGTTGGAATCAGTCTTCTCGCATCAGTCATTTCAGATGATGTCTCAGAAATCCGATGGCCTTTGCTAACCTTTGGGAGTAAATTACCAGCTGTCCTTAATGCTATTTCTACGGCAGACTTAATATCACACCAGGTTTCCTCAGGACCAACATTGTTGTCGAGTTCAGAAAAATGCTTGGCTATCTCCTTCCTAAATGTGCACTTGACGTTCCCGTCTTCCAAATGACCATACATAGGCTTAACTGCGAACAGTAAGGCACAGACATGAACGAGCTCATACTAAAGCGTAACCGGAGTCCGAACAGGTTCTCCAGAAGGAGTGGCAGTCTTCCACCGATCCTCTCCAACGATGGCTAATAAAAATGTGATCTATCTGTATTCAGCGCTGGTTTGAATTTGGGGGGTGCCATGTGAGACAGTGTCTCTCCTTATGATTAAAGTTAATGCCGGCCAAAAACAAGTGGCTGTTGGAGCAAAATTGCAACAGCCGATCGCCGTTGTCGGTTCGTTGATATGAGATTCCGTAAGTACCTCCCGTATGCCTTTCTAATTAGCTCAGCTCCCCTACTTCAAAGGTGAAGTCATATGCCATTATGACTACATCTGAACATTTTGCCTTATGTAGCAAAGTTAAGTGCTTCCCATATAATTCATCCTTTGAATTATCCGAACTACAGTCGGTGGATGCGTAGACGTACACTACGGATGAGCATTGCCTAGATGTACAATCCTTTCTAGCCCTTACAGATGCATTCAGTCGAAAAGCATACTTTCTGCTTTACAACTCAGTGCTATACCTACACCAGTGGGTTCATGACAGCTAGCCATTGGTTCTCCGGATACTGGTAAAGTGAATTTTAAAGATTCACTACAACTGCTATGTGAGGTAAACTTAATAACCACACTTGGGTCCTACATACGTGTCTCAGAGACACAGCATACATCCATGGCTAGAGATTCCAGAGTCTTGGCGAGCTATGCTTGCTATCCGATTTGGCATAGAGTTCGGAAGTCTGAAGCTCCCACATGAAATCGATGGCGGAGTGTTAGGAGACTAGGAATGAAGAATCGATAGCTTTGGTGTTTGGTAGTGGTTGTAGAGTGAGAGGTTTGGGAAGGTATAAGAGGCCTAATATTAGTAACAGGAGGTTATATTTGTTTGGGTCTTGTATACTACTGGAAGCGTGTGGGTGGTTGACACTTTCCAACTGCCCACATCACGGAAGACTGTTTCTTCCTAAGGTGCCTGAAAGAGAAAAATATTTGATTGGTTGCAGAACCCATGAAACATTTGCTTGAGACTTGTCACATACAGCCTTTTGTAGGATGTTTTGAGATTTGATTATCCCAACGCCGGATAAAGAGAAACCCGTAATGCTGGCCCCGGAAGACCGTAAGACATAGTGGAGGGTGTTATTCACGAGACCGACCTTCCCTACCCCGCATCAGCTTGGCAATGCTGGTCATCCGAGGGAAACATCTTACTTCTGTTACACCACATCCAGCTAGCAGCAGTACGACTTCGCCCTCAGACCCCTATTATAGTGTAGTAATTTACATTACAACAGTAACTGCTTTTCGTCCTACCACTACTGAACAGATCTTTCTGGGATGGCAGGACCTCGAGGGAACAGGCGCTTCCTCAGCACAGTTCGTTGAGTCACTGTCATCTGCAAGCCACGTATCCATTCGGTACAAAGTAAATCCAGTTGATGTCTTGCATGTAAAGAGAGAAGAGTATGTTCGAGTAATTTATTATTAATGTAGTTAAAATATATCCGTAGCTCACTGATTAAAATGGACTATCCTAACAGCTTCATCAAAAGGCAAGTGGGCTAAGTGAAGGGATATAAATCTGAATTTACTGCCGTTCAAAAGTAACCGCTGTTAATGTAAGTGCGATGTGACCAGGGAAGTTTTACATCCTAGGCCCTTCAGAGTCATTAAGACGATTCTCTAAGCTACGAAAGTCCGTTTATCGTTTTCCGCCTAATCAGTCGTTGTTGCTCAGATGAAAGATAAGTTACCTGTTTTCGCCATTCCTGCATGTATTTACCAATTTAGCTGCTTTGTAGGGCGTACCAATAAACAACTTAACAGACATGCTGTCCAGCAGTCTACCTTCATGGTTGGGAAAGTGACAGGCAAAATCTATAACAAACTCTGTATTATCTCATATGATTGTTAGTGGTCACTCAGTAAATAACAGCAGTGCTTTTAATATTATCTATAGCTTACCACTTAGTCTTTGAAAAGATATTTGAACCTGTCTCATGCATAGCAGGGGCTATTGGAAATCGAACCAATAATCCCTGTTTTGTGTCTATCAGAAGTTTCTGCATCATCTATTCCTCCATAGGCTAAGAACAACGTGATAAGTAGCTTTATTGGTGAAATTTTTTATTGGTTTCTTACACTTCAACTCTTTCCCACATCTACTCTTTTCATAGATGCCATACCTCATAGACTTTCATCGTTAATTTGGTTGGATTGACCGGCCTGTACTGGCATATGGACTCCTCAGTAGATGCCTAAATATTACGATGTTTGCATTCGGTATTAATGATGGATATTACCTGGCAATGGAACCCATATGTGTTTTGTCTCACTTGGGTATCATCAGCTGGGTGTACCTGCTTTCCAGGGAGTGTTGTTGTCCTCATCAAGACTCTAGCTCTGGAATAATTGCTTCAAACGCTCCAGCCTTAGCCACCAGGCCACTAAGCCACAACAGGCTTTCAACCCACTGGGATTATCAGTGTCCACATTCTCATACTGTTTTGTTGGTTCTCATGATCATTATCATATGTATTACGGCTGCAATAATCAACCCTGACTGTCAAAGTTATTATTATTATTATCGCTATTGTTATTACTACTTGCTTGTCATGAAACACTTATGACTGACCGACAAATCCACATGATTGGCTCATCCTTTGTATTCATACTTCGCAATTCAAAGCGAAAGAAACTGTTCTAGACGCATAACAACTTCTGTCTGACCCTTATTAGGCTGGGAGTGTTGTATTTTTACGACCGATCAACAAGAGAGAAAACAGGAAAGATAGAAAGAAAGACATAAAGAGAATGCAGGGATAATTTTAGTTCTTCGCTTACTTACATATTCGTGTGTCTGAATCTGAAAAAAGATCAGTGTCTGTACAGTTCATTGGGGAGGGAAAAACGAAAGACGACCGATAGTAAACATGTACAAAGAAACGTATATTTGCGTCTACAAATTGAGTGAATTTAAAAATCACAGATTCTGTGTGGTGAAGGAAGGTGGAATGAGAGCCTGGATCACGACAGGATTCGAACCTACTGCTCTTAGATACCAGCTTGGTGCTCCACCAGCTGCTGACCAGGTCTTGACTTCACTTCAGCCAATGAGAAAATCACCTAGCTGTCATGTAAAAGCATGACGCCTAACGTTTTCATCATCGCCACATTATCTGTCCAACCAGGACTTCTAATCTCAGTGAAAATATAGGTGAATTAGATATAATGTATTTTTGAGCTTAATCGGGATTTTAATTCAGAGGTAGTACTCATCATAGACCGATATAAGTTGGATATCACGAAGTTCTAATGAGAAGCGGTGACCTTTAGGACCAACTGGTTGGAAGGTAAGCGGATGCCTATTAAAGACCTTGGCTGATAGTCGCACTATATCTTGAATTGACAGAAGTTGGAAACTGCGAGCAACTGAACTCCGACCAAAGGGCTGAATGGTTAACGCGTTCACCGTGAAATCTGAAGGTTGTGATTTCGATCCCTAATGGGGTGTCGTAGGTGCGTACTGTTGTAGCGTTCCATGCTAGGACGAAGTGGATGGCCAGTGAGTCCAGGTTTTCAACAGTTCCCCAACTGATTTCACTCCGTGATGAATACTATCTCTAAACTATATATAAGTTACAAATAATGGCGGTCAATAACTGTATTACTGTACTTGGTATATCTGCTGTCTGTTTTTCGGCATCTCTGCTTACTTTGAATAGTGGGAAAAAGAGTCTTTCACCGACAGGTAAACCAGTTTTTTCGAACTGGTTTAAGCTCTTTACGTTTTGCTTCCATCCGCGAAAGAGCAAACAATTTAACGAAAAAATACTTCAATTTAGGGTGCTGATTTCATTCCAGCTGATTTATTAGATGTCTGATAATGTGTAACAGTAATAATGACTAGATTACGTTTCGAACACAATTTATTGTCTATGGTCTAATAATGGTAACTCCACAACTTTGAAACATGGTCCAGATAACTGGAATTTTCTTTCCCTCTTTGTGAAAAACCATTAAGTCTTGTAGCCTGGCCATAAAGGATATCACTTTTCACCCATCTTAAGCTTTCTAATAGAATTAGAATGAGAAGTAGTTAATGGTTGAAGTAGATGAACTTACTTACGGGTTCTTCAAGTGATATTGAAATTCCCCAGTCAAAAATGAATAAATGCACTTTAATTCTCTTCACATAAGCATCAGGCACCATATGCATATTCGGCTTCGGATTTTTTTTCGTGAACATCATGAATAACTCTTTCGTAACATCTCTGACTGTAGCATCGGTTGACATGCTTTCCAATCTCATAAAGGGAAGCAGTACTCTTGGGACTGAAGACATACCCTACTGATAAGTGCTAACAAGCACGAAATCTAGGTTGAGTAGGGTTTCCTGCTAATCGCCTTCAACCAACTAACATAAACTTAGTATTCCCGTATCCATTAAAAATTCCACAAAGTTGAACTCGTTAAAAGCTTCACTTTTGTGTAACTCCTAACCAAAAAGCCAATTCCTAGTGCGATATTCCTTTCTAGGTGAAAGTGGAAAATATTATTGAGAAAACGCTTTGTTTTCAGTCTAGTATTCAGGGTTAAACCAGATATTCATGAATTCCATAGTTAAGAAACAGATATTGACATGTTGGTTTAGAATCCATCAGTTGAATCCTTTTATAATTAGTCAGTTTTGTGAAATAGTATAATCCAGTGTCATAAGTGGGGATCCGTCATTTCCGGATTAGTTGACAGCGTTAGGGCTTTGTGGAGATCTTCTGCACTCAGCATGTGGAACAACATCCGGATTTTCAACACCAACGTCAAGTCAGTGCTCCTGTATGGTTCAGAGACTTGGCGCGTCACGAAAGGCATTTCCAATAAACTACAGACATTCATCAACAACTGCTTACGCTGGCTCGCTACTGAAGATCAGATGGCCAGAAAGAATAAGCAACAAGGAACTCTGGGAATGAACCAACCAAGAACCTATCATGCAACAAATATGCAGGAAGAAGTGGAGATGGATTGGCCATGCACTGAGAAGGCCGACTGAGGACATCACGCGTCAGGCCAGTTGCTCGAGTGGAATCCCCATGGGAAGCGACGAGTTGGACGTCCGAGGTGAGGGTGACATGGAGGAGGTCGTGCGAGGAGGAAATGAGAGCTTCTGGGCTGTCGTGGAGCCAGGTTCAAAAGATCTCAGAGAACAGAGGTCACTGGAGATGTGCTACTGAAGCCCTATGTTCCACTAGGAACCCAAGGGACTAATAATAATAATAATAATAGTTAGGGCTTTGTTTTTAACTTCAGCTCAAAGCCAGACAGCAAACAACCAGAAGATTTCTTTCATTTGTCTCTAACAAGGTGATCGATTTGAAGGCATTTTCTCATCACGATAGCAAAGCGTTCAAATAGTAAATAATACTAATATAGTTGTTTTTATATCACACTGTCGTTGACTGGACCGAATTGATTGGTCTTTATTGGCATATGGGCTCCTATGCGGATGCCTTGATATTGCCTGCGTTCTAATTATGTTGATGATGGATCGTGGATAGCAGTGGAATCCAGGATGCGCATTTCTTCCAATAGAGACCGATCACTTCGGTCAAATCAACGACGGTATTATATAAAAACAATTCTACTAAAACTATACCCGTCGCACAACAAGTGGCTATCGTGGCTCGGCGATGTAGTGGATAACGCGCTGGCGTTTGACGCGATCGCTCCCGGGTCCGAATCCCGGTGGGAACAACATCACTCACTGGGAAGCAGGTACACCTAGCTGATGAGTCCGAAGTAGGATGAAATGCGTATCCTGGATTCCACTGCTAACCACTATCCGTCATTAAGTAAATAATACTGCATAACCAATTTGACCTATCAGTAAATGAATGCAGTTTCGATGCGTCAGGTTTTAGACTGCGAATTAGGGGCTGCATAATAATTTGCTCGTAGTAACAACAAAACGCCCTATACTCAGTTCCGTATTATGACTCAAGTAAAATCTATAATCATTCTTCACCACTTGGTTAGTATTTCGATTGAATTGTAAACCTGTATATTAGTGTACTAAACGAACATCTAATTGAGAAGGAATATATTTCTTCACTTAATCAGTCTCATTTTAAGATGTGTACATGAGAATATTCTATTCTGAATCTATCAGTTTGTGCATATTGTTGAAGAGTGTCACATTAAGAAGAGACATTCGTTCGTTACTCTTTAGTAGTGAATAGCTTTTAAAATGATGTCAACTTGTCAATAAACTCGCTTGCAAATATGATATCTTCCGATTTCAACCATATTGTCCCGTAATTGCACTATGAGATACAGCAAACTGCAGCGCAGCAATTCATCTATTAGTAGCTGGCCAATATATGGCACCTGCTTCATAGATGCCTTAGGTTGGTGAATGTCAAACCGGCTTTTCGCACCCAGGATGAGTTTTAACTGACAACTAGTCCTTTTAAACTGATGCAGTTCCTCAAGTAAGTGAGGTTACCAACGCATTCCAATTCTTCATTGCCTATCCTTAAACTAGGAGTCGGGCAGACCAGTATTGAAGCATAATCTTCCATGTTACCAGTGAAAACAAGCGTCGAACATATTCAAGCTGCTGTGGAATTCTTTCCAATGTCTTCGTTTAACATAATTTTCTCTTCCGCTTACTTCTAGTAATCTAGTTACCGCCCATGGAGTAAACCAGTCCCTGTTAGGTCGGAAGTACCTTGGATTATATTTACTAGCTCACCTACAACGAAATTGGATAGGAACCGTCACAGCAAGCTTCCCTTGAAGAAATGGTGGATTACCTCTACACCAGACAAACACTCCCTATGATTCTTCACATAGCTGTTTGAATTCGGTTAGACAGTCTTCATTAGCAATACACATCACTCGGTACTCTCTTTACAGTCAGACAGCGACACAGTACCTTTCAGTTGCTGAATACCACTTTCAGATCAAGAAACATGGCAATTATCAGGCATCGGTAAATATATATGAGTTTCGGAACCTCTCAAATGGTAAATATATAACTGATATACCGTCGTTGAGGTCTGAAACATGTAGGTATTTTTGGAGTTTTTTGTTCTCTGGTACCAATTGGACGTCCAATGAATATGAACCTTAGGATCTTGGAATTTGTGTTAGTCGAATTGATTGCTTGGCAGCTGTCACAAGAAGAATCCTCTTCTATGTCATAAGCTGTAATGACCAGTGATATTGACCAATATTACAGGGCTACCTCTGGTTCCCATATGCTACCCCGTATTTCCCCTACTATACTCAGTATTTTTCCTTCTCAATCCTTACAAACAATTGGTGGCAAATCATAAGATTTGACTGCTTCGCATTTTGCTTCCAGGAAAACCGTAATCCTAACCGATTTTCTCTAATAATGACTTATAGTAATATAATGTACCTAGTTTCATCGTTAATTGGAAGTTGGCAGATACTAGATGAGACAGTGTCTCTCCTGATACTAGAAGTTAGTGCTGACCAGAAACAAGGGGTTCCCAGTAAAAAGTTGTAATCGATGATCTCTGTCTTCAGCTCACCGACATAGGTTACCATAGATACCTTTAGGATACCTAATCAAATGACTCCGCTTTCCCACTTGAGCGTTGAGATATAGGTTTCTCCTTACTTTAGTTACTTTCTATCTGGATTTCTGCAAACTGAGTGTTATATAAAAGTTGGGAGATACCTTTTAACCCTTAATTTTAAAATTCAGCGTGATTGTCAGGAATTATCATTAAGTATGAGCGAATATCATTCACTTTATCTACTCAAAGCTTTTATTTTGAAATAAAGTGAAATGAGTATTCAGAAAATGAAGCGTATGATATCCGGAGTATGGATCTGTGATCACTAAGCCTAGTAACTCGACTCAGTGTTTGCATTTCAGTGTTCTTTTCACGCCATCAATTTTTTGCATGGTTTCCAAATTACTGTTTAATATCAGCTATTCTAAACAAGACGGATTTATTCTTTATATTTGTCAGTCGAACGCATCATCTTGACGAAGACAGAGAGAAGCCTAAAATCCATTGAAGATTAACAATTCTGTGAATTAGCTAAAGATAGAGAACACCCCCCTTTTATTCCATTTTTATTTAGCCTACAGGTAAGTTGACATGAAGACGCTATGTAAAACACCATAAAGGGTTCGTTCGTTCATGGCAACCCACTTAGTCAGGATGAGAAACATGAAGACAGAAAACCACAATATAATGTAGGTCAGCAACTCGGAAAAATGTATAAAATGTATTCGCCTTCATTAATAAAAGATAGCCGACAGTAAGACTTTATAACTGAAAGTAAAGTAGAAACCTGGGTCATAAAAGGGATCGAATTATTGGCCTCCTGATTACCAATCCATCGTTGTACCAACTGAACAGCTGAGTTTTACAGTTCAGATAGCAGAATGGTGGGTAAGTAACTCAGATCCCATCGGTCGGATTCCTTATGCGCCCTTGATTTTTATTTCACCCACGGTCATCACACCCAATCAGTAATACCAATCTGGCAATCTGCGGCTATCTGATATATTCCCGAAAGAAGTGGTCGATAGTGGTTAACAGTTCATACATTAGAAGGTAAGGTAACCTGATGGTAGAAATCATAAATAATGTCGGTAAGTCTTCACTCACATATTCTATCTACATTTTGATATCAGAAGTCAGTAAATTTGCATTCTTCTGAGAAAATACGCATTCTCTTGTTCTGTATATTACTTTCTACTTATTTTCTTTATCCAACAAGTGACATGTGAAATTCTGTCTATACAGTTTAGGTTGTTTTGATTTTCGACGAAGTGATCCATGAGTTCGACTCTTCATTGATATCAACTGAAATATCGAAATGTGTATATTTTCATTTTTATATCTTACGATATAATCTGTCTTCTATTTAGACATGATCCTTTACCAATAACCTGAATGATTTTCTTGCATTGCTGTGTTTATATACTCTTTTGCAATGTGCTTTGAGGAGTTGATCCATTTAACTTCTTCCTTTTGAGAAGCACAATCATTCAAACGCTAAGTTAATCATACACTCCAAGGCCGCATTCAGCACAAGTAATGACGAGTTTCCGTATTATTTCGTATGACTACGAAAAACTATATTTTAGCAACTGCTTTCAAAGATAAATTTGGAATATCGAAGCTCCGAGCTCTCCAATAGGAAATTCTGTTCTTGTGCAACTATCAATATTACCGTTAAGTTTTCTCAGTTTGTGACATTTTAATGACAAGTTATTAACTGTTGTTTTTTGACTGACCGACCGACTGCTTGATTGGTATTAATTCAGACGATCAGATTTAATGGAAACCATTACTTTGTTGCACATTTTTCACAGATAAATGATTTCTACAGGAAAGTTATTGGAAATCAGATAATATCGAGTAGGTTTTTTGTAAATACTTGGCGGAATCGTAGGTGCGCACTGCTAAGAAGTTCAATAGTAGGATAAAACAGCTGTTCAAAACTCGCAGGTTTCATCGGTTCTCTAAATGATGTCAGCCCATGATGAATACTATCTTCATATTTTTCATAGTTCCATCGGAATATCCAGAGGTGTTTACCTAAATTCGACAAGCCAGGAAATCAAAGCTGACACTACCAGCTTCAACAAAATATATGTAACCAGTGGGTTGAAGTTCAGTGAATTTTATCTACTATATTCAGTCACTTTAAGAAATGTATTTTGAGGTTAATGGAGATTTTAAGTTTAAGGCACAATTATCCTCGAACTGACAGCAAGGGGGAGAACTATTGGAGATCTAGAGGCACTGAACAGCTACTTCATCCTAATATGGGACCCCTCGACCCCAACCGCCACGAATAGAACTCACGACCTTCAGAGTTCATGGTGAACGCATTAACCGTTCATCCACTGGATCGGAGTTAAATGGTTTACAGTTTCCTACTTCTGTCAACTTGCAATATACCTTAACTATCATCGAACGTCTCCAGTTGGCATCTGCTTTATTTCCGACTGGTTGACCCCACAAGTTACAGCTTCTCATTTGAACTCCGGGCTGTCTATCTTGAACCATCCCGCTAATGAGCCCTATATGCAATTTATTTTGAGGTTTATGGGGATTCTAATTTTGGGGTAGCATTCATCCCGAAGTGATACCATTTGAAGGATCATTGAAAACCTGGGAGCACTGAACAACTGTTTCATCTTAGTATAGAACTGCTCAACAGTACTTTAAGAAAAAATAGGTTTTTAATTCAGTTTCTTCAGTATGAATTAGCCATTTGGTCGTCCTTTGAAGTCAGGTGTTAAAAAACGTTAAATTATTTTGCATTTGCATGATTTCTAAGAAAGTGTAGCTGATATGAAGATATGTTTTATTAAAGAGGGTTTATTTTGTTCATTATCGGTACTGAGCCTGATGCTGCTAAGCGATTCAATTGAAACTATCTTGAAATAAAGTGATACTAACTATTGAGACTAGCTATTCTTTCAGTAACAAGGAATTTTCAAATCATCTACCTCAAATTTTGTTACACTTATTGCCTTAAGGCAACAAAAGAACGTGTATACTATTTCTTTTTGTCTGAGTTATTTATGTATGTACACAAAAGGGAAATTAAATTATGGCTTGTTTTCTGTACTACTGAGTTAAAAAGATTAGGAATATACTAATAGTAGCCCAATGGCGACCAGAATATTATTGTTTCTAACATGAGAGGCCTTTGTTAGTTGGTTGGAGACGATTGGCAGGAAGCCCTTCCCGAACTAAGTTTCGTACTTCTTCGCACTCATCACCAAGGTGGGTGTAGCCTCGAGGAAACTTATGTCTCACCTGAGATTGAAATTCATGTCACCCAGTGTCGTAGTCAAAGACGTTAGCAAAGACTGTTTATATCCTGTGTGTATCCTAATATGAACAACAAATATCTCTAAAAGAAACATGATGGAACAAAGTTTCCTTGAGTGTTTGCACATAATCGGTCCAATCACTTTTAACATGAGATACTCCTGAGTTTTTCGTAGATGGTGGTTGAAATACGCTGACAGCACTGAAGTCTTGAAGAAGATATGAAGTAGTAACTATATGGCAGCAGGCAGTGTTTTCAAGTTCTGTGTCTTAATGGATGCCTATCGACTAACTGTAAAACAAGGCCATTTGAATAGATGACCACATGGGGTCACATTCAACGTCATGTATTTGAAGTTAGTCAGTGTTTTCAATCGTTGCGACTTTTTAGTACTAATGCCATCTCCCAAACTTCACTGTAGACTAAATCCACAATATGGATATCAAAAGATCTTTCGATTTCCAAGCCGTAAGATCCTTCCAGTTAAATGAGATGCTACTGGAGTCCATTATGACTATAAACACTCTTTTCTCTTTGATATATAACGACAGATACTTCAATGGAAGGCGTAAAGACTGGGCTATTACGGATAGGAGGCTAATTAGTTGATAATACAAAATTACAAACTGTAACTGAGTAATAAGTGCTCATAACGCTGAAATTACTCACTAACCAGATCACCGTTGTAACTGTCCTGAAAACTCTAAATAATTATTAGTTAGAAAGGCTGAAATACTAATTATTATCTTCTAGACTATATAATTAAATGAAACTATTAGTTCCATGGAAGACATGTGCCTGAGATAACTAAGTATCATACATCGGATTGAACATGGTCAATGCAAAATAGAAGGTAATTCGTTAGGTAGCCAATCATATATTACCCCGGAGTATAGGGTGGTATTTACATCCACAGGCATCCAATGCACACGACTGAAATAATTTTGACATCAATGCCTATAGGTATATATTACCCTAATGAAAGAGCACCTAAACAACTAATAATGCACTGGTTCGTGATACCGTGCAATCATCATCCAGCGTCGCTGGCTTTCATTCAGCTTACTTCCCACTCGATCGCCCAACAGGTCATGATTGTTAATTAGATCTTCCAGAAATCCATCTTGCAAAGAATAACTGGTGAACACTGCATAGCAATTTAATTATTTGCTTGTATCAAATTACCTCGCCTGGTTAACTAGTTTACTAGTTACTAGCCGGTCCTAAGCCCGGGTAAAGAGGGAAGGTTGGGCATAGGGCTAGCAACCCTACCCCGTAAAACAAATCTAACCGCTAAAGAAACTTCAAAGCACAAACAAAATATAAAAAATGAAAACAAATGAAGCCCTATGTTCCACTAGGAACCCAAGGGACTAATAAAAAAAAATAAAAATCAAATTACTGATGTTAAGATAATATTCGTCATGAATAACCACTGGAAACCAAGAAACGCTTCACAGCTATGTTGGTTTAGTATGTGACTCTCGTGCAGAGAACACTTATAACTCCGTAGTGGATAAAGCGTGTGACCACCAAGTCTCACAGTGAGCATAATTCAGATGAAATCTAGTCACTTTCGAGAGGATGGCAACAGTGACAAGTATCACAAATCTTGAGGAATTCTACTGTTTGTTGTACTCCCACTAGTCAGTTCTTCAGTATGTCACTTTCCCGTTTGTTATTTCAAACTTCTTCACATTAATTGTCGTGTGTTGGTTATAAATCAAATTTCATGTCGCCATACACATGGATTCTTACTGTCTTGGATGAAATTAGTTGTTACTTAGTGTTCTGAATTATTGGTCTTACTTGCTTGTAGAATGCATTTCTAGATGATGACACGCCAATAATCATTTTAGATTTTATTAATTTTAAGATCCCCATAGATTATTCAGAACAAAAATAATTTGAGTGAACAAATGTTTTCAATAACTTCTTCATTAGGCTCTACAGTTATAAATCCATAAGAATAAGCAGAAATAAGGCATGATGTATAATTTTGCTATATTGAGATAGTCAGCGTTATGTGTGAATGAAGATCAAATCGAATAGAATAGTGGAATTGTTATCAGTTAAGTGTGTTAGTTGTGCAATGAAATCAATATTGACAGAACAATTACTAAATGAGGAGACAAAATCTAGAGATAATGATTCATTTATATATAGAAGTAGTATTCATCATGGACTGATATCAGCTGGAGAACCATGGAAAATCTAGGAGCACTGGACATCTATTTCGTCCTAGTATGGGACTCAGCAGTACGCACCCAAGATCCGGCTAGGGACCGAACCCGTGACCTTCAGGTTTCACGGCGAACGCGTTAACCATTCAGCCACTGGGTCGGTTTCCAGTGGTTCACAATTCCCAACTTCTTTCATTTCACGATATGGAGTGACTATCACCCACGGTCTTCAGTTGACATCCAATTCACTTCTGACTAGTTGACCCCACAAGTCACGACTTCTGGTTAGAGCTTCGTGATATCCATCTGGAGGCAAGTCACTTATGAGCACTATAGAGTAATGTATTTTTGAGATGAATGGGGATTTCAGTTTAGAATTAGTATTCATCATGGAGTGATATCAGTTGCGGAACCAATGAAAATCTGGGAGCACTGAACAGCTGTTTTGTCCTAGTATGGGCCATGTAGTGTCTGTGTGTTTGTTTACTAAGGGTCAAGTAATAATTATGTGGTGATGAGTTATATTCAGGTAGGATGAAAACCATATGAATACTATAACGAAATAGAGAATTTATGCTCGGTAATGATTGAAAGTGAAATGGAAATTCGGACAACGACCGGATTCAAACCAGTGACCATCGGGTTTCCAACACGATGCTCTATCCGGCCACTGCCCAAATTTTCATTTCACCTTCAATCATCACCCAGTATAAATACTAGCCTGATGAACTACGGCTATCTCAGATAGTCAAACGATAATAAATGAAGAAAAACAAATATGAAGTGTGAAGTCCCTTTTGAGAATGACTACTTGTAGTTATATGAATAAAGAAGGGCGTAAAACTGGTAATATAAGAAAATGAATGTTTATCCATGTAATGACAATATAGAAGAAAGGGGTGGAAGGTTAAAATGTGCAATTTGTGGTAGGAAAGTTAATAAACAACGCCTAAACCCTGTTGTAGATCCAAATATTTCTTTTGAACACATCATTATCATCATTATTATTATTCCCTAGGGTTCTTATTGGAACATAAGGATTCAGCAGCACGCCTCCATAGCACTCGCTTCTCTATAGTCTTAAAAACCTGACACCACGACTGCCCACAAGCTTTCATTTATTCCTCACGCCATCTCCTCCATACCATCCTGGCTTCTGACGCCCAACTTGTCGTTTCCCCTTTGGACTCCACTCAAGGGCCTGGAGCGTGATGTCCTCAATCGCTCTTCTCAGTCCATGCCCAATCCGATCCACCTCCATTTTCTTCTGCATATTTGTTGGGTGACTGGTTCTTGGTTGGTTCGTTGCTAGAGTGAATTCCTTGTTGCTTATTCTTTCTGGCCTTCTGATCTAATCTTCAGTGACGAGAGAGCGTAGGCAGCAGCTGTTGATGAGTGTTTACAGTTCGTTGGAAATGCTTTACGTGACACACCAAGTCTCTCAACTATCACATAGAAGCACTGACTTGACTGACTGACTGACTGACTGACATTAGTGTTGAAAATCCGGATGTTGTTCACGCCTTACACTGAGTGGAGTGGAGTGGAGTGGAGTAGAGTAGATTTTCACATGAATTTCAGATTAATAGAGACCAGTATTTCTGTCTTTCCTATCCTGGCTTTGAAATCCTCATGTGTACCGCCACCACCACCTGTAGTTGAGACGATGTTGTCTAGGTAGGCAGGGAGGTGGAAGAGATAACTTCCTTTAGATTTCTCCAGTTCATGGTGATTGGTGCATGTGATTGATGTTGTTGTTGTTGTTGTTGTGGTTGCTGTTGTTGTTGGTTGGGTATCTTCATCACCTCCGTATTATCTACATTCACTTCTGAAGTCCCGTTTCCGCTGTCTCGCCTCATCTGTCCACTTGTTAGTTTTCGCCCGTACATCTTCGAGTTTGTGAGACAAGACATTAGACATAAATCATCATCGTTGGTGAAATCCAAATCTTCTTGTAGACTCTTTTCATCAGTCAGACGGCGTGTGTATGCCCATCTTTTCTCAGCTCCTCACAATTTGTTGCATGATCAAGTTGACCACAATGAGGAAGATCATGGGTGATGATAGTAGGTATCCTTGTCTTAATTCTGTCTTCACTTCAAACATGTCACTAAGCTTTCCACTGTGGATCACTTTGCATGTAGCGTCTTCATATAGCTGTTGAATGAGGTTGATAAAGATTTGTGGCACTAAAATCGTAGTGCTGAAGCAGCTGGCTGTTAAATTACTTCTCGATCGACGCTGTCAAATGCCTTTTTAAAATCGATGAAGCTGAGGTAAGGATCCAGTCGACTGCCATTCTATGCTCTGTTCTATGGTGATACGTAGTGTTGTAATTTGATCCGCACATGATTTGTTCTTCCTGAAGCCAGCCTGTTCCGGTCGTAATTTTGATTCCAGCGCACCCTTTATTCTCTCCAGGGTGATGGGGCTTAGTATTTTGCTTGGGGTGGACAGGCATGGAGCATGATTCCACGCCAGTTCTTGCAAAGGCTTAGGTCACCCTTTTTAGGGATTTTGATAAGGTACTTTTTATTTCTTACAAAGCTTCTTCAATAGTGGTGTGAGCATATTCGCAGTTGTCTCTCTTTTGAACACAGGTCCAATTTTCTTGTGTTAACCCCTATGGCTTTGGGTATGGATAAGATGAGTTTTGCACCTTTAGGGAGAGTGCAAGGTACACATTATATCTCAGAAAATGTATGATCCACCTTGACCTGAAGTCTGGTATCTTCTAGATATGAGACGATTGCACTGTTGATACTCTCTGCCATTCCTTTCCTTAAATAAGATTGTCCATATTCACCAGTGCGTGTGGATAGCGCCCTTTGTGTAAGGTCTATGTAAATAGTTCCACAGGAACAGTTGAACTCATAAATGTACATTGAAGTGATGATCATAGGTAACCTCTCCTAGGTTCTGTATGTCAGTAATAGTTTGGTTGAGAAGTTGACAAAACGTTTCACTGCACTCAATGTCTTTTCGAATGATGTGCTTGATCGATGTGTTAAGATTTCCACGGCAATATCACATTCGAAACTTAGTCTAAGATATGGAAGCTCATTAACAACATTGTCTTTCTTTATCTTCTCTCTTGGTTTCGATATGTGCCTATTTATGAATTTTAGCAGATAACCATTTTACTGGAATGTTATCTTCATTTTATTCAGGTCTTCTTGAATGTAGTCATCAGAACAAATGTTTCTTATTCTGTAACTCAGGCATCTGGCCAGGTTTCTTTTTATGTTGAATCAGTGTGAAGCTATGAAAATCAATATACTGACCAAAAAATATTCCTTTTAATACACCCATCCATTTTCCTAGTGAGAAGGGCGTTTAGAAAAGGAATACTGTTCCCTTGTTCTTCCTCACAGGTGAACTTCATAGCTTGATGAACATTGTTGAAGGTATTCAGAAGGTCATCTTTATTGTAGCCATTCTTACAAATAATGAACATATCATCTATATGCCGGCAATAATAGTCTAGTTTATCAAGTGTATGCCTAAGTGCACTGTTTCAAGTTTAGATTTCTTAAGTGCTAGTGTTGGATCACAATATCCACTCATTTGTTAGTTGAAGGTTGATAAACAGGTAAACGGCTAGACGGATCTGATATGAACTCCTGTGGAATGTTTGCATGCCTTTGAGAATTATTCACCACTAGCGCACAGATTTTATCCACGAAGTGAGTGATTACTTCAGAGCAACCAATGTCATTTTGATTAATGCCAAGTACTGACCAGGTTGGAAGTTCATTGTCACGTTACACTTTGATTGATGATAGGTGGCCGCAAGCCATCTGAAGAATGATTTCCTCTTACTAGGCATCTTGTTTCCTGGTATCCATCAACAGTATGAATTTGCAAACTCAGAACTCCTGATACATTTTGGGATGCAAGTTCAAACTTGAAAACAACTATATGTGATTCGTATCAAGCTGTGAAACGGAATAAAGCTTTTAATATCAGTGTTCAGAATGTCACCGTTTTGTTGTCTTTTAGCAAAGTTATTTTTAAAAAAATAGACGCCATATCCAAGGGAAAAGAAGACTGGAAACATTCCATTAGTACTTGACAATCAATTTTAAGATCAGAAGAAGTTGACAAGTTAATAAGAAAAATATTTAATTACATTCAGTTTAGAAACTTCCTTAGTTTTCAAGCTAAACAAAGAATCAGAATTTATCTGTTCAGTTTATCTGAAATCTTTAAACTGACGTTTAGAACCTCCAGAATTTGGTCTGTGACAAGAAAACCTGTATAACAGACTAGTGTTAAGCAGTAAAAGTATAAAATACTCTTTTAAACAGTCAGAATGTAAATATGTTATGAGCAACACTTTTTATATAACCTGGTTAGCTTGAAATGTAAGTCATCCCCTTTGTAAACATTTCAACATAATTATGACTTTTCTGAGAACTTAGGACGAATATGATAACTTACATAACACCTTACTAGGCAGCCAACTCTTTCATTTATTCTTAAAGGGTACACTTCAGAAAATCCATTGACCAAGGTAAAAGTACTAGCGACTACAACCCGTAGCCACTCCATTGAATTATGTAAGCATTATTAGGTTTTTAAAAATACTACAGACGTAAGACACATGTCCTACTAGAAGTTGTGTTCTTTGAACATTTCATATCCGGAAATATTTAATACGATATTGGTGGTTGAAATGAAATAAAAATCTGATCAACAGTCGGGTTACGTAGCTCAGTCGCTGGAGCACGAGGCCAGAAACCTGGTGGTCACTGGTTCGAATCCCACTATGACCCAAATTTTCATTTCACCCTCAATCGTCGCCTAGTATTACACAGCAGAATCAATTGTATCGAGTATATCTTACTTGCGTGATCCTAAAGTTTTATGCCAAAAAAAACTAGTGACGAACAGTAGAACCAGGACTCACGTTTCATTCTATTTGAGACTCATCAGCTAGGCGTACCTGCGCCTACGTGAATGAGACTCGAACTCAGTGTTTATCGCCGAAAAAAAAGAGTAATTGAATGTTTTAAGTTATTTCTCAATATCTATAGTAATATGACCACAGAGCTCATTAGCTACACCTCAAAGCCTAATATCTGATCCATATACCTGGAAAAGGATCATCCTAACAAAATCAAAATGCTAAGGACTAATTTTTGACAAAATGATAATTCACTTTATTCCAAACAATTTGCGGTAGAATTTGGAATTCTCAACATGATATATTGCAACAACAACATACATACATACATATATATATATATATGCTCCTTTACAACATTTCGAATTTTTATGATAAAAATTTAAGTGATGAAAAGAATATTAAAAACGAGGAAATTTCACATTGTTAGTTAAATTATTGAAATGAAATTTTTAACTGTTACAAAGTTAATGTGCGGTTTCAATTCTAACACTTTTTTCCTCACATTATCTGCGTGCTAAGTAAGGTGTAGTCAATGAAGGCTCAGTCACAAGGAGAAGTAATTTCTCCATTGTCTTCAAAAAACGGGAAGATTATAGCAATGGGTCGAAAGGCAAAACCTGATCTAGAAGAGGACTTAGGCGCTGGTATAACTTTGATTTTCGTCCTACCAGCGGGTATTATGCTTTTAGAAAACGATGCATTGAAGACATCTGTAAAGGGATGACATAAAATATCTGTACATTTTCTAAATATAATACTAGAAACACCACCAGGACCTTGGCTTTGAGATTGGTTCAAGGATTTAGGACATTTTAATACATCATGTACATTAAAACCTAAAAAGTAGCTGTCCATTTGACTTTGGACTTTAGGATGGGTGAAATCAGCTAGCCAACGTATAAATGACCAGCTTAGCCTGCAGACAGCCAAACCAGCTTCTTTTGCTATCTATTTTCTACCAGTAAGCTCTTTAAATAATTCCCGTACACTGGAAGAGTTCTTACACGATAGAAACTTCTGGTTGTATAAAATATTTAGACGCTGCATTTCAGAATTAACAAAGCAGTTAAGTCTTTTGACGCCAAAGTGATCCCTCGTCTTAAAAAACCTTTCGTTTTCTCTCGAGAGCCTCTTGAGATGAGGACAGGAAATTCTGTCGAATCCCATGTAGGTTGTTTCAACAGGGCAGATTATGTTGAGACAGAATCTGAGATAGCTCGTGATATTCGTGAGTGTTATCCAAAACTTCATTGAAAAATATGTCCGTCTGTTTCTTTAAGAATGCTTCTCAAACGTAGTATATCCTCCTGTGAATGACATCTGTACTAGACTTTCTTGGAAAGGTGTCCAAAAGCTTTTTTATATGGCTTGCCATACCGTTTGGGAAAAACGCGTACAGTACAGTGGTCAAAATCTAGCACCAGAGCTCGTTTATGAGCTTCGTGTATGCCCGAGTTATTTGTAAACACTAAATTTAGTGTGCTGTCAAGACAGGTAGTAACGATCATATTTTCATGACCCAATGATGTAAGAAAACTGCAGCCACGTGAATTAAAATCTCCACAGACTGTAGACAAGGAGTTATCTAGAATCAGAGCAGCAAATTCAATGAACTGGTCAGAAAAAATTGGTAAATCTAAGAAACTACAGTCAGGTTTAACATAAGCTTTCTAAATGTTTATGTGTTTGTACTTACTCCAACGTTTAGGATGACCCTTAATGTTTATGCACTCAATTTTTTGCGTTAGTGAAGCTAAAGCATATATACTTCGATTGGGGACATAAAGTGAGACAATATAAATTAGGCGTACAGTTGTGCCTGACCTCCATAATTTTCAAGTTTCAGGACAAAATATATAGACAAAGAGAAGAAGTAGCAATAGGATCACTAAGTCCCCAGTCGCAGAAGATATATTTATGTGTAGATGGGAAAACACGGCTTTACAAAGATCTAGTCTTGTACCTAAAATATGGTGGTGAAAGATGGATGGCACATTTATTGTGTTGAAATCGGAACATATCGACAGTTTCCTCACATATATAAAATTAATAGTAGACGCAGTCCAATTCACTTACGAGGTAGAAAATGAACAAGGAGAATTAGATACGTCGGATTCAAGGGTAAAAGGAAGGATAGACGGTGGTTTGAATACTACCGTCTACAGGAAACCAACACATTGTAACAGGTACTTCAACTTGAGGTTATCTTATTCAATGTCAGGTGGGGTACATTTAGTCCGATGCTTGAGTAATAGAGCTAGAAAACTCACTAATTGGTAGGAGAGCCTAAGCAAGGAGCTGAAACACATAAAAGAAGCGCCAATAACTAATAATTATCCTATGCAGTTTATTGAGAAATTCGTACGAATACGTAAGAAACAAAATAATAATAGTAATATGAATACAAATAATAGCGACAATACTAATGGAAAGGAGTTCAGGGTATCTACCATGTTACCATATAAAGAAGAAACATAATAAAGTTTACGTAGGATTCTCAACAAAGCTGGAATCAGGGTGCTATTGAAACCTACAAACTCAAGCAGAGGTGAGCTTTGTCAGATTAAGAGTCCGATAGATCCAAATGAGCAAACTAATCAAATCTATCAAATTCCATGTAATGACTGCCAGGTATAGTATGTAGGTTAAACTAGCCGGTTGGGGTCAGTTAGATCAGCGGAACATAGGAATTTAGGCAAGTATAGAATGAGAAAGCTGAATAAGATCAATAATCTTGAAAGAAATCGGCTATTGTAGTGCATCCGTTGACATACAACCACACAATAGAGTGTGGTAAAACCACCGTACTTAAGTTCAGTATACATAGATGAAAACAGAGATTCCATTTTAGACTTGTTTATTTGATTTATAATGTATGTTGACACAGTATTATTTACTTGATAACGTTCCAAGCATAAATCAACACCCAACACATGCAATAGGAATGATGCAAGAGCTATACTAGAGATATGGAAAACTATAGCACCACTAAAAGCAAATAATGTGAGGTGACAAGACTATAAAAATCAGACATCGAAAGTAGTGTGATTACATTGATATGATCATTAGTAATAATTTATGCTTAGAACGACATCAAGCAAATAATACTGTATCATTGTGCGTCATATCACATAAACAGATCTAGCATATAAAGAAGTCACCTTATAAAGTCTAAGATCATTTTAATCTGAAGTTCCGATAATCTTTGATCTCGAAAAATTGACTGAATTGGCAAACAGCATAAATTGAGAATATATTAGCAAATTTAAGTTGGATCGTTGATCGTCAACACCTTTTTTTACACAAAAGTGTATTTTAAAAACGGTTCATGGTAGAAAATGCAGCATAAAAATGACTCATTAAAGAACGCTTTCCACCTTCAAAGGTTTGTTTATCAACCAGTACTCATTTCAGCCTAATTCAAGGATTTTCCGAAAATTTGTCCAACTTTATGGACGTAAGATATACACATGTCTTGTTTGTATTGTGTTCTCTGAGCTGGGTTGTTTAATCGTGAAGCTTTCATCGTCTTGCTAGACGACATCATCAGCACTAACTTCAATATGAAGTGAGCTGTCAATATCTCTCCGTGAGTGATTTATTGGCTTGCTCTGACGATGTGATCTGTGACTGGTTGTTTCATAAACCAACAAATTCCCTCTCAAACCATATTAATCAGACCAAAGTATGCAATAACCAAAGAAGACAAACCGAATATCATTTACAAAATCAACTGCAATAATTGTGGTCCATACCACATTGAACAAAGTGATCACCATCTTCGCCTTAGCCTTCGTCTACATGAAAATCAATTGGTTATTAAACGTCACGACGTTTCACCGATCATTTCAATGCACATGGATAATTACGGATATGAATTCAATTTCGACAATGTAGAAATTTAGGACGGAGAGAGGAGACACAAAGAATGCTAGAGGATTTTTAGAAGCTTGGTATTTAGGTCAGTCAGTCAGCAATCAACAGATGTATAGACATAGACCCGATCTATCAACCAATATGAAAAATGATAAACGACAGAAAGGTCAGAGATCAAGCAGAGGAACAGCCAACAGGAAAGTCTATACAGTGACACAACAACCAATCACAAATCACATCGTCAGAGCAAGCCACTAAATCACTAACGGAGAGATATTGATAGCTCACTTCATATTGAAGTTAGTGCTGATGATGTCGTCTAGCAAGACGATGAAAGTTTCACGACTAAACAACCCAGCTCACAGAACACAATACGACCAAGGCCATCTACCTGAGCTGCAAATACTATATTGTATACATACATTATACATATAGTATTATATTAATTCATACACACATGTGCTAAAATTGTATAGAGGAAGTTGTAATTAATACGTGTATATTAAAATGAAGAAACATATGTAGATTAATTGTATGCAATTTTTGATAGTGAATACAAATTATCTGTCATTCTAGATTGAAAATTCTTCTTATTCCTTTCTTTTTTTGAATGAGAATTTTCTACTTAGGTTTATCAAACAATGTATTTTAAATAATTAACGGAAATGGGTAGTGGAATATCATCTACACTTTCAATGTTCAAACTTGCATCATTCGATAACAAATAAAAAACACTTATAGGTTAAATGTAGGTTAAATGCACAGTTTCTAAAAAGAATTCATATCAAATTCCCTTCCAGCTTCCTATTCACAAGCTTACATTCAATTAACTCACTTCTACTTAGTTATCTGACTATAAAGTATCTTGTCAATTTTAAGTATTCCATACAGTCTTGCTTGGTAGACTGTTTCTATTGTATGAGTAGGATGATTCAGCGTGAAAGAGAAACTGAAATCACTGTAAGCTTCATAACAAACGGCTGGTTATCCGAACGGGTTAATTATATAAATTTATTGACTTCAAGATGGCATCCATCACAGATTGACGTCAGTTGAAGAACCACTGAAAACCGGGGAGCACTGAACAGCTGTTTCATTCTAGTATAAGACTCCTCAGCAGTTAGCGCCAATCACCTCGTTAGGGGTAGAACCCAGGTCTCCCACGTTCTGCGGCCAGCACGGCGAACCACTGGGAATGAATTAAATACCACTTCCTACTTCTTTCAGCCAGTAATACCTATCTTCACGTCCTACATGATCTGCCCCACCAGTCGCAACGTCTCATTAGAACGTTGCGAGATATCATTTCGAAACAAGTCAATCATGAACGCTGGACAATAAATTCACTTTGTAGATCTGCGATGAATTTATTGATTTCAGGATGGTACTCATCGATGATCAAACAACTGTCCGAAATCTGTCTAGATTTTTCTCCAGACCAGGCGCATGTTTATTTACGGTTTCGAAAATTGGAAGTCATATAGTTAAAAAGGTATCTATACTCAATGCATCTGCTCTTTGTTTCAATATGCCTTTTAAGTAGACGATAATGATTGAATCCATTCGCCCGAAGATTCTACAGCAAACAAAGTTGGGTTGACCTATAGTGTAACGGTCCCTGTTGCGGCGTCACATATCAACACAGTGAGGTCATACTTGATCATATAGTGAATCCATCTAAAGTGCTATCATCTCTTTAACTGGTGAGCAAGTGACTGTAAAGCTCACTGGAAGAGATAAAAGTAGAAGGTATATCTCACTGAAAACAAGATTTCAATTTCATTGGATCTGTGAGCAAAGGAATGATTTCAAAACAAACATTTTGAATACCCTTTGATTAATTCTGGGAAAATGAACTGAATTGATTCTCTTTTGACATTCTTTTGTTCCCATATTTTATTATTTTATTATTTGTCCTTTGGGTTCCCAGTCGAACATGAAGTTTCAACAGCTGGTCACCGTTTCACTTTCTTCTCTGCAGTAAGCTTAACCTGACTCCACGACTGCCCACGAGCTCTCATTTATTCCCCACACGATCTCCTCCATGTCACCCTCGCTCCTGACGCCCAACTCGTCACTTCACATTTCGGTCCCACTCCACGGCCTGGTCTGGTCTGATGCATGATGTCCCCGATCAGTCTTCTCCGAGTATACCCAATCCAATCCACCTCCACTCTTTTCTTCCCTATATCTGGTGGGCGATAGGTTCTTGGTCGGTCGTTGCCAGAGTGAATTCCTTGTTGCTTATTCTTCCTGAGACAGTGTAGACGGCAGCTGGTGATGAGTGTTTGCAGTTCGTTGGAAATGCTTTACGTGACACACCAAGTCTCTCAACTATCACATAGAAGCACTGACTTGACTGACTGACTGACTGACTGACATTAGTGTTGAAAATCCGGATGTTGTTCACGCCTTACACTGAGTGGAGTGGAGTGGAGTGGAGTAGAGTAGATTTTCACATGAATTTCAGATTAATAGAGACCAGTATTTCTGTCTTTCCTATCCTGGCTTTGAAATCCTCATGTGTACCGCCACCACCACCTGTAGTTGAGACGATGTTGTCTAGGTAGGCAGGGAGGTGGAAGAGATAACTTTCTTTAGATTTCTCCAGTTCATGGTGATTGGTGCATGTGATTGTTGTTGTTGTGGTGGTTGCTGTTGTTGTTGGTTGGGTATCTTCATCACCTCCGTATTATCTACATTCACTTCTGAAGTCCCGTTTCCGCTGTCTCGCCTCATTTGTCCACTTGTTAGTTTTCGCCCGTACATCTTCGAGTTTGTGAGACAAGACATTAGACATAAATCATCATCGTTGGTGAAATCCAAATCTTCTTGTAGACTCTTTTCATCAGTCAGACAGCGTGTGTATGCCCATCTTTTCTCAGCTCCTCACAGTTTGTTGCATGATCAAGTTGACCACAATGAGGAAGATCATGGGTGATGATAGTAGGTATCCTTGTCTTACTTCTGTCTTCACTTCAAAAGCTTCATTCCCATATATTCTCAGGCCATACTAGTGACGGGCAAACACTTGGATAGGTTTGTTATTTTTGTGCCAAATGAGTTAGACCTAAGTACTATGGATAATATAGTTTCTTTCTTCATTTAGGATATATCTACCTCTTATGTACCAGAAAGTGAACATCATAGTACCTACTCTTCTATAGAATTATTAAAGACAACCGAAACAGGTAAGGGCAACTATATATTATTCATCATAATATCCCAGCCCTTCTCAGTTCCCAACCTCTTAACTCATCTATCAACACTTTGGTTGTATAACTATTTCAAAAGACTACTGATAAATTCAAAAATCTAGGTAACCAGCTCCATCCATCCAGTGAAACTAGGAATACCTCGACTTTAACGATTTGCATCTGGCAAAGACATAAGGAATATCATTTTGAGTAGCTTTCAATTTAGTGATTTGTAATTATTTTAGTTTATAAAGCTAAAAGATGTACAATGATTTAAGAAATATGAAGTTCACTAATTTGATTGATTTAAATCAGTCACCAGTGCCGAAACAGTTTTACACATCCCCCAACCTATTTCATTATAAAGTTGAAGGTGATTAGTTCATTTGATAAGCATAGTACCAGTAAAGTTAGCATCCGATCGGAGAAGATATCTTGACTAGCTCACTAAAGTGAATACTGTCAATACCTGATTGCTTAAATGTCACAATTTTAAAGAGAGAAAAATGAACACAGAAGAATTAAATATTCGTATTTCTACCAAGCCCGTAGATAAGATTAAACAGTCGGTGATTATTTCATTATATTTAAACAACAAAACGTTCTGATTGAGTCATGAAGAATTTCTTTTCGACGAATCCACTGATCATACGTATAAATATTCGAAACACACACCACACTATTATTAGTCAATAGGATTGCATGATTACTGTTATCTTCGATAGTAAAATGGAAAGGTTATATTAAACCAATAATAAGGCTACGGCAAAAAGAAAGATCAAACTTACTTCTTTCGTCTACTGAGATCTAACTTGAATTAATGAATTACTATTGCATCCATCGTGTATAAGATACTCTAACTTTGCAGATATTCTTGGAGGCAGACTATGATGGGACTAAATGGAAAGAATTGATTGAGCGAATAAGAACTGAACTAGTGGTTGATTTGTATTTTTCTGCTAACAATCATACAGGATTAGGCTTGGATATACGTTTGAGAAAAAGTACTATTTTCGCTGCTTATACAAATAGTTTCACAGAAGCAAACGAACTTATAACCTCCGACTGAGTCAGCCCATCCTTTCCACATTCGAGTTATTTACCGACTGAGAACAATGGATGTTCTTCTTCACTTAAAATCAAGGATCACCATCTCATTTGAAGTGAAGGACAGCCTAAACAAAACACAATTAGATGAGGAAGAAAAATGACCAGTTTTAATGTGATGATTAATATGACACTAGAAGGCGGTCAGAAATGAACTCACAACCAACCATGTACTCAGTAACCGAACTAAAGTTTATACTGAAAAATTATCCGCGGGGTAAGATTACATTTAACTTCCACGGTTTTCAAATTCCAAGACAAAATATATCAAAAAAGCACAACGACTACCGATGGAATCTACAGTATCCCTGATCTTACCAGATATTTATGGACAAGTAAGAACAAATAGCATTAGGAACATTTTAACCCAACCCAAATTTGTGGTAGCAATATGTAAATGACATATCTACTGTGTTGAAATCAGAACACATTCAAAGCTTTTTTGTATACATTAACTCGGTGGTAGATGCAATCCAACTCACTCATGAATTAGAAAATGAAGATGGATAATTATCCATATTGCATTGCAAAATAAAGAGGATCGAAGATGGTAACTTAGATAACAATGTCTCAAGGAAACGAATACATTTGAATAGATACTTGAACTTCATATCATAGCACCCTATATCTGTTAAGGTAGACTTGGCAAAAGTCTCAGTAATCAGGCTAGAAGTTTGACTAGTAAGCTAGAAAACAAATTAAAAAATGAAACACATCAGGGAGACTCTACTTCTTAATAAAGATGCTCCGGAATTTATAGGTTTATACAGTCTGACAAGAGAAGGAGTAATAGTGTTGGTGGTGATTGCAACATACCTAAAGGGGAATTCAATTCCTCTGTTCTGTGGCTGTATAAAGAAAGCACATCGGAAATTCTACAGAGAATTATGAACAGTGTTAGGATTAGCGTGATATTTAAACCTATAAATTCGCACAGAGAGAAAGTTTGTAGGCTAAAAGATCCGTCAGAACAGATTAAGCAAAATAACCTAATCTATCCAATACCATGTAATGATTGTGGGGTCAAGTATACGGATCAGAGCAACTGGTCTGGGTCAGTTAGAATAGCAGAGCACAAAAACCCAGCGAAATACACAAAGGTAGACCATACTAGGATAGGTGATTTGGAAAACACTGGCTATCTGTATGCATGCACTGACCCATGATCTCACTATAGGGTGGGGTAGGGTATCAGTTCTGAAATCCAGTATAGCTAGGTGGAGGGAGAGATTGATCACAGACTCATTGTTCATTGAATCAACACATAACACGTCTAACAGGAATCAATCATCACTTTTTGCAGATATCTGGAAAACTTTGATACCATTACGATAAATGGATGAGGAACTCTTGGACTATATAAAGAACGTTTGGAGGTTGTATGACTGACATGAATATGAGCACTGATTTCTGACTGAAACGTCATCCGGTAAATAATATTGTGTCACGGTGTGCCAAATCAAGTAAGTAAAAAATCTGATACGGAATTATGCTGTATCACATCGCCGAAGTTACTCTTGCATTTATCTGATATATTCACCTCACGTAAATGAAATCTTATGTAAGTCATTTATCTATAAAACCTATGCTTGAGTCGCTTTTTGTCCAATTGGATTAACTAAAAGTGCCCTGAAACCGTTCATCAGCTTCTGTTCATTCATCCTTACGTGTATCTTCAGAATCCGAAATGAAAAAGGTAAGCCATTTAATACGATTGTGCACTTCATATGGCATAAGACCGCGGGAACAAACGTTGCATTTAACGTGTCATTATCTACCTAACCACCATGACAGTCGAAAATGGTGATATCAGCCACATAGAGAAGTTAAGATTACATTGAAGGGATTAACAAAATCCCCTTAATGAAGTAGCTAGAAATTAGTATTCGTAACACAAACGAATATTCGTCCTTTACCTAATCCCTCTATGCCTACTAGGATCTCCCAACCTGATGTCATACAAATTCTGATATCCATGAAACAACAAAATAGTGGTAGTAAATAACTGCTTGATTTATGGCGATTACTGGTGAGCATCGATTCAAAATTACGACCAAAACAGGCTGGCTGGCTTCAGGAAGAACAAATAATGTGCGCATCAAATTGCAACGTTGCGCTGCCCATCATCGTGAAACAGAGCATAGAATGCCAGCCAACTGGATCTTAACCTCAACTTTGTCGACTTTGAAAAGGCCTTCGATCGAGGCGTCGACCGAGAATTAATTTGCCAGGGACCTGCTTTAACACTACACTTTTAGTGCCACAAATCTTTATCAACTTCATTCATCAGCTATATGCTATGCGGTACTACATGCTACATGCCAAGTGATTCATAATGGAAAGCTCAGTGATACCTTTGAAGTCGAGACAGGAGTACGACAAGGTTGCCGCCTACTATCACCGATCATCTTCCTGAATGTGGTCGACTCAACTGGACTGGACTGGACTGGGTCATGCAACAAACTGTGAAGAGCTGAGAAAAGATGGGCATACACACGCTGTCTGACCGATGAAAAGAGTCTACAAGAAGATTTGGATTTCACCAACGATGATGATTTATGTCTAATGTCTTGTCTCACAAACTCGAAGATGTACGGGCGAAAACTAACAAGTGGACAAATGAGGCGAGACAGCGGAAACGGGACTTCAGAAGTGAATGTAGATAATACGGAGGTGATGAAGATACCCAACCAACAACAACAGCAACCACCACAACAACAACAATCACATGCACCAATCACCATGAACTGGAGAAATCTAAAGAAAGTTATCTCTTCCACCTCCCTGCCTACCTAGACAACATCGTCTCAACTACAGGTGGTGGTGGCGGTACACATGAGGATTTCAAAGCCAGGATAGGAAAGACAGAAATACTGGTCTCTATTAATCTGAAATTCATGTGAAAATCTACTCTACTCCACTCCACTCCACTCCACTCAGTGTAAGGCGTGAACAACATCCGGATTTTCAACACTAATGTCAGTCAGTCAGTCAGTCAGTCAAGTCAGTGCTTCTATGTGATAGTTGAGAGACTTGGTGTGTCACGTAAAGCATTTCCAACGAACTGCAAACACTCATCACCAGCTGCCGTCTACACTGTCTCAGGAAGAATAAGCAACAAGGAATTCACTCTGGCAACGACCGACCAAGAACCTATCGCCCACCAGATATAGGGAAGAAAAGAGTGGAGGTGGATTGGATTGGGTATACTCGGAGAAGACTGATCGGGGACATCATGCATCAGACCAGACCAGGCCGTGGAGTGGGACCGAAATGTGAAGTGACGAGTTGGGCGTCAGGAGCGAGGGTGACATGGAGGAGATCGTGTGGGGAATAAATGAGAGCTCGTGGGCAGTCGTGGAGTCAGGTTAAGCTTACTGCAGAGAAGAAAGTGAAACGGTGACCAGCTGTTGAAACTTCATGTTCGACTGGGAACCCAAAGGACAAATAATGAAATAAAAAACCTGTGTGCATTAATTATTCTGAGTGAATCTTTCACAAGTATCTCTACTCATTATACTGCTAATCCCATCAGAACATAATTGTAGATTCTGTAGTATTATTTTCCATCTTAATTCAGGTGAATGAAATAGGAGACTTATTCGTGTTTTATTCTTCTTGGTGATCAGCAGTGTAATCGAAGGGGTGTGTTTCATTTTATTTGGGACTCATCAGCTGGATGTGCCCCCCTCCCCACCTCTCCCAGTTAGTGATGTTGTTAGCACTGAGACTCGAACTTAGTACGCACAGCTTTAAAAGCCGTACTGCTATCCATTAGGCTAGTAGAATACGAGAGTAACTACTTGTGCACCGGGTATAAGTTTTCGTTTTGATATTCGTAATTTCCTGTTGTTAACTGGTGGAATTCTCGCTTATAATAGAAGGTATCTTTAAGGTTCAATAGTTCCTTTTCTCTTTCATTTTTACGAAGCTTTTAAATCTTGGCATTGTTATATATTTGTTAGAAAGAGACTATTCTAATCATTAATTAGTGATATTTTTCTTTGCAAACTTTTTTCTCTAGTACACACCCATAAATAGGCCTATTGATGTGTACACACAAGCGTTTACTGTCTTTAAACTAGACTATTAAGAACAATTCATTCTTGAAGGTTATTCATTGCATATACCTTAATGCTTAGATAATATAAACAATTATCAATCAACTGACATATTGAAATGAAATTATTTTATATGAAATATACAGTGGCGCTTCCCTAACAGCATTTATTAGAGATAGGCTTTTCAAAAGTAGTGAAGAACAAATCAGTATAGATGGGATATAAGAAATGTGTGAAATTTACTGACTGTTTATTGATAATCTCAGTTTCCCATTGCTATACAGGGTTAACCTGTTTGACCTCTGTCGGCAGATGGTCTGTTACACAGATTCCTCGATACTTTCCGGATATTCATTATATTGTAGTCAATTTGGTGGCTAGCTGTGTTTTATCACATTTGAGACCAATTGCCTGGAAATAGCTACACCCCAGTAAATGATGTTGTTCCACCATCACTTGAAACATTAAAGCTTTATCCACTAGTCTGTTGACTGTCTTAGATCGGAATGAATTAGATTATCCTATTTAAGAAATATACAAGAGACAATAAATTCGAGAACCTAGCTGTTAGAACATAAAAGCATGAAGGATTTGACTTGCTGATTCCTTCAATATTATATGAAACAGTTGAAATAATTAGTGTATTAATTCTATGTCGATGATTGTCGGATGAAATCAGTTGAATAAAAAGAATTGTTCAAAAGAGCGAAAACACATTGTAGTAAATCAACCTTGCAGAACAATAAAGAAAACTATTTAATGACTGTTTTCCAGAAGAACGGGTATCCACACAACCCCATAGAAAGACGTTTGTCTAATCCATCACCAACCAAGAAATCAACCATAAAAAACAACAAACGGATTATCCTACGCTATATGAATGAAGAACGTCTCCAAGGTTGGGACTATATTACTGAAGCTTTTTGGAATCATTTTTCTTATAGACCCACAAAATCTCTTAACTCACAGTCAAGTCAAAAGACGTAATAGCTGAGGAGGACAAACCAGACATTATTTACAAAATAAACTGCCAAAAACACTGTACCGGAGACAGTGGTTGCCTTCTTCGTATCCATCTACAAGACAATCAACTAGCAGTGAAGGGTCATCATATATCTTAGCTAATATCAATGCATATCAACACTTGTGGACATGAATTTGACTGGGAAATTATAGAAGTCCTGCACAGAGGAAATACAAAGAACACCACAGAATTTTTGGAAGCTTAGCCAGTGGTCAACAAATATATTGACAGTGACTCAATGTATTAACCAAGCATGAATATCAAGAAGGTCAAAGTTTACATCAGAAGGACAGGGGACCGAAAGAAATCTGGAGACAATGAGAAGATGTTGATAAAAACAACCAATCACACATAGGGCTATCAGAACAGGTTACTCAACAACTTGTGGAGAAAACCTTATAGATCACTTCTTCCTGAAGTTTGTGCTGATGTTGTCAAAAAAACAATGAAACCTTCATCGCTGAACCATTCAACTCAGAGAACATGACATCAAAATTATCCTCCTGAGATACGAACATTCTCCATCATCTCGATTTCCAATATCTCAGGTGTACTTAAGAAATTTATATATTTTCAAAGTCATGTTTTCACCTGAGTTCGTCTGTATATATTCCAGTATGCCACTGGCTTAACTAGAATATAAGAAAGATATTTGACTAGTCACTGTCTTGGTTCATAAACGTTTCTGTATATAAACTTCTGGTTCTAAGGTGACTAGATATCTCAGCTTGTGCAAGTCTGATCCAGTCCCAGATTCTTCTCGCCTTGGTTTTAGTCACCTACAGTAATGTGTGAGATCTGCTTTTTTTAAAAACCAACTTAATTTTATCCGAGAGTGTTATTACTATCAGGAAGTGATAAAGACAACTCTCTTAGAAAGTCGTTTGCACCAAGAGTTGTTTCATTTGACCTTGGGTAGAGCTAATAATTTAAAGAGGGAGTGAAAATAGCTGCCATTGGAGCTTTGATCTGGATTATTGTTCTCTTGGCAGTGTACCTCTTTCCTTTCATTTTCAGTTCTTGAGAATCCTTACTTTGTAATATTTGTTCACTGGATTGCCACAGTATCTAATTATTCGTATCACAGTTTTTATAAATCTTCAAGTATGCTGAAAAATACTTCTGCTTTGATATACCATAAATATATCTTGTTAAAAACACTCCAGTGGTCTTGTGTTACTTCAACAGGCTATCGAACCGTAATATTCCATGTGAGTAAAAATTCAACCAGAATAATGAACACGGACACCACAGTAAACATCACCTTAAGGTATAACATTTATTGATACAGATCAAAACATGAGATATGTTACAAGCAATATACTGCTAATCAAAATAACATTTTTAGAAAGTGGTTCCCGTTTTAGGTAGATATTTGTCTAAGAACTCCTGTTGCTAAAAACAAACTAGGTTATTTATAAAGTCAACGGAAGTATACACCTGAAGGCTCATAGTCTTCATGGCCAAAATATCAACTCTTAAACCATAAGTTTCAATTTCACACATTTTATTCTGAGTGATTCACACTCTTCTGTATTTAAATGTGCCTTCATTGATGTCGAATATCTTTCGAGTGTGATGCATGTTTAGTTACGATGTTTAGTCCTTAGCAAAGCTGTGAAAAGTAATGAATGTATTTGTTCCAATTGTCTTTTATTTAAATACTTCAAGTTATTACTTATCGTAGACTGACATCAGTTAGAAAAACAAAGGAAACCTGACAGCACTGGACAGCTGTTTCGTCCTAGTATGGGACTCCTCAGCAGCGTGAACCCATTACCCCACACCACCAGGCATCGAACCCACCACCTTCAGGTTCCGTGGCCAGCACATTACCATTGAGCCACTGTGTCAGAATCCAGTCGTTCATATTTCCAACTTCTGTTAGGTCACGATATAGTGCACCCAATATCATTGTTGAGTAACTGTCCTCACGACCATCAGGCTTTGCTGAGAAGTCCTATACTAGGATGAAACAGTTGTCTAGGGCTCCCAGGTTTCCTTTGTTCCTCCAACTGATGTCAGTCTACGATAAATAATAACTTGGAATATTTCCAAATCCTTACAACTCCCTCAAAATTTTATTTAAATGTTAAGAAGAATCAAGATGATGAATGAATCTGTGAGAAAAGGGATATTTTGTTCAATAAATTTTAATAGTATACATGTATTTCCACAGAATGAAAACTTTAGTTCATATATCTATTTGTTTAAAAACACTGAAAATTGAACATATTTAGTAGTTTAATATTCAGCCAAAAGTATTACCTTTCTGAGAATCCTTTTTCATGAACTTTTTGAAAAGATACGGAAAACCTTGAATTATATCAAAAACAGAAGTTTTTTTAATGTTTCATACTTGATGATTAAGCATACTTCTTCCAATTTGTCTGTTCCACAGTAACTGGAACTTTGGTGGAGATAGAAAAAATTCCTCTTATCGGCTAAGTTTCAGTGACTTTCTGAAATGAATGAGTGCAATGTATAAAGGATTTGCTAACCTATCAGCGTTTCGTAATTGTTAAGAATAAGTGATTACTTTATGACTTTTAAAATCAAGTATAATGATGACTACATGGCTTATATATGGAAAAAAGAATTACGATGGAATCATATCTAAAGTTATGATGAATTCGCTTTTTCATGAGAAATAATACGAACTTCAATTTAAAAGAGGTATGAAGATATATTAATCAATAGTAATCTCAATTTAGAGGTTTGTGAGGATTTAGTGATTTTGAAATAATGGAGAATATTTGTAGTTCAGATAGATGGCCTTGGTTGTATTGTGTTCTCTGAGCTGGATTATTGAATCGTGAAACTTTCATTGAATTCTGGACGACATCATCAGCACTAACTTCAATATGAAGTGAGCTGTCAACACCTCTCAGTGAATGATTCAGTAACTTGCTCTGACCAACTGATTTGTGATTGGTTGTTTCCTTCGATTGTTGTGTCATTGACTGTACAGATTTTCCTGTTGCCTATTCATTCCTCTGCTTAAACTCTGACCCCCACCCCACCCCACCCCATTGCTAATCATTTCTTCATATCGCTTGATAGATTGGGTCTATGTCTATACAACTATTGATCGTTGACTGACCTGAATGCCGAGAAATTCTCTGATATTATTTGTCTTTTCTCTATCCAAAATGTCTACACTGTCAAAATTGAATTCATTTCCATAGTTGTTATCCACATGCATCGAAATGATCGATGGAGTGTCGTGACTTTTGATAACCAATTGATGTTTGTGTAAACGAAGGCTAAGGCGAAGATGGCGATCACAATTATTGCAGTTGATTTTGTAAATGATATTCGGTTTGTCTTCTTTGGCTATTGCATACTTTGGTCTGATTAACATGGTTTGAGAGGGAATTCGTTGGTTTATGAGACATACCAATTCCAAGTGATCTCAGTAATCTTGTCGTGATTTCTGATATATTCTTCGGGCATGGTAGGACGATGCGTTTGTTGAGCTCTCGCGATGACTTTGTGTTTGATGATGTACTGGATAGTGCTGATGATGTCGTTCAGAAAGACGATGAAAGCTTCACGATTAAACAACCCAGCTCAGAGAACACAATACAACGAAGATTTTGTGATTATTGGATAGAGCTCAGAACCTTCAGGTTTCCCTGTGACGACGCCATGATCCCTGGTGAGGTCACACATGCTCATTGCTGAGGTGTCATATACTAGAATGAAACACCTGTCCAGTGCTCCCAAGTTTTTAAGATTTCTCTAACTGATGTCATTCCGTGATGAATACCACCTCTTCATTTGTTTATTAAAAATCTCTTCTATATGTTTATGTGTCTGCCTGTTTACTCGTGTTGTTTACAGAATTTTTAAATTTTTCTTTGTTCCCCATGATGTAAACAAAATTATGCAAAAGCTGTATTTGAATGATTTAGATTGACATGAAATGAAGGTCATAAAAGACATAAAGAAATGGCTAACTCTATGCTAATATGATACTTTGTTAGTGGAACTGCAAGACTCAACCGTTAACCAGATATTACTTCCATTTTATCGAAGCAGTACTGATACAAAACAACCTAAGATATTCCACTTAATTGAAATCCGAAGAAATAGTAATTAATTGTAGATATCAAATACGTATCAACTTTATATTTTTATTTATTCTGTTCTATTCTGCTTTGTTTGTTTAACGAAATATAAAACGTTAACAAAGACTCTTCTAAACATGAAAAATACATGACAACAAAGAACGGAATGATGAAAATACGATGTAAACAACTAACATCAAAATAATTGCTTTCTCTCTTTCCTTGGCTTATTAATGGCGATGTTTTACGCCTATAATATCAAAGAAAACTTCACTTTTCCAATATTTAAACTTATATTTCCCTGTTATTGAATGGACTAAATTGATCAGTCAATTTTGATGTATTGATTCCTATGTGGATACTTTGATATCCCTGTTACCTTCCGTTTGGCTTCAGTGAGAACAATATCACTCATTGGAAGCCAGGTATACTTAGGTGATGAGAACGGAGTTGAACAAAATGTGTCTTGTGAATTCCACTGTTAGCCACTATGTATCGGGATAAAGATATCAGGTTTAATTTGAAACTGACATCAGCTGATGTCAGTCGACAATGAATAACAACTTGAAATATTTCCAAATTTCCACGACTCCCTCAAAATTCAATTAAACTGGTGCTCATTGGTGACTAGCTTCGAGAAGTATTCCCGAAGTTCCGATGAGAAGTCGTGACCGGTGGAGTCAAGCCTGATGGTCGTGAGGACAGTTACTCAACAATGATATTGGGTGCACTATATCGTGACCTAACAGAAGTTGGAAATATGAACGACTGGATTCTGACACAGTGGCTCAATGGTAATGTGCTGGCCACGGAACCTGAAGGTGGTGGGTTCGATGCCTGGTGGTGTGGGGTAATGGGTTCACGCTGCTGAGGAGTCCCATACTAGGACGAAACAGCTGTCCAGTGCTGTCAGGTTTCTTTTGTTCCTCCAACTGATGTCAGTCTACGATGAATAACAACTTGAAATATCTCCAAATGTCCACAACTCCCTCAAAATTCAGATGAGAAAATCATCAAATAAAATTTTGTAATCCAGAAGTACTGTCTATATCCTAAATCTAATATTTCATTCTTTCACAAAACTGACATCTCTTCAAAGTCGATTCACGGACATTCTGGGATAAAACGTAAGTTAAGGAATTCGTTGATAGCTACAATTTATCAATGCTAATTATACTCTCAGTTTTTATGCAGTTTACTCATAAAATTGGTTTTTAAAGTAGAATGGTAAAAGTACTGCCCAACCCATCTCTTCACATACCAATGAACCGATTCAAATTGTTGGGAGATAAATTTAGGGAAATAAGAACAAATATGCATAAAGAAACGGGATATTCAGAGGTAAGAAAAACGGATATCTGAACTTATATACATAGGTATCAGCAGCTTCCAACCAAGTAAGGTATACTAAGCTCAAAAGGTTTATGCTTACTTACACAACACACTTCAACAGTCTTGCCTTCATGGATTGGTCCCAAGTCGTTAAGTGATCAATTCACCTTTTCTGCGACTATATCAGTGTGTTGAAGCAGACTTTGATGATAGTTTAATGTTTTTTGAGCTTTGATATACCGTCATGAAAGTTTAATCATCAAGCTTTATGACATCCTTAACACTAAATTCATAAAGAAGTTTATATAAAGGCTTGGATGATCCACACAACCACTAGACCATTTTGCAGTATGATGAGTTTATCAATGGCAGCATAGAACATGAAACTGCTCCTGGCTTATGTATTCTAACTCCCACATATAGGTTCCATATTCGTAAACTAGTTGGTTTGATATTTATGCTTTTTCGTCGGTTTATTTCACTCTCAGTAACTGTCCTAAATTATGTGTTGTTTTCATTTCAATTGATAGGATATAATATTTTGCATCGTATTCGTGGAAGTCACAGTGTCTTTAATCACACGCAGGTTTTTAATGTCTTTCGGAAATAAGGGACTTTTGATTCGATGGCAGAAATCAAAACTTTTGTCCATTACCCACCATTCTGATGTAAAAGAAATTTTATTATCACTCAAAGCTGAGATAAGACTGGTGATCATACAGATTCTTAAATTAGCATTCAACAATAAGAATGACAAGTAAAATTTATCTAATCTCAATGGTTAATTATTATAGATGTATGAGTTAATTGTACATGTATTTAGTGATGGAGAAGAGCAGATTGTTGTCGCATAGCAATTAAACAAAGAAATTAATGATAGGTAGTGGCTAGGCAGTGGAATACAACTTGACGCTCATCTCGTCCTATTTTGGACCCGTCAGCTGGATGCACCAGCTTTCTAGCGGGTGGTATGGTTCCCATTACGGATCGAACTCAGGATCGATTCCTTCAAATGCCAGACAGCTATCCAATAGACCACTGAATCATAACAGCTACCTCTTGTGCGACGGGTATAGTTTCAATGTTATTATCTGTATTATCATGCCGTCGAGTGGATGGACTTGATCGGCATATGGGCTCCTATGCGGAGGCCTCGATATTCCCCGTGATTAAGTTATATATCAGTAAAAGCAAAAACATTAAAACTATACCCGTCTCACAAGAAGTGGCTATGGCGACTAGGTAGTTTAGTGGGTAACCCTCTGGCGCTTAAAGTGGTAGGCTCCGAGTTCGAGTCTCAGTAGGAAATTAACATCGCTCGCTGGGAAGCAGATACATCCAACTGACGAATCCCTAATAGGACGAAATGCGCATCCTGAATTCCATTGCTAGTCACTTTCCATAGTTAATATTTGAGGAATATTCTTAAACCCCAAGTTTTGGCTCGAAACTGTCTATAATGCTGATGTTGTTGTTTTGTCATCTTAAAACTATTAAAGCACACCACAACCTAAATGTCTCTAACCTACATAATTTAATGGTATAGTGAGAATAACTTACTATTTTTGTTGTCCTATAAGTTTTTCTTCCTAAGCTATGAACTGACCTTCGAAGTTATCCTTATCATCATTTTCATCATCATAGTAGCAAGTTATTACTATGCTGTAATTATGTTGTTTAAACCCGCTCTTATGCCCATATTGAACGCACAGGCACACACACACACACCAATGCATAAGAAGACACCACCGAAATGTCGGTTGCCTGTCTGTGGTTGTTCCTTCTTTGTTCTTATTTTCCACATCCCCCTTGTGACCAAGATAAGCCCAAGTTTCAAATTAATCCTTTTATTTACTAAAACATAACTACTAGTCAACTCATATTTTGTATGTCGTATTAATAAGACAGTCAACTGAAGAACATGTGCGTTTGGCCATATTGGAATGGGAGAAAGCTATAAGTGTAGTGAACAATCAAAAGCTCTCTAGATCGATGAATTCTACATAAATATCCACAACCTGTTCTTATAAGTTTCTACTTTTCGTTCCTAAGAATAAAATAATTGCATGTCACGAATTCTGCAATATTCTGTGGCAAATTGTTATTAAAATTCTAGATATAAATGGTTGCCACCTTGCTTGGTAGTAGCTAACAGTGGAATCCAGGAAGCACGTTTTGTCCTTTTTGGGATTCATCAGCTGGCTGTACCTGCACCCCAAAGAGTGTTATTGATCCCAGTGAGGCTCGAACCCAGCAACCATCGCTTCAAACGCCAAAGTGTTATCCACTAGAGCCATTTCTTGTAAAACCGATACCAGATATTATTATTTATCGCCGTTTGTAACTCTTCGCTGTATCAACAAGTAGGATAAATTTTTACTTTCTGAGAATCGACGTAATCAGTCAGTAATCCTTGTGTTTATGCGTCTTTGTCTGTATGCGCTGGTGTACTTTCGTGATCCTAACCGGTCATCTAAATCAGATGAAATTCTAACACGACATATGACAAAGAAAAGCAAAACAGAACGAAGACTATTACCATAAAAGAGAATATCTGATAAAAAGATATCTTGATTTCATCTATCCAATTATTGGCTTTATTAAGATATAATGTAGACAACTGATTTGTAGTTCCTCAATGAATATCACCATTGCAGCAACTGTAAGAGACAATTTTAAAAAGACCAGGGGTTGGGGTAGAGAGTAAAATGTAATTTTTTACAGTTTCCTATTACATAGCAAGTAAAGTAACTGATATCCACTAGACAAAGCAATCAGTATGGTAAACTAAAGGTATTACAATTAAGAATAGATGACTTCACAATACACAATGGAAGGAAGAGGTTGATTATATTGTCTTCGTGAGTACATAGATCCAGTTGACAACGCTTGATAATGATTAATTTTGTCAAGTAAAACACTCCTTTGATTTTCTAAATACTTAATATTCGAAACCATAGATTTCCTTTCTCCCATATTTACATGGTATCTTCTGACTGCATCTGTCAGAAACCGGTTTCCCTTCAAGCATTATTAATAATAGCTAATATCGGCTTCACAAGATGCAGCTGTCGTGTCTAGTGGCTTAGTGGATAAAGCTTTGACGTTTGAAGCAATCGGTTCTGGTTTCGAGTCTCAGTGAGAACAATATCACTCACTGAAGTGTAGTTACACCCAGTTGACGAATCCGAAATCGGGCGAAACGTGAATACAGAATTCCGTTGCTAGTCACCAAATAAACTGCAATCAAATGACAGAGTTTTTGAGGGGGTTGTGGAGATTTGGAAATATTTCAAGTTGTTATTCATCGAAGACTGACATCAGTTGGAGGAACAAAGGAAACCTGGGAGCACTGGACAGCTGTTTCGTCCTAGTATAGGACTCCTTAGCAGTGCGGACCCACGACCCTACCAGCAGGGATCGAACCCGCGACCTTCAGGTTAGGGTGGGTTAGTGGCTCAATGGCAACGCGCTGGTCGCGGAACCTGAAGGTCGCAGGTTCGATCCCTACTGGTGGGGTCGTGGGTGCGCACTGCTGAGGAGTCCCATACTAGGACGAAACAGCTGTCCAGTGCTCCCGGGTTTCCTTTGTTCCTGCAACTGATGTCAGTCTTCGATGAATAACAACTTGAAATGACAGAGTTGTTTGTTTGATTCATTTATTTGAATAGAGAATTTATTACACAAGAACCATAAACTTTTATCATCAAGCTAAGTCTATAATCTACCTACGAATTAATAAATCCTTCCGAACGTTATTTGTGGAGAACTAATTGTTTTGGAGACAGTTATCATCACTGATGGATATCGAATAAACAGCGAATGAAAACTTAGCAACACTGAACAACTTTTTCGTACTCGGCTGAGGCTTCTATGCACAGTACACGTCTAATCTCGAAGGAAATTGATCTGTGACTTTTATGACTGACTGATGGCTTATAATTATTCAATCAACCGACCAAAGTACAACAGTTCACAGTTGAAACTACACTAAGAATTCGATAAAGTTTAGCATTCCTCAGTGTCATCCATTGATGTCTGACATCTGAACCAACAGGTTTCTGCCTTCTCTTGTGAAACTCTCAGTAAATTCAGTTTACAATTAGCATAAATTTCAAATCTGAAGTAGATCGATCATTAAAGATAACTGTGATGTCTTTCTAAAACTTATTGATGGCAACCGAAAGGTATTAGTTATCAGCCTACTAACAGTACTACTCGAACCTTCCAACAAATTACCTCTTTCGTAGTCATAAAAACGTGTTATTGTTTTTTCATTCGATTTGGTGGGCTTTGTTAATGATATTCTCCAAACCTTTTGATAACAAGCTTAAATTACTCTGGAGTTCAATCTACCAGCTTACCGTTGTGTCTCATGAGCTACTTGAACCATGTAGTGAATCAAAGATTGCCTTCAAAGAGGTTATAGACTGATAATCTCAGATAATATGTTAATGACAGAAGAACATATGTTAATCCCTTTGCAAATTTGGAGAAATAATCTTTATTAGACTGGAAAAGTTGTTCTTCACTAGGATATGTAGAGTAATTTTTGTTAATCTCATCACGTATGTAAACTATAGCGAATGGATATGCATTAGCCCATCTGGTGTTACGCAACTCAACTTCCTTTCAACCTACAAACTTAATTTCCAGAACCTGCCATTGTTTAAAATGACTATCTTAGTTGATGATGACAATAAATCATAGTTATTAAGTAATACGAAAGTTGTAATGAGAAGCTGGGACCTGTGGACTCAACCTGTTGGAGTAAAAGTGGATGTTATTGGTGGTAGTTGCGCTGTATCACGGATTCACAGAAGTAAGAAACCATGAACGATTGAACTCCGACCCTAGTAGCTGAATGATTAACGCGTTCTCCATGAAACCTGAAGGTCCTGACTTTGATCCTTCATAGGGTTTTGGGGGTGCGTATTGCTGAGAAATCCCATACTAAGACGAAGTGGCTGCTCAGTTTTTCCAGGTCTTCAGTGATTCTCCAACTGATGTCAGTCAGTGATGACAGCTAACTTAAAAAATGATAAATGCTTATTTATATGATTCATTTGGGAGGAAATAATGCTTCACAAGAATTAATATCACTAACACTCAGTGTACACTGTTGATTCTTGCTACAGCATTGTGATAAACTGGTATGCTTAGATCAGTTACTTATATGCTACATAGCTCGAATCCTTATGTAGATCTACCGCTATACAACTGCTTGGCTGATCAGCAGTAGCTGAAGTAACAGATGTTATAATGGCACTGGTGGAGTATGAAGCATATTTTATACAACTTTTCAACAGAATATAACACAGATCTCGAGGAATATGATATGCTCTTAGAAATTCGAGCCTATATCATTCACTTCCTTAATAACGAAGCTGACCACTAAGAAATTATTGACAGTGGAAATAAATAAGTATGAAATTCAGATCTACCACTTTCAAGCAAATTTTCCCAAATCTGTGATACTACACGTATTTCTTAGTATTATCAAACGAGGACTACTAGACAGTATATGCTTTTGAAAATGACATTTTAGAGTTACTAAAAGTGGAGCCATCCTAGTCACTAAGGTAATAAGAAATGCTGGTAGGTTACATTCCATCACTACATTTTGTGCACTGACTTGGTATCATATTTTTATCACTCCCTGATCAACAAACTCGGAGTTCTGTTACCTAAGTGAAAGTGTTTAAAAACGAAACTCTTTCTCCACCCCGTAACCAATCCAATATGTCCTACCTCTGAACTAATACTGACTTTTATTTAGAAATCATACTTTATACTACTTAAGAATCTGGCACAGGTAGAATTGACCACCACTGAATTTTTGTATATTTACCGGAGCTGATTCTACAGAAAACAAAGCCTGTTCTGTATTTCAATAAGTATCCAGCTATAGTCATTAAAAAACTTTCAAAGTATAAGGATTTTTTTTCTGGGGATAATCTTCAAATGAGTGTCCTAACGAAGCCCTGTAATGCTTGGTATTTTGTCAAATTTTAAGGGAGTAATCTCAGTGATTCCCGAGGAGTTACGAAATCAAAACTTTCTCAGCACCAGTCATTTTAAAATGCTGAATTATACAAAGAAGATAAAATTATATTCACTATAGTACAGAAAAATGTTTGTGACCCTAGTTTGATCTTTTGCTATTAGCACCATAGAATAGAGTTTATAGTAGTCCACTGTGTTGAATCATACAAAGACTATGTCAAAGGCCTTCTTCTAACCTTGAAAAGTTAGAAAAGCCATAACTGTGCTGTGCAAAATCCCTACACAACATTATTGAAACGTCATTAAAAAAGTATGTTTAAACTAATCGAACTGGATCTATACACAGACAAAGAAAACCAAGGGAAGCATTTCATATGATTGTTAAGCCTAATACATTTTTCCCCTGAAGAAGGGACTTTCATGAAATTTTGAAGCACTGAAAGTCTTCAGTTCTGCCGCTGTATTTTATAAGTAGGTGTAATTCCTGTCTTTTCATACCACTGGATTTTATCCACTATTCTACTGTCCAATATTGGTTATATTTTACTCGAAAGGTTCCAGCGATTATTAAACTAACTATGTCTCTCATAGTTTTTTGGCTTCATAAGCTGTCTCGGCATTGCATTTGATACAGGATGTACACTTGAACACAATAACAGAAAACTCCAAACTCTATGAATAGCCAGAAACTTCCAGGTAAAATGCGACTATCGTAACTCACTGAGATGGAAAGATAGCTCCAGTGTTTCAAACGGTGTCATCGCAGTTCGAATTCCAGTAGTCGCAACAATGAAGATGTTAAGTTGCAGACAAACTTTGAAGTCTGATCCAATGCACCTTACGGATTTTAATTATAGCTAATTTATTATTATTATTTGTCCTTTTGGGTTCCTAGTGGAACATACGGCCTCAGTAGCACGTCTCCACTTCACTCTCTTCTCTGCGGTCTTTTCAACCTGGCTACACCGCAGTCCACAAGCTTTCATTTCCTCCTCACAAGATCTCCTCCATGTCAGCCTCGGATGCACAGCTCATTGTTTCCTCTTTGGGTTCCACTCGAGGGCTTGGCGAGTGATGTCTGAAGACTGTCTTCTCAGTGCATATTTATTAGGTGATAGGTTCCTGGTTGGTTTGTTGCCAGAGTGAATTCCTTGTTGCTTATTCTTTCTGGCCATCTGATATTCATTATTGAGTGAGTGAGCGTAAGTGGCAGCTGTTGATGAATGTTTGCAGTTCGTTGGAAATGCTTTTCGTGACACACCAAGTCTCTCAACTATCACATAGAAGCACTGACTTGACTGACTGACTGACATTAGTGTTGAAAACCCGGATGTTGTTCACGCTTTAAGCTGAGTACAGTAGATCTGAACACTGATTTCAGATTAATGAAGGAAGGCCTGTCTTGGCATGCTATTCCAATTCTTGCTTTGACGTTCTCATGTGTGCCGCCACCACCTGTAGTTGAAACACTGCTTTCTAGTTTGGTAGGTGAAAGAGATAACTTCCTTTAGATTTCTCCTGTTGATGGTGACTGGTGCTTCTTGTTGGTTAAGTACCTTCATCACACCTGCCTTCTCTATGTTCACGTGAAGGAAGTCCTATCCTCTTCTACCAACTTTTTAGCTTTCACCTGTAGATCTTCGAGTTTGTGCGACATAAACCATCATCGCAAAAAATTAAATCTTCTTCTTTTCATCAGTCCAGCGTATGCCCAAATTGTACCTAAGAATAAATATAATTAGAATGCATTTTCTTTCGAACGGTGACAACTTTACTCTTGCTTTATTCGAATCTTCTGAATCACATGGAGATTATCATCTTCATGGAGCTGAATTTAATTGTTTGTTATTTCTTCAAAATACGAAGACTAAAAAGCCAGAAGTATATTACTGTCTGAAGTACACTTTATCCAAATGATCAATTTGACCGGTACACAGAGGATTATTCGGAATAGATTGATCGTTCTTTGGAAAATAACTGACTTCATATAATCTACTTCAAACCGCTGAACAAATTTTTACAATGAATTCTGTCGAAGTCTAGTCACCGCATGAATAATGGAGCAGTGATAACACCTCTAACTGCACCACCGTATCACATGAAAAATACATGTTAGTTGATTGGAGGCAATCAGCTCGAAGTCCTGTTTTATCTAAGTTTTGGTATTCGTTAGTAAGGAGTATCCGCAACCTCCAAGGGACTAATATCCCCTGTGGGTATCGAACCCGCATCACCCAGTAACCTAGTCAACGGTGACATCACTGAGTACAGTATTTACAGTTAATGTGTTGACACATATCTGGCAAAAAAAAAAGTTTCCTCTCCTGATGTTTATCTCAAATAATGTAAAGAAGAACAGAGAAATACGTTTTGCAATCCACTTAGTCACTAACACCATCCCATGTAAGGTTATTACCCCAATAACAAAGAAATCTGGCTTCGATCCCTGGCAGGGTAGGCGGGATGATATTTGCACACTGCTGAGGAGTCCCATACTGGGAAGAATCAGCTGTCTAGAGCTCCCAGGTTTCCAAAGATCCTCCAAATGATGTCAATCCATGATGGATGCCAACCTAAAATCTAGTATTTATTGACTAGGGACGAAATAATTTCGGATTATAAGTATCCATACTATAGGTGTTATGAATATCCCAGAAAAAATTCAGCACTGAGTTTTATTTAATCATTATGAGAATAGATTTTAATGAAATTGTAGTGTTTCATGATTTTGTATGCTGTCCTTGCGCAGTGGCCATGCCAACTTTAGTATATGCACCTAACCCTAATCCTAAACAATCACAGAATGTTTAAGAAGTCAAAAGAACATTTTTCTAAATATTTCATTGTGTGAGTCAGAGCTTCTTCAGTAGAATATTTAACACTAACTTGAATGTTTTCTCAGCTTCAACTATTAACTTTATCTGAATGAAATCATACTTATTATTTATGCTTAGAAAGAAAGTAACTGCGTCTCAGATACACGGTATGAAACGTTTCAAGGTAAAAATAAAAGAACAAGGGAATTTTTTCGACAACTAGTCAATCTTCAACAAGTACAATTCATTCATGTTATATTCACAAATTTTGCATGCTGACTGTAAATACATGAATTTTATGTGTACACCATTTGTGTTCTGTTAAAACATGTTTACAAAATGAAGTACTGGTAGAAGTGATAGTTGTTGCAATTCATATGTTTACTACTCTCTTCTGCTTTAGAGAAACGCCTAATTTCTTTCACCTAAATTGTGATGACAAAAGGGCGTTAACATCTTCTGTATCTGTATGTATGTATCTGTACATGTGTATTACATATCGCTTTCATTTCTACCAGTAAGTCGATATAAATGATACGTTTATTAGTGTATACCACCAGTTGACATGAAATCCTGCAGTAACAAGACTCACTAGTCTAATTAATCATGATAAATCAAGGTGGGTGTTTATCCATGAACAACCAATACCTGAGCTGTTTAATCGTGAAGCTTTCATCATCTTTCTAGACGACATCATCAACAATAACTTCACATTGATCATACTGAAGTTAGTGCTGATGATGTCGACTAGAAAGACGATGAAAGCTTCACGATTAAACAACTCAGCTCAGAGAACACAATACAACCAAGACCATCCACCTAAGCTACAAATATTCTCCATTATTTCACAATCAATACCATTTGATTATTATGACTATGTAGTTTTGGAGTAGAAACTGTAGAGAATTGTGATAACGTATTTCAGTAACCACTATATATGTGTTTGATTCATGAGAAAAGTGTTTTGTCAACATGCATTATAGTATAACCTAACCGTAATCAATTTTAATTAAACAAAGATAGACTTCAATATTGTTGATTTTGAGGTAGTGTGTAACGGTCATAAGTTCAACAGTGCACTATACTAGACTTAAAACTTTCAGCCATTTCAATGGTCTGTTTTAATTATTTTCCGATGTCAGTCAAAGAAATCTAGTATTTCACTGCCTCCTTTTTTCCATATATAAACCAACATCAAATATTGGACATTTTGAATATATGTTATTTGATAACATATTTCAGGTATTTCAAGTTGTTATTCATCATGGACTGACATCAGTTGGAGGAACGAAGGAAACCTGGGAGCACTGGACAGCTGTTTTGTCTTAGTATGGGAGTTGTCAACGATGCTCACCCTTTAGGGATTGCACCCGAGGTCATCAGGTCTTACAGTGAGGAGTGAAATTCAAAAGTGTTTTTTTAAATGTTATTTTTCACTCATCATATTAGTATGGTCCTTGTGAAATGTGTTTTTTCAATATGCACTACACTATAATCTAACTGTGATCCGTTTAATTAGATAAAAGTAGACTTCAATATTGTTGATTTTGTAGTAGTGTCTAACGGTCATCAGTTCAATAAAATAGATGAGCATAAAAGATATACTGTTCTAAAATCTCATTCTTTTGAATTTACAACTTCCGGTAATTTTTAATATCATTTTTCATCGTTCACCGACGTCAGTCAAACCATGTAATGGTTCTTTAACTAATCCCTGCTACTGCTGCTTCTACTAATACTACGACTACTACTACTGATAATAATAATAGTAATGATACATTTTTAACACTATTACCCACAATGTTGCTACTACTACTACTGCTATCACTAATTTAAAAAGAATAATTCTAGGCATAAAAGTTGAGGGGTAACAACAGATCATATAGAACATGAAAGTGTTCCTAGAATCTATATAACTTTTAAAATGGTGTCAAATTGTTGAAATAAATGTTAAGATTTAGAAAAAATTGTGTAGAACTCAATGTAAATGTTTGTTTTTTCTTTAAAAATAAATAAAAAGTATTTTGAAAAAGAACAAATAACATAACACTGAGAACTATGAAAAGGAAAGATACATAAAATTAGAAACAATGTAGAAATGAGCGTTTAAATTATAAAAATGGAAACACTATATTGTAAACCATAAGAATTTGGAAATATACACCATTGAATTCACGTCTAGTGGGTGAACACTGAAGTTTTATTCATCTTAGTGACTCGCAATGGAAACCAAGACATGCATTACATTGTATTTGGTACTTGTCAGATGAATGTACCTAGACCTTAATCCTTGATATTGTTCCCACTGAAACTTGAACCTTTTACTCGTCGCTTTGGACGTCATAGAGTTTTCCACTAGGCTAGTGGGTACAAAACCCACTACTTGTGAGGCAGGTATCATTTGTAATCTGATAAATGTGATTTCCCATTGCTATACAGGGTCGAACTGCTCGACCTCAATTAAGTTTTCACCATAAAACCTAATGATTCTGAACTTACAAGTGTATGAAGTTGTCCGTATATACTACGGATTGTTTTGAAACCATGAAGAATCAACTATCCAATTCTCCCTGATCCTCGATAGTTCTCTAGGGTGCGTTAATACAAGGTTGAGACATTTTTGAGACTAATCGCTACTCTGTGAGAACAACAATGTGACGTTTAAAATTATATGATATTCACAGAAAAACAATATGTGGTGGCCTGCCTCTGTTCATAATTTCGATTGTAGCACACTTAACAGTTGATAAATTACAAATGTTTATTACCTGAATTAGATTTTTAAATAGTTTAAAAATGAAATCAAAGTCACTCACTGATTTGTCTGGGTATTTAAGTGTATGGGAGTAAGTAGTAATTGTATGTCTTCAAATTACAGATACTCGCTAAATCTACAATCTGGTGAACCTCATCTCATGCCTGTTTAAGGTGTCAGATGTTCTATGATTAATTAATGAACGGTTGACAACGTTTATTTGATGAGGGCAGTAGCTGATATGATCTGGAAGTACAATACGAGAACTGAAATGTTACAAAGATTTCAATCAGTTGGAGTCTGTTTTATAATTTACTTTATGGTGATGGTTAGTAGTTGAATTCCTGATGCATATTTCATCTTATTTGTTACATATCAGCTGATTGTACTTCAATAACATTGAGTGAGAATAGATCCATTAAGACTTAAAATCAACACGGTTTACTTCAAACACAAGAATCCTAAATAAGATGAAATGTGTGCGTGTCTTCAATTCCACGTTTTATCACTATCTATTACCTAAGGAATTTAATCATTTCTATGGTCATGCTTTCGTAGCTACATATTCAGAAATAGATAATAAAGAGATGGGGAAATGATCTTTTAACTTCTACAACTGGTTTGTAATAAACTAGACAGTCAAATTATTCTCTACAGATTTTGAAAGAACCATAAATGACGCAGAGAAGAAATTTAGTTGTGAATTGATAAACGATGTATGCTCCACGAATTTTCTAGGTAATCATTCCTTCATAATAAGGAAATAATGATTATTTTATTCTAGACAATACGTTGGATACAGTATGGAAATGTCAGTAGATAATATTCAAACAGGTGTACTCCTTATGAAATATTTTCAAATAATATAATAACGATTCAGTAATGCGAACAATAACAGAATTACAGGTAACAATATGAAATAATCAGCGGTTGTATAGTTATTGCCTGAAATGAAGGCAGAAAGAATAGAGGAGTGTAAGATTGACGCCGGCTGATCATTCAACCTAAATGAAGATCTGCGACTAGACCTAAGTACTTCGGGTATAGCAATATGATATACTGTTGTGCACTTAAAAACCATACCCATCTACTAAGTTTTTATCTTCATTTCACTCGTAACTAGCAACACTGTGGGTTAAAAAATATTTAAAAATTGTACGAGAATACACACTTCCACTTAAAGGCATATTTGAGTGATTAAAACAAATTAGAAAGAATCGATTTGAAGCAGTGTATCCAGTGGGAAATTTCTCCGTAAGTCAAGGTTTAAGCAGGTCATCATATTATATTCAGGCCAAATGAAAATACACGAATATTGGACATTATGAGTCGGTACACATAATGTGAAAAGGCCTTAGTAGTACAAGTAGGTGTTCTCGGTTGTATCATGTTCTGTGAACTGGATCGTTTAATTGTGGAGCTCTCATTGTCTTCCTAGACAACACCACAAGCACCAACCTCAATATGAAGTGAGCTGTCAACACCTCTCACTGAGTGATTCAGTAACTTGCTCTGACCAACTGATTTGTGATTGGTTGTTTCCTTCGATTGTTGTGTCATTGACTGTATAGATTTTCCTGTTGCCTATTCATTCCTCTCCTTGAACTCTGACACCCTCCCCACCCAACCCCACCCCACCCCATTGCTAATCATTTCTTCATATCGCTTGATAGATTGGGTCTATGTCTATACAACTATTGATCGTTGACTGACCTGAATGCCGAGAAATTATCTGATATTATTTGTCTTTCCTCTGTCCAAAATGTCGACACTGTCAAGTGGTCTCAGTAATCTTGTCGTGATTTCTGATATATTCTTCCAGCATGGTAGGACGATGTGTTTGTTGATCTCTGACAATGACTTTGTAGTTGATGATGTACGGGATAGACATCTTCTGATAGTGTTTGGTGAGTAGTCATTCTTCTTCAGGATAGACATCAAGTAATTTTCTTCATTTCTCTGTGAGGTTGTTGCAGTGCAGTGTGTTCTCACTCTTTTGAACAGAGTCTGCACACAACCAATTTTGTGTGTTGTTTGGTCGTTGCCACTGTAGTTGAGGATTTGATCGGTGTGTGTTGGCTTCCTGTACACTTTGGTTTCCAGTTTTCCACTATTTGTTCTACTGACTGAAACATCCAGGATTGGAGTTTGTAGGCCCCCCCCCCCTCATAGCTCACTGACGAATACGTCTAACTTCATGATAAAAGTTGGATAGTTCATTTTGGTGTCAGCATACTGTAGAAGGTATCTTATGTTCAATTCATCAAGATAGAAGGAAGATGAGTGCATATATCCGCTGCATAAATCTGGTTACAAAATTACTCTGAACACTGTTGCACTGTCATCCAACTTTTCTGAGTTGTTGAATAATGTCCGAAATGGGTTTCACTCCTAGTTTTCCACCTCGTATTGGAGCGCTGAGTACATCTGTAACATCGGTACACTGTGTATTTGTATAATGTATAATCAGTGTCTGAAACAGTGAAGGTACGATTTACTACTCACTGTTTTATCTAGAGAGTTGTGTCTGTCCAGTTGTAAGCTCTATGCCAAAAATTACTGCTTATTCCTTATTCTTAATGCACCAAGCACCAAGCAAGTTAACTCAACAAATATTGTCGTCATTTCTGTATATGACTATTCTGCTTTGACTTAGTTACGTAATCAATGAGAAACCTAATTCATCCGATTAGTTTAGGAAGTTATGTAGAGCCTTCAGACTTCATGTGGTATGCATCATTTATCAACTGCAGAGTAAGCAAACCTGAATCCATTGTACGGGGTACACGAACGTATGTAGGTCTCATGAAATTTATTCTTCGTTCTTAAGTTTTCTACCCTGTTATTCATTAATATTTGTACCTACACGGGATCGAATCTCAGGCAGGACATCAGTTTCAATGAGGTTGCAGATACGTCTTGTTGACGAGTGCCAAGAAGCATGAAATCTTGATGAAGCATAGCTTTCTACCGGTTGCGTCCATCTAACTAACACACATACCTATTATTTCGAAAATTGCATTATCTTAAGAAATTTATTGAAAATAAAACCACTTCTACGCGTTAAGCTGATTGAAATATCACTACACTGTATTGTTGTTAGATGTCCGAAGGTGATCGACGAGTGACTTTAAAGATCACCTTATCAACTGCTGAAATAACCAATCAGCCTTCGATGTTTCGACTAGTCGATTAGTTTTCCACCTTAATAGGGAACTGTAACTGGTTATCTTGGTAGTTGTTAGGATGCAGTAGATAAGCTTTCATGCTTGTCATACTCCTTAATACGACTTTTTCTCAGCTTCATTACAATTGTCGTTTCTTTGTTGATATTGAATTACTCTGGGAGATGATCAAAGCAATTCAATGCAACTGAATAGCAAGACACTAAAGAACTAGCTGCTATTCTGTGATAGATTATTTTATGTCTACGTCCGATAGGAAACAGAGTATCATTTGGTAATTTGCAACCTTAAAAAAGAGCAAACTAACACGGAAATCAAAAAAAACATGTAAAGCAAGTCTACGGCATTTAAGAATAATGAACAATTATGGTAACAGTTGATGAGTGTTTATACCCTAGAAGTAGTAGATTAAAGACCGGAAACATTTGATCAAACTGGAAAGTTAAAACTTTCTGTTGGCTTACATCTCATTTGTTAATGCACAGTACAAAAAAATGTAGAAGATTCTGTCTGGAGGTTTGTGGAAGTTCATTAATTGATTTTAGGTTGGGATTCATCATGAAGATATCAGTTGCAAGAGCATTGTAAACTAAGGAGCGCTGCACAGATGTTTCATCCTACTATGGGACTCCTCAGCAGTGCGTATCCATGACCCCACGACGGCTGGAACCAAGGACCTTCGGGTTCGGTAGACAGCACGTTACGATTGAGCCACTAAGTCAGAATCCAGTTGTTCACATTTCCTACTTCTATCAGTTTACGATATAGTGCTACCTACAGATAGAACTAATCTACCTCCCATTGGTGACTTGCTTCGAGAGGCGATCCTCAAAGTTTCAATGATAAGTTCACAGGTCAAATCTTCCACTGTTTATTTGGAAGATAATACTTCAACCGTCAATCCTTGTTTGTGATTTCAGTGAATTGGTTACATTTAGCAGTAAAGTCAGTTACGTATCAAGTATCTTACTAACACTCAGCGTAGCAAATTACCGACTAATTATCTACATCATACATCAAAATTTCATGCGACCCAGTTCTTTTACAACTTTTATGATATAATAATAATAATAGCGGCTTTATTCTGAAAAGCTATTTCGGGAATACTCTAAAGAATTTTCAGCCTGTCATATAGCATCAGTTGGATACAGACCTCATATATGTATCCATAGCAAAACGAAATAAATAGGAATTACATGAAGGAAATACAAGAATATTCACTTTATCTACAACTTTCCTGAGAACGCACAGTCAATTTAGGTAGACAGTCACATTAGCAATTAGATTCATAACACATAAATAGTAATATATCATCATCTTCATCAACTAGTTTTCTTATAAAAACGGAAGTTGATTAGTTAGTTCATTTGTAATCCTTTTTTCATCCAAGTCAGCGATGTTTTTTCCCACTGACAGTCGAATCTAGGATCCATGGCTTCAAACGCCAAACGTTAGCCACTATGCCCATGAGGCATGACGGCCACCACTTATGCAACTGGTATCAACTACTATCATTTTTTGATACGTATAATTTCCGCTTGTTATTCTGGATCGAATTAGTCAACCTCTGTTGACACATGAGCTTCTATACAGATGGTTCGATATTGCTTGTTTATTCATTATGTTGTATTTATCCAAGTAGTGGTTACCAGTGGGATCCAGGAGGAGCATTTCTTCGATCGGTTCTACTCAGAATATCAACAGGAAATTGCAATTTCATCTTTACATGAATATTTTATGTGAATACTAGTTTAAAAATCCCCTTAAATTATATAATTCATCTATTCTATTGTCCGTCAGCAGTCAGTACATACGACCTCTAGCATTTACATAGACTGGCGCATTTGAAACGTATACACTCATTGAAGTGCTAGCTTGGAATTTACCGCCAAGTCTCCTAAATTGTAAACTCAAATGAAATGCAAGTGAATGAAAACTGTGAGAAAAACGTGAACATGTCTGACCAGGGCTAGAGTCTTTTGAGTTATAAAACACGAAATAAAAATATAGATTTTATGATTGTAATATGTTTCACGTTAGATTACCTAAACAGAACTTTAATTCTTCAATTCTTTTATTCTACTAAACTAGGCTACAATAAAGTACTGCTAACCAGGTCTTAGTTTTACTTTATTCATGAATTATTCTATGAAACCGTAGTTTCAATGATAAGTATACATCCTTTTTCTCATTGGTCACCTAAAACCGTTCAACATTGTTTCTTCATTTAAACCTGCAAGCAGGAATAATGAGACGGATCTATGTCTGATGAATGATAAACAGTATACCTAGTAGAATCTTGTTTGGTAAAAGTAATTGCTAGTAAATGCAATCATATTTACAGCTGAGAAAATATTACTTACTTTGATTTTAATGTGATAGAATAGTATAATTACTTGTGTTATACAGTCGTTGATTGGACCCAATTGATCGGTCTCTATTGGTATATGGGCTCCTGTGTGGATACCTCGATATTACCTGTGTTTTAAAGCAATTCTACTAAAACTATACCCGTCGCACAAGAAGTGGCTATCGTGGTTTGGTGGTGTGGTGGATAACGTTCTGGCATTTGAAGTGATCACTCCCGAATCTGAATCCCTGTAGGAACAACATTACTCAATGGGAAGCAGGTACATCCAGCTGATGAGTCCCAAATAGGACGAAACGCATATCCTAGATTCTACTATCGACCACTATCCATCATTAATAAAAGACACTAATTTCCATTTCATAATAACTTCTTTTAGTTAAAGCTTAAATGTTTTGAAATTTTTTTTTTCTCATGTTTGATTAACCATTTTTATGGCATGTTTTACGCTTCATTGTTCTTCTAAGGACACCGCTTTTATACTAAAAAAAAAAAAAACTAAACACAACAAAATAATCAACGGGACACGCAATTTAGTTATCTATTACAGATTTTTTTTTATCATGATGATATAGAATACAAAATAGTGTGAAGCTTTATTTTTTTTCGCATATTTCGCTTCTTTGTATAATTAATAAACTTCTCTTTCACCTTTTGTTTTAGAAAGGAGTATAAATAATAAGATGTTTAGCAGTATTAAAGGAATCAAAAAGTGAGGATAGGATAGGAATGAATAAATTTACGATATCTATCACAAAATGAGTAGAAAAATACTCATCAACTGAAGTATTCAGTGGTATTGAAGTCAGCAAACTTATTTATTGATGTGTATATACATGTGTATGAATGAACTGTTGTTTGAATGCTACATGGATATGTTGAAAATATGTCGTAAGAAATTTGTGCTTATTCATTAAAAGTCAAATATGAACAAATTACATTCCTTTCAATCAGGTCGTGTAGGCTTCTACAATTATAAAATTAAATCTATTTATACAGGTATAGCCAAACTTGAGATGAGTGCTTTTAAGTTAATGAATGAAAGGGTGACTTATATATCCATGTAACCTGATGTGTATGATAAGGTGAATATGCCGACGGATCGACAAATAACCATGGTAAATGTTCCAAAGAGTCTAACATAGGTCATTCATTTATTCATTCTCCAAGTAACTGTAGCTGTGGTTATAAGTTAGAACCTTGCGTTCAAAATGAAAAAACTCAGGCTATACTCCTACCTTAACCTTCTGTTAATTAAATACTCTCTCTTTTGTTCTTTTGTTTCATTTCTTCTCTTAAAAATATAGTTTTAACCAGGTTTTCTCTACTTTCTCTTCTTATCCTAATAAATGTTTGAAGTTTGGTTAAATTTCTGTAGAGTACCTCGAAGAAGCGGCTTCTATGAAACTGTAAAATGTCAGGAAATTATTTTTTCCACCCTACTTGAACTTCATACATATATATCTCGTTTACTGTTCCGTATAGTCTGTTTGTTGGTTATTACTGTGTGAAATATCCAGCCAACAAACAAAAACGGATTTTACACTGACATAGTGCTAATAAATTAAGTGGTACAACATCCGTTTAGCAGATAAGTCTCTGACTACAGCACTGAGTGCAGCAGGTTAGAATCCTCGGGGGAATATCACTCCATTTATTGTTGTAGAAACCCCGTGCAAAACGTAGTTTAACAGCATCCTACCGACTGACTCTTACCAAGTAACACTTAAATGCAGTGCGCACCAGGATCTCACAACTTCCTTTAGTGGATACATTATAAACTTCGATCATTCCTAAGGACTAGGGATTTGACATTTAGATGGATTACTCACTGGCGATAAACTGGTGTACATGTCACTCAGTCACCCACCAACTCAAATCAATCTAATTATCATTTCGCATCCGTTTTAAAACACATTCATCGCAAATTTCGCTATCCTGGTGTTAAAAAATCTGATTACTGAAAAACAAAGGGTTGCAGTGGAGATAATTGTCTTTTCGACGACTCATTTACACAGCTTTTCATTCTTAAATATACAGAGTAAAATGATAGAACGTTCCAGACAACTCTCCAATCAAAGATAAAGCCCAATCGATAGGTTAGTTTTCATCATAGACTAACAACGGTTAAAAAAGCACCAGGAACCCGGGAGCCTTATTATGGTACTTCTCATGAGTGTGCACCCGAGACCCCGCGTCCTTAGAGACCGAATCCAAGACCTTTGGGTTTTACGACTACCAAGTTACTATAGAGACGATGGGTCCGAATACAATGGTCCAAATTTCCTACTTCTGTCATTTCACGATACAGTGTGAGCCAGTGGCTTGACGGTTACCGCGTTCGCAGTGAAACCTGAAGGTCCTGAATTTAGTCACTAGCCGAGTCGCAGGTGCATACTGCTGAGGAGTCTCATATTAGGATGAAGCCGCTGTCTACTACTCCAAATGATATCAGTTTGTGATAAATACTACCTCAAATTAAAATCCTCATTCACCTCAGAATATGGAGAAATGAGAACTATCGGATTAAGGTCATGGTAAAGTGCTCGTATATGTTTCTTCTCAATACAAAACAAAGACTTGAAATTGTTAACTGCCAAAGATTCGTCTGTATATAATCTTCTAGCCTACGCCTAATTCAGATGATTTCTTTGAACCGTATGGAGAACTTTGAATAAGGTTTTCAGAGGACTCAGATATCTCAGAGTCTATGAGATGTTCAGCGATGGAGGTGGAGATGAATTTTGCTCACTCTTCAGCGATCAGGCTGAATAATGTTCATGAACACATTTGTCAAGAGAGCAGAAACTGAGTCTGACATATTTGTGTCTATAAGAGCAAGTGAAATTGTAAATTCACGTCAATGAGGCATAATGCATCAACTGTCTTTCATGCATTGATGAATCAATTGTTGACATAGGAGCACAATATTCAGACTTGCAGCATAAAATGTTCTATTTAAGGACTTTGATATTATAACTATAGAACCTGACAAGAAGTGATTGCTTTTGATGTAGAAAATGTCTTCATTCTGAATAATGCCAGAAAAAATACATTTGCGGAATAAAACGAGCTCACTTCATATCACGACCTTTCACCAGCTGCAAACAGCCTAAAATTGAAATGAAATATTACTTGTAATAATGACATAACACATATTAAATATGTAAGAATTAATGTATAACATATCTTCATTTTATCTTATATAATTCTTCAAAAAGGGAGTTACATATTTGACGAATAATATATGAAATGGGAAATCAGTTACTAGGCTATTCAGATCAACTACGAAAGGAAGATTTGCAAGTTCATTAGTAGGGCGTGCCTCGTGCATTAAGAATAAGGAATAAGCAGTAATTTTTGGCATAGAGCTTACAACTGGACAGACACAACTCTCTAGATAAAACAGTGAGTAGTAAATCGTACCTTCACTGTTTCAGACACTGATTATACATTATACAAATACACAGTGTACCGATATTACAGATGTACTCAGCGCTCCAATACGAGGTGGAAAACTAGGAGTGAAACCCATTTCGGACATTATTCAACAACTCAGAAAAGTTGGATGACAGTGCAACAGTGTTCAGAGTAATTTTGTAACCAGATTTATGCAGCGGATATATGCACTCATCTTCCTTCTATCTTGATGAATTGAACATAAGATACCTTCTACAGTATGCTGACACCAAAATGAACTATCCAACTTTTATCATGAAGTTAGACGTATTCGTCAGTGAGCTATGAGGGGGGGGGGGCCTACAAACTCCAATCCTGGATGTTTCAGTCAGTAGAACAAATAGTGGAAAACTGGAAACCAAAGTGTACAGGAAGCCAACACACACCGATCAAATCCTCAACTACAGTGGCAACGACCAAACAACACACAAAATTGGTTGTGTGCAGACTCTGTTCAAAAGAGTGAGAACACACTGCACTGCAACAACCTCACAGAGAAATGAAGAAAATTACTTGATGTCTATCCTGAAGAAGAATGACTACTCACCAAACACTATCAGAAGATGTCTATCCCGTACATCATCAACTACAAAGTCATTGTCAGAGATCAACAAACACATCGTCCTACCATGCTGGAAGAATATATCAGAAATCACGACAAGATTACTGAGACCACTTGACAGTGTCGACATTTTGGACAGAGGAAAGACAAATAATATCAGATAATTTCTCGGCATTCAGGTCAGTCAACGATCAATAGTTGTATAGACATAGACCCAATCTATCAAGCGATATGAAGAAATGATTAGCAATGGGGTGGGGTGGGGTTGGGTGGGGAGGGTGTCAGAGTTCAAGGAGAGGAATGAATAGGCAACAGGAAAATCTATACAGTCAATGACACAACAATCGAAGGAAACAACCAATCACAAATCAGTTGGTCAGAGCAAGTTACTGAATCACTCAGTGAGAGGTGTTGACAGCTCACTTCATATTGAGGTTGGTGCTTGTGGTGTTGTCTAGGAAGACAATGAGAGCTCCACAATTAAACGATCCAGTTCACAGAACATGATACAACCGAGAACACCTACTTGTACTACTAAGGCCTTTTCACATTATGTGTACCGACTCATAATGTCCAATATTCGTGTATTTTCATTTTGTCTGAATATAATATGATGACCTGCTTAAACCTTGAGTTACGGAGAAATTTCCCACTGGATACATTGCTTCAAATTGATTGTTTCCAATTTGTTTTAATCACTCAAATATGCCTTTAAGTGGAAGTGTGTATTCTCGTACAGTTTCTAAATGCCTTTTAACCTGATTTGTTGGAAGTTCGCAATAAATTGGAGAAAAAACGCCTCAGTACACCGAGCATACTGTATGGTAAATTCAGAGTGATCTGGCTTCAGGGAAGCTCCTTCTCAGTTCAGCTTTCATTCTTCTGTATATTCTTTAGGATCTTTCATAATCTTTGACTGCTTGATGAAGGAGGACATTCAAAGCTTTGAAAGGCTATGAGAGACGTAAAAGAATAGACAAACGAATGAAGGTTGCACTGAGTAGGAGCTCGCTTGCTGCCAGACTAATCTCAATAACACAGTCGAATATAGAAAAACACCTAACTCACGTCACCTCCAACTATGTATTTCGATTAACATGTAATTATGGAAGCGAATGCATAGGAAGGATCGACATAGGAGAGCCTAATCGATTCTATCAGCACATTCTGAGAAGTTTGGCAAGGTCAATATCAGCGCAATCGTTAGGCACCTGACAGAAAAATGATATCAAATAGATGTTTCTCAATCTTCTAGGATAGTTAACAAACAAAGAAGACCGTCTCTCAGCTTTGTTGTTTAATCATGAAACTTTCATCGTCTTTCTAGACGATACTATCTGCACTATCTTCAGTATGAAGTGCTGATGATGTCGTCCAGAAGGACGATGAAAGTTTGACGATTAAACAGCCCAGCTCGGAGAACACAATACAACCAAGACTATCCACCTGAGCTACAAATATTCTCTATTATTTTAAAGAACGCCATGTTTATTACGATTTGTGGTCAAACATTTTTATCTTGATATATATACTTAGAAGGAGACTGTAATTAACCTTTCCTTACCCTGATAACAGTATATGATATTTTCCTAACGTATGTATATAGTCTTCTTTTTTTGACTGCGTTATCTCTTCAGTAATTACTTGCTGATGATTTACCATTCAACCTAACGTTTTTCCAGGTTCTTTCATATGATTACGCAACCTTCATGTTCTTTAACAACCCTTTCTTTTACACTCCTATCTATTTATGGTCCCCATTTTCAAAGCTTTAGAATTCTCTCTCTCATCAGACATAAATTGCCGTCGATTGATTTTGACTGGCGGACTGCTTAAACTTTGGGCTACCGAAAATTTATTTCATTGAATTCATCCTTTTCATTTTGTTTTAATCTTATAAATATGTTTTTTTTTTTAATGTATCATGTACTCTTGCACACTTTCAAAATGTTTTCAAACTGCCGCTTTTTCAGCTGACAACGGAACGGATAATAAATGATGCGCTGGTAAGAGATGGGTTAATGAATGCAAAGAAATACAGTATATTACTATTCTTTGGATAATTATATCGAAATACAGATTTTGGTACCGGATGAATAAACTACCATCACCGAAATTACGCTCAATATTCTATTTATTCACCAGTCTAAACCAGAAGCTAATGTAATACCAGATACCTGTTTCATATTGTAGCTTTTACTAGTGCTATTATTAACATTATTTGAATACGATGATTATTTTGCTTAAAAATATTGTAAAGGGAGTGAATTTACTGAAATATTACATGCTGGGAATTCCATAATGTACCACAAGTCTTATTTGGAATAAACCCAATATTATTGTTGTTTTAATTATGAATCCTGTTTTTCCTCGACTCAGTACCTTATTGTTAGTCCTGGATTTTAAATCTCTATTCCTACATATTTAGAGTGTGTTACGTCATTATTATTACTGGGGCTTCATTTCAGTTGTAGACTGTTTGCAGCTGATGAAAGGCCGTGAAATAAAATGGGTTGATTTTATCCTCCAAATGTCTTTGTTATTGCATTGTTCAAAAATAACTGATGAATGATAGTTAAAACTATACTGAGACATCCATTTAAGGTACCCATGTACCTACAACTTGTAAAGATCACTATATTATATAGCTAACTTCTTTCAAATTAAATTACTATTCAGTTCTCATTGGTGGCTTGCTTCGAGATGAGATTTCTCAAAGTTCTAAAGAGAAGTAATCCTCAGTGTGACGAATATCCAGCTACGGCATAGGATGAAGATTGTGCTAAGCCACGAACTGATAGAGGTAGGAAAATATAAACTACTGGATTATGACCCTGAGATTCAGTGCAACACTCATCTCAGAACCTGAAAACCATGGGTTCATTTTTCAGTAGGTTCATGGGTGACGAGTCCCATACTAGGATGAAACAGCTGTCCAATGTTTTTAGGTTTTCACTGATTCTCCTCGAGCTAGTCTCAGTCAGTCCGTGATGAATGCCAGCTTGAAGTCAAGTAGACTTCCATTCATGATACGTTACCTAAAGTGGAAAATCAGTTCAAGGTGTGTTAACTGTATCATTAAGCAAATTTCCATGTTTAATTTAAGATAACCTTGTTACTTAGATTTTAATAGATCATCAGATAATTCCTTACTTATACCCACCTACATATTGTCATTATATCTTTCATATGGTTCAAACTTGTGAAGGCCGGAATCACCATGCCTTTTTTGTCAAGTCCATATAAGTTACATTTGCATAAACTTGTAATACATTTTTAAGGTCACAGTCAGAAAAATAACTGGAGCGAAGTATGTCATTTTCTGATCGAATTGTATGCAAAAAAGAAGGATTAGATAGAACTCAGTTATAAAAATACTAAAAGTTCCTACCATTTAATAAACTTGAATAAGGTAAGAAGAACAATAGTAGGCGAATTTGGTTCTATGTATTTCGCAGCTTCTCTTCAACTGCCTTATAAAGTATAGAATATTATGCTTAATGGTAAAACAAAACGAATTACACAGAGCACTTTTGTGATTTTCTCAAAAAATTTTTGATTGAATATAAGGTGACATAGATTTAGACTTATCGAAACTGATGAAATTCGATGGCGTTGTTAAGATTACTCAAGCATCAACTATTTATGCAGCGGTAGGATGGACATGCTTCTGTATGCATACATGTTGTGCTGCTCATGTAGAGCCACCACCAGCCTTAATAGATGATGTTAACCGAAGTACGATTGGGTTGGAAGAAGTCTCAGGGTTGCCAAATTATAATGTGCTACCAACTCATGAATTCTGTAACTATTAGTCTGAGGTGAGTAGAGAGATGAAGACTGAGTTGTTGGAGTTATCGAGATAATGAGAATCAGTGGTTATAGACTCTCGGTAAAGTGGCTAAAAATTGGTAACAATGGTGCAGACTTATTTAACTCTTTAAAGTCTTCAAAAGTTTGCGATTTTTCACTAACCTTCACTCTTCAAATTCCTTTTTCTCCTACAGATTCGTTTCGATTTTGATCTCACCATTTGCCTGTCTATTTCCTGGCATACTGTTGAGAAGTGTAGAAGGTTGAACCTATGCACTTCTGGACTTTACTCTCATCACCATCATCATTACTAATCAGGAACCACAAATACCAATAAATAGGAAAAACGCTGACTTTCATTCCTTTACTTGACTGTTCATCTTGGTTACTTGAACATTTTTTTAATAGGTCAAAAGTTCATTTACACAACAGCAATGAATAAAAATGATCTAGAAAGACTGAATTATTCTTCACTAAAGTAAAAAATAAAATACAATAAACAAAAAGAAAATTAAAGTCAAATTTTTAGATGGATGAAAAGTTTTATTTCGTTAGAAATTTATCATTATTTTAATGTGAAATAACTGATATCCCTTTCCCATAGTCTCTAGAACTGAATATTCGCTAATCATTCATCATGAACTCACTTCCGGATAAATCGCACAAAGTCTTGGTGACAATTTATTTCTAGTATGGTCAACCGATTCTTCAGTGATGGTACTACGCAATAGACATGTTATACTGCGAATTGACAGAAGCATGAGAATATGAACCGCTGAACTCAAGCTGAGTTGAAACTTGCTCACCACAAGAGTTGACTGCCTTCTGCTAGGTTAGGCATTAGATTGTGAGTGTGGAGTTCCAAATTGGGATGAAATGCATATCGAGTACTGTTACATTTTAACATTTTTCTAGTTTACGTCGATCAAAGATGAATACCTGAATGTTTGGATTTTCAGTGGGGTATTTTGTCCCCAGTTTACATATTAGGAAATTAATCCAACCATGATGATGGAAGTGAAATCAAAATCTGGTCAGCAGTCAAGCCTTGCAATTCAAGTAATAGAGCACCAAGTCAGAACCCCGGGGACTTCTGGTCCGAATCCTGCCACTGCCCAGATTTTCATTTCACCTTCAGTCATCGCCAAGATCCATTAAAATACTAATGTATTAAATTTCAACCATTTAGCTATTTTGAATAAAGGTGTCTCAGTGAGGCAAGAAGATAACCTTTTTGTTAACTTACTGTCAGTGATCTTTATATACCTGTAAACTGCTAAGTGCTACGATGAATGTAATGTAAGTCACCTTGTTACCAGGTCTCCTCGAGTGTGACAAACTCAAAGACAAAAAAAGCAACACAGAACTTCACAAAAATATACTGTACTTCAAAGTTCTTCGAAAGAGGATGGTAAATAAATAGAAAAAAGAGACAAAGATAGAACTTTTAAGGAAGTGAAACACCGAACTATCCTACCACTCTAATAAAATGCATAAAAATTCTCAACTATAGTCTCATTATAGACGTTTTCATCACATATGATAAATATATCACTTAACTATCTCAGTCACACCTGCCAGAACCATTCATCTTCTGTGACTTCTATGAGAATAGTAACTTGACGTCAATAAACAAAGAAATTCTTGAAGAGAACTGTGTTTGAAATGTACTTTAAACGTCCAGTTTGATCAAATCCAGCGATAAAGTGATCAGACAAAAGAATAACCCCAAACTGTCATTATCTACCTACTGATTACTTTATAGCTAACACGGAGTGGACTGTTCCGAATATGACTTTTACTTTTTGCCTATATGAACGATATATGGGTGATTCATTTTTCGTATTATAAGGATTATAGAGTTATATTAGAGCAAACTTGGATGACATTAGGATAGGTTTAATAAAATGTTCAGAATTTCAACGATTATAAGAAGTAAATTCATCTACATCACTGTGATTGAATTTTGAATTATATCGAAGAGTCTTATACAACTGGGAGATCCTAGCTAGACAACCGAAATGGCTCAAACTAACAGTTGAAAACCTTGTGAATTGACTCTGCCTTGATCTTTCCATCTTCAGTTTTTTACTAATTCAGTCTTACTTCAAACTTGATTTTGTATTGAAGAAGATGATGGATTGATATATGTAAGTCACTGTGCTACAACTCCAGTCGATCAAGATTTATAAACTTATGAAAGGGTTAATTTTTTTCTCTTATCATTCTATATCTAATACTGCTCAGTTAATGATTTCATCTAAGATCGAAATATGCCTGTCCAGATTCAATATCCACCTTCCCTATTTTCGATCTACTATAACAATTAAAGTGAATTTATGATGACATACTTGAAATGATCTGTTCTACTATAAGACATTGGCCAGATAACTTCTTCATGAGTAATTCTCGTTATGTACCAATCATCACTGAAGAATTAATGATGACAATAGACAAACCTTACAAGTTAGTTTGTCTATCTGAATAGTCGGCACCTTCGAATCATGTCGTAACTGACTGAATCCGGAATAAGTGGCATTCACAGGACAAAAAATTGTCATTCAATCACTTGTTTAGAATTCAACTACTAGTATTTTCTTATCTCAGTAATTTCATGATATAATATATAATACTCCTACAAACTTAAGGTCAAGCCTACTGCATGACTTGCAGAGTAATTAACCAACATTTTTCCATAATATATTTTAAAAATTAAACTATATCTTCCTAGACTTATAACAAGCTATATGGAGTAAGTTCATATGGATAACGGTCAGTCTACTTTATTTCAATTCCTAAGAGGATGATAATATTAATACAAATAATCTCCTTATTTTTTTATGCTTCGGGCTACTTTAAGTCTCATCGCTGATAGCTAGACGCTTAACTGTTTGTATTTCAACAAGGGAAGTCTCCAGAGAAATTCTACAATCGCTACTTTATCAAAGGGAAATATGTATAAACTCTATGGCTATTCATAGACAACTGTAACTGCTAAATTCCATGCAAAACTTAGTGGTAACAATGTTTTTAGAAATAGTGGTAGCATTAATTCATGTAGTAATGAAACAAGTAAAGCTGATTACTTATGAATCTCCGTAAAGAAAAAAAAGAAATGGATTGTCACACTTCTTTGCCTTAACGAACACATCACTCGTGCGATCATTTTAAAATTCAGTTTTGAAGTTTATGGAAATTTATTTATTGATTTCAGGTTGACATTCATCAAGAACTGACATCAGTTAGGCACATTAAATGTCTGACCAAAGCTTTACTATAAATCAAGAAACTATAGATGATACAATAGCGATAAAAATAGCCATTAGAATTTATATGTGTATCTGATATGAAAATATACTTTTGATATTACGAAATATCTTGGTACTTCAAACTGATAATTCTTCCACTGTGTTTGTTATATACCTTTAAATATTTTGAACTTCGCCTAAGATGATATTGTATTACTCCCCATAAGATTTTCTTTCTATAGAACAAAGAATGAATCTGCATGTGGGTTGGTTGTTTAGTCTTTAAGAGTCAAAACATTGTAATGCCTGATTATTTAGCTTACATACCTCGTTTATTAAAGTTTTAAGACTGTTTTTTCAGACACTGTAAGTTTCTGGAGTCTTTTCGTTTTGTCTATGACACCTCTCAAATGTACATTAGGTTCAAGGATGCTCCTAACAGCTAAACGTCACAACCGATGAATGTTTATTAAAATTATTAATGACACATTGTAGAGACAGTATAATTTCATGCGAATTATCTATGCAGGTTTCATAGTGTGCATGAACTCTAGGTGAACTCTGCCTCCATATTGCCAGTAATTGCAATCTAACAGTGTTCAGAGATAGTGACGAGCAGTAAAATCTGGGATGCGCTCTTCGTCCAGTTTGTTACCCGTTAACTGGATGTGCCTGCTTCTTAGTGAGTGATTTTCCCGCCGAAGCCCAAATCCAGGACATATCTCTTTAAACACCAGAGCGTTACCAAAGCTATACTCAACGCGCTTGAGATAGCGGGGAGCAAAACGAAAGAGTACTGCATACTCGCATATCTTATTGTATGATAAATGGAAGAAAGATGGATTAATCTCATGTATCGTGAAAATGAAGTGTTGAAGTAATCCCATGTCAGTCAAGGTAGGTTCAGTCAAATGTCTACCTTATAGAGCTAGAAAACTGACTAGTTAGAACAAAGACCTAGACAAGGAACTGAAGCTCATTGAAGAAGTGTTATTCATCAATAATTCTCCTCGACCGTTTATCAAGAAATTGCTACGAGCACATAAATGAAATAATAACCGCAATACAAATATGAATAATATCGATAACATGCGTAGAAAGGAGTTCAAACCTTCCTTCGTGTTACCCTCCAAGGAAGCTACATCAAAAACTTTACGTAGGATCCTCAAAAAAGCTGGAAAATCAGGGTATCATGTAGATCTACAAACCCACTTAGAGATAAACTTTGCCGGTTTAAAGATTTGACAGAATCAACTGAGCGAAATAACCTAGCGTATCAAGTTTCATGCAATGACTGTGAGTTCAAATACATAATTCACACTAGCCGGTCGGGGTCAGTTAGATAAGCGGAACATTGGAATTTAGCTAAATATAGAATGACAGACCCCAATAAGATAAATAATCTAGAAAAACACTCGACTATTGCTATGCATGCTTGAACACACAACCATACAATAAGGTGGGATAAAACTACTGTACCAAAGTCAAATATAAATAGGTGGAGAGAGAGATTGCTGATCATTGGATCTTTGTTCATCGAATCAACAAGCAACATATGTAACGGAAATGAAGTAACACCTATACTAGAGAAATGGAAAATTTTACTATCAACAAAATTAAGGTAAATGAGGTGACAGAACTATAAAAATCGAATGTCGAAAGCAGTGAGATTACATTGGTATGATTATGAGCAATAATTTATGCTCGAAACTTCAAGTAAGTAATACTGTGCCGTTGTATGTTATAAATCAAATAAATAAATGTAATAGACTCGTATATCCATGATGATCAGTTTTCAATATAGTCTTTTTCCTGACCATGCAGAATACAAGAATACTTCAAATAACAAACCTTCTTTCTGTCTACTAGATTTCAAAAAGCCAATCACTGAGAAGCAAGTTTACAGCCATCCAACAAAATGGATATCATTGAGACAGGTCACAAGATTGATGTGGCTACTTCCTTTACACCTATTTATAAAACATGTTGGGGAGGGATCCTGAAATTTGTTGAAGCCTTAGCTATTAGAAAGTTGAAACCACCTTTATGTGTTCATAAACAATTTGTTGTTACATTCGACGTACTATTATTTTTCGCTCTATTGATTTTTATTGTTATTCGGCCTTTAAATCAGCCTTCCTACCTGACCCCCTTTTTATTTTTTCTCACCCCTTATCTTCATGAGTTTTTATATAGATACCTATGACAAGTACGTGTGGGATGAGATAGTTGAAGTGTGTTGCGCGAATACATTACACGGTTCAGACAATTTACGTCTTCTTATTGTTTTGTGGAAAATGGATATGTTCTGTTGTGCGTTTCGATTTAGAAAACCGTGACACTTTCTTATCTTTATTCTCTAAATGATAACTTACGCCTTAATGGATGCTAACTAGTCATGTGTCAGATGCATTAAAAAGGTGTTATGAAGTGAATTTTGAGAAAGTTGTTCCACTGAATTTTTATGGGAACCTGCATGTGAACATATAAAGGTGAGCTAACGGAATTTGGAAATATGGACCATTGGATTCTGACACAGTGGCTCAATGGTAACGTGCTGGTCGCGGAACCTGAAGGTCGCGGGTTCGATCCCTGGAGGGCAGGGTCGTGGGTGCACACTGCTGAGGAGTCCCATAGTAGGATGAAACAGCTGTCCAGTGCTCCCAGGTTTCCTTTATTCCTCCAACTGACGTCATTCTATGATGAATAACAACTTAAAATATAAAGGTCGATCTGAACTATAGAATCTTTTTCTTAAGAAATTGGTGTTCTAATTATTGTATCGTAAATCTGGTAGATTTGCAATATTTAATGGCACTTGAACACGGGCTGTATCATTTATTCTTTCATTCAAAGATAAATCACCCACCCACCCCCCTCCCCCACTGGGACAGAATCTGGCTAATTCCCTACTGATGATACTAATGTAACTCCCATAACGATATATCCAGAAAACACAAAGCTCTATCCGAAACCTGAAACATGATACCCAATCTATGCATCCCATGTCACCTGCATTTTCACATACCCAGTCATACACACACACACACCTCGGTCAACCCTGCACACTGAGAGGCAAGTTTCACCAAACAAATAACAATCATTATTTGACATCAAATAAACACAATGTTTGAAAACAATATGAATGCACAGGATAAATGGGAATGATGGAAGCCATCCTGTCTCACTTTCATTCCATCTTCTATCATTACTGTTCATCGAGATCTTATTCTTTTAAGGGATATAACAGTGACCCACTAATCTAGTCAAAACTATATGGGTGGGATATGGAGTGATTAACTGGATAAAAGTTTGTATTTTACAGCAGGCAGTCATCAAGAAATTTAAATAACAATTGTAACAGTTCTGTCCATCTAAGTCTTACAGATGTTTCGCTTACTTCTGGCTTCGGATTATGAAAATTTTGCAAATTAATGGTAAATGTGAAATTCAGTAATGTAATTATGGATAAATAAAGTCTTTAGTATACAGGAAGTATGCAAAATCTTACTCAATTCAGCTGTTTTCTAATGTGTGATGTTCCTTTCGTTGAGTCAGACGCCGGACGTGAGATTATCAAAGAAACTCACTTCTAGTAGACCTCAAAGCTGTATATAACGTCATAAAATACGTTTGGTTGAACCCTTTTTCGTCACCTAAACCAGAAAACGATATTCAAGAACTTTCGTAAAGGCACTTTATTCGGGTGTTTTTATTCTATTATGTAATGAATAATAACCATAGATTTGCATTTTTTTGCTTTCGTTCACCTATGCTTCATTTTCTACACTTACGGCTAAGCTTTTCACCATTCTACTCTAATCTGTCATTGATTACTAATTAATTCGTTTCTATTAACTCAAAAAAACGACCAGATTCCTTAAAGTGAATCATCAATTTATTCATTAGACTGTTTTTCAGAATCATGATCCACATAAGTGACCTATAACCTTCCTCTGTCAGAGAATAATGTTGTTTTCAATCCTGATGAAGCATTATCCTCCTCAAAGTTCTAAATATGACCCTGACAAATATCTGTCAGTAAAAAAATATATGTCAAGCAGGACTAGCTGTAGGCAGTTTTCAATTACCCAAAATTAACCGGCTTCCTACCAAGTAGGATCTTTCATTTCATCAGTGTTAGTTAGCGAGAATCAGTCTTAAGTTAGGCAGTCGTACTATGAAGAGTTTTGATGGATACTTCTAACTTTTTAGTCCATTAATACTGACATACCAACGTACACTTTTCATCAGACTGAACAAATAAAAGTTACCATCTGTTGCTATAAGTGCATAGAATATTACCTCCATAACTTGAACTCATTGTAATAATGAATTTTAATTTGGAGGTTTTTGGGGATTTTTTGATTATATGTTGGTATTCATCATGGACCGACATTAGTTGGAGAAACGTTAGAAACCTAGGAGCAGTGGACCGCTGTTTTGTACTGGCATGAGACTCCTCAGCGGTGATAATTCACCGCCCCACACCACTATGAATAGAACCCTGGACCTCAAGGTTCAACTACCACCACTTTACCATTGAGTCGGTGGGTCGAAATCCACTGGTCCACACTTCCTACTTCTGCCAGTTCACGATATAACAAGATCCACATTCAATGCCTTTGTTGAGTCACTGTCCTCATGTTCGACTTGGTGGACTCTACTGGTCATGACTGCTCATTGGAACTTTGGGAATCACCTCTCGAAGCAAGTCACCAATGAGCGCTAGATTAATTCTATCTGTAGGTCGCACTATATCGTGAACTGAAAGAAGTAGGAAATGTGAACGACTGGATTCTGACCCAGTGGCTCAATGGTAACGTGCTCGCCACGGAACCTGAAGGTCCTAGGTTCGATTCCTGACGGGGTCATTAATGCGCACTGCTGAGGAGTCCCATTCTAGGACGAAACATATGTCCAGTGCTCCTAGGTTTCCAGTGGTTCTCCAGCTGGTGTTATTTCATGATACATATCATCACGGACTGACACCCCCTTGGGGACCGTTAAAACCTGTAACTGTTGGGCAGTCGTTTCGTCTTAATATGGGATTCTTCAGCAGTACGTACTCACAACCCCAATAAGGACCTTGACGCCTCACGACGTACACATTACCCATTCAGTCGCTAGATTCACAGTTTCCTACTCGTATCATTTCGCGATATGATGTTATTATACACCATGGTCTTCACTTGGTATCCCTATAAACACCGAACCAACTTACTGCATAGTTTTCATTAGTGACATGCTTCGAGATGGATATCCTGGAGTTCTAATAAGAAGCCGTGACCTGTAGGGTCAACCAGTCGGAAGTGCAGCGGATACCAACTGAAGATCTCGGACGATAGTCAAGCTATGTCGCAAATCGACAGAATTAGGAAACTGTACACCAATAAGCTCCAACTCAGTGACTGAATGGTGAATGCGGTCGCCGTGAAACCTGAAGGTCATGAATTCGATTCATGGTGGGATGGGTTGTGGATGCATTCTGCTGAGCAGTCCCATGTTAGGATTAAACAGCTTTCCAATGCTCTCAGGTTTTGAATGGTTCTCCAACATAAATTATTTCAGTGTCATTTATAAGCATTGTCAATATTTTAAACATTCAATTCCCTTTGCTATTTTGAAAAATACCAAAAGAAAAACATCAGTATTCAGTGTCTTTCGTTGGGTTTCTTTAACCTCCCAAAGATTATTCATAAACAGTTAATCAAAGGGATATAAGAGAATGAAACTAAATATGGTATTCACTGCATATTCATTTTCCTTATCTCCCTACTCAGATACTCATAATTCAATGACAGCATAATATTTCTCCATCAAGTTTTCTTTCTTCATAACTTAGTCTGCCCTCAGGCTTTAATGTAGATCTTCATGAAGACTTCCATAAGGATGGTAGTAGCAATGGTGTCACTCACCAACCATCCTCTATATAATTCCTTTCCATCATTTTACTACCCTTTCATAGCAAAATTATCACTCTCTTACGTTAATCTACTTTCTATTCATCATTTGAATCAAATTCAGTTTCGATGGATCTCGTGATTCACATGTTTTTTTACGTCATTCAGAAAAGAAGCGAAACCTTCTTTTTCGATGATATCCCTTTCTACTAATTTCCACTGTGAGTCGAACCCAGAATCAGGTGCTCCAAACTCCACAGCGTTATCCGCTGAGCTACTGTGTCACGATAGCCAACAACAATCACTGGGGTGCAGGCACATCCAGCTGACGAGACCCAAATAGGATGAGATGCGTGTCCTGGATTTCGCAGCTAGCTATCAGATAAACTAAAACATAAAAAATCGATATGGTCTACCAAGCAGTACAAACATGTAGATAAAGTTAACAAGCTATGCTAAGAAGATTTAATCACATATTTGATTCAACATAGAGTTCGCGAAAAACAGTGACATTCACTAGACCCCTTTTGAACACTGAAAACTCAGTGTTTGTCATGGCTGCATCAGATGATGATTCCGATATTGCCTATGTAATCATAGGTAGGATAGATAGAACGCCAAGTGACGTATCTATAACTTATTCTGTGTGTATTCAACCGTCATTTGTTTTGATCAGTGAAACTGATCTGAAACACTAGTGGTAGTTAGAGGCGTTTGAAGGTTATATAGGTTTAACAGAAACTATGAAACTATGTGAGTCTAATGTCAAGGACTTTTTCCTTCCCATCATTGATTAGTCTCAGCCGTATTGATTGGCCTCAACTGTGCATTTCATTTAATTTGAGATTAGCCAGGTAGGTGTAACTGTCTCCCTGTAAGTGACATTTTTACCATCCGGAATAGAACCCACTGTCAGCTTTTTTCAAAAGCTAGAGCATTTTCAACTAGGCTGCTCAGTCATGACAGACACTGTCTCTGTGACAGATATAGTTAGACTTTTTGGCTAGCAGTTTCCTATTGTTGACTGAGTCTAACTGGTTAACCTCCATTGATTTATGAACTCTTGTGTAAAGGTTTCAACATTACCTGTAATTTTGCGACAGGAAAACATCCCTGTCAGTGGGATACTTCTAAAAATATGAATCTCAAGTAGGTTGAAACATGCACTGTATTCATATTGGTGAGTTACAGTGAGATCCAGGAGGTGTATTTGCTCCTATTTTGGAATGGTCAGCTGAATGCTCCTGCACATTAGCGATTGATAGTGTTCCTACTGAGGCTCAACCCAGCACCATCGCTCTAAACGTCAAAGCGCTATCCACTAGGCCACTGAGGAAACCTTTCCTAAATAGGAGTAAGTTTGCATCTCGCGTTCCACTGCAAGTCACCAATATGAATACAATATAATGAATATTCGCCAGTATCAAAGCATGTGCTTAGGGGCCAGTCTTCCAGCAAAGGTCAAGCACTTCAACTCTCTTTAGCAAAGGGAAATTACAAGTACCAAACAATGAAACAAACATCTTGAATTCCACTAGTAGGCACGATCCCTTATTACTATGTAGAAGGAAAGTAGAGCGAAGAAATTCGATTCTCTATGTTCCGTAGATTTAGTACACTTGGGTTGTCTAAATGTGACTTTTCCTCTTCCCTTATCTGTATAGATATATTTGTATTACATCCATATTAATGAAACGTTACGTAACATTTTACAATACTTCCATTAAACCTCTTCATGGAGTTCTTGTGTGATTTGTCTTTCGAAATAATACGACAAATACGTCCAACTGTCTGAAGTCAGTAAATTCTAGTTGTTCAATGTTATGACTCGCAGTGGGATTTATGACAGGCGTTTAATCCCAATTATAAATGGAAGTACTTGTATTCATATGAGATGTTCATGTCTAGACTTCAACTCAGAATCCATCAGATCAAAATTCACATAAGAATCCTCTAAGCCAATTAACTTCAAAGGTTTCCTTCCGTTTTGTGCATATAAATTTAGCTTTTTTCAACTTCTCACTTTATACTCTGCTGAACTAAATCTACTGGTCTCTGTCGAGACACCGATTACCTTCAAGTGTGTATGGACAGAGCCATTAGATTCATTCCGGAGTTGTTTACTTCTTAAGGATCAACAGGAGATCTCAGGATATCTAACAAACTTTTCCTAACTCAAATGAAATACACATCATGAATCATAGCACTAAACACCGTTAAAATGTATGGCACCAAGTGTATGATTTCTTACACTTATCTACGAATAGCAAACAGGCGATGTGGATGAAATTAATGCCAGTAGAGACATATCCTGTCGTAAGATCATTCACAGGACTGAGTTCAGTTAATTGTTGAAAATTTCAAAACTTTGACCTTTCTAGCCGATGAACAAACTTTCATCTTTAAACTCCTTGGTTATTAAGCAGATAAGAAGTAAGCTGTAACCAGGTATTTCAATCTACCGTTCTAAGAGTCTATATGTCATGTATTTCACACTTGTAGACAAGTCAGATGTATATATTACTCTGATTTCAGTTGCAGAATTATCTGTTCACTTTTGTATTCTGGATTCTGAACTAAGAATGTTATTCATGAATCCTTGAGACCGTTGGAGGAAAATACTCTACTAGTTTTTAGACTGAGTGATGGGCTTCCAATTTGCATGTGTGTTCTATAGTTCATAGACTAAAAGAAGAAAAGTAGTTCCGATTCTAAATCGCTCGTCACTTTGAAAAGAACTATAATACTGGCATCATAAAGTAATTGTAAGTAACTGCCAAACAGATGAGTGTGAACCAACAATGTGCTGTTGAAATCTTAACGATTGGACTATTCAAACCTGGTTTATTGGTGTGAATATTGACGCGGAATTAAGAATGTTCCATGCTTAATTATGCAGAGTTTTCATTCCACCAACATGCAATGTGGTTCACCTGCCTCACTTCTTATTTTGTCTTCTTAAATAGAGTAACTAATTAGTCTTTTCATTAAATCTATGTATTTCACAATCCTAAATTTTTTTATTCACAGTTTCTGTCTGTGATCTCCACCCAACTTCTTATTATCATTTTGACTATCCGAGATAGCCGTGGTTTTGCAGACCTATACTGACACTGGGTGATGACTGAAGGTGAAATGTAAATTTGAACAGCGGCCGGATTCGAACCAGTGGCCACCGGTATTCCTAACCGGTGCAATACCAACTGAGCTACGAGATCCGACGTCTGACCAGGTTTTGATTTCACCTCAATCACCAAGGATTTTGTCCGATTACTGTTTGAGTTTGTAACGCGTTACTACCACTTGATTAGACTCACACTGGCTGCTTAGTCAGGACTTCTTGCCTCAATCCAAATCTAGATGAATTAGAAATGACGGGCATCATATTGACTATTATTCTGACTATATGGGATGACTCGTACTTTAGAAGACTAGTACTGATACACTTGATGATTGAAGTGAAGTAAAAATCTGGTCAGCAGTTGTACCTCGTAGCTTCGTTTGTGGGACACCCGGCCGCAGTCCAAATTTTCAATTTACCTTCAATCATCATCCAGGATCAATTTCTTATGATTAACAGTCGTTGTAAGTTAGCTTGTTAAAGTTTACTCTGACTACTTGACACTGAAGTTCATTTTATCTTGAAATAATATTCTACTGTCTAATACATGAGAGCGTGTTCAGATTGAGCTATTTTCTGAGCTAGGATTTTGCTTTTTACATGTTACAGCGTCATTCTAGACAAATATTTTCCCCCACAGTTTCAAGATGATATCATGTATATTGCATTTCTATTGCGTGGTAAATCGCTGATGATGATGATAATAATAATAATCCAAGCAATGATATTATTATTATTATTATCAATACTTCTCACTTGGGTGCCTAATGCAACATAGGGATTCAGTAGCACATCTCCACTCCACTACACTCTCTTCTCTGAAATATTTTGAACCTGGTTCCATAACAGCCCACAACCTCTCATTTCCTTCTCTCACTATCTCCTCCATGTCACACTCACAACGCGCGCCCAACTCGTCCCTTCCCATCGGGATTCCACTCGACCAACTGGCCTGACGCGTGATGTCCTCAGTCAGCCTTCTCAGTGTATGCCCAATCCGATACATCTCCACCTCCTTCCAGTGAATATTAGTTGGGTGATGGGTTCTTGGTAGATTCGTTGCCAGCCAACCAGAGTTCCTTGTTGCTTATTCTTATCATTCTAGCTATCTGAGCTCCAGTAATGAGACAACGTAGACAGTTGTTGATGAATATATGTAGTTTGTTGGAAATCCCTTCCGTAACGCGCCACCAAGTCTCTCAACCATCACACAGAAGCACTGACTTGACTGAATTGGTGTTCAAAATCCGGACGTTGTTTATTGTGCTGAGTGCGAGGGATCTCCACACTGGTTTCAGGTTACTGAACGCCTATCTTGTTGTCTTTCCGATCGTGGTTGGCTATAACATCCTGGTGTGTGCCTGTGCCGCCTGTAGTTGAACCAGTGCTGCCTAGGTATGTGTAGGTGAAGGAGGCTACTTCGTTTAATTTTCTCCCGTTGATGGTGATGGTGATGGTGATTGGAGCTCGTTGTTGTTGTTGGTGGTGGTGGTGTTGGTGGTGATGGTGATGGTGGTGGTGGCGTTGGATGGGTATCAACATCCATTCTGTCTTCTCTATGTTTACTTGAATAGTGTCCCTTCTTCTCTGCCCCACGTCTTCTGTGAACTTGTTAGTTTTCGCCTGTAGATCATGAAGTTTGTGTGACATCAGACACAGATCATCGGTGAAATACAAGTCTTCCAGGTTCTTTTCTGCATTCCAGCCAGTGTATCCCCCCCTTCTCACAGCTCCCCACTGTTTGCTGCATGATCCAGTCCACCACAACACAGTCAGGAATATCATGGGGGATAGTAGGCAACCTTGTTTCACTCCTGTCTCCTATCTCCACTTCAAAAGTATCACTGAGCTTCCCATTGTGAATTACTTGGCCGGCATGTGGCATCTTCATATAGTTGTTGAACGAGGCTGATGAAGGTTTGCGGTATTCCCTAGTATTGAAGCAGTTTCCAAATTTGATCCGCACATGATTTGTACTTCCTGAAGGCAGCCAGCCAGCCTGTTCCGGTCATAGTTTTGAATCCAGTGCATCCTTTAGTCTTTCCAGGATGATGCGGCTGAATATTTTGCCTGCTATGGGTGGACAGGAGAGTGATTCCGCGCCAGTTCTTGCAAACACTGAGGACTCCCTTCTTCAGGAGTTTGACAAGGTAACTTCCCTTCCTTTCACACCTTCTGCAATAGTGGTGTGGTGTGAGCATGTCCGCTGTTGTCCCTGTGTCTGATGTCAGTGCTTCTTGAGGAATCCATCTGGTCCTGCTGCTTCCCCTCATTTCTGTAGCTTTATGGATCTCAGCACTTCGACTTTGGTCAGAGGGCTTGTGTTTACTAGTAGTTCTGTGACTCGGCTGCTGATGGTATTTCTAGACAAAGTGCAGGTGATAGTACTGGACGATTCAAGAACTTCTTGAAGTGGTCAGCTCATCGTTTCCTTTGTTTCTCTTCTCTCGTAATTAAATCTCCGTCATCACCTTTGATTGGTTTCTTCTGTGTTCATCTCTTCCCTCCCAGATAGACGGTAACCTGGTTATTTGATATAATGTTGTCAGGTCTCTATCTCTCTAACCTACAGCCTGTTCTGCTTCACTTGCCAGTGTTTCATCGGAGTGTCTCTTATCTTTCCACCCACTCTTCTTCACTTATTTGTCCAGTGAAGTGTTTTATACATTGTACTCAGTTCCTCTTCTCGTTGTGCATCCTTGCACTGCACTGGTTCATCTTCTGCTTCACCATCACCATCATTCTCTCCCTACTCTATCAGCTTCCACGTATCCATTGAGATCCATTCCTTCCTTATCTTCATTCTTCTTCCTTCCTAATACAGCTGTGCAGGTTTCTTCCCACATAGCTTTCAAAGACTTCCAGTGTTCATGCACACAGGTTTCTTCACGGATGTTCCTCGATATCTCCCATTTTGTCTTGATGGCTGACTGATGTGAAGATTTTCTTCGTAGTTTCGTCCTTCAGTTTCTGTTCTGGGTGTTGTAATTGAACTGTGACCTACCGTCACCAGCTTCCTTGAAGGCTTTCAACTTGATTTGGAAGACAGGTTCCTTGTACTAGATAGTGAGAGGTGTGAACCTACATCTGCTCCTCTTCTTCACCTTGTGTCAAGTAGACTGCGTCTCCACTCTCTTCACATTGAGATGAAGTCGATTTGATTTTTAGTGTGTCCTGGTGTCTGGTGAAATCCATGTCGCCCGCGTTGTAGATATCCTTATGCTTGGAAACACACTGCCTGACTCCAGTCACCAAATCGTTGAATGCATAGAATTCTGCAAACGATTCTCCATTCTCGTTCACCACCTCACCGAGCGCTTCTCGACCCATGGTTAGTTCTCTTCCTGTGTTGTCCCCTCCCAGTTTGGCATTCATGTCGTCCCACCCATTAGAATTTTGATATCGCCAACTGAGGTCTTGTCCAGTGTTGATTGGAGTTGTCTGTAGAATTCCTCCTTCTTCTCTTGCTCTGCATTATTTGTAGGTGCATAGCGTAGCATTGTATGATTGTGACCTTCCTTCCTTTTGAGTTGAACCTTGCTGTCATGATCGTGATCCTGGAGGAGGAGATTGGTTCCCACTGCATGACAGCCTGCGATGCTCTTCAAGGGGACATCATGATAGCCACTCCGAAACTCAGTGTGCTCGTGGATGTCGTGTCGTCTGGGTGACAATATCACAGTAGATTATTTATTCTCCAACTGACAGTTTGGAGAGTCCACTCCTATTCCATCTGCTTTCGCAAATTCCTAGCACTTCAATGTGATACCTCTTCATCTCGCTTGCAATCTGGGTTGCCTTGCTCGGTTCAAACATCGTCCGGATATTCCATGTCCCCACATTTACTTTCGCTTTCATTGAGAGAGGAGAAGACACATCAGCCTGGTCAATTGGCTTTCCGAAGGCAGGCTCCCACCAACTGGCGTCATTTCGTCTCTCCAATTCCAACGAGGAATAATTTTTTATATTTTGTTTGTGCTTTGAAGTTTGTTTAGTGGTTAGATTTGTTTTAGGGGATAGGGTTGCTAGTGGTATGCCGAAGCTTCCCTCTTTCTGTGGTCTTATGACGGGCTAGTAACTAGTGAACTAGTTAACCAGGTGAGGTTTTCCCACTGTGTTACCGGATCTAAATAATCAACGTTAATTGGGATATGGATCCCATACGGACGACTGAATATTGCTTAAATATTCATTGATATTATTTATTGAATAGTGACTAGCAGTGGAATCCATCTCCCAACATACGTCGACCAACTCAATTCAGTAAAACAACGGAGAATTGCAAATATCACCGAATGATAACAGGTAATACCCATTGTGCAAGAGATGGCTCTTATGCCCCACTGACCTGGTTGATAACGCTTCTGGCATTTGAAGCTATGGACATGGTGTACCAGTCTCAGTGGGAATATCATCGCTCACTGGGGTAAATGTATATCCGACTGAAGAGTCCTAAATTGGATGAGATACACATTCTTGAGTCTACTATTAGCCACTATCAAGTAAATTACTACTCTACACTGTTCAAAAAGCCTTTCTGTTGCTACGCATTATTCCTCGTATACGGCATAATTATGTACATAAAGGATATAGCTGATTAGTTCTACTCAGATTTCACGAATCCATTAAATCCTGCAATTCAATCACTTTTGTTTCAAACATTTATTCCCTCTTCTTTACTTGGATTGCGTAATCAGAAAAATTTTGCAATGGGCTTTTTTGCCTGCTTTTAGCGTCTATCGAGAAAAAAGTATTCCTAATGTCTACTATTTGTTTACATTTAAAATCATATATGAACATGCTCTAATTGTTCATATTCGTCACTGTTTTCTATTAAATTTTCATAAAACAGACTATTTCGTAGTCTATCGAAAGAGATTTATCCACCCATGCCAATGAATAAATATACACATATTGGATAGAATTATAATTCATTTTTTTCCTGTGATTACCTTATAATTTAGATAGACTATCGGTCGGTTAGAATATCGATGAAAAGTTGAAGCCCAGCTTAATCGCAAGTTTATCACATCCTGACATTCATCAACAAGACGTATCTGCTACTAGCAGGGAATTGACATCTCCAATAACTGGAACTCACGTCACTCAGTGTGGTAGTCAGTGACTTTACCACTGAGCTATTCGCATCTTCACTGACCTTCTGTTACAATCATAAGCTTAGTCTTCAACCCACTTTCAAACAAACAACTCATTTTATTTCACTAAATTTGACTATTGTTACGTAAAAACTGACTAAACTGATGTTAATCCTTAATATAAGGTGTGACATCTGGAAGTTTTAGATGCCTAATTTCATGAAATGCATTTCACACATATATAAATCTGACATTATAGTCAAATTTCATTCACTTTGGATCCAGTGACTTGAGGTAATCATACTACTAGTGAACCTTAGAAAAGTAACTACCACGTGATTTCTATCCACTGGCTATTTCAAATATTTGTATCATGGTAAATTGGTTGGTTGCAGCTAGCAGAAAAATCCAGGATGCGCGTTTCGTCCTATTTGGGACTCGTCAGCTGGATGTACCTGGCCTCCAGTGAGTGATGTTGTTCCCACTGAGACTCGGACCTCGTACCTATCGCTTCAAATGTCAAGGCGTTATCCACTGTGCCACGGAGGAACGATAGCCACATCTTGTACAACGGGTAGCAGTTATTACCATTTATTGACATACTTGTTATTCTCTGTTGTTTTGTTGGATCGAATTGTTCGACCTCTATTGGTATATGGGCTCCTATGCCAATAGAGGTAGAACAATTCGATACAACAAAACAACGGATAATAACGTGTATGTCAATAAATAGTAATATTTGTATCATGTTGTTTGTATTATCAAGTTAGGAGTTAACTCATTACTCGATTTCTACAGATTTTTTGCATGCCTCCTTAATAAATGAATAGCTCACTGGATGTCTGAAAGGGTGATTATTTATACCACCAGGTATTTAAAAGAAGTATTGGTTCGTATATGCAATAAATTCTGCTGGATGGGTTCCTTTGTGCAACTATCGAAAGTTAGTCAGCTTGGTCTAAACTTCACAGTCCGCTGATGACTGACTTAGGAACAGCTCTCCATAGTATGATTTCAGCAACTTTCAGATCAGTGTAAATATATAGATTTTCTGAATATTTTGAATATGCCTTGAAGAGAACAAGTCAGTACACATAACATTTACCATTGACTGTATAACCTAGAAACTATTAACTTCAGTCTACCTCCAAGCCGATGTTAAACTTCAATAATCAGTGAATTTTCTTCAAGAATTTCCACTTATAAGTCAATATTATAACACGACATTAACGTCAATATTATTATCATATGTTCTACCTCAATATGAAATGGCTAGTGGGAATGAATATCTACCACTCATTTCTTTCATCTCAACATTAGAATTCTTAGATAAGTGAAAAAACCTACTACCCACCTTATTTAACATCAAATTGGAAAGTAGTTATTCCTACACCAAAAGATTTATATTTATTTGTTTACAATTGCCCACTGTGTTGACAAACAATTTGACTTTCATTTGTCTTGTTTTAGTCTGTTTGACATACACATGAATCAGATTGTTATCTGTGTACGTCGATGTTTTTGTTTGTCTGTGCTAACTAATAGTGTTCGCTGTCAAATATCAACTCCATGGTCCACCCTTATGGTTCTGGTTAGAAACACAATGCATATTTGCGAATTAGGACTAGTGAATCTATGTTATGTGTCCCGCAAAGGAATAAGATCTCGATGAATAGTAATGATAGAAGATGGAATGAAAGTGAGACAGGATGGCTTCCATCATTCCCATGTATCCTGTGCATTCATATTGTATTCAAACATTGTGTTTATTTGATGTCAAATAATGATTGTTAGTTGTTTGGTGAAACTTGCCTCTCAGTGTGCAGGGTTGACCGAGGTGTGTGTGTGTGTGTATATATGACTGGGCATGTGAAAATGCAGGTGACATGGGATGCATGGATTGGGTATCACGTTTTAGATTTCGGATAGAGCTTTGTGTTTTCTGGATACATCGTTATGGGAGTTACATTAGTGTCATCATTAAGGAACTAACCAGATTCTGTCATACTGAAGGATCATTTCTTTTTAAGTGATAACTTTGTAATGCCAACAAGAATACTAATCCTGTTGCTTGCTGGAAGCTTCACATTGAAAGTATTATTCATGATTGAAGGGAATAAGTCATATTGTAACCTGGTTATTCTTAAATTAATCATATCAGATATCAAGGTAGTTTTCACCACTACTTAGCATCATTTAGAATCCTCGAAATCTTTGACGAAAACTATATTAAGAACAATAGACACCGCCAATACCCCTAATCTCAATATCAACTATTGTCACCAAAATGTTATCTTGCTTACTGAATGTCAAGAATTTTCAGGAAAAGTATTCATTTACTTATTTGTTATCATTGTAGGATGTTAAACTTATGAGCTTAACAGGTACGTATTGCATGATACGCAGAACACCTTTCCTCAGTACTTACATCATAAAAAAATCTCTTTAAAGAAGTTTGCTGTTTGAAGTTCTATGATTTACATCGGGTATACTGTTGACGATTAGAAGAAGAGAGATACAGTAGTATGCTCACTGGTGTTTGAAATTTAAAGTCAGTTGTAAACTCACCCTAATGTAAGCCGTTTACCTTGCACATATCTCTGTCGTCAACAAGCTGTTACAGAAGGTTAAGTGATAACCTAATGGAGTAGAAATTTGAGGTTGCAAACAAATCGTCTTCTGTTATTACAGCTGTTTAGTTCGTACAAGGAATCAACATGATGAGCATTGTGGGGAATCATTACGCCCAACCAACTGAATAATCTCTGTAGGTAGTTGTTATGGTATTGCATTGAAAAACTGTTATGGCTGACCCATATGAAATCTTAGAATTTCAAACAGACACGGAAACTGAACCAGTATGAATGTCTTTAACGGTACTGACTCTAATTCTTAAAACATTGGTTAAGCATAGCTAACTGTCTGTATTCAACTACGAAGTATCTACTGAAATTCAGGGTGAATAAAGTTTGTACTCATTAGGCAGTAACCAACATCAAATCATCGGTTTATCGACTTCCTCATCTATATATCTTTACAATTTTCAGTCTTCACGATAGCAAACAGCGAATCTGTGGCGTTAGTTGGAGCAGTCTTCAGCTCAAACTGTTGGTACACATAACTCCACAAGCCGATACAGACTAACTATTTGACCTTAGAAATATAATTATCACTACAAACAGAAGAGTTTATGGGAAGACTGCAAGTGAACACCTATCCGGTTAATTTAACGCATTGAAAATGGATGCAAATATACTGAGTCTGGGCTCAAGACAAAGAAACGACGGCTCCACCTTTTTTAAAGCTAAACAGTCAGTCTTTTTTGTGCTCAAGATTCTACGGTCTATCTAAAATACACAAACCTATCATTACATTAAGACCAACTGCGGACTTCACCAAAACACCTATGTACAAATTCTCTGAATGTCTGGCTCCAATATTCGTCTAAAAACACTGTGGACAAACAAGTCAAGTTCTATCTGACTTTAGATCCAAACTTCATCATTTCAAACTGAGGAAGACTAAATTACAGTAAGTCAATATATTATCTGATTATGTATTAGAATTCCGTTTTATGAAGGCCCAGATATTACGGTGGCCTGCGTAAACACTGGACCGCCAACTTTTTTTCCATCGAATATATTCCGTCTGATTCTTCCTTTTCTGTTTGTTTTAATCTTTTAAATATGTCTTCCAATCGTATCATGAACTCTCGCACATTTTCAACATGTTTTCAAACTGTCATTTCTCAAGCTAACAACACAACAGAAAGAAAACATTTCGCTGGATGGAAATTGACTTAAAAATTATCATTCTGGCTGTCTGAGATAACCGTGGTTTGGTAGGTTAGTATTGTTACTGGGTGATGGTTGAAGATGAAATAAAACTTTAGACCGCAGCCGGATTCGAACCAGCGAGCAGTGTCACAAATTCACATGGTGGTAGAGCGAAACCCTTGGTGGTTGAAGTGAAATAAAAATCTGTTCAGTAACTAAGTCATGCAGCTCATTTGGTAGAGAATCGAGCCGGAAACCCAGTAGTCGCTGATCAGAATTCGGCCACGGTTCAATTTTTAATTTCTCGTTCAATCAACACCCAGTATAAGGACCTATAAGTGCTCATAAATTCACCACATTATTACTCCTAGGATACTTATCTTGAATTGTAAATTTTTGTACTGGAGGAATGAACTACCACCATCAAATTTAAGTTCGACTTCCCTTCAGTGTCTCATCAAGAACAGACACTAATGTACCACCAATTGCTCATTTCACAATCATCCCTTCAGTATTGTAATTATTAACACTATCCATGTACAATAATTACTTCTTTGAGAAATATTTACAGGGAGTGAGTCTGTTGAAATATTACATATTGAGAATTCTATACTGTATCACACGTCGTTTGAAATAAAGCCATCTTTTTTTATTGTTATTATTATTAGTAGTATTAGTATTAGTATTATTTCTAATTTATTACACTCAGATACAACACTGACAGAAAAATATCTATTGAGTATCATTGACAACATTACAGCCTTCAAATTTCGCTTAGACGCTAATTACTTCATATTCAGGAAGAACTTACACAGGCTAACTAATCCAATAGCTACGGGTTCATTTGTTTCATCCATAACAATAAATTTATTCACAAATGAATTTTCAGAAAGTATCTTCGCCAAATATTCGGCTAAGACATGATTTTTAAATGTGATATATACTATGTATTCTAAGATCAATTGAATACTAGACTTTCAAGTATCATGTTCAAATGAAAACAAGAAATGTTTAAGCATGATCATCCCCTCATTGACTGTTTCGATAGATGGGAAAATGAATGTTTAGGAATAATTAGTTTCAAGAATGTAACACTTTCCAATAAATATTTAGGTTTCAGTTCATCATACCATATCAATCTGAAGATCTATATTGCCAACAGTTATTCAAGGATGGCATACACTATAATAACCAATTAAAATGAAAAAAACTGGAAGAATAAAATGATGTACATAAAGGAAATCCTTAGTATGTCTAATTATTAACTGGTGAAATTACTTTCCAAATTGAAAAATAATATTAAATCAAACTGAAAATGTACTAACTACATCACAATGATCATCTCATAAAGATCATTCATTCACTTCGGATGAGATTAAGAAAGTGTTCAACAAATGAAAAATCAGCGTACTCTATAGAATATCAGACATATTACGGAGTACCTTAGTTCATGTGAAAGATAGCACACCCCAGGATGTCCAGCCTAATTGTGTTTGCAAAATAAAATATATTGCAATATATGAAATCAAAGTTAGAAGAAATGAACATCACTTTCTTTTTGTTTAGATAAGCTGCATAAACTGTGGATAACTGAACTGCATGGTCTAATTTGGTCATATCAGTTCACATTAATTACTGATTCGTTATTCATCTTCTTTAAGAATTTTAAGACAAGATTTTCTAGTTGCTGAGTTTTGTCATCTTGATTGCGTGATTTGTAGAATTTAGTCTCATCAGACAAAATGTTTGATAATTTATTGATGAAGTCAGGTTGATTAAATATCACTTTTCTCAAGACTTTATCAGATAGAACAAAGATTATCTATGTATTCTCCTAAAGTTACTTGAGTTGTCCTTTTTTTTCTTTGGACAGAAGATACTAACGAGTAGGTTGTGTTTCATGATTGCAGCTGTTTGAACTGTTCCAGTTTCTTTTCGAATTCGATAACAAATTATATATCTGACTGATGAGGTTCTCAAACGGAACATTTTTCCCAGCCATTGATGTTAAATGAAACATAACCAAGTGATAGGACTTGTATTTGAATTGATGTTAGACAAACATTTGATGGACTGAAGAATAACTGCAAAATGACCTCACCCTGACCCTCTAGAAAACTATTCGAGCTGAAAAAGTTGAAATACACTTCATCCATAGCTATATTTTCCAGTAATAGTATTGTTCATGATAGGATTCGGTCAGCACTCGGGACTAGAAAAAATGATGTTGATTACTCTACAGTGACCAGTCAGTGTACGTAATCCAATCCTAAAGGTGGTCAACTGTCGCCTGTATAACCCAATATTAATGTGTCTGACTGCAGAATTAGGTGATGCAGGTTTACATCTCACAGAAAACACCAGTTCCCTCGAAGTTACACATATGCTTTGTTGACGAGTGTCAAAAGGCACGAAACACAGGTTTAGGGCTTCCTGTTGATTGCTTCCAACCAACTACTATTCATTATTTCGGTATTTGTATTTCTTCCTGGCGAATATAAAATAAAACAGTTATTACTAAAATAATGAATAATCTTGTTTTATCTTACAATCATTGAGAAATAGAGATACTAAAATGATGACCAGCAGTTTTCTGCTATGTATTCCAGTATTCATGGTTGTAAAGTCATGGTCCCCTGTTTCATTTATGAAATCAATTCCGGTGATGACTTACGGTGGCTTCCTTAAACCTTAGACTACTAACAGTTTTTCCCCCGAATATGGACATATAAATGCTCACAAATACAGCACATCACTATATGCGGGATACCAATATTGAAGTGCAGATTTTTGTACTGGAAGAACAAACAATCATCACAATAATTACACTTCATTTTCTTTTGATTCTCAAATTCCAGACTAGACTGTAATGTAGAACCAGCTGCCAGTATCACAGCTACCCGTTTTCTTTTAATACCGTAATTATTAAAAGTATCCAGATGCAATAAATACTTTGTTTGAAAATATTGTCCAAGGAGTGGATCTGTTGAAATATTACATGTTGAGAATTCCATACTGCATCACATATGTTGTTTGAAATAAAGCCATTATTATTATTGTTATTATTACTATTATTATTATTATTTTGAAAATATTGTATTTTACTATCATTTAAGCTTTACAAATCAACGTTCTATGTTCTACTTACATATGGAAAATTTAATGATAATCGCTTTATTCCAAACAGTATCCATGACAGTATGGAATTCTCAGCATGTAATTTTTCAGCAAATTCACTCCCGGAACGGTACTTTCAGAGGTAATGATTATTGCATCTGAATGATGTTAATAATAACAGTATTCAAGGCAATAATGTGAAATAGCCAGCTGGTTCTAGATGGACGTCCGGTCTATAATGAAGAATCAACAGAAATAAAAGAGTAATTTTGATGGTGATGGTTCATTCAAACGGTACAAAAATCTGCAACTGAAGCTAAGCATCTGATGGATAGAAATATGGTGTACTTTTGTTCATTGAAAAGTCTATTTCCATAGAACGTAACATTTTTCTTCTGCTTTGTTATTGACTAGAGAAATGGAGAGTTGGAAACAGTTTAAAAATGTGCAAGAGTGCGTGATACATTCAAGGGACGTATTTAAGTGATTAAAACAAATTGTCAAAAAAAGAATTTGATGAAAAATGTTCGATAGGTAAATTTGGTAGGGAACGGTTCAAGTAGGCCGCCTATGAGGTGAATAGGGATTTTAATTCTGAGATAGTATTCATCACAGACTGATATCATTTGGAGAACAAATGAAAACCTGGGAGCACTGGATAGTTTATTTCGTTTTAGTATGAGGCTCCTTAGCAGTACGTACCCACGATCCTATTAGGGATCGAACTTACGGTCTGTAGGTTTCATGGTGAACGCGCTAACCAGCCAGGCACTGGGTCAAAAATTTGATGGTTTACAGCTTCACACTTCTGTCTCTGCAATATAGCATGAATATCACCCAAGGTCTTCAGAGAGCATCCGCTTCCCCTTCGGCTAGTTGACCGCATAGGCCACGGCCTCTCATTAAAATTTCTGAATGTTATTTCATTTAGTCTAACTCATCACATCATGACTTTTTCAAGTGCCTGAGACAGAAGTCATCCTTGTAAACATTGTGCGAAAAGGCTTTGTGTAAAATCCTCTCTCTAGTTCCCTTTTTTATTATTATTACTATTATTATTATTTGTCACTTGGGTTCCTAATGCAACATAGCGATTCAGTAGCACATCTCCACTCCACTCCACTACACTCCACTACACTCTCTTCTCTGAAATCTTTTGAACTTGGCTCCACAACAGCCCACAACCTCTCATTTCCTCCTCTCACGATCTCCTCCATGTCACCCTCACAACGGACACCCAACTCGTCCCTTCCCATCGGGGTCCCACTCGACCAACTGGCCTGACGCGTGATGTCCTCAGTCGGCCTTCTCAGTACATGACCAGTCCAATCCATATCCACTTCCTTCTGCATATTTGTTGGGTGATGAGTTCTTGGTAGATTCGTTGCCAGCCAACCAGAGTTCTTTGTTGCTTATTCTTATTATTCTGGCCATCTGAGCTTCAGTAACGAGCCAGCGTGGGTGGCAGTTGTTGATGAATGTCTGCAGCTTGCTGCTAGCTCCCTTTGTATCACTATTTTTCATGAGTATCTGTCTATCGAAATGTGAAATTTAATTAAGATAAATGTGTAAAATGAATCATTATCAAGTTTAGTGGATGAATGTTTTTGTAACATTCCCCTGATAATGAGAAGTGTTTTGACAATGAGTAGTAATTAGTCAAGTTTTCTTAACTAAAGATATTTATGGTAAATTACAGCATTTACTTTTATGAAACTGAAAGAAAGCATGATCTATAATAAAGTCGTGCTAACTGATAGACCAGTGTACTTCTAAAGTTTACGTTGATAATGTTGTTGGCTTGAATGCCAACAAAAGCCTTACAATTAAACTATCCAGCTCAGAGAACTCAACCTATCAAAATTAAACTCATTTGGTTATGATAATTATAAGCAATGTAAGTACCTATTCTCATTAAAAAATTGGCAAAAAACTAGAGTTTTCTAATATTTCTTAGACAGCAATAGATAATTTATACAAATTCTGGTCAAGATTGAAGTGATAATTTCAAAAAATGAGCTGAGACTCATAATAAATAATCCTATTAAGTTTATTTGATACCATCAAACTTACAAGTACATATACGCCAAGATTGTATAGCTTATCCAAAGTGCATGAACCTCACCTGGTTAACTAGTTCACTAGTTACTAGCCCGTCATAAGACCACAGAAAGAGGGAAGCTTCGGCATACCACTAGCAACCCTATCCCCTAAAACAAATCTAACCACTAAGCAAACTTCAAAGCACAAACAAAATATAAAAAATTATAACAAAATTATTCCTCGTTGGAATTGGAGAGACGAAATGACGCCAGATGGTGAGAGCCTGTCTTCGGAAAGCCAATTGACCAGGCCGATGTGTCTTCTCCTCTCTCAATGAAAGCGAAAGTAAATGTGGGGACATGGAATATCCGCACGATGTTTGAACCGAGCAAGGCAACCCAGATTGCAGACGAGATGAAGAGGTATCACACTGAAGTGCTAGGAATTTGCAAAAGCAGATGGAATTAAGCGACAAGTTAGGCGTCCGAGGGGAAGGTGACATGGAGGAGATCGTGAGAGGAGGAAATGAGAGGTTGTGGGCTGTCGTGGAACCAGGTTCAAAAGATTTCAGAGAGCAGAGTGGAATGGAGACGTGCTGCTGAAGCCCTATGTTCTATTAGGAACCCAAGAGACAAATAATAATAATAATAATAATAATAATATTATATTATATATATTATTATTTTATTATTATTATTATTATTAGTCCCTTGGGTTCCTAGTGGAACATAGGGCTTCAGTAGCACGTCTCCATTCCACTCTGTTCTCTGAGATCTTTTGAACCTGGTCCCACGACAGCCCACAACCTCTCATTTCCTCCTCGCACGACCTCCTCCATGTCACCCTCGGACGTCCAACTCGTCGCTTCCCATGGGGATTCCACTCGAGGGCCTGACGCGTGATGTCCTCAGTCGGCCTTCTCAGTGCATGGCCAATCCATCTCCACTTCTTCCTGCATATTTGTTGCGTGATAGGTTCTTGGTTGGTTCGTTCCCAGAGTTCCTTGTTGCTTATTTTTTCTGGCCATCTGATCTTCAGCAGCGAGCGTAAGCAGTTGTTGATGAATGTCTGTAGTTTATTGGAAATACCTTTCGTGACGCGCCAAGTCTCTGAGCCATACAAGAGCACTGACTTGACGTTGGTGTTGAAAATCCGTATCTTGTTCCGCATGCTGAGTGCAGAAGATCTCCACACTGGTTTCAGGCTAATGAACGCCTGTCTTGCTTTTCCGATTCTGACTTTGACGTCCTCGTCCGTCCCGCCTGTAGTTGAAACAGTGCTTCCTAGATAAGTGAAGGAGGTTACTTCCTTTAAGTTTCTCCCGTTGACAGTGATTGGAGTTTGTTGTTGTTGATGGTGGTGGTGCGGTATCTTCATCACTTCTGTCTTCTCTATATTCACCTGAAGTCCCGTCTTCGCTGCCTCTTCTATCAACTTGTTAGTTTTTGCCTGCAGATCTTCAAGTTTATGTGACATTAGGCATAAGTCATCGGCGAAATCCAAGTCTTCTAGGTTCTTTTCCGTCGTCCAGTGTATCCCCCTCTTCTCGCTGCCTACTGTTTGCTGCATGATCCAGTCCACCACAATCAAGAATATCATGGGGGATAGTAGGCAACCTTGTTTCACTCCTGTCTTCACTTCAAAGGCATCACTGAGCTTCCCATTGTGGATTACTTGGCATGTGGCATCTTCATATAGTTGTTGAATGAGGCGGATAAAGGTTTGCGGTACTCCGTAGTATTGAAGCAGTTTCCAAATTACTTCTCGGTCGACGCTGTCAAAGGCCTTCTCAAAGTCGATGAAGTTGAGGTGGAGAGGTGATTGCCATTCTATGCTCTGTTCTATGATGATGCGAAGCGTTGCAATTTGGTCTGCACATGATTTGTACTTCCTGAAGCCTGCCTGTTCCGGTCGTAGTTTTGAATCCAGTGCATCCCTTAGCCTCTCCAGGATGATGCGGCTTAATATTTTACTTGGGGTGGACAGGAGAGTGATTCCGCGCCAGTTCTTGCAAGCACTGAGGTCTCCCTTCTTCGGCAGTTTGACAAGGTAACCCTTCTTCCAATCGTCAGGTACCTTCTCTTCCTTCCACACCTTCTGCAATAGTGGTGTGAGCATGTCCGCTGTTGTCTCTGCATCTGTTCTCAGTGCTTCTGGCGGGATTCCATCTGGTCCTGCTGCTTTCCCGCATTTCAGTAGCTTTATGGCGTTCAGGACTTCCATTTTCGTTGGGGGATTAATGTTCACTTGTAGTTCAGCGGCTGCAGGTGGTATTTCTGGACGAAGTGCAGGTGGTGGTCGATTCAAGAGCTTCTTGAAGTGGTCGGCCCATCGTTTCCTCTGTTTCTCTCCTTTTGTAATTAAATTTCCTTCTTCATCTTTTATTGGTTTCATCTGTGTTGGTCTCTTCCCTGATAGCAACCTGGTTATTTGATACAATGTCGTCAGGTCTCTCTTACCTGCAGCCTGTTCTGCTTCACTTGCCAGTGTTTCGTAGAAGTGTCTTTTGTCGTTGCGTGCACTCTTCTTCACTTCTTTGTCCAGTGTTTTATACATTGTGCTCAGTTCCTCTTGTCGTTGAGCATCCTTGCACTGGTTTATCTTCTGCTTCACCATCCTCCTCTCCTCTATCAGCTTCCAGGTATCCGTCGAGATCCATTCCTTGTCTTCTTTCTTCTTCCTTCCTAATACTGTTGTGCAGGTTTCTTTCCACATAGCTTTCAAAGACTTCCAATGTTCTTCCACACAGGTTTCTTCAGGGATGTCCCTCGACGTCTCCCATTTTGTCTTGATGGCTGCCTTGAAGATCTCCTTTGTAGTTTCATCCTTCAGTTTCCGAGTGTTGTACTTGGGTTGAGGTCTATCACCAGCTTCCTTGAAGGCTTTTAACTTGATTTGGAAGGTTCCTTGCACTAGATAGTGGTCTGAACCTACATCTGCTCCTCTTCTTGACCTTGTGTTAAGTAGACTGCGTCTCCATTTTCTTGAGATTGAGATAAAGTCGATTTGATTTTTAGTGTGTCCATCTGGTGAAATCCATGTCGCTTTGTGGATATCTTTGTGCCTGAACACACTGCCTCCAATCACCAAATCGTTGAATGCGCAGAATTCTGCAAACAATTCTCCATTCTCGTTCATCACACAGAGCGCTTCTCCACCCATAGTTAGTTCTCTTCCTGTGTTGTCTGCTCCCAGTCTGGCATTCATGTCACCCATTAGAACTTTGATATCGTTAACTGAGGTCTTGTCCATTAGTGATTGAAGTTTTCTGTGGAATTCCTCCTTCTCCTCTTCATCTGCATCATTTGTAGGTGCGTAGCATTGTATGATTATGACCTTCCTTCCTTTTGAGTTGAATCTTGCTGTCATGATCTTGGAGGAGATTGGTTCCCACTGCATGAGGGCCTTCGATGCTGTTGGAGACATCATGATAGCCACTCCCTCAGTGTGCTCGTGGTTGTCGTCTGGGTGACCACAGTAGATTATTGATTCTCCAGTTGACAGTTTGGAGAGTCCACTCCCATTCCATCTGCTTTCGCAGATCCCAAGCACTTCGATGTTATACCTTCTCATCTCCTTTGCAATCTGGGCTGCCTTACTGGGTTCAAACATCGTGTGGACATTCCACGTCCCCACGTTTACTTTCGCTTTCATCGAGAGAAGACACATCGGCCAATTGGCTTCCCGAAGGCTTTCACCAACTGGCGTCATTTCGCCTCTCCGATTCCAGCGGGGAATAAGTTTGTTTTCATTTTTTATATTTTGTTTGTGCTTTGAAGTTTCTTTAGCGGTTAGATTTGTTTTACGGGGTAGGGTTGCTAGCCCTATGCCCAACCTTCCCTCTTTACCCGGGCTTAGGACCGGCTAGTAACTAGTAAACTAGTTAACCAGGCGAGGTTAATAATAATAATAATAAGACCGATTCTACATTTATGAAATTCAGTTTAACGTGATCTAGAATATTGAATTTTTGCACGAACAACTAGTCAAGTATATTGTAAAAGATATTTTAATTTGTCTAAAGAATCGAAGATGTTAACATCAAAGATAAACCATGATATCTTTCGACGTAACATCTTTATTTGCAAGTGTCCAACTGATAGAAGCAGTCAGTTATATGTGTCATGAAGTGAAAAAAAAATCAATATTAGAATTCTCTTTAGAAATACTTTCTATCCATAGATATTCATCACGAAGTAAGAAGAAAACAGAAATTACAAAAAGTAATTATAGTCGATTCGAAAGGAAGCCTAGATCTTCACACTTTTCATTCAAGGAAGACAAAACTGCCTAAAGAACTGAACAAAAACTGAATACTCAATCAACAAGCTGGTTTGTACAAGTATGACAAGCTATTTACTCCTTGTGACTATACCTACTAGTCACCTTTCCGCTTATCATTACTTCTAAAATATGTGTGCATAGAAATTCGCATACCTTTAGCAAAAGTGCATTTGTAGAATGCCTAAACAGTATGGGCTTCATTCAAGTTTTTTTGATAAATGATGTAAGATTTGATAATCCAAAGTCTTTATTCAGTACTACCACAGAGAATTTGTTTGATACTGGACAAAAATATTAATTGCTATGTCTCAATCTTCGAAATTAGTGAAGAGATAAATGAATTACAGACCCTAGCAACTGATTAAGGCAAAGGCTAAACATCACCTTAAAATAGATTTAGTGGTCAATATTACACTGTTTTCCCAACTTCAATATTTCTAAGTTATCTTTAAAACTTATTCAGTGGTATGAACTAATAAGTAAATAATATAGTGAATCATTCCATAGTTTCATTGAATTATTATGAAAGAGGACTACACAAAGTTTTAATCACACGGTCTACTGTATCGATCTACTGAACATATATAGAGATGGAATTTTCAGTTTGAAGGATGTAACGGGATTATGAAACAACAATACAGTGACTGTTGCTAGAGGTGACATATAACTGAAAGCCCTAAGAAGTTTGTTTTAACCTGATCGATTTTCAAAATCCACAACCAGTTCTGCCAACTATACAATTAGTTGTAAGCCCATCATGAGATTTCGTCATAGTTTCCCATAGAAGCCAAAATTTTAAGACCACAAGTTGTCATCTGATTGAATTACGAGTCTTGAGAAGAAGGCAAACAGAAAAACTGTACACTATGTAATATTCATATAAATCTGTAGTACATGACACACAGTCACAGAATAAAATGAATCTCTCAATCGAGGAGACACATATCCTGTAAATAAAATTATTTTCAAACATAGTCAAGTGTCTGACAGTGATGACGATGATTGCAAGTTTAACGAGAAACCAGGTTATGCATTCAAAAGGTCTTTTCGATAGTGTTGTTTTCAAAGAGCTGAATGGTTTAAGCATGAAGCTCTCATTGTCATTCTAGACAACATTATCAGAACAAACTTCAGAAAGAAGTGGGCTGTACGGTTTTCTCCACAATTAGCTTAGTGGCTTGTCTTGATGGTTTTATGTGTGATTGTCTGCTTCTGCCAAAGTCTTGATTTTGTCTCCATATTTATTTCGACTAGTCATCCTGCTGACATGAACTTTGACCTTCTTAGGGTTCACTATTGGTTGACAGATCAGGTCAGTGTCAATATGTCTGACTGACCTGAATACCAAACTTTTAAAAAGTCTCTATCCAGAATTTAAACATTTTTCCAGTCAAATTCATGTCTTCAGTTGTCCGTATACACTGATATGTGACTGAAATCATCCTACCTCGATATATGAGTAAAACTTGTCCACTGTGGTAGAATGTAATTCCATTTCAATTGAGTTATTAGATTTACCACACAGTATCACACTTCTGTTTACTGGATTACCTTTTGGACATAATTTATTGTCCGTAGTCATATTTTGAAAACTACACAAATTGGAAACTGCTTTTGCATAGTCCTAATTTCCTCACCCCTTTGTGACATGGGTAGTAAGATTCTCCATATATCCGGAACAGGTAAGATTCATTCCTGTGGCTGCATGTATTAGGTTTTGATTCGATTAGAACAAAGATTCAGTTATTAATCTCTCCCTCCACCTTTCTATATTAATTTAAGGATTTTCACCCTATCCCATACGATTGTGTGATTGTTGATAATTGTATGCATAGCTATGGCTGAGCTTTTTTCGAAATTCCTTACTTTACTAGGACCTACCAATTTTGACTTGGCTAGGATTTTGTGCTCGGATAGCCTAATTGACCCTGGTCGACTACTTTGACCAATGTATTTGACCTTGCAATTGTTACAAGAGATCGCTCCCGAGTCCGAGTCCCGGTGGGAACAACATCACTCACTGAGAGGCAGGTACATCCAGCTGGCGAGTCCCATCCTGGATTCCACTGCTAGCCACTGCCCATCATTACCATACTAAGTTATTCTGCTTAATTGGACTAATGGGATCTTTTAACCTATAAAGCTTATTTCGAAGTGAGTTTGTAAGTCTAAATGCCACTCTAATCCCAGCCTTACCGAGAATTCTAAGCAGTGTTTCTCAGGTGTCTTCTTTATATGGTAATACTATCGAGGTTTTGAGTCAACTCTTCACATTATTATTACTATTACCAACATTATTATCACCACCTTTATTACTACTATAAATAACTGTGTTACTGAGATTTTTCTTACGGTGCCTAAAAAAAATTAATCAATCAGTTCGGGAGGGTGGTTATTGATGAGTAAGGTGTCTTTAATGTATCTGGTTTCTTATCTTGAGTCTTCTGTTTTACCAGTAAGTTTTTGCAAGCTGTTACTTAGACACTTTACTAAGTCAACTTTAACCGATATAGAATGAGACGATTTGAAGTCGAAGTAACGGTTTGAATGTGAAGGTTTTTTGTAGACACTAGTGCATAAACTTCCATCTTGTTTCCGTTTTTATTCTACAATCCAAGATTGCTAATTCCCCTTCACTATTTTCTAATTCACAGGTGAATTGGATTGCGTTGACTACTGAATTTATATGTGAAGATATTATGTATTTGCTCCAATTTCAATAACGTAAACGTGTCTTCTACACATAGAAATCATATTTTTAGAGCCTGGACTACCTACCTTGATTTTATGCTGTTCTGCTTATTATCTTTTAATGGTGGATGTCTGTGTATCTTTCGATGTTTAAAATTGTTACTAAATTGGTGTAATTAATGATATCCTGCTGATTCACTCCAATTATCTTACCTTAATGACCTACACCACACACACTTCAGTTAATTTATATGACATTTATCCATTACTCAAAAAAGAATATGGTGACCTAATCATGACCTCTTAGCATTATTAATTCGCTTGGAAGAACTGCGTGTCTACATGGTTGTGTGGTGTATCTATCAACTCAAATGTGCGTGTGGTGATACTTACATAGGGAGAACTAATAGATCCACACAGGATACGCTGGACCGCGGAAAAGAACCTAGAAGATTTGCATTTCGCCGATGATTATTTGTGTCTGATGTCACACAAACTGGAATATCTACAGGCGAAAACTAACAAGTTCATAGAAGACGTGGGGCAGAGAAGACGGCGCGCTATTCAAGTGAACATAGAGAAGACAGAATGGATGTTGATACCCATCCAACGCCACCACCACCAACACCACACCACCACCACCACCAACAACAACAAGCTCCAATCACCATCACCATCAACGGGAGAAAATTAAACGAAGTAGTCTCCTTCACCTACACATACATAGGCAGCACTGGTTCAACTACAGGCGGCACAGGCACACACCAGGATGCTTTGGCCAACCAGGATCGGAAAGACAACAAGATAGGTGTTCATTAACTTGAAACCAGTGTGGAGATCCCTCTCACTCAGCACAAAAAACAACATCCGGATTTCGAACACCAATTCAGTCAAGTCAGTGCTTCTGTGTGATGGTTGAGAGACTTGGTGGCGCGTTACGGAAGGGATTTCCAACAAACTACAGATATTCATCAACAACTGTCTACGTTGACTCATTACTGAAGCTCAGATGGCCAGAATAATAAGAATAAGCAACAAGGAACTCTGGTTGGCTGGCAACGAATCTACCAAGAACTCATCACCCAACTAATATGCACTGGAAGGAGGTGGAGATGGATCGGATTGGGCATGTACTGAGAAGGCTGACTGAGGATATCACTCGTCAAGCCAGTTGGTCGAGTGGAACCCCAATGGGAAGGGACGAGTTGGGCGTCCTTTGTGAGGGTGATATGGAGGAGATAGTGAGAGGAGGAAATGAGAGGTTGTGGGCTGTTATGGAACCAGGTTCAAAATATTTCAGAGAAGAGAGTGTAGTGGAGTGTAGTGGAGTGGAGTGGAGATGTGCTACTGAATCCGTATGTTCCATTAGGCACCCAAGTGACAAATAATAATAATCATAATAAATCCATGCAAGTAAGAGCCTCGGAACATATTCCTAAGTGGCTTCAGAAGCAAATTAAATCACCTGAACCCATAAATGTTGGTAGCAGACGTTCAAGTTCTTCGATCGCCAAACCTATCGTCGAGATAGGCCACAGGATTGATATGGCTACTTTCTTCACACCTATTTACAAAACATATCGGAGAGGGATCCTGAAATTTGTTCAAGCCTCAACTATTAGAAAGTTGAAACCACCTTTATGTGTTCATAAACAATTTGTTGTCACATTCGACGTACTATAATTTTTCGCTCTATTGATTTTCATTGTTATTCGGCCTTCAATTCAGCCTTCCTACCTGACCTTTTTATTTTCTCACCCCTTATCTTCATGAGTTTTTATATAAATACCTATGACAAGTACGTGTGGGATGAGATAGTTAAAGTGTGTTGCGCGAATACACTACACGGTTCAGACAATTTACGTCTTATCATCATTTCACTCGGAAGAATTACGTGTCTACATGGTTGTGTGGTGTGTCAGACACTAACAGATGAGACAAATTCCATGCAATTGATAAACTTGATCTATTGATATGACCGATTATTCTACAGATCATAAGATTATTAGTCTAATGAACCATGAATAATTTAGCAGCCGAATGGTTATTTCAAGGCCAGCAGATTCACTGATCTTCCAACTTCATTATCCATGAACAGAAATTTTGATATCAACGCTGGCAATGACTTCAGTTCAGACTCAGGTCTTAACTTGTACAGGTATGCCTAAAACGAGGCTCTATGCATGAAAACTTTAACTCAGAAAATAATTATAGATTACCATGACGTTAATGGTGGGTCACCGCTAGTAGTGGAATTCAGGGCATGTGTTTCACCGTAGCTGGGTCTCGTCAGCTGGATGCATCTACATCCCAATAGGTGATGTTGTTCCCATTAAGACTCGAACCGCTCTCCATTATAAATATCAAACCTCCGTGAATGGTTTTATGCCTAATTCGTCAAAATGTTAGACTACAAACTTTAGTTTCAAATATGAACTTATGTAAGCTGCTAAGTGCTCATGACTTCTGTTCTATGGATGGCTGTGTTTTAGAGAATGCTACAAATATGATTTATCTCAGTGTATTTCTCTCTGACCCTTACCTGGTCCTCTTATACCTCACCTACTTCCGGAAGAATCTTCCGCCTAACTTTCTATATTAGGAAGCTGTAAGTATCTGGTACAACTCAGCCTCTCCTCATTGTGTTTTATAAACTTCTACACATTACCTTTTCCCTTTATTGTTCTCCCTTATTTTTTCCTGGGTTGCTGAAAAAAAGACAATGCTATATTGTGTAGAAAATGGAAGATTGTCAGCAGAACTAGTCGTGTACCTCTAAACCCTCTTGTTAAAACAGTTGTGGACAAACATATTAGGTCACATAAATATCTGGCAGGAGTTATTTTATTACATGACCAGAATCTTGTTCACTCAAACCTGTCTATTTGTCCGTCATCTAGAGAGACCAGAGCAAGTACATACGACTTTATACACGTACTACAAGATATAAAAATTCTCTAGTGCCGTGTTTAGCTGGTCTCCGGTGAGATGAAGAAGGTATTACAAATGAACTAACTAATCAACTTCTGTTTCTGAAATCAAACTAACTGGTGATGACAATGTTACTATTTATGTATTATGAATCTAATTGCTAATATGATTCCCCACCTAAGTTAACTGTACATTTTCAGGAAAGTTGCTGATAGAGTGAACACTCTTATCTTTTTTATTTAGTTTCTATTTATTTCATTTTGCTATGTATACACGTACACTGTTTCTGTCCAATTGATGCCAAATGACATGCTGGGAATGCTGTAGAGTATTCCCGAAATAGCTTTCAGAACAAAGTCATTATTATTATTATTATTATTATTATTATCATCTGAGCGGTGACCTAGTAATCTATCCGGACTTTTATCTACATTAAGAAAAAAACTACTGGAATTTACAACTTTCCTCATAACTAGGCTATAACCTGCCTACTTTATGTACATATATGTTATCTGGTGCAATACAAACCGACTGAAATGAAATTCCACTCTAACATCTTGCATCCTTCCCAATATGTTATCAGTGACAAACTGGCGCCGGAATCTTCTGCATTGTCTACTGGGTGTCTTCTAAAAGAAAGAAATCTATGCTAAAAGCAACTTGCATGGCTTGTTTACCTTTCGTGTAGGAATGAAACAACTCGATGTTTGTGACTAGTATAAGTGATATCAGTTGCATCAGTAGATGAAGTTTTTTACGGAATAATGTTGAGTTGTATTTCCGTATAGCTTGTCAGGACTCAACCGTCAGGAGGCCATCAATCTGGGTCCTCATTTGTCAGCACTCATCGATAAAATAAGCTAGATGTTAAATTTCATTGTTCGACCGAAATTCTTTCGACTGTTTCCTCATGTGTTTCCTATAAACAACCTTCGAAGATTTACGAATAAGCAAACTATAACCATATAATAACCTCTAACTACTAACTACTCTCTAGTTTTTGATAGGTAAAGCATAAAATAGTGCTAAAACCAAACAGAAATTATGTTTAGTCATAATTAACTGACACTAGCTTAAGAACTACGTAATATAAATGGTACTTCTGAATTAAAAACCTGTCAGTAGTATGGACCATCAATTACTATTGTAAATGATGCTGATCGATAAATTTTCGGTGGTGCTTCGTGCATACAGCATGAATGTTTTAAATTGGATCTAAAGAACGTGTGCTGTCAAAAAGTTGTGAAGTAGAACAAGACAGTTATTCAATGTATGATGAGTTCGTACAACACTTCAGCCAGTACCACTTGAAAACTGACACTACTATCACCCCAATGCTTCGTACTTTACATTAGCTACTTAGCTAACATCATCGCATGATGGGAGCTGTCTTAAAGCCCAAGTAATAGATTGATCATGGCTGAAGGCTGCAAGTGTATAGATAGAAAAGACATTCAATCCAAATGTAAACTGAAATATGATCCTTGGAGGTTTTGTGAGGGATTGATTTATTTCGAGTTGGTAATTATCTTACATTCTAACTCAGTGGCTCAATAGTAACATGTCTGCAGTGAAACCGCAAAGTCCTCGGTTCCATTTCCAGTGCAGTCACGGGTGTACACTGATGTCAGCCTGTGGTGAATATCAACTTGAAATATGACGTACTGATTTAATCTTGATGGTAAATAATTCCTTAAATTTCTAAACCTAGACGGCTAATTCTGTTATGGTGTTTCGTTTTTTTATCCAAGCTAACAACTTATATTCTATAATTTATCTGTCGTTGTACACCACTACCATACTTTCAATAAATGAAGTAAAACTGAGACCTGGTCAACATCTTCGTTTCGTAGACAGCCTGACTGGTAGCCTGTAAAAGAAGAGGTTTGAGTCCCGCAGCATTTCCGGTTTTTGTTCAACTTATTTTATCAACCTCAGTTATTATGATAAAATGTATTCAGGTCCAGTATTCCCTTGGGATTATTATTATTATTATTACTATTTGTCCTTCGGGTTCCTACTGAAACATAGGGCTTGAATAACGCATCGTCATTTCACTCTCTTCTCTCTAGTCTTATCAACCTGTCACAACCACTGCCCACAACCTTTTATTTCTTCCTCACACGGTCTCCTCCATGTCAACCTCGGACGCCCGACTCATCGTTTCCCATGAGGATTCCACTCGAGGGTCTGGTCTGATACGCGATGTCCACAAACCATCTTCTCAGTATATGTCCAATACAATCCATCTCCACTTTCTTCTTCCCCATATTTGTTGGATGATGGGTTGATGGTTGGTTTGTTGCCAGCTGGCCAGTCAGCCAACCAGACAACCAGAGTTCCTTTTTGCTTATTCTTATTATTCTCACCATCCATCTTATCTTCAGTATCGAGTGAGCGAGCGAGAGAGCGTAGGCGGCAGCTGTTGATGATGTATGTCTGTAGTTTGTTGGAAATGCTTTTCGTATCGCACCAAATCTCTCAACCGTCGCACAGAAGCACTGACTTGACTGAAATTAGTGTTTAGAATCCGGATACTGTTCACGCTTTTTGCTGAGTGGAGTGGAGCGCAGTATACCTACACAGTGATTTCAGATTAATTAAAACCTGTCTTGCTTGCTATTCTGATCCTGGCTTTGACATCCTGATCTGTGCCACTGCCTGTAGTTGAAACGATGCTGCTTAGGTAGGTGAAAGAGACAAGTCCTTTTAGATTCCTTTCATTGATGGTGACTGGCGCCTCCTGTTGTTGTTGCTGGTCGGGTATCTTCATCACCTGTGTCTTTTCTACGTCCACTTGAAGGAAGTTCCGTCTCCCTTCGCTGCCTAGCCTCGCCTCTTCTGCCAACTTGTTACTTTCCGCCTATAGATCTTCGAGTTTGTGCGACATTAGACATAAATCATCACCGGCAAAGTCCAATTCTCCCAAGGTATTTTCACCGGTCAAACAGCGTATGACCATCTCCTCACTCCTCACAGTTTGTTGCATGATCCAGTCCAGCTGAGTCAACCACAATCAGGAAGATCATCGGTGATGATAGTGGGCAGCAACCTTGTCTTACTCTTGTCTTCACTTCAAAGGTGTCACTGAGCTTTCCATTATGAACCACTTGGCATTAAATAACCACAACTCATCGACCTTACCAGTGTCTTTTTTCACATACATAAAATATGTTGATACATTTTTCCGCCTAAAAAGACATCGTTTGGTTTATTGTTGTGTAGACTTTTATATTTAAGTTTATACAGTTACTTCAGCACTTCTTTGTAATTCTGTTGTACAGCAAAAATAAAGTGCTACAGAAGTGTGTTATTTTTCATTTCCAACCTTCGCCACGTACAATTTAGAGGACTGAACTGGTACCCTCTGTTGGCATACGTAGTTGTCGTACAGCTGTCTCCGTATTGTTCGTAGTGGTATTGTCTTTATGCATTTGCTGGTCATTGGTAGCGTAGTCCAGCAGGTCAGACTCATTTTTATCAGATGTTCTCACATCTCAGTGAATGATAGTGCCCCCAATGGAAGTCAGTCCCATTGGCGAGTGCATAATGTGCTATTGTTTGAGGCGATAGGCGTAGGGTTCCAGTTTCAGTAAAATAGTGCGACACTGAGAAACAGGTACGTACTACCAAGTGATAATGACTGAACAGGATGAAACGCGATTGCTGGATTCCACTGTTAGTCGTTACAAAATATATGGTGCTATCGATCTCCTTTCCTGAAAATAGACTCCTATTAATGGAATGGTTCTATTGTGCAGATATGTTGTATTACACAATTTTACCACATGTCTAAGATAACCTCCGTCTGCCTATTACGTCGTGCAAATTCATCAAAGGGACTAATTGTTTAAAAATCATGATAATATAAAATTACTGTAAGGAGAAACATAACTATGCGTTACCGGATAGTAGTCATGCTGTTGTCATGGTGGAAAACAAGTACCATGTGTCGACCACTGAATTCCCACCCAGTGACAGAAGTGAAACACGCTCTTCACACAACCTGATTGTCACACACTCGATCTTTCACTAAGTCGCAGACGTGTGCTACTGAGAAGTCCAAAAGTGAGGCGAAACAGTTGTTCAATATTCTAGAACTTCCACCGATTCGTCAGTCCATGTTTACCGGTGATTGGAACTACTCCACTGTCAACAAATCAGTTAATACCACCAAGTGATGAAATTACTTCTGTTTAAAAAGTACAAAATTACCTCAGTTACTTCGTGTTTCTTTTTTCAGAAGTTTTCAAAACGAGTCTGTATTGTCAGGCTAGACAACATCACTTTCACCACTATCGGGAAAGTGAATCTATAAGCGAGTAATGACGTTCGTATACACGTGATAGGTTGATATATTTCCTATGACAATACCAATTTATTAGTAAGCATTAATTTATCAATGAATTATCCGGTCCAAACTACTTTACACGCTACAAATATGCTTACTTTAATTTTAGTAAATAGTTTGGAGACAAGTATTCATGATTGAAACAGAACATTCTAGATATCCCAGTTATTTGTCAGGGACAAAATCACTCACCGCATCATAGAATATATCATTCTTCACTAAGAGTTTATGAAGTTTTAAAGAGTTGTCTGTTAGTAATTACAGAAGTAATTCACAGTCCTTTCGGAATCAGAGTAGCACACAGACGAACGGAATCACTACATATGATAATTTACTTGGTTGTGGCTAGCAGAGGAATCCAGTGGATAACGCCTCGAAGTTTGAAGTGATGAGTCCGAGGTTCGAGTCTCAGTGGGAACGATACCCACTGGCATCCAGGTACATCCAGCTGAAGAGTCCCAAACAGGACGAAACCCTCATCATTACACAGGATGTTGTGCAAACCACAGAATTCATAGGCAAAAGGGAAAATGATAAATATAATCTGCAAAATCAATTGCAAAAACTGTTCACAGCATTATGTTGGCCAATCTAGCCATCACATTCCTTAAAGAATTCATGAACACCAACTGACAGCTAGGCGATATGACGTAACCTCCTTGATTTCAATGCTTGCAGACAATCATGATCACATATCCTACTGAGAGAATGTAGAAATCCTCCAAAGAGCAGGTTCCAAAGCTGTAAGAGAATGTCTAGAGACATGGCAATCAAACCAAATATCAGTCAACAGACATTTGGATACAGATTCAGTCTACACTCTACTTAGGAAATAAACAGTCACCCATCAATCGTGGGCAAATTGACCGAACAAACCAATATTGGTGCACAAAGAGGCAACAACAAACAACACAATTTCACCCCAACAAAGAATATCTAGTGATATGAGTGAAGGAAATTTAAGGTCAAAGAAGTAAATATATGATAAAAAAGATTCTTCCTCAACTTGCAATTGGACAATGCACAAGATCGCTAAAAACACCATCTAAACACTAGTGTAACATTAGAAAATGGTTCACTTCTTTATGAAGTTAATGCTGAAGATGTCACCAAGCCTCATCACCATCATCAAGATCAATACAGGACCAGGCATTACTGTGTAATGGTCCAAGTTAACATATCTCATATCAGCACATTCAGTAACAAGGCAGTAAAAAGGAATATGAAGAAAGAAAGAAAATTCGATCGAAAAATTCGAAGGCAGTAAAAGATGGAAAGAAAGAATGAGAAGACAATGAGATTAAGTACAGTGGTTAAGATGAGGATAATGTGTATACGCATCTGCGCCACTGACATCACTTCTGAGCCACATCACTTAGCGTCTGCAACCACTTTTTACTCTTTTCCCGTGGACCCCAGCTGACTAGTCTGTATTGCCCTATATGGCTCACATGAACAGTCAGTGACTTCATGTATTAAGGCTATATTTTAGTCTGGCTGTTTTGGGCCTTTTTTCAGCCTGAACCTACTTCGGCCAACATTGTGTGACGAAGCAATCGGTGACTAGGCAGACGTAACACGTATCTTAACCATCTCAGTCGATAAAGGCGCATAACCTCGTCAACTGTCTTACCTCACCAAGTCTGATGATGAAAAGAGAAATATCAAAGTTCAGAGAACACCAAAAAACCATCACAGTTCAAAAGTTCACAAATGACAAACTAATTTTCATTCTGCTTTAATCTCCCACTAGCAGTGGAATTAAAACCACGAGTTTCGTTCTAAATAGGACTTATCAGCTGGATATTCTTTCATGTTGGCATTTCCATTGGAGCTCGAACCCAAAACTCACCACTTCAAATACCAGGACGTCACCCGCTAGGCCACTGAGGTAGGGAAGCTACCTCTTAAGTAACTGGTATCAGTCATCAATCAGTTGATACTTGTAATTTTCCGCTGTTACACTGGATCGAACCGACTGATCTCCGCTGGCTCCTATACGGATGCCTCAATACTGTCAGAGGATTCATTGTGTTATAATTTACTTGTTGACAGCTAGCTGTGGAATCATTCTTTACATCTTGACGGCTAATTAGTTTGGTTGAATTCATCCTATACTGTTTTGTTTCGTTCAACATATATAAACATCGTTGGTTGAATAAATAGCAATTATTTTGAAAACAAATCAGTAACTTTATCACATATGATTTACCTTATTATTCATTTAAAAACCAATAAATCTATTTAATCAACTAAATGAACACATCATTAATGAACAAATAAAACAATTAAGTAAATATTTGTGGCCATCTTGTTCAAAAGTCAATTACTTGTGTTTACTTATATTATTCGATTTGTAAATATGTTACAGCGACTAGTTTATTGATGATTTTTCTATCCCTTTAAAACCTTATTTGCGTGTATGTTTCCACTATCATATCATCACTAGATTCCTATACAACCAAAATTTTCATTGATTTAAGTAGTACTAGCAATAGTATATCACAATTAATCAACAAAAAAATAAGTAGAATAATTTTAAATGTAACTTACACCTATTCATTTTTCAATTCTTAACTTGTACTTAACCTCACCTGGTTAACTAGTTCACTAGTTACTAGCCCGTCATAAGACCACAGAAAGAAGGAAGCTTCGGCATACCACTAGCAACCCTATCCCCTAAAACAAATCTAACCACTAAACAAACTTCAAAGCACAAACAAAATATAAAAAACTATAGCAAAATTATTCCTCGTTGGAATTGGAGAGACGAAATGACGCCAGATGGTGAGAGCCTGCTTTCGGAAAGCCAATTGACCAGGCCGATGTGTCTTCTCCTCTCTCGATGAAAGCGAAAGTAAATGTGGGGACATGGAATATCCGGACGATGTTTGAACCGAGCAAGGCAACCTAGATTGCAAAGGAGATGAGAAGGTATCACATCGAAGTGCTTGGAATTTGCGAAAGCAGATGGAATGGGAGTGGACTCTCCAAATTGTCAACTGGAGAATCAATAATCTACTGTGATATTGTCACCCAGACGACAACCACGAGCACACTGAGTTTCGGAGTGGCTATCATGATGTCTCCAACAGCATCGAAGGCCCTCATGCAGTGGGAACCAATCTCCTCCAAGATCATGACAGCAAGATGGATTCAACTCAAAAGGAAGGAAGGTCATAATCATACAATGCTACGCACCTACAAATGATGCAGATGAAGAGGAGAAGGAGGAATTCCACAGAAAACTTCAATCACTAATGGACAAGACCTCAGTTAACGATATCAAAGTTCTAATGGGTGACATGAATGCCAGACTGGGAGGGACAACACAGGAAGAGAACTAACTATGGGTGGAGAAGCGCTCTGTGGGTTGATGAACGAGAATGGAGAATTGTTTGCAGAATTCTGTGCATTCAACAGTTTAGTGATTGGAGTCAGGCAGTGTGTTCAGGCACAAGGATATTCACAAAGCGAGCGACATGGATTTCACCAGACACCAGGACACACTAAAAATCAAATCGACTTTATCACAGTGTGAAGAGAGTGGAGACGCAGTCTACTTGACACAAGGTGAAGAAGAGGAGCAGATGTAGGTTCACACCTCTCACTATCTAGTGCAAGGAACCTGTCTTCCAAATCAAGTTGAAAGCCTTCAAGGAAGCTGGTGACGATAGGTCACAGTTCAATTACAACACCCAGAACAGAAACTGAAGGACGAAACTACGAAGAAAATCTTCACATCAGTCAGCCATCAAGACAAAATGGGAGATATCGAGCAACATCCCTGAAGAAACCTGTGTGGAAGAACACTGGAAGTCTTTGAAAGCTATGTGGAAAGAAACCTGCACAGCTGTATTAGGAAGGAAGAAGAATGAAGATAAGGAAGGAATGGATCTCAATGGATACATGGAAGTTGATATCGGAGGGAGAGGAAGCTGGTGATGGTGAAGCAGAAGACGAACCAGTGCAGTGCAAGGATGCACAACGAGAAGAGGAACTGAGTACAATGTATAAAACACTTCACTGGACAAATAAGTGAAGAAGAGTGGGTGGAAAGACAAGAGACACTCCGATGAAACACTGGCAAGTGAAGCAGAACAGGCTGCAGGTAGGAGAGATAGAGACCTGACAACATTATATCAAATAACCAGGTTACCGTCTATCTGGGAGGGAAGAGATGAACACAGAAGAAACCAATCAAAGATGATGACGGAGATTTAATTACGAGAGAAGAGAAACAAAGGAAACGATGAGCTGACCACTTCAAGAAGTTCTTGAATCGTCCAGTACTATCACCTGCACTTCGTCTAAAATACCATCAGCAGCCGAGTCACAGAACTACTAGTAAACACAAGCCCTCTGACCACAGTCGAAGTGCTGAGATCCATAAAGCTACAGAAATGAGGGGAAGCAGCAGGACCAGATGGATTCCTCAAGAAGCACTGACATCAGACGCAGGGACAACAGCGGACATGCTCACACCACACCACTATTGCAGAAGGTGTGGAACGAAGGGAAGGTACCTTGTCAAACTCCGGAAGAAGGGAGTCCTCAGTGTTTGCAAGAACTGGCGCGGAATCACTCTCCTGTCCACCCATAGCAGGCAAAATATTCAGCCGCATCATCCTGGAGAGACTAAAGGATGCACTGGATTCAAAACTACGACAGGAACAGACAGGCTTCAGGAAGTACAAATCATGTGCGGATCAAATTTGGAAACTGCTTCAATACTAGGGAATACCGCAAACCTTCATCAGCCTCATTCAACAACTATATGAAGATGCCACACGCCGGCCAAGTAATTCACAATGGGAAGCTCAGTGATGCTTTTGAAGTGAAGACATGCAGGAGTGAAACAAGGTTGCCTACTATTACCCATGATATTCCTGATTGTGTTGTGGTGGACTGGATCATGCAGCAAACAGTGGGGAGCTGTGAGAAGAGGGGGATGCGCTCGCTGGACTGCGGAAAAGAACCTAGAAGATTTGCATTTCGCCGATGATTATTTGTGTCTGATGTCACACAAACTTCATGATCTACAGGCGAAAAGTAACAAGTTCACAGAAGACGTGGGGCAGAGAAGAAGGGACACTATTCAAGTGAACATAGAGAAGACAGAGGTGATGATGATCAACGGGAGAAAATTAAACGAAGTAGCCTCCTTCACCTACACATACATAGGCAGCACTGGTTCAACTACAGGAGGCACAGGCACACACCAGGATGTTATAGCCAACCAAGATTCGGAAAGTCAACAAGATAGGCATTCATTAACCTGAAACCAGTGTGGAGATCCCTCGCACTCAGCACAATAAACAACGTCCGGATTTCGAACACCAATTCAGTCAAGTCAGTGCTTCTGTGTGATGGTTGAGAGACTTGGTGGCGCGTGACGAAAGGGATTTCCAACAAACTACAGATATTCATCAACAACTGTCTACATTGGCTCATTACTGGAGCTCAGATAGCTAGAATGATAAGAATAAGCAACAAGGAACTCTGGTTGGCTGGCAACGAATCTACCAAGAACCCGTCGCCCAACTAATATGCACTGGAAGGAGGTGGAGATGGATCGGATTGGGCATGTACTGAGAAGGCTGACTGAGGACATCACGCGTCAAGCCAGTTGGTCGAGTGGAATCCCGATGGGAAGGGACGAGTTGGGTGTCCGTTGTGAGGGTGATATGGAGGAGATTGTGAGAGGAGGAAATGAGAGGTTTTGAGCTGATGTGGAACCAGGTTCAAAAGATTTCAGAGAACAGAAAGGAGTGGAGTGGAGACGTGCTACTGAATCGCTATGTTCCATTAGGAACCCGAGTGACAAATAATAATAACTTGTACTTCGTTTATGTATTCAAGTTTATTCAAATGTTTGTAAGTATCAACATGAAAGCGTAGATATACACTGAAGTAAACTAATCCCTTGTTTTAATGTATATACCATAATTTATGGAAATGAATATACTTAGTTTACCAGAAGTTTAGAAGATCGAAATAAGGAATCCTCATAAAGAAGGGCCAAATTTTATAAGATATGGGAAAAGCATGAGGCATTTTTCATCAAATCATGTAATACTTTTATGTTGTTGCTTGCATTATCGCTTCATTGATAGGATCGGTTTGATTGATTCCTATTGGTAGCTTGGCTCTAACACAGATATCTCGATATTGCCTTTCGTTTCAATTTTGTAGTAATGATGGATAGTGGTTAACAGGGCAATCCAGGAGCTAATTCAACAGGAACCGGTTGCTTCATATTATTGCCTGTATTGCTGTTATTATGAACGTCATTCAGACAGCATAATTATTTTGTTTGAATGTGTTGTTTTGGAAGGATATCTGTTAATCTGTTACATGCTGAGAATTTCATACTCTTTCGAATAAATCTATTATTATCAGTATTATTGTTTAGAATTTACCTTATGCTAACTAACATTGGTTTTACTCCGTGAGTTATATATAAGAATAAATATGTAATCTCATACGAAATGATCAGATAACTAGTCACTTGAAACTGCTGTCATCATGTAGAAAGAATGTTAAGTGGATGCATCGTGTTGAAAAGTAATGAGGAGATATGAGAGAGAATTGCCTCACACAAAAACACTGGATGGGATTTGAAATAAAACATATGTTCATCGTCTTGGTGTTAAGCATACAACCAATTAATGTTCTGAATCCATATTCATAACTACATCATTGACAGTAATATTAATGCCAACATATTAGGTGTTGACTCCTGAGAGTTTACAATAAAAATAAATGTATGCTCCTCATATTTCACTTCGAAACCCATCTACCATTGAACATGCAACACGTTACAAATGAGCACAAAGGTTATCGATCATTTTCCTGCTCATATATCATAGCAATAAATAGGAATAGTGATTTTATATTGATCTTGGTGACTAGAAAAGGAATCGAGGATTCACATTTCGTCCTATTTAGGACTCGTTAGCCGAAAGTACCTGCACCCCAGTGAGTGATGTTGTCCCCACTGAAGCTGAAATCTAATACCCATCGCTTCAAACACTAAAGCTTTATCCACTAAACCATTGGAACACAATGGTTGGGGTATGATAGAAATAATGATTATTTATTCTTGTAAATACAAGCACACACCGGTTTACAAGCATAATTTTATAATTATACCATTTAAATTTCGATACTAGTACAACATTGTTGATTTGAAATAATTAAATCAATGCGTAAATGAATGCAATAAAGTGTAGACAAAATATTCACTCATGATGATTAAAAGATTTGACATAACATAGTGCTGGAACCTATTAACACTACTGAGTTCATATGTCATAACATTAATCTATCCATTGATACACTTAAGTGCTCTAGTAGCACAGGTATTGACGGAATACCTTTATACTTCTTCGAAATTGAGGATCCTGACATTTCGCTGTTATTACTCAAATTATACTCCATGTCCATAGAAACTTCTACATAACTTGATATATAGAAGATATCCTTCATAATACCTAGAAATAAATCTGCTTCCAAAACTGAAATTAATAACTACTATATTATTATTATTATTATTATTATTATTATTATTATTATTATTATTAATATTACTTGTCACTTGGGTTCCTAATGGAACATAGGGATTCAGTAGCACATCTCCACTCCACTCCTTTCTGTTCTCTGAAATCTTTTGAACCTGGTTCCACATCAGCCCAAAACCTCTCATTTCCTCCTCTAACAATCTCCTCCATGTCACCCTCACAACGGACACCCAACTCGTCCCTTCCCATCGGGATTCCACTCGACCAACTGGCTTGACGCGTGATGTCCTCAGCCAGCCTTCTCAGTACATGCCCAATCCGATCCATCTCCACCTCCTTCCAGTGCATATTAGTTGGGCGATGGGTTCTTGGTAGATTCGTTGCCAGCCAACCAGAGTTCCTTGTTGCTTATTCTTATCATTCTAGCTATCTGAGCTTCAGTAATGAGTCAACGTAGACAGTTGTTGATGAATATCTGTGGTGATGGTTGAGTATCATCATCACTTCTGTCTTCTCTTTGTTCACTTGAATAGTGTGCCGTCTTCTCTGCCTCACCTCTTGTGTCAACTTGTTAGTTTTCGCCTGTAGATCATGAAGTTTGTGTGACACTGGACACAAGTCAGACCTATAACATTACGCCAGTTTTGTCTAGAATTATGGAGAATACAGTTAAAGAAAGTATTCTTCAACACATGCTCAACAATTATATCATCATATCTAGTCACCAAGGATTGTTGAGGTCATGATCATGTACGACTTGTCACTTCGATTCCTCTGACTTTTTAGCCACTAGTCATGATCACCCTAAGAACAGTCCTCGTCCTTTATTTTGATATCTGCAAGTCATTCATCCGCGTGAATCATTCGCTGCTTATACAAAAGCTAAAAGCCTCTAAACTTACTAACCCCTTATTAGTCTGGATTAAATATTTTCTTTGTAACCGTTCACAATTTGGAATTATTGGATCTCACCTCTCTTAACATAGGCTGATTACTTCTCATGTAGTTCATGTTAATGACCTTAGCAAATGCTTTTCAGTTGGAAAACCGTTTGTTTGTCTATGATTTATAGGTTGCATACACATTGTTGTATGACGACCTAGTAACCACGTGGTCCGTCGAATGGAACCTTCAATTAAATTGAGATAAGTGTGACTGGATATGCTGTGACACACCTTTTATTCATCTGCAGTTATCCCTTGAAACTACGATGCCACCTAGCCTCAGTAGCGTCCTTGATCTAAGGCTCAGTTACTCAAGCGATATCATGTCCTCTGAATATCTTACGACACAGACTCGTAAGTTCAGTAACTTACTAGGCTGTATAATTCGTCATCATCACTATGATACTAAACTTTTGCTATACAAAACGCGCGTTCAGCTTCTGTTAGAATGCTGTTTGTTTATTCTAGGGAGCATCCGTATAATCGGCAAATTTAAGATTGAGATTGTCCAGAGGTACCTTACATCTAGGCTACTTGGTTACGAATGCGATCAAGATTATACGTCTCGATGTATATTCCTTGATCTACAACCACTTTCGATAAAACGTCTTAGAGTAAATGTTTTATTTTTCTTGAAGATTTTACGTAAAATATCCTTTTCAGTTAATAAGGAAATCCGTTTCACACCAGAAGGTTGCTACAGGCTACGCAATCAACCCTACAGCGCTGAAACGAAAGCTTTTAGAACATCCTCCGAGATAAGTTTTTCTCCACTAAATGCCCAAAAATGTGGAACCATCGTCCTGTTGACAACAGAGCTTCTAGCCCAAATGTCGAGTTCAGTCATGTGTTAGAAAGAATCTTATCCTCCTGCAAACTCCTGAACATACTGAGTGAATCACAACTATGTCCCACAACCCTCAGTATAATAGCTCCCTTAAATGTATGAGATGTCATACCCTGATAGGTACATCTATACACTCCTCACATCACGTCCCATGCATAAGATTACAAGAATTAGGACCACTTCGATAATTAACAGAGACATCACATATATCCCCTCAAAAAACCATTACGAAAATGCAATGAATACCATATGTTTAATCAGAATATGCAAAAGAAACTTATGGCTATACATATAATAGTAGGCATGACACCTCAGGTACATATGTAAATATATACACGTAAATAACTTCCTTGTACCCTAGTTCCTCGCTCTCTAGTTTCTCTATTCTTGCTGTAAACAGAATCTTGGAAACCTGTAATTAGTCTAGAATTACATTATTTCATCAGTAGTTTTCTCAAATATTATTGCCTCAGTCTCCAAGCAACTCCTCCACAGCCGTGCAACCTGTGATGAACGTCCTTATGACATCACATAAAGATCCTTCTAAAAAGCCTTTTACCATTTATTCGTCTAGTATTACAAAGAATCATGCATTTACTCCAATGTTTTAGTTCTGAATAGTTGACTGGCACCATTTCGTCTACTGCAAAAATGAATTAAAATGCCTACAACTTTATCTATAGGTGCGGAATCTTTGAATCGACCTAGAAATTGAATGGAATTTGACGATTATTCACCGGGCGATCAAGTGCGATGTAAACCCTTATGTCGGCTATGGTAGACATGTGTTCAATTTGGTTATAGTCATAATGATTTGAAATTTGTATGGTAACGGTAAAATCCCTTCACAGACGCTAAATATACTGAGAATATACAGTAAATAGTGACTAAAGTTTACAAATCACTATTTCAAGCTACTCAGAATAAGGTTTGTTTGGACACGGCATAAGTGTTAAGTGTCCAAGGGGTCACCATGATCCATGTTCTAAATAAGGATGTCATTGCCATTCCACAGCTGGCACAGGATTGGTGTGGAGTTTGGCTGTCGCTGGTAAGAAAACTGCATCATACTCCTGGCAGATATATGATATCGAGGCAGTTCGAAATAACCTATCCAGATCAGCATCTAACAGCTAGTTTGTATAACTGAAACAGATAAAGAAAAAAACAAGAGCTACAGCGCAAAGAAGAAGCGAAATATGAAAAGAAGAAACTAGAAACTGGCTGTTTTTTTTCCTCGAAGAATCTGATGATGCTACACCACACGTACTAAAGTATCGATAATTTGTTCAGACACATAAAAAATTATGTTTATGTTACTATAGTGATGTGTCTGAAGATCTTAAGAATGGAAATAACATTAGCAATTTGACGTCTTTTTCGACGACTTGATCTAGGACATAGATTAGAGGTAGACATATCTTCAAGTGATTTTAAGCATCACCCTACCAACGACTGAAATAACTTATTAGGCTCCTTTGTTTTGTAAAAAAATCTCCCTTTCAAGTCAAAATGAAGAAAGCTACTTGGATATTTTAGTTGTTTTCTTCGATCGCCTTTGGTAAGCTAAATCGGGTAATGTTCAGCATTGTATTTTCGAAGGGTCTGCTTACAACATCCACAGGAGCATGTGAATATGTAGATACACACAGATGTGGATATAAGTGGCACCCTATCCTTCACAAAATGTCGAATTAGACGACGGCTAGAGGATAATCATTCCCAGTCTAGCAGAATAAAAGGTTTCCATATTATTTTTTCCGGAATTCTACAGACAACTGCAATCAGTAATGGACAACACCCCTCACCAGTTGGCGACATCAGAATCCATTCTAATGGATGGGGTGACATCAATGCCAAACCGGGAGTGGATAACACAGGAAGACAACCAATCATGGGTCGAAAAGCACTCGGTGAAATGATGAATGAGAATGTAGAACTGTTATCAGACTTCTGCACATTCAGTGATTTGGTGATTGGAGTCAGGCAGTGTGTACAAACACAAAGATATTCACAAGACAGCTACATGGATTTGATTCCACCATTCACCAGATGGACAGACTACACTAGAAATCAGAAAATCTTCATCTCAGTGTGAAGAAAGTGGAAACAGCCAGCCTACTGGACACAGAGTCAGACAAAGGAGGGAGCAGATGGAGGTGGTTCACAGCACTCACCATCTAGTGCAAGGAACCTATCGGCAAAATCAGTCAATTTGGAAGCCTTGAAAGAGGTTGGTGATGATAATTCACACTTGGAGTTGAACACCCAGAACACCAACTGAACTGAAGGACGAAACTACAAAGGACATCTTCATGCCAGTCAGTCAGTCAGTCAGTCAGCCATCAGAATAAAACGAGAGACAATGAACAACATCCCCTAGGAAATCTGTGTGGAAGAACACTTGAACTCTTTGAAAGAGATGTGGGAGGGATCCTAGATAAACGTGTTAGGAAGGAAGAAGGAAGAAGAAAAGAAAAGGAATGGATCTCCACGAACACATGGAAGCTGATAGAGGAGGAAGAGGAAGATGATGAAGCAGAAGATGAACCACTGCAGTACAGTGTAAGGATGAACAAAGAAAAGAGGAACTGAACACAATCTATACAACACTACACTGGACAAAGAAGTGAAGAAGAGTGCGTGCAAAGACAAAAGACACTTCCCCGACAAGTTGGCAAGTGAAACAGAAGAGGCTGCAGGTAGTAGAGATAGAGACCTGACAACACTATATCAAATAAACAGGTTACCAGACAATCAGGTAACAGATGAAACCAGTGAAGATAGTGAAGGATACCTAGTTACCGCTAAAGAGGAGAAACAAAGGAAATGATGGACCGACCACTTCAGAAAATTCTTGAATCGACCACCACTATCACCACTATCTGCAACTCGTCCATAAATACCACCAGCAACCTAACCACAAAACTACCAGTAAACACAAGCCCTGCGACAGAAGTCGAAGTCCTGGACGCCTTAAAGTTGCTGAAATCCGGGAAAACAGCAGGACCAGATGGAATTCCTCCAGAAGCACTGAAAACAGACGCAGAGACAACAGTGGACATGCTCACACCACACCACTGTTACAGAAGGTTTGGAAGGAACGTAGGAAAGGTACCTGCCATTGATTAGAAGAAGGGCTACCTCGTCAAACTCCTAAACAGGGGAAACCTAAGTCTTTGCAAGAACAAGAACTGGTTCGGAATCATGCTCCTGTCCACCCCAAGCAAAATATTAGGCCGCATCACCCTGGAGAGATTAAAAAATCCTCTCGATGCAAAATTACGAACAAAACAGGCTGGCTGGCTGGCTTCAAGGAGACTAAATCATGTGCGGATCAAATTGCAAGGCTACGCTACGCATCATCATAGAACAAAGCATAGAATGCCAGTCAACCCTCTACCTTACCTCAACTTCATCCACTATGAAAAGGCCTTCGACAGAGTCGACCGAGAAGTAATTTGGCAGACAACTGCTTCAACAATACGGTTTTAGTTCCATAAACCTTTATCAACCTCATTCAACAGCAGCTATGTGCTATATGATGCTACGTGCTTCATGTCAAGTGATTCACAATGGAGCGCTCAGTAATGTCTTTGAAATTAAAACAGGAGTAAGACAAGGTTGTTGCCTACTATCACAGATCATCTTCCTGATTGTGGTCAACCGGATCATGCAGCAGACCGTGAGGAGCTGTGAGAAGATGGGCATAAGCTGTTTGACCGATGAAAAGACCCCAGAAGGAGATTTGGGTTTCCCCGGTCATTTGTGCCTAATATCGCAGAAACTTGAAGATGCACAGGCAAAAACTAACAAGTTGACAGGAGAGGTAGTAAAAATGGGACTTCAAGTGAATGTAGAGGAGACTGAGTTGATGAAGTTATCCAACCAACAACGTCATCAACAACAAACACCAATCAGCATCAACGGGAGAAACCTAAAGGAAGTAGTCTTTTTCACCTAACTAGGCAGGGTAGCATCGTTTCAACTTTAGGTGGTACAGATGAGGATGTCAAAGCCAGGATCAGAATAGCAAACAAGACAAGACTTCCTTCATTAATCTGAAATCAGTGTGCAGATCTACTGCTCTCCACTCCACTCCACTCCACTCCACTCCACTCCACTCCACTCCACTCCACTCCACTCCACTCCACTCCACTCCACTCCACTCCACTCCACTCAGCATAAAGCCTGAGTCAGTTAGTGCTTCCTTCTATACGATGGTTGAGAGAGTTGGCACCTTACGAAAAGCATTCCCAATAAAATATAAACATACATGAACAGCTACCTATGCTTACTCGATACTGAAGATCAGATCAGATGGCCAGAAAGAATAAACAACAAGAAACTCATCCTGGCTGACAACCAACCAACCAACAACCTATTACCTTACCCAACAAGTATGCAGAAGAAGAAGGTGGAGATGGATTGGATTGGATTGGATTAGGCATACACTGAGAAGACCGATTGGGGACATCACGCACCAGGTCAGGCCGTTGAGTTGAACGGAAATGGGAAACGACGAGTTGAGTGTCTGAGGTGAGGATGACATGGAGGAGATTGTGTTAAGAAGAAATGAAAGCTAGTGTGCAGTGGTGAAGCCAGGTTGGGAAGACTGGAGAGAGAGAGAGAGAGAGAAGAGTGTGGAATGGCTACGTGCTACTGAAGTCTTATGTTCCACTAGGAACCCAAAAGGACAAATAATAATAATAGAGTTTCTACCTCAACATTCGACTTTGTCTTCTCAACAGATTTTATGGATTCTAGAGGACAGTAAGTGAATGCAGTTTCTTTTACATCTAAGACGTACCTAACTATGAAAGTTAGTGAAATGTCCAGTTCAAGCTAGTTTGCGATTGACTGACCTTTGGATTCAGCTATTGTCTCTTCTCTTTAACATTCCGTCTAGGAAGTGGAATGTTGCTAGAGTGGCGTTTCAAGTCACTTCATATCTAACAGTACACTTCTAGTCATACTAGCTATTTGGTAATGTCATTTTGTGATCTTAGTTAAAGATTCCCATTTCATATATTAAAAGTCAAATATGAATGAATATTCGTATCAACAACTCATCAGATTCTAAAGTTATCAAATCAAATTCGTTAACAAAGCAGCAGTGAAAGTTTGCGGTGAATGCATTTTGCAATAGATGCGAAGTTGAAATTACAATTAGATATAAGTGGTTGTAGCTAGCAGAGAAATCTAGGATGCACGTTTCGTCCTGTTTGGGACTTACTCTTCAACTGGATGTACCTGCACTTCAGTAGGATATGTTGTCCCCGCTGAGACTCGAACCTTGTACCCATCGCTCCAAACACCAAAGCTTAACGCACTAAACCACTGAGACACGTCAGCCACCCCTTGTACAACGGGTATTGGTTATTACTATTTATTACAAATGGGTTGTTTAAAGTTTTCGGATGGTAGTGTGATTCATCTATATATGTCAATTGCGGTGATAAGTTGAGTGTAAACTATCAGTGTCAGCTGATGATAAAACATACTGAATGTTTACAACATGAGAAAGGAAAACTAATAGTATAGGTCAAGGATGCATTGTGTCGTGTGAGTGATTAATGCAAAGAATGATATGAATTTACCATTAAAACAGAAATCGAGTGGATATGTTAACATAAGATGGTTAATATGTGAAACGACTAGGATAATAAGAGTAGTAATAATGTGTAGTAATGATGGGTAGTGGGTAGCAGTGGGATCCAAGATGAGCAGTTCTTTCTATTTGCGACTAGTCAGCTGGATGTACCTACCTCCGAGTGAGTGATGTTGTTCCCACCGGGAGCCCATATGCCAACAGAGACTGATCAATTCTGTCCAATCAACGACGGTATAATGCAAGTAATAACACTGGTAGTAATAATGTTAGAAAAATGTTCAACAGAAATTTTAAACCTTTATTATCATAAGATGTGAGGAAAATATGGTTAAAAATGGTGGCAAAATTAACAATAATGTTCCTTCTTTAAGAAGAAAGGAAGGAAGAGAGTAGGAACAGAGGCAGAAACAGAAATTAAAGATCAAGAAAGAAGCAAAAAGGTTGAGGGAATACCGCTTAGTCAATGGAAGACTGAGGGAGGAAAAACGCCTGAACATGTTTTTTAAAATACAAAGTTCAGACTTCGTTGATTTTATAGCTACAGCTTCCGCTCTGTGGAGAATGCGTAAGCGAACACCACGTGGTAGAGTCTTGGGAATGCGGTGTATCACAATAAAAGCTATGCTGGGATCTATTTGATGTCTTGTATCGATCAGATGTGCTAGCATAGAACTTCTAATGGATTTGATTTCGCCCTTTACTAACCACGCCAGTAGATGTTCTAGTATCCTGAGACAGACTTGTCTAATAGTTAGCAGCATATCACTTGTTCCACAGGAACAGTTGAGTTGGTGTATGCATGATGATAAGCTCAAACTAGGTATTGATTCCTTAAGTCTCGAGTTGAACAACCACTGGCTAAGGATAAGTGAAAACATCCTGAGTAAAATGTTCTATTTATTGCTCTGGATGGATGTTGTGACGAGATTTCACTCGGGCTGTCCCTTTCGAATTTCAGACAGAGAAAAAAATGTTTCGCTGCACTCTTGTTAATTCATGTCTGTATCATGAGCGGCATTTGCTTCTATAAACTTTACAATATGTGTTTTCTTTTGAAATATCCTGAAAGATATTTCTCTTCTTGTTCCATTGCGTAGGTCAGATAGAATAATCCGAGCTCTACTTTCCGCAGTAAAGATCAAATATTTTTTCCATTGTTGTTGTTGGATCTGTTTAGAGAGGATTCGATAGCAACCAGAGCTAGACTTCAGGAAAATTTATTCAAAGCTCAGGATGCACTAACTCCCAGTGAGTGTTTTCTTTCCCACTTGGAATTAGGCGCAGTAGATTTACTTCAACCTCAAAAGCACTTAGTAAGCGATTATTTCTGTTATAAAGTTCTACATACATAATTAGAGAAGTTGCCAGATATGCTTGATAATGATTTTTGAGTTTAAAATGTTAAACGGTTATTTATTGTCTGATAGCATGTTGTGTTAACAATAAACAACTCCCGTCGCTGTTTTGCAAGGATTTATTGATCTGAAAGTAGTTTCCATTACTGATTGATAACATCTGGAGAAGTAATGTAAAACTGACAGCAATGCACAGTTGCTTCAACTTAGTTTGAGAGTCCTCAACAGAGCGTTTCCACAACCTGATGAATAATCGAGACCAAAAACGTTAGGTCTAGTGAAAAACAAGTTCGTATTTAGCCGCTGGGTTGGAATTCTGTGATCCAAATTTCCTCACTTATCTGAATTTTCTATATACCTCGAGTATTTGTCCTCACAGCTGACTCGGTTGGCTCCACAGACCATGATTTCTCACCAGATCTTAGAAAATCCTATCTAAAAAATGGTGACCAATGAGTGCTAGATATCATTCCATCTGTTGATTTGCCTAGGTTTATTAATCCCTCATGAGGTCATAGATGTGCACCGCTAAGGAATCCCAAATTAGAACGAAACAGCTGTCCAGTACCCACACGATTTTAGCTATTCGCCAAACTACGTCATGATTGATATTTGTTAGCAGTGGAATGCACGTTTCAGCCTAGTTGGGATTTATCATCCGGATGTACCTGCATCCCATCCCACTGATACTCTAACTCAGTACCTATCGCTTCAAGCGCCGGAGTGTTATCCATTAGACTAATGAGTTATATATGTCACCTCTTTTACATCGGGCATTATCTGTTACCTATTGACGCTTGTAGTTCCCCGTTGGTTGTTATACTGTATTGAACTGATTCACCTATCGTTTGAAAATGTGGATCCAGGCTTCGAATCTCAAGGGGAACAGCATCGCTAACTAGGAGGTGAGTATATCTGACTGAAAAATCCCGAACAGAACGAACAGTGTATCCTAAATTTTCCTGTTAACCGCTATCCAACTCCCGACAATACCCAGGCATTCGCACAAGAGCTCATATTGCCAATAGTGGCCTATGGATTTGGTCAAATCAACGTCGGAAAGTTAAAAGCTGCGACATTAAAACCTCTGTCAGTCTTTGATGAAGACTAATTTGAAGACCAACAGACTTACAAAACATTAGTTGGAAATGCTAACTGTAGTCTTCGAACATTAAATACTTCCTTCAACCTCTAAAAAAATACCCACTAGTTCATTTTGACTCGATAGCTCAGATATACATATAAAAGACAACACTTTCAAAGTTGTCTTTCAGTATTTTCAGGATCCTTCAATAATCCAATTTACTCATTAATTAGCATCTACCTCTGATTACAACAAAAACCAGCTGTTCAGTAGTAACGCTCCCGCTAAACACTCTTGAGAAACTGGGAACATTCAGTGACTAAAGTATAAATTGGACTAATTTCACTAGTGTAATGAAATTTGCCTATTCATATTTACTTCACCGGTGAACATATTTCCTGATTTATAGCTTTATAAACAATCATAAGTTTCCTAATAACTTACAGGAATATTACCCTTCCAAATTTCTAAGTGTTTTAATTTATTTCTACGATTCGAGTTTTATTTAGTATTAATCACGATAAAAAATCACTCAACAATCTATGGAAATTAAAGTGTTTGCTCTGAACACGAATTCAGCTTTCGAACATCTCAGCAAGTATTGTTTACAACTCTTTTCAAAATAGAACTTGGCAAGCTGAAACTTTATAATATCGATGAATTCATTACGCGTTCACCTTCCACTAGATGCTTAAACACCGTCGTAAGGATCATAGTCCGGTGATAGCTATATTTCCTAATTTCAAGGCTGAATTCAATTTCCCGGATACAGCTCTTCTCTGGAACTATCATCAGGGAGAATTTTCGCCTGAGATGCTTTTTAACATCTCGAAAAACCTGTAAGTGAACATGTCAGGTAAATCAAGGCCATACAGTCAGCTCTCTCCACTGTTCCAAACTAACTATGAAGATTTTTGATTTCACCGTTCCTTTTTTAACTCTATCATCAGTGATATTCTTTGAACAACCCTGAAAGTGGTGCGGTTTGTGGTGTAGACCTCCTATCAGATGGAAGATACTTAGACTCGGAGAATGCATCGGGTATCGCTTCGGTATGCGACAACATACAGGCCACTCAAATTGCACTCATCCATTTCGTGACTAGTGTCCATAATTACGGTATGTGCTTCCCGCCGTTAAAGAGAAAGTGGATATAAAAGATTAACAGAAGCCTTTACCTGCATTCAACCCTGGCGGTCAGTCATTGAGAGTGGTTCATAGACTATTGTATTAACCTGTTTGTGTGAGTGATACTGGAAAAGTCAATGATACGTATTCCGATCACATGTCAAAAGCCAGAGGAAAGATGCTAATACGGTTCTTCTTCGAAGTCTGTAAAAGATCAGTTGTACACCACGCCAGTGCCGTCAGTTCTACTCTACTGCTCTGAAACCTGACCTCTCCGAGCTCAGAATATCTAACAACGCTCCGTGTTTCGCCACCATCGCCCTCACAAAAATGCAACCATTCTAGGGAAACTTAAATTGGGTTGTTCTATGATTTGGTTGCGTGTGTTTGGATGTAATGAAGATCGTCATCCAGTGATTGAAGTCATTCCGAAATTTCGGATTCAGTGGATTCGAGTGGCTGCTAGTGGCTCCCATACCGTCTACAGTTTGCTTTCCATGTAACGGTAGGCGGGAGGGGAAAAGTAGTCAATGTATGAAGTGGCGCCGTGGGATGAAGGATAGTTGAGTTGAATTAGTACATGTTGATGCCTTATAACTCCGTCAATGATAGCTCAGAAATTAACATGCTACGGCTTTCTTGTTTCCTCTAACAATGAAAACGAAAGCAGTGAGTATGGCTTGTATACTGGTAACTTAATAATCCATTCCTCTATCTGTTTACGTTCTTCATTCACTTTTTATACATCAAGTTTCCATCTTCCCAGTGCTACGATATATTTATTTGCATGGTGCATCCCTTGATACCTAAGCCTTCTAAATAAAACAGAAATTTACGCTAAAATTGTCGTGTTGAATAATTTCATCAGTGAGTAAGAATGGAAAGAGTAAGGTACACAAAAACTGAGTAACGCAGTTATCCACTGTAAAATATCCAAAAACCGTGGAATTAGATCCCTTTTTGGTCATATTCTACCGGTAATTTGTCACAAAATTAAACTTTACCTATCTGAGTAACGTACCTGAGTTGCGTATTCTAAACTTTATTTTACACCAGTAGGTAGATTTGCAGATCCTCCACCGATGATAACTGGTTACATCAGTAAGGAACTTATCACTCGACGTGCTGTAAACCAGATATATGAGGCGACTTATGTATACTCATTCAACTTCAAAAGTTTCTTACGAAACTCCAGTGCACTGATAATGCTGTCTCCCGTGACAATCAAATGTTTGCCAACTTACCTCTCAACTCAGAGAACAAATCACTCTGAACACCCACACCCTGAGTTAGAAATACTCGCCACAGTTTCTAGAGCAGTTAATATCCAATAAACCGTAGAAGGGGACTGATGAGACATCAAAGAAACTTCAATTATAAGAGATGCATGAAGGATAAAATTATTCAGGTTGAAATATTTATTGACATCAACAATTCCAGTCCGTTTACGGCAGTAAAATATACATAATATGATGAAACAGTTCATACAACAAACTGCAAAATAAAGCGTATTTTGTGATGTAATTGTTTCATCGCCATCAATCGATGAAAAGTGTTCATACAAGAACTTATGTCAAATTGACTCAGTGATTAATTAAAACAACTGGTTATCAAATTCGAGTGTATACCAATTCCTGGGAACTGATTGTAACCCTAAAAAACCAACACTGACTGATTTTTTGGCAAGAGTTATCATTACTGTTGCTACTGATAAGATATAGAGATGAGAATGAGACGAAAACTAGAAGTCCTCGTTCGTTCAACTGGTGGGTACAGTGTATTTGAGTAAATAAAGAAGTTTAACGACAGCAAACCTAAAGTTTTAAACAGAACTATTGAATGAATTTGTCATATTATGGTTGACAAATGTTGCAGAAGTCTATATCATGCATTTATTAAGGTTGCCAAGTAAGTAAACTGGTATACAAACTTCTTTATTGCGATTGGTGGTAGCTGATAAGTTTACAGTTATAAAATTCTGTAAGTACACTATTATAGTGATTACTTTTTCCTTAATCTGTTGGAAAAATAACCTAAGCCGACAATTCAGTGCAGATTGATGTCGAACTAATGAATGTTTCTTCACAACCTAAAAAGAAGCAGTGATCATCTCAATCAAGTGGTGTGAAGTAAAGTAACAAAATTCACTGATTAATATGATGAGTAAAAAATAACATTTAAAAAAGCACTTTTGAATTTCACTCCTCACTGTAAGACCTGATGACCTCGGGTGCAATCCCTAAAGGGTGAGCATCGTTGACAACTCCCATACTAAGACAAAACATCTGTCCAGTGTTTCAAGGTTTCTAACTGTCCTACATATGATGAAGGTTCATGATGAAATTAACAGAAGTTGGAAATATGGACGATTGGATTCTGATCCAGTGGCTAGCTCAATAGTAACGTGCTGGCCGTGGAACCTAAAGGCCGCGGGTTCGATCCCTGGAGGACAGGGTCGTGGATGCGCACTGCTGCGGAGTCCCATACTAAGATAAAACAGCTGTCCAGTGCTCCCAGGTTTCCTTCGTTCCTCCAACTGATGTCAGTCCATGATGAATAACAACTTAAAACACCTGAAATATGTTATCGAATAACTGATATATTCAAAATGTCCAATATTTGATGTTGGTTTATATGTGGAAAAGAGGAGGCAGTGAAATACTAGATTTCTTTGACTGACATCGGAAAATAATTAAAACAGACCATTGAAATGGCTGAAAGTTTTAAGTCTAGTATAGTGCACTGTTGAACTTATGACCGTTACACACTACCTCAAAATCAACAATATTGAAGTCTACCTTTGTTTAATTAAAATTGATTACGGTTGGGTTATACTATAATGCATGTTGACAAAACACTTTTCTCATGAATCAAACACATATATAGTGGTTACTGAAATACGTTATCACAATTCTCTACAGTTTCTACTCCAAAACTACATAGTCATAATAATCAAATGGTATTGATTGTGAAATAATGGAGAATATTTGTAGCTTAGGTGGATGGTCTTGGTTGTATTGTGTTCTCTGAGCTGAGTTGTTTAATCGTGAAGCTTTCATCGTCTTTCTAGACGACATCATCAGCACTAACTTCAGTATGATCAATGTGAAGTTATTGTTGATGATGTCGTCTAGATAGATGATGAAAGCTTCACGATTAAACAGCCCAAGTATTGGTTGTTCATGGATAAACACCCATCTTGATTTATCATGATTAATTAGACTAGTGAGTCTTGTTACTGCAGGATTTCATGTCAACTGGTGGTACACACTAATAAACGTATCATTTATATCGACTTACTGATATATATATATATATATATATATATATATATATATATATATATATATATATATATATATATATATATATAGTGTTAGCGTCCTTTTCTCATCACAATTCGGGTGAACGAAAATAGGCGTTTCTGCGATACAGAAACACATGAATTGCAACATCTACCACTTTTACTAGTACAACATTTTGTAAACATGTGTTAACAGAACATAAATGGTGTACACATAAAATTCGTGTATTTACAGTCTAATGTGTATGCAGTTCGTATATACACTTGTGCATATAACATGAATGAATTGTGCATATTTAGGCTTGATTAATTGTCGATAAAAATGTCCTATCCTCTGCTTTTTACTATTTCATTAAAAAGTATAATTGACTGGAATAATGAAGTATACCTAAGTGCATTTTTAGTTTCTAATCCCTTGAAAATCACTTTGTTTCGTTTCCCACACAACATGATCTATTTCCTAAAGTCAGATTGTTGATTGTCTCAGACAAAAGAAGTTAATCAATATTTATTGTATGATGTTACTTGAAACGTGCTTCATGGATTCCACCGCTAGTCACCACTCATCATTAATACCAATTTTTATTGCAGTTTGAGGTTTAGGAGAATTTCATACTTAATACAGTATTCATCATGGACTGACATCAGTTGGAGAAACATTTAAAACCTGGGAACACTAGACAACTGTTTAGTCCCAGGATAGGATTCCTCAGAAGTACGCACTCATAACTGCAAAGTTTCAAGTTTCTGTCAATTCGCGATACAGTGTCACTATCCACCAATGTCTTCAGTTGGCATCCGCCCACTTCTTCTCATTAAAACTTTCGGATAACCATCTGGAAGCATGTCACTAATGAGGATTATGCAGTAATGTAGTTTGAATTTGATGACAATTTTATTTACTTCGAGGTAGTATTCACCATGGATTTACAGAAGTAGGAGACTGTAGACTCTTGAAATCCGATCCAGTGGCTGGATAGTTAACACAATCTCTGTGAAACCTGATGGTCCTGAGTTCGACCCCTCGCAGGCGAGATCGTAGGTGTTTAATGCTGAGGAGTCCCATTCCAGGACGAAACAGCTATCTGGTACTTCCAGGTTTAAAATGTCAGTATATGATGAATATGACTTTAGTCAAAATTGACAAATTCTGGATAAAGAGAACTAACATCAACTGAAATGGAACAAAGTCATATAAGTATATAATTAAGTGGGGCTTTGAAAAATCTTTATGTCTGTCGGATTATTGGTTGGCTAATTAACTAAATCAGGTGCGATGTTTTTATACAATCTTAACATTCATATTTTGTTTAGATCATAGAATAATAATAGTACTGACATTTGAAGCAGAATAACATGAGATTTTCCACTTCGCAGATTCTTTTCAATTCTCTGTGGAAGAAAACAATATCAAAACATATACATGACGATCCGAACAGCTGAATGTATTTACTTTCATCGATCTGATAAACAATTATAAACGCGATTAAAAGACCAGATAGTTTCAGCTATGATGGATTGTCATAAGGCTGTTTGTTCAGTTAATTATCTATAACTTGATTTAATTACGATACTGACAAACATTTACAAGGAATAGGAAACATATGTCAATAATGAAGGAATCATTAACATTTTAAAAGAGTTTTACATCAACTTCAGCAGTCAGATAAGCAAATTTCAGATTTTTAAGAATAAAAGCTAAACTCAACTGGAGAAGAAAAGATGACAGATAGTTTAGCTTTAGGAAATACTAGCTGGTTGTTCCATTCCAGTCCGAAATTTCGGAATAATTCATATTCAACCAGATGACACAATGCTAAATATAGTATGTCTGAATTTGTAGAAAAGCCATGGACAATCATTTCGCCATTGAGTACTAAGGAACGATAAATTTATGTGCCTGTACCCACCTCAAAGTAAAATCGTAGTTTATCATTTATATGAAAAGAAATTGGTTCGAAGTCGGTTTAAATGAACAACAAGAATTTGCTAAGACGATCTGATAGGCAAAAAGTTAAAAAAAATTGACGAACACTTCAGAATAAAATTAATATCTTAAAAATTTCACTAAGAAGAATCTGGTAAGCATAATGGAAATGTCAGTTACCTTCACCTAAGGCAAGAAGAAAATTTTTGCCAACCTTTAATCTTAAGATGATAATCATGTAGAAGTTACTACAAGTAGACTTCAAAGGTCATTGAAGAAGATATTTCCTGTAGCCCATTTTAAGACTGATGTTCAGTAATATGGGTAACTTACCACTATGTCTGAAAGATCGAGTTCCTCGTATGTCCGTTTTAATGTGCATCCAAAAGTTTAGCTGCTCATATGGAGTAAGCTATTTAGGACGAATTATAAAAATCCTTTCAAATCATATGAAAGAACCTTTACCAGAATGGTTAGCAAAAGGAGAGATAAAGAAGATTTCGAGTTCTGTCCATTGCCACCTAATTGATATTGGTCACAATAGTCTACTTTCTCAGTCATCCACAAGATACCAAGCTGAATACCATAAGCAGTAAGAATTCTTCTTCTCCAAACTCCTGAAGCTATTGCTGTAAAAATCATGAAACATGATCTCTATGCGGAAAAATCCTAAACACTTATTCTTCGACAGTCATCTGTAAAGAAAGAATTTATGAAATATTTCAAGTTGTTATTCATCATGGACTGACATCAGTTGGAGGAACGAAGTAAACCTGGGAGCACTGGACAGCTGTTTTATCTTAGTATGGCACTCCTCAGCAGTGCGCACCCACGACCCCACACCAGCAGGGATCGAACCCGCAACCTTCGGGTCCCGCAGCCAGCGCGTTACCGTTAAGCTAGCCACTGGATCAGAATCCAGTGCTCCATATTTCCAACTTCTGTTAGCTCACGATATAGTGCAACCGCCACCCAATGTCATCGTTGAGTATCTGTCCTCACGACCATCAGGCTTGACTCCACCGGTCACGACTTGTCATTGGAACTTCGGGAATACTTCTCGAAGCTAGTCACCAATGAGCACCAGTTTAATTGAATTTTGAGGGAGTCGTGGAAATTTGGAAATATTTCAAGTTGTTATTCATCATAGACCCAGTGGCTCAATGGTAACGCGCTGGCCACGGAACCTGAAGGTCGCGGGTTCGGTCCCTGCTGGTGTGGGGTCGTGGGTGCGCACTGCTAAGGAGTTCCATACTAGGAGGAAACAGCTGTCCAGTGCTGTCAGGTTTCCTTTGTTCCTTTAACTGATCTCAGTCCATGATGAATAACAACTTGAAATATTTCCAAATCTCCACAACTCCCTCAAAATTTACTTTATGAAATGCCGGAAAACAACATCTCAACTAACTTGTTTCGATTCAATATCAATCTGATTTAGCGGTTTTTTTCATTTTGATTTACAATATCATAAAGTTTGTTTCTAATTTTCAACTGACCCAATATCCCATAGTAACCCAAAAGAAGTTGTCTCCTAGGAAGCATCGTTTCAACTTTAGGTTGTACAGATGAGGATGTCAAAGCCAGGATCAGAATAGCAAACAAGACAAGACTTCTTTCATTAATCTGAAATCAGTGTGCAGATCTACTGCTCTCCACTCAGCATAAAACCTGAGTCAGTTAGTGCTTCCTTCTATGCGATGGTTGAGAGAGTTGGCACCTTATGAAAAGCATTCCCAACAAAATATAAACATACATGAACAGCTACCTATGCTTACTCGATACTGAAGATCAAATCAGATGGCCAGAAAGAATAAACAACAAGGAACTCATCCTGGCTGACAACCAACCAACCAACAACCTATTACCTTACCCAACAAGTATGCAGAAGAAGAAGGTGGAGATGGATTGGATTGGATTGGATTAGGCATACACTGAGAAGACCGATTGGGGACATCATGCACCAGGCCAGGCCGTTGAGTTGAACGGAAATGGGAAACGACGAGTTGAGTGTCTGAGGTGAGGATGACATGGAGGAGATTGTGTTAAGAAGAAATGAAAGCTAGTGTGCAGTGGTGAAGCCAGATTGGAAAGACTGGAGAGAGAGAGAGAGAGAGAGAGAGAGAGAGAGAGAGAGAGAGAGAGAAGAGTGTGGAATGGCTACGTGCTACTGAAGTCTCATGTTCCACTAGGAACCCAAAAGGACAAATAATAATAATACTCTATATTATGATTTTTAATTTCAATCCGACTGCACCTGATAATTCCCATATCTCTTATACATTAATTATCCTAAATCTTGTGAATTAAACTCTTACACAGTTATAAATCCATAACTAGTTTATGATACAGATAACTTTTGGGTCGCGGTAGAATTTGAACCAGTGACCATAGGATTTCCCACCCAATGTTCTACCAATAGAGCTACGACACAAGACCTCTGACCATATTTTTATTTCACTTCAATTACCTTCATTACCACTCACTATCAACATAAGTTGGCGAAGCTGCGACTACCTCAGATAGTCAAACTGATAATACAGATAACGTTTAAATACTTATGTAAGCGCCCATTGTATGTTTGTTTCTAAGTTTAAAATATTCAATTTAGTGGTAGTTTCTGATGAGACTTTAACGAAAATATATGCTTGTTCAAATTTCTGTCTTTTCAAAGTTTAATGTAAGTTGAAAACTTGGATACATTGGCAGAATCGAATTTCACATTAGATTATTTAACGTTGCACACAATGAAACATCAGTATTTACCGACTGAGTACAATTTGTGGTATACTAAAGAAACTACACCTCTTTCAAAATCCAACTTCTATAGTTTTGTCACCTCGTTTTCTTTGTTTTCAGTGGTAGTAAAATTTTCCACATTTGCGGCATAGGCATTACGTCACTCCGATTATATGAATTGGGTTCGATTATAATGGATTCGGCAATCAATCTCTCTCTCTCTACATCTAGCTACTCTGTAGTAGCTCACTTTCATCCTTAGTGGTGCATATTATTCTAAATATGGATAGATTCTTATGCCCCGGCAATCTATTACTCCCAACCGTCTAATTTGACCCATGTATTTTACATCATAGTCATTTCATGGTATCTGATAGATCGAATTATCATTCAGGTCAGTAAGATCCTAAAGTTAACAAGGTTTATCTCTCAGCTAGTTTGTTGGTTAGAAATAATCAACAGGAAACACTGTCCGACCTAGGTTCTTGTCAGTAAAGTGTATCTGCTACCTCAAGTGAGATTCAGTCACGCTTCAGGCATTGTTGTCAGGGTCGTTACCACTGAGCTATTCGGACAGCGATTGGTTTCCTTTTTTTGATATTGCCAAACGTGATGTACTCATACGGTAGGGTTGTTCGAGAGGCCAGAGAGTGGTGTCATCGTGTTTTGTAATCATTTGTTTATTTTCCCATTCTAAATGCCTATATATTTTGTGTAACCTTCCTGTACCATGCAGTTTATTTTGACTTCTGTCCGGAAATCACTCTAGAATGTTCTATTCTTCCTGCTACATATATTCACTAATGTGTAGTTAAGAAAGATGATATCATGGAAACGAACTTTTCCCCTGAAATCATTTTCTCTCTTTTCCTATGAAGAAAAATCCAGTCTGGCCTGCTGATAATTATAATTATCAGTCACAATTATTACAATGGAAAGCTTTATTTTCAGTAATATTCCACTTCCGGCAGAACTTCAATGGATAAATGTTATTCATTATTTTAGCAACAAAGAAACATTGTTTTTTAACTACCGTTATTATCAAGCTGTATAGTCGTATTGTTAATCAGTGAGAAGTTGGCTAGTTGCACTAAGAAATTGCTCAGTCAACATGCATATGATAAGCTTGGTTGATATTGACAGAGGGGTTGGTTCAAGTGAAAAAAATATAAAACGACTCGACAGCTCTGCACGCAATTACACACAGTCACACAATAGGGTGAGATAGAGCGGCAGTATTACAAACGACCTTAGTTGGATCGAAGGTGAGATTGATAACCGAATCTCCGTTCATCGAATCAAAACCAAATACATGCAGTAATAAAAATGATCGTGTGCCTATCCCAGATATATAGAAACTTCAACTACCCTTGTCATCACAGAGAAGGAGGAAAGATTAGGACTGTATAAAGTCTGTCTCAAAGTTGTGGCTTTAGTTACCTGATATGAATATGGATAGTAAATTGTGTCTGAAACGTTATCCACTAAATGATACTGTTTCACTGTGTAACATTTCTAATAAACATACTAAAATGGAGTTATAATCTACCATAGTGACCAAGTTTTATTCCGATATTAATACAGAGTGTATTTTTGGGGGTCAAGTTAGACAGAGACAAAATGTTTTTCAATATTGAGTATAGATTTCTTTGAATGACTTACATCTAACGCTTCTGTTAACTCCATGTGTTGAAAACAGGCTTTTGCAGAAGTTCAAACTGTTTCTGTAAATTAGTTTAAGAGCTAAATCATGAGGAACTGAATGACCTGACTGCTTTATGTGTTTACATATGCAGGGCCTTGCTGTTATTTGCTCTCCCCTGCTGAGTTGTCTGATTTCAAAATACTCTTCCGAAACCAAACTAAACAGTTGCAGTAAGGTTTTCAATGGTTCTCCGGCTAAAACCAATCCATAATGTGAGTTAATTTATGCTTAAGTTGAGTGAAAGCATATTTTTATCAAAGTTTTACTAGTCTCCACCTTCAACTACAATATTTACCTTGAAGAATATAAGCACAACGAGTGGATATATGTTGCGCATACCCAGCCACCACCTACCTCCACCTGTCATGTTGTTGGGAGTTGGATTAGGATGGAAAAGGGTTCAGGGTGGACAGACAAAGACCTGGAACCAGTTCAAGAAGTCCCTGACTGTTGGCTTGGGCAGCGTAGCGATATGTAGACTGCCTGTTTGGGATCCCCGATAGGAAAGAAATCAGTGGTTGAGGACACATGGTGACATGACTGGAAATCAATCACAATGACGCTGACATATTCTGAAGCTTGAATATCCACGCTAACTCTTATCTTCAATTTTTTTTGATTCTCTCAGACTACTTCATCTACTTTGATATCACTCCTTTTCTATCCACCTCTTCTTTGTATACTTCTGTGAAGTGTGGTCACCTGAGCCGATACACTTGTGAGCCATGTTCTACGTTGATTTTGTCAGTCAGTCACAACGAGTGGTTACAAGAATTAGCGGATTAACAAACCATTTGCACATCCAAAGGGCGACTTTAAAGGCCACCCTAGGAACGATCATAATAACCAATTAGGTTTCTCCATTTCGGCTGGGAAGGCTGATTTTCATTAAGTAGGGAAACGTAATCGGTTATCTTATTAGTTGCTAGGGTAGCCTTTAGAGTCACTCCATCCAAATAAATTTGAGATTAAAACTGCGCGACAATTTTTCTTATGAGGTTTTCATTAAGTAATAAGCAAACTGGATTCATATATATATATATATATATATTCCTACATCTAACTACATAAAAGCTGTCACTTTATGAGTGACACATTCATTCTATACAAAACAGAGACTAATGTGCAAGAACTACTGTTGAATTTCAATAAAGTCTTCAAAACGATTATATATGAGCTTAAAATTCAGAAGACAATCACATTGGTGGTCTCGATTAAAACAAAGGAAGATGGTGAAGTAAACAGATCAGTTAAGTGTAAATCTACATAAGATACTCAATAGACTAACTTCCACAATTCCATCACAATGAAGAAGGACATAAATCTATCCAAATGATAAACCAATATGGCTTGGAAAACACTTTCTAAGGACATATTAAGCACAGCAATTGAAAAAAACTTTTTTAATTTTATGAATGAGGCTGGACAACACATTGATACTTCCACAGAAGCATTGACTCATCGGTTGCAATCGAGTTTAGTAACAGAAGTCTTCCTATTACTAGTATAAAGATAAATTTTACAACGAGATGCATTTACTTGAGATCGTCAAATGAAAACTTTCTTACTTTTCCATATCAATGAGTAACTATTAGTTCAACTGCTTCTGTGAAGAAAATTATTTAGAAGGCACAATGAAAACTCTTTCCGAAATAGCACAACTTCATCTTCCTATAAAGATGAGTGAACGAGATGTAAAGACAATCGTAGGCTTAGTTTAACCACCCATACTGTTGAAATGGATCAATCTAAGAACATAAGTAGGCAATATACAGCTGTCAAACAATTTTCATATCGATTACCATACTTTCCTGTCTACTCATCATTCAATTTAGAAAAGCTGTTGCATTTTAAATGATGAAAACTAAGAATTTTAGGTAAAAATACTTGCTCAAACCATAAATCTTCATATGTCGTTTGATGGTGACAATATAAGTTAAACGTTTTACGATTGTCTACAAATTTAGTTTAATCATCATATCTATAATAATAATTATAAAACATCTGTGAGTATTTTATTCGTATTTATGCCTGCTTTCTGGAACCTAAAAATTGTTTTTTCAATAGTTCTTAGTCGTACCAAGTTTACATCATGTCCTAACTTGCATTGGATTCATACTCATATAGATTCTACATTTTTACTCTTTCGGTAACCAATGTTAGATTTTTGTTTACCACTGCTGACTGCTTCATTGTCTAAAACCATCTGAGATGTTTAATGTACAATTATTGTAATTTCTAGCTTAACTTTAATTTTCATAATGTTTAAAATTGTTATTGTTATTGCTTCCTAGACTCTACAATGAAGCTCAAAATTCCCTGAATGCTTTCGTAAACAATCATACCATACCGTACATTTTCGAAAAAAACGTGGTCAGACATATGAACTTCAGATTGACTAAATATATAATTAGTCCCTTGGGTTCCTAGTGGAACATAGGGCTTCAGTAGCACGTCTCATTCATGTCCATTCTCAGCAAACCACTGAACAGTTGAAGGAATGCTGGAATCAACACACATCAAACGAATCTCATACGTGAAGTGATATGCTACCAGTCTCTGAGCAATTAAAAGTGAACTGAGTAATTAGATTAGTTCTATGACCTAAGAAAATAATTATTACTCCTTCCTACTTGATAAGGAATCAACTCAACTAATGAAAACGGTCAGATGCTACAGAAAGACCAATATTCTCCTCTAAAAAAGTCAACCTAACTTAAATTCCGAAATGGCAAACAGTCAGTCACAATTAGTAGTTTATATTTTAGCTAGGTAGCCATCATTATAAATGAATGAATGAGTATTGATCGATAGTTGGATCCCATCTAGTTGAGAGAGGGCAAAGCAATACAACGGATATCATCTAACTGAACTACAAATATTATCTATCATTTCAAAACTGAGTGTTTATCAGTTATCATATCTACTTCCACTGAATTACTTGTTATCATTTTGACTAAGTGAGATGACCGTAGTTTGACATACTAGTATTGATACCGAATGGTGATTGAAGGCTAAATGAAAATCTGTGACACTACGGGATTCAAACCATAAGTCACACTTTTGCGCTATACAAAAGACTAGGCAAAGTTCGAAGTATCTGAAGAACCTGTCAATTATAGTTTAAAATCAAGACCTTATCAGTAACTCAATCGCATAGCTCAGTCGGTAAAGTGACTGAGCGATAATTTGAAAGCCTCCCGTTCGCCCTATAGTGGGCCACGTTTTGATATCACTTCCAAACATCGCCCCATACGATGCAAACAAGTCTACCATTATCCGTCGCTTATTCAGCTCTAATAGGCTTAGACCGAGAGGACTTTACACTTATTAGCCACTGGAGAGCAATCAGTTTCGTGTTGTCTAGTCCTGAGTACTGACTGAATCCTGTCGATCATGTTGCAATGTGGCCACCAAGCCAGGGGGAACTGATGTTCCCTCTGAGATTCAAATCTACGCTGTTTAGACATTATTTCTGTAGAGATTGCAGAGACGTCTTGCTGACATCCACTAGCAACCTTAAACCTAAGTCAACCAAGGCTTCCTGCCGACTGTCTACAGCCAACTAACACCCGACAAGCTTTTGCTGAGCACTTGACTTGATTCCATATGGATGAACAGATAGGTATCAAACAGCTATACGATAGCCATGCAAAACCCTCAGTAATCAAAGTGACGGTTAGGCTGCTGATCTGAATCTCGCCGTAACACAGGTTTCTGCCGCATATACAGTCATCGTCCCATGTCATAAAGGTTCATTTGTTTGTACATTCTTTCATCTGTCAAATATTACTTAGAAGACAAACGGAGAGATATTATCATGATAGCTGAAGTTATAGCGAAAACTAGGCAGCTTAGTGGGTAAAGAAGTGACTAGGTAGCTGGATATTTACGGTTCAAGCTACCGACCAGTATGCATAATCATGTATCTCAATAATTATTGTCTAATGGATTGATGAATTCATGTTATGAAACTGATTCCACTGACAACATTAGTAAATGAATAGCTCAAATTTGGAGGTTTATGGGGATCTGCTGATTTCAGCTTAATGTTCATCATGGGCTGACATCAGTTGGAGAAAAGTTGAAAACCTGGAATATCTGAACAGCTGATATTAGTCCGTGATCAATGTAAATATGAAACCAACAAATTCCCACAAACCTTCAGAAGTGAATTATTATCCTGTGTCACCTCAAGATGAGACTTTCCTAAGTTCAAATTAGAAGTTGTGATAGGTGGAGTAAATCAAGTCGAACCTGACCGCAGATATTCAGTGACTGTCTTTGGATGAAAGTTGCGCTGTATCGATAAATAAAAGAAGTAGGAGAGTGTGAACCATTAGATCTCTGATAGAGTCATAGGTGCGCATCACTGAGGAGTCCCACAATAGGACGAAACAGCTCTCAAGTGTTCTTAGGTTTTCAATGATTCTTCAATAAATTGACATCAGTCCATGAGGGATACCACATTTAAACAGACAACTTTCACCCGTAGATGTGTACACACCTACACAGACACACATGGGATACTGGCCACTCTTGAGTAAGCAAAAACAAGCTCACAAAATTTGGACGATTTTAAAGGCCACCCTAACAACTGACAAAGTAAACAATCAAGTTGCTGTATTTTATCTGAGAAGACCATTTTTCGTTGAACAGAGAAACGTGATTGGTTGTTTCATTAACTGCTAGGGTGACCTTTAAAGTCACCCCAAAATTTGCCTAGGATGCACCGATTTGGAAAGTTTCTAATAATTCTTTCCACTCGTATTTCTTTTGTTAGTTATCTCTTCGAATAAACAGGCAAAACGTTCTTCATCATTTGACTATCTGAGATAGCACAGTTTGGCGGACTAGTATTTATACTGGGTGATGATTGAAGGTGAGGTGGAAATTTGGACCGCGGCCGGATTCGAACCAGAGACCATAGGACATCGTAGCTCAGTTAGTAGAGTATCAGGCCGGAAACTCGGTGGTCGCTGGTTCGAATCCGGCCGCGGTCCAAATTTCCATCTCACCTTCAATGATCACCAATATAAATACAAAGCTGTTCGTTTATTCCCTCTTCTATAAACACATACACATATGTCTTGTTTACCGTTAACCATTTAATCCTCCTGGTAGTGATGAATAAAAATAAATAAGCTATTGTGAATGGATGATGAAATGTTTGAAAGATCTTTCACGGGAAAAATAATAATCGTAACTTTTGTCATTATGATACTTGTAATTTCCGTTCCTATACAGGGTCGAATAGCTCCATCTCTGTTGTTAGATGGACTCCTATGCGGAGGCCTCAATAATACCGTATATTCATGACGGTATATTGATATTCGTGACTAGCACAGGAATCCAGGACCCACATTTTATCCTGTTTGAGACTAGTCAGATGGATGTGCCTGCACCCTAGTACGTAGTGATGTTGTTCCGGCTGAAGCTCGAACCAGTACGCTTTGTATCAGACGCCATACAGTTGTCCACCAAGCCACTGCGGCACGATAAGCACCTCTTCTACAATGGTGTTAGTTGCTGTTACAAGTATCATAACAATAACTGATATCCGTTGCGCAAGAGGTGACTATCGTGTTTCAGTGCCTTAGTGGATGACGCCCTGGCGTTTGGAGCGATGGGTACTGGGCTCGAGCCTCAATGTGTACGACATTACTCACTAGGGTGTAGGCACATCCAGTTGTCGAGTCCTAAACAGGACGAAACGCACATCCTGGATTCCTCTACTAGTCACTTTGATCAATATAATAGGAACTTTTGTCGGTCAATTGATAGTGATGCATAGAGATATTTCGCGAGGAAAAAATTCTTTTGAGTAGTTGAGTGTTCTATGTACGCTTGTACGTGTGTGTTAGAGTGTGCACACGATACCGTACATTTAAAAGACCAACAAAACCATATGATAAAATGTGCATAATTATGAGTTTTCTTGTTAAGGGATATTGTAATCAGAAGTTATAATAATGTAATATGCACTTAATGAATTACCGTTGTCATTCTGTCTGTCAAGCCCTCCTGATAGTCTGGAAGAGGAGAAAACCCTTGGCTTATTACGACAGTACTAAAATTTACATAAAAATAAAACAAGAATTTTTGGAAATTCTTCTTCGACTGACAGAAATGAACTAAGACATTTTGATTTGGTTTTCGTAGGGAATACTAACAATTTTTAGTTGCCTAGCACGATATCGAGTCAGTTAAACAGAACAGCAGTCTGTTCAAATATCTGAGCTACTTAATTTTTCCTTTCGACTTCTTGTGAACTTAGTTGTAAATTTAGGTGGGTAATTACTGAGACACAAGGTATTCTCGATGTGTCTAATTTCTTGTCATAGATTTTCTGACCTACTAGTAAGCTTTTCCCCCTATCACTTAGGCATTTAACTGATCCCCCTTTAAGTGAGATGGGGTGATATGATTTGAAGTCTGAGTAGCGGTTCGGATGGGAAGCTTTCCTATAGAAACAAGTCTCTATACTTTCATCTTGTTTTCTTTTAATCTTCCAACGCAATAGGGTTACAGGGTTTTAATCACAGGTGTCCTTGTAGGTTGTGAATCTTAATCGACTAAAATGGCTTGGACATGTGCTGCGCCTGCCGAGACACGACCTACCATTCCTGGCCAAGCTGGATTAGAATAGAACAAGGTCCACTGTGACGAAACCAAGAAACAGCACAAGTGCATGAAATTCATGACTCCTGGTGTGAACCGTGTAGGGAGATGTAGACTACCTGGTTCGAGTCCCCGAAACGAAAGGAATCAGCGGTTGAGGATACTTGGTGATATGGCTGAAGATCGGTTACAATGGGGTTGATGTATGCACTCTGTAACGTCATCTAGAGCTTGAATATTTGCACTAACTGTTTATTCTCACAAAACTTTGTCTACTTTGATATCTCTCTCTTTGTATCCACCTGTTCTCTGTATACTACTGTGATGTGTAACAACTGGGGGGATGCACTAATGTATGAGGTTCTATCTTGACTTTACCCCTTTGTCGACTCAGTCTTGATGTGATCAATGACACCAATTACATCTCATATTGAGTTTTGAAAATAAACCATGGTAAAATTGCATAGTTACGCCAAATCCGACTGCATAATTCGCACCCCAAACTGAAATGAAAGCTTATTAAGATTGTGGTTATAACCATCAGATCTAGATTAGCTCTCCCACAACCTGTGATTCGCATGAAACCCCAGACATTATGTAACTGGCAAAGCAGTTAGTGATGCAATATGAAGCTCAATTAGGGTTACATATATCGGTGATAAAAATGAACAGGTATTTGATATAGCTTGTACACCATTACTATCCAAAGTGTTGTATTTCCTGACCTTTATCCATGAGAATAGGAGGTAACATAAAAGATTGGGCAACCTAATTCAGTGCTATATACCACAGTTTGCTGGAGTAGCTAGTCAGGATTAGGTTGGTTGAAATAGTTCAGTTGCCTTGGCTGAATCCATCCACGCCAATCGACCAACATCAAACGAGTCGAACAACACTACAGTATTCAGAAAAGTCCAATCTGTCTAGCAACCACTGATCAGAAAAGGTGAAGTAGCTTACACTACTCACAACAGCACAAAAAAGGGGGAATCGACCGAAGTAGAAGAATATCCAGACAGGGATTATAATAGATGGAGAAAAAAACAATGAATGTTCAGAATTTGATGATAAATACTGGGACATATTTGTATGATTGTGGTTTATTTTGAACAGTTACACCAAAGATCTATAAACAATGACAATTAACATCACCCGAACCCCAATCCATACTCCTCTATACATATCAAAGTAATGATCACTGACTTTATATACTTATGTTATGTCTTGGTCTAGCCAATATAAAAGCAGATAGTGATTCCGTATGAGTAACACACATCCCAACCACCTTAGTCGATGCACGTTTACAACCTTATCCACAGTACGATAGAGTAAACTGCTGCAGAGCATACCGATTTTTTGATCAGTAGGTAAACCTGAACCATAGATTATATGGATGATGTTCATCCAGATGACTTTGGAATTTACTTAGCACGTGCCACTTGAAATGGTTTTTAAAAAAAACACTCCCAGGTCACACAACTTCCAACCAGTGAACTAGAAGTTCCCAACTCAATCCACCAACCGAAATTTCATCATTCAGTTAGAATCACAGCTCATAAACAATAAGTGTAGCTTATCATCTAGTGTACAGACCTGTATATGAGGCTGTGGCTCCTCATTGTGATTTATGCACTTGACCTTCAACTGATGCATCACAGGCTTCAATCCTGCTCCACTTATCAAGATCTAGATAGTCAGGTAATATCATCAGGGGTCACACAATAGATATGGCCCACTGCTTACTGCACAAACGTGCATATATCCCCTGAGTTACACTGCATATCGCATCTGTACTTCACAGCAGTTGATTTCATCTATCAATTACTTCAAACTCCAGATTAGTATGTACAACTTTAGACGTTTTTAATTAATCTACTTGAGATAAATTCAGTTAATTTCCATAAACATTATCATTCAAAACTCCATTGGTGAATGGTAGCAAGTTGAAGTAAACAAAATATCTGTGTATTCAATCAGTAGAACTTGACAATTATTATTATTGAATTTTGAGGGAGTTGTGGGGATTTAGAAATATTTCAAGTTGTTATTGTTATGATTTACCAACCCTCAATAGGACTAGACTAATATGGAGTCATTTTAATCATAACCAGTTAGAAAGGAAAAGATTAAATTTAGTTTTTTGTTTGTTTGTTTGTTCAAATACACCTAATGTTGTAACATCAAGCATCGTATTGAAGAATGTTGATTGTTCAACAGTCGTCTAATGACTGATCAGCTACCTCGTGTACATTCATTCAGTAGGCAATGAGAGACACTTATTGTCTGAGGGCTGGTTGCCGAGGCCTCGGTAGGTGGAGAAGTGCTCGAACCTGTGACTCATCGGTTGAAAATCAGCACCGGTCTCAAAAGACATTGTCGGAAACTGATACAACATATAGTGAGAAATCATTTATCAAGAGTTATGCTTATTAAGTAGTCTCTTTTGAACTTACATATCATTTTCAACAAAGGAATATACAAAATAAGGAGACAGAAAATCTGAAACAACAAATCATACATGTGAAGAACTGCATTACTCGCCAATAATTATCCAACAAAATTTCCCAATAAATGTATAAGGAAGTGGAAAAAAATATGAATAGGAGTAATAACACAAATTCAGATAATAATAGCAAGATTATGCGAAGAAAATTTAAAACGTCTACAAAATCCATCCATTCAAGGAAGGCACCTTAGAGACATTAAGCACGATTCTCGATAAAACTAGGAGTGGAGTGAAGTGGCATTTAAACCTAAAAATTCACTTAGAGGTGTTTAGGTTAAAAAATACTATTCATCCAATTAAGCAGAATAATTTAGTTTACCAAACCTCTTTTGAGGTCAAATATACAGGTTAAAGTAGTCGACTAGGACCAATTAAACTATCCAAGCATAAAAACATACATAAATCAAGATTGGCAGAGTCTAGTAAGATAAAGAATCTAGAAAAAAGCTGGGCTATGGGTAAGTATGTGATTATATGCAACCATACGACAGGATGGAACAGAGTGACAGTTCTTAAATCTAACCTAGATGGGTGGAGACAAATTGATAATCGAATCTGACTTTATCGAATCAGCACCAAATACATGCAGTAGTAGAAATGATTGTGTACTCGTCAAAGATATAAGGAAACTTCGATTACCCTTGTTATCACAAAGGAGGCAAGAAGATGCGGACTATATAAAGTCTGTCTCAAAGTTATGGTGTTAGTTACTTGGTATGAATATGGACAATAAATTGTGTCCGAAACGTTATCCAGTAAATGATACTGTATGATATATCTAAGAGACAGACGAAAATGGAGTTACAGTTTACCATATTGCCCTAGTTCTACTCCTGTATTCCCGAAGTATCTTTCACAATAAAGTCATTATTATTATGTCATTTATTTGGTTAGAGGTAATCGGCAGGATCTCCCTGCTTAACTTAGGCTTTGTGCTTGTTGACAGTCGTCAGCAAGGTGTACAATAGCATTTGATTGATTCCTACCACCTGATAAATCAGAAAATAACGTCAATGTCATCTTTAAAATTTGTATGAACCGCCTTAAAAGTGTACACTTGAAACTTCGGGAACCTGGGAAATCAATGACACTTTACGTTGTTTTGAAGTCAAAGTCTAGTTGTCAACAGAATATAGTTATCTGGTAGATGGAACTTCTATTCAGTTGTCATAAAGCCATCGACTAGGTTCTTTTTTATGATCCAGATTCTCTTTTTTATCCACGAAATAATGTCATCAATATGTGAAATTAATTAGAAGCAGAGAAAGAATTCTTACAAGATTATTACATATTAGTTCGAATTCACACTTCTATCTCTGATTCCTTCATCCATTGCTTGTTAGTTTCTATGAGTTTTATAATTAAGCATACAACATCTCCCCTTGATCATTTTCATCATAATATGACTTTGTGCTAAAAGTGATCTTCCAGTGCATCGATTTTCCGAAAGCAAACTATTAAAAATGTAATCCATTATCTCTAGTTAACTGCTTTTACACAAATAAATTTCATATGATCACTTCAGACAACTTGAAAATGTAGATACATGTTCATACAGAACGTTCTTGAACGAGAAGGATAGAAAAAGAGAGTCAGAGGAGAAAAGCAAGAGGGGGTTGTGGAGATTTGGAAATATTTCAAGTTGTTATTCATCGTAGACTGACATCAGTTGGAGGAACAAAGGAAACCTGGGAGCACTGGACAGCTGTTTCGTCCTAGTATGGGACTCCTCAGCAGTGCGCACCCACGACCCCACCAGTAGGGATCGAACCCGCGACCTTCAGGTTCCGCGACCAGCGCATTTGAATCCATACATTAAGAATACGGACTGGTTTGTACAACCTCTAACAGTTGACACTGAAACAATTCCTTCTGAAGAGACCAGAATTAAACAGACAATTTATCGCTCATAAGTTATCATCGTTCCACTGATGGAATAATCTGCTAGGATACTTAAAGTTTCACCCCAAAATGAATGAATTTGTTAGAAAGCTCATGTGGATAACAATAAATTTGAAATAGTTATTACCAAAGCTAAATCCATGTAATTAGAACTTTTTATGAACAAAATAAGAAACAAAGGCAAGGGAAAACACCACATCTGGTCGTCTCGCCCAGCATATTAAGATACTACTTATATATTTCCTTCAATGCATGCATATTTACTTACAAACAACTTGATGGTATTATTTTTGGACAAAACTAGATTCGACAAAGCATTGATGTGAAACAAAATCTACTTTTATAGTAATGACAGATGGTGGCTAACAGTGGAATCCAGGAAGCGCTTTCAATCTTATTTGGGACTCGTTATTTTGATGTACCTTCTAGTGAGCGATTTTATCCCCATTAGTACTCGTAACCAAAACCGACCGTTTGAAACACCACAGCGCTGTCGACTACACCAGTGAGTCAAGAGAGGCACATCTAATTTATATGTTGTTACTTTTGATATCCCCTTCCAGACTGGACTGGATCGATCGGTATCTATTCGCCTATGGATTCCTGAGAAGATGCCTCGATATTGCCTGTCGCACCAACTTTAAGGTAATGATGGATGGTGATAAAATAAAACTGTAAATTTCTCACAAGAAGTGGCTATTGTAACTTGGCGGAATAGGAGAGAGCACACACCCATTTAACCGATCCGCCCAGGCAACGAAGTCCTTCAGTAAAAGGCAAGTGAATCAACCCAGTCGAAATATTCATATATATATATATATATATATATATATATATATATATATATATATATCTATATATATATATATATATATATATATATATATATATATATATCGATTATTAGGTTAACTCAAGCGAGCTAGCACCACCACAGCACACATCACTAATTATAGAGAAAGTCAAAAGAAACTATTGAAAATGACAACAATTCCTCAACTTCGTCACAGTAGACGCACTAAAAATTCATCATTTCAAATCAGATCTCCACGTGTGGAAGAACTGTGTTCAGGCACTCATCCTCATACGGTTTCGATCACAAATTCCTGTTCCAGTTAATCATCTTCATTGTGACACTCCATTCCTTTTTCTCACCTTTTCACATCTTCAATGCAAACTCTCAACTCTCTCACTTCACACCTGCAGACAATTTACACCTCGTCAAATCCTACATCACATTAACAAGCAACCTCTTCGCATCTCTGAAATCCCAATTGAATAATATGAAACTATGATTATTGCATCGAATTATAACAATAATGATGTACTTAAATTGGCACATTGTGTGCAATAACCAGTTTCAAATTGGTTTCCGAAATACTGAGAAGTTAGACGTTACTGGACAGCTGTTCCATCCCAATCGGAAACTCTTCAGTGGTGAGCACTGACGATCATGTGAGGAATCGAACACACAACCATCAGGTCACACAGACAACATGTTGTCTACATATTCATGAATAAAACTTGAATTTCATCTCCGTATATGTGAATGTGAACCTCGCCTATTTTACTGGTTCACTAGTTACTAGCCAGTTCTAAGCCCGGATAAAGAGGGAAGGTTGGGCATAGATAAGGCTAGCAACCCTATCCCATAAAATCAATTCAGTCGATAAAGAAACTTCGAAGCACAAAGAAAATATTCAAAATAAAATTAAACTTATTCCCCACTGGAATCGGAGAGACGAAATGACACCGGTTGGTGAAAGCCTTCGCGAAGCCAATCGGCCAATGTGTCTCCTCACTCTCGATGAAAGCAAAGGTGAACATGGGGACATGGAATGTTTGCACATTGTTTGAAGCTGGCTGTCTGACTGGCAGGCTGGCAAGGCTGTTCAGATTGCAAAAGAGATTAGGAGGTGTGGCATATAAATGTTAGGCAAGGAATCTGCGAGGAATCTGCGAAAGTAGATGGAATTTAAGTTGACTCTCCAAACTGTCAACTGGATAGGAGTCAATAATCTACTCAGATATTTTCACATGGACGACAACCACAAACGAGCACACTGAGTTCTCGAGTGGCTATCATGATATCCCCTTGAAGAGCATCGAAGGCTCTCATGCAGTGGGAACCAATCTCCTCCTCCAGGATCACGATCATGACAGCAAGATGGATTCAACTCAAAAGGAAGCAAAGTCACAATCATACAATGCTACGCTACTCTATGCACCTACAAATAATGCAGATGAAGAGGAGAAGGAGGAATTCTACGAACAACTGCAATCAGTAATGGACAACACCCCTCACCAGTTGGCGACATCAGAATCCATTCTAATGGATGGGGTGACATCAAAGCCAAACTGGGAGTGGATAACACAGGAAGACAACCAATCATGGGTCGAAAAGCACTCGGTGAAATGATGAGTGAGAATGTAGAACTGTTTTCAGACTTCTGCGCACTCAGTGATTTGGTGATTGGAGTCAGGCAGTGTGTACAAACACAAAGATATTCACAAGACAGCTACATGGATTTGATTCCACCATTCACCAGATGGACAGACTACACTAGAAATCAGATCGTCTTCATCTCAGTGTGAAGAAAGTGGAGATAGTCAGCCTACTGGACACAAAGTCAGACAAAGGAGGGGAGCAGATGGAGGTGGTTCACAGCACTCACCATCTAGTGCAAGGAACCTACCGGCAAAATCAGTCAATTTGGAAGCCTTGAAAGAGGTTGGTGATGATAATTCACACTTGAAGTTGAACACCCAGAACAGCAACTGAACTGAAGGACGAAACTACAAAGGACAACTTCACGTAAGTCAGTCAGTCAGTCAGTCAGTCATCAGAACAAACTGGATGGCTTCAGGAAGAACAAATCATGTGCACATCAAATTGCAAAGCTACGCTACGCATCATCTCATCAATCACAGAACAGAGCATAAAATGCCAATCAACTCTCTACCCTATCTCAACTTCATCCACTTTGAAAAGCACCTCGACCGAGGCGTCGAAAGAGAAGTCGTTTGGTAGACTGCTGCTTCAACACTACAATCTTAGTGACATTCAACAGCAGCTATATGCCACATGATACTACATGCTACATGCAACATGCTACATACCAAATGATTCACAATGGAAAGCCACTCAATGATGCCTTTGAAGTTCAGACAGGGGCGTGACAACGTTGTCACAGACTATCATCACGGATGATCTTCCTGATTGTGGTCAACTCGACTGAACTGGATGATGCAAGAAACTGTGAGGAGCTGTGTTTAGATGGGCATTCTGTGACTGGACCTATGGGAAGACCTCAGAGGAAGATTTGGATTTCGCTCATGAATATGATTTGTGTCTGATGTCATCTAGTGTCACACAAACTCGGAGATGTACAGGCGAAAGCTAACAAGTTGATAGAAGAGGTGAGGTGAGGCGAGGTAGGGCAGGTCATCGAAGATGGTACTTCAAGTGAAGGTGGAGAAGTCGCAGATGATGCAGATACCCAATCAAAACCACCACCACCAACAGCAGCAACCAGAGGTACCAATCACCGCGAGCATGAGAAACCTGAAGGAAGTTGACTCTTTCACATACCTACCTACCTACCTGCCTGCCTGCCTGCCTGCCTGCCTACCTTCCTGCCTGCCTGCCTGCCTGCCTGCCTGCCTGCCTGCCTGCCTGCCTGCCTGCCTGCCTGCCTGCCTGCCTGCCTGCCTGCCTGCCTGCCTGCCTGCCTGCCTGCCTGCCTGCCTGCCTGCCTGCCTGCCTGCCTGCCTGCCTGCCTGCCTGCCTGCCTGCCTGCCTGCGTACCTACCTACCTACCTACCTACCCACTGCTTTGTCACTGCTGGAAAACAACAAAAACTTAGTTCATTTGACATTTACATTTATGCTACAGCTGTGTATGTAGATGACTTTATACAACCATTTCTCAGTACTAGAGTCCACACTACAAAAGGAATTATCTCATGCTTATGACGAAGAAAAGAATCCTTATTCAGTCTCTGTGCTAGTGAATATGGAATATTTGTAGCACAGATCGTGTTGAAGATGAAATAACTGTCCTCAGAAGTATTGCAGCTAGTTTATTGATCAAATACGAGAGAAAGATAGATGGGAAAAGTTATCGGCTTAGTTTTTAGAATGAATTTAGCAATGAATTTGGAATCAGCGAACCAGTCCAATCAGTCTGACTTCAGTTAACCTTTACCAGTTGTGAATTATTCTCCGTATATGTAAAAGATAAGCCCAACACGTTTGCAATGACATGTTTCAACACGATCTTATAAGAGACAGAGAGAAACTTGGAACTGTATCCTTGTATATTTGATTTATTTTGACAATTCACCTAATTTGAACAAGAATACTAAGGTTAGTCTTATTCCTTGTATTACTAAATACAAGGAATAATACTAAAACTATACCCGTCACACAAGAAGTGGCTATCGTGGCTCAGTGGTCTATTGCATAACGCTCTGGCATTTGAAGAGATCGGTCCCGAGTTCCAGTCCCGGTGAGAACAACATCACTCACTGGGAGACAGGTACATCCAGCTGACGAGTCTCTAATAATACGTAAAAGCGCCTTCTTGATTCCACTGCTAGCTACTATCCGTCATCAATGAATATTAAGACTATCAATGGAATTTCACCTTCTAAGACCATTTGAGACTTTGGCTATTCCCGAATGCAGAACCTGAGAATAAATTCGTTAGGAAGAGACTTCTCCGCATTTTTTTTGTTACTTTTATCATGTCATATGGAGGTTATAAAATTATCTTCAAGTTTTTCAGTGAGAATATTTGATGATAGACTATTTCTGATAAGTATCCTTTGCGCAACAAGTCTGCAAAAGTTAGCTGTGAATATATCCCTCTATGAGGTTGTAGTATTTTTGTGGAAAAGTTGCTCTCAAAGGAATACTGGAGTAGAGTATTCAATTATTCCTTGAAAGTGCATGTAAGTTACATAAATGCAGCCAGGCACGCGGCAGCATTTCCAAGGATGACAAAATCCAAACAAACGTTGAAGGAAACAGAATTCACACGAGTTTGATAGTTGAAAAAATCCAATTACACCTAGATTCTCTACATTTTTTGAAATTCATCTTCGGGACTAATCTACGACTCTTCAAGATCAAACTTTCAGTAGCGGGAACTATACTACTAATTAGAGACTAGTCAATTTTTTATAGAGTTGGATCATATCAACATACTAGCCAATAAACTGACAGATAAATAAAATCAATCTAGAGCTTCGCACAAAAGTGTATCTGTCCGATTTGCTATACCTCACAGTAGTATACATGGAACAAGTGGATAAAAAGGTAGTAGCATCAAAGTAGACAAAGTTGTCTAGGAGAAGAAACAAAGCGAAGGTAAGGGTTAGTGAAAATATTCAAGCTTTAGAAGATGTCAGAGAATGAATACATCCCCATTATTGTGACCAATTTCCAGCCACGTCAACAAGCGTCCCCAACCACTGATTCCTTTCGTCTCGGGGACAGGAAGTAGGTAGTCTAAATCTCCGCACACAGCACAGACCAAGAGTCAGAGAATTCATCGACTGCTACCAGATCTTAGTTTGGCCACTACGACCCCCTTCCACCAAAGTTGAGAGTAGAATACAAAAAGTCTACTATCAACTCACAGGCATCATGTAAAGCCAATAAACAACTATATTCATCACTCTTCGTCACTGCTGATAAGAATATCATAGTCAATTTATAAAGGAGACACCACAAAAAGACATATGTCCCGTCTTGTATTGATCATTTGCTTTCGTCTTTGTCTTGAACCGATCACTTCTGGCCACCACATATGTATTACTATAATACCCAATATATAATCGTTTTTATGCCAGACCGTCGTTGATTGAACCGAATTTATCAGTCACTATTGGCATATGGGCTCCTATGAGGATGCCTCGATATTACCTGTGTTCTAATTACATTAATGATGGATAGTGGCTAGCACTGGAAACCAGGATGCGCATTTCTTCTGATTCGGGACTCGTCAGCTGGATGTACCTACTTTCCAGTGGGTGACGTCATTCCCACCGGCGTTTGAAGCGATGGGAGCGACATCACTCACTGGGAGGCAGGTACCTCCAGCTGACGAGTCCCTAATAGGACGAAATGCCCATCCTAGACTCCACTGCTAGCTACGATCCATCACTAATATAGTACCCAATGGCTACAAATTTGATGACCGTCAACAATAATGATAATGAAACTTTTATAATTATTTGAGAGAGTTATTTCATAACATACACCTTCGAGTTTGATTGGATGGAACCATGTGAAAGTGTAAAGTTTATTTTTAAAAACTAGTAGTCGGGCAAAACCCTTGGTGACTGAAGTGAAGTCTGGTCAGCAGTCGGAACTCGTAGCTCAGTTGATGGAGCATCAGGTCGGAAACCTGGTAGTCACTGGTTCGAGTCCAACCGCGGTTCAAATTTTCATTTCTCCTTCAATCATTACCCAGTATAAATACTAGTCTGCCAAAACCACGGCTATTTCAGGTAGTCAAATGATAATCAATATGATGCTCCACCTCTCTAATTCAGTTACATTTGCATTAGGATGAGAAATCCTGACTGGGCAGCCAATGTGAGTACGATCAAGTGGTAGTAACGCGTCACGAATTCATATGGTAGTCAGACAAAACCCTTGGTAAATGAAGTGAAATAAAATGTGGTCAGCAGTTGGGCCTCGTAGCTGAGTTGGTGAAGCATTGGGCGGGAAACCCAGTGGTCGCCGGTCCAAATCCGGCAGCCATCCAAATTTTCATTTCAGCTTCATTCATCACCCAGTTTAAATCATAAAATCACTTGAAGGTAACTCAAAAAAAGGTGAGTTTAAATAATTCCCTTTTAAACAAGAGTTCATGAGATTAATTCCGTAACTCTTATAAAAAGTTATACAAGTTTCCAAATATAGCTTCAGATCTCCTAGACACTTCTGCTGAAATATTCGGTAGTATTAATAGGGTCACTCGTTGCAGGACTTAGCGATGCAAGTTTGAATTTATGTGACAGTGCCAACGAACTTGATAATACAGTTACAGAATGCTGAAAATCAAGGTGTATAGCTTGATCATAACTGTATGCATACATACAAGACAGCATAACATGTTGTTAAATCACACCGCTTAATGGCTATAATGCGAAATCAACCAAATGAACGCATTTAAAAGTGAGGATCCCACCACGTGATACTTGTTATCATCAGCCGATAGAACAAACCAAGATACTGTTGCCCTATTTTGGTATTTTTACATTCTGAAGTGCTTATCATCAAATTGTGACATTAGATAAAAATTCTATTGGAAAAAAGCACCACATGATAGCCGCCCCATTGAATTTCGGAAGTCCCTAACGCAGAACATTATCAACCTCAAGCTGTTTTGAGTTCGGAATCCTAGAAGCTTGCATCGAACACACTGATAGTTCTCAAAAACTAACTATTCCTAAATAAGCAGCAGTGTTTGACCATATTTTGGTGTCATTTGAAGTCTTCATTATTGTTCCGGTTAGTTTTACCACATGAAGAATGCTAAGTCGTGAATACTCGAAGAATCCCATCAAGAACCAAGTATTTGTGAGACATCGATCCATTTACTTCACACTTCCACTTACTCACAGTGATACTCTCTGTTCTCGTATCAAGTATAAGTCTTCCTACCTTCATACCAGAGTGGTAGAGGTCACATAAATATTCAGTTCACTCAGATGAATTTCCATTACTACTCTTATTCAGGATATTTCACTACTAGAATAACCGAAGAATTCAGGGACAATAACCACCTACATTACATTAGCTATGTGTTGTATACTAGAAATACTGAACAGATAAACAGTAATTTATGGGTTGAATTCATTGACGAGACCGCAAACATGATTACTGTAATTATGTGATGAGTAGACTGTTCCGAGTATCAATGGAGGATGTGGTTTTATTAGATGATTCACTGACATATTATTGTTATTATAATTATTTGTCCCTTGGGTTCCTATTGGAACGTAAGGCTTCAGTAGCACGTCGCTATTCCACACTCTTCCCTCCAGTCTTTCAAACCCGACTCCACAACTGCCCACAAGCTTTCATTTCTTCCTCACATGATCTCCTCTATGTCACCCTCCGACGCACAAATCGTCCATTCCCAATCCGGTTCAGCTCGACGGTCTAGTCTCACATGGTGGGCAATTGCCTCCAAACCGTCTTCTCAGTGTATTTCCAATCCATCTCCACTTTCTTCTTCCCCATATTTATTGGACGATGGGTTGATGGTTGGTTTGTTGCCAGTCAGCCAGCAACAGCTCCTTCTTGCTTATTCTTATCATTCCCACCATCCATCTCATCTTCAGTATCGAGTGAGCGAGCTTAGGCGGCAGCTGTTCATGTGATGTGATGAATGTGTGCAGTTGGTTGGAAATGCTTTTCATAAGGCGCCAACTCTCTCAAGCATCACATAGAAAGAAGCATTGACTAGCTTGACTGGCTGACTAACTGACCGACATTAGTGTAGAGAATTCGGATGTTGTTCACACTTCATGCTGAGTGGAGTGGAGCGGAGTGGAGTAGATCTGCACACTGATTTCAGATTAATGATGGAAGGCCTGCCTTGCTTGCTTCCGATCCTGGCTTTGACATCCTCATGTATGCCACCGCAGCCAACTGTGGTTGAGACGATGCTACGTGTGTAGGTGGCTAGGTAGATAGGTGAGTAGGTAGATAGGAAGGTAGGTATGTGAAAGAGTCAACTTCCTTCAGGTTTCTCATGCTCGCGGTGATTGGTACCTCTGGTTGCTGCTGTTGGTGGTGGTGGTTTTGATTGGGTATCTGCATCATCTGCGACTTCTCCACCTTCACTTGAAGTACCATCTTCGATGACCTGCCCTACCTCGCCTCACCTCACCTCTTCTATCAACTTGTTAGCTTTCGCCTGTACATCTCCGAGTTTGTGTGACACTAGATGACATCAGACACAAATCATATTCATGAGCGAAATCCAAATCTTCCTCTGAGGTCTTCCCATAGGTCCAGTCACAGAATGCCCATCTAAACACAGCTCCTCACAGTTTCTTGCATCATCCAGTTCAGTCGAGTTGACCACAATCAGGAAGATCATCCGTGATGATAGTCTGTGACAACGTTGTCACGCCCCTGTCTGAACTTCAAAGGCATCATTGAGTGGCTTTCCATTGTGAATCATTTGGTATGTAGCATGTTGCATGTAGCATGTAGTATCATGTGGCATATAGCTGCTGTTGAATGTCACTAAGATTGTAGTGTTGAAGCAGCAGTCTACCAAACGACTTCTCTTTCGACGCCTCGGTCGAGGTGCTTTTCAAAGTGGATGAAGTTGAGATAGGGTAGAGAGTTGATTGGCATTTTATGCTCTGTTCTGTGATTGATGAGATGATGCGTAGCGTAGCTTTGCAATTTGATGTGCACATGATTTGTTCTTCCTGAAGCCACCCAGTTTGTTCTGATGACTGACTGACTGACTGACTGACTTACGTGAAGTTGTCCTTTGTAGTTTCGTCCTTCAGTTCAGTTGCTGTTCTGGGTGTTCAACTTCAAGTGTGAATTATCATCACCAACCTCTTTCAAGGCTTCCAAATTGACTGATTTTGCCGGTAGGTTCCTTGCACTAGATGGTGAGTGCTGTGAACCACCTCCATCTGCTCCCCTCCTTTGTCTGACTTTGTGTCCAGTAGACTGACTATCTCCACTTTCTTCACACTGAGATGAAGACGATCTGATTTCTAGTGTAGTCTGTCCATCTGGTGAATGGTGGAATCAAATCCATGTAGCTGTCTTGTGAATATCTTTGTGTTTGTACACACTGCCTGACTCCAATCACCAAATCACTGAGTGCGCAGAAGTCTGAAAACAGTTCTACATTCTCACTCATCATTTCACCGAGTGCTTTTCGACCCATGATTGGTTGTCTTCCTGTGTTATCCACTCCCAGTTTGGCTTTGATGTCACCCCATCCATTAGAATGGATTCTGATGTCGCCAACTGGTGAGGGGTGTTGTCCATTACTGATTGCAGTTGTTCGTAGAATTCCTCCTTCTCCTCTTCATCTGCATTATTTGTAGGTGCATAGAGTAGCGTAGCATTGTATGATTGTGACTTTGCTTCCTTTTGAGTTGAATCCATCTTGCTGTCATGATCGTGATCCTGGAGGAGGAGATTGGTTCCCACTGCATGAGAGCCTTCGATGCTCTTCAAGGGGATATCATGATAGCCACTCGAGAACTCAGTGTGCTCGTTTGTGGTTGTCGTCCATGTGAAAATATCTGAGTAGATTATTGACTCCTATCCAGTTGACAGTTTGGAGAGTCAACTTAAATTCCATCTACTTTCGCAGATTCCTCGCAGATTCCTTGCCTAACATTTATATGCCACACCTCCTAATCTCTTTTGCAATCTGAACAGCCTTGCCAGCCTGCCAGTCAGACAGCCAGCTTCAAACAATGTGCAAACATTCCATGTCCCCATGTTCACCTTTGCTTTCATCGAGAGTGAGGAGACACATTGGCCGATTGGCTTCGCGAAGGCTTTCACCAACCGGTGTCATTTCGTCTCTCCGATTCCAGTGGGGAATAAGTTTAATTTTATTTTGAATATTTTCTTTGTGCTTCGAAGTTTCTTTATCGACTGAATTGATTTTATGGGATAGGGTTGCTAGCCTTATCTATGCCCAACCTTCCCTCTTTATCCGGGCTTAGAACTGGCTAGTAACTAGTGAACCAGTAAAATAGGCGAGGTTCACATTCACATATACGGAGATGAAATTCAAGTTTTATTCATGAATATGTAGACAACATGTTGTCTGTGTGACCTGATGGTTGTGTGTTCGATTCCTCACATGATCGTCAGTGCTCACCACTGAAGAGTTTCCGATTGGGATGGAACAGCTGTCCAGTAACGTCTAACTTCTCAGTATTTCGGAAACCAATTTGAAACTGGTTATTGCACACAATGTGCCAATTTAAGTACATCATTATTGTTATAATTCGATGCAATAATCATAGTTTCATATTATTCAATTGGGATTTCAGAGATGCGAAGAGGTTGCTTGTTAATGTGATGTAGGATTTGACGAGGTGTAAATTGTCTGCAGGTGTGAAGTGAGAGAGTTGAGAGTTTGCATTGAAGATGTGAAAAGGTGAGAAAAAGGAATGGAGTGTCACAATGAAGATGATTAACTGGAACAGGAATTTGTGATCGAAACCGTATGAGGATGAGTGCCTGAACACAGTTCTTCCACACGTGGAGATCTGATTTGAAATGATGAATTTTTAGTGCGTCTACTGTGACGAAGTTGAGGAATTGTTGTCATTTTCAATAGTTTCTTTTGACTTTCTCTATAATTAGTGATGTGTGCTGTGGTGGTGCTAGCTCGCTTGAGTTAACCTAATGATCGCAAATGGATTAAGTGATTGTTTTTTCGTCTTTTGTCGATAGCTATGCATGGTGACTTTCAGATATGCTTTCGATAAAGGAGCGATTCCGAGGTCAATATTTATCACTGCACAGAAGTAATTATGCATTGAATCAATTCAAAGTTGTAGCTTATTCTTGCCACCCTCAGGAATTGTATACCGAATCTACACAGCTACTGGTCCTCTCACTACTTGTTACAACAAGTTATTCAGGATTTCAACTGCAGTTTCACCCTGTATATCAGCGTACATAAAATATAATCTCCTTGGTAACTGTATAAATCAGCTGCCTATGTTTCTTGACCTTTAAATTTTTCTCTATAAACTTGGATGGATATTCATTCCGCATATGTATTTGCCGAAGTTCATTTTATTATAAATTTATCTGTGGCAGAAAATGTAGTAAATAATTAAAACAAGTACACCAATAAAATTTTAGGCATTAAACAATAAACGACTATTGTCTACTGGGAATAAACAATCCCATGAGAGGAAGAGAATGGGGTGTATTCGTATAATTGTTCCAGAGTGTGTACATATATGTAACTGTACAGGAAGTGATATGCATTCATTAAAAATTTACAAATAAGAAGCTTAAATTGTCTTAAGTTCTCCTTTACTCTCTTCTTCCTTCCTTCCAATTTCTTGCCTATCATCAAATAAATGCCTAGAGGCTGTTTTCTCCCCTAGAAGACTATTTACTTGGTGACAGTGATCAGTATAGTTTGATTTTATAGCGTTGAAGAAATGTATACTACTTTGTAGGCTGTAATCAATGTTCTCCTCAAATATACCTAACTTTACGCGTTTACAAAGTTTATGCGTTTTAATTAGCTAAGCAACAGGAAAATGGTTTTCTTTTGATTCCCTAATTCTTCCAGTTTTGCCGATCACTTAGCTAGTGGACACACACATGCATAGGTGGACACACATATACACATACCGTGAAACCTCTCAATCTGCTAGGAATCCTGTCGCCAAGTTTTTGTTTTTATATGCTGACTTATTTATGATGCATAAACAATATTTCCTGCTAACAAATCATCCATAAATACTATAGTAATGATGGATAGTGACTGGTAGTGGAATCTAGGATGCATTTTACAATCTTACATAATACAAGCAATTATCCTAAAACTATGCACGTCACACAAGAAGTGGCTATCGTGGCTCAGTGGTCTATCTCATAACGCTCTGGCATTTGAAGAGATCGGTCCCGAGTTCCAGTCCCGGTAATAACAACATCACTCACTGGGAGACAGGTACATCCAGCTGACGAGTTCCTAATAGTACGAAAAACGCCTCCTGGATTCCACTGCTAGCCACTATCCATCAATACTATACTTAGAACACAGGTAATATCGAGGCATATGCATAGGAGCCCATATGCCAATCGTGACAGATAAATTCGGTTCGATCAACAATGTAGATCGACAAGTTATAACACCAGAACGTGTTATTTTTATGTTGTAAACATAAAAAGTATGCAGTTCATGGTGCGATTCTCAAGGTTAAATTGAATGTAATGCTTAATATGACCTTCGACTTTCTGCTTACTTTTTTAATTAGCCATATTCAGAATTTAAGGTTTAATTAACCTGACACAAGTACCGAATCAAAAAACCTGAAGTTTATGATTGGCTAATCGATGTAGAGTTGAGAACCAATCACCCAACCCAAGTGTCGTCTCTTATGAGTAATCCTAGGCAACATGCATCTCGATTGTGCAACCTGTTGCAGTCAGAAGGCAGTCATAGATCGAATATCTCATTAATTGCATCTCTGACTGCATCTTTTGGTGATAAACGAATACCAGTGAACGGGATGACTAATTTAAGTAGAACTTTCGTTCAACTCCTTTCCACTATTTGCGATCAGTAAAATGCACATTTGAAGCTTACCATATCCCTGAGCTTAATGAGTTAACCATAAGATAATGGCCAGTTACTTAAAAGGTCATAAAACACTGAAAAATCAGAACAGAAAGTTGTCATATTTTTATTTCAAAATGATAACTACTGAAATGGAAAAAAACTAAGTGTGAAAGATAACAAGGACACTTGTTTACGAGAACAAAAACCGCATGGACAGTCATTGTTAATTGCTTGTAATCTCGCGTTGCTATACTGGGTCAAACTGCTTCACTCTCGTTGGCAGATGGGCTCCTATGCGGGTGTTTAGATAGTGCCGGATTACTCGTTATGTTATGATTTCCTTGGCATTTAGCAGTGGAATCCAGGACGCGGGTTTTGTTCTGTTTGGGACTTATCACTTGGACGTAGGTACATCCAAGTGACTGATGATGTGAGACACTGTTTCACATTGTGTCCACCGACATCAAACCAACAATGGATACAGATAGATCATATTTCTATAAGCCATCGTCAGAGACGATTTCTGCTGTTTCTGGAGTACCAGTTCGGACTCCGGTCACGCGCTAGTGCGGGCAGGTGTATGTCTACGCCTTACTGGTAGCAGGAACGGAATGCTGATAAAATCTTAGGACAGGCAGCTAGAAAGTTGAGTTGAACACTTTGAAGAACGATTCAACTGGCTTTCAGCAACTCTTCAGTTATCTAACATCCAACCTGAACCCGAATGGGAGGTAGATGTCGGTCCTAAGACTTTCCCTGAAGTTGAGAAATCTGTATCAAACCTGAAACTATGAAGTCACCAGGATCTGATAGCTTGTCACCTGAATTCTTCAAGGATGGAGGTAGGAAAGTGCTGATAAGAGTGACGGAGATACTAGGTAGTGTATGGGAATCAGAGGTAGTATGGTCAGTCTGGTGTACTTCACTGACCATCCCAGTCTATAAAAAGGGGGAGAAATCTTCTTGTTACAACCATAGAGGAATTAGCTTGACAAATATTGTGTCCAAGATCCTGCGGTCCACAGTTGTCCAACGCCTAACTGGAACTCTAGGACAGAAAACTCGAGAAAACCAGGTAGGTTTCAGCCCTAGATGAACGTGTATTGATCATATTTCCATCCTCTGACAGGTTCTTGAACACAGGCATACATACCGGCCAGTGGTCAACACTTGCCATATTTAATGACCTGAAGGCGGCATTTGACTCAGTCGACCATGAGGTGTTGTGGCAATGTCTAACTGTGAAGGGAGTACCGAACAAGTACATAACGCTTATCAAAGCTCTCTACTCGAACTCACGCAGCTGTGTAAGGGCTTATGGAAAGTTTTCGGGTGGGTTGACAACAACTATTGGTGTCCGGCAGGAATTTCGGCTGTCACCGTTCTTACTTAACTTCTTCATAAACGTATTAATAGACATAACATTAGGTACATTTGACTTCAAGGCGATTGACCCACTCCCTAGAGGTTATGTAGTTGACTTGGAATATACATAAAATGATATTTTCTTGCTAAGTGAATACGCTGATAAAATCCAGGGTCCTGTGAAAGCATAGAGCAGAAATCTGAGTATGTTTGGCATGCGTTTCGCTGGCACCTGTTAAATGTAAGAGGATGCTGCAGAACTAGTCTGCAACGAATCCCAGCCTAATGATAGGGAATGTAGTGGTGGAATGTGTCAATCACTTCACTTACTTGGAAACCTACATCAGACCGAAAGGGCTAGTTGCTGACGGAAGCTCAGCTTGGATACAGAAGTCCCGTTCGGCCTTCCCCAACCCTCGTCAACTGTGGCATCGGCGAGATATCCGGCTATCTATCAAAAGGTACTAGGAAAGACAGACGAGGCGATGACGAGGTTGTGAAGCTTTGTTAACAGAGACGGCTTGGACATTTGTTGCCCATGCCAATCCACTACCTAACTCGACTTGCCTTATGATTCATATACTTCCCTTTATAGCTATATATACTAAAAAGACATATGTATCACTAAGATAAACAAAAAATCAGTTGTCAAATGTATTTCATGAATGGATTTTTTCCTTCATATTCCAGGTATAATAAAATCGTTTTGTGTATCATGTCTGTTTGAGAACCTTGTCCATTTGTTTGTTCAGTTTCCTTTTACTTCGACTTACTATTCACAAATTGGAGTCGAATCAAGTAAACAAGCGGAAACAGAAAAAGGAATAACATCTGTAGAGATAAATATCTTGAAGTGTACTCACAAATGAAGACATACACACACACACACACACACACGAACACTTCATTATTAATCTGGATATAAACGTTAATTGCTGCTTATTAAGATAATCCTTTGAAAAATTTATTTACTCTTGTAATAAAAGAGGATAAGAAGGCGAACATGCGGGCAATCAAACTGGCAGGAAATAAAATGTAGGTTAAAGAGACTTAACAAACAAAAAGTGAAAAAATATTTATGCATACGCCTACACCTACAGGGCAATTTTCTTTTTTAGAAAGATGAGAGATGTGAACAGACAGTGATGGGAGAGGAGGTGGAAGAAAGCAGAAAGCTGCTGAATACAATATTTCTTTTAGCCTATACAGATCAGGAGAAAATAGCCTGACTTGAGTAAATATGTTTATATCCAAAAGAATACTGTGTAAATAGGTAAATAATGTCACAAAAGACTCAAAAAGTAACTCGACATTTTAACATTGAGATATGTTGGATCTCCAGTGTCTATAGATACAATTCAGTGCCAACTCTTCATCTGTCAAGTGTATGAAGGTGTTATACTATTTCAGATATATGAATAGTGTCAAATGGACAGATGTAAATAGCATGAAGCCATGCATAACCTACGTTTTGGGCGTTTTGGTACTTAATAATCGGATTTATCTGTGACCCCGAAGTTTGTCATACCTCTGGAAATTGTGGCGGCTGTTTGTTGCTCAGGATGACGAAGTTCAAAGTGACTCATTCTGCAAGCTAAGGTCTAAACTGACAAACCTCTCAAGGTCAAGTTAGTCATTATCACCAGTGCTTCCCAACTTTTCAAAGAAGTGATATTTATCACCAGCCACTTTGCCTTAGACTTACCAGAAAAGTTATTTACTGGGTAAGTCAGCATGTGTTCAACCCGACTGGCTGACTTCTTTCATCTAGTTTTCTCAAGATGTTCTGCAACCACGTAACTGGTTGACTTCTGTTTATTCACAGTACGTTGAAGTTATTAATTTGCGATAAGTTGACTTTTTGTGTTTGAATGAAATGATGATAGTTGTCTTAACCTGATTGGTTGACTCTTCTGCATCAAGAAGGCTACATCTTCGTAGCCTCCAACCAACTAATACTCCTCAAAGTACACCGCTTTGGTGAGGCCTCTAGTTACAGAACTACATTGTAAAACGATCGATAAAACGTGGTCAACACTCAAGACTAAACAAGATGAAAATAAGTGGCTCTCCAACGACTACCCAATGTATTTAACTTCCATCATACCGTATTATTTCTGACTGACAAAACATCAATTGGCATGTCAATACACTCCATGTAAAGTATGTTAAAACAGTTTACAATGATTATTTATTGATACAAGTCGCAAGCAGTTGATGAAAATCTGATGAAATAAAGTCATGTCATCTTATTCCATGAATACTATTCATACTACGTTGTTCAGAAATGAAAGTTAATGTACAGCTAATAGTTGATTCAAAAAATAAATTTCAATCTTCTTGGAATTACAGAGCTTCATTTATCTTTCATAGACAAAAAGAAACGTTTACACTCTAAACATAAAAACCTCATTGAAGATGATAATTTGATTGAAGCCTAAAACGAGACCCATGTGAATGCAGTCATGCACAGTGATAAGACCTAGAACATGCACAACCTAAACTATTTTCATCTACCAATACTACTTCTATATCCTACAAGTAATGATGACGTCATCAAGCTTGATGTTAAAATGCCAACATTTGAATACCAAAGCTCAGAAAGCAAACTGTCGTCATTAAAATACAGCCAATACTAACCTTTTATGAAGGTCATATCCTTATTTATCTTAATATAGAAAAATTAAGTACATCCTCCCGATTTATGGTACTGCTTGGTCTGGTCAAATCAGCTCATTTCTTAGTCATCTGATTTAACCCTGTTCAACAAAAGGTAGATTTTTGAGATGAGTAGAGATTTTTAATTTAGAAGTAGTATTCATCATGGACTGATATCAGTTAAGGGGAACCATTGAAAATCTAGGAGAACTGGACAGCTATTCCATCCTAGTATGGGACTCCTCACCAGTACGTACCCACGACCCAGTTACGGGTCGAACTCAGGACCTTCAGGTTTCACGGCGAACGCGTTAACCATCCAGCCACTGAGTCGGTTTTCAGTAGTTCACAATTTCCAACTTCTGTCAATTCACGACATATTGCGACTATCACCCAAGGTCTTCAGTTAGCATCCACTTCACATCCGACTGGTTGACCCCATATGTCACGGCTTCTCATTAGAGCTTCCTGATAGGCCTCTGGTACAAGTCACTAATGAGCACCTGAAGGCCCTGAGTTCGACCCCTAGCTGGGTTGTGGGTGCGTACTGCTGAGGAGTCCGATACTGGAACGAAACAGCTGTCCAGTGCTCCCAGGTTTTTAATGGTTCCCCAACTGATGACAGTCCATGATGAATGCTACTTTTAAAAGGTAGATTGACAAGATTTCTGACAGAAGTTGATCAATACAATCCCGTATAACAACAGAATGTCCCAAGTATACATAAACAACAACTGATAGCCGTTGGACGCGAAATGGCTGTCATATCTCAGTTCCTTAGCAGATTACGTTGTGGCGTTTGAAGTGATTGTTGCCGGGCCTCATTCTCAGTGGGAACAACATCACTCAGTGTGTTACAGGTAAGTCCAGATGGCGAGACCCAAATAGGACGAAACACGCTTACTGACTTCTACTACTTGTCACCACTAAGCAATTTATAAAATTTAGAACCATTAGAAATTATGAAAAAAGGAGTTAAACCTGCTGGTTTCTCATATCCGTCTCTATCAACTGAACTCCTTGAAATATATCTTAACTTTGTTGATGATTCTCCGAATTCCAAATACGTTACTTTAGAGATGTTGTTCGGTTTCTATCTAACCATCCTTAATTCGTAGCATCTTTCAGCAATTTCACTTCCTTTCTGTCTTGTGCATCTTTAAGAAGTCTCATTGTGATGGCGTTAAAAATTGTTGCTTTCATTTCTAGGAAAAACCAATGCACCTCCTAGTGTAGTTTTTTCATCATGAACACTGATATGAATGCATTTCTAACTAGAATTTTCGGGTCCTCTGTGATAAAATGAGGCACCTGGGGATGACTAAAGATGAGATAAAAATCTATGCCATGGCAGGATTCGAACCAGCGACCACTAGGCCTTCCGCTCAGTGCTCTATCAAATGAGCTGATTGACCCAACTGCTGACTAGATTTTTATTTCGTTTCAGTCACAAAGTGTTTTTGTTGGCTTGAGTCGCGTCACGGCCGAAATTCTCATTTTGCCCTCCATCATCATCCAGTATCAGTACAAGTCTTTCAAATCATAGCTATTTCATATAGTCAAAATGATGATCAATATGATGCTCCCCTTCTCTAAATCACTTAGGTTTGAATTGAGATGAGAAGTCAAGACTGAACATCTAGTGTAAGTATGACCAAGCGTAAGTAACGCATCACGAATTCATATAATGGTCAGGTGAAACCACTCGTTTGAATCCTGCCGCCGCCCAGATTTTCATTTTACCTTTAATCATCCGGTATCTGTAAGAGTTCGCCAGACCATAGGAATCTCAAATAATCAAACTGATAAAATGAGGTATTATATCAAGTCGGAAGATCATAAATCAATCCAATCATATCCTTATCACTTAGTTTTTGGGGACACAACAAATTCTCAAGAGTGAGTGGTATTCTGAGCTGGAGTTTTAGGTGACCAACGTTTCAATGTCATACTAGATATTATCATCCCAGCAACGCAAATATTGGTGAAGCAATATCACTTCATGGTTGGCCCCAAAGTTGTACAGGGGTATGTATACATATATTTTGTTGTTGTTGCCGCATACCATGCTGGAAATTCCAAATCGTACCGAAATTTATCCTAACTGATATTCAGGCTATATTGAGGTATCCGTATAGGAGCCCATATGCCAATAGAGGTCAAACAGTTCGATCCAGCAAAACAACGGACAACTACAAGCGTATCAACAAATAGTAATAACTAATACTCGTCGTAAAAGAGGTGGCTATCGTTCCTCCGTGGCATAGTGGATAACGCCTTGGCGTTTGAAGGGATGGGTACGAAGTTCGAGTCTCAGTGGGAACAACATCACTCACTGGAGGCCAGGTAGATCCAGCTGACGAGTCCCGAATAAGAAGAAATGCGCATCCTGAATTCCTCTGCTGGCCAAAACCAAGTGAACTACTACATTCAACATTCAGTCATTATCGAGGCATCTATATAGGAGCCCATATGCCAATAGAGATTGAACAATTCGATCCAGTAAAATAACGGAGAACTGAAAGCAAATCAACAAACAGTAATAACACCACTTCAGTTTGATAATATTGGAAACTGACCTACTCTGGAGTCTTCAAGTGAATAGACCTGCTTCATACTGTTGCCCTCCTCAATAAGATTCGAACTCGACAGATATACCATCAGGCGTTAGTGAATGGTCTACCATGAGGACCTCTTCATGACAACCGTACTTTGACATTATGCCTCATAGCTTCCTCCTTTTTTGGACTTGCTAAAGTGAAAATTTATCCTGTGACAGGAATCGAATCACTGCCACAACTGAGTTTTTGGCCTGGTGCTCTACCATTGTGGCTTGTCAACTAGCTACAGCAAATCAATAACATGAGATAATACAAGCAATAATTATTTCATCTCATTTTTCATTTTTCTAGGTATAATATTCATTCGGGGTGAAGAATAAGCAGCAGACTAATTTTCCTACTTTATTTACCCATAAATCATTTCTCTTACATGGCGTCATTCAGCTTTTAAGCTATATGTTACAATAGAATCTATGACTGTAATACACACTAAAAACAATCTTTGTTTGTACATTTTACTTAGGTGTAGAGAGATATATTGTGCTGTTAAAAACGATAAAAATGTTACTGATAGTCATGTTTGATAAACCATGAAATGGTTGTTTGTTAATTGGATCAGCAGCCTGGTAGGCTGAACAAGAGACTTGGTCAGGCCACAGTAATTGATGTAAAAGTAGAATTTGGGCACTATGGTACCAGATAAGTTCATAGTTAACTCACTTTTTGTGTGCGTATATGTGTGTGTGGATATTTTATACAGTGAACCATTGTTATTTACTGTATTCTGTAATTTTGTAACGTTTTTATTCTGTGAATTAAAAGATTCACTCACATTCACAACTTTACTTGATTTTATTCTAATCAATATAGTTAGCTGTTAACGGACTAAACTTAATGGACTGGTCACTAGAGAGCATCTAATTTCATGTTGTCTACTGCTAAGCGCTAACGGAATTCTGTCGATCATTTTGCAATTTGGTCACCTAGCTAGGAGACGCACCGTCACAACTCAAATCTATCACAGTGAGCCTACTAGATTGATGATCACATTGCGAAATGATCGGTAGAATTCGGTCAGCATTGAGTACTAGATAACATGAAATTAGATGCTCTCCAGCGATCAATAAATGTATCCAACCCTATCTTACAGGAGATCGTGGCCCGAATATCTCAGTGGTAACATCATTGATCACAGTATTGCGTGATGCGGGTGCGAATCTCAGACGAGATATCAGTTCTATCGAAGTTGCCGACATGCCTTGCTGACGACTGATAACAAGCACGTGGCTTCCTACAGACTGCCTCCATCCTACTGAGAAGTTACATAACTGCTTGTTTCTTGTGATCACATTCTCCAACTAAGTTTTTACCCTGATCCCAACACAATCGACTACTAGTAGGGGGTACCGTATTGATTATTAACCCAACTACCTGAGATTGCCATTCTTCGACAGAATGGTATTGTTGACATTGAGTGATGGCTGAAAGCCAAACGAAAGCGAAGCCTAGAATTATGCATACTAATATGTTGCAAAGTATTTCGAATGGTCAATAATTTAGTAGTTTGGATAGTAGATTCAAATCTGAAAATAAAGAAAGCAGAGAGATGAAAAGAAAGTGAAGATTAGAGTAATGAGAATGAAAAAGATAAACAGGAAACAATATTGATCAAGCATGCACTATAATCATGTTGTATTCAGAGACTATGAATATGCTATAACATCAAGTAAACCGTTAATGAGTTTCATTAAAGTTCATTATATCAACTGTTGGAATCACCAACTAACTTCTTGTACTTCGGTTGAAAAGGCAGCTCTTTATACGAAATTGATGCAACCATGTTGGTTGTATTCGGCAGGAAGTTTTTCAAGTTATCTCCTGTTATTAATACCATATGATTAATATTAATGATTGAAAATTTACAACTCAGACTTTTGGTTAAGGTAGTGGAGGATTTCAAACTAGTTTTCATCTCAAATCGACATCAATCACAGAACCATTGAGAACCTGCTAACACTGGACATTTTAAAACTTTCCAGTATGGCGCATTCAACAGGCCATTTGGGAGGAAACCCTAGACTGTCAAAATCTTGTGGTGAGCACATTATCGTTCAACCACTGGGACAATTACTCACATGATACCACTCAATGATGGTCACGATTTATCTGAAAATGATGGAAGTTGTGAAAAATGTGACTGTATTGCAATTCCTTGGTTGAATGGCAACATGTTCACCACAAAACTGGACGGTCCATCTTACTCAAAGTGGGACAAAACGTTTATCCAGTGCTCACAAGTTATCGATAGTTCTCTGATAGATGTCGGTCAGTGAGGTAAACTCCTCGGAAACTGCAAATAAAACTTAAGCACTATCAAATACATATGCTGTTTTCTATTTATCTTCATGTCTGAACCTAGTCAAGTTCGTTTATATCCTTACCTCACTTATAAGCCTACTTTTAAACTAATGGGTTTATTCAGTAAAATAACATCTACAATAGGCAATAAGTTAATTTCCTATGAAATGGAATGAATCAATCATTTCAAACACCTTAGAAAGCTTACTGAGATGGTTCCAAAATATATTATGCGAGGTCACTTCTGGGTAAATTTTTCATTAAAATAAGTCATAGTCTGATCTTAAGTTCCGATTTAACTCGATATATCAGTTAGTCCCTGTTAATACACCAGCATATAGAAGCCAGTCCTATAGATCAGTTACGTCCCGAATAACTGAATGGTAACACTATTAAGTACAATACTGGATGTTATAGATTCATATCTCGGAAAAACATTCAATCCCTTTGAAGTTGTAGATTTACCATTCTGACGAGTAACAACAAGCGTGTAACAGGTTCAACAGTTTCTTACCGACTCCTCTCAGACATTTAACACATAAAGACCTTTATAGAAAGATTAAACAGAACAGACCAGCGAACAGTTAGTGAATAAAGTATGAACTATTTTTTATTGCGATGTATTTTCGTGCCTAGCGATGGAATCCAGGATGCATGTTCTGTCCTATTTAGGAGTCGTCAGCAGGATGCACCCTGACTGAAGTGAACGATAGTGTTTGCTCTAAGATTTTTACTCGGGATCGATCAATTTAAGGGCCAAAGCGTTATCCACTAGGGCACGATAGCCATTTCTTGTACAGTGGGTACTGGGTTCGAGTATTGCTGGAGTCCAAGTACATCCGGCTGACGAGTCCCAAATAGAAAGAAATGCATGTCCTATATTCCACTGTTAGTCACTAAGATCAATATAACATTATGAATATCCGGCAGTATCGAACTATTTTCATAAAAGCCCACCTATTAAACAAAGGTCAAACGATTCAGCCTTGTATAGCAGCAGGAAATTACAATTATCAAAACAACTACTAGCTATTGTTTCAAACACCAAAACATTATTTGTTTGCCTAATGGGTTATGACTTTAAACAGTAAAAAAATACAAAACTTTTAACTAATTTCATACATTTGTTCAATCGAAATTTTCAATCCACTTATGCTAAAAACATTTTAATACAAGGAAGTGGAACAATCTGAAAAATAGTTAACCTGTGACAACTTTTATTGTCTACTAAGACATATAGAGAAAGAGAGAGAGAGAGAGAGAGAGCGATGGAAAGATAGAGGAAAATGTGTTATCCCTTTTTTCCCTACCTTTTCCATCTAAATTTATTCTTGTTCTGTTTTGTTGCTATATATGTTGGTGCATTTCTCCTCATTGTAGAATGGCAGTAAAATGAAAAGTTTATAGCTTAATTTTATGTGATATTTTACTATAATTTATCAGAATACCACCAGTATGCATACTTTTCATATTGAATGTGTTTTTGCTTACTTTTTTTCTCAAGAAAATATCATTAATTTTCTTTCACTAATCTGTAGGTATTCTGATAATTAAATACACTGATTAAAAACTTCTCCCCATAGTTGTTGTAGTGAATTTGAAAGACTTTTCTTGAGAAGATCTCCTTTTCATCCGTTTATACAACATTTCTGTATGAGACAGCTAAACTGAAATAACCAACATAGTAGATGATGATGATGAGAAAGAATCCATATTTTTCGCTAAAGACTCACTAAACCTTTTCTTGTAAATACCAAGAGTTGAATATGGAAAAAGATGCTTACAACAATGATATTAACTGCATAGTTAATCAATCAATTCAAGTTGTTATTCATCGCAGACTGACATCAGTTGGAGGAACAAAGGGAACCTGGGAGCACTGCACAGCTGTTTCGTCCTAGTATGGGACTCCTCAGTAGTGTGCACCCACGACCCCACCAGCAGGGATCGAACCCACGACCTTTAGGTCCAGCGGCCAGCGCGTTACCATTGAGCTAGCCACTGGGTCAGAATTCAATGCTCCATATTTCCAACTTCTGCGCACTGCTGAGGAGTCCCTAACTAGGACGAAACAGCTATCCAGTGCTCCCAGGTTCCTTTCGTTCCTTCAACTGATGTCAGTCTAAGATGAATAACAACTTAAAATATTTCCAAATCCCCACAACTCCCTCAAAATTCCATGAATCATTTCTTAGAATTAGAAGTTATGTATCAAATTATTTTACAGGTTAGTACATTCAGTAAATGAAAAAAAGATTTAGAATGTATCAGTGCGTTGGAGGCAATCGCCAAGAGCCATCACTTGACCTAGATTTTTTGCTTCTTGATACTTGTCAGTCAGTAAACTTTGTGACATTCAAACTCGTGTCACCTAGTTTTACAGTCACTGAAGTTGCTAGTGACTTATTTGGAAAGCGATTAACTTCCTGTAGGACTAGGTTACATATATTTACCTTGACCTAGACTTCGGGCTTATTGAGAGTCATCACCATTCCGATTATAAAACTTTATTCTCAAAAGCCTGTACATAACTGATTAAAAGATGGTGAAATACAATAATGCCATTGTGTTCTACAGAAATTACAGTTCTTTCTCTTTTTTGTTTCACGAAGAAAAATAAATGTGTGGCGCCTTTGAAGTGGAGTGAAGACAGAAGTAAGACGAAACTGTCTACTGTCACCCATGATATTCCTGATTGTGGCGGACCGGATTATGCAGCAAACAGCGAGGAGCAAGAAGATGGGCATACGCTGGCTGGGCAGATGGAAAGACCTCAGAGGAAGATTTGGATTTCGCTCATGAAGATGATTTGTGTCTGATATCATCCAGTGTCACACAAACTCGGAGATGTACAGGTGAAAGCTAACAAGTTGATAGAAGAGGTGAGGTGAGGTGAGGTAGGGCAGGTCAGCGAAGATGGTACTTCAAATGGAGGTGGAGAAGACGGAGGTGATGAAGATACTCAACCACCACCACTAACAACAACAAGCTGCAATCACCATCAGAAAGAGAAACTTAAAGGAAGTAGTCTCTTTCACCTACCCAGTCAAGGTAGTATCGTTTCAACTACAGGCGGCTGTGGTGGCATAGATGAGGATGTCAAAGCCAGGATCGGAATAGCAAGCAAGACAGGCCTTCCTTCATTAGTCTGAAATCAGTGTGCAGACCTGCTCCACTCAGCAAACAGAACAAGATCCGAATTTTCGACACCAATGTCAGGTCAGTGCTGCTATATGGTTGCGAAACTTTGCACGTCCCGAAAAGCATTTCCAACAAACTGCAGACATTCATCAACAGCTGCTGTCTACGCTCATTCGATACTGAAGATCAGGTGGCGAGAAAGAATAAGCAACAGGGAATTTACTCTGACAACGAATCGACGAAGAACCTGTCGCCCAACAAATATGCAGAAAAAAGTGGAGATGGATTGGACATACAGTGAGAAGACCACTCGGGGACATCACGTGCCAGGCCGACGAGTGGAATGGAAAGGGTAAACGACGAGTTGGGAGTCCGAGACGAGGGTGACATGGAGGAGATCATGTGAGGAAGAAATTAAAGCTTGTAGGTAGTCGTGGCGCCAGGTTCAAAAAACTGCAGAGAAGAGATTGCAATGGAGACTTGCTACTGAGGCCCTATGTTCCACTAGGAACCCAATGGCAAAGTAATAATAAGGATTTACTTCTGAACCAGCCGGATGTTTCCTAGGCCCACAGACTAAGCATATTAAGTAATCACACATCCATCTACTACCATGGTACACCGGATAGCTGTTTGATTCTTCTTTAAGAAATCCTCAGTAATGGTTACCTATGACCCTACCTGGAGTAGAGTTCAAGATAACCAGGTCCGGAGGAAAACACATTATCACTCAACCCGTGAGTAAAATACTCACGGTCCATATTCCGTGTTCACTAGTAGTAGAAGCCAAGGTAGATCTTCGGAGGCTCTGATAGTCATCTGCTAACACTGGATGACGATAGCACCACATCGTAAGCTGAAAGGAGTATGAAGGTGTGAACCATTACATATCAACTGAGTAGCTCTATAGTATCATATCTGCCACGAATTCAGACAGTACTTGCTTGGATATGATATAACATACAGAATGTGAACATTTAAAGAGTTAGTTAGTTGGAGCCAATCTGCAAAAAGCCCTGTCTGACATGGGTTTCATGCTTCTTAGAACTCATCGGCAAGGTGTACCTGCAACCTCGACAGAAATAGTGCCCCGCCCAAGGTTAGAGTCGAGGTCACCCAGTGTTGCAGTCAACAACGCTACCAATGACCTATTCGGGTCTCAGTTGAACTCCTTTAGGACTGCATTATACCCAATGATCGGTCAGTGGAGAGCAACCAGTCTTGCATTGTCTAGTCGTAAGCCATAACCGAATTCTACTGATCAGTTTTCAATGTGGCCACAAAGCTAGAAGGCGTACTATCGTAGTGCATTTTGGTGGATGAAGAGTCTCAAGCCAGGATTAGATAGGCGTTCACTGCTTCTTGGAACATAATGGCAGAATTTGCTAGTTTGATGGTCACCTGTTCAGTAATAATAGATTTATCTGATTTCCTAATCCATTCATGTTAAACTAAATTCAATTTTTGCCAATTATTATTGATAGACACTTCGTGATTTGTTACATTTTATGGTATCTGTGCGAATCCTTGACCTCATTTTATGTACCATTAGGCTGTTTCAGTTACCTTTCTTTTTAAATAGTCTGAAATGGCATTTTTAAATATATTTCCGCTAAATAAAGAAGATGAGGTTAACCAGAATTGATTGCCTGTTGGTAAACACTATGGCGTTACTGTTTTTTTAAGTGGAATTTCTAACTAGTCGACCTTCAGAATATTCAATGTAATCTCTCTTGTCTAAAATCTTCAAGCATACTAAAATGCTTATTTTATTATCATTATTATTTGTTCTTTTGGGCTCCTAGTGGAACATAGGGCTTCAGTAGCACGTCGTCATCTCACTTCTCTACAATGATTTTAAACTCGCTCCACGACTGCCCACGAGCTTTGATTGTTTTCCTCACACGATCTCCTGCGTCACCATCACACGCTCAACTAGTCGTTTCTCATTTGGCTTCCACTCGAGGAGCTGGTCTGGCGTGTGATGTCCCTAAACGGTCTTCTCAGTGTATGTCCAATCCAATCTATCTCCATTTTTTTCCTCCCCATATTTGTTGGACGATGGGTTGATGGTTGGTTTGTTGCCAGTCAGCCAGCAACAGCTCCTTCTTGCTTATTCTTATTATTCCCACCATCCATCTCATCTTCAGTATCGAGTGAGCAAGCGAGCGCAGGCGACAACTGTTCATGTAATGTGATGAATGCGTGCAGTTGGTTGGAAATGCTTTGAGTAAGGTGCCAACTCTCTCAAGCATCACATAGAAAGAAGCATTGACTGACTTGACTGACTGACCGACATTAGTGTAGAGAATTCGGATGTTGTTTATACTTTATGCTGAGTAGAGTGCAGTGCAGTGCAGTGCAGTGCAGTGCAGTGCAGTGCAGTGTAGTGTAGTGTAGTGTAGTGCAGTAGATCTGCACACTGATTTCAGACTAATGAAGGAAGGCCTGTCTTGCTTGCTATTCCGATCCTGGCTTTGACATCCTCATCTATGCCACCACAGCCGCCTGTAGTTGAAACGATACTACCTTGACTGGGTAGGTGAAAGAGACTACTTCCTTTAAGTTTCTCTTTCTGATGGTGATTGCAGCTTGTTGTTGTTAGTGGTGGTGGTTGAGTATCTTCATCACCTCCGTCTTCTCCACCTCCATTTGAAGTACCATCTTCGCTGACCTGCCCTACCTCACCTCACCTCACCTCTTCTATCAACTTGTTAGCTTTCACCTGTACATCTCCGAGTTTGTGTGACACTGGATGATATCAGACACAAATCATATTCATGAGCGAAATCCAAATCTTCCTCTGAGGTCTTCCCATAGGTCCAGTCACAGAATGCCCATCTAAACACAGCTCCTCACAGTTTCTTGCATCATCCAGTTCAATCGAGTTGACCACAATCAGGAAGATCATCCGTGATGATAGTCTGCGACAACATTGTCTTGCCCCTGTCTGAACTTCAGAGGCATCATTGAGTGGCTTTCCATTGTGAATCATTTGGTATGTAGCATGTAGCATGTAGCATCATGTGGCATATAGCTGCTGTTGAATGTCACTAAGATTGTAGTGTTGAAGCAGCAGTCTGCCAAACGACTTCTCTTTCGACGCCTCGATCGGAGTGCAGTTCAAAGTGGATGAAGTTGAGATAAGGTAGAGAGTTGATTGGCATTTTATGCTCTGTTCTGTGATTGATGAGATGATGCGTAGCGTAGCTTTGCAATTTGATGTGCACCTGATTTTTTCCTCCTGGAGGCAGGCAGTCTGCTCCGCTTATAATTTTGAATCCAGAGCAATATTAAAATGTCAGCTAGCAGGATATATAATGTCATTTTCTTTCGACCTGGGTCTCATCAGCTGAAAATACCTGCATTCTAGTGGGTAGGAGTGTTCCACCTTCCCGCTGACCGTAATATCCCTAGCTCTTAACGATAGAGTGTTGTCCAATAAACCTATGAGTTCAAAAACCGTCTACTATCTACGCTATAAGTACTGGGTGTTATTTAAGCATACTTGTATCTTTTTGCTACCTAGTTAGCCTTTGTTGACTGCTTCAGTAGTATCTCACTTTTATTCTTTGATTTGCTTCTTGTATGCAGAATGTAAAGATATGTAGAAAAGTTAAAACGGAACTGAATAGAAAACGATTTGGAAGTTTTTAAAAAGAACGAATATTTCGTCTGTTTCCTGCTGGAAAGTTTCAGGGTCATGATACAATCATTCTGTTGAAATAGCACTGTAAATGACTAGTAAAACACTTACCAACAAGTTCATTAATTTTACAGCGTCATTTAATAAATGGCAAGTCTTTGCTTGCTGAATAATTATTCACTGAATCCAAATGTTGGTAAATTCGATACTGGAAGGGATTTTTCTATGGTAACAGCCTCTGGACTGTATAACCTTCATATTCACCAAGAATATCAGTTGTTTTCAATCTTATCTGTCTACAATTAACCAAGTTGGAGGATAACAATGTTCATCTAAAGACAAACTTATACTTTATTAGATTGTAGGAAGTTGGCAAGAAGCGTTGTTACACCTAGTTTTCACCCTTTTTGGTACTTATCAGCAACCGTATATCTGTAAACCTAAGGGAAGTTTTGTCTCATGAGAGACGTGAACCTATAGCACCCAGTTCTGAAATCAAAGGCATTACTACTGAACTATTAGCATTCAGATGGTGAGTCTCCTAGTGTGGTGGATGCAATGCACTAAGATCGATAAAATTCAACCACCAATCAGGACAATTATTATTATTATTAGTCCCTTGGGTTCCTAGTGGAACATAGGGCTTCAGTAGCACGCCTCCAGTGACCTCTGTTCTCTGAGATCTTTTGAACCTGGTTCCACGACAGCCCAGAAGCTCTCATTTCCTCCTCGCACGACCTCCTCCATGTCACCCTCGGACGTCCAACTCGTCGCTTCCCATGGGGATTCCACTCGAGGGCCTGACGCGTGATGTCCTCAGTCGGCCTTCTCAGTGTATGGCCAATCCATCTCCACTTCTTCCTGCATATTTGTTGCGTGATAGGTTCTTGGTTGGTTCGTTCCCAGAGTTCCTTGTTGCTTATTTTTTCTGGCCATCTGATCTTCAGCAGCGAGCGTAAGCAGTTGTTGATGAATGTCTGTAGTTTATTGGAAATGCCTTTCGTGACGCGCCAAGTCTCTGAGCCATACAAGAGCACTGACTTGACGTTGGTGTTGAAAATCCGTATCTTGTTCCGCATGCTGAGTGCAGAAGATCTCCACACTGGTTTCAGGCTAATGAATGCCTGTCTTGCTTTTCCGATTCTGACTTTGACGTCCTCGTCCGTCCCGCCTGTAGTTGAAACAGTGCTTCCTAGATAAGTGAAGGAGGTTACTTCCTTCAAGTTTCTACCGTTGACGGTGATTGGAGTTTGTTGTTGTTGTTGATGGTGGTGGTGCGGTATCTTCATCACTTCTGTCTTCTCTATATTCACCTGAAGTCCCGTCTTAGCTGCCTCTTCTGTCAACTTGTTAGTTTTTGCCTGCAGATCTTCAAGTTTATGTGACATTAGGCATAAGTCATCGGCGAAATCCAAGTCTTCTAGGTTCTTTTCCGTCGTCCAGTGTATCCCCCTCTTCTCGCTGCCTACTGTTTGCTGCATGATCCAGTCCACCACAATTAGGAATATCATGGGGGATAGTAGGCAACCTTGTTTCACTCCTGTCTTCACTTCAAAGGCATCACTGAGCTTCCCATTGTGGATTACTTGGCATGTGGCATCTTCATATAGTTGTTGAATGAGGCGGATAAAGGTTTGCGGTACTCCGTAGTATTGAAGCAGTTTCCAAATTACTTCTCGGTCGACGCTGTCAAAGGCCTTCTCAAAGTCGATGAAGTTGAGGTATAGAGCTGATTGCCATTCTACGCTCTGTTCTATGATGATACGAAGCGTTGCAATTTGGTCAGCACATGATTTGTACTTCCTGAAGCCTGCCTGTTCCGGTCGCAGTTTTGAATCCAGTGCGTCTTTAAGCCTCTCCAGGATGATGCGGCTTAATATTTTACTTGGGGTGGATAGGAGAGTGATTCCTCGCCAGTTCTTGCAAGCACTGAGGTCTCCCTTCTTCGGCAGTTTGACAAGGTAACCCTTCTTCCAATCGTCAGGTACCTTCTCTTCCCTCCACACCTTCTGCAATAGTGGTGTGAGCATGTCCGCTGTTGTCTCTGCATCTGTTCTCAGTGCTTCTGGCGGTATTCCATCTGGTCCTGCTGCTTTCCCGCATTTCAGTAGCTTTATGGCGTTCAGGACTTCCATTTTCGTTGGGGGATTTATGTTCACTTGTAATTCAGCGGCTGCAGGTGGTATTTCTGGACGAAGTGCAGGTGGTGGTCGATTCAAGAGCTTCTTGAAGTGGTCGGCCCATCGTTTCCTCTGTTTCTCTTCTTTTGTAATTAAATTTCCTTCTTCATCTTTTATTGGTTTCATCTGTGTTGGTCTCTTCCCTGATAGCAACCTGGTTATTTGATACAATGTCGTCAGGTCTCTCTTACCTGCAGCCTGTTCTGCTTCACTTGCCAGTGTGTCGTAGAAGTGTCGTTTGTCTTTGCGTGCACTCTTCTTCACTTCTTTATCCAGTGTTTTATACATTGTGCTCAGTTCCTCTTGTCGTTGAGCATCCTTGCACTGGTTTATCTTCTGCTTCACCATCCTCCTCTCCTCTATCAGCTTCCAGGTATCCGTCGAGATCCATTCCTTGTCTTCTTTCTTCTTCCTTCCTAATACTGTTGTGCAGGTTTCTTTCCACATAGCTTTCAAAGACTTCCAGTGTTCTTCTACACAGGTTTCTTCAGGGATGTCCCTCGACGTCTCCCATTTTGTCTTGATGGCTGCTTTGAAGATCTCCTTTGTAGTTTCATCCTTCAGTTTCCGAGTGTTGTACTTGAATTGAGGTCTATCACCAGCTTCCTTGAAGGCTTTTAACTTGATTTCGAAGGTTCCTTGCACTAGATAGTGGTCTGAACCTACATCTGCTCCTCTTCTTGACCTTGTGTTAAGTAGACTGCGTCTCCATTTTCTTGAGATTGAGATAAAGTCGATTTGATTTTTAGTGTGTCCATCTGGTGAAGTCCATGTCGCTTTGTGGATATCCTTGTGCCTGAACACACTGCCTCCAATCACCAAATCGTTGAATGCACAGAATTCTGCAAACAATTCTCCATTCTCATTCATTTCACCTAGCGCCTCTCGACCCATGGTTAGTTCTCTTCCCGTGTTGTCCCCTCCCAGTTTGGCATTCATGTCGCCCATTAGAATTTTGATATCGCCAACTGACGTCTTGTCCAGTGTTGACTGAAGTTGTCTGTAGAATTCCTCCTTTTTCTCTTGCTCTGCATTATTTGTAGGTGCATAACATTGTATGATTGTGACCTTTCTTCCTTTTGAGTTGAATCTTGCTGTCATGATCCTGGAGGAGATTGGTTCCCACTGCATGAGAGCCTTCGATGCTCTTGAGGACATCATGATAGCCACTCCCTCAGTGTGCTCGTGGTTGGCGTCTGGGTGACCGGAGTAGATTATTGATTCTCCCGTTGACAGTTTGGAGAGTCCACTCCCATTCCATCTGCTTTCGCAAATCCCAAGCACTTCGATGTTATACCTTCTCATCTCCTTTGCAATCTGGGCTGCCTTACTGGGTTCAAACATCGTGCGGACATTCCATGTCCCCACGTTTACTTTCGCTTTCATCGAGAGAAGACACATCGGCCAATTGGCTTCCCGAAGGCTTTCACCAACTGGCGTCATTTCGCCTCTCCGATTCCAGCGGGGAATAAGTTTGTTTTCATTTTTTATATTTTGTTTGTGCTTTGAAGTTTCTTTAGCGGTTAGATTTGTTTTACGGGGTAGGGTTGCTAGCCCTATGCCCAACCTTCCCTCTTTACCCGGGCTTAGGACCGGCTAGTAACTAGTAAACTAGTTAACCAGGCGAGGTTAATCAGGACAATACAACATGATAATGGTTACGCTTCAATGACCAGTCAATACATAAACTTATTTCTTATACTGCAACAAGTAGTTTACGTTTGAAGCTGGCGTTACATTCAGCTGGAGACACCAGATCCTCATGAAGCTCAGCCGTATTCTTCGAGCTACAAAGAATCCTAAGGCCTAGCAGTATTATCTTTTAGGAAAACCTTATCTATGAAAGTCATGCATCATATCATTAAGAAGATGAGAGGGATAAGTACATTCGTGATCAGCCTTGACCTTCAAAAGACAATAGTTTTTACCTCAAAAAAAATCAATAAATGATCACATCATCAGTAATTACATAAATCTTAGGAATAATCTCTTTTTCTACTGTTAACTAGCTTACAGGACGAATAAGAAACTAGATAACCAATTATTTCCACAAGACTTTCATCAATTAGTGAATAAACATGAAAATTCATTGAACCCTAACAAAAAAGAAGTGGATTTGTAAGGATGAAAAATCTAATGACAACAAGGAAACACTTGCATCAAGGGAAAGTTGAAAATATAATAAAAATAACAGTTGAGAAGGAAGTCCAAGTGTTATGAGAAACCACAGAAGAACAGTGAGGTATACTAGATTCTCCAATGCCTAAAGTTCACGTTCCACAATCTGAGTTCAACAGCTTCTATATTGTGAAAGGGAAAAATTCTCATCTTTTGAACTACATGGTGAAATAATGTTTTTTAAAAGGAGGATTTTGTGCTCATCGTATGTTAGATGTCCGTTAATTGTGATAAATGGAGCTGGAAAGGGTCCTTTTTTCTTTGCTTTCATTAGATAAACAGATCAATACTCTTTGTTGACTTATGACAAGAACCTCATAGTGCTACCGTAATTACAGCTTCCAAGACATATACCAACAAAAGGTAACGCCTACCTCCATAGTGGTTACTGATAGAATCGTCTTCAGGAAGAGCTACAGGACGTTGAATTATCTATCTTTCAACTAAAAAATTAGAGAAGGTTTTCTTCCCATTTGTGGAAATACCTAGTATATTAAACTCTCCTGCCAGTATCTTACTCAATGAAACTATTCTAGTCTCAATTTTCTTAAAACAAATTTATGAGTTTATCTAGCCTTTCATTAATTGAAGTATCTGAATTCATCTCTTCTGATCAGCTCTAGCAGACAGTCTTGTTCTGCTGATGAAATGTCTAATCAATCATTTTTTTTAATATAATAGAACAACATATAAGGATTATTTGTTCATTATCCTATCCTATACTGTTTTCCGGGCAAACTTTCAATTTCAGGTTGATATTCATCATGGACTGATATCAGTTACATGAACATTGGAAACCTGGGAGTACTGAACAAGTACTCAATCACTAGTGCGCACTCATAACCCCGCACCTCTACCGATCGAACCCACAACCTTCAGTTTCCATGGTCAACACCTTACCATTGAGTTACTGGGCTGGAATCCAATGGTCCGTATTTTCTACTCCTGTCAGTTCACGATATAGCGCAACCATTACCCAATGTCACCGTTAAGTATTCATCTTCACGTTCACCAGGTTTACTCCACTGGTCACGAATTCTCATTGGAACTTCAGGAATCACCTCTTCAAGCTAGTCGTCAATTTAATTTTGGGGTTTGTAGGGACTGATTGATTTCGAGAGGTGATTCCTGCAGTTCCAATAAGAAGTCGTGGTAGGTGGGACAAATCTGGTGAACCTGAGGACAGAAACTCAACGATGACATTGGTTGATAGTTGCGTTATACCGTGGAGCAACAGAAGTTGGAAATATGGACCACTGGATTTCAACCCAGTGACTCAATGGTAACGTGCTATCTACAGAACCTGAGTATCCTGAGTCCGACCTGTGGTGGTGTGGGGTGGTGGGTGCGCACCACTGAAGAGTCCTATACTAGGATGAAACAGCTGTCCAGTGCTCCCACGTTTCCAGTGTCCCTGTAACTGATGTCAGTCCATGATAAATACCAGCTTGAAAACTTTCAATGTTTACCGTGTCATTTGATCTGGCCAAACTGTTCTAAGAATTTCATACAATTCTTCTGATTTACAAGCTTAAGCCGAGCAAAAACAGCTATTGAAACAGTTACGTAACTTATAATGTTAATTTCCCATGTCCGTTATTTTCATCCCGATAGAATCACCTTCTAGAACATTCTTCACTAGATCACACTATAAGTAATTGATCTCTTTATAGTTATTATAATTTACTCCTATGTAACTGATCTACATGATTCTAAATCTGTTCTGCTTCTAGTTTCCATAACTAATTTCTTTTCAACTTGAATGAAAATCACGAGAATTTCTATTCTACCATTTACCCTGTGATATTATTTTAGGCTATAAACCGATGACGAGAATCAGTCAGATAAAAATCAGTACATATTATTCTACTTCACTTGTACTTCTTTTATTTACCGATTATCCACAAATTAGAAGCTAAAATCTTATGATTTACTTCACTTCAAAATAATCATATTCTTTTCTTTTTCTTTTTAAAAAGCCTTTTGTTTTTGTTCTTCTTTCTTATTCTAAAGTTAACCGAATTGCTTATAGATTTAAGCATTTTTAAAGTAATACAGTTCAATGTGTACAATTATTGATTAGTTTGTTTGAATTAGTGACTTATTGAATCAGTTAATCTTGTAGGTACACTGCTATTCTACATATTTCAGATTAATGTATGAATGAATATACGCATATATATATGCATACATACACATAAATATATAGCTATACTTATAGATGTATGCACAAACGTATTTACGCATATAAACATATTGATATAGAATGAGATTCTCCTTCTTTGTATGTACATCATTTTATTTTTAGGGTTAATTGAACTCTATTGGCTTTGATAAACAATAGACACAATACACAAGCTTAAATGTCTTTTAATTTAGCCTTTCTTTTTATACAAAATGAGCATAATAACCTCAAAAGTAAAACAGAAATGAATCAATTCACCTCCCTTGCATGAATTAATAATGAAAATTTATCAAGGATAGAAAAAGTATTTGTATAAATGTTTTTATTTCCTCAATAGTGTTAACCTTTAGCATAATATGAGGCTAGAAATTTCAAAACAAAAACTAGCTTATATTCTACTACTTAAATAGTTTGAGAAGTTAGAAACCCCTCATGCGGTGATGTATAGATTTTATCAGTCAAATTGGAGTAAATCAAAACACTGGACGGTGGTTTCACTTATTTAGAGTCTTGTTGATCATCTATGTACCTGAACAAATTCAGCAAGTATCACAGATTAAAGATTAAAAACAAACACATTTTAAATAAACAAGTGTGATTTTAGAAGTAGCATTTATCATGGACTGACATCAGTTAAGGGGAACCATTGAAAATCTAGGAGCACTGGACAGCTGTTTCATCCTAGTATGGGACTCCTTAGCAGTACGCACCCACGACCCGACTAGGGGTCGAACTCAGGACCTTCAGGTTTCACGGCGAACGCGTTAACTTCTAAATTAAAAATTCCCACTCATCTCAAAAAGTGTGGTTTTATTTTTGAAGTACTGTAATGAACATGATATCCAGTGAAAAATATCAATCGGAGTCTGATCGAAGACTATAAAGCAGGTAATTTAAGCAAATGAAAATAGCATAATCTAATGAAGTGAGATGAAGAAAGAAGATACTTTCTAATGAAAGAAAGCGTAGTTATCAGCAATCTTGTAGGACTCATCTGATTTTGTAAACTATTCCATTCCCTAAGCAATATTAGAAGACTATATAATAGTGACGACTAGTGACTAGCAGTGGAATCCAGAATGTGTGTTTCATTCCATTCGCGGTTCATCAACTGGGTGTACCTGCATTGAAGTGAATAATGTTGTTCCCACTAGGACTCGGACTCGGGACCCATTGCTTCAAATGCATCCACACAGCACTTCATATGCCAATAGAGACTGATCAGTTGGGTCCAATCAGTGATGAGATTATGTAAACAACAACGTTGTAAGGCTTTGTTGAATACAACAGAAAGTTCACTTTGGTGAAGAATTTATATGCTCCGCTCCGATGGATCAAGGAAACATACATGGTGAACTAGTCAACTAAAGTAAACTGTTCTCCAATCAAACAAGCATAACTGGACAATTCATACACGATATTTACAGGTATGCGGAACAAATCTCCACAAACACACCATCGGACACTGTCGTCCGTAAAATAATTCCTTGAATTCCGGAAATAGATGAATATTCTTTTAATTAACCCGGTAGAAACTACTTAAAGAAATAAAAATGCACATTTACTGAAGTTTTATCATTAGAACTGAGAAGGTTTCCATATTATACAAGAACCATGACAATTGAACGATGAATGATGGAATACTTCATTTTCGTTTCCTTTCAATCCCAGCTGGTTGATATGGTAACTAACAGCTACGGGATTGAATAATGCATAGAATCAGTTAAAGAGGATTAAAACAAAGTTTCAACTATCATGTATGTTGAATCCTTGATCTTTAAAATGAAATCATAAAGAACTCAAATTTGGAAGAAGTAAAAATAGACACCTGTACTAAACATGAAAATATCAACCATCTCAAAGAAAGCTCTAGACATGAGCTTGTAATCTGAAGGTAACATTGCAGCTGAAATCCTCGAAAATCGTCTCCTAAGCTCTTTGATTAAGACATTTCACACAGCTAGCCGGAGTGCGACATTTTCCAGCAGAAAATTAATTGACAAATGTGTTGATAACAGAATACCGCATTTGGTCACCACAACGTGCGTCTTCCACTTTACTTGTTCCAGAGGATCAAACAACACTGACCGCACCTAGCTTCACGTCTGTAAGCGTATTCTACAGCACTGTCCAGCTTCGTCATTCAGATGACAGAAGGAATATCAACAGCCGTTGTCATCTCCGGATATCTGGCTTATCCTAGTAGTCCCATCAAAATAGTCTACAGAGTGCCTCCGCACAATTCTGAGGGCGTTTGACTATATCATTTAGGAGTAGCCGAGTTATTGGCAATTCCCATTGTCAAAGTAATCATTTTCATCTGTCTTTAGAAACTTTCTGTCCTATCCTTGAACATTATAGTCATCATACTATTTCGAATGCTCAGGGCTTGGCAGACTCGTATTATTGGTAGTGGATGATAATTGAAGGTGAGATAAAAATATAGGGGACAGCAGGATTTAAATCGGCGACCCCTAAGTCACCTAACCGATGTTCTACCAGCTGAGCTGTGAGACCCAGCTGTTACGCTTTTTGAGTTGGTTACCTGGATGTGAGACATTTGAAGCCTACCGCATCCCAAGTTCTCATTACATCTTCACTCACCATTCAGTATGAAGGAAAACAGTCCGCTAAACCACAAAAATCCCAAACAGTCACATTAATAACCAGCATGATGCTCCCACTCGCTAATTCACCTCAATTTGATTTGTGCTGATATCTGGCTGGGGATCCCGTGTGATTGCAGCTAAAAGACAGTCAACTGTCACGGATTCACTTGGTAGTCCAGAAAAACATTCAGTGACTCAAGTGAAGCTAAGATCTAACCAGCAGTCGGATCTTGTAGCTCAGTTAGTGGACCATCGGATCTGCGACCCCAAAACCACTGGTTAGAATCCTGTCCCGGCTGAGATTCTCACTTCACCTTCAATCACAACAAGCCGGCATCAATTTTTAAACTGTAAGATACAATATTTGATTGAAATACCATGGCAGTGTGTAAAATATTTATGCTAATTGTTAGAAATACCAAGTTGAATGAAACATGATGATTTATGTCCTCCATATAAGTCTTCTTCTTGGTTTACTTGCACTAATCAAAGGCAGAAATAATTCAGCATTCTAGTTATCTACATTTCTCGGAGGCAAACAAAGTACAGGAATTGAACATGAGTTAATTGCCCAGTTAACAAACAAACGATAGAGTGTTTTCAGTAAAACTCACGTCAATTTACATGATCATAAAAACAAGTGATTGATAATTTTCACTAATGTTAGGAGCTTGGAAGCAACCCAGGGGAAGCTGTGATTGACCTAGGCTTCATGATTCTTGGCATTCATTGACAAGGCTTGTGTGCGACCTCGACGGAACTGATGTCTTCTTAAAGGTTTGAACCCACACTGCCCAGTGTTGTAGTTAGAAACTATATCAGTGAACCTTCTTGGACATGACTGACTCCCTACAGGACATGAAGACAGTTACTCGGTGACGGCATTGAGCCCAGGTTGTGTTATGTCATGAAGTGACAGAAGTAAGAAATCTGAACCACTGGATGCCGACCAAGTGGCTCAGCGATAACGTCCTGGCCATGGAACTTGAAGGTCTTGGGCCCGGTTCGTGACCTGGAGACGTCATGGGTGCACACCGCTAAGAAGCCATACACTATGATGAGACAGCTCTACAGTTCTCCCAGGTTTCAAATGGTTCTCCAACTAACGTTAGTCTATGGTGAATATCAACATAAGACCAAACCTCTAAATCGAGTGGTATATGGTGTTCGTTCACTGCAGACAAGCCAAATTCATGCTGTTTAGAATTGAGTGACGAAAAAACTCTGTTAGCGTTTGAAGTGACATACTAGATTCAAGTCTTAATGAAAACAACATCACTCTCAGGGATGCAGGTATGTCCAACTGGCGAGTTCCGAATAGGACGGACCACGGGTCCTGGATTCCAGTGTTAGCCACCTAACAGACTACAATTCTGTCGACTATTTTGAAATCGCAGCTAAAATGGTTACATGACAAGGTCTTTGAAGGCAGCACTGGCTGAGATCAATTCGAATCTTTGATGGGATATCAATTTTACGACATGCATCGAAGCACATATTCATAAAATAACATTGATTTGGAAAGTCTTGTTACTGCAGATTGATGTCATCTAAAGGGTTATTCAGTCCTGATCTGAAATCATCAGCCTCCTCCTCCTTGATAGTGTAGGAAACGATAAGACGGAGTCAAAGGAAGGAATGTTTATTATTGACATCTTGTAAAGCAGTCATCAGATATTGTGCACTTTCCACTAAGACAGTCATTTGCATAATGTGCCGCATTTCCCCTTCTTCTGTCTCACATTGTCTCTTGTGTTTTTCTGGGCAGAATCTTTATCCATTGCTGGTAATTCCCTATGATTTCTACCCCCCTCCCAACATATACTACCTATATCCATTCTGATCAACAGCGTCCACTACAATAGCACGAGGTGTACAAAATTGCAATCCTCTATGTTACAGACCAGCATACTTGTATTTCAATGTTTCATTACAGGTCGCAATCATCCACAGAATCAATTGAAACCATGAACCGTGGGGCAGCCGCTTCTTTTTAGTTTTGGACTCATCAGCAAGGTATACCGACGACCCTGTACGGAGCCAAACCAGGGATCATTAGGTCACTTATAGTGAGCACGCTAACATTCAGCCACTTGGTTGGAATTCGGTGGCCTATGTTTCTAACTTTTACCAGTTTGGGAAATTACCATCCAATGTCATTGATGGGAGGCTGTCATCCCAAAACTTCTTCTGCTAGATGTCACAAGGTTTCTCAGTAGAAATTCGAGAAACACATCTCGCTCAGAGTCACTAATGAGTACTAGATTGCAATTTAGTCCAGAAGTCTATGAAAAAACTGACTCAGCTGGATCTATCTCCTCACTCAGGATGACCAATAGATTTTCTTTCCCGAGGTGTATGGAAACTGTAAGTTTCTTGTCAGTGACTTACGGAAAGCGAGAAATAGATGCTTCATGGAATTACGTAACATAACATCAAATCTGGATCAGTGAAAAATACATTGACAGATTTTAATAACAAGTAGTGGCTGGATCCGAGGACCCTAAAACCAGTCACGTAGAATGTCATGGCCGGATTCATTTGATTAAGATGAGCTAAATTGGGATGCAATAATTATTCAAAGTAGTGGGAAATATTTGTAGCTCGCGTGGGTGGTCCTGGTTGTATTATGTTCTCTCAGCTGGGTTGTTTAATCGTGAAGCTTTCATCGTTTCTCTAAACGACATCATCAGCACTAACTTCAGTATGAAGTGAGCGGTCAATATCTCTCCACGAGTGATTTAGTAGCTTGCCCTGACAAAGTGGTTTGTGATTGGTTGTTCCTTTGATTGTTGTGTTGTTGGCTGTACAGATTTTCCTGTTGGCTGTTCCTCTGCTTGACCTTTAACCTTTCTGTCGTTTATCATTTTTCTCATTGGTTGATAGATAGTGCTGGAAATGTGGTCTAGAAAGATGATGAAAGCTACACTGTTAAACAACTCAGCTCGGGGAACACAATACAACCAAGAATTATTCAAAGTTTCCCGGCTATCAGTTCATAATGGGGTATTATTCGCCAATGCATTTCAATCAAAATCTATCACAGAAGAACATTCTAGATAGTCTATTCAAAACAATGACACCTTGACATTCGAAATGCTGAATTCTAGTCTCAGCATGAAGGTTGGTACTCATCGAAATGAAGGCATGTTCAAGAAAAAACGATCACTTTGAAGTCTTTTTCTGGATATCATCCAACACCATCAATTCATGGTGAATTGTGTACAGCAAAGTATAGTTTGAGATATGGGGAATCAGGTGATAGGAAATCCTACTTCATCTAGGCTATACAAACAAAGATTCAAAGTTTAACAACTCAGTGCTGAAATCACAGAGGTGATCACCTTTAAGACTGCTTTATGTAGACACTTCAAATGTTGACAGGTAGCCCCCCCCCCCCCAAGTAACTTCCAAGCTCTGCATGTTGGCTGAAATCTACTGCCCACAGTGGCAATTTACTTATTAAGTTTAGTGTGACAGGTATGAGATGCATCTTTTATGCTTGATATTTGAGTTATGTACAACCCGATGACTAATTTGCAAAGGAAAAAACTTCATAGGTCGGTTTACTTGCAGAACCATAGTTGATGAAATGGCATAAAACTGGTAAACTCGCTTCAGAACACTTAGGATCTAATTTTATATCTGCCTAAGAATGAATTCCAATAAGGCTAGCTACAAAGGGATCACTGAGATAAAAGATGTTTCCATAGTTACAGTGAATATCGTCGGCCGACTAGTAAAGCTACCAATGAAAAATGATCGGCAACATACACTGTTAATTGATGTGTCGACTATCAGCTTTCCTAGTCAAGGAAACATTGATCGATAAATTGGGCGACCTTAAAGGCTATCCTAACAACGATCGAAATAACCAATTAGCTTTCTCCATTTTAGCTGGAAAGAAAGATTTTTATCAAACACAGAAGTCTGATTGTTCATTTCAGTTGTTGCTAGGGTGGTTTTTTAAGTCACTCTACTTTTCAGAGTTTTGCTCATTTCTGACTTGACTTTGAATGTTACCCTAGAAGCAACTGAAAAAAAACAATTAGACTTCACTATCTTGTGCAAATTTGAGTTGCTAGCCCAAATGGACAAACCTAATTGACTATTTCAATCGTTGCTAGCGTGGTCTTTAAAGAGGCGACTTTAAAGTCCACCCTAGCAACCATAGAAATAACCAATTTCTTTTCTCCATTTCGGCAATGAAGGAAAAGTAATTGGCTATCTTAGCAGTTGCTAGGGTCCCCTTTAAAGTCGCCCTTAATTTTGAAACGTAACCCTGGTGTTTTCAGTAAGTGGCTAGATGTAAGAAAGTATCCAATTCGTGAATAATTTGTAAATTATTTATCCAACTTATATTTTGCACAGATTGAAGATAATTTGGAGTATTTAATATTGAAGATGAAATGAGTAGTGCATCACACAGAAATACTCTGGTTGTTAAAACCGCAAGTCTGACAATTTATTGTAAAAATTAATCAGTTCAGACTATAGCATTCTAAATGGCAAAGTGAAAGTCAGCCAGTTCTGGCTGTAGGCATTCAACTGTACACCTGTACCGTCTGGTGACTGAAACAATGGATGCTGATCGTCTACAGTCTACAGCAGGTTATGTATATTTTCATTTCATCAATGACAAGTTTCATATGTAAGTACCATCATGAATGTATTCCAAAGATGGTAATTACTACATCATATTTTGAATGCTGAGACATTTAAACATTAAATATATTAAATAAGACTTCCAATAGATCTTAAAGATTGCTGAAATGTATATTCTTCAACCACTCTAAAAAACCTGACTGCTTTAATATTTTGAACTGTTAGATAATCACTGGGAACCCCACCGCACCAGTTGTCTAATTTCGTGACTCATTGGGATTCCTCAGCAGTATTTGGTAACAGTGATGGACAGCAGGACCACTAAGTCATCCTTTGAGAAGGCAATTGTTAAGTTAGTGGGTTGGAAATCAACAGTGGAGAATATTTGTAGCTCAGGTGGATGGTCTTGGTTACAATCTCTGTGAAATAGGGATATCCACAGAAAATTATTCATTGTCATCAGCTGATATACTTCTTCAATCCTAACTGTGTTGACTCTAAACATTGTAGCCTTCTATCACAGCCTTGATAAATTCTTACCAAATCCATCCACCAATAAATGGTGAATTATTAGTTGGCTAAACGATTTGTGAGAAATTCATGCATGAAGTACCCATTCGGTACAAAACAAACTTAGTTAAATGCCTTACCAACAGTGCGAGAAGACTTGCAGTGAGAGCATATTTGTAACTCACTAAATAAAATGGATTATCCTAATAGCTTCATCGAAAGCCATATGGATCAAGTGAGAAGGGAATAAATCTGAACTAATTACCATTCTAGAGAAATAGTTTTTTTACTAAACTGCAATGCAGTGGAGACTTAACCAGCGGATATCCAAGGTTCTTTAGAGTCATTCAGAAAACTGTCTACGCTACGGAGCTCTGCTTATCATTTTCCAATTGATCAACTGTTGCTGCTCAGACGAAAGGCAAGTTACCAACTTCTGCCATTTCCATATAAATTTACAAGCTTAGCTGCTCCTGCGTAGAAAGCTATTCAGGGATTACTACTACATAACTTATCAGACGTGCTGCTGAGCATTTACCCTGGCAGGGACAGACAAAATCCGTAACAAGCTCTGTCTTATCTCGTCTGGCTGATAGCGGTCACTTGGTGGATAAGAATAACGCTTTCAGGATCATCTACACATATCACAAAATCTTTCGAAAGGTATTCGAACTCGTGTTTTATACATAGTAGAAACTGGAGGAACTGTGGCTAATTACCCCAGTCCTTGTATCCAGAAGAAATCTGTACATCCCTTATCTCTCTTTTAACAAAAGGAATAATTAATAAACAGCTTTGCCGTTAGTACTTTTTTTCGTTTTCCTAACGTTCCCCCGTTTCATATGCTTACTCAATTTATTTAAACCTTGTTTATCCATTACTTCATCCTTTAGGATTGCGCAACATTTGTCCCTCCAAACGTTTGATCTACGTTGGTTACTGTTATATGTGAACAATCATGCTGTTTTGCTGCTTCTTATCATCATTACCATCTGTATTTCAACTACTTTGATCAACATTGTCACCACGACTGTCAAAGTTATTATTGTTAGCAGTTTGACTATCTGAAATAGTCACAGTTTACCAGACTGATAATAATACTTTGTGGTGATTGAAGGTGAAGAAAAAACTTGAGCCGTGAAATGACTTGAATCAGCAAACTTCAGGTTTCCGACCCAGTGCTGTATTAATTGAACTACCAGATCTGAATGCTGATCGGACTATTTTACTTCACTTCAATCACCAAGACTTTTGCCAGACTGTCATGTGAATTCGTGACTCTCTACCATCTCATAATCCTACTCACACTACTTCGAAGCCTGTCACGGCCTAAATATTCATTTTACCTTCAATCACTACCCAGTATCAGTAATACAAGTCTGTCAAACCACAGCAATCTCAACTAGTCAAAATGATAATCAGTATGATGCTACTCTTCTCTAGTTCCAACAGAATTAGATTGGGATGAGAAGTTGTCACTAGGCACTGGACAGTCGTAAAACTGCGATCAAGCGATAGTAACCCATCTCTAAATCATATGGCAGTGAAATAAAAATCTGGTGAACATTCAGGTCTCTTAGCTCAGTTAGTAGGGCACAAAGCTGGAAACCTGGCGGTCACCGACTCGAGCCCCACAGTGGCCCAAATATTTATTTCACCTTCAATCAGCAGCTAAAGTCATTATTATTATTACCACCGTTATTTTACGACACAATGTTGATTGGCAAGTCTACATTATGAAGACAGGGTGGATAAAGAATTTAAAACCTCTACTGTGTTACCATACAAAGAAGGCATCTCAGAAACATTAAGAAGAGTTCTCAATGAGGCTGGCTGGGATTAATGTAGCATTAAAAACCAACAAACCAGTTTAGAAACAAGCTCTATAGGTTAAAACATCCTATTGATGCAATTAAGCAAAATAATTAGGTGTACTAAATCCCTTGCAATCATTCGGAGGTTAAATACATACATCAGAGTAGTCGGGCATGGTCAATTAGAATAAGATAGCACAAAATGGCTTATCTAGATCAAGATTAGTAGATTGTAATGAGATGAGGAATTTAGAGAACAGCTTGTCTATAACTGTACACACAATCACACAAAAGGGTTGGATAGAGTTGTGGCGACAGTTCTAAAAGCTAACTTAGTAGGATGGATGGCAGGAGATTGATAACCGAATCTGTGTTCATCGAATCAACGCCAAGTACATGCAGTAATAGAAATGTTTATGCACCTATCCCAGATATATTGAAACTACCCTTGTTATCACATAAAGGGAGAGAAGATTAGCATTGGATTATATGAAGTCTGTCTCAAAGTTGTGACTTTAGTTACCTGATATGAATATGGACAATAAATTGTGTCGAAAACGTTATCCACTAAATGATACTATGTGACAGATGTAACAGACAGACAAAACTGGAACTATGATGTATCACAATGCCCAAGTTTTACTCCTATATTAATGAAACACTAATTAAAGGTTTGATTTTATTGTCATAATGGAACTAATTCTTGTAATAACTTATGAACAGTTAGATATAACAAAAACACAAACATAGACACGTAAAGATGAAATTGAAATTTCAGATTTATCAGGAAGGAAATAAGTGGAAAGTACTGAAGGAAAATTCTTCTTTTCTGTCTGAATATATTTATTTATAAGGAATATCGATTTATCTATGATAAATCGTGAAAAAAAAATCTTAAAATTTGATTTTTCATATTAACTCCATGATCATCTTTTTCTATGGATAGCACTAGCAAAGAAAAATAAAACTTTATTCCAGTTTGTTTAACGTTAATAGACTGGCCTTGATTTAAGCTGAGATACAAATGATGACTTTAAAAAATCTGGTATGCTAAAAAAAATTGGAATAAGATAAGGTGCTAGAAATATTTTACTATTAAATACTAAGGATCAATTGTCAGGATGCTTTCAACTTCTGTTTTGTACTTGTTAGCAGTCGTCAGTGGGATGAATCTACAACTAAGATGAAACTGGTGATCTCTTGGTAATTCAAACCTGTGTCAATAATTATCGAGACAATAATTTAAAAAAACTACCATATAAACAGCCTCACATCTTACATTAGAAAGCGTTTTGCAATCTAGAAAAAGGAAGAACGGTTTGTCCTTCAAAACCTAAGAAAAGATCCTAAACAATTGTGATCACTAAGGCATATTATAAAGGAAATGTAACACTGATTATGACTGTAAAGCACTTTAACATCTCTTAACCAATTCCTATGAAGAAACTGAATCGAAAAAGTCCCAAACAATGAAGAGTAAGATGAAAATAAAAACAAGCCAGTTTTATAAAGAAATTGAGATCATTCATAGGAGACTTATAATGGTTTTCTTCATAATCGAAATCATGTACGTCAACATGTCTGTATGGATTACCAAGAAGTCAGAAACTTGATTTCCGTATAAGACCGTTAGTGGATCTTACATACCCTCCACTATTGAAAGATTTTATATTATCGTTATTAAAGCTTCTCCAATGTTATTTTATCACTTCACTTAAAAATTCTTATGAAGTCAACTTAATAATATCAAAACTAGCTATTGAAGAGAATGATGGGTAGTGGCTAGCAGTGGAATCTAGGATGTGCATTTTGTCCCATTTGGGACTCATCAGCTGTATGTACCTGCCTCCCAGTGAATGGTTTCTTTCCCATAGAGATCCGGACTCGGGAGCGATCGCTTCAAAAGCTATGGCATAGTGGATAGCACTTTCGCATTTGAAGCGATCGCTCCCGAGTACGAATCCCGGTGGGAACGAAACCATTCACTGGGAGGCAGGTACATCCAGCTGTCGAGTCCTAAATAGGATGAAATGCGCATCCTAGATTCCACTGCTAGCCACTACCCATCATTACTATACATAATTAAGACATAGGCAATATCGAGGTATCCGCACAGAAGCCCATATGCCAACAGAGACTGATCAATTCTGTCCGATCAACGACGGTGTAATACTAACAATAACACTAATGGTAAGTTATGATACTGTTTCATTGTATACTATTATTCCCATTGAAAATGTTTAGATTTCAAAGGTCAGTTGCTAGAGAATGATCATGCGTTGATAATCAGATCTTCTTTGAACCTCAACGTTAAATGGAGTACCAGTGAATGCTTTAGTGTCCCCTATCTATGCAAACATTTTAATGTCTCACACTGAATCCATGATCTTTGCCAACTCTGATAAACTATGTATTTGATTCAGATACTCAGATGATAGGTTTGTAATTTTTAAAAAATCGACTTTTAGAACTTTTTCGAGGTTGATTAATGCTCAATCTCCACGTATAAAATTCACATGAGAATAAGAAAATGTAAGTGGTGACCTAATATTTTAATACTGTTTAGTTCAATGAACACAATGAGACAGATATCTTGATTCCAACTAACCATATCCATTCAGGGCTAAACTTTCATTTGCTCGGATATTATTAAGGAAGGCTACAAACATGTCACGAATACAGACGATAGACAAATGAAAGTAAGAAGCATAACAGATGTGCTACATTCCAATAACTACACGAAGAATATCTTTTGAAATATCCCAAAAAATGAACAGAAGGATCCAAGAGGAAAATGAAGTGATTACTCCTTGATTGGTGCGACTGAATAGCTACCAAAGATTTTAAGAAAACACCGAATTATAGTCTTCTGGAAGAAAGACAACAAATTCAGGAATGCTTTTCTTCCACTTAAAGATAGAATTCTTTCTACCTCCTTATGTGTGTCTACAAGTTAGACTGTCGATAGTGATACTTACTATAATCGGGAATCATCCTGTGAGATCCTCACTTCAGTTAGAGAACATTTAAGCTACACAAAACGACCTCTAAATAATCCTGTAGAACTAGAGAATTTACAAATTAAGTCGGTAATCACTGTTCATGTCGTCTACCATAGTCACAGAACTAGTGTTGAAAATGTTAGCATTATTCAAAAAGGCTTTTCAAACTACAAGGAAAGATGGATAGTTGGAGCTATTCCCATTATGACTTGACTATCTGAGATAGCCGTAGTTTAGCAGACTAGTATTTGTAATAGGTGAGGAAAGTAGGACCTCGTATCTCAGTTGGTAGAGCACCAGGCCGGTACACCGGTGGTCGCTGGTCCAGATTTTCATCTCACCTTTAATCATCACCCAGTACAACTTTCATATTATGTTGAATCGTAATGCATCCAACAGAAAGGAAGGCCTAACTATCCAAACGACTTGGACAGTATATCCAAAATAATACTTCACACACACTAGTTAAAACTAAAGTACATGCACACAAATAAAACAAACTTGTCATCTATGGTATTTCACACACATATTCACATGTGCACTGGCATTCAAATGCTAACCTTGAACTCAAAGATCAATAACTGATAAGAATGACAATCATTCCAATATTATTATCATGTATGAACAACGTGATCTGATTTGTTGCAATTTAACCAATACTCAACTTATTCAACTCTTTTAGATCAAATGTCCATCCTGAAGTCTATAAAATCAGTACTGAAATCAAAAAACTTACCATTCAGCGATTTAGGTCACAACTGACCATTTGTCGGTCTGAAATAAGTGCACAAATAGCTTACAGTCGGGTAACTGATGTGGTTGTTTGATCGGCACTCGACACCAGGAAGTAGTCAGCTACACTGATTTTCCGTGGATGCTCATTTCGTGTAATAGTTCGCTACTTTATTCTCAAGCCCTGACACTAGGCGCTCTAGAACTAATTTAAGATTGTACTGTGTTGGGACTGAATCACAGTGCTGGGATACAACAGAAGCATTTGTTTCATCTTAAAACAACTTCATTTGATTTGTTAAAGCATAAGATTATCCTTTAAAATCAATATTCATTATTTGTCCTTAGTCTTTGCTTAATTAGGCTAATGGGTCATGCTTTGATTGAAGATTTTCTTTCCAGTAAAACAATTTAATAATCAGAACGAATTTCCCCTTCTAAGGTATTTATCAACGATTTTCCTAAACACCGACAACTGGATAAGGGTTCATAGCTAGATATCCGTCCGATATGATGGGTATAATATCTCAACGTTTCATTCCGTGGCCTAGTCAGTGACAGTGATAAATAAAAAGACAATTTATCATTATCAAGAGTGGAAATTTTGCCTAGAGCTTCATTTCTCAGTATTATCAAACCCCTCATCTTATCTACACTGGGTGATGATAAAAGGTGGAATGAAAATGTGAACTGTGGCCGGATTCTAACCAGCGACCATCAGGTTTCTGGCTTGATGCTCTGCCAACTGAGCTACGAGGTAGAGCAACGGGTCGTAAACCAGGCAGTCGTTGGTTCGAATCCTGCTGCAGTTTAACTTTTCATTTCACCTTCAACCATCATCCAACATAAATACTAGTCTGCCAAACTATGGCTGTCTCAGATAGTCAAATGATAGCTTCACCTTATCATCATCAGTTGTTATATCTCAATCTTGAAGTCTTATCAGTATGGTGAATAGACTAAGAGCTTTTTTGGAGACAACAGACAACAGTTATCGAAGCCAAAGGTTACCAAACTAGAAAACGGAATTTGTAAGGCATATAAACTACTTAGAAAATACACCAGCAATATAAATAAAAACAATTCGATGAGATTTTTCCAATAGTTTCACTCTTACTTCATTTGCATGTCATGAAACATCAAATTTCCTGCAACATTTGAAGTTGTAGTCCATAGACTAAATTACTTGAAAACCGACCAATACGTCGTGGGTTCAACTCCTGACGAAACTAACAAGATTTTAGAAGTTATGTAGTATCACTGGTCCCGAAAAAACAATAGGTGTAAGTCAAAGTGCATTACTCAGAGACATTTATAATTGTTTAAACCTAACAAAGAAGCACAAATGAAGTACATATTGATGGAAAAAAAATATTGATTAACCAGTAAAACATGATGAAAATAAACTTATATCAGGTAACTTTCATAAACTCACTTCCAATACCTGCCTTATTAGCTACTTGTATACAAATAGCTTTGAATAAACTAATGTTAGGAGTATCAGACAGCTGGAACATCTCATTCATATGAACCGACACCATTGTATAAGGGAGCAAATTTAGTACCGTTAAATCTCATGATAATACAAGTTAAAATATAATCGTTCGTCTTTTTTTTATACTTCATTCAGTCACTTAATATTATCAACCGTTACCCATCCATCCACCCCCGGTCAATCTGATTGGTTCCACAGATCACCACTTCTCAATAGAAAGTTTCTTCGAATCAAGTCACTAATATACACACTGTAATAATTAATAGTGAATCTTTAATTAGGAGAAAATAACTGTGCGGTAATCCAAAGTTTTAAATCGTTCTGAAGTTGATGAAAAATACTTTTAGACTATTACTTCTCATCTATTTATAGTTTTATGCTATTTAAAACTAAAAATAATAGTGTAATATGTTTTATATCAAATGGGGATAGAAAAATAGAAAAATTAATTTATTTTTTTAAAATCTTTATATTTCTACATTCACCTAATGATATATGCTTTATGTAATCGTTTGAAAGAGAGACATAACTTTCATTCATAGGAGAACATAAGTACAAATTATTGATTGATTGAATGATTTTCGTATGTAATTATAAAATTAATTTTATTGTATAGCTAACAATGACTAGATAATAAGTAGGGTTTATTTTTTCTTGTATAAACTTCAATAAAACATGGAAAGTGTAAACTTTACACAATGAAAGGATATGTATGGACTTTTTGTTAAGTTCTTTGCCCTATCTTTAGTTACAAACAACTTCAATTGAAAAGAAAACACAGAAACAACCAGTCGGAAATGAAGTGAATGCTAACTGAACACCCTGGGTGACAGTTGCAATATGTCGTGAACTGACAGAAGTTGGAAATTGTGAACTACTGAAAACCGACCCAGTGGCTGAATGGTTAATGCGTTCGCCGTGAAACCTGAAGGTCCTGAGTTCGACCCGTAACTGGGTTGTGGGTGCGTACTGCTGAGGAGTCCCATACTAGGATGGAATAGCTGTCCAGTGTTCCCAGATTTCCAATGGTTCCCCTTAACTGATATCAGTCCATGATGAATACTACTTCTATAATAAGAATCATCACGAAAAGTGTTAAGTATTAGATGGAGTATAAAACTAAGGACTTATTCCTGTTTTCTTTAATTTTCATAATCTTGGTTCAATTATTTCGCATTCTGTCTCAATTTATATAGCTTATATCCCCATCTAGTACACATACATCATGAGAGATAATGGCTGACAGTGGAATCCATAACGTATATTTTATCGTGCCGGTGATTCGTCAGTTAAATGTACCTACATCTTAGTGAACACAGTTTTTACTACAGAAATGGAAACTCTGAAGACATAGTAACATCCATTAGGCTTGTGAGTTCTAGTAGTAGCTGACCAATTTGGTCAAATTAACAGAAACAAAACTTTAAACAAGAAAATCAAGGTATTTCTTTGTAACCACATTTCTGAGCATAAATCTCAAGTGTTTTCATCCCTCACTAATTCGCAGAATAGTCTTAGCTATGAAATGAATTCAACTTGTTTTATTTTCCTTCAGACTGGATCTTTACGCTTTGAAAAGCTTATAACAGAGAAAAAGGAATAGAAAGTTCAGTCTAAAGACATTCGGTCAGCAATTAGGAAAGCTGTGATGATTCTGTCAACATAGTTTCACTCCAAACATACTATAAAGTAGTTAAGATGATAAGATAAACCGTAAATAAACGTCCTGGATACGAAAAATATGCAGCACACTGTAAAACGGTTTTGTTCTCTTATTCTTCCCCCCTGTTTGATGGCTAATAGTGGAATCCGGGACACGCGCGTTTCGTTCCATTTTGGACTCGTCAGTGATGAAGTTCCCACTGCATTTGACCCCAGTACTCATCGCTTCAAACGCCAAGGCGTTATCCACTAGGTCAATGTAGCGTGAGAACCACCTCTTGCAATTTCCCATTGCTATACTGGATCGAATTGCTAAACCTCTGTTGAAATATGAGCTCCTATACAGAGGCCTCGATACTGTTAGGATATTCATTATTTCACAGTTTACTTTTATAGTATAGCAATGATAAATTACAAGTATGAATAAACTACAAGTGATTGTTGTACTACAGTGGCCTAGTGGATAACGCTCCCGCTTTTAAAGCCAATATTCACTTGGTTGCACAGTGTCACTCACTGTAGTGTCTTAACACTTGACTGACGAGTTCCAAAGAGGACGAAACATGCATCTTAGATTCCACTACTAGCCACTAAATGAAGATTTCCTCAGTCATTTTTTAAGTAGTTGTGGAAGTAGATTTCTGAGACAATTGAGCCACATAAATTAGCCAGTAGGCATGATATACAACTAAATAAGTGGTATATGTAGTCGTAAAATAATCTCAATATAATAATTACACAATGTAAAACTACCCAAATCATATATGTAAAATATCTTCCTAGTTAGTGATTGACTGACCAAATTGTCAAATTACTACTTTAGGAGAAACATTGAAGTGAATATGTTCAATCAAAGATGAAATAGACTACATGAATATGGAATATTTATGAACTCAAGGATTTTAATCATATTCTAAAGTGGAACTTTTCAACTAATCACTTGATGTGTGAATAAATTGTCGATCAATGACTTTCTTTTGTAGTTATATTCTGTTTTTTTATCAAAAGACTCATCTTAATAAAATCATGAAGAAAAAGAAAGAAGGAAAATCTGTAAAAGTCCATTTCATTATTGTGATTTGTCAAAGATTTAAGAAAAGAATAATGTTGACTACTACATGAAGTGTTAACCACACTAGATGTAATTCATGAGTAAAGAGGAAACCAATAGATGAGTAGTTTGAAGATGCTCACAAATTATTGAAATCAAGAAACAATCTGAGTTAAACAATTTCTCCTTCAGGTGTCTACAGTTAGATGTAAAATTATTTTAATATTGAAAACAGTCAAGTGTTATAGCTGATTGGAAGGGGATTGAATCAAACTGATGAAATTCCATTCTAGTCTATCTATTAAAAATATCACACAGTGAAACATCATTTATTGGATAATAATTTCAGATACAACTTATTGTCCATATTCAAATCAGGTAACTAAAAAGCTACAATTTCAAGATAGACTTGATATAGTCCGAATCTTCTTTTCTTCTCTGTGATAATAAGGGTAGTAGAAGTTTCCATATATTTGGGACATATGCACAAACATTTCTATTACTGCATGTATTCGGTGTTGATTCGATGAACACAGATTCAGTTATCAATCTCTATTCATTCAATCAAGTTAGTTATCACTCTATCCCACCCTAACATTTACCATATTTCATAACTTGAAGACAGCATTCTACTTGGTTGATTGAGAGATATTATGGTCGTATCTGATTGACTTTAAAGGGATTACTGAACAATTTTATTGTATTAATCACTACTCTCTACTCTAAATCATACTCTAGTGTAAGGTCCTATGAAGAATTAATGTCTCAGGTATGAATAATCATTGATATCCGCCTAGGATATCAGTTATCATTATGCCTATTAAAACTTATGTATAATGAACAGAATGAACTAACAGACTGACCTAGATTCCACTGTAAATACTAACTGCTTTATTTGAACAGTATAGTATGTGCATGATTAGATCTCTTCACTTCAGTGCTAATCGGTGCAAAAGTGAAAAGGATTCGATAGTCAGAAAGCTCCTAAATAACTATCACCTAAACTGTATAAATTAGTCTTGGTCAAGACAGGGATACAGGAAAGAAGTTTTTCTAAAATATTCATCTTCATTATATGTTTGATGTATATATACTCAGACAACAAGGTGATAGTGTCATATTTTCTTATGAACTGAAGCTAATATCAATTATTTTTTCCTTGTCAACACAACTATCAAATTTTATCACAACATAACTGTCTATATCATTTGTTTTATTTAATTGTAGACAAGAAAAGAAAATTCACTATCCAATAATCATATTGAATAGATTTCAACATTATTTCAAAAAATGAGGCAAAGTAATAAACATGCAAACAATTGACATATTTTAACAACTCTAGTTATTCCCCCATTTCAAATGCTAACAGACAAAACTTGTGTTAGCAGAAAAGAAAAAAAACGAATCGCATTCTGTTGTTAACAGGATGTACACATTGGATTAAAATAGATTGCTGTCTTGAGTCAGTCTATTTAGTTATGACCTATTTGTCTACAATCAATGGGAAAATGTAACTCTGAGAGATATATAGCGTAAGTAAGTAGGTAAGTGACTGAGTGAGTAAGTAAGTAAGTAAGTAAGTGAGTAAGTAAGTAAGTAAGCAAGTAAGTAAGTAAGTGAGTCAGTAAGTAAGTAAGTGAGTGAGTGAGTGAGTGAGTGAGTGAGTGAGTAAGTAAGTAAGTGAGTAAGTAATTAAGTAAGTAAGTAAGTGAGCAAGTAAGTAAATACGTAAGTATGTAAGTATGTAAGTGAGTAAGTAAGTAAGTGAGTCCGTAAGTAAGTGAGTAAGTAAGTAAGTAAGTAAGCAAGTATGTAAGTGTGTATGTAAGTGAGTAAGTAAGTAAGTAAGCAAGTATGTAAGTAAGTAAGTGAGTGAGTCAGTAAGTAAGTAAATGAGTGAGTGACTAAGCAATTAAGTAGGTAAGTAGACAAGTAAGTAAGTAAGTAAGTAAGTAAGTAAGTAAGTAAGTGAGTAAGTAAGGAAGTAAGTAAGCAAGTAAGTAAGTAGGTAAGTGAGTAAGTAAGTAAGTAAGTAAGTGAGTAAGTAAGTAAGTAAGTAAGTATCTAAGTAAGTAAGTGAGTAAGTAAGTAAGTAGGTAAGTGAGTAAGTAAGTAAGTAAGTATGTATGTATGTTAGTAGGTAAGTAAGTGAGTAAGTAGTTAAGTAAGTAAGTAAGTAAGTGAGTCAGTAAGTAAGTAAGTAGGTAAGTAAGTGAGTAAGTACGTAAGTAAGTAAGTGTGTATGTTAGTAAGTAAGTAAGTAAGTGAGTAAGCAGTTAAGTAAGTAAGTAAGTAAGCAAGTCAGTGAGTCAGTAACTAAGTAAATAAGTAAGTGAGTGAGTGAGCAAGTGAGTAAGTAAGTAAGTATGTAAGTATATAAGTAAGTAAGTAATTGAGTCAGTAAGTAAGTAAGTAAGTGTGTAGGTAAGTAAGTGAGTAAGCAAGTGAGTGAGTGAGTAAGTAAGTAAGTAAGGAAGTAAGTATGTAAGCAAGTAAGTAAGTAGGTAAGTGAGTAAGTAAGTAAGTAAGTGAGTAAGCAAGTAAGTGAGTGAGTAAGTAAGTGAGTAGGTAAGTAAGTGAGTGAGTGAGTAAGTAAGTAAGTAAGTAAGTGAGTGAGTTATTAATTAAGTAAGTAAGTAAGTAAATAAGTGAGTGAGTAAGTAATTGAGTAAGTAAGTAAGTGAGTCAGTATGTAAGTAATTGAGTATGCAAGTCAGTATGTAAGTAAGTGAGTCAGTAAGTAAGTGAGTAAGTGTGTTTTAACCAGTAAGCATCATGAGGAAAAAAGTGAGTACCATGAAATGAGTCGATATAGTGTTCTTATATATGTTGTTAGTTGCCTTTAGGCTTGGTTCGTTCTTATGGTTACAACTCTACCTGTAAGAACAAGCCTGGAAAGTTCTCAACATTTACGATAATCCCATTTAAAGCTGTTTTTTGGATGAAGGTAATCGGCAGAAAGTCTCACTCAACTTAGTTTCCTACTTGTTGGTACTCGTCAGTATGCCGTATCTGCAACCTAGATGCAACTCATGCACGACCAAAGATTCGAATTCACATCACCCAGCATATCACAGCGGTGAGTCTCCTAACTTGGTGACCATACTGAAAAGTGATCCATAGGATTTGATCTGTACTTAGGACTAGATAAAATGAAGTTGGTTACTCTTCAGTGACTAACCAAAGCATTGTTCAAGCTAGAGATAACATTTACAACTATACCATTTTCATCTGCAGTATGTAAAACACAAAGACGAGTGAATACATGTGCTATAATGTGTTAGAGAAGTGAAGATGACTTTTTGAACCGCCTACGTTTAAAATCCCTGGATATTGAATGAAATCATAGTTACCCAGTCATTGGTAAGGAGAATGACATTGAATCTTATGACATAATAAATCTCTCATAATCAGTATTCAAGGTGATATTTCATCAATTTGTAGTCTAAAAGTTAATTTATGATCATCTTCAATGTAAACGAAATGCTTAGATATACAAAACTAAGCTGAGATTTGATGACTTGTTCATTCATACAAGGAATTAATCCTCATACTAACATAGTCTCAATTTTATTTCTGTTACCATCTATTAGTCAATTAGCATACGGTGTATGTATGCATGTATGTATGTATATGTTCACAGCGTATATGAAATCCACATCTGGAACAGTCCGTAAGTTATACATTCCTTGAATGATAGGTCTCATATTCTTTAAAGATGGAAGAGAGTAGTAATTGCTATATAGGGAGAAAAGTGGAAAATGTGAATCTGAGATAAGTGTCCCTGGTCGTATTATTTCGAAAGTCCTTTTACTCATAATCAACTAATTGGTGACATTATTGTTTAACTCAGTTCAAGAACTTTCGATTGATCTCTAATTCGTATCTATATGAGCTATATTTAGGAAATAGTTTCATTTTGAATGAAACACAGTGTTATGCATGAACCCGATATTTAGCGCCTGAACTCCTTCGTTTCATTTTTGAAATTATGGTGCATCATGGTCAAGTAATTCAGTTATATATAAAAATGAGACCACCTGAACATAAAAACAATAAATCTCAGACTGTGTTCTTCTGTAAACAGATGGCTGGGAGAGGAACAGAATCGCGTAACTCATCATGTCGGTGGACTCAGCGTACGAGACATGGGAAGAATAAACGAGACCAATCACGTTCAAGATCAGCATTAATACTAAATAGGCTAAATCAGGTGCTTCATACAATAGCAGGCAGATAAAGTTATGACGAACTGGTGACAAGTTTAACTCAGTGATATACTAACAATCAAACAAATTGATCAGATAATTTTGTCAATGACATCCGCCTGAAATAGATATCCTGCAATTTTATACAAATACACTCTTGTCGACTTGACGAGATTACGTGTGTGTGCTTTGAATCACGTATATATTATGTATGTTCAAGCTGCTGACTAGGGTCCTTGAAGTGACATGATTTATATTATTCCACTAAATTAACTCTTCTTGTTCCACTCGAGTTCACTTATTTATTTGTTTTTAACTGAACAATTTTAACATATAATTAATCCTAAATATATGAATTTACTTAGGCGTTTATGAATAATGACTAATTAATAGTTATCTTGTCCTTGGAGTCAACAAACTTCTTCCTATCAAATTTTCGATAACATCGATCAACTACCTCCAATCATGTAACATCAGATGCAATATACAACAATTTACAGTTAATCAACAGTGTGGATAATCAAAAATTTACAAACATATCAATGAAACATATTCTGCCTACAAATAACTGTTCATAACGCAAAACCTGACTGCAGGTTAGCTCAGATTTAAAAAAATATTCATGAGAAATTATCAGTTTACACTTCTAGGGCTGTTTCACTTGAATTTGTCACATAGATTTATGACATCATATGATGTAACCTTTTTGTTCAGAAGTATACCTCTTCTCAAAACAACGGACATCATATGTCAGCATATATACGATATCCCAGTGCTGAAGACTGATCTAGAACGACTTCTATAAATATCCTTTAAAGATGTTCACTTTTTTTCAATTCACCAACACTATATACATCCAAGTTGATGGTGTTTTTATGGGAAGCCTACTTCAACTAGTAATGGGTGACATCTTCATTTCACACTTATAACTTTTCTGTTCATGAATTGGTTCACTTAGTGAATATGCTGGTTTGGATGCCAACAATCCTCATTCCAGTATGAAATTCCCAATGGAATGTGGAGAAAATCAACAACTTGACTTTCTCCCCTTATTCATGAAGCATAATATGATGGTACAGTAGAAAAAAGTACTCATTATAAAGCCACATGCGTTGGTCAATATTTACACTTAAAAACTATTTTATTGGAACAGCCATTAGAGGGCTTTTGTGATAATGTTACGTCAGAGGGTAAAGAAACTATGAATGAAAGGTATCCAATGGAATTTATGCATAGATGTTATCGAACTAAGTTCATAAAAGGGGAGCAGCATGCTGGGGGAAACAAACCAGTATTTTTTTATTATTTTCCCTTGAAAGACGAGGCTATCTTAACAAAAGTCTGAAGTTGGATTAGGAGTGCCCTTTCCAGAAACTAATCAGATGCAATAATTTCTTCAATGTATAAATCATTTTGCCTGATTTTACAATTCAAATAAGACAAATTTGGTTGCCAGAGTTCCTTGTTGCTTATTCTTATTATTCTGGCCATCTGATCTTCAGTAATGAGCCAACGTAGGCAGTTGCTGATGAATGTCTGTAGTTTGTTGGAAATCCCTTTCGTAACGCGCCACCAAGTCTCTCAACCATAACACAGAAACACTGACTTGACTGAATTGGTGTTGAAAATCCGGATCTTGCTCACGCTTTATGCTGAGTGGAGTGGAGAAGATCTCCACACTGGTTTCAGGTTAATGAACACCTGTGTTGCTTTTCCGATCCTGGCTGGCTTTGACGTCCTCGTGTGTGCCTCTGCTGCCTGTAGTTGAAACGATGCTGCCTAAGTAGGTGTAGGTGAAAGAGGTTACTTCCTTTAAGTTTCTCCCGTTCATGGTGACTGGAGTTTGTTGTTGTTGTTGGAGTTGTTGATTGAGTATCTTCATCACCTCTGTCTTCTCTATATTCACTTGAAGTCCCATCTTCGCTGCCCTGCCTTGACTCTTCTGTCACCCTGTTAGTTTTCGCCTGTAGATCTTCCAGCTTGTGTGACATCAGACACAAGTCATCGTTGGTGAAATCCAGATCTTCTGGTTCTTTTCAGCAGTCCAGCCAGTGTATCCCCCTCTTCTCGCTCCCACTGTTTGCTGCATGATCCAGTCTAGTCGACCACAATCAGGAATATCATGGGTGATAGTAGGCAACCTTGTTTCACTCCTGCATGTCTTCACTTCAAAAGCATCACTGAGCTTCCCATTGTGAATTACTTGGCCGGCATGTGGCATCTTCATATAGTTGTTGAATGAGGCTGATGAAGGTTTGCGGTATTTTGTAGTATTGCAGCAGTTTCCAAATTACCTCTCAGTCGACGCTGTCAAGGGCCTTCTCAAAGTCGATGAAGTTGATGTAGAGAGTTGACTACCATTCTACACTCTGTTCTATGATGATTCGTAGTGTGGCGTTACAATTTGGTCCGCACATGATTTGTACTTCCTGAATCCAGCCAGCCAGCCTGTTCTGGTCGTAGTTTTGAATCCAGCGCATCCTTTAGTCTCTCCAGGATGATGCGGCATAATATTTTGTTTGCTTTGGGTGAACATGAGGTGATTCTGCACCAGTTCTTGCAAACACTTAGTCGCTCTTCTTTGGGAGTTTGATAAGATAACCCTTCTTATCAATGGGCAGGTACCTTTCCTTCCTTCCAGACCTTCTGGAATAGTGATGTGAACATGTCCGCTGTTGTCCTTGCGTCTATTTTCAGTGCTTCTGGCTGGATTCCCTCTGGTCTTACTGCTTTCCCGTATTTCAGTAGCTTTATGTCGTTCAGGACTTCTACTTTGGTTGGAGGGCTTGTGTTCACTGGTAATTCTGTGACTGAGCAGCTGGTGGTATTTCTGTACGAAGTGCAGGTGTGCATCATTGCATTCGAACAAAAAGTGTGAACAAATCACAAGGAAATTACCTCAACGTGCTGCAAGCAAACAAAGTGAGTCAGTGAATCACGTATCTGCACACCCCTCTGAGAAAACTAGGGGAAGGTAGTCAACCAACCAGATTCACCATTTGCCCACTCACTCACCAAGCGACCAATCAAATCACAATCATGCAAAATAGCACGTTATAAATGTGCATCCAAAACCAATTATTTCATTTTTTGTGAAGTTCTAATGTACTGATGACAATGTCTCAGGTGACACTGAAACTTTTGCTAATTGAAACTCTAGCTCAGAGAACATCCACACAATGAGTTACAAATATTCACGTGATAAAATCCTATATTCTATGTATGAATTTCCTCCATCTTCATCTCTAAACAGAAATGTAAACGTTTTAATGCATTATCTCGTTCTGAATCGCTGTTGGCTGGGTCGAGTCTCAGGATAAGGAGTTTCAGTACTTCTTCGGAAGTATATTTCTAAGTGTAACTCTTCGAACTACGTCACACTTTTAAACCTGAATCATATAGGCTTTACAGTCAGATTTAAAGTTTTAAAAAAGACTGTATTGATCAGTTTTTTCTAGCTGAAACAAACAGATGGTCGTTTAATTATACAAAATAAATTAATGGTTTACAGAGAAAGGTCCTGAACACTGTCTGAACAAAATATTGAATAAAAGAGACAAGAGTGTGTGGTTTTCAAACATGCGAAACAGTAAAAATGTTTTCAATGGATTTAGCTGAAAAGAAAAAGATTCTATTTAAATGTTACTTGTAATATATTTGATTTGATTACCTGCTGTGAAGTGACCCAATAGAAAAAAATAAATCTAGACAGGTAGTTATATGTTAAATATGGATACTCTGTACAGTGGAGTTACTAGTCAGTTAAATAGCCAACTTGTTATTTTAATACTGGCCATTTAGTGATGGCCTGAAGATATCCAAAATGAAATTGATATTCGCATTCTTTTGTTTCATATAAAAGTTGAATAACGGTTGATATGAAATCCATATTGTATACCCAAATCATAGTCTATTCATATGCAGGTGGTTTGAAGTTTTCAGGAACATGCTGAAAACACAGCAGACGTGTTCTCTTCTTTTTTAATCAATAGTTACTGGGTGGGAATCTGTCTTAACCAGCTTTGATGTAGCTCATACTTCTTAAACACGATCGAATGACCGCCGTGCAGCAAAGATATAAGGTAGAGATTAATGAAAAAAAAACAAGAATCTATTGAGACATTGTGAAGTGATTGACTAACGAGGTAAGCCACTTATGCAACGATCGGTTTGGTGGTCCTGTAATAAACTACAACTGTACGAATCCGTTAATCTCATGTGTTCGTGTGTTTACTCAACACCCGACTAAAGACATCTCACCTAGCCAAGCCTCTATTCAGAATTTTTCCAAATTATGGTTATATATATACTGGCACTCGTCAACTAGGAGATTCGAAATAGTAATACCCAGCGTTGCAGTCAGAGACGTTGCCATTGAACTATTCGGGCTGTGATTGACCTCCTGCAAGTTGATTTATTCCCCATGATATTCCTGGTTGTGGTCGACTAGACTGGATCATGCAGCAGACAACAGTGGGGAGCTGTGAGAAGAGGGGGATATGCTGGCTGGACTGCGGAAAACAACCTAGAAGATCTGGATTTCACCAACGATGACTTGTACCTGATGTCACACAAGCTTGAAGACCTACAGGTGGAAACTAACAAGTTGACAGAAGAGGCGGGGCGGGGCGGGGCGGGGGGCAGCGAAGACGGGACTTGAGGTGAATATAGAGAAGACAGAGGTGATGAAGATACCCAACCATCAACACCACCAACGACAACAACAAGCTCCAATCACCATTACCATCAACGGGAGAAACTTAAAGGAAGTAGCCTCTTTCACCTACACCTATCTAGGCAGCATCGTTTCAACTACAGGTGGCAGGCACACACGAGGATGTCAAAGTCAGAATCTGAAAAGCAAGACAGGCGTTCATTAGCCTGAAACCAGTGTGGAGATTTTCTCCACTCCACTCAGCATGTGGAACAAGATTCGGATTTTTAATACTAACGTCAAGTCAGTGCTTCTGTATGGTTCAAAGACTTGGCGCGTCACGAAAGGGATTTCCAATAAACTACAGATATTCATCAACAACTGCCACCAACACTGGCTCGTTACTCAAGATCAGATGGATTGCCAGAAAGAATGAGCAACAAGGAGCTCTGGCAACGAACCAACCAACAACCTATCGCTCAACGAATATGCACTGGGAGGAAGTGGAGATGGATTGGACTGGGCATACACTGAGAAAGCCGACTGGGAATATCACGCGTCAGGCCAGTCACTCGAGTGGAATCCCCATGGGAAGCCACGAGTTGGGTGTCCGAGGCGAGGGTGACATGGAGGAGATCGTGCGAGAGGGAAATGATAGGATGTGGGCTGTCGTGGAACCAGGTTCAAAAGATCTCAGAGAACAGAGGTCACTGGAGATGTGCTACTGAATCCCTATGTTCAACTAGGAACCCAAGGGACTAATAATAGAAATAATAATTATAATAAGTTGATCTATAGAATCTGGTCAGCACCAGGGCTACACAACATGAAATTAGCAGTACGCATCCAAGAACCCATCGCAGATTGAAATCAGGACATTTAGATTTCATGGTGAACGCGTTAACCATCCAATAATTGAATCGGAGTTCAGTGATCCACAGTTTTCTACTTTTGTTCGAGCTTTAACAGCTCGACTATCCAGCAAATCCTTCGGTTAAAATCCGCTTCACTTACAACTGATTGACCTCAGTGATCGACCACCGGCTGAATAGTTTAGTGCTGAAGTCTCTAATTTCAAAACTGAACAACACCCATTCTGTTCTACAAAGGATTCTGAGTTGATTTAAGAATGTATTCACTGTCATAGTTAACAATTATATAGCTAAAGCCAACTAAAGTAACCTACCAACGAACTTGTAGCACTTAACACAGCACCATAGAGTTGTATCATTAGATTTACTCGTCAGATTATAAATCTAATCGTCAGGTTTTAATCCGCACTATAGGCTTAACAGATGCATCGATGATCAACTCGTGCAAGTAAAAATGTCGTAAATGACTCCAAAGCATGGAAACTCTCTAAAAGTTATCGAATTAAGAAGTAACCGCCAAGAGAATTTTCCTCTCCGACTATTTTGTTCACTAAAGGTATAGAAATGTATTTTTGAGATCGATGCGGATTTTATTTCCAAGGTAGTATTCATCATAGACTGAAATCAATTGGTGAACCATTGGAAACCTGAGATCAGTTGACAGTCATTTCTTCCTAGTATGACATTCATCCGCAGTATGCACACATGACCCACCACCACCTATCGAATTCAGGGCTTTCAGGTTTCATGGCAACATAGGTTCATCATTCAGCCAATGGGTCAGAGTTCAGTGATCCACAGTTTCCTACTTCTGTCAGTTAGCAATACAGCATGACTTTCTACTAAGGTCTTCAGTCAGTATGCAGTTTTTTTCCGACTGGTTGATCCCAGTGGTCATGGCTTCTCATTAAAACTTCCAACTATGACTCCAAGATGAATATTACCTTAAGAATAAAAACCCCACTAATCTCAAACTGCATTACTGTTTAGTGCTGATTAGTCACATGCTTCGAGGTGGATATTCTGAAGTTCTAGTGAGAAGTCATAGCCTGTGGGGCCAACCAGTAGGAAGTGAAGTGCATGCCAACTGAAGACCTTGGTAGACAGTCACACTACATAGCAGACTGATAGAAGTAGGGAACTGTAGACCACTGAACTCCGACCCATTGACTGAATGATGAGCCTATATTGCCATGAAACCTGAGGGTCCTGAATTCGATAGATGGTGGTGGTGGGTCATGAATGCATACGATGGATGAGTGCCATACTAGGAAGAAATAACTATCAACTGATTTCAGGTTTCGAATGGTTCACCAACTGATTTCAGTCCATGAAGAATACAACCTTTAAAGTGTAAAAAGGTATTTAGAAAAACTGGAAACAAATAACAGTTTATTATTAATCATTAGGGTCATCTGTTCAAAAGTAGAACATAAAAAGTGTTTCTAAAAAATAAGGAAATCACTACCCTGGTCATGGTAAGGCCAATGAGTACACTAAATGCTTTAGAACACCGAGATTAGGCTTAAGACTGTGAATCCCTAATGATTAGGCTATTCTCAGATTGTGCCAAAATCATTTTGAATTGCATCATAACACTCTTTAAGTTACTCTGAAAGAACCCCTAGGAGCGCCCAGGTATCCGGAGATGATGAGACGTTGAAGAATAAAATTGCTGATATTCTTCAAGTCTTCGCTGAATAAACAAGAAGCACCATGTTATAAAATACGTTTACGAACTTTACGCTGTGTAAGAGAACATTTTCTTGTTTTACTAACTACAACCAAATAACATGGTTCTTTACTGAGAAGTATATGCAGAAAACTGATATCTAAAGCACAGCATACCCGCTTTCTCAGCTCCGTGACAATAAAGTTCATAAATGTAATATAATCATTTAGATCAAGATTGATTTGTTCCAAGGAGTATGTGAATAATAAACTACTTTATATCCACGATATTCTAAGTGATAAAAGGCTGAAAAGTTCATCAAAGCTAAAATCACTTACTGGGGTCCTAAACGAGAACTGATGACAGCGGGGAAGAAGCCCTTGTTTCTGTGATTGCAATTCAAGAGGGAAGCTCCAAATGACATCCCATCCAAACGCCTTGCTCGAGCAGTCAATGGGAAACTTTATGCAAGTCACCTTCACGTATCTTTCAGTAGTCGATCAATGCTCATTCCAAGACCCAAGGACAGTCTACCTAATCCTAGTTCCTCATCTTACACATATCAGTTTAACTATTCTTGGGGAACAAGTTGTATAAGGCGTACGATTAGCCAGGAGCATCTCCGCATATAAGAACACAAACCGGCCCGGTTTGGAAAAGGTAAAGTCAAAGTGATGAAAAGTTCTATCCCAGCGACCCTAGTAAACACAAGGCATCACGCAGATGTTAATAAAGCTTCTAATATAATACATGATATGCTAAAAGCAATACCACGTATAGCTCACCAACACTTGCTCAAAATAGCTGAGTCTATCACAATGAGACTGATCAGACCTGAACTTCGCATACAGAAGGAACATGTTTATGCTTTATTCCTCCGTTGACCTTCAATCAACTGAAGGCCACTCTTTGTCTTCTTTACATCTTGGTTTTTCTTTTACTATCCATCAAATTCTTCCTCTGTATATAAGTGATCTTTAGTACTGAAAAAGTGAAGACGAAACATCGATTTCCTCACAATGCCTAACTCTCATTCCACTTTGGAAATGTATTCACCTCAAACTTAATTTGTTTTTATGCTACAAAACTTCATAAGACTTTGGTGAAGAGAATATTCTTTGTTCAGATTGTTTTAATTAATTTATTGTTGTCAAGTCAATGAAAGTATGCTGTATGTTTTGTTTTTTTCAGAATAGATATTATACTTGATAAATTGTACGCCAGCTGGCTACAATCAAGTTGATACATGCCTGCATATTCTGTAATCATTGTTATTCCTGCCTTATAACTTATCCGCTGACTGTCTTTCATGTCAGTTTAGTTATAAAGTGAGGTGTTCCACTTCATTGCTTATTGAAGTTGGCGCACTTCAAAGTGTAGTATTTTCTACGTTTCTCCCTTAGTTCTTTTTGCATGATTTACCTTATTCTGTTGAAACTAATTTTATTAAGTATACTAATGACCTGACAGTTTCTATCCCGCCTAACTCTCACTTAGATTGTTCTGAATTAAATGGTTTCTTGTCTGTAATTGACCAGTAGTCTGTCATAAATTGTCTCAAGCTAAACGCTTCTAAATATCAGACTGTTGACTTTTTGCCTCAGGCATAAAGAAGACTTGTATGAGCTGCTTGAGTCCCATGACTCTTGTTGCACTGATAGTATTCTTGCAGAAAGTAAATCGAGTATTGACTATCTTGGATTGAGTTTTACTTCTGATCTTTTTTCATTGTCTCATATCTTGTTGACCTCCAAGAGAATCTGTTGTCTAACATTTTACATAAAGAAACCGAAACTTTCTGCTATAACTCAGCCTCTAATGTAGGAGTAAAACTTGGGCATTGTGATACATCATAATTCCAGTTTTGTCTGTCTGTTACATCTGTCACATAGTATCATTTAGTGGATAACGTTTCAGACACAATTTATTGTCCATATTCATATCAGGTAACTAAAGTCACAACTTTGAGACAGACTTTATATGATCCTAATCTTTCCTCCTTCTATTACTGCATGTATTTGGTTTTGATTCGATGAACGGAGATCCGGTTATCAATCTCTCCCTCCATCCAACTAAAGTCGTTTATAATACTGCCGTTCTATCCTACCCTACTGTGTGATTGTGTAATTGCGTGCAGAGCTGTAGCCAAGCTGTTCTCTAAATTCCTCATCTCATTACAATCTACTAATCTTGATCTAGATAAGCCATTTTGTGCTATCTTATTCTGATTGACCATACCCGACTACTCTGATGTATGTATTTAACCTCCGAATGATTGCAAGGGATTTAGTACACCTAATTATTTTGCTAATTGCATCAATAGGATGTTTTAACCTATAGAGCTTGTTTCTAAGCTAGTTTGTCGGTTTTTAATGCTACTTTAATCCCAGCCAGCCTCATTGAGAACTCTTCTTAATGTTTCTGAGATGCCTTCTTTGTATGGTAATACAGTAGAGGCTTTGAATTATGTCTCAACCCTGTCACCATTATTACTATTATTGGTAGAATTATTATTAATAACACCTGTGTTACTGTTACTGCGACGGCTAATATTTTTTCTTTTGATTTCTTATGAATTTATTGATAAATTTAGGTGGGTAGTTACTGAGACACAAGGTATTCTCGAAGTGTCGAATTTCTTGTTGTAGATTTTCTGACCTACTAGTAAGCTTTTCCGCCCTATCACTTAGACATTTAACTAATCCCCCTTTAATTGAGATGGGGTGATATGATTTGAAGTCTGAGTAGCGATTCGGATGGGAAGGTTTCCTATAGACAATAGTCTCTAAACTTGAGTTATGTTCCCGTTCAATCATGCAATCCCACATTGCCGGCTCGCCATCATCACTTCCTAAGTCATAGATAAATTGGATTGCATTCACTACTGAATTTATATGTGCCAAGAACCTATTGATGTCTTCCGATTACAGTACTGTAAATGTGTCCTCTAGATACCTCAACCGTATCTTTGGAATAGGAATAAATGTTTGAAGGGCCATCCGCTTCCAACTATCCATAAATATGTCTGCAAAGATAGGGGATATTGGTGATCCCATTGTAGCCCCTTCATTTCGTTTATATATTTTATTTTGAAACTTAAAAAACGTATATGACAGGAACGGAGCCTCTACATTTACAACTTATTAACTCCTTCATTTTACCTATTCTTCTTATTTGTTCCTCATTGATCTTTCCTGGTTTCCGACGAAAAGACTTTGTAATATTACGTAGGGCTTTAAAAGCCGTCAATAGGGTGATTGGTGTTTCTGGCCCAATTAATTAACACTGTAGTTGATAGATATTTAAATTCTACCAGACAACTAGTTACAATAATTTTAACTGACAGTGAGCATTCACTTCATTCACAGCTCTCTCCTTTTATCTTCTCAGGAAGGACAAGAAGAAATGACATAGAACTGAAAGCTCATACAACAAAATATAAGAATTTGACTGTGCCTCACCCATCACGCATATTATGTGGGGAAAAGGTGTTAGAACAGAACTCACTTATCAACTTTATAATTACCTTATAATTAGTAGATACCTAGAAAACCCCATTTGGTTTCAATGACAGCCGTATTGCCAAGCATGAATCTGTAATACGACAGGGATTCAGATAAATATGCATCTATAAGATATATCCCAATAGGTCTTACTACGATTATTTTTTATATGCATCGGAGAGTGAAATATTGATGAAGTTTCAAGCAAGGTAGCTACACGAATTTCTGATCAAATTTTTATAATTTTATCATTTTTCATTCTTTGACTGATTCGGCAGGTAAAACTTTCACATATCTGGAACGGTGTTATATCATTTGTATTACATATGTCGGGTATCGACTGGATAAACAAGGATTCAGTTATCAGTCTCTCTTTCCCTCTCTGTGCCTACCCTAATTATTTCGTAAGATAGTCACTTCATTCCATCTTTTTGCGTGATTGTGGGTACAACTTGTATAACTATAACTAAGCTCTTTTCTAGATTTCTTATCTTAGGGTCTACCATTGTATGTTTAGATTGATTTCAGTTTCGCTACCTAAACTGACCCCGGTCGGCTAGTTTGATGTATCTGTCTGACCTCACACCACAACATAAAGCTCAGTAGACTAATTTGTTTTGTTCAGTAAATTGGATTGGACACATTAGCCAATAAAGTTTGTCTCTAAGTGAATTGAATGGTGTGGATTTGAACCTGCACGTATCTGAGAGCCAGTTAATTAAAGGCGTTTCGGAAAGTGCTCAGGTAAACAAATGAATTGTTACTTTTCTGTCCCCAAGATATACTTCATGTAGGTGGTTGAAGGCGGTTGCAGCTAACTGTGTATGGTACTTACTTGTTTACCTCCATGATGTGACCTGAAGAGTGCTCTACAGGAAAGTGATTTTGATGGCCGGTTACTTCAGGCAAAGGAAACCCATAATCTTTTAACGACCCTGTCTGAAATATCATTAGTCTTGTTTGCCAGTCAAGTAGGCACAAACTTTTTCATTTCCATGGTCATTGTATATTCTCCAGTATTTCTACGTGAAACGCTTCTGATCTTTCTTTGTCCAAGAAATTATTGAATACGAATGAGTTTTCCTCTGTTTTATCTTCTGTGCGAAGATTCCTTACTTTTGGAACAGTATCCTCAATGGCCCACACTTATAATCTAGTAAAACGAGCTGTTTTACAGCTTACCTACTAAATACTTCACATATTTTTTTTACAGTAGATACTTCTTCCTTTTTTAATTGGTAGATTAAACGTCTTGATGCAAGTAATGAGTAAAGGCAAAATGCGAACCTGGGTCACGGTTGTGCTTCTCCTTTGCTGTTCTTTGTTTTCTTTTATCCGTTCAGAGTGGCCTACGAAGTGTAATACTCACCTTTCTATTGTCACGTTTGCAATCTGGTGCTTTTTTCTATTTCTACAGCTCATACCTAAAACTCCAGAGCCTTCTTTCCAAGGACCTATAAATTAAAAAAAGGTCTCTTCTATCGTTTGTATTGCTAATATTCTCTATTTGATTTGACCTATTACTTCTAACTTACTCACTCTATACATATATTCTCTCTGAAAAAAATGATGTTGCTGGTTTCATTGCACAGTCGTTCTGTATTTGTTTTAAGCGAAGCAAAGAGATGAAAATAAGATAATTTGATTCTCTTAATCTTACGTACCTTACTTCATTCACTGAAAGTAAACCTCAGATTCAGAGGTGTGACATCACGGTAGACATCCTTCGTCAACGCTTGTCAAGGCCCCCAAGTAGAACATCCTATGCTACAAACCTCTGCATTATGTTCTCATAACAACGACTGAGTCAACAGAGCAAGTAACATACGTTTATGCTTTGAGCCTTATCAGTGTGAACTAACAACTTCACTTGCTCCTATGGAGCTAAGTACGTCGGCCGTTCTACACGATCGCTTGAAAAAAGCCATCCCAAACATTACACAGCCTGGTTACTTGCTGAAGCGTGAGCACAATACCACCGTCTCTAGTTCTATCATTGAACACCGTAAACTCTAGAAACGTAGTTCTTCTGGAAGTCTCGTCCAAAATTCTCTACAAAGTTCGACCAAACCATTCAAAGGGAGTGAGGATCAGACATTTATATGCAACTGAAACTTTGGCAGTTCACTGCGTCAAATCTCGATTGTGTAGTCAAAGCAACATCTACAAATACCCTCTTCATCATGGTCTTAGTCGGATAACATACTCCTTTGTTTACATTTTATTTTTGTTCTTTATTTGTTCATTTTTACCAGACACGAAATCTTATTGTTCAATGCATTTTATGAAAATTATTGAGACTATTTATTGTGTTGCGTAATACCACTTTTTCCCGTCTGTACATCTACCGACTAAGTTTGACCTTAGACCTGAAACGTGTCTGGAACATTTTATCGTTTTTTATATCTATTTACGAATGTACAGTTGTGAAAATGAGTCGTCGTCATCTTAATTTTGGGGTTTGTGGGGATTTAGAGATTTTAAAAAAGTTGATATTCATCATGGACTGACATTAGTCTCAGGAACATTGGAAACCTCACAGCACTGTACAGCTGTTTCGTTCTAGTACCCACTCAGTACTGCGCACCCACCACCCCGCACCCCATAGCAGCACCGATCAAACCCATGACCTTCAGGTTCCATGGCCAGCTACTGGGTCAGAATTCAGTGGTCCATATTTACAACTTCTGCCAGTTCATGATATAGAGCAACCACTACCTAATATCATTGCTGAGTATTTGTCCTCACTTCCACCAGGTTTCCCCCACCGGTCACGACTTCTCATCGGAACTTCAGGGATCACCTCTCGAAGCTAGTCACCAATCAGTACTAGTTTCATTGAATTTGGAGGTTTGTGGGGATTTAGTGATTTTTTTCAAGTTGGTATTCATCATGGACTAACATAAGTCGGAGAACCATTGGAAACCTGAGAGCACTCGATATCTGTTTCGTTCTAGTATGGTAATCTTGAACAGTGCTCACCCATGACCCTACACACCCAGGGATCGAACCCAGGACCTTCAGGCTTCGTGACCAGCAAGTTATCTTTGAGTCGTGAGGACAAATATCCAACAGTGACATTAGGTGATGGTCGCTCTATGTCATGAACTGATAGAAGTCATAAATGTAGACCACTGGATTCCAACCCAGTGGCTCAATGATAACCAGCTAGCCATAGAACCTGAAGGTCGTGAGTTTGACTGGTGGTAGTGTGGAGTGATGAGTATGCACTGCTGAGGAGTTCGATACAAGGACAAAACATCTGCCCTGCTGGTCTCTCTTGAGTTTCTAATGCTTCTCCAACTGATATCAGCTCATGGTGAATACCAACTTGAAAAAAATTATTATCTTCTCTGTAACTTGCTTTTCGCTTCGGATTTCCAAATAAGGGCTTTCTGTTGTTCAATGAAAAAACTCAAGGGAATAAGAAGGTAATAGAATGTAAATACGTCTAACTAATAACTGTCAGTACCAAAGCTTGAATTCATCCAATGATTAACTTATGTTATTGGAAATTATTTTTAAGTGTATAACGATTGATAGTACATGTTCAGAATCACATGTGATCACAATCTAAAAGTACTACAAGAATCAGCAATCAAAAAGTTCAATTTCACAACATGTGTCAGAAAAACACACCAATTTTTTTTAATCTAATCATGAGAAAAAATAAAAAGGAATAAACATTTCTTACTGATTTCATGTTTTATATTAGAATATTGTTACGAAATCATGGGATAGTGAGACATGTAACAAAGAATTATCGAAGATAAAAACCAAGGGCAATAAGTTAGGCAAACGTTTAGAAAAATTACTTTTTTCTCACTATTAATTTTATTCTAGATATATCTGCACCGCGTTATCCCCATCTACTTCATGTTATCAATAGTTTTAAGGTATTAATTTTTACTACATTATAAATCCCACACCACCCACCCCTCATCTCATGAAGCCTGCACTTCCCTACATGATACACACTAATAGTCAACGACTTTACGGGATAGTGCCATCTCTTAATGTGATCACTCTTAGCTCATTGGTAACCTAATCCAACATAAAACATTAGAGTAGACTATGAATGAGCCTACTTGCAATGTCATCGAATAATTTACGTTCCTTAACCTAGTTTCTTCAGTCTAAACTCTACATTGATCACAGAGTGATCCTATTGTAGGTGATTGATGCTATGAAAACAGTAGTTTGATGTTTGTACGCAAAGACTGTTTATCCTAGATTATTATGATACTGTCAACCCTGTAAAATATCATAACAGTATAAGATAAGAAGTGTATCCCGGGAAATTAAGTTATTCTTCAAAACAGATGAAAAGCTCAGGAGTACCTGATTTAGAATTTCTCTTCAGTCTGCATGTAACTGCTGGTGTGACAGCGGTATATCACTCCTAGTAGACACAGTCACTTGACATTGTCTTCCGACATTTTTAATATGTCAAAGTAAATATGAATTGCCGAACAGTGTAGGGTAAACAGACACAAATTAAACCTAACCGGAAGATATTTGGTAAGATTTTTATCTGATCTTAGAAATATTCTTGTGTTAAAACAATGCTAACAATGATCTGATTAAAGGTTAGATATAATGAAAAGGAAATCTAACTTGAAACGCATCAGAGGTTTTCGTAATTTAAAAGTTTTAAACAAAAGTAATCAATAATAGCAGTCACATAACGATAAATAAGTCGAAACCCATTACTTTAACGGCAATGTGCTCGTTGCAAGACCTGATGATCTTCATCTCGATCTCATGCATAGATGTAGATGTGCACCTCTGAAGAGTCTGAAACAGAAATAAAATAGCTATCCAGTTGTCTTGTGTTTTCAATAGTTCTCGAACTGGATGTCAATCTGTGATTAAAACTGTTTTCTAGTCAATAAATCTCTTGAAACAAGCAACTAAAGAGGAGGAGTTAGTCAAATATTTACCCAGCTTTCCATCATTCTATCAACCGCCATTATCGACAAAGTCTAAAAATTTCGATTTTTGATATAAAAGATGGAATTTATTAACCTTCTATTATCTTTTAGCTTCTTTGAACTTACGTCATTATTCGCCTGAATATCATTTCCTACTGACATCTATTGTTTACATTAAATCCTATTGGATACTGGTTAGATGAATGTATATGAACTTGTACTAGTCATCCTATTAGACGGGTAACACAGAGGTCGCCATTTTAAATCCTTCCATGACACAGGTTTTCATCTCCATTTCAGTCATCACCTAGCATCAACTACTTCATATTACAGGATTTTACCCAGTCGTCTGCACTGTAGTAATAACCACCTTGTGTTTAGTGGCTTACAAGTGTAGGTAAAGCACACTGAACTACTAATTGACCACTGAACAATCGGTAGATCGTATGTACTGCTGAATGTCGAAATTTTACCTCTAAGATATTCCGGCAGCAATTGGTTCCCCATAACAATATACTACTATTATAAGCCAGTCAGTAGTAATCACTAGGGAATTAAAAGCGATACGCGTTAACATCCACAGATAAATTCATTTCAATAGTTAATTTGTTCCAAGGGAATGGTTGTTGCCTAAACGGTCCAATAGTAAAGAATATTGCTTAACCACTTAGTGAAGCAGAACTGAATTCTTGGGCAAGTATTAAATTCGAATATGTTTTTATGATGGATGTCAGCAAGCAAGAAGCCTGTAATCCATGGTAATCAAACCCATTCCACTAGGATCCCCATTTGAACTAGTATTCGAAGATATAACAATTGATGGTAGCATCTACAGATACTGTTTCAAAAGTCTGTAGTTAGTCTGCAAAACCAGAGTACACCTTATACTGTATAAACCCGGAAATCAAAAGCCTTTTTTACCTGTTCACATTCTTGTTCATGAAATCATTTTTGAAAGACAAATGAAAACCAACCTAGTCTAAGAAAGATATTTTCATGTTTTATAACCGTCGGTAGTGTTCATCATTAAATCCTAGGTCTTTAAATTCCATTATAAATATGTTTTATCATGAATTGTGAGTTGTTTTCAAAGTACCTCCAAACAATAGTCGAGTGAATCATAAGAAATACGTGAAAGATACTAGCGAGATGAGATACTCGGATCGTATACGAATAGCGACTGTTCTGCCTCTGTACTCCACACTTCAGTGAGCCGTAAAAAATATATCCAAAGAAAAACTGGTCCATAAATGTAAAGAAGAAACTTTATTCGAAAAAACACCATCTGTATACAGTTCATATGAGCAAATAAAACCATTAGATTAAAGGATGAATGACTTATTCAATTGTTCATCTGTGGGATAAAACTGTCCAATTAGAATTTTCTTGACCACACAGAGACAAAAAGTGGTGTACAAAACTTTCTACCCAAGCTACTGATGACTGAAAGTGTTAATTTCGCATTTAGTCTGATTCCTGACACCTTCCTTCTACAATTAATTAGATCTCAGGGGATATAAACTCTCATTAGCATTTTGTTTAGTGATATCCATGAACTAGTGATTTCGTAGGACTGATTAATTGAGTTTACAGGTGTATTCCCATAATTAGTACATGTAGTTCTGCCTCTAACGACATATGCCATGTTGTCTAAACCTATGTTTAGTTAAAACCTTGATAAATAAAAAAGAGATTACAAAACACACAAATTTCTACATCCTAACTAAAGATAAAGTAAGTGTAGCGTACACATATTGTGTGTGTAGCAAAGTATTCACTGTTTATCAATAGTAAAATATGAAAAATTTTTATCGACTAACATCATTTGGAGAGTCATTAAAGCCTAAGAAGCAATCTAAGAGTGTTTTATTGTGGTTTATAACCTCTTAGTAGTGTACTACGGCTACTTTACAACTAACCGCATGTACAGCATCCAAGTGAAAACCTTGTGATTACAATATCTACAGGTCTAAATGCATGGATGTGTTTAGATGGAATCAACCAGTTGTAGGGAAAAAATACCAATGATAACAGATAACACCAGAAGTTATTAACAAAGCATTACAGAATGGTGTAAGCAATAAAAAAAAATTATTTAATTACAGTCCAGTTCAGTCCCAAAATTATACACTGAAAGATTCCTCATAGACAATTTACCCGGCTAAAGATGTACAACTATCATTGTTTTCTTTTCTATTTATGTTCACGAAGTTTATCAGTTCAATTACAAATTTTTTACTGCTTTTACTTCTCTTCGAATAACCTTGAAAAACAACATACTTTCATCCGTTGTTCTGATAATTTAAGTCCCTTTCAAGCTTGAAATTTCCTTGTAAAGACTTTTAATATCCATCTTGACATCATTTTCAGTACTGCTTCACAAAAAGATCTGTTATATCATTGATAAATAACCGTTCATAGAACGAGTTACTTTAAAAATAATTCAATCTAGAAGTTGCAATATTTAACGACTAAAAGGAGTATAATAATTTAGGAGAAATCAATATAGTTTCAAATATTTATAAAGTACTTTACACTGTAATGTCTTCCATATTCTTTGAAAACGAGGAAGACGTTTCTCTTCGACAAGATGCACATGTTTCATCACGGCTTCTATTTAAGACAATATTTCGCTATGCTAGAAGATATTCCTTGATTGAAGACTATCGGTAGGAAGCCCTGAACCTAGGTTTCGTGCTTGTCAGCACTCATCGGCAAGGCATATCTGTAACCTCATCGGAATTGATGTCATCTAAAAGACTGAAATTCATGTAACCTATTACTACAGTCAGGAAACTTACCATCGAACTATTGAAGCCGCTTCCTGTACCACTTAATTAGATACATAGACCAGTCACTAGTTCGAATCTCACAGTGGGTATCACTTCCTCAGTGGCTGCATATATATCTGGTTGACGAGTACTAGCAAGCATGAAACGTAGATGCAGAGCTATGTAACTGTGTAACCCCCACCAAAGTGCATTGCAATAGTGAACCTCTTAGCTTGATGGAGACATTGCAAAATAATCCATAGAATTTGGTTAGCATCCAGGAATAAGTAAAATGAAATTGGTTAACCTTCAACCTCCTATCAGTATACTAGTGAATTGTCCTATCTTCCTAAACATGAATATGCCAACGACAAGCTGACACTTTGGGCCACCTCACAGTGTATCGATATGTTCAAATGCTCCTATGGAGCTGGCTTTATTGGAAGTACAAAGTAAATTCTTTGAAACTGTATTTGATATTATTATCCTGCTTGACTGTCAAGAGTTGAGTACAAACCAATATACACTTTAGCACTTGAAAATCTGGTTATTTCCAGTCACACAGCTTTATCACAGTCATCCTTTACTATTTCATATACATTCAAATTGAGTGTTTAAAAGCAGAACAGTTTCATAGCCTGTACATATTAAAAGCTTTGGTGATCCACCAATTCATGCCTAAACTCTAAACACAGGAGAAGTACATCCAATCTCTGTTTGCGATGTTCTTAATGATAAAGCGTGAATACATAATCTATACGGGGTGATGACTGAAGATGAAATGAAAATTTGAACCGTGGCTAGATTCGAACCAGCGATCAGCTTAGTTGGTAGAATATCGGACCAGAAACCCAGTGGTCGCCGGTTAGAATCCAGCCGCGGTCTAAATTTTCATTTCACCTTCAATCATCACCCAGTATAAATACTAGTCTGCCAAACCACGGCTATCTCAGATAGTCAAGATGAACACATAATTCCTACCTGTTGTCAGGAACAACTTTTCATTCTGCTCTTCAGAATCATATGACCCTATTCATTAATAACAGACATTTGTTTCTAATACCTGTGGATTTGATAGTATATTTTCGCCAAATTACACCGTCAAAAATATCATTTTCTTCTCTGAAATTTCTTCGTTGATTAAATGACTGTTGAATATCATTCACCTAGTTTCGCTTCGACCAGTATGTTTACCTCTTGTGTATTTGTATTAATCTGTGCAAGCGTATCTGTCCGTGGATCATATCCATCTTACTTGAAATTAGTAAGGCTAATCTGCCTTAAGGTAATAAGAATAGAGAAGTGGAGACAGAGATAAAGACATAATAAGGAACTACAAGTGAATATTTTTAAGTTGTTATTCATCGTAAACTGACATCAGATGGAAGAACAAAAGAAATCTGGGAGCACTGGACAGCTGTTTCTCCCCAGTATGGGACTCCTCAGCAGTGCGCACCCACGACCCCTCCCTACCAGGGGTCGAACCCGCGACCTTCAGGTTCCGTGGCCAGCACGGTACCATCGAGCCACTGGATCAGAATCCAGTCGTTCATATTTCCAACTTCTGTTAGCTCACGATATAGAGCAAACGCCACCCAGTGTCATCGTTGAGTAACTGTCCTCATGACCATCAGGCTTTGCCCCCAGCTGTCACGACTTCTCATTGGAACTTCGGGAATACCTCTCGAAGATAGTCACCAATGAGCACCAGTCTAATTGAATTTTGAGGGGTCCCATACTAGGACGAAGTAGCTGTCTAGTGCTCCCAGGTTTCCTTTGTTCCTCCAACTGATGTCAGTCTACAATGAATAACAACTTGAAATATTTCCAAATCTCCACAACTCCCTCAAAATTCTATTGGATATTTTTAGCAGTTCTTTTTCACCTCAGTTCCCTCTTTTTTCTTTATTGTGAAATAAAATACGTGAAAGTATTGTCAACATTTTCATTTGTTAATTAAGATGAACTGGAATAGTTTAAAATAGACAGAAGGAAACATTTCCAAATGATTGACAAATTACAAGATCAATATTGACATTTCTCACTGCTCAGTAACCGTTTAACTCCTGATCGATTGTATTATCAAAAGGGTTTCCGTTAGAAACTACCCCGTTACCAAGATAATCATAAGGTGTGATCTCTAACACAAAAATGTCATGATCTATATGGCTTCTTTGGTATCGAAAAATCTACAAAGTATATCATCAAAGACTTAGTTACAAAGACTATTTGAGACGACGTTCACTGATTAACCAGCCTCGATGTAGACAGTTATGAAATGATCATAGTGGACAAATAGCTTGAATTTCACAAGCTGGAGACAATTAATCTGATTCCTATCACATTCATTTAGCATCATCATATCTGTATCACTTCAGTTTTAGCAGTCATGTTTGACTGTAGATCTCCAATACAATCTCAAACGAGATGAACATTATATATCTGTTGGGTCAGTGAAGAATAACCGGAAACAATAACTAGATCTCCAAAGTTGTCAGAGGTTTTGAAAAAAAGTCAAGACTTGACAAAATATTCAAATGAGTTTGTCGCCTTAGTATAAATTGCCGCTGAAATGTCAAACACTGCTTGTCTACATTATGAAATTATTCATTCAATTACTTTTTGGACATAGTTTGCGATTTGTAACGATTATCTAATTTAAGATCTGATCTCGTATATGACTTTCTTGTGAAATCGTACCGAAGACGAAATCAAGATTAATGTTGAAATGTTTGGCCATCAAAGCTGAAGATTGCCAATTGATGAAACTACTAAAATGTTTATTATTCAAGTTAAATCTTATTATGATATCTTCAGTGATTTTGTAACGAATTTCAGCTTTTAACAAAAACTAGCTTCCCTAAGAAGCACTCAACTAATTCATTGAAATATATGACTTAGTCCGGGGGTTTCGGGAGCATCCATGGCACCACCCAAACTGGAGTATGATGGCCTTTGGTTCGACTCCTGGCGAAGTGATGCCGTGGGTGCCCTCAAATCCCCAAATTAAGTCATTGAAATATTCCAAAAAATTCATCTTCTCGACTTATCAGTAATGTCTTACAATTAAGTCCCTTCAAAAGCAGGTGTACTTGATAATTCTGAGAGGAACTTAAGAACAAACCGTATTAAAAATCACTTTCCCAGCAGTTAAATTAGTTTCCGTTTACAAAAACAAAGTGTTCACTATCAGAATTGAAAGTCGACATGTTTATGCTTCATGTCATTTCAAAAAGTACTTACCAGTTCACTTATATATATCATAACATAGCATAGCATATACATCTGAAGAATAAAGAGGAAGGATGAGACCAGATTTCGTGAACACATTCCAAATAAGTTAAGCGTAAAGTAACCATAGTACCTCAAAATTTCCATTGCTAAAAGTTGGATTGACACAGAAAATGACGTCCAGATGTCAAAGGTATCTAAAATAATCAGCAAACAAAACAGTGCTAAGCTACTTGGATTACCAGAAGCACTTGTCATCAGAAGAATTAAACTAAACTTATGTATCCAAACGGCGGAAGTTGACAACTTCCAACTTCCATGATAGCCATTGATTTTTTTATCATTCAGTATAACCCCTTTCAAAATTCTGCTTTTTCATCCCCATTAACAACCAATTACACAGTCAATTCCTATTTCACTTAGACAAGTTTACTATGTGACCCAGACTGACATGACTTTATTCCATCCAAAAAATGTTAACTTTGTACTTACATTCTTAACTGACCACGTACACTTATGTAATCCTTTACATCCAATTTTTCGACTAGTCATATGTAGCCAGATGACAATTTTACTACATAAACATAAAATAACTTCGACTTCAGTAGTCAAGAATTATTTCAAATAGGTTTGTGGAGATTTATTTATTGATTCCAGGTTGATATTCATCATCAAATCTGGGAGTACTGGACAGCTATTTCTTCCTGGTGTGGGACTCCTCATGACTACACACCACCAAGGATTGAACCGAGGATCTTCAGATTTTGTGGTCGCTGCGTTATCACTGAGTCACTTAGTCGGCATCCAGCAGTCCATGTTTCTTACTTCCCTCTGTTCATGATGTAGAGCGATCTGTATGCAATTGCGTCGCTAACTAGCTTCTCTCTCATCCGACGTGGTTAGTCATGAACTGACAGGACTTGGGAATGTGGACAGTTAAATTCTTACACAGTTGCTCAATCGTAACGTAGTGGCCGCGAGATCGTAACATCCTGGGTTCATTCACTGGTGGAGCAGCATCATGGATGCGCCATGCTGAGGAGTCCCATTATTATTTATTATTATTTGTCCCTTGGGTTCCTAGTGGAACATTGGGCTTCAGTAGCACGCCACCATTTCACTCTCTTCTCTCCACTCTTTTCAATTTGGCTCCACCACTGCATACAAGGTTTCATTTCTTCCTCACACGATCTTCTACATGTCACCCTTGCCTCGAAAACCCAACTCATCGTCTCCGCTTTGGATACCACTCGAGGTCTTGGCGCGTGATGTCCCCAGAAGCTCTGAAAACAGATACAGACGACAGTGGACGTGCTCACACCAAACCACTATTGCAGAAGGTTTGGAAAGAAGGAAGGAAAGATACCTGCACATTGATTGGAAGACAGACTACCTTGTCAAACTCGCAAACAAGGATGGGTGACCTAGGAGTTTGCAAGAACTGGCGTGAAATCATGCTCCTGTCACTGTCCACCCCAAGCAAGCAAAGTATTAGGTCGCATCATCCTGCAGAGACTCAAAAATGCTCTGGATTAAAAATTACAACCGGAACAGCCTGGATTCAGGAAGTACAAATCATGTGCACATCAAATTGCAAAGCTACGCTACGTATCATCTCATCATTGAACAGAGCATAAAATGACAGTCAACTCTCTACATTATCTCAAATTCATCCACTTTGAAAAGGCCTTCGACCCGAAGCGTCGACCGAGAAGTAATTTGGCAGGCAGCTGATTCAACACTACACTTTTAGTGCCACAAACCCTTATCAACCTCATTCAGCAACTATATGACAACGCCGCATGCCAAGTGCTTCACAGTGGAAAGCTCACTGACGTCTTTCGAACTGAAGACAGGAGTAAGACAAAGCTGCCTACCATCATCATCGATGATCTTCATGATTGTGATGGACTGGGTCATGTGACGAACGGTGGGGGCTGTGAGAAGATGGGCATACGCTGAACAGATGAAAAGACCTTAGAAGATTTGAATTTCGCCCATGATGATTTATGTCTAATGTCTTGTTGCACAAACTTGAAGATCTATAGGGAAAAACCAACAAATTGACAGAAGTGGCAGGGCAGCAAAGACCGGACTTCAAGTGAATGTAGAGAAGACAGAGGTGATGAAGATACCTAACCAACAACGACAACAAGCACCAATCACCATCAACGGGAGACACCTAAAGGAAATAGCCTCTTTCACCTACGTAGGCAAGTCAGTATCGTTTCAGCTACAGGTGGCGGTGGCACAGTTGAGGACGTCAAAGCAAGGATCGGAATAGCAAGCAAGGCAGGCCTTCCTCCATTAATCTGAAATCAGTATGCAGATCCACTGCACTCAGCATAAAGCGTGAACAAGTTTCGGATTCTCAACACTAATTCAGTGAAGTCAATGCTTTTATGTGGTGGCTGAGAGACTTGGCGCCTTACGAAAAGCATTTCCAACCAACTGCAGACTTACATCATCAGTAGCTGCCGTCCACACCCATTCACTTGATACTGAAGATCAGATAGCCAGAAAGTATGATCAGCAAGGAACTCTGGCCGGGCAACGAACTAACGAAAAACCTATTGCCCAACAAATATGCGGAAAGAGGTGGAGATGGATTGGGCGTACACTGAGAAGACCATTCGGGGACATTACGTGCCAAGACCTCGAGTGGTATCCAAAGCGGAGACGATGAGTTGGGTTTTCGAGGCAAGGGTGACATGTAGAAGATCGTGTGAGGAAGAAATGAAACCTTGTATGCAGTGGTGGAGCCAAATTGAAAAGAGTGGAGAGAAGAGAGTGAAATGGTGGCGTGCTACTGAAGCCCAATGTTCCACTAGGAACCCAAGGGATAAATAATAATAATAATAATAATAATAATAATAATAATAGTAATAGTAGTATTTGATATAATGTTTTCAGGTCTCTGTCTCTCCTACCTGCGGCCTGTTTCGCTTCACTTACTAATGTGTCATGGAAGTGACTTTTGTCCTTGCGCGCACTCTTCTTCACTTCTTTGTGCAGTGTAGTATCGTATAGGTTGTGTCCAGTTCCCCTTATCTTTGTTCATCCCTGCACTGCAGTGGTTCATCTTTTGCTTTACCATCTTCCTCTCCCTGCTCTATAGGCTTCCATGTGTCCATCGAGATCCATTCCTTGTCTTCTTTCTTCTTCCCTCCTAACACGGTTATGCAGGTTTCTTTTAACATCTCTTTCAAAGAGTTCCAGTGTTCTTTCACGCAGAGTTCCTCGGAGATGTTGCTCAATGTCTCCCAGTTTGTCCTGATGACTGACTGACTGATGTGAAGATGTCCTTTTTAGTTTCGTCCTCCAGTTTCTGTTCTGGGTGTTAAACTTGAACTGTGGTCCACCGTCACCAACTTCTTTGAAGGCTTCAACTTGATTTTGAAGTTGGGTTCCTTGCACTAGATAATGGGTGGTGTGAACCACCTCTATCTGCTCCCCTTCTTGATCTGATATTGTGGCTAGTAAACTGCGTCTCCACTTTCTTGAGATTCAGATGAAGTCGACTGATTTTTAGTGTGTCGATCCGGTGAAATCAACTCCATGTCGCTTTGTGAATATCCTTATGTTTGTATACATTGCCTCCAATCCCCAAATTATTAAATGCGCAGAAGCCTGCAAATAGTTCTCCATTCTCATTCATTTCACCGAATGCTTCTCGACCCAAGATTGGTTCTCTTCCTGTGTTGTCCACTCCCAATTTGGCATTCATATCACCCATTAGATTTCGGTCTATAATGAATAATAGCCTGAGATCAACAAATTATTTCATTTAAACTTAGTTAATCTGTATTAATCCTTTTGTTTTCTCATCGATGGACTATCATCTCCGTCATTAGTGAAGTATTTGGAGTGTATTTCTCGTTACATACATATCTTACGAATTTATAGTCTGTACCCGGTCGAAAAGGTGGTGACAAAATGCAATGATATCATCGTATTCTACGAGGTTTGTTGTTCTAGCTTTGCTAAGCTTATCAGTAGTGGTTGAATGAATAACCCAGTTCATTTTATTCATTATTTGCTTACCCTATCTTACCTTTAATTTATATATATATATATATATATATATATATATATATATATATATATATATATATATATATATATATATATATATATATATACATAAAAGTTAAGCATCTTTTCGAGTGAGACAAGAAAACTAATACACTTGTTTGTGAAATAAAAGCGTATGTTGGGGAATGAAATTCATCTTTTACTTGACAGTATTTATACCACTTAAAAGGCTGTGCTCAGTTTCTATTACAAAAGGCTTTGAAATAAATCCTATCCTGAGACAAATATCCTCAGTGATTTATCAAGAGGCAGCCTAGAATGAAATGGACTGCCTTCACAGCTCTGAAAAAGCCAGTACATATCAGCCTGCCATTTAAAGGAGACAGTAGAGGCTCAATAAAACTAATATGCCGTAAAACTGATGGTTCTAAGCCCCACTGAACATGTACTACAACTTTCAAGGGGAAAAACACCGCCTCCCCTTGTTACCGCTGTCTGAAATACATATGAATCTATCTGATTTGACTTCATAAACCAATTCTTTGTGTATAGAAGCAAATAGTGATCACTTGGCGTTCACCTTAATAATTTTCACTAATTAGATTATTACTGTTATAATCTTTAACCATTATTCTCAGTTTCACTATTTTTCTTCTTGTTCCATTTAATAAACAAATCTATTACTAAGATTCATTCCTGAATCGATTATCAATTATTCCATTCACTATGACTTTTATCTGTGCAATTTTTCACTGTCAATTTTCACATACACTCTCTGCAAGTTTTTCATACATCTGCTGGACACTGTTTCAAAAAGTTTTGTACTGTTATATCCCATTCATTACCTTAGTTTTAAGCAAATATATCTTTATCTCTCCATCTATTAACATTAAGGTATGCATAGTCAAGTGTATAAATTGTTCAGCTGAAAAGTTCTACTGAAATTTTATTTATTCATTGAATCCTGATTTCGATGCATTCCTCACCTATTTAAAATATCTCTCTCTTTGAATAAATGAATCCTAAAATAAAAAAAATTCCAACGTTTCGCACAGAAGTCTAGTCAAAGCTTTTTCAGGGATTAATAACTTATAACTGATTCTAAACATCCAGGCCATAATTGTTAAGAATGTCCTGAAAGAAGTTGAGTACCAAGTCAGGTTTAATCATGGTATAAGTAAGCATTAATATAATTCCAAAGTGTTTAGAAAATCGAAAATAAAATTTTTCTTGACGTTCACTGTGTATTTCACAACTTCATCAAAAGAATATCCCGATTTTTATTCAATATCAAAGTATATACTGTTAAACCGTAGCTATACTTACCTTGTCAAACTGCCGAAGAAGGAAGACCTCAGTGTTTGCAAGAACTGGTGCTGAATCACTCTCCTGTCCACCCAATGCAAGCAAAATGTTAAGCCGCATCATCCTGGAGAGGCTTAAGGATGCACTGGATTCAAAACTACGACCAGAACAGGCTGGCTGACTGGATTCAGGAAGTACAAATCACGTGCGGACCAAATTGTAACGCTACACTACGCATCATCATAGAACAGAGTGTAGAATGGTAGTCAACTCTACACCTTACCTCAACTTCATCGACTTTGAGAAGGCCTTTGACAGCATCGACCGAGAGGTAATTTGGAAACTGCTTCATTACTACGGAGTACCGCAGACCTTTATCCGCCTCATTCAACAACTAGCTACATGAAGACGCCACATGCCGGCCAAGTAATTCAAAATATGAAGCTCAGTGATGCTTTTGAAGTGAAGGCAGGAGTGAAACAAGGTTGCCTACTACCCCCCATGATATTCCTGATTGTGTTGTGGTCCACTGGATCATGCAGCAAACAGTGGGGAGGGAGAAGAGGATGATAAGCTGGACTGCGGAAAAGAACCTAGAAGATCTGGATTTGGCCAACGATGACTTGTGTCTGATGTCACACAAACTTGAAGATCTACAGGCGGAAACTAACAAGTTGGCAGAAGAGGCAGCAAAAGAAGACGGGACTTCAGGTAAATATAGAGAAGACAGAGGTGATGAAGATACCTCACCAACAACTCCAACAACAACAACAACAACAAACTCCAGTCACCATCACCATGAACGGGAGAAACTTAAAGGAAGTAACCTCCTTCACCTACACCTATCTAGGCAGCAAGCACTGTCTCAACTACAGGTGGAACAGGCACAGACGAGGACGCCAAAGCCAACCAGGGTCGGAAAGACAGCAAGACAGGCATTCATTAACCTGAAACCAGTGTGGAGATCTTCTCCACTCCACTCAGCATGTGGAACAACATCCGGATTTCCAACACCAATTCAGTCAAGTCAGTGATTCTGTGTGATGATTCAGAGACTTGGCGGCGCGTTACGAAAGGCAATTCCAACAAACTACAGACATTCATCAACAACTGCCACCCACACTGGCTCGATACTGAAGATCAGATGGATTGTCAGAAAGAATAAGCAACAAGGAACTCTGGGAACGAACCAACTAAGAACCTATCGCTGAACAAATATGCACTGGGAGGAAGTGGAGATGGATTGGACTGGGCATACACTGAGAAGGCCAAGTGGGGATATCACGCGTCAGGCCAGTTGGTCGAGTGGAACGCAGATGGGAATCGACGAGTTGGGCGTTCGTTGTGAGGGTGACATGGAGGAGATCGTGAGAGGAGGAAATGAGAGGTTATGGGCTGTTGTGGAACCAGGTTCAAAATATTTCAGAGAACAGAGGATTTATTGAAGATAAAGCATAGATTAGTAGAAAAATCACCGTGTTGTTATTTTATGCTACTGGCGAATTTCAGATTCGGGACTAAAAGAAGTTCTTTTGCCATCCTCTATCCAGGCTAACGATAACTATTCAATCTTCGATTTACACTGAAATATTAGTCAGCTACATGTCTTTCTGTTTATCCTGGCTTGACTAAACTAAAAGCATTGCATTCCATTCTTTCTTTTTCTTGACTTAATCAATATTCGGCACCTCATCTAGGCTTTAAGATTATTGATGAGTAGCTGCAATCCACGGACAGCTTAAGTGTCGTTGTGTTTTAGATAATCAGAAACTTAGAACCATAGTCAGAGCTACTACTGACTCTCGTGAAGTCGGTTAATCACCAGTAAGCAACAAGTGTAATAAATTACCTTCTACGTATATTCATTGATTGTTGAAGGGTTCAAGGAAAACGTCTCTGACTGCAACACTGAATGATATGGGCTTAGTTCTCCAGAGTTCACTATAAGTTAATTTAAGGTTAGAAAAGTGATCTGTTGGTGACAACAATCCAGTAAAGGGACCTAATTCAAGGACCTCTTGTTAATTACCCTAGTGATTCAGCATAAATTATAAAATTTTGTTCAAATTCATTGACGTCAAAATGCATATTACACAATCTCACATTCCGTGTTAGTCTTCACGAAATAGGAGTATTCACTGGATTTCACATATGCCTGCCTTCTTCATATCATCAAGATTAATATAGCGTTCACTTCAGAAAAATTCTTGCAAAACTTTGGTTAAAAATCCTAGGAAATAATACAAAAAGAAGCTTTTTGAAGATTCCCCATATTGTCACAAAAGATTTTTCTCTTACATCAGGAGAACAAACCATTAAATTGATGTCATACCAGCATTACACACATACACTTCAATAAAAGAAGCAGAAAATGATTTGTTTAAATCTGAAGAATCGTTCCACTAATTCACCTAAACTTTTTCAGAAGATTGTACTGAATACATATTGATTTCTCCTCAGCTTGGCTTGAAGATAGAACCAATTCTTATTGGAAAGGATAGTGTGTGCGCTGCAGTTACTTCAGAATCTCGTTTATATTAAGTTCATCTGTTCAGATGAGCTACATCGTCACATATTACCACCACTAGCAGATAGTATAGCCAAGGAACTAGAAGGACACTGTTATAAGTATGGTCTACAAAACTACGGCCAGGTATCTAGTCACAAACTACTGTCAGATTCTCGTATCCAGAGATGTATCTGCTTAATCGTACTACCTATGTAACTTATTTCATAGGGCTTACAATTACCCAGGGGCATCTCTGGGTTGGTTTGAAAAAGGTGAAGTGAGAGTGATGAAAAGTCCTATCCCAGGGAACCTAGTAAACACAGGGCATCATGAAAACACTAATAAAGCTTCTAATGGCATACATCATGCATCAAAAACAATACCACGTGTAGCTCATCAACGCTTGCTCAACATACCTGAGTCTGTCACAATAAGACTGATCAGACCTGAACTTGGCATTCAGAACGAAAATGTTTATTCGTTATTCCTCCCTTAGCCTTCAATCAACTAAACGTTATCCTTGTCTTCCTTATTTGTTGTCTTTTCTTTTAATATCCATTACATTCTTCATCTGTATATAAATCATCTCCTAATATTGATAGGATGAAAATGAAACATTGATTTCCTCACAGCACCTAACTCTCATTCCATGTTGAAAATGTATTCGCCTCAAACCTGGTGTGTCTTTATGCTGTATATTTGCATTTTATAATTGTAGAACTTGATGAGAACATGTCGAATAGAATATCCTTCATCCAGATTGTCTTGTTTTTCTTCTGACTAACACGTTTTAACTTTTCGTTGAGTAAGCATACTCAGGAAAGAAAAATTAGTGTTCCTACACAAGTCAACTTTTGTTCACCGTGGTTATTAGTTAAAATTAGGCTCCATTTTTCAATTATCTACTGCTCACCTTATCTAAAACTGGAATACATAAAATTTGCCTTCAGAAACTATGATTTTATTCATTAAACTACCAAGTTGCAACGCTCCCCTCTATTCCATCCAATAAGAATTCACTGCTATATGATAAACATTACATTTGTTTACTTGATATAGCATACAGCTATACAGTATAATTTACTTGGTGATATTACCAGCATAATGTAATGCTCATAATAACATCAAAGTGGTATAATCATGAAAAATGGTTCATGCTCGAAATGTCATCCAGTGAATGTTATTGTATCACCATGTGCTATATCAAATAAACAAATCTTATATAGAATTAAGTGTTGTTTAAACAATGCTATTCTCCTCTGTTCACTTTTTGGACTGAATTGACCGACATATTGCTAAGACGCAGATATTCATTAGTTTATCTGACTATTGAAAATTAGCTCACAATATAGCGCAACCGCCACCCAATGTCATCGTTGAGTATCTGTCCTCAAGACCATCAGGCTTGACTCCACCGGTCACGACTTCTCATTGGAACTTCGGGAATACTTCTCGAAGCTAGTCACCAATGAGCACCAGTTCAATCAAATTTTGAGGGAGTTGTGGAGATTTGGAAATATTTCAAGTTGTTATTCATCGTAGACTGACATCAGTTGGAGGAACAAAGGAAACCTGGGAGCACTGGACAGCTGTTTCGTCCTAGTATGAGACTCCTCAGCAGTGCGCACCCACGACCCCACCAGCAGGGATGGAACCCGCGACCAGCGCGTTACCACTGAGCTAGCCACTGGGTCAGAATCCAATACTCCATATTTCCAACTTCTGTTAGCTCACGATATAGAGCAACCGCCACCGAATGTCATCACTGAGTATCTGTCCTCAGGACCATCAGGCTTGACTCCACCTATTGGAAATATGGACCGTTGGATTCTGACCCAGTGGCTAGCTCAATGGTAACACGCTGGCCGCGGAACCTGAAGGTCGCGGGTTCGATCCCTGCTGGTGTGGGGTCGTGGGTGCGCACTGCTGAGGAGTCCCATACTAAGAGGAAACAGCTGTCCAGTGCTCCCAGATTTCCTTTGTTCCTCCGACTGATGTCAGTCAACTTGAAATATTTCCAAATCTCCACAACTCCCTCAAAATTTTATTGAAAATTAATTTATTGATCAGATGGATCACACTCAATGAAATGATATCATTCAATGAAAAATGTTTCCAACACCATCTGTTTTGCTCAGTTATAAGTGTTCATGCAGTCACTTACTACAGGATACGACAGGATAGGACAGATAGACAGTCTTACTTACCAAAACAACATGAAAGATGTCCAAGAAGGAGAAAATAACACATTTTCCAGATGCTTAGAAAATCTCATCACTCTGCTACAAAGTGACAGAAAAAACTAGATTCATGTAAAACATCACTTAAAGATATGAAGTTACTTTGGTTATACTGGAGGCAGCAGATAGATGGAAAATTTTACAAAGTACCTGGCACATATGTAAATCAGTTCAAGTTTTTATACTTCACTTAAGTGTCTTACAAGAAAGTGAGTTTTTCCACTAGAATTAGAACACAAAAGAAATCAGTAAAGGTTAATAAAAATTACCGGAATATTCAAGATAATAAAGTATGCACACATCTACACCATTAAGGCCGGTTTCCAGTCGTATCATCCGATGTCTTTCAATCCATATATGGCTCAATTCAACACTCAAAGATTAGTCCCAAAATTCGGCTAGCCCTCTGTTGTTTTCGAACAGTCAAATACTGCTTCATCTAAGACTCAGCATCTAGGTAGGCAGTGGTGACTACAGACGATAAATTGTATCCCAAACGTCATTCAGTAGACGATACTGTTTCACTATGTGGTACATTGAACAAAGAAAATCCAGAATGGTATTACACTCTATCATAGTCTTCAAGAACTACTCATATACAGCGACCCCATTGTTATCAGTACTCATCAACCGGATATATCCACATTTTATTTCTTTTTTCAGTTCCAGCTGCTTTACATTTAACTATTATATTAATATACCAGAATTTAGTTAACACTGGATGTATACATACAGAGGTCTCATTTGTTTAAACAGTCATTGACAATTGAACAAACGCTGTCAACAAATAAAGTAATACCATTTTAGTAAACATTAAAAGACCTCTATGCAATTAAATAACTAACTAGATTTAAAGAAATTCTACTGAGAATTAGTTGAAATTTGTTCTAAGAAAGATACTTAATGTGCTTTTTTTTCTTCTGTTTATTCTTCTTAAATCTAATTTGATTTAGTAAAAGAAAAAAACTTATTCATAGAATTACTTCATTTCCTTTCACTTACCGTTTATTTGTTTACACACTGTATGAAACAAACATTTAAACAAAAATATGACTAATTCATTGTCATGAAATCAATGTTCAATATCTATCTATCTATATATATTCTAACCAAAGTTTAATTAACGCTACCTACATCTTTTAAAAATTCAAATTTATGCTTCTCTTGTCTGATTTTATTATTTTATATCAAAAATTTACTTTGAAATTTAAATACATATTTATGAATACGAAAGTATTCTTTATCCATTTGTTTTTCATTTTTGTCATTATTATAAAGAAAAGAAGAAATGAATTTAACAGACATATTTTAAACACACAGAATAACAACATTTTGGCGCCAAAATTCAACTTGTTCAATGTTATACTGACAGTATGAATGAATCATTGTAGGTTGTGTATTTTTTTTTCTCCTTTCTTGTTAATTTGTTATATTCTTCACAGATTTATGCTTTTCATATGTTTATAGACAATAGAAGGAGAGAGAAAAATCATTGGAAAAAATAGGAAGATTGAATGTTTCACTTGATTAATAAACATGTGCATCAGTAGACAGTAGTAAATGATGATTAATATCTCTTGGGGTGAATTGTTCAACGTTTCGAACTATGAAAAAGAGAAACACACAAATACGATTAGTCAAACAAACCTTATCTATATACACGAAAGATCCTAGAATGTAACAGGAACAAAAAAAATTTAGAGTGAAAGGTTTTATGTAATTTCCTCGGAACCATTTCTCCTAGTGTCATGAGGTAGATATCTATAACACCAGACTGAAATAAACCACAGCTAACTGAAGATAGCTGGAGCTTAGGTCTGTCTGTTTACTGAATTTACAAAAGTGAAGAGATCAGTGTTTAATGGTCTATATCAGATGTTCATAACGACCTTCTCTATAGTGACATAGACTTTATCTGTCAATGGCTTACAACAGGACACATGAGAAGTGTTTCCTCCTGGATAGGGCTTATCAAGTGGAAATATTTGCGTCCAACATGAGTTTCCTTGCATTGAAACTGGGATCCATCATTTATAATTTCAATAGCGTTAGCTCTGTCAGTCATCTTACCTAGTCAAGATAGTCAAATGAAAAAATATAAACTACTGAATCCTCAGTCACTGGCCCTAGAGAGAAAGTAGATGCAGACTGTTGCAGATTCCTATGACAAGATGAAAGAACTGACCTCTGTTCCCAGCTTTTCAGCGGTTCGCTTTGCAAATCCATAAAAATGAGCTTCAAAAAATCAACACAAAACTCCACAACAACAACAACAAACATATCTCTCTCACAAAATATTTAATCAATCAAGTCAAATCTTATCAAATTCATGTCCAACAATCCCACTGAATCATACATCTCCTCAGTCCCCTAAACCAATCCTCCTCACCCTCACCCCACCTCATCCCATCCCATCCTATCCCACCCCACCATGTTGAATCCGTTCACCTTCATACAGAAAATTCTCCTGTCACTTCCTTCACTACAACCACATTCAAATGACGAGTCATATATCCAACAGAACATATGTCTTCCATTCCACTACTACTCATCATCATCATCATCATCATCATCATCATCATATTGACGCATCTACATACAAATTCAAATAAATATCAAGACAAGTTGATCAATGCAATCCACTATAGCAACGTGAAATTTCAAGTATCAACAATCAATAATGATAACCATATCCATTACAAATGAGGTGGCTTTCCTGTTTCAATGACTTAGTGAATAACGATTTTGTGTGATTTCAAGTGATGAGTACTGATTTCGAGTCTCAGTGGTAACGATGTCACTCACAGGGGTGTAGTTGCATGCAGCTAATGAGTTTGAAGTAGGATGAGATGTGTGTCCTGGATTCCACAGATACCCGCCAAACAGATTACAACATAACGAGTAATTGAACAAAGTCGATGCATTCACATGGGAGCCCATCTGCTAACAGAGGTCGAACAATTCGACCCAGTATAACAGCGGGGGATCATAAGTAGAAAACAATCAACGTGAAGCTTTTCCTTAGGCTACAAACAATCCTAATATCATATTGTCATATTTCCCAGAAAATCTTAGTTTCACTTGAATTTCTGGAAAAATTGAATCAGGAAGAAATAAACATGAAGAGTGAGAATTGGTTATTACTGATCTTGGCCATGAATCCTCTTCAATCGATATCATCAATTCGGCTTATCTCCAGCACTGACGAAACTTGTATGTTACTGTTTATTAACATACCCGTAATTCTCCGTTGTTTTATTGGATCGGATTGTTCGACCTGTATTGGCATATGGTTCCTATGCATATGCCTCGAAATTGGCTAAATGTTAATTATGGTAATTCATTTGGTTATGGCTAGCAAAAGAATCTAGGACCCGCGTTTCACCTTATTTGGGAATCATCAGAGTTCGAACAATTCGATGCAATAAAACAACGGAGAATTATCAGTATATCAATAAGTAGTAATAACTAATACCTAGTGTACAAGAAGTGACTATCGTGCCTCCATGGCATAGTGGATAACGCCTTAGCGTCGGAAGTCGTGGGTACGAGGTTCGTTTCTCAGCAGGAACAATATCCCTCACTGAGGTGTACGTATATCCAGTTGACGAGTAAATCCCAAATACGACCAAACGTGTGTCCTGGAAACTCGTGATAATTCTAATAAAACACTTCTCTGGGGTTTTCTAGTGGCGTTTGATCCTCTCTTATGTAAACTTTTAACGATACATTAAGGAGAACAGCCAAAATGATTATATTCCAGGCAGAAATAATAATTGTGTTTTCCATGGGTTTAAAATGGTTAATTTTTAATATACTTCCCCCAATGTTTCATGTCTATCTCTTCATTTTCTTTGTAAAAAGGTTACAACAAACTATTTACATCATTTTACTTGAATTTAAAAAGTCAACCCGAATAAAGTACAAGATTTTTGATTATTCTAAAGAAAAATACATATTGAAACATTTATTTGGTATACGGCGGATATTCAAAACTTTTAACAACATCTATTTGTTACTTTTTATCTCATCAAATATTTGAATGACTTTAGTTGTTAATATATTTTATAGAGTTAAAATTTATTCACGATTGAACAAAAAACAAAAAGAAACTTCAAAGCAGAATAATCCTTACTTTAATGGTAAACTGCTTTTTTAAAATGATTTTTATCACAGCGATAACATCAATTGGAGAGTAATGAAAAACTGGGAGTATTAAACTGTTGTTTTGTCCTATGATGGGACTCATCAACAGTGTGCACTGTCAGATATCGAACCCAGGACTTTCAAACTTCATGACGAGTATATTACTAACTGATCTCAGTCCGAAATGAATACCACCATGAAATGAGTAGATCCCGACAAACCTCCAAAGTGAAACATTTTTCTTGGCTCAAATGACCATCTTAAATAGCCATAATTTTTGGTAGATAAGCATGAAAAAATGATCCCCTACAGGATTCGAACTAGCCATCTTCAGGTTCACATCTTAACTCCACTTTAATCGTCAAAGGTTTAGCCAAGTTGTCTTTTTTCAAACGTATTCTATTTTCTGGAACCTACCGATATTAAACGATTATTTATAAAACAGGTGATGATTGAAGATGAAATTAAAATATGACTGCTACCGGATTCGAACCAGAGACTAATGGGTTTCCAGCCCGATGCTGTACCATTCTCGTAGCTTAGTCGGACAGAAACCCAATGGTCTCTGATTCGAATCCGGCCACGGTTCAAATTTTCATTTCACTTTCAACTATAACACAGTATAAATACTAGTCTGCCAAACCATGCCTATCTCAGATAATCATAATGGATGGTTATTTTTAACTTGATTTTACTGGACATTAATATTTTTTCTACTGTTGTATGGTTGGCGTGTTGACATAAAATCTGAAATCTAGTCAAACACAGTGCTTATTGTAAAAAAAACGGATATTCTTGAAAAGAACGACCTTGAGAGTTATCTATAGGATGGTTTTATTTGCAGTTATACAAAATGTTATAAAGATTAAAATGCCCATAATGCGTGTAATAACTAATATTAATAATATTCATAATAGTAATAATAATAACCGGAAATGAAATTTTAAAAAATATGCCATTTTTATTGTCATTCCTACAACAGATGAAAATCATTTGACTTTTTCAATATGACGGCTTTCTCATGAACTTATGATGTCTGATGTTTGTTCATTAATGACTGGTAGTGGTTATCAATGGAATCCAGTGGTGTGTTTCGTCCTACTTAGGACTCATCAGTTGCATGTAATAGCCTACCAGTGAGTGGTCTTATTCCCATATAGAGGGTTTCAAATGCAATTTGAAACTACCGGCAATATCGAGGCACCCTCGTATAGAGGTTAATAATGACCGATTTACATTGACCAATCAACGAAGTAGATTCATAAGCTATAAGATCAAAGTCAATTTCAGTGTGGTTATTTGATATAGGACATAGTGATGTCCATTAGTATCTACTGTTTGACATTTTACATTCATTTTGTTGTCCATGCCTATGGTTCACAATGATATTGATTATGGATAATAACTTGTGTCCTAAACTTTATCTGTTAAATAATAATGTACACTTTGGGGGTTTGTGGGGATTTATTGATTTCATTTTGGTATTCATCATGAACTGACATCAGTTGGAAATACACTGGGCAGCTGTTTCGCACAACTATGAAATTCCTCAACATTGCTAACCCATCACCCCACACTACCGCAGATTGAACCCACGACCTTCAAGTTCCTTGGCCGGCACGTTACCATTGGGCTACTGGATCGGAATCCAATGGTCCGTATTTTCTACTCCTGTCTGCTGACGATATAGTGCGACCATAACTGAATGTCATCCTTGAGTATTTGTCCTCACGTCCGCCAGGTTTGCTCCACCTGTTAGAACTTCTCATTAGAACTGCAGGGATCACCCCTATAAGGTAGTCACGAATGAGCACTAGATTAATTCAATTTGGATTCCGACCCATTGACTCAACCGTAACGTGCTGGCCAAGGAACCTGAAGGTCCTGGCTTCGATCCCTGGCAGGGTCATAGGTGCCACTACTGAGGTGTCCCATACTAGGACAGGACAGCTATCCAGTACTCCCAGGTTTCCAATGTTCCTCCAACTGATGCCACTCCATGATGAATACCAACCTGAGGTATTAATCTATCATTGTGTGTTATATAAAACAAACAAAATTTAATATGATAATATGGTAGTGTGGTAATACTACATGATGGTACCTAAGGTGTTCTCTAATAGTGAGATTCACTTAATCACTTATATATTTATTTATTCTGTTTCTTACGAGCTATATGAATAACTCAGTGTTAAGTTTATACGGTCAGGTGAACAACACTTCAGCGATGAAGGATACAAGTTGGAATTTATGCATTAAGATGATTCTTTTGCCGACTACAGTTAAATATCTTCTGATAACTGTTAACATACAAAACATTTGCATCGAACAGGGCTTCATATGAATCAACTTTAAATGAATAAGATGCAGGAAAAGGGTATACAAAACACTTGATAAAAACATGAAAAATAAATTACTATTTAAAGGTGTATGAGTACACTATTGTACGTGAGATTGTGGTATTTTTCTGCAAGGATTGTCATGGTAATTATACCATAATAAAGAAGCATCATTGTATGATCCATCTTCGGCTGTTTAGCTTGTCCTACAAGTTTTACTGATCATTAGAGAATTTCTAAATTTCATAACATGATTTCTGTCTAACATTATTCAACAGTGGGTAAGCAATCTAAAACTTTCAGTCAGAATAAAAGTCTTTCCGGTCAGTAATATTAACACGGAGCCTGACTTCTTGGTTATTCTTAATTCACTTATCACTGAAAGAATCTGAAGGATGAACTGAAATAAATCGATAAAGTATGCAGAAAGAGAACGCTTAGACATATCTGTGAAATATATGCATAACTTTGAGTAAAAAGAAGCTAGTAGAAGCTGAAGTTTCTGAAAATGAGGTTGCCAATAGTTAATTTTTAGCTGCCTTGTGCTCAACCACTTGGCTTCACAAACCCATAAAAATGAGCTTCAAAAAATCAACACAAAACTCCACAACAACAACAACAAACATCTCTCTCACAAGATATTTAAATCAGTCAAGTTAAATCTTATCAAATTCATGTCCAACAATCCCACTAAATCATACATCTCCTCAGTCCCTCCACCCACTCCTCCTCAACCTCACCTCACCTCACCTCACCCCACCCCATCCCACCATGTTCAATCCGTTCACCTTCATTCAGAAAATTCTCCTGTCACTTCCTTCACTACAACCACATTCAAATGACGAGTCATATATCCAACAGAACATATGTCTTCCATTCCACTACTACTCATCATCATCATCATCATCATCATCATCATCATTCATATTGAAGCATCTACATACGAATTCAAACAAATATCAAGACAAGTTGATCAATGCAATCCACTATAGCAACGTGAAATTTCAAGTATCAACAATCAATAATGATAACCAATATCCATTACAAATGAGGTGGCTTTCCTGTTTCAATGACTTAGTGAATAACGATTTTGTGTGATTTCAAGTGATGAGTACTGATTTCGAGTCTTAGTGGTAACGATGTCACTCACAGGGGTATAGTTGGATGCAGCTAATGAGTTTGAAGTAGGACGAGACGTGTGTTCTGGATTCCACAGATACCCACCAAACAGATTACAACATTTAAAAAACACGTTTTTTGCAACTTTTATTAAATTCGCATAACATTTTCTGAAGAAATTCATTCATCTAAACAGATGATGCCATTTGGGATCCATTAATAAATACTAACCAGTGAACTGGACAACAATATTTCATTCAAAATGATTTTTAAAAAAATAACATTACGATTGTTTCTTCATTTGTGCAGCGTGTACATTTAGCCTATTTCCACTGACCTCCTCTTAAATAAGTTTTTCAGCGTAATATCTCGATCATTTTACATGTTTCTGTGTACGCCTAAGCGCTACCTGATGCCTTGCCGATAGACATGAAAACTTATCTATAAATCATTGGTGTTGGTTGGATGATGGTTAGTCACTGGAATATCTTATGCGACAGTGAGTTACACTGAATTGATTCTTCAGGGGCTGACTTATTGTCATGGTGCTTCTACTGATGTAAACTTTCAAATCAAAGAGTAACACTTAAGTCAATAAATTTTTTTCGAAACTCTTGAAGTGAATAACTCTCTACGATGCATTTCCTCTTATCATAATTATATGCACTTTTCAGTGTAGACCTGCTTGTAACGAGCGGAATGCTAAGCATAGTGCATACATAAGATATTTAGTAACTGATTATTATGTATTGGTTATTAGGGTACAAAAGTTTGTGATCTTTCACAAATATGAATAATATTCTCTTGGATAACTTCCTGTTCACGTCCTACAGTTATGCATACATATTATCTAGCTTTGCGTCATCAATATTAATAATCTGTTGTCGACCACTGCCGTAGGAATTTAATTTTTCGTGCAAGCGAAAGCCTCTTAGAATGATCAAGCAAAGGTGGGATGAAAGCCATTTCCGACTCCATATTAAGGTACGTCGTTCAAATGAATCATGTTGTGGTTTCGAATGAGTCGTTTTCCATTCTTCGCCCGAGTGTCACCAACTTGCCAAAAAGCACACGGCCTTGACTTTTTCAAAGTGCAGGAGCGGTGGCAATGAAGATTGGACAACCCCAATTATGTGTCGAGAGAAATCTAATGTTTGAAACAGTTAGTCCCTTTTATGAATTTCGATAGGGTAATTAGAAGATGAAGTTTATCTGAGCAATGTGATGTATTTGTGCAATACATTTCGAACAATCTGATCACACATTTACTTGTCAAGTCAATTTATATCAAACCGAGGACTAGGGGACGGGGTGGGGACAAATACAACAGTTAACACAATAAGAGATTAAAATTAAGAAAGATGAGGACAAACAGGAAGTGACATAGTTGATCCCGATCTTGGTAAGAAAACAAAGTTTCTCAAGGTAGGTGTAGTGTAAGAGCAAATTATTTTTGTACACATAAAGGTGGTTTAAATTTGTGTATGGCTATGGCTTCCACAAATCTCAGAATACGTCCCTGACTGGCTGTTTCTATATAAAACTTTGAAAGCTGTTTGAACATTAACTCTGTGACCTGTTTCTATGATATGTTTAGCTATCGATGAAGAGGGTCGTCTCGCACCAGCGTTTGTCACTGTTTCCATCCTATCAGTACACCAGATGCGATGGATGAAGACATCAAATTACTGACCAAAGCACATGTGGAAAATGGATATCCGATGAAGTTTATAAACCGCTGTAGAGCTCAAGCAACACCAAAGCCAACTCTATACACGGTCCTTAAGAAAAATGTCCGTATCACTCTACCATACAGGGGGAGCTAAATAGTATAATTTTGAGATGTAGGCTGAGATCAGTCATTAAGAAAACGTGTTACGCGGCGAATCTTACCATTGTGGAGAAAACAAAACACATGCCTCACCAAAAAACCTAAACACTGTATCAGTGATTACGTCACATCCCATTGTGTTTACCAACTTACATGTGTGTGCGGTCACACATATATAGGGAGGGAGTAATCGAGTCATACAGTTGAGGGTCGGAGAACATGTGCCTAAATGGCTTCAAAAACGAATGGAGTGGGAAACCGTAATAAACGCTGGTGCGAGACGACCCTCTTCATCGATAGCTAAACATATCATAGAAACAGGTCACAGAGTTAATGTTCAAACAGCTTTCAAAGTTTTATATAGAAACAGCCAGTCAGGGACGTATTCTGAGATTTGTGGAAGCCATAGCCATACACAAATTTAAACCACCTTTATGTGTACAAAAATAATTTGCTCTTACACTACACCTACCTTGAGAAACTTTGTTTTCTTACCAAGATCGGGATCAACTATGTCACTTCCTGTTTGTCCTCATCTTTCTTAATTTTAATCTCTTATTGTGTTAACTGTTGTATTTGTCCCCACCCCGTCCCCTAGTCCTCGGTTTGATATAAATTGACTTGACAAGTAAATGTGTGATCAGATTGTTCGAAATGTATTGCACAAATACATCACATTGCTCAGATAAACTTCATCTTCTAATTACCCTATCGAAGTCTAATGTTGACGCTACAATTGCCTTGGCCCCATCCAGCACTCAAAAATTACTTAGCATCTTACCCCTCATAACCTAATCTTCAAATCTCACATTGTAGACATCCCCTAGTCCCTATAATCTGGAATAGTTTTATCACATTCTCGTAGCCTATTTTGTTTCCTAGCATGAATAACATTATATTAAACTGTTATTCCTTAAATTATTCATATGTTTTTTGATTGCCTCCAACTTTCATCAATACCTGTTTTTTGTTTTATTTAACTATTACTTTATGGTATGAATTGAAATGAAGTTGGTATTCATCATGAACTGACATCAATTCAATCAGTCAATCAATATCAACATAGGACCAGGCATAACTGTGTAACGGTCCAACTTGCCACACCTCATTTCACTACATAAAGTAAAAAGGCAGTGAGGTGTAAGATGAAGATAAGAAAATGCAGTCAAAAGAAACATAAACTACGAGAAGAAAGAAAGGGAGAATGAGAAAATAGTGAGATTCGATATAGTGTCGTTAAGATGAGGACAATGTATGTATACATCTGCGACACTGACATAGCTCCTGAGACAAGATACAACACATCACATCACCTAGAGTCAGTCTCCAACCACTGGTTTCTCTTGTCCTGAGGACCCCAACCACCTAGTCTGCATCGCCTCACATGGCTCAAACCAACGGTCAGAGACCTCATGCATTGATGCCATGTTTTAGTCTGGCCATCTCGAGCCTTTTCCCAACCTGGACCCACCTCAGCTAACATTGTGTGATGAGGCAATCGGTGACTAGGCATACGTAGTACGTGTCCCAACCAGCTACCTCAATCGATGAAGGTTCATAACCTTGTCAACTGATTTACCTCTACTCCCTAAAACTCTATAACTGACTTCTGCATTACTCACGTGGTGACATTATGGAATACGGCGGCCTATACTCTGAAGGCAGCTGTGGTCAAACACTTGAAGCCTTGTCATACCTTCCACTTTCAATGGCCATGTTTCACAGTTATACAGTTGAACAGAGCGGAGTGCTGTGCAGTACACGCGACCCTTAATAGACAAACGGATATCACGGCGGCGCCATGGTTGGCGCAAATTGGCAAAAGCCAATCGAGCCTTTTGTATCCGTGGAGAGATTTTATCGGCCACTGAACCACCAGGGCAGGGCTGATCCTACCATCCAGGTAAGTGAAATGGTCAACACACTCAACCACTTCACTCTCTATTGTTAACCATGGCACCGCTGAAGACCGGTCCTGGAGCAAAAATCTGTATTTGGGTGGTGAGAACCGCATCCCAAACATTCTCAAATTGCCACTCAAAGTGTTCAGAAGACTCTGCATCTTGTTAGCGTCTTCACAGGTCTAACGAAAATCCTCCTGTGATTAGGTCAACGTCTGTGTAACCTGGTGACGAGAGGGAGACCTCCATGAGAATATCTATGGTGAAACTGAATAAGAATGGAGACAACAATTGGTGGACCTCGCAGCACTTGACAGATGTTTCTTCCCAGTATGTGATTTCTCAGCCGTATACACCCATGACTCCAAGGCGAGTCAAACTCAGAGCTTTCAGGCTCCACGGTAAACACTTTACCATTTAGCCAGTGGGCTGTAGAATCTGAAGGTCCAGGGTTCGATCGCTAGCAGGGTCATGCGTGAGCACTTCTGAAGAGTCACATATCAGGACGAGAGAGATATCCAGTACCTCCAGAGTTTCAATAATCCTCCAAATGATATCACTGCATGATGAATATCAGTGTGAAATAAATAAATAAATTCCTACAAACTGAATCAACAAATATTATCTCAAAGGCGACTTTGTCACACTTCTAGAAACGAAGATTTACATTTGGTCGGTTCAGGTAAAGGTGTTGTCACTGTTCACTTAAATTATTTGGAATACATAGCTAAAATTTCTATCCATTATATCAGATGAGGGAAAATCTTTATGCAACTTAACAACTTTTTAAGGAAAAGAGAGAAGGGTAAATCGCAGAGGTATAGTTTATCATGATAATTTGTACATTGATAATAGAATACCATGACCTTTCATTGAAATATCAATTTGCACAATATGTTTAAGTTCATCTTCTTCTATCTTGTCTTGCTACAGATACGCCCACGTCATCTTCTGCTCCTAATCGCCTGTGACTTCTGACCTCTGGACATATACTACTTAAATGCATTCTTATCAGTGGCACCCACCTGTTAGAATAACTAGAATTGTCTGGCTCTATACTTCTTCATGTAGATGATTTTTTAGAGCTATGAAAATTCCACCCCCTACTATGTGTAGTTTTCGAAACAAATAAGTCAATATAACATGCCAGTGGTAAATTACTCATTGATCACCTAAAACCTTTTATAAACCATTCACGCTGCTTACAATTCATTTGAGTTCATGAAATCAGTTGATTCTAGTTATGTATAGAATAAAAGAATGGCTTCCTTGAATGTCATTTCAATCTTTACTAGTTTCACACGTCAGAATTGTTTACCTTCTAGATGGTTTTATTGAAGGCAGTACTTTAATTGGTAGTATTACAAGACATCATTTAGGTAAAATAATTCTGAGCTACTATTTTAGCGTTCGGTTCTAATTCGATCAAATTCAACACAAGAAAGGAGAGAGAGAGTAAGAGTAGTGCCATAACTGCCCCCTCTACTGGCAGACAGTTAATTTCATGACAAATTTAATGAACGCTTTGCTAAGCTCGACAACCGATATTCCTTATTTATATCAAACGAATATGCAGATAATAGTTTTATCATATGAGATGAGAATACTACTGAAAAGTATACTACTTTATCATCAATCGACAGAACCTACGTCACAATCCTAGACAAGTTTAAAAATTCCTTTCTAGAATAATATTTTTGATCGTAAACAACGGCTAGACAATTCTCTTTACAGATCGATTTTTAGAAAGTCAAGATTTAGTGGAAAACTTTTAAAGCTGACTCCTAATGAACAGAAAAAGAAATCTGTTTCATGAACTGTCATCGAGAATTAAAAGATCTGCATAGATGAAACAATTGATGATGAACAGGATATTTCGGCTTGAATTTATAAACAATTCTTACCTTTATGTTAATGATGGATAATGGCTATCAGGGGAAAGTAAGACATGAATATCGTCCTAATTGGAACTCATTAGTTGGATGTACTTGCCTCCGAGTGAGCAGTGTTGTTCCTGCTAAGATTCCAACCCTAGACCTATTGCTTCAAATGCCATTGAGTATGTATTGTATATCTGAAGTGTAGTATGTGTCTTCAACGAACTCATTCTGATCTTACTAACCATTTTATATCGATTGAGTTGTGAAATATTTTCATAATAATAATTTTTGCGATTCTGATGATTTTACACTGCCATTGTCATAGTGCAACTATTTGTTTTCTATTTGTTCAACGACCCATTGAAATTTCGCTTGTCTAATACGAAAATGAAACTTGTCTTCTGGTTCAATCGAATGAGGTTTCAAGGGTTAAACTGGTGACTGGTATTTGATTTCCAGCGGTTATTATGGTTCCGCTCCAACAATAACCATTATTCCACAGTATATGTATGACAAGCTGTAGGATGAACAGTGCCAGAGTGATTTGTATCCTTGTCTAGTTCTAAAAAAATGGAAGAAGGGATACCACTCTCTGAATAGCTGCTGAAATCATTCACTGAACACTAATCATAGACTGTTTATCAATTAAAATCTTTGATCGGTTACATCAGGAAACCACAACACCAATGTTAACAATAGTGTTGCTTACCGTCATTCCTATTTTATGCTCAAATAGATACCCTCCATATTATCTTATTAATCGCCTTGTTCTCCAATGAAGATGATTTACATGTCAATAAACTAAATCCTGTTGCTGAATCCCAAACTTTACCTCATTTTTAATAGTCTATCAGTCTTGTCTAGACAAATAATTCTACATATTGTAAATAAATGTATACCAAGCATAACTATAAAAAATTTTGATAGACAATAAGATTTTTCTAGAGCATCATAGCTATTTTTTCTCTGTTTAACATATAATCATGCTTATATAAGCAATAAAAAGTAAAATGTTAATTCAGGTGACCTGAAAACTCATTTCGCCTAGGGTTATGTTTCATCTTTCTCACAACGGCTTAGATCTATATTTAAATGTAAGAACAAATAGCTTATACTATTTCTACTGTCTTTCTGATGAAAATACGGACATAACACCCACTCACTCACCCACCCACACACACACACACTAATCGGATAAGAAGTTGTTTGTGGTCCATTTTATGACTCTTATTGTTATGACTCACTACCATCATATCTCCAATAGAATAATAATAAATAGTTATGATAATGATAAGTGAGTGATTAAGAAAAAAGTGGGTGGACAAAGTCAAAAAGTTTCTAGTCGCCTAGTGAGTAATTCTCAAATGTTTGGAATGAAAGGCATCAGGTTCGAACCTGGGTTGGAGTACTAATAGAATTTAGATATATCCTGTCACTGGGTCTCAAATGAAAAGAACAGTATATCTGTTGTCTAAGATGATAAATTTCTAAATGATTTACAAACTACATAGTCCATATTGACACTGAGTAGTTTTTCAACTCCCAACCGCCTATAATATCAGGAGGGTTTCCGTTAGAAACCATTCATTAGCCAAGACCACAAGGTGTGTCGTGAACTAGTGAATGATGCTCCCAATGAACAAGTTGACCGGTCAGAAACTACTCAGACTGATTTAAGCACTGAGTGACCATTTCGCTTGATCAAAGACGAACTGATTAACAGTGTGCCAGGACAAATTTGGCTCACAGAGTTGAATTAGTCTGGATCACCTGAATGCTCCTGACTATCTTTTGTATCGGATATCAAACTTGTGATGCTGGCTAAAAAAATGGTCTCCTTGTTGACATCAGAGATGTATGACAGTTGAAAAACTACTCAGCTGTGGAAGATGTCCAGTTGAGATGTACAGTAATTTGCAAATCATTTACAGACATACCGAACCATGAACTTCAGCTAGCCAGATTCAGGTGACCCCAACTGCTTGTGCTCTATGGACTTAATCCCTTTAGGTATACTACTGATGATGTCGGCCTAAAACGAACAAAATAGCAGTCCGGTGTTTACATCACCCCTCTCTGGCTGGCTGACTGGCAAAATCTACAAGTCAGCTTGAGTGCTTCCTAACTACTTAAGTTGTTCATTAGTAGTATCTTTCTTCAGTGTATCGTCTTCTCAAGTACCAAAGGAGTTTATAAACAAAACTTGAGTGGAGATGACATTTAGGCACTTGTATAATAAAAGAGGTGAAGTTAATAGGCCAGGAGAATAAATTAGACGATGATTTGAAGAAATTTTAAAACTTTACAATAGATAGTGATCAGTTTATCAGAAAGAGGAAGGTGACTGTGACAGCGAAAATGGAGATGCCTTTAGTCCATAAGAAGACAATATGAGTCTACAGAACTGTGAGGAAATTGTAACAGGAGTAGGGAATAATCATCTCTAACTGGGTTTAGAGAGGATTTCATTATCGTCAATCTACAGACAAACATCACAATTCAAATGTATCTTATTCACAAGCGTTCAGTGTATAGTCAATCGTTTGTTCAGATTTATGTGTATACAACAGTTAAACTGTTCCTGTGGAGTTAATTACTTACTGTTCACAGTTAGGACTCCCTCTCAAGGCGTTAAATGGCACCTTCTCATATGGATAAAGGAAGCATAAATGATTACAGTTACAGGCTGGTATACAGGTACACCTGACTGATATGAGTCAAATGACAGACCCTATTACAGCCATCAATATACTTCATAGGGTTCCAGATGGACTATCATGTATTGTTCACCTCCACCTTCTTCATATAAATAAATAGTAATGATAATTAAATTAAACTTTATTACCAGTATTATTTTCATTTCTAAGGTTCATGGGGATTTACTGATTTCTGGTTGTTATCCATCACGAACTGACACCACTTGGGGAATCATTGAAAACACAATAGCAATAGACAGGTTTTTCTTCCTAGTATGTGATTCCTCAGCAGTGCTCACTCATTACCCCACCAGGGAACAAAACCGGGAGCTTTATTGAGCAGCTTGTTCGGGACTCGATGGTTTACTATTTCAGATTCTTATCAATTCCTGATGTATTACTACCATTATTGTTAAGTATTTGTCGTCACAATAGACTTGATTTATCCCATCGGTTATGATATCGAATCAGAACTTCGAGAAATTTCACTCATGGATGGATGCTACTGAGGAATCCTATACTAGAATGAAAAAGCTCTTCAATCCTTCGAGGTTTTGAATGATTCTCCAACTAATGTCACTATTATCTTCCTTCTAGGTGAATATTTTATGAGAATCTAATTTATTTCGAGTTGATTTTTCCTCGAAAATGACTTCGAGAAAAAGATGTGACTTTCCTGAATTTCAACCATACTGGTTGAATAGTGAACGATTCATCTTGACACTTGATATTCTTTCACATGAAACTGTATGGATATACACTGCTGATGAGTCTTTAGAAGAAAAAAAAACGATCGTCTAGTATTTATGGCTTTCATTGAGTTTCTATTTGATATCAATTCATAATGAACAGTACTATAAAATTTCTTTTTAGCTTCATTCATCATTTCTATGCAACTAGAGGTATGTTTGTTGTGTGTTCTTTGTCTTGTCAAAGAAAAAATTATTTTAATCAATTGTTATTCCCTGTTAAAATGTTTCTTAATAACTAAAAAATGTTACATACTATTCAGAAGGATAGAAAATGTATTCGAATATACAATAAAACTTAATAATTACTTAATGGTACACATTTATGCTCTAGGTAAACTTGACATTTTGACAGAAATCATACAAGAAAAATAGAAGGGAATTGCATGTAACTACGACTACTTCACATAGACAAACCACACACACACACACACACACACACACACACACAGAAACTAGTAGACTTAAAGAATACTGTTCATCTCTATCGTATGGTGAAGTGAATGTAAACACCGTTAAAAGAATCATAAGATACTTGAAAAATCGTGATATTCACCTTGTTATGAAAAGTTACTTAGCTTAGTGTTATAATAGAATCAAAACAGAAAATGACATTCCGTATTTTATTCGGTAGGTAGAGAAAACATACAATGTTTAATTACTAAACACACCTAAAAATAATTATGTGTATGTGAATGAAAGATGGACAGAAATGCATGAAAGTACCTTTAATTTTCATCACAGATTAAAATTAACTGAAAAAGTTTTGTATATTGAATATTCTCATTTGAATATTGAAAAAAAACCCTGACTGATCGAAAAAATATATTCGTTTACAATTAAGCCTTCGTCTTGGGCTCTACACTAAGATACATAGTTTTACAATTCATTCAAAATACCAATCAAGTGGTAGTGGTGGTGGTGGCGGGGGGGGGGTTGGTGAACAATCATTACTTATTATTAGTCCCTTGAGTTCCTAGTTGAACATAGGGATTCAGTAGCACGTCTCCAGTTAACTCTGTTCTCTGAGATCTTTTGAACCTGGTTCCACAACAGTCCACAACCTCTCATTTCCTCCTCTCACAATCTCCTCCATGTCACCCTCACAAAGGACGCCCAACTCGTCGCTTCCCATGGGGATTCCACTCCAGTGCCTGGCCTGACGCATGATGTCCTCAGTCGGCCTTCTCAGTGTATGTCCAGTCCAATCCATCTCCACTTCCTCCCAGTGCATATTTGTTGAATGATAGGTTCTTAGTTGGTTCGTTCCCAGAGCTCCTGGTTGCTTATTCTTTCTGACAATCCATCTGATCTTGAGTAACGAGCCAGTGTGGGTGGCAGCTGTTGATGAATGTCTGTAGTTTGTTGGAATTGCCTTTCGTAACGCACCACCAAGTCTCTCAAACATCACACAGAATCACTGACTTGACTGAATTGGTGTTGGAAATCCGGATGTTGTTCCACATGCTGAGTGGAGTGGAGAAGATCTCCACACTGGTTTCAGGTTAATGAATGCCTGTCTTGCTGTCTTTCCGACCCTGGTTGGCTTTGGCGTCCTCGTCTGTGCCTGTGCCACGTGTAGTTGAGACAGTGCTTGCTGCCTAGATAGGTGTAGGTAAAGGAGGTTACTTTCTTTGAGTTTCTCCCGTTGGTGAACAATATTCATAGATTTTAAGTAACTTCATGAAGATGATGTTTCAGAAATAATGATGTAAATAATCAATAGAGTAATTAAAATTGGAAATATGCAGCAGGTTATTCTTAGGTAAATGGAGTGATTTTTTATGAGTGTTCAGTAATGAACGATGACCAATTATGCAATGATAAGAAGCTCTCGCTCCTGAGTCTGAGTCCTGGTGGGAACAACATCACTAGTTGGGAGGTAGTTACATCCAGCTGACGAGTCCCAAATAAGACGAAATGCGTATCCTAGATTCCACTGCTAGCCACTGCCCATCATTTCTATACATAAGTAGAACAAAAAGGGAAGGGGTGTACAAAGTAATACTAGAAGTTACATCATGTTGACGGCCACGGTAATGAAAGTGGTCGTACAAACTTCTTTTGAATAAAAAGGTTAGGTTTGTCAAGGTGGGTTGCAATCGCCTCTGCTATGTGAAGTAAGCAAATGCGTAATCTATATGGTAAATTCATTGTAATATTATGAATAATTTTGAAAGCTTTTCTAGTATCAACTTCATGTGCCGTATCAACTAGGTGTGCAAGTATAGAGCTCTTAACTGTTTCAATTTGCCTCTTGTTCAACCATGATGAGTGGTGTTCAGAAATTTGACGATGGACCTGCTTCATTTTATGCCCAGTATATCAGAATCAAGCAGTTTGTCTTTATTTCTTACACCTAGAATCACGCGATTGTAGAAGATGGGAATGCTTTTTCCAAGGCTATTCTTTTATCATTCTTAAATTTAAGCTTCAAGAAGATTTACTTCTTAGGAACTGTTAGCGTTTTTGTCCTAACCTTTGTAACATTCATTTGCTTAGCTATAAACATCTCTGGATAGCTATTCCTACTAAGCAGGTTACAGATGGTGGTGAACTCTTCTTCTATAGCATGATCTGAGCAAATAGTTGCGGTGTGACATTTCACCGGCTTCCTTTTGTATTAGAGGGGTACGAAACTAAACAAGTGTGTGTATTGGCCTGTCGATATTGACTTTCTATAAACACTTCGTTTCAAAGTTCCATCTAACCTTCTTACCAGCAAAACATCAAGAAATGAGATACTGTTATTTCTCTCTTCTTTCTTTCTTTCTGAAGTTGATTGCCCGATGAACACTATTGAAATTATTGAGAACAACATTCTTATCAATCTCACTTTTGAGAACTATAAACGTATCATCGATCTAACGACACTATAATTCTAAGCGACTAGTATTTTCGTTTTCTAAAGCCATAAACCAATAAATTTCCATTAAAAGTATTAATAAACAACAACTGATACCTATTTCACAGGAGGTGGATCTTGTACTCCAGTGACTTTGGCGTTTGAAGTGATGGCCACCAGTTTCGAGAAACAAAATCACTCACTTCAGTGCAGGTGCATTCGGGTGATGAGTCCCAAATAGGACGAAACATATGTCTTAGATTCTACTACTAATCACCAACCAGATTACAAACTTTTTCATCCTATTTCAGCAAACCTTAGGAGTTACCATTCAAGACTGCATATTGGGTAGAGCACAAGCGTGCACAAACAAGCGTGTTACTAATGAGTCGGTAAGTAAGACTGTGATGGCCCATCTTTTTCATCTTCTGCTGATTCGTCATACTGAATGATCATCATCCAATATTCTAGAGCCAGATATCCATCAAAGAAGTATTCAGATCACCTAATCTAGTTATATGCTCATCCTAGTGAGTGAGAACTATGAACTTATCATTCCCCACGTAGAATACTACATAACAAACCAATCTGTCCGTGGTTTTTATCACTAAATGGTATCAGCCGGTTAACCATTAAGGATCTAGGAACACCAGGTAGCTATTTCGTCCTTATTTGGGACTCATCACACACTATAACCCAATGATGAATAAAGCCTAGACATGCCACGTCTTAGGGAAAATATCTTCCTATTCAACCAGTGGATTGATATTCAGTGTTCTTATTTCCTTGCTCTAGTCAGTTCACTAGCGAGTATTTATCTTCACAGTTGTAATCATCAAGAATTGGGATCGGTTGGAGAAATACTGAATACCTGAGAGCACTGGACTGTGGTTCCATCCTAGTATGAGAATCCCAAGCAGTGGATGTTATGAGGAGTTGAGTTCAATACCGTTAGGTCTTATGGTGAATCCATTAGCATTCAGTCACTGAGATGGCTGGTTGATTAACTTCTAGTTTTATCGATTCACTATGTATCCCGATTATTATCCTTTGTCATCAGGGGAGGGGGGGGGAGGATTTGCCCGATCCCTAATAGTTTGCCAACTGATGTCAGTCAGTAACGAAGACTGTCAACAAACCGATAAATCTCTACAAATCAACTACTGAATTATTCTGTTAATACTGAGTTTATTTGCTATGGGAGAATGTAATTCCAAACTAAGTTTGCCTACTTGGCATCCCATACATCATTACAGTATTATTTATTGGATAATTTTTCCATCAGGATTCAATTGTCATAACCATATAAAAGTGATTACAAAACTTCTTACATCTGAAACAATCGAATGTTTTTGTAGCTCAGGTTGACGTTGATTGTAATCTGGTATTCTCTAAGTTTTCATATTTTGTCATGAACACTTCATCATCAGTCTTAGTGACAAAGTGTTCAAAGCCAATGATTATTCATTCAACTTTATCAAAGATATCTCAAAAGTTGTCAACCGATTGCTTCGTTCATTCGAGACTATGGTAACAAAAACAACCAAAAACCAGTACAGGGCATGCTATGAAAACCAAAGGAAGATAAGACGAATATAATCGCCAAAACTAATTAAAAAGCGTGTTCCCAACACTAGGTTGGTTAGTCTCGCTAGCCACTAGCAGTAAAGTGTCATGACATAGCCTCCCTGGTTTTAATGCATGCAGACAATTCTAATCAGGAATCTGACTGGGAGAATGTAGAAATCTTCCAAAGAGCAGGCCTAAGAGTTGCAAGGGCGTTATCCACTAGGCCACTGGGGCATAGAGGCTAAGACGAAGCAGATCTCCAGTACTCCCAGGATTTTAGTGGTTCCCCAACTGATCACGTCCGTGACGAACACCAACTCAAAATCAATCAATAAATCCCCAGAAACCTCTAAAATAAATTACTGACTAGTGTTCACTAGTGATATACTACGAGATGAGATTTCCGGAAGTTCTAATGAATAGTCGTGACGTGTACAGCAAACCGAGTTGAATGTGAAGACAAATACTCAATAGTGGTATTGGATGAACATCGCGTTACATCGCGAATCGACAGAAGTGAAAAATATAAACTAATGGATGACAGCATACTCACCATGAAACTTGGAGGTCTTGAATCCGATTCCTGATGAGATGATGCATTTTCTGAGGAGTCCCATACTGGGATAAAGTACCTCTCTAGTGTTTCCAGATTTTCAATGGTTCTCAAATTGATGACTACCAAGTTGACTACGTTATCTTCGATTTAGATTACTTCTTAGTCAATCTTGGGTTTTTAATGTTTTTATAACTAGGGATACAAAACAGAAATTCTAAACACCAAACGTCTATTCATTCGATGATCACTAGAAGGATTAAAAATGAATTTCTGGGTACATTTTTTAGTGTAATTATTCATATTCTTTTCATTTATACTACAACCTGAAAGTGTCATGTTCTAATCGTGATTTCTTTTCAACTTCAGTCTCTGCCTAATTATATCATGTATATTACTAGTCTGTTGAACTGAGGCAACCACAGATAGTTTCACCGGTAATTTTTTTGAAGATAATTAACTAAAAACCAAGTTTTATATGATAATCACTCTGTTTCTTTGTTATCACTATTTGACTGGATTCAGATTACTTTAAATTCATTTTTGTTGCCATGACACTAATCTGCCTTATCTAAATAGATAATAATTCATACCATTTTTCGGTCTCCAGAAAGTAGAAGATTGTCACCATCTGGTTGAATGACTTCAACTTTATCCAATGTCTCTCCTCATACACATTTCAATTTTTCAATATATCCTATGACTACTTTACTCTTTCTCTCTTTTAACAGTTTAGCGTATCAAATACTCCACATACACATAGAGTGAGAGACATACACCAAATAGTCTTTAATGTTTGTAAATTTCATCAATCCCATAGTTTTATCTAAGCTGGTGAGATGTAATTGAAAAGAAGTGGATGAAATGTCTGATGAATTCCTGGAATTTGGAAGAATTTATTATTCTCACCTTACTGATATATTCATAAAATGGCATAATTATATGAAACGATCATTCATTCCCTATCATACAAACTCTTTGTTGATTAATCCAGTATTCATCCAGAACTCAGTTTGAGAAAAGAAATTCACACACACACACATACACGTGTGTGTGTGCACATAAATGCCCATATACATACATGTTTGTTTATCCCTCTCATAAACTAAAATTGCATTCTGTTAAATTAATAAATATTCTAAGATTGATGAGGATTTTATTATTATGGTAGTATTCATCACGGAGTGGCATCAATAGGAGAACCATTGAAAACCAGGAAGCACTGGAGAGCTGTTTCGTTCCTGATACGGGACTTCTAAGTAGTAGGCTCCCACAACTTTATCCGCTATGAAGTGAACTCAGGACCTTCCCATTTCAAGGTGAACGCACTAGTCATTCAGCCACTGGATCGGATTTCAATGGTTCACAGCTTCCTATTTCTGTCAATACCCAGTATAGCACGACTACCCAGCAAGGTCTACAGTTGGCATCCGTTTTTCTTCCGACCGGTTAACTCCACAGGTCATGGCTTCTCATTAAAACTTCAGGATATCCATCTCGAAGTATGTCACTAATGAGCATTATACTGTAATATATTTTGAGGTAGCATTCATCGGAGACTGGCATCAGTCTGACCTAGTGGCCTGATGATTAAAACGTTCGCAACTAGACCTAACAGTCCACCATGGGGTTGTGGATACCACTGCTGAGGAGTCCTATACTAGAATGAAACAGCAGTGTACTGCCCACAGCTATTTAGTAGTTCTCCATCTATGATTCAAGTTACTATGAAATCATTATCCATCTACTAAATTTTCCTCTTAGTTCTCTTCTTTGTTTTCAGTAAGCTGGTATCGTTCTCTTTACAAAGTTTAGGCTTGATACTTTTGTTGATGAAGCGTGATGAGAATCGATTTCCAATCAGAATGTTTTTCAGAACAGAAATTTCCTTTTCTAGCACACCACAATTGCAGAGTCGTTGAAAGTGACTGGAAAGAGATATGATCAGATTCCGTTTGTGGCTCACAAGACACCCAGCTATGAAAGTTCGTCAACTAACCATTCCACTTTTACTATCAAGTCCTAGCACAAGAAGAATGTATAAATTTGTGACTGTACAGCTTTGTGAATGAAATTGCTGAAAAGAAAGTTTGCTGTTATCCCCGTTCTTTTTAGTTATTATGTAATAAGGCGTAGATGCTGGTTTCATTTGAAGAGATTAGTTTTTCCCCGATTAGTGTGCAAGACGGAGTATAAGTAATTGATGTATAGACAACCACGAAAACATACACGTACGCACACACATAAATACAATGGCCTCACGTCTTAGTTACATTTCATCTATCTGTGAAATTTAAACATGTTAGAAATCTGATCGGTATTTTTTGATACTTTTATTTTCCCGTTGTTATATAGGATCGAATTGGTCAATCTCTTTTCGCATATGAACTCTTGTGCCGACGCCTTGACATCGTCTGAAGACGCATCAAGTTGCAACTTTTTGATCGTAGCTAATAGCAGAATTCAAGAGTCCCATTTCATCCTACTTGGGACTCATCACCAGAATGTGCCTGCATGCCACGGAGTGATGATGTTCCGTCTGAGACTTGAACCTCACACCCATCCCTAGAAATTCCACAGCGTTTTTCACTATGCTGAACAGAGTGCTTAGTTACGTATGATTGGTGGTCATCAGCAGAATCTAGGATGCGCGTTTCGTCTTATTTGAGACACTTCATTTAGGTGTTCTTACCTCCGAGTTAGTGTTGATAATCCTACTGAGACCAAGTGCTTCAAACTCACATCCTGGATTCCACTGCTTGCCACAATTAATCTTGAATGTCAAAACGAAATTACCAGTTATATCGAGACATTTTGAGTTGAGTCGATATGTTAACAGTATTCGATCAGTCCGATAGAAACTAATCAATAATAAAAAACATTAAGTTGGTTGGTTGTGGCTAGCAGAAGAATCCAGGACGCGCGTTTCGTCCTGGGGGTGCAAGTACATCCAGCTGACGAGTCCCAAACAAGACGGGATGCGCGTCCTGAATCCTTCTGCTAGCCACAACCAACCAATTTATCACAATTCACACTCAGGCAGTATCGAGGTATCCGCATAGAAGCCCATATGCCAATAGAGGTCGAACAGTTCGATCCAACAATACAATAGTAATAAAAGACATTAAGTCATAATATTATTGTGGTCAAATGTCTGAGTCTTTTGATGGTTTTTGATTGCATTCAACTTCAATCATTACTGTTATAAGCATTAATAAGATAGTTTAACTATTTTTATTGTGTCTGCTACCCTCTAGAGTTAGACAGAGTGCTTGTTAGGCAAATAATTTTATGAGAGGATGATACAACTAGAAGTGACCCATTGGAAAGTTTCAACATAGTTTTGTTTAAAATTTTAAATATCCAAACAGCGTCATTTGGATGGTATAAGAAACAGCTTTAAGATTATGAGAACAAAAGCAATTTTTTACCTACCATTGACTGACATTTGCAACTGTGGATAACCTATACCGATTAGGGTTTGGGAGCGGAACTCAACAGCCGTATACATAGGTTTGTCCGACTCGCAGGATAGTCATACGCTTGGACAACGTCTAACGAACTGCCAGGTTTATACGTTGGCGTCAACAGTGAGCAACTCTTTACTTTGTCCACAGAAGGGGATCGAGGGTATTCGATGACCAAAGTTTTCTGTAGTAAGTAAACTAACTAAGCGCCATTTGAGATCTAATTTACGTTTACTTTCGATGGGATTTACATTCATGAATATCTAAGTATAACATTCAGTATCGAATCCCATGAACTTATATAAATCAGTCACTCTTTGGTAAATGATATACCTGTTACATCATAAATAGTCACCAAAGTGCATCGATCAACTTTACAACGTAGTTACTAAGCTTAATGATACGCTGCTTCAACAACTTTTGTTTGGTGTTAGATATAAAAAAAACTCAGCCATCTGTCGTCTGATTCCCAACGTCTAACATATGACTTTGTGAAGAAGTCCAATCCACCGAACACTTGGCAGCATGTTTATTCATTTATAAGATGACTGAACTTCCTCAGTATCAGTTGGTTTATGACAAATTATGAATGTTTTTTAACGATTTTCATGAATAATTATTATCACTTTTGATTTGTTGGATCATATATATGTTTACTGTTTATTAAAGCCTTATGAACTCTTTGCCACAAAAGGTTTATCAAGAATATAAAAGGGAAGTGACGTGCCACCGTGGACAAAAGAGGCTTGCCCGTATGACCTGAATATTGCTGGTATCAACTCTGATACGTCCTTGGTTTTCTGTCAACTTCTGTCTACAATTTCAAATAAATAAAGACTAGTTTACTAACCAATGTCACCTCAGACAGTTCAGTTGTTAATGCTATTGGTAGATTTCAGCAGTGAGTAATATCGATTCGAATTACTGAGAGGATATGAAATTTCTGAAGGTGACAGATCCACTTTATCGCACTAGTACTTGTCAACAAATATGGAACAGATTTCAAGCAATTTTAAATCAATCAACTTTTAAAATGTAACATTTTAGCTGATTTAGTCAGGACAACCAAATAAAATGTTTCACAGTAAACCATAATATTTAAAAATAAGTGAAATACTGAATTCAGTTATTGGGTTTTTAACCTTTTCTAGGCACTGATAACTATTTATCAAAGGTGAGAACAAATTAATGTTGAAATTCATATTTTCTTTTCCTAATAATTTCTAATCTCTAGCGCAATCAGTAACCGGAAAGTGACAATTCATTTCCGTTTGAATAATTTTCATCTATTTAGTGAATGACCTTAAAGTTTGTTTCAAAATTAGTGTTTTATTCTTTTCTCTTGAACCTTTGTTTAACTAAATCATTTTAGCGGGTTTTTCAGACTCACATGATACATAATCATTATCATCTCAGGTCAATTTAAATAAACCATGGTTTTCAGTTTATGTTCAGTACTCTGCTTAAAGAGGAAAAAAGGACCATTTTTCCCACTACTCATTTACAAATGTTGTTAAGCCATTTTCAAGTATTTCATGGACAAGAATGTCCAAATTTTCCAATAGCTTTCCAGCTGATGTTCATCAACGGTCCAGTTGTTTTGAGATGACCATGATTCAACAAACTGAAACTGCTGCTATAGGGTGATGATCGTAGTTAAAATGAAAACCATGGTCATGATAGGATTCCAGCCGAGTACCTGGTGAGTAGCCAAGTTTCGTAACTCAGGTGGTAGATCACTAGGTTAGTAATCCAGAGGCCACTGGTTGAAATCCTGCGGCCACTCAGGTTTTCAACTCACCTTCAATCATCACCTCCGTAGCTATAAATTAATTTGTTAAAAGTCATTCAGTTAAATGAAATTATGAAACACCATAGGTGAGAATTCATTCATACCTGAAGGTTTTCTTTCTTGTATCCTTCGTAAACGTGAAAATGATTAAGCTTAAAATGTTCTTCGTCATTCCTCTGTGGCTTTTCAGGGGTAACTGAATAAGATTCAAGCTGACAGATGACGACTTTAGATATAATCGAAAACTTTCAAACTGAACTCAATGGTTATCAGCTGACTTCCTCTTAACGGAATAAACTTCATATATACGTCAAGCTAGATGAATATCGCTAATAAGTAATCATATACTTCGACATCATTTGATGATGGTAAAAAGTGGAACATATGTTGTTTATTTTAGACTATTCAGAAGTTGTCTTTTGAGCTAACATACATTTTTATTGATACTTCTGACTTATAAATGATTGGGACTAAAAGAATTTTAACTTTAAACTCAAAGTTGAAATAGTCAAACACTATTTAAAGAGTTCAAGTTATGAATAAAACTGAAGCAATAAAAAAAATGATTACAGTTCCCCCTATTTATGGAGTAATTCATTAGGACCTTTAACAATTAAAACTGACTGTTCTAATACTCTTAATATCGTAATCTTAGAAATACAACCTCAAACCATATAGGTCACTATTGTTCAATTTTGGGGGTTTGTGAGAATTTATTGATTTCAAGTTGGTATTCATCATGGACTAACAGCAATTAGAGAAATACTGGAAACTTGAGAGTACTGGGAAGTTGTCCGCTCTTAGTATACGACTCCTCAGCAGTGCACACTCATGGTCCCACTGAGGATCGAACCCAGGACCTTCATTTCCCATGGCCACCATGTTACCATTAAGCCACGATAATTCCAAGCCACTCAGCAATACCCTATTATGTAAATTAAGATAGATAGGGACTGAATGATATGATTACCGTGGGCAACGCTTTCTTACAGCAGCTTATCAATTAATTCAGCGTCTTATCCTGAGTGATAATTTCTCAGAGTGCGATAGAAGGGAAAGGGTATAACTTCAGATGTTTCTTTAGTGTTGAAATTTCACAGTATCTTCATGTATCTACTGTGACAGTTATATGGCACAACTGATTGGAAATGCTTATTTTATGTGTAATTATATAGACGATGACAACCTGGGCGTTGGAATACCAACTGTTTATTGAGAAGAATTTCTATTAAGATGTACTCTTAATATACAATTCACTTTCAGCAACACAATATACAGACAGAAAGACTAAAGTGTCATCAAATCCCTCTTGTTCTCCTAATGGCAGATTGCTTAACCTCAAGTTCGGAAAATGGTCACTTCAAATCAACAGTCAATAATTTTCGGGTGTATAAAAGGTACGTCAACGATATTTTCCGTATCATTTTGACTATCTGAGATAGCCGTGGTTTGGCAGACTGGTATTGATGCTAAGTATCAATTGGGATTTGGATTTAGCTGAAAAGTCCCGGTTAGGCTGTCAGCGCGAGTATGATCAAGCGACAGTAAAGTATCATGAATTCACCTGGTAGTCGGGAAAAACCCATGGTGATTAAATTGAACTAGAAACCTGGTCAGCCATCGGACGTTGTAGCTCAGTTAGTAGAGCGTCTGGTCGGAAATCCGGTGGTAGCTAGTTCCAACCTGGCTGCCATTCAAATCTCCATTCCACCTTCAGTCATCATCCAATATCAACATTCTCATTATCTGTGATAAATACATATAACTATAATCGTGTATTCCTCGTATTCATTTGCTACCACCCGGTGATAAATTTCACCACTGAAATGGAAAAGGGATCTTAAATTTCCCACCTTGATTCAAAACTAACAAGAAAGATCAATGGAGCGTTGAGAAGGTCGGTTCATACATGGAAAGCTCACACAGAATGGGCAACTGACAAATTTCTACAGTTGGGTGCCCATTGGTTGGGAGAGAAACGTAGTTATATCCTTTTCTACTGTCATTTAACTCAGTTACAGCCTAGATACTACAAATGAAGAAGTTTTAAGAAAAAGTTTGACTGAAAACCGATATCCACCATGGTTCATGGACGAGAACATTAAAATAAAACGTCCGAGATATGGCTCAATTTCTGTATCGTAGAAAATTCTATATACTAACCACAACTTTGAAGGTGATCTAATTGCTGATATCCTATAGAGAAGGACTTCAAGCTCCCTGAAAAGAACCATTCTGAGGGAGTTGTGGAGATTTGGAAATATTTCAAGTTGTTATTCATCGTAGACTGACATCAGTTGGAGGAACAAAGGAAACCTGGGAGCACTGGACAGCTGTTTCGTCCTAGTATGGGACTCCTCAGCAGTGCACACCCACGACCCCGCCCCACCAGGGGTCGAACCCACAACCTTCAGATTCCGTGGCCAGCACGTTACCATTGAGCTAGCCACTGGGTCAAAATCCAGTGGTCCATATTTCCAACTTCTGTTAGCTCACGATATAGCGCAACCACTACCGAATGTCATCGTTGAGTAACTGTCCTCACGACTATCAGGCTTTGACTCCACCGGTCACGGGTTCGATCCCTGGCTTGGTCGTGGGTGCGCACCGCTGAGGAGTCCCATACTAGGGAGAAACAGCTGTCCAGTGCTCCCAGGTTTCTTTTGTTCCTCCAACTGATATCAGTCTACGATGAATAACAAGCTGAAAGAACCATTCTATTGAAACTTTAAGAGTAGTGTTCTTTATTTATTCTTTACTTATCAAAACCTGAAAAACAAGATCTCGTATCTGACCATCTATCTGTGTGTGTATCAGTTCAACTACTCTTATGGAGCTGGATATATTGTTGTTTGATGAGTGTCCTGTCCAAAAGAGTTCAAGAACACTATCCGGCTTGACTACGAACAGGTAAAAGCGTTTTTGTAAGAAGTGCCATAATGGAACACCTTGTCAGCACTCGCTTTTGATCTCAACAGTCACCTCTTTCAAAGTTATCTATGAAGTAGAAAGAAACCTTCCAAAGTCAGCGTACTTCTGGCTTTTTTGTGTCGCTGAAGCTCCAACAATTCAGATAGAAAAAGTGGAGTTTTGCCTACAAGAGAGATTTGGTCTATCTTTGCTCCTTTCAAGGCCTTACTGTTCAACATTTCTAACTCTCATTCTATTTATTTCTTTGTTATTATTCTCACCCTGATAAAAAGTTCATTTGAATTTTGAGGAGTTGTGGGGATTTGGAAATATTTCAAGTTGTTATTTCCTCAAAATTCAATTGAAGTGGTGCTCATTGGTGACTAGCTTCGAGAGGTATTCCCGAAGTTCCAATAAGAAGTCGTGACCGTGGGGGCAAAACCTGATGGTCGTGAAGACAGTTACCCAAAGATGACATTCGGTGGCGTTTGTTCCATATCGTGAGCTAACAGAAGCTGGAAATATAATCCATTTGATTCTGCCCCAGTGACTCAACGGCAACGTGTTGATCACGAGGCTGCTGAGGAGTCCCATACTAGGACAAAACAGCTGTCTAGTGCTCCCAGGTTTCCTTCGTTCCTCCAACCGATGTCAGTCTGCGGTGAATAACAACTTGCAAAGTTTATTTATCAAATATTTTGTCATTTTACTCAACTCGTCATCCAAACTTAGTCATCATAACTAAATTTCCATGACATCTTGAGCAATACTCACTAACCGAAGTAACTCTGTATTTTGAGGTCATAAAGACTTAACTTTGCTTGTTACCATACCTTTTGATCACTTTTCAAGATTCATAAGCATTTGAAATGTTTCAAGAGGAAAAAGAACAATTGGATTTTCACATATATTGCTTGTTGTCATGATCAATAAACTGATTTCGCTAGACCACTCTAGCAAATGCTGAAATGAACAATCAGGTTTCAGTATTTCACCTAGGAAAGTACTTTTCCATATCATGAAGTAATGTAACTAGCTATCTCAGTAGTTGCTAGGGTGACCTTGAGAGTCACCCGCTTTCACACTTAGAACAAATTGTACATTTTCATCTTAAAAGTTGTATATAAATTTAATTGTACAGTTAAATGAATGAAATTACTGAAAAGAGTTTCTTCAGTGAATCACGTGTTCTCATTTTCTTACATATCTTTATGGGGATTTTTCGAGCATAAATAATCCCTCGATAGTTTTGACATTATAGTTCGTAAAACCCTGTCGTTGATTGGATTGAATTAATCTGCCACTATTGACATATGGGCCCCTGTATGGATCTCTCGATATTGCTAGTATTATCGGTTTGATATTTATGATGGAGAGTGGTTCGAGTCTTAATGGGAACAAGAGCAACTACTACAAGTTAGATGTATCCAACTGACGAAACCCAGTTACGGCGAAACACATCCCATTGATTCCACTGCTAGCGATGGCGCATCATTAACCCCTCGGTGGTCTATAATTATTTTCTAAGTTAGTTTTTCCATGCATAGAGCATTAATTATTAGTCTAAGCGTTGTTTTAGGCATAGTTGTACAAATTAAGACCTGAGTCTGAACTGGAGTCATTGCCAGCGTTGATATCAAAATTTCTATTCATGGATAATGAAGTTGGAAGATCAGTGAATCTGCTGGCCTTGAAATAACCATTCGGCTGCTAAATTATTCATGGTTCATCAGACTAATAATCTTATGATCTGTAGAATAATCGGTCATATCAATAGATCAAGTTTATCAATTACATGGAATTTGTCTCATCTGTTAGTGTCTGACACACCACACAACCATGTAGACAAGCAATACTTCCGAGTGAAATAATGATAAGACGTAAATTGTCTGAACCGTGTAGTGTATTCGCGCAACACACTTTAACTATCTCATCCCACACGTACTTGTCATAGGTATTTATAAAAAAACTCATGAAGATAAGGGGTGAGAAAATAAAAAGGTCAGGTAGGAAGGCTGAATTGAAGGCCGAATAACAATGAAAATCAATAGAGCGAAAAATAATAGTACGTCGAATGTGACAACAAACTGTTTATGTTTATGGTTTCAACTTTCTAATAGCTAAGGCTTGAACAAATTTCAGGATCCCTCTCCGATATGTTTTGTAAATAGGTGTGAAGAAAGTAGCCATATCAATCCTGTGGCCTGTCTCAACGATATGTTTGGCGATCGAAGAACTTGAACGTCTGCTACCAACATTTATGGGTTCAGGTGATTTAATTTGCTTCTGAAGCCACTTAGGATATGTTCCGAGGCCCTTACTTGCATGGATCTATTATTATTATTATTATTATTATTATTATTATTATTATTATTATTATTATTATTATTTGTCACTTGGGTTCCTAATGGAATATGGCGATTCAGTAGCACATCTCCACTCTACTCCGCTCTGTTCTCTGAAATCTTTTGAACCTGGTTCCACAACAGCCCACAACCTCTCATTTCCCCTCGCACGATCTCCTCCATGTCACCCTCACAACGAACGCCCAACTCGTCGATTCCCATCTGCGTTCCACTCGACCAACTGGCCTGACGTGTGATATCCCTACTCGGCCTTCTCAGTGTATGTCCAGTCCAATCCATCTCCACTTCCTCCCAGTGCATATTTGTTCAGCGATAGGTTCTTAGTTGGTTCGTTCCCAGAGCTCCTGGTTGCTTATTCTTTCTGACAATCCATCTGATCTTCAGTATCGAGCCAGTGTGGGTGGCAGTTGTTGATGAATGTCTGTAGTTTGTTGGAAATACCTTTAGTAACGCGCCAAGTCTCTGAATCATCACACAGAATCACTGACTTGATGTTGGTGTTGAAAATCCGGATGTTGTTCCACATGCTGAGTGGAGTGGAGAAGATCTCCACACTGGTTTCAGGTTAATGAATGCCTGTCTTGTTGTCTTTCCGATCCTGGCTGGCTTTGACATCCTCGTCTGTGCCTGTGCCACCTGTAGTTGAAACAGTGCTAGCTGCCTAGATAGGTGTAGGTGAAGGAGGCTACTTCCATTAGGTTTCTCCCGTTCATGGTGACTGGAGTTTGTTGTTGTTGTTGGTGCGGTATCTTCATCACTTCTGTCTTCTCTATATTCACCTGAGGTCCCGTCTTCGCTGCCTCGCCTCGCCGCTTCTGTCTGTTAGTTTTTGCCTGTAGATCTTCAAGTTTGTGTGACATCAGGCACAAGCCATCGTTGGCGAAATCTAAATTTCCTAGGTTCTTTTCCGCGGTCCAGCGTATCCTGCATGGATCTATTAGTCCTCTCTATGTGTGTGTCACCACACGTACATTTGAAATGATAGATACACCACACAACCATGTAGACACGCAATTCTTCCAAGCGAATTAATAATGCTAAAAGGTCATGATTAGGTCACCATATTCTTTTTTGAGTAATGAATAAATGTCACATAAATTAACTGAAATGTGTGTGGAGTAGGTCATTAAGGTAAGATAATTGGAGCGAATCAGCAGGATATCATTAATTACACCAATTTAATGACAATTTTAAACATCGAAAGATACACAGACATCCACCATTAAAAGAGAATAAGCAGAACGACATGAAATCAAGGCAGGATAATTTCTTTCTCATAGCTGATTGAATATTTAATGAGGTAGGGATGATGTAACCAGAAGATATATGCTATGATGTACATGGAAGTTATTACGAAATTAAGGTCACGATGGCATCAGGATAATGGGCTGTTCTCTAACCATCTAAGAAATATATATATATATATATATATATATATATATATATATATATATATATATATATATATATACAACGATGTTCCATACAAAATTGTGAAGCCCAACCAAATATGCAAACTTTTGAGCGATTAATAGGGGAACTATTTAACTATTACATACATCTAGGGTTATTGCTTGTGTTACACCGTCGTTGATTGGACAGAATTGATCCGTCTCTATTGGCATATGGGTTCCTATGCGGATGCCTCGATACTACCTGTGTTTTAATTACAGTAGTGATGGATAATGGCTAGCAGTGGAATCCAGCATGCGTATTTCGTCCTATTTGGGACTCGTCAGCTGGATTTACCTGCTTCCCAGTGAGTGATGTTTTTCCCACCGGAATTCGGACTCGGGACCGATCCATTTAAATGCAAGAGCGTTATCCACTAGACCATTGAGCCACGATAGCTACTTCTTGTGCCACGGGTATAATTTTAGTATCATTACTTGTATTATACAGTCGTTGATCGAAGCGAAATGATTCACTGCTAGCCAATATCTATCATTACTATAATTAAAACACAGGTAATATCAAGACATCCGCATATGAGCCCATATGCCAATAGCGACCGATCAATTCGATTCAATCAACGACGGTGTAATACGAACAATAATACTTAAACTATGCCTGTGGCACAAGAAGCGGCTATCGTGGCTCAGTGGTCTAGTGGATAACGCTCTTGCATTTAAATGGATCGGTCCCGAGTCCGAATTCCGGTGGGAAAAACATCACTCACTGGGAAGCAGGTAAATCCAGCTGACGAGTCCCAAATAGGACGAAATACGCATGCTGGATTCCACTGCTAGCCACTATCCATCATTACCGTCACATACATCTCTTATGGATGGACCAAAATGTATGAGATACAATTATGGGATATGAAAGGCTCTTAGTGGATTGCCAATGACCTTCTCAATTCAAACATCGAAGCAGTTATATTGTGCTCCTAAATGTTGCGTTGTCAGATGATACACATTATGAACCTGATTGAGTGCAGTTCAATGAACAGCACACTGGCATGAAGGCTAGCACCATATTCAATTTCTTTATATGACAGTAACGCATCACGAATTCACATGATAGTAGGTCCCAACCCTTGGTAACTGAAGTGAAATAAAAATCTTGCGGTGGTCGGATCTTGTAGTTCAGTTGATGGGGCGTGTGGCAGGAAGCCCAGTGGTCGCTGCTTCCAATCCTACCGTGGCCCAAATTTCCATTTCACCTTCAACTGTCACCCAGAACCAGCATGTATGAGATGCAATTACAGAAGAATAATATGTCAGGTTAATATTGATACTCACGGGTTTTTACTAGATAATCGACTTTTTTCACAAATGGAACATCTAGACTTTGAGATTGTGCTCCAAAGCTTTGAGATGTCAGATCATTCACCTTATAAACCTGACGAGACACGGATTAAAGGGCAGCATATCGACATGACGGCTAGTTTCATATTCGATTTCTATTCATCTTGATGACTAGAAGTGAGGTCCAGGATGAGTTTTTCGTTCCAATTCGGGACTCGTCAACTAGGTGTACCTGCAACCTAGTGAGTGCTGGTGTTCCAACTGAAACGCAAAATCCAGAGGTCGAACAATTCAACTCTGAATAGCAACTAATGCTCGTTGTAAAAGCGATGGCTGTCATAAACTAGTAGTCTAGGAAATAAAGCCTTTGTGTTTGAAGCTTCGGGTACTGGTTTGAGTTTCAGTACGACCACCACCACTCACTGGCGTATAGGTTCATCTAGCTCCACAAGAGCTGGTTTCATAGGCTACGCAAACCGTGTTGTATCCAAACGCATCTCTGAACACTATCCTGCATGCCTGTCTAAAGGACAATATAAAGCCGTCAACAGCTCGATTCTTGAGCATTTGTTTACATTAGATTGACTTTGAAAGGTCACCCTAGCAACTGCTCAACTTACCAAAGAGGTTTCAGTATTTCAGCTGGGAAGTTAGTCTTTGGTAAAATAAAGAACCGTAATTGGTTATCTCTGCAGCTGTTAAGGTGAATTTCACAGTCACTCAAAGATTAACATACAGATTGAATGATATTACATAGAAGAGATAAAGTGCAGAGTTTTTTGTGTAAAAACGGAAGTGGGTAGACAAAGACAACTTGAGAAACACAAGTTTCTCAAAGGATTTCTATTAAAATTCAGAAGACACAAATAATTTCTTCCTCAGATTCTACAGTTATACCTTCATATTGCTTAACCCAGGAGTAAACCAGTGTTTTCTACAGTAAGAATTTATAATCGTCAGTCGTTAATATTGAATATTCTAGGCGTCTTATTCATTTACTCTCCTCATTGAAATTGATTAACACGATAAGAATACCATTTGCTGAGTAAGATGATGTCAGCTTATCAAATAGGATTTTCGTTAGCTGCATACATGAAACATTTTAAGATACCGGTCAATGCTTATCTAACTCGACTGAACTTACTACATAAACCTGCTTTCTGTTCTGAACTGTAGAGTTCTCCTGATCTTTAAAATATTAACCAGCATCTTCTAACGCTCTATATAAAGTTCTATACAGATGACGAAGTGGAGGAATTCGTTGATCTCAAAACAGGCTAGCGTACTGGTTAGTAGTGACAGCCAATTCTTCTTGAATATAAAAATCAAGTTGTTTCATATAAATTACTACCACTTCTGCAATTGAGAGAAAATGAAGCCTAGTGCTTTTTTGGCAAGTTGATGAAAACACGATAAATAATCGCTGATGATTTATTCTTGTCAGGCTTAAGGGTAGTCTAAACTAAGAGTGTTAATATAAAGTTACTAACTATTTTTAATGTAATTTTCTCTAGCCACGTCACGAGGTGCTCGTTAGTACAACGAACTCGATTCTTATGAATTACAACGAGAATTTCCCAAGTCTTCAAATCAATTCATTATCTGGAGAATTTCGCAGTTCTCATCTCGGATTAACTTCAGCTCGAGAACTACTCAAAACCTCGCTGGCTACTCCTAGCTACAAACTCCTCGTCAGCATGTATTCATGACATCACGACGGGTCAAGTCTATGCCCACAGGTTTTTGTGGTTAACATTCAGCCAATGTGTTGAAATTCAATAATCCAAATTCACCTACCCTGACAATTCGTGTTATAGTGTTATCATTATCCAAATTCATCTGTGAGTATGTTTCCGCTGCCACCTTGGTGGATCCGACAGGCCATTGCCGTCCACTGTTCTCAGATTTTCGGTTGTTCTCCTCAAATGATGTCCATGATGAAAGATATTTTGATAACACAAATATACTACTCCACTTTATACACTTCTTATAATCATATCAATAAATAAATGTAACGCTTTTACTAACTATCAAATCTAAATACATTTTAGCCACAGGATGTAAAATGCAAGATTTAATCTTTAGTATATGTATGTACGCATGTAAGCATTAGTTTCTTCTGTTGTGTAAAGATTATACAAAAAAGCTAGCACTAAAATGATGGGGAAACTCCCTCAACTCTATCCCAATCAATACTTAGCAAGGTCATGAATGCACACGTTTGAATGACCGTAAATGAAGATGAGTTGACTGAGCAGTTCTCAAACGATCAATCGATTCCGACAATCCACAAGACGAACCTTCAAAAAACGTTGAATACTTTATCTCGAAATACAAAAATACCCCTTTTCAGTAATCAGAGCGCAGTTTTATCCAGCTGAAAAAATCTGTGAATAAATTGTTGTGATTTTGATCCAGTAGTTTCCAGTAAGCACCCTCCTCTTTCCTTATGGACACTACAATTTATCAGTGATAACAAGCAAATCAAATAAATTCAGTTTGGAGATTCGTGGGAACTGATTGACTTCAAGGTAGTAATCATCATGTTAATGATCGATAGTGGCTAGCAGTGGAATCCAGAATTCGCGTTTCATCCTATTTAGGACTCATCAGCTGGATATACCTCCCTCCCAGTGAGCGCTACTATTCCTACCAAGACTGGAACCTGGGATCGACCACTTCAAACTCCACTGAGTTGTTCATCCAGCTGACGAGCCCTAAATAGGGCGAAATGCGCGTTCCGGATTCCTCTGTTAACCACTATGCATCATTACTACCTAAGTATTACACTATCCAATGAAAAGAGCAGAGGGGATAGAAATAAAGTGAAAAAATGGAAATAACATTAACTGATTTTTTCCAGTTCACGATAAATCAATACCTATGATAGCTGCTTGTATTTATCTATGCATAAACATGTTTGAAGTGTAGAGTATTCTAAAAGTTGAAGAGATAAGAACTGAGATAAATAAAATACGGAAAAATTAGAGTAAAAATATTCTAAAATGAACTCCATGGTTGTATTAAGTAATTTTTTGATGGATTGAAAGAAAAATTATCTTTTTTATGTTGTTTATTTTAGTAGGTTGCTAATGGTAACGAAAGTGTTCACCAATATCATACAGAGCATATAAAATAATTCTGATTTAGTATCATGATTAAATGTTCTACTTCGGAATTATAAAGAAAACAATAACAAATTATTTTATTCGATAGGCGGTCTTTTAAAATAGGACTGTTGTTTCGTAACATCCATTCGACTAACATCTGCATATAGTCACCTATTATATTGAACTAAATACTATAAGCAGCGTAGTCTTATGTATATTTGGCTTTTTTGATACCATATCGGTTGATTTCAGGTTGGTATCCATCATGGACAGTTGGGGAAACATGGAAAACCTGAGAACACTGTACAGCTGTTTCCTTCTAATATGCGACTCCTCAGCAGTGCACACCCATGACCCCACTGGGGACCGAACTCAGAACCTTCGGGTTGCGTGACTAGTAAGTTGCCATTGACTTACTGAGTCGGTATCCAATGGTCTACACTTCCTACTTCTGGTAGTTTACATACTAGGACGAAACAGCTGTCCAGTGCTCCCAAGTTTCTATTGTTTCTCCATTGTTTCTCAGTCTATGATAAATACCAACCTGAAACCAATAAATAAATCCTCATAAACCTTCAGACGGAACATACTGGTTGAATTTATCAACAGTTTAACTGGTTTTTCTGATTCCAGCGATACTCAAACTTCTGATACGTTTCTCAGATCATTTCAATAAATTGAAGTCATTTGTATGTGTTCTCTTAATCTCCGTCATCAACAGAACGAGAATAAAAACTATAAAAGTTCACCGAGCTTTGAGTTCAGAAGTTTATACCTATCATTTTTAACTGACTTTCTTTCAGGTACAGCCGATGGCCGAGGTAGGCTAACTGGTTTTCAATACATAGATTTATTTGCAGTATAGAAACAGTTTAGTGCTGAAAGTAAGTAAGTGAGTAGGTAAGTAAGTAAGTAAGTAAGTAAGTAAGTAAGTAAGTAAGTAAGTAAGTAAGTAAGTAAGTAAGTAAGTAAGTAAGTAAGTAAGTAAGTAAGTAAGTAAGTAAGTAAGTAAGTAAGTAAGTAAGTAAGTAATAAGTAAGTAGTAAGTAAAAGTAAGTAAGTAAGTAAGTAAGTAAGTAAGTAAGTAAGTAGTAAGTAAGTAAGTAAGTAAGTAAGTAGTAAGTAGTAAGTAAGTAAGTAGTAGTAAGTAAGTAAGTAAGTAAGTAAGTAGTAGTAGTAAGTAGTAAGTAAGTCAGTAAGTGGGTAAGTAAGTAGGTAAGTAAGTAAGTAAGTAAGCAAGTAAGTAAGTGAGAAGGTAAGTAAGTAAGTAAGCAAGTGGGTAAGTAAGTAGGCAAGTAAGTAAGTAGGTAAGTAAGTAAGTGAGTAGGTAAGTAAGTAAGTAAGTGGGTAAGTAAGTAGGTAAGTAAGTAGGTAAGCAAGTAAGTAGGTAAGTAAGTAAGTAAGTAAGCAAGTAAGTAAGTAAGTCAGTAAGTGGGTAAGTAAGTAGGTAAGAAAGTAAGTAGGTAAGCAAGTAAGTAAGTAGGTAAGCGAGTAAGTAAGTAAGTAAGTGAGTAAGTAAGCAAGTAAGTAAGTATTAACGGCAGCCTACTTGAACTTTGGGCTACTAAATTTATCCGCCGTATATTTTTCATAAAATTTCTTTGAAAAATAATTTGTTTTAATCATTTATCATCTACTCTTCCACGTTTTTTGAACTGTTTTCAAATCTCCATTTCTAGAGTGAATAACAAAGCAGAGGAAAGATGTTACGTTATGTGGAAATGGACTTTTCAGTGCACAAAACTACATCATATTTCTATCCGTTAGATGCTTAGTTTGAGTGGCATACTTCTTTACTGTCTAAATGAAACGTCACTGCTAAAATTACGCTTTTATTTCTGTTGATTCTTCATTATGGACTGGACGCCTATCCATAACTAGCTGGCTATTTCACATTATTGCCTTCAATACTGTTATTATTATTATCATGCAGATGCAATAATCATTTTATCTGAAAGTATTGTTCTGAGAGTGAATTCGTTGAAAAATTACTTGCTGAGAATTCCATACTGTCATGGATACTGTTTGGAATAAAGCGATTATCATTATTATTTATTTGTTTGCTTATTTCCTCTTGCTTTCAAACACTCTCTTCATTTAATGTTAGGACTTTCTACTTTTCGTTTCACAAAGAGTGAGAAGCCTACTGAACAGTGCTCCGGAATTTTAGTTGATGACTGTTGTATTCGAGTCTCAGCGAGAACATCATCGCTCACTGGGAAGCAGATACATCTAGCTGACGAGTCATAAATAGGACGAAATTCCCATCCTGGATTCCACTGCTGGACATTATCCCTTCAAAAGACTTTCTTCATTTCTTGTAATTAACTAAATCATCTATCCATTTTGTTTGAAGTGTTCACAGAAAACTTCTTTATCACTGTAAACAACGTGAATGAAAATGCAATAAGAACAACAACCCAGTAAACAATATTGTTAGATTGGTAATTAAGAGTAAGTAAACAGATAAAATCTCATTCATTCCACCTTGTTGTTATCTTGTATTTCAGTTACCTTAATTTCCGCCTATAGAAATTTGATATAATCACTCATTCTGTGCATATGTGTGTGTGTGTGTGTTGATTAGACGGGAGAGAAATGTGAAAGGAACCATAACATGCAAAAGTGGACATTTTATAAAAATGTTTCAATCATTTAACTAAACAAAGCAACAAAGAAACATCTGTTGTTGGTGGCCTACAGTGAAATCTCCGAAGCGTGTTTCATCCTAGTTGGGACTCGTCAGCTGGTTGTATCTCCATCCTAGTGAATGATGGTCTACTCATTGAGACTCGGGCCCAGCAGTCATCGCTTCAGACGTTAGACATAGAACAACGATCTCTTTTACAACGAATATCAGTTGTTATTTGTCAATAAATGTATAGAATAAGCTTAGAGAATACGGAACGGAGCCATTACATTTCGTTTTATTTCCGTCAGACGTATACATACTATGTGAAGATAACAATTTTAAAATAAATACTCAACTGGTTAGAATTTCGAGAACCAAAAAAAGTATGAAGGATTAATAATAAAATAGCTTCAAAAGTATTATTGGTAGAAGTATGAGCAGTCTGATAAACGAGGTGACTAGGAGTTCTGGAGCTCTGAAAATGACTAATTACGTAACACTGGGAAGAACAGTGTGGAGAAAATGCAAAAATAGCGTTAAGCTCACTAGATTGTAAGGTTAAACATGAGTAATCTGGGGGATACAACGATTAGAGATTAACCTTTAAATTCTATTGACTCTCTAAACAGTAGTAGAGTTGTAAATGTATTTCCAATTCTATACCACCTACACGTTGTACTGTACATAGAAACGATGATGTTCCACTAAGTTGCCAATGTCACTTGGCCTTCTTAGGGCAAGGACCTGTTAAATATATTCAAGAAAGCGTTCATATACTCATCCTGTATCTTTTCAATGTCATTTCATTTACACATACTTGCAAATTCATGAAAAAAGTTGAAGGTGAAGCAATGAGTACATTTTTTCACTTCATACTAATCTCCTTCTTCAGAGTATGTCGATTAACGTAGTTTCTACTACTGATTGACTTCATTTGCTACTTAACTATCCTTTATCACCAACCAAATCTATATAAACACGTCATCAGGGATGCTTCCTTCAGCTGATCATATAGATTTTTTCCTTATAAGGCCCTTTTCTCGAAGACAGTCATTTATTTCTGAATAATCCTTATATAGCTTAAATGTTGAGCATAATCTTCTAGTCCTTAGGGACAGTGATCATGATAAGTTCCATTTAACACCTTACTGAGAGTGTAACCATGAACATCAGAGTATTTTCATTCCAGGCCTTCAATGAATACATTTCATGTAAAATTAATCCTATTATTGTATGACTAGATGAATATGATCAGACAGATTTTAGGGTAAAATGAACAAATCTGTCAGGACAATACTTCGTCATAAATGATATTAACAATGACCAACTGTTTGTATGAAAACATGGCTGATAAAAATTTTCAGTGTTTAACTCACAACCTTCAGACAAAAGTAGTTAAAGTTTTGTAGCGCCTGATAGATGTTTAAGTTCACCTTTGTAGTCTTAGCTAGCAACAGCAGCCAAACACAGAGCTCTCTTAAGTAGTTATTATTGTTACTACGATTACTATTATTCAGCCAGCTAACTGAAATCGCCTAGTTAAAATCTTTAGACCTATTGGTTTATATTTCTAATTTCTAGTCGACTATCACCAGTATCACTGACTACAAACTAATGCCTGTTGGACAACAAGAGGCTCATGTAGTCCAGAAGCCAATTGAAATCGCTCTGGTGACTGAAGTAATAGATGCTTGATTTTTCCCTTAGTGATAGCAGCATCCTTTACTAATACATAGGTACATCTAACTTTACGCGTCTTGAATAGCATTAAACATGAGTCTTAAGTCGAATTGCTAACCATCTCTATACAAATCACATCTTTCGACTAGATTCATTTTGAGATACTTTTTACTAAAGACTGAAATCAATTAGAAAATCATGGAAAATCAATAAACACTTGGTAACTGTTTTGCTTTATTTTGTTGTTACTCAGCGGTTCGAATCTACATTACTATACCTTAAACTCTCAAATCAACTTGAAACACATATTGATCATCCTTTAAGATTAATGTTGACATAAAAATTAAAACCTCTTATAAAAGTTATTGGTTAGAATTCACATATATTAAGAACATCATAATTACGAGAAATTAACCTGAGAAAAAGAAAGTAATTACAATTAATAATATAAGTAGTAGCAGAGAATTTCACAGAACGAAACAATTTATTAAGAAAGATTCTTTTAAAAAAAGAATGAATAGATACAACGTCTGCAACCAACAGAAGAAGAAGAAGGCATACATCCTTGCCATTTTCGCCTATATTGTACCATTTCATATAAATCATTAAGTTATCTACTGCAATGTTAGATTGTTCAGAAAATGAAAGTGATAATTTTTCTGAACTAACTATCCACTATAAGTCACAGATTCTTCAACAGATATAAAGCCTCCGCCTATATTTAAACTAAAGGAACTATTAAATTTTGAGGGAGTTGTGAAGATTTGGAAATATTTCAAGTTGTTATTCATCGTAGACTGATATCAGTTGGAGGAACAAAGGAAATCTGGGAGCACTGGACAGCTGTTTCGTCCTAGTATGGGACTCCTCAGCAGTGCACGCCCACGACCACACACTAGCAGGGATGGAACCCGCGACCTTCAGGTTCCGCGGCCAGCGTGTTACCATTGAGCTAGCCACTGGGTCAGAATCCAATGGTCCATATTTCCAACTTCTGTTAGCTCACGATATATAGTGCAACCGCCACCGAGTGTCATCGCTGAGTATCTGTCCTCATGGCCATCAGGATTTGACTCCACCGGTAACGCGCTGGCCGCGGAACCTGAAGGTCGCGGGTTCGATCCCTGCCGGTATGGGGTCGTGGGTGCGCACTGCTGAGGAGTCCCATACTAGGAGGAAACAGTTGTCCAGTGCTCCCAGGTTTCCTTTGTCCCTCCAACTAATATCAGTCTACGATGAATAACAACTTTAAATGAACTATATCATAAAAATCATCTACAAAGATCAAAATTCATTACGATACTGACTGAGAGAAATCATTTTTTTGGAAATCATTCTTTCTCACTTATAATACTGTAGGTTGATCAGAAGATTTGATAGGATATTGATGAAAGTGTAACTCATTCCTCGAGTTAGTGAGTGAGTAAGTAAGTAACAGAAAGATTCTGTCTGATACAAAATGAACATGTAATGGTAGGCAATTTTGTCGACTGGCTGTTTTAACAACCAATCACTGGTGGTCTAGTTTAGTTTGTATTAATTCTATAGTGTCGAATTTCTTTAGAACTATTTACTACCATAATCGAACCTACAGTTGGATGATTAATTTGCAAACGATTTACAAATTGAACGGTTCACGGTGATATTTTGTATAGCTGAGTCGTTTTCCAATTGCCAATTAACTACAATGTCGATAGGGTTTCCTTTGGAAACCATTACACAACCGAGATCAAAAGGTGTTATCTCTAACACAAAAGTGTCCTGAACTAACAAAATATCCAACTGAACAACTTCAGTAGTTGGAAGACATTCAGAGTGATCTGTAGATGGCGCCAACGAAATTAGAGCGATCCAAATGCCGAATGACCGCTTCGCTCATTTAGGGCCGAGCTCATCGGCAATATACCGGGACAAATTCAACCCATACAGTCGAATTAGTTTAGATCACCTGAATCTAGCCATCTGATTTGGATGGACTGATATGACTAAAATACACATCAACCTGAATAGCTTCCAAATACTCCAGCCGTTCAGTAGCATACTTCGCTAACCTAAAGTTCTTATTAACGTCTGTTAATTGAGGCATACACTACACATTAAACCAGAAAAATACTGAGTTATAATTCAGTGTGCTCATTATGGTATCTGGAACACATTTGAAAGGAATACTTGAATACTAGGAATTGTGGTTTTGTAAAAGCCTTATCTGCAGTTCATATTCACTCAGTTCCGAGTCTCACTCCAAATAGTTATACCTTAATTGACTGCATTACCAAGGTAGTATGTTCACTACCATCGAGTAAGTGTAGAATGTTTAACATTATCTCATGTGGATAAACTAAATACTTTCAATACCAGATCTTGACCAGTAGAGATGACCAAAAGACACAACTGGTTAAAATCCATTAGCTAGCTGTTAACTGAACAAATTCTAGTAGCGAAAGAAGTTTTCATAACTCTAAAATCTACTAACTGGAATAAGCTTTATTATGACATTTGTATTTCCAAGTGTATGAAAAATAAATCAAGGTTGTTTCGCTAGTTGACACCAATAACTCTGTCAAAGTAATGGTAAACTGGCATTTAAAGTAACTTGATCAAACTTCATCTCCATTGATATTAGTTAAAAAAGAATAACAAACACATAATCTGTTGAATGTGATGAATGTGTGAGACAGACTGATATTTGCATGTATACACATCATTATAGCTCCTATCACGTGTTTCGTTTGTGTCAGTCTGATGAAAATAAATCAAGCTACTTTTTATTCCCATATTACTTTTTAAATGATGTCGACTCCGTATAGTAATGATGGACAATGGATAGCAGTGGAATCCAGCATGCGCATTTCGTCCTATTTGGGACTCGTCAGCTAGATTTAACTGCTTCCCAATGAGTGATGTTGTTCCCACCGGGACTCGGACTGTGGAGCGATTGCTTCAAACGTGACAGCGTTATCCACTACACCAGTGGGAACAACATCACTCACCGGGAGACAGGTAGATTCAGCTGACGAGTCCCAAATAGGATGAAATGCGCATCCTGGATTCCACTGCTAGCCACTATCCATCATTACTATAATTAAAACACAGGTAATATCAAGGCATCCTCACAGGAGCCCATATGCCAACAGAGGCTGATCAGTTCTGTCCAATCAACGACGATGTAATACAAGCAATAACACTAAGATTTGACTCCATTCTGTATGAAAAATCCTCACTATGAGAAGTTGATTATAAGTACTAAAGCCTTTCTGAATAATCTCAATCTTTTCAGTGACTGTACAATCGTACTTATTGTAATACTAAATATGAATAGTGAACTTAAAGGGGATGACGCAGTAGAACTATCAAAGAATCATCTTTCTAAAGCATTCAGAAGAACATTCTACACTACCGAAGTGAGAATGATCTTCTTCAGGCGAAAGTTAATTGAAGCAAATGCGAAAAACAAACTTCCACTTTAGGCTACATTCATGTACATCTATTAGTTGCCTGTTGTTGTGGAGCTGGTTATGTAGGCCGCACAAAGCCTAGTCTTTTTGAACACACCTCAGAATACGAAGCTGCTCTGCTGTCTAAAGAAGATCGCAACCAAGACGTCAAAATCAAGCCGAACGGCCTAAAATTAATATGGATTCGCTGCTTATGTATAGCTGAGACGTTCGCAGTCTAACAATTAAACCCAAGTTCTGTGTGTGAAAGAGGTACGTCTGTCTTCTTATTTCGCCGTGGTCATAATTCTTCATTGAGTTTCTTTATCCCTTCCACACTCTTCTTACTAACTGATCTAATGTCCTATTAAAAAAATTTCGTAATACTTTACTCCGATTGCTGATTTTAATTGGTATTATTATTTATAATGTATAGGTCATCACAGTAATCGACTCCATATTCTGCTTATACACAATATGATCACGTAATCTCTTTCTAACTCTAGAAACGACCCACTATTCTATCCTAGAACATTCCGTTTTGATGATCTAATATTGACCTATTTGGTATTACTGTAAATATAGGTGTACACCTACTGAAAATGGTTCATCGAAATGGCGATCTTAATTGAATTATTTTATGTTTATTGAGCTTCAATATTGTTAAAGTTGACCTTGTGACTAGAAATTATAAGCTGAAGTGTCTTCAAGCTTTTTGAGCTCTGCTGGATCTCTACGAAGTTAAGTAGAAGCTCTTCAGTGTCTCCCTTTTCTTATCTTGATTTCGCGGGAAGTTTTTTCTCATGTATACTGTATGACATAATTTGAGCATTTCTTTTATAGACACAAAGAAAATGTGAATCTTGAAGAGTTTTATCCTTCACATGAACTAAAACACTTTGTAGTGTTTTATGTTTTGTAGAACACTGTGATATTGTATTTATTGATCGCGTTACTAATGTCATCCGACCTTTAAGAGGTGATCACCGTTGTAACTCATAATTGCATGGTACTTTCACTGTTTTGTTTTTGAGCCTAACATGATACTGTAAGATCCAGTGTATTATCTTTCTATGAATACGTGATGCTTGATGTAGTTTAAACCCATAAACGTGACATCATCACACCTAGGCAAAGTTTTCGGTTTTACTACGAGCGCGAATAGGCTTTCTTCAAAATCACCTATGAACAGGTTTCCCAATATAGGTGATACGAATGAACTGACATCTGTTCTGTTGGTCTGTTGGTATATGTTACTGGAATAGACAGTCATTGATACCATTTTTAACTTGTAAAGTAGCGTAGCGTCACCTAATTTAAAAATTACACTTAACTAGTATACATTAGCAAATAAATAATTCCACTTTAGACTTTCTTACTAGTTAAATTGCTGGATAACCATAGTGTTCTTTATTTAATCCTTTACACAAGGTGAAGGTTGTTGCTGTTTAAGAATGTATGCAAAAAAGTAAGTTATTTCACTACAATTGTACTTTCATACACTATATGACAGGAATTTAAAATGATACGTTACTATATCTAAAAGATTCTTTATTGAATTCACATGAAATGCTAATAATTGATTCTACCAACAGGAATCAGAACAGAATTTTTATTATGGTAAAATGTTTTTTCCTCTACACTCCAACAAAAACCAATGTACCTTTAACCAAGACTGTTGATATATATTCTTTATGATTAAATATCTTTGAATAGTCCTTCGTTCCTCATTCCTCCAAAATATTTATTTACAATTACAATTATTACAATCCATTGATAAAGTTTACTTCACTTTCTAAGGCGCACATTATCAACAAGTTGATGGTGTCACTATGAGTAGTCCTTTAGGACCATGGTTAGCTAATTTCTATACGTCATATGTAGAACTTTTGACTGAGAATTTAATCAACAAAGTTTCTTTCTCACAAAAGATATGTTGGTGATGTCTTAACTATTTTAAACAAACATAGGGATGCGAAAACTCTCCTAGAAAGACTTAACACCATACAGTGCCACATCAGTTTATCATGTGAAGTAGAAAATAATGATCAGCTTCCTTTTCTTGACTTATTATTATATCAGTGTGCAGAAAACCTATATGGACTGGACAGCACCTAAACTTCGATAGTTTGTGTCCAATACACTACAAACAAGGCTTAGTAAAGTGCTTATTCTAAAGGATCGAACGTTTCTGCACAACAGATACACTGGAAGCAGAAATTGAACTCTTAACGGAGATCCTCATGGAAAATGGATATCCTCTGCAATTCATCAGTTGCTATAAAACATATCAACGGTGCGAAATAATAAATGTTCTCTCCGGAAGAAGGATGTTTATGTCACGCTACCGTATAAGAGGGAATCAAGCAGTACGATCTTAGGACGAAGGTTTGTTTGAGTCATTAAAAAGATATACTAAGCAGTCAAGCTGAATATTATTGAGAAAATGAAACTTATGCTTCAAAACAAACCTCATCACCATATAGGTGATTAGCAATTTACCAATTTACATGAGTATGCGGTTACACATATACTGAAAGGAGTAATCGAATTAAGAAGTTGATGGTGGTAAAGTAAATCGCTAAATATCTGGAAAGACAGTAACATTCAAATAATCCGAAAAAAACAGGGCAGACAGATGTCGTCGTAGTCGTCTATAGACCAACAAATCACAGAAACAGGTAAGTGGATTGACCCCTAAACAGCCTTCAGATCATTATATAGGAGCCGTCAAAGCCGTGTACCTAGGTTCACTAAGGCCTTGACCATCCAAAAGTTCAAAACCCGTTTGTGTATTGAAAGAAAATTTGTTTTTAGCTCAAACCTTCCTTGGTAATCTTTATCTTATTTTAAGGCTGGCGTGGTATGAAAATGTACTATTCCTCCTCCTCATCTTTACATTTTCTAAATCTTGTATTATTTTAGTCTATTTATCCCATCTAGTTTCCACCTTTCATATAAATTGCCTTGGCAAGTAAATGTGCAACCACACTGTTCGAAATGTACTACGCAAATACATCACATTCCTCAGATAACCTTGATCTTCTTATAACATAAAGAAACCTATTTACACAGATTCGAACGATCGACTTTTTAATGACCTATCCAATTTTCTAGACCGAGTGAGATCAAATCGTTAATTAAGTTTCAGTAATATCTCAGTTACTGACATTTTTTTCCGATCGATACTACAACAACTTCGTATGTGTAAATAAAACCGTGGTACTGCAATGGAACGTAGTTCCATTTCAGTTGATTTATGAAATGTATCACACAGTGAAAATACTCCCATTGAATTACAAAAGAATAAAGATTTCAGTGAAAAAGTCTGCTTTTGCCGATACCATCCTCTTCAGCTACACAACTGCATCTAAATATAGTTAGTATATTTAAAAACGTCAGTATTCATAGGCCAATAATTATCATTTTGACTATCTGAAATATCTGTGATTTGGCAGACTTGTATTCATACTGGATGATCAATGAAGGTAAAATCAAAATTTGGACTGAGTCGGAAACCTAGTAATCACTGGTTTGAATCCCGCCACGATCTAAAATCTCACATCACCTCCAATCATCACCCAGTATCAAGTCACTAATTGTTAGTAGTTTATGGCCATGAAAAAAATGATACGAATTCCTTGAGAGATGTAAACTGAAAACTTTAATAATTAAGAAGTAAGCAAGAATCGGAAGTAGGAAAGTAGATTCTAAGCACAAAATACCGCTTTCGCTTGTTGTATTATCAAAACTTCAACAATGTAGAGTGAACGTCATCTCAACCTCTTTGGAACATAAAGCAGAACCTGCGGGAAGAAAGTGAAAGGATCTTCTAGGTTTCTTTACTAGTTGTTAAACAAATGTTTAAACAAAGACCTGTTAAATGATCCACCTGACTTTTATTGAGCCGTAATGGAAGGTGTGGGCGTCCACGTTCGACAACTAGACTCTGCGTACCGGCTATTCACCTACCATCGCAGGAGTGGGTGCATTAATCCATTACATACTGAAATGACTAGCAGTGAAACCTCCTCCTTATCTCATGTGGTCGATATTGGGTGATAAGTATCAATGATTTACACCGTGGCCACATAGAATGATCTCTTGGTAGTCTTCATCAGTATATGCTTAAGTACTACACCGAATTCCAAACTCAGAATAAGCCTCCTCTCATTCACATTGATAGCAGGCTGAGGAAAAGGATTCCGATGTAGACTCCTACCTGTGAATCTCTCTGAGTGTCCATTTGCGATGAACAACGATCTCAGAAGTTGAATTTCGTCTTCTAAAGTGTTGAGAGTACAAATCTTCCAGATTCGATAAGAAAGGGAGGCAATGGATTAAATTTACTTCTTCGGCTCATGGGAACCTAGCTATGAAAGTTAGTTATTTGACCATTCACACAGGTTTTCGACAAACGGATCTTTTAAGCGTCATATCATCTCTTCTTGTTAACAATACATCGAGGAATGATATCGCTCAGTGTGAACCCATCTGCTGTGTAAAGTTGATGAAGGACTGACATTGATTGAAAAATTTCAAGTACTTCTGCAAATCACATTTCTTCTCACAAACAATAAATGTCTCATCGGCATATCTTCTATGGAATCTCAACTGCCTGATAAGTGGATTGAACATGGCTTTTTCCAGTTTGACCATAAATATATCTGCTGAAAGTAGACCCAATGGGAACCCCATTACCACCCTGTCTCTTTGGTCGTGGAAGATGTCACTGAAGTTGAATTGCACATCCAGTCTTCATCTGAAGAGTATTTATTCAGGTATTTTGTCAGTATGTTGATGTTAATTGCAGTTTGGACACAAGTTCCAAGTCAGTCCTGTTCCACATGTCAATCCTTCTTCCCAACTCACAAAGTTAGTTTTAAGGAATATCACTCTGTCTCATCCCATTGTGTGGTTGTGTGTGAATACAGGCAGTCAAGCTTTTGTCCAGCTTCCTTACCTCACTACAGTCTACAAAATGCTCGATCGGCTTTTGCCAATTTACGCCAACCATGGCGCCGCCGTGATATCCGTTTGTCTATTAAGGGTCGCGTGTACTGCACAGCACTCCGCTCTGTTCAACTGTATAACTGTGAAACATGGCCATTGAAAGTGGAAGGTATGGCAAGGCTTCAAGTGTTTGACCACAGCTGCCTTCAGAGTACAGGCCGCCGTATTCCATAATGTCACCACGTGAGTAATGCAGAAGTCAGTTATAGAGTTTTAGGGAGTAGAGGTAAATCAGTTGACAAGGTTATGAACCCTCATCGATTGAGATAGCTGGTTGGGACACGTACTACGTATGCCTAGTCACCGATTGCCTCATCACACAATGTTGGCTGAGATGGGTCCAGGCTGGGAAAAGGCTCGAGATGGCCAGACTAAAACATGGCATCAATGCATGAGGTCTCTGACCGTTGGTTTGAGCCATGTGAGGCGATGCAGACTAGGTGGTTGGGGTCCTCAGGACAAGAGAAACCAGTGGTTGGAGACTGACTCTAGGTGATGTGATGTGATGTGATGTATCTTGTCTCAGAACCTATGTCAGTGTCGCAGATGTATACATACATTGTCCTCATCTTAACGACGCTATATCGAATCTCACAATCTTATCATTCTCCCTTTCTTTCTTCTCGCAGTTTATGTTTCTTCTGACTGCATTCTCTTACCTTCATCTTGCACCTCACTGCCATTTTACTTTATGTAGTGAAATGAGGTGTGGCAAGTTGGACCGTTACACAGTGATGCCTGGTCCTATGTTGATATTGATGATGATGATGATGATGATAAAATAATAATATGATGATGATGATGGTGAGTGTCTACGAATCTCGATTTAGCCAGGTTTTTGTGCTCCCACAGCCTAATCCATAGTTGTCAACTACTTCGACCAATCCAAATAACTCCACAATCTCTCTCAGATAAGTAAAGCACTTCATGAGAGTTACAGATAATTACCAGTTAACCTGGTATCAGAGTCCTATTTAAAATAACAAACTGATCTGGGAAAGATCTGTATATGTTGAAATATCTCATTGATTCAGTTACACAAAATAATCAGATTTCCCGAATCTGTTATAATGATTGTAAATTCAGTTATATAGGTCAAACTATTTGACCAGGCTGAGTTAGGCTGTCCAAGCATAAAATCTTAGCTGAAACAAGATTAATAGATCCCAGTTAGACCAGGAATCGAAGTGAGATCTCGACCATGGTTATCCCTTCAACTTTACACTACCACACATTAGGATGGGACAGAGTTGCAGTCCTTAAAACTAACTTTTTAAGGTGGAGAGAATGATCGATACATGCAACAGGAATGACTCCGACTCTTTCTCAGATATATGGTGAATTCTACTGAATGTATAACAAAGAAGAAGAGAGTGTTAGGTCTTTATAAACCATGTCTCTGATTTGTGGAGTAACCTTGATTTGACTATGGACGTTAAACAGTGCCCGAAATGTAATCCAGCAAATCATTCTGATTCAACTCAAATGAAATATCATACATATCGCTACGTAGGGATATTCGCATGATATTTCATCTATTGAAGGTGAACGAATCTAAAGTATCAAAGTATTTTCTCAAACATTTCATACAATTACTAAATCTTATATTTGTCGGTACTTTTTAAATGTTTATAGACTTATTTAAGAAACGTGATTCAGAAAGAATTGTTACTTTGACAATTTTTAAAAAATCAGCTATTCACAATCTAAGGTATGACATGTAAGTGCTGATAGTCGGAATATCTGATAACTTCTAACAGCTTTTGATCAATATTGAATATTGAGTCAGGTTGAAATTTTTTGTTTAAGTTTTACTTTGTCACCTTTGACCTTGACTATTTGAATGTAGTTTACTTACGTGTCTCAATCAGTTCTTTTGGTTTTATTTCGGAAACAGAAAATGTAGAATGTAAATCTACTGGAATCTATAACGCTGCATACCCGTGAGAAATTAGTGGGAAACGTTTCCATGAATTTGTAGAGAATGAAAGATATTTCTTTAAAGATCCTGGACTGTGTCACACTTCTGAGATCTTGTAGTTATTTGAGTAAGATCAAGGGTGTAATTTATCAGTTTAGTTGGAGCTAAGGTTCCGTTTTGTGAAACCGCTTGAACTGTGTGTGTTTCGAAGTTAACTTACCTAGGTGTTCTATGTTGCATCAAATAGTATACCAAGTAGAATAAGTGAAATAGTTATGTTTTTATGGTTTGAGTGACAGGATGATTGCGAGAAATCAATAGAGGATCTTGTTTGATCTAATTTTCGAGGAGATTTATCCTTCAATGTAGTATGTAAAGACCTTACTACTTAATTGTTTTCATTATGCAATCTGTAAAACAGTTCACAAATTACAGCCTAAGAGCTTGAAATCCTAGTTGATATTTATAGTTAAGCAATTTTCGTCGGATATTTCAAAATGCCCTCAAAGTCGTCTATGCCGCTGTTTGGCGTACGCTATCAGTATCAAGTTCAAATGTAACCGTGTAACGCATTTGAAAACGTCATCATCCACTTTCCAGTCTCGTTTTCTGCATTGCATTGTCTTATCATTGTGAATAATTAACCCTTATTGATCGTGTTTACTATCAAAAGTGCTTGGTTAGTTGTCAAAGCACACCTTCTCTCTTCGTCTTCTCCCTTGCAGATTCTTGTACTAACTAAGTGAACTGCCACTGCTAAACTTATGCACAAGTACTTCTTTGTACTCCTCCTGCAACAACGTACCTACAGGGTATATGAAAAACTGTCAGTGCAAAAGGGGTATAGAGTAAAACTTTCATCAGTATTCCAAACTTCTGTCTGCTTGAAGAATAACTGAGGATAAATAGTTTGTCATGAAATTGGGTTCTTTGGCGTTCAGCGGTCGGAAAAGTTTCGTTTCTTTAACATACTACACAGTGACATGGTATTAGTTATTTGTTATCTTTTCCTTGACACAATTTCTTGCCCACAAGCAGTCGCATGACTTTTGAAAATTCATTCTTAATTTGGAGGTTTGTGGAGACTGACTGATTCAAAGTTTTTATTCACCAAGGACTGATATTATTTTGAGGACCACTAGGAGCACCGGGTGGCTATTTCATTCTAGTATGGGACTGCTCAGAAGTGTCCACCTATGGTCCAGCCAAGGACCGAAACTAAGACCCTCGGGTTCCGCGGTGAGCACAACACTTCTAAGACACTACGCTGGGATCCACTGGACTATATTTTCCTAATTCTGTCAATTCTAAAAATATCACAATCTTCATCTGATGCCATGGTTGAGTATTTGTCCTCAGGTACGACTTAGTTCATCCCACTGGTCCCTACTTCTCATTAGAAATTTGAGAATTAATATCCAGAAGCAAACTACTAATTGGCGTTATTCAATAATTCATTTTGGAGGTATCTGGGGATTTTATTGATTTCAAGTTGGCATTCATCGCGGGTTAACATCAGTTGGAGAATCATTGAAAACTTGGGAGTATTAGAGAGCTGTATCATCCTAGAATGGGACTACTCAGTGGAACGAAATTCATAACTAAACCTCTTCCTCGAGCTAAATCTATTGCTTTGTTGAAATGCATACTATCTTTTAACTGTGTATCACTCCTTCAACAGCAATAGCAGAGTTTCATCTACATTATTCATTTTGGATAAGAATTCGCATGTGAATTGTCAATTAGTCAATAATTCTGTATTATTGTTTGCTATGACCCAGATTCTCATTTCATATTCATTTATAACTCATTATCAGAATCAATGAGATATTTCAACATATATAGATCTTTCCCACATCAGTTTGTTATTTTAAATAGGACTCTGATACCAGGCTAACTGGTAATTATCTGTAACTCTCATGAAGTGCTTTACTTATCTGAGAGAGATTGTGGAGTTATTTGGATTGGTCGAAGTAGTTGACAACTATGGATTAGGCTGTGGGAGCACAAAAACCTGGCTAAATCGAGATTCGTAGACACTCACCATCATCATCATCATTATTATTATTATTATCATCATCATCATCATCATCAATATCAACATAGGACCAGGCATCACTGTGTAACGGTCCAACTTGCCACACCTCATTTCACTACATAAAGTAAAATGGCAGTGAGGTGCAAGATGAAGGTAAGAGAATGCAGTCAGAAGAAACATAAACTGCGAGAAGAAAGAAAGGGAGAATGATAAGATTGTGAGATTCGATATAGCGTCGTTAAGATGAGGACAATGTATGTATACATCTGCGACACTGACATAGGTTCTGAGACAAGATACATCACATCACATCACATCACCTAGAGTCAGTCTCCAACCACTGGTTTCTCTTGTCCTGAGGACCCCAACCACCTAGTCTGCATCGCCTCACATGGCTCAAACCAACGGTCAGAGACCTCATGCATTGATGCCATGTTTTAGTCTGGCCATCTCGAGCCTTTTCCCAGCCTGGACCCATCTCAGCCAACATTGTGTGATGAGGCAATCGGTGACTAGGCATACGTAGTACGTGTCCCAACCAGCTATCTCAATCGATGAGGGTTCATAACCTTGTCAACTGATTTACCTCTACTCCCTAAAACTCTATAACTGACTTCTGCATTACTCACGTGGTGACATTATGGAATACGGCGGCCTATACTCTGAAGGCAGCTGTGGTCAAACACTTGAAGCCTTGCCATACCTTCCACTTTCAATGGCCATGTTTCACAGTTATACAGTTGAACAGAGCGGAGTGCTGTGCAGTACACGCGACCCTTAATAGACAAACGGATATCACGGCGGCGCCATGGTTGGCGTAAATTGGCAAAAGCCGATCGAGCATTTTGTAGACTGTAGTGAGGTAAGGAAGCTGGACAAAAGCTTGACTGCCTGTATTCACACACAACCACACAATGGGATGAGACAGAGTGATATTCCTTAAAACTAACTTTGTGAGTTGGGAAGAAGGATTGACATGTGGAACAGGACTGACTTGGAACTTGTGTCCAAACTGCAATTAACATCAACATACTGACAAAATACCTGAATAAATACTCTTCAGATGAAGACTGGATGTGCAATTCAACTTCAGTGACATCTTCCACGACCAAAGAGACAGGGTGGTAATGGGGTTCCCATTGGGTCTACTTTCAGCAGATATATTTATGGTCAAACTGGAAAAAGCCATGTTCAATCCACTTATCAGGCAGTTGAGATTCCATAGAAGATATGCCGATGAGACATTTATTGTTTGTGAGAAGAAATGTGATTTGCAGAAGTACTTGAAATTTTTCAATCAATGTCAGTCCTTCATCAACTTTACACAGCAGATGGGTTCACACTGAGCGATATCATTCCTCGATGTATTGTTAACAAGAAGAGATGATATGACGCTTAAAAGATCCGTTTGTCGAAAACCTGTGTGAATGGTCAAATAACTAACTTTCATAGCTAGGTTCCCATGAGCCGAAGAAGTAAATTTAATCCATTGCCTCCCTTTCTTATCGAATCTGGAAGATTTGTACTCTCAACACTTTAGAAGACGAAATTCAACTTCTGAGATCGTTGTTCATCGCAAATGGACACTCAGAGAGATTCACAGGTAGGAGTCTACATCGGAATCCTTTTCCTCAGCCTGCTATCAATGTGAATGAGAGGAGGCTTATTCTGAGTTTGGAATTCGGTGTAGTACTTAAACACAGATGATGTACTTAAACACAGACTGATGAAGACTACCAAGAGATCATTTTATGTGGCGAAGGTGTAAATCACTGATACCTATTACCCAATATTGACCACATGAGATAAGGAGGAGGTTTCACTGCTAATCACTTCAGTGTGTATATATCAGCAGTGGAATTCCGTATGCGACGAGTACCTTAAGCAGTCAAACTAATAATATATATGATGTTCCCCTTCTCTAAATCAGCCGGATTTCGTTTGACATGAGATATCCTGGCTAAGCAGTCATTGTGATTACTGTGATGATATAATGCGGAGTCGCAGAGGCCTTGTGCTTCAGCCCTAACGCGACTGAGATTTTCGCTTCACCTTCAATCATCACCTAAAATAAAAATAACCTGATAACTATTCACTGATGTGATTGTTTAAGTCTGTCTCAGTTGAGAAATCTGATCTTGTTGTGAGAGGTTGACTATAGAAATCGAAATGAACGCCTCAGGTGTGGCTGGATCTCACCTAGCGTCTTCCGGGTTATCACGTTAATGCTCCGTTGACTTAGTTATCACACCCAGTGCTTAAGTTCTAAAATATCAGTAAGGCTGTTGTCTTAATATAACTCCGTGAAAAAATTCAATCAAGCAAATATTCTTACTAACGTTTTGAAAAGTAACAGTAATGGCTTGCATACTACCGCCTATAAGAAACCGACATATTCTTACAGATATGTGGACTTCAGGTAATCTCATTCAATGTCAGTTAAGACGGGTTTAGTCAAACGTCTAAATGATAGAGCTAGAAACCTGACTGGTCATTGTAAGGGCTTCAATAAGGAATTGAAACACTTAAAAGAAGCCCTAATATTTAATAATTATCCTCTACCATTTATTAAGAAATTCGTACGAATACACAAGAAACGAAATAATAATACGAATGATAGCAACAACACGAGTAGAAATAAGTTTAAAGTCTGTGTTGTGTTACCGTATAAGAAAAAAACACCATAAACTGTATGTGGGGTTCTCAACAAAGCTGGACTTAAAGGTGATATTTCAGCCCACATGCTCACTCAGAGATAAACTCTGTCAGCTTAAGGATTCTATAGATCCAAATGAGCAAAGTAATCCAATCTCCCATACTTTATGCAATAACTGTGAGGTCATGAACACTAGTCAAACTAGCCGGTCGGGGTCAGTTAGAAGAGAGATGCATACATTAACACACAACCATACAATAGAGTGAAATGAAACCACTGTAGTTAAGTCTCATACAATTAGGTAGGTAGGTAGAGAGAGAGAAATTGCTGATTTCTAACTTTTTGTTCACCGAATCTACACCCAATACACGTAATAGAAATGACGCAACACCTATACTAGAGATATGGGAAATTTTTACTGTCAAAAACAACATATATCAGGTGACAGGACTAGAGAAATCAGATGTCAAAATTGGTGATTACATTGACATGATTATTAGCAATAATTTATGCTCGAAAAGTCATCAAGCAAATAATACTATATCACCGTGTGTTATAAATCGAATGAATAAATTTAATGCGGAGTCATTACTATACATAATTAAAACACAGGCAATATCGAGGCGTCCTCACAAAGCCTATATGCCAACAGAGACTGATCAATTCGGTCCAATCAACGACAGTGTCACACAAGCAATAACACTAAAAGGAGTCATTCTGGTTTATAGAAAAGGTCATTTTGATGACATGCCATCTGTCACAAGTGACATATTTATTGAAGCAGGACACCTATCAGTGTCGATTCTTAAACCATATGGAAATGAAATCCGGATGCTATTTGCTTTATAAAGCCAAGTTATATGATAGAATGTTGACTGTTTTTACTTCTTAACCGAATCACATTTTAATCTTTGCATGTAAATATTACGCCAAAGGAAGGCATCGACACATACAGAATAAGAATAATGTAGTGGTTAGAAGAACTTTCAAATGGAAATAAGAATGGCAGTCGTTTGGGAGACATCTTAATCAGTTCACCACTGAACCAAGTAACTTAATTACATGCATATTACAACTGTCTGGTGGTAAGAATTGCATATATCAGGTACACAACTTACGCAACAATCCCACTCTATCTGATGGTTATGCAAGTGTTACAGTATTCTTCCACATAAACCCTAGCTGAGAAGTCTACATTTCTCCACACAACTCAAACCAATAGTCAGAGATTTAAAGATGACAGAAAGGAAGAGTGACAGTCGACAATACTGAATCATACAGGAACCATAGAGTGGAGTGAGTGAAGCTGAAAGACGTAAGCCATTCGACTTTAACTCAGTGCATAACTCGTTCAGGTTGATATTCATCATGGACTGACATCAGTTGGAAAAACACTGGAAACCTGGGAGCACTGGACAGTTGTTTCGTCCTAGTGTGGGACTTCCCAGCAGTGCATACTCATGACCAACCCAAACATGAGGGCAGTTACTCAACGACGGTATTGGATAGAGGTTGCACCATATCGTGAACTGACAGAAGTAGGAAATATAAATCACTGGATTCCAACCCAGAGGCTCAATGGTGGCTTACTGGCCACGGAAACTGAAGGTCCTGGATTCGACCCCTGTTAGGTTCATGCGGGCACACTGCTGAAAAGTCCCATAGTAAGAGGAAACAGCTGTCCAGTGCTCCTAGGTTACCAATGTTTCTCCAAACGACATTATTCTATGATGAATACCAACATGTAGTCAATAAATTAATCCCCACAAACCTCAAAATTGAATTATTTCGTTCATCTTTATATGCAATACAGACATTCATCAACAACTGCCACCCACACTGGCTCGTTACTCAAGATCAGATGGATTGCCAGAAATAATAAGCAACAAGGAACTCTGGGTGGATGGTTGGTGGCGAACCAACCAAGAACCTATCACTCAACAAATATGAACTGGGAGGAAGTAGAGATGGATTGGACTGGGCATACACTGAGAAGGCCGACTGAGGACATCATGCGTCAGGCCAGTTGCTCGAGTGGAACGCAGATGGGAAGCGACGAGTTGGGCGTCCGTTGTGAGGGTGACATGGAGGAGATCGTGTGAGGAGGAAATGAGAGGTTGTGGGCTGTTGTGGAACCAGGTTCAAAAGATTTCAGAGAACAGAAAGGAGTGGAGTGGAGACGTGCTACTGAATCCCTATGTTCCACTAGGAACCTAAGGGACTAATAATAATCATAATAATCTTCATACGCAAATGTCTTGGACTTCAAATCGTATGGGCTGGTGTGTGCGTGCGAGTGTGCATCCCCAAGTAATCCAAGCTTGGTTACAACAGTTTATTAATATTTTTGGTGCCCAATATTTATTTCTCTATCTGTTGTCAGTCATCCCTCAGAATTATCCTCAAAAAGATGTGGTCTACAACTTTTTTGAAAGCAATTTTTCGAACAGTTTATTCTGCCGCATAATGTATTCTGTTGTCAATAGTAACCAAAAACTGAAGGTCAGTGTAAATGAAACCCGAATTCGAAAAAAACAACTTTTAATGACCTCATTTGAAAGTTAATTAATTTGTTTATTTATTCCTTGTACTTCTGCTGCTATTTTTCACCTAATTTCTACAGGGTTCGCTTTCTTTTCACAAGAAAATTGTGTTATGCACACATTTGTTAATTAGACCGTCTCAGATAATCTTGATTTCGAGGTAAAACGTATCATGTACTGAAACCAGTTGGGAAGATATTCAACTATTGCGAGCGCTGAACAGCGGTTTCATCCTAATGTCAAATCCCTCAGTAGTGTACACTCATAACCCTACCCGGGTTCGAACCCAAGACGTCCAGGTCTCGTGGTGACGACGTTGTCATCCAGTCAGTAGGTCGAAATTTAATGGTTCACATTTTCTTGCTGCTATTGAGAGTGTGACCTGCAGAGGTATCTTGAAAAGACCACCACCACCACCTGCAACTCGTCCACAAATATCACCATCAACCCAGCCACAGAACTATCAGTGAATGCAAATACTTCGACAAAAGCACAAATCAAGTCCTGAACGCCATAAAGTTACTGAGATCCGGGAAAGCAGCAGGACCAGATGAAGTCCCTCCAGAAGCACTGAGAACAGACTCAGAGACATCAGCAGTGGACATGCTGACACCACTATTTTACAAGGTTTGGAAGGAAGAAAAGGTACCTCCCGATTGATTGGAAGAAGGGCTACCTTGTCAAACTACTAAAGAAGGGAGACCTAAGTCTTCGAAAGAACTGCCACAGGATCATGCTCCTGTCCACATCAAGCATAATATCAAGCCACACCATCCTGGAGAGACTAAAAATGCTCTGAATTAAAACTTACGACCAGAACAGGCTATCTGGCTGACGAGCCAACCAACAACCCATCACCCAACAAATATGGAGAAGAAGAAAGGGGAGATGGATTATATTGGATTATATTTGACATACTCTGAGAAGACCATTCGAGGGGGCGGGGACATCACACGCCAGGTCAGGCTAGACCATTGAGTGGAAACTGATTGGGAAACGAGGAGTTGGTTGTCTGAGGTGAGGGTGACATGGAGGAGATCATGTGAGGAAGAAATGAAAGGTTGTGTGGAACGGTGGAGCCAGGATAAAGAGAAGACTGTAGAAAAGAGAGTGAAATGGAGACGTGCTACTGAAGCCCTATGTTCCACTAGAAACTCAAAGGACAAATAGTAATAATAATTGATCGTATGACCTGTAGAGGTGTCCCATTCTGGACATAACTTCTGTCCAACGTTTACAAATTTTCAACGGTTCTCTAACTGATGTCCATTTGTGATCAAAGCCAGCAAACCACCATTTTAATTAAACAGTTTTCGATGGCATTTCAGTCATTGAGTATTTTGCCAAACTGTCGTACTCAAAATGACACACGGATTGTTGTTTTATCACCACCATAGCTCCTCAGTCACTTCCTCCTACTTGATCGAACTTGACTAAAAGCTATCAACAAAATATGTTGAACTCGTTTATCAAGAAAAGAAAAGGCGATCTATGCATATACATTTTCTGTATTGTATATATCAATGTAAATTCAATCATAAATCGATATTAAACAATAAGGGAACTGCTGAATAGTTGTTACATCCAGGTCTATAACTCTTACAGAGTATTCATGGAGTGTATTTCTAATTATTGCCATCAAACTCCTATCTTGAAAGTAAAGGAAAATATTCTAGACACTTCTATACATGAAGCAAGTGTTGTTTAGTAATTTTTAGTTCACCAACTTTGATACTGAGGTAGTCAAATCAGTCTGTCACAATTTAGTTGTAAAGATGAAGGCCACTCAGCTAACACAGAGATGTTCCATATACTGTTCACTGATACTTGTAATTTACCGTCACTATATTGAGTCAAATCCCTCGAACTCTGTTGACAGATGGGCTCTAACATAGAACCCACTATATAATGCCCGAATATTCATTATTTTGTTGTCTACTTGTACAATATACCAAAGGAAATTACAAGTGTCAATAAACAACAACTGATACCCGTTGCACAAGTGATAGTTGTCATGCCGAACTGGCCTGATGGATAACCCTCTGGCGTTTGAAGTGATAGGTACTGGGTTCCAGTCTAATTGAGAACAACATCACTCACCGGTTTACAGGTACATTCAAGTGATGAGTCCCAAATAGGAGGAAACGTGCATCTTGGATCCCACTATTAACCACCAAGTAGACCAAAAAAAGATGTTTCAGATAGGTGAACTTAGAACCAGTCGTCCCCGCCATACCCTATCCCCAAATTTTAGTTCACTTTGATATGAAATTAGTAAGAAGATTTAACAGGCTGGTTCACTGGATATCTGGTAAATAATCAAGTTTTTCTACTTCCACTAAGTAAGTGGTCAAAACATAAGTGACTTTAAAGATCATTCTAGTAACTACTGATTTAAGCAATTAGATTTGTTTATCGCATGAAAAACTAAATTTCCAAATAGAATAGGTGGGTTAAATGACAGTGAGTTATTTAGCTTATCGTTCTCATAACATAATCGTTAGGATGCCTGTTTGGAAATCAGAAGGCCATTGGTTGGTATCCTACCATCTCCCTTGAATACAAGCAGGTGTTTTATTTCATTAAAAATTACGGTGTTCTGACCACTTCATTCTTCTGACATTTATTCAGTTTAAGAACTTTTCCCTAGCAGTCAGTTTTCATAAGCTGTCATATTCAAGTTCTGTAATACATCTGTTTCACGTGCCAACGCAGCTACTCATCAAGTTAGTTGTACATACTGTTCTGGTTTTTCTGCTTATGTTATTGATATCAAGGTCATAACAACTCACAGTCTGAAAGTCTTGATTTTTCCAGTAGATCAGATTGAAACTATGTAACTGAGTCACATTTAGTTGTCACTGGTTAATCATAAACTTTGATTGATCATTAACTCTTCACATTAATACAGCGAAGGTCGTCTAGTGAAGCAATGATATGTTCATTCTGAACAATCAAGCAATCATGACTTTAGTGTACCTAAAAACTACTCTACATGCCTCTGACACCATTGTAGTACATAGTGTGTGCATAACCCCAAGACTGATTGGTAGTTATTGCTGCACGCATGTCTTGCTGATGAGTTCGGATAAGACAAAGTGTTAGTATATAGTCTTATATTGTAACCATTTTCAAATGCCTATATATATATATATATATATATATATATATATATATATATATATATATATATATATACTGGTTGATGATTGAAGGCGAGATGAAAATCTGAACAGCTACCGGATTGGAACCAGCCACCATCGGGTTTCCGGCCCGATGCCCAACCAACTGAGCCACGAGGTTCGACTGCTGACCACATTTTTATTTTAATTCAGTCACCAAGGGTTTAGCCCGACCACCGAGTGAATTCGTGATTCGTTACTACCGCTTGATCGTATTCACAGTGGCTGCCTAGTCAGTCAGGACTTCTCATTCAAATCCAAATCTGGACAGCACTGGACAGCTGTTTCATGGTACGGGATTCCTCAGTAATGCCCACCTGTGACCCTGTCAGAGGCCGAACCCAGGATCTTCAGTTTCCGTGGCTAGCACGTGACCATTGACCTACTGGGTCGGAGTCCAAGGGTTTATATTTCCAATTTCCGTCACTTCACGATGCACGGTGACCATCACCCAGTATCATCATTGAGTATTTCTCCTCACGTCCACCAGGCTCTAAATTTCTAATATTAGAATGCAGTTCTCACCTTCTATCCTATTTTAGGACGACTTTAAATACCACCCTAGTAACTGTGATGATCACCAATTACCTTTCCCATTATAGCCGGAATGCCGTAACCTGATTGGTTATCTCAGCAGTTGCTGAGGTAGCCTTTAAAATCGCCTTTATTTTAGTTATCTTAAGTGAATTTATCTGCTACTAATTGCGGTCAACTCTAAAGAACACCCCAGCAACTGTTAGGACAACCAAGTTTATTTCTCTATTAATGAAAAACTACTCTCCCAGGAAGAATATTTCAACCTGTTTGGTTATTTCTACAATTGCAAGAGTAAACTTCAAAGTCACTTTATCATTAACCATCACTTCAAAAATTAGACCGTTACCTATCAAACTACAAAGTAGAGAATACTTTCTCCTAAGTTCTTACTTCTTGATTCTCTGAGACAAATCGATTTATCCGTTTTAGTATACAAAGATACAATCGAAGACAACATATGGAGTTGATTTATCGACATGTGTGTGTAGTTCATTCGGTTAAAATAATCAGAAATGGTAAATTTTTAACTTGAATAACACTATTTAATGTTTTCTAGCCATCATAAACCAATGACCTAAATTATCTATCTGTTTTTTGTTTGTTTATTTGTTTTTTGTTTTATTTTGGGAAAAGTGCAAAAGTTGAATTCTTTATGAAAACAAAGTGGATTATTTGGTCAGTTGAATAATGAGATGAAAAAATCTCAAATATAAATACATTTTTGCTGGCATTTAATTCGTAAGATGAGCAACAACCACGTCACGTGATCAGCTTTACATAATACATTTGTATGTTATATTCTTCATAATTATTTATTGATACACTTGTAATTCTCCTTTGTTATACTGGATCGAATTGTTCCACCTCTGTTAACATAGGGTTCCCATGAGAATACTTCGATATTGCCTAAATATTTATTATGATAATTTACTTGGTTGTGGCTAGCAGAGGAATCCGGAAAGCACGTTTCCCGTTATTTGAAACTCATCAACCGGATGTACTTATACACCAGTGCGAAATGATATTATTCCTACTGAGACATGAACCTCGTACCCATTGCTTCAAACTCCAAAGCGTTATCCAGTAGGCCACTGAGGCACAATACCCATATCTTGTACAACGGATATTAGTTATAACTATCATTTACTTCAGTGGACCATGTGGATAACGCTTTGGGATTTGAAGCAGTGGGTACGAGGTTCGAGTCTCAATGCGGACACTGGATGCAGACACATCCAGCTGACAAGTCCCAAATAGGGCGAAACGCGCTTCCTGGATTCCTCTGGTAACCGTAATCAAGTAAATAGCTATATTCTCCTTCACTTAAATAGTTAAGGAAAGAACAGTAATGATAGGAGTAAACTTTAGTGAGGAGAAACCTTGGGGACAACCATTGGAGTTGTAGACGCCCATTTATTGTGTTGTCTATGCTTCATAGACTTGATAAATCATGACGAAGATTACGCTGTAGGTAAGATGTGAAATACGTCTCTTTAAGAGACGTATATGTAACCTAGGAAGACGACTTAAATAGGTCTGGCTAATTCATATACATAAGTCTTATCCTGGTATACATAACAGAAAGACGAGGAAAGAACATTTTGAGCGAATAAAGGATAGATCAGAAAAGTCTATTCTAGCAATTAAGCGAAAAATCCGTGGCATTCGGTACCACGAAATGCACAGATGCTCGGAAGTCATATACGTGTGTGTCATCAAGTGACAGTTCACAAGAAACACTTTGTTCATCGAACATCTAGAGCGCACATAAACAATTTTGAAGATATGTGGAGTAGTCTTAGAAAGTGCTAAAGATCTCTGAGGGGATCACAAGAGGAAATGACACAGTCGCATATGGATGAGTGGCAAAACAGACATTGGTGTGGTTTCAACGATGATAAGCATATTGCAAATCTAGATATCCTTATTTCTCATGTAAAACAAATTTATAAATGGTAAATAAAGTACCGTTTAGTCTAACAACTACGTTGTCCTTCATACTTTCGATTCTGATTGGTCGGCGTCTACTTAAATAATAATAATAATAATAATAATAATAATAATAATAATATATTTTTGAGATGAATGGGGATTTTTAATTTAGAAGTAGTATTCATCATGGACTGACATCAGTTAGGGAACCGTTGAAAATCTGGGAGCACTGGATAGCTGTTTCATCCTAATATGGGACTCCTCACCAGTACGCACCCAAGACCCGGCTACGGGTCGAACTCAGGACCTTCAGGTTTCACGGCGAACACATTAACCATTCAGCCACTGAATCGGTGTCCAGTGGTTCACATATTTTTTGAGATTTGCTTCACTTCCGACTGGTTGACCCCACAGGTCACTACTTCTCATTAAAGCTTCGTGATATCCATCTGGAAGCAAGTCACTAATGAGCACTATAGAGTAACATATTTTTGAGATGTATGGGGATTTTTAATTTAGAATACTACTTGACCTGTGGGTCAACCAGTCAGAAGTGAAGTGGATGCTAACTGAAGACCTTGGGTGTGACAGTCGCGCTATGTCGTGAATTGACAGAAGTTGGAAATTGTGAACCACTGAAAACCGATTCAGTGGCTGAATGGTTAATGTGTTCGCCGTGAAACCTGAAGGTCCTGAGTTCGACCCCAACCGGGTCTTGGTTACGTACTGGTGAGGAGTCCCACAGTAGGATGAAACAGCTATCCAGTGTTCCCAGATTTCCAATGGTTCCCCAACTGATGTCAGTCCATAATGAATACTACTTCTAAAATAATAATAATAATAATCGCTTTAATCCAAACAACATGTATGATACAGTAGGGAATTTTAACAAAACAGTATTTCAAAAAATGCACTTTCTGCACGATATTTTTAAAAGGAATAATTATTACGTCTACATAGCGTTAATAATAACAGTATTTCAGGTATAAATGTGAAACAGGCAGCTGGTGTTACATTAGCATCTGGTCTCGAATAGGAAATTAACACAAAATCGAGTGTAATTTTGATGGTAGCAGTTCAGTCAGGCTGCACAGAAATTCATAATCCCGTACATGTATCCTAAGAATAGTAATATGGTGTATTTTTAAACATTTACAAATCCATTTCCAACTGGCAGAACGTTTTTGCTTTATTTTGTTCTTAGTCTGAGAAATGAAAGTTTGTAAACATTTTTAAAAAGTGCCAGAGTATATGACGTGTTTAGAAGACATTTAAAAGATTGAACCAAACTACAAGGGAAAAATTTGATGAAATATATTCAGTGGAGAATATTTTTGGTAGCTCAAGATTTACCCAGGCAGCCCTGTAACGTGATTGGCTATCGGCAGTTTAGTTCTACCACATTAATAACGATAATAATAATATCAATGCTAATATTACTAATAATAAGAATATGAAAGCAAGTCAGAGTATAAACGATTACGAAATCAAATGTGACACCATATTGAAATGGTGTGTAACCTTAATGTGAGAGTGAAACTTGGTCACTGTGGTATCCCAAAGAAACAGTTTAACAATATAGAGTACGTAACCTTAATTGACCTTTTGTTCTCTCCTGTGGCATGCAAACAAACATACACACAGAATATCTTTTCCCTCACTTTTCGTCTACGCATATTATCATCGTTCCTGTTCTTTTCTAATTTCCCTCCATGTCAACAGATAATTTGATATCAAAAGCACTAAACGGCAAGATTAAACAGTTATTTTCAAGCCCATATTTCAGAAACTTCTGACATGTTCGCACTAGGAAACTGAGTTTTTTTTAAAAAGCGAGTAACTCGGAAGTAGAAAACCACCTAATAAACGCTTTAAGTATACCTACAAGTTTTGAACAAGTTCAAAGGTTAATGTCAGAGAAAAATCTGGGCAATGCGGTAAAGTATAATTACATACAAGATTGTTTATTTGATACAGCACACAGTGATACAGTATAATTAATCGAATGATGTTTAGAGCAAAATTCATTCCTCATGATCATATCAAAAACTGTGAAGAGCGATAAGATGGGTAAATGCTGTTTAATCGATGAAAAGACCCCAGAAGATTTGGATTTCGCTCATTGTCATTTATGTGTAATATATGTTGTCGCACAGACTGGAAGATCTACAAGCGAAAAGCATGAAGTTGGCAGAAGAGGCGAGGCGAGGCGAGGCTAGGAGAGGCAGTGAAGGAAGACGGGACTTCCTTCAAATCAACTTAGAGAAGATAGAGGTGATGAAGATACCCAACAACAAAAACAATAACAACAACAACAACAGCGACAACAATAACGAGCCTCAATGACCATCAACGGGGAAATGTGAAGGAATTTGTCTCTTTCACCCACCTAGGTAGGGCAGCATTGTTTCAACTACAGGTGGCGGTGGTGACGGTGGTGGTGGTGGTGACGGTTGCACAGATGAGGATGTCAAAGTCAGGATCGGAACAGTAAGTAAGACCAGCCTTCCCTCAATCATCTGAAATCAGTGTGCAGATCTTCTGCACTCTACTCCACTGCACTGCACTGCACTCAGCAACAACATCCGGATTCTCAACACGAATGTCAGTCAAGTCAGTCAGTACTTCCACGTCATGGTTGAGAGACTTGACATATTACGAGAAGCATCCCCAACCAACTTCACACATACATCATCAACAGCTTCCTCTTACACTCACTCACTCACTCACTCAACCACTCACTCAACCACTCACTCACTCAACACTGAGGATCAGATGGATGGTGACAGTAATAAGAATAAGCAAGAAGGAAGTCTGGCTGGCTGACTGGCTGGCTAACTGGCCAGCTGGCTAGCTGGCCGGTGGCTAACAACGAGCCAACCAAGTAGCTATCACCCAACAAATATGGGAAGAAGAAAGTTGAGATGGATTATATTGAATTATATTTGACATACACTGAGAAGGAAGAGGATTTGGGGACATCATGCATCAGGCCAAATGAGGTGAGGTGAGGTGAGTTGAGTGAGGTCAGGCCATTGAGTGGAAACTAATTGGGAGACGATGAGTTGGTTGTCTGAGGTGAGGTTGATATGGAGGAGATTGTGTGAGGAATAAATGAAAGGTTGTGTGGGGTGATGGAGCCAGTGTGAAAGAGAAGAGTGTAGAGGAGAGAGTGAGATGGTGATGTGTTACTGAATGCCCTATGTTCCACTAGTAACCCAAAGGACAAATAATAATAATTATAGTAATTTCTGACAAACTGATCAAAGCCTGTTTCCAACGGGCAGTGGACAACTTAGATAACCAATTAAGAAATAATTAATATGGTGTCTATATTTTAAACTCAACAGCTCGGTGATAATGCCTCTGAATGCAGCACGAGATGCAGTGACTTCGCATCTCCTATGGCACATCGGTTTCTTTGAGACTTCAGATACACCTTGTTGATGAGGACTAACAGACACGAAACCTATATGCAGGACTTCCTGCGGATTCCTTGTGACCGTCTAAAGTCAGTGTAAAGTGCATGCCGATGATAAGTGTCCTAGCTGACTGAAAGCGTAGAGAAATGATGACAGAATCCAGTAAGTACTTAGAACTAAATAAGATGAAGTTATTTGTTTTCTAGAAGCCAACCAGTCTACAGGGATTAATATTGATCTGATATTTTGCCACTGAATAAAAAAAAGCATCACATGAAAATTTCAAGAAACTATTTTGCTCAACAGCCTCAGGCTACATTCACTTTAGGTCACACTTTTCGTTCAAAGACAAAAATTTTGAACTGAATGGCTGGTAGAAATTCATTTTCTCCTAATGATATGCTGTTCACTCATTGCATACTTTTTTGCACAAGAAATAAATGTACTTTAATTTGGAGATTTGTGACGAATTATTCATAGGTTTCATGATGGTATTCACCGTGGAGTGACATTAGTTGGAGAACCATTCGAAACCTTGGAGCACTAGACAGTTGTTTTGTCCTAGTACGAAACTCCTCAGCAATGCGCTTTCTTGACCCCATCATTGATCGAACCTTGGTGACCTTCAGTGACTTGCTTCAAGATGGGATTCCCAAAGTCCGAGTGAGAAGTCGTGGCCAGTGAGACCAATAAAGTATCCATCCATGATCCCACTATGGATTGGGCTGAAGACCTTTAAGATTCACGGTGAACGTGTTTGGAGTTCAATGACTCATTGAACAGTTTCCAGTCTGTGTCAATTTATGGTATAACCCAGCTATCCACAAAGGTCTTCGGATGGGATTTGTTTCACTATCTTAAAATAAAATCCTCATAAACCTTCAACTACACCACTGTATAGTATTCATTAGTATCATGTTTTAAGATGAATATCCCAATTTTATCATAAGAAGGCATGACATCTGGAGTCAGCCAGAGGGAATTGATATCATTTTACGAAATATCCACCACCGGCATAGTTTTTCATCCAACTGATCTATCATTATCACCCAATCTAACAACATGAACAGGAGTAATTGAGGTAGGGTCTAGATTAAATAAATTAGCCCCAACCATTTTGCATATAAGAGAATAGTCATTTGATAATAAGGATAAAAATTTACTGATCAGTTGTTCTATTTTTTGTTACCAGTTGTGTCTGAGGTTCATGGTTTGGGTTAGTTTTCATGAGCCATCGTTACATAGCCACGCTATCATATCCGTTAAACCATTCCAAGGATTCAAACACTGTTTCTTAGCATTCACCTTTTACCTCGCGGTACAACACACGGAAAGGATTACATCTCACTGTAAACTGCTGCTTATAAGTTGTTCATTCGCATTTCCGCTAACTTTAATCTTTTCTACGCCTTTTTTTAAACCTCTCTTTCCTTTAATATATACGTTATATATCCTCATTATGACATTATAACATCAATTCGTCAATTTACTTTTTCCCTTGTTCATTACTCATTTTAAAGACATTTGTTCGATCCTGCTTAGTTCGTCTAAACCAACAGCTTCTATCCTCATATTGTTTCACTTTCTACAATTGGTTGACTAAAATAAAAAATAAAATATTTAGGGCGCGTAGGCAAATAGATAGCTAATTAAATGAGTGGGGAGGTTATCTGCTTGCCAGGAACTTCTTCAATTACCGCTGGACTCAATAATACTCAATGAACAGATAGTATAATTCATACTGCACTACATAGTCAATTTAATTAAATGACCTACACAAATCGGTTATCTGGATAGTTAATTAGTAAATCCTCTCACTTAGGTAGTGGATGGCACAGGTTCAAGTTTTCGTCGTAGTCACGCCTTTCTTGCTGATGAATGTCTGCAAGTATGAAAACTTAGTTAGGCAATGCTCACTGTCGACAGTATTCTAGCACAACAAAGCACCGAAATGAATGATATAATGCGTTTCTAGACAGTCCTGGGAATAGCATACTTCAACTATGAAACTGAGATATACTGGGTGACAAACCTAGCCCCCAAGTACTAACTGGAAGTGTCAACTAATCTTATGCAACACTAATTCACATAGCCGATGGTGATCTAAATCCAGATTTGAAATAATCATCACTTGTGCTTCTTTTACAGTTTCCTTACTGAAGTTGTGTAGTAAGTCAGCCATATCGTTTCCTCCTTCACCATACTACACTCTATTGCTGGCGTAAAGACTGTTCCTTCCCTCAGAGTAAATTTCTCACACACCATCCAAAGCAGTTTATAGCGATCAAGCATAACAGTTCGACGAGCCCAGAAACAATAGAATCCTAGAATATCAATCAAAAACGCTATATTTTTAGGAGATAGCTATCCCAGGACGCCCGTCTCGTCCTATTTGGAGCTCGTCAGCTGGATGTACATGCTTCCGAGTGAGTGACGTTGTTCCCACTGAGACTCGAACCTCATACCCATTTCATCAAACGCCAAGGCGTTATCCACTATGCCACGGAGGAACGATAGCCACATTTTGTACAACGGGTAGTAGTTATTACTATTTACTGACATACTTGTTATTCTACGTTGTTTTATTGGATCGAATTGTTCGACCTCTGTCGGCAGATGGGCACCTACACCGATGCCTCGATATTGCCTGAACGTTAATTATGATAATTTGATTGGTTGTGGCTAGCAGAAGAATGCAGGATCCATGTTTTGTCCTCCGCGTTTCGTCCCTTCGTGACATAGTGGATAACCCTTTTGCATTTGAAAATATGGGTATGAGGTTTGAGTTTGAGTGGGAACACATCACTCACTGGGGTGCAGGCACATCCAGCTGACGAGTCCCAAGTAGGACGAAACGTGTGTCCTGGATTCCACTGCTAGCCACAATCAACCAAATTACCGTAATAAACATTCAGGCAATATCGTGCCATGCGCATAGGAGTCGATATCCCAATACAGGTCGAACAACCGATCCAATAACACAACAGAGAATCACAAATGTCTCAACAGATAGCCATCCCAGTTGAACTTTTTCTCAAAACATTGAAGTTTTGAATCTATTACCTATTTTATCAGTTTAAACTAAAGGTTTTTAAATGAAGGATACAATCAATCAATTACTCCAACCGTCAACTGAATTACACTAATAATCAACATATGTCGAAGTCAATTACAAAAATGAACAGTGAATATCTATCATAATTTCTTTTCAAAGAAAATTTAATTTAATTTAATTTGGGGGTTTGTTGGGATCTAGTGATTCTTCAAGCTGGTATTCATCATGAACTGACCCAGTGGCTCAATCGTAACGGAACCTGAAGGTCCTGGGTTCGACCCCCTAGCGAGGCCAAGCGTTAGCACTGTCGAGGAATCCTACACTAGTAGAAAAAAACAGTTGTCCAGTGCTCCCAAGTTTCCAATATTCCTCCGACTGATGTCAGTCCATGATGAATACCAACTTGGAAAATCTTTTGAAGTCAAAAACTTTGTTTCAATCTCTACAGGTGCGTATTATTAATGTGCTTATGCAGAGTATAAATGAACAATTAGTATTATTTCAAGTTGTTATTCATCGAAGACTGATATCTGTTGGAGGAACAAAGGAAACCTGGGAGCACTGGACAGCTGTCTCGTCCTAGTATGGGACTCCTCAGCAGTACGCACCCACGACCCCACCAGCAGGGATCGAACCCGCGACCTTCAGGTTCCGCGGCCAGCGCGTTACCATTGAGCTAGCCACTGGGTCATAATCCAATGCTCCATATTTCCAACTTCTCTTAGCTCACGATATAGCGCAAACCGCCACCTAATGTCATCGTTGAGTATTTGTCCTCACGGCCATCAGGCTTTGACTCCACCGGTCACGACTTGTCATTGGAACTTCGGGAATACTTCTCGAAGCTAGTCACCAATGAGCACTAGTTCAATTAAATTCTGAGGGAGTTGTGGAGATCTGGAAATATTTCAAGTTGTTATTCATCGTAGACTGATATCAGGTGGAGGAACAAAGGAAACCTGGGAGCACTGGACAGCTGTTTCGTCCTAGTATGGGACTCCTCAGCAGTGCGCACCCACGACCCCACCAGCAGGGATCGAACCCGTGACCTTCAGGTTCCGCAACTGATGTCAGTCTTCGATGAGTAACAACTTGAAATATTTCCAAATCTCCACAACCCCCTCAAAAAAAATTTAATTAGTATTATCACCATTATTTGGCTTCAATTATCTTACATCTGATCATTCATATTACAATCGAAGATTACAAGTATGAAACAGCATTTCCTTCTGTCAAAAGTCATTAAAATATCTTTCTTTGAATAGAATTCCCACTACTGATCCAGTCAGCTGAGAGTATGAATAAACAGAAATCTCATCTGAAGAAGAAAAAATCTCATATTGAAATGAAAAAAAAACAGCAAATATGCACGCAAATTATCATCAATTTATTGATCAGCTGATCGGTGATATTCATCCAGTGAATCACATGATTGTTCCAACTTTAAAAATGGAAATAACCATTATCATCTAATTGCTTGTAATAGCCAATATTCTTTTTATTTGTTTTTTCTGTTTACATTAGATCATTCAATTCCCAATAGAGATTGTGTCAACAACCACTTGTCAATCGACATTAAAGTTGACGATATAAGAAATCAAGGATATTTGGATGATTTAGCTTGTGAATCTACGTCACCGATTGGACCGTATTGATCGGCCACCATTGGTTCAGATGCCTCGATACTGCCAGTATTTTAAGCTTTGCTATTAGCCATGGAATCCAGTATCCACGTTTCGTCCTGTTTGGAACTAGTCAACTGGATGTACCTGTCTTCTAGATGACGAGTTCCGAATAAGACAAAACCCACATTCTGGGTTCCACCGCTACCCACTATTCATCATCACTGTTACTTTTCAACTGTGTTTTTGGGTTACACGTGATTTTGGCAGTTCACAATGTGAAGTAAGTATCCTAAGGCCATATTTATAAAACGTTTAAAACCAGAGTTTCATCCTTGACAAAAAAAGTATTATCTGTTTTACCTTGCCATGGTAACCGAATTTTTCAGCTGTTCCACTTTTCTAGTATTAAGTTTGGCCAAAATATGGATAGTTCGAATAGTTTGACCCTCTGAACTCAAAAAAATTCGACTACATCGCTGATGAGTGAAACCATCATCTGGTTTTTATACAACCTTGATTTGCCTAGCGAATACTTCTTGTAGATGTTAAGGGTTGAAAACTATTCATATCAGTAAGTAGTACATTTCAGGCAGTTTTTGCTCTTCTGACAGAAGTTTAACTCGTTATTTCATCACATGTTTTGTTGGTTAGTTGTCGCCAACTCATCTGTTAATTAGATGACTATGTAATCTCTTTACATAGGGAGAGAAATACTTAATTATTATCTATGTTAGTTTTACTGATCTGCTTGTTAATTAGGATCCTGAGTGAAACATTTTGGCATGCCTTGCTAACTTCACTCGTACGCATAGATTCCTTTTGCATCCTATGGTTTCTTGCTAATTGAATTCGCTTCATTGAGTCGATTGTATTTAAATCATTTTGTGCATGATATCTGAATATTACCGATTGTCAGCAGTTAATAGGAATTAAGTAAAATAAAGTGAGGTAATTTAGTTGTTGGTGGTGAGTAGTGAAACTCAGGCGACACGTTTCATTCAACTTAAGACTCATTAACTAGATGTATCACACAATTTTGAGACATCTACACACGACATCAATATGTCAGTAGAGATTGACCTATTTGGCCTGACCCAACAAGCAACGGGAAAATAGAAGTATCAATAAATAAGAGAAATGAGTTTGGGTTCTCGCTCGTCCTAGTTCGGAACTCTTCAGTAGCGAGTATTTACTACCATATGAAAGATTATGCCTAAGGTTATCACATCTCGTATTGATAACATCAGTATTCAGTCAACTGATTAAAATGTAAATACTTCACACCTCCAACTCTAATCTAATTATTACAAATCTTGGAATCGAATATCGATTCTATTGCTCCGAAATAAATTTCTAGAAGATTCGGTGAAAATCCATGAAATTAATGATAGTCATCCAATATAGTGAATTGACAAGTATTGAAAACTTGAACTCCTAAAGTTCGAACGATTATCTGAAGGTTTTGCATTCAACTCTGCATGTGAGTGTTAGTGTAGACTGGTAAAAGTTCTTTAACTAGAACAAATCAGATAACTATGCTTTATTGATTTACAAGTTGATGTTGATCTATGAAGAAAATTGCCTTGAAAGCGATCAGTTTCCACAGAAACCTACAAATTGAATATTACTCATTATCAAAAGAAAATCAATTAAACCATTTTATATAAGAGCAAATAAGATTTTTAAAATCATACCGCAACTATTTACAATGAACTTGATAATAAGAATAGGCAATTATTGAAGTAATGTATTTTTGAGATGAATGACGATTTTAATTTAGAGGTAGTGTTCATTATGGACTGACATCAGTTAGGGAACCATTGGAAATCTGGGAGCATTGGATAGCTGTTTCGTCCTACTATGGAAGTCCTCACCAGTACGCATCCAAGACCTGGCTAGGGGTCGAACTCAGAACCTTCAGGTTTCACGGCGAACACATTAACCATTCAGCCACTGAATCGGTTTCCAGTGGTTCACAATTCCCAACTTCTGTCAATTCACGATATGGCGTGACTATCACCCAATGTCTTCAGTTAGCATCCACTTCACATCCGACTGGTTGACCCCACAGGTCACGACTTCTCATTAAAGCTTCATGATATTCATCTGGAAGCAAGTCACTAATGAGCACTATATACTAATGTGTTTTTGGGACAGATGCGTCCTGCTGCGGAGTCCCATACTAGGACAAAACAGCTGTCAAGTGCTCCCAGATTTTCATTGGTTCCCCAACTGATATATCAGTCAATGATGAATACTACCAATAAAATATTGAAGTGAACTATTTTATTGAAGTCAATCAATTGTTTTTAATCAATAAAAATTCAAACTTATTGATAATCAATCAGTGAACTTCTCGTAATGATTATTAGGAATTAAAAGAAAATAAAGTCATAGAATACTTATAACTCAAAGAAAATTTTCAATATGCCTATTATTTATTTCGATTGTCAGACGTTATGAAAGACCAGAAAATTTAATATTTAATTGGAATTTTGAGCATTTCGAATCAGATAAAAAACAAACAGCATGGAAATTCAGGACTGTTACCATACAGACTTATTACTATAATTAACATTATTATTATTAATATTTGTCCTTTGGATTACTAGTGGAACATAGGGCATTCAGTAACACATCACCATCTCACTCTCTCCTCTACACTCTTCTCTTTCACACTGGCTCCATCACCCACACAACCTTTCATTTCTTCCTCACACAATCTCCTCCATATCAACCTCACCTCAGACAACCAACTCATCGTCTCCCAATTAGTTTCCACTCAATGGCCTGACCTCAACTCAACTCACCTCACCTCACCTCATTTGGCCTGATGCATGATGTCCCCAAATCCTCTTCCTTCTCAGTGTATGTCAAATATAATTCAATATAATCCATCTCAACTTTCTTCTTCCCATATTTGTTGGGTGATAGCTACTTGGTTGGCTTGTTGTCAGCCAGCTGGCCAGCTAGCCAGCCAGTCAGCCAGCCAGACTTCCTTCTTGCTTATTCTTATTATCCTCACCATCCATCTGATCCTCAGTGTTGAGTGAGTGAGTGGTTGAGTGAGTGGGTGAGTGAGTGAGTGAGTGAGTGGTTGAGTGAGTGAGTGGTTGAGTGAGTGAGTGAGTGAGTGAGTGAGTGAGTGAGTGAGTGAGTGAGTGAGTGAGTGAGTGAGTGAGTGAGTGAGTGAGTGAGTGAGTGAGTGAGTGAGTGAGTGAGTGAGTGAGTGAGTGAGTGAGTGAGTGTAGGAGGAAGCTGTTGATGATGTATGTGTGAAGTTGGTTGGAGATGCTTCTCGTAATGTGCCAAGTCTCTCAACCATGACGTGGAAGCACTGACTGACTTGACTGACATTCGTGTTAAGAATCCGGATGTTGTTGCTGAGTGCAGTGCAGTGCAGTGGAGTAGAGTGCAGAAGATCTGCACACTGATTTCATATGATTGAGGGAAGGCTGGTCTTACTTACTGTTCCGATCCTGACTTTGACATCCTCATCTGTGCAACCGTCACCACCACCACCACCGTCACCACCGCCACCTGTAGTTGAAACAATGCTGCCCTACCTAGGTGGGTGAAAGAGACAAATTCCTTCACATTTCCCCCGTTGATGGTCATTGAGGCTCGTTGTTGTTGTTGCTGATGTCGCTGTTGCTGCTGTTGTTGTTGGGTATCTTCATCACCTCTATCTTCCCCAAGTTGATTTGAAGGAAGTCCCGTCTCCCTTCACTGCCTCTCCTAGCCTCGCCTCGCCTCGCCTCTTCTGCCAACTTCATGCTTTTCGCTTGCAGATCTTCCAGTCTGTGCGACAACATATATTACACATAAATGACAATGCGCGAAATTCAAATCGTCCTCTGAGGTCTTTCCATCAGTCCAGTCGCCGTTTGCCCATCTTCTCACAGCTCCTCATAGTTTCTTGCACGATCCAGTCCAGTCCAATCGAGTCCAGTTGAGTTGACCACAGTCAGGAAGATCATACATGATAGTAGGCGCCAACTTCGTCTCACTCCTGTCTTCACTTAGAATGACGTCACTGAGCTTTCCAATGTGAATCACTTTGCATATGGTGTTGTCATATACTTATTGAATGAGTTTGATAAAGGTTTATAGCACTAAAAGTGTAGTGTTGAAGCAGCAGCCTGACAAATTACTTCTTGGTCGACGCCTTGGTTGAAGGCCTTTTCAAGTGGATGAATTTGAGATAATGTAGAGAGTTGACTGGCATTCTATCCTCTGTTCTATGATGAGATGATGCGTAGCGTAACGTTGGAATTTGTATGCCTCTCATCAAATTCCTCAGGATAAAGAGACAATAATGTTTAAATGTATATTGCGTGGAAGCCCTAATGTGAAGGAGTCATTCATCTATTGGAGTATTAAATTCTTGGTCCGAAACCAACACTGATGCACTTCAGGGAATCTACCTGAGAAAACCTTAACACACACGTTGACAAACCTATCACAATATCTACAATCGAGTTGAAATTTCGACCATTACATTTAACTATGGGAAGCCATGGACCTATACAGTGTATTGTTATTCTCTCGACTTTTAGTCATCAAGATTATTACCTCAGCCTCTTCGATAGAAACTTGTTGATGAACGCTTAAGATTAGATGAATTTCAACAACAGATGAAGCAGAGTTAGGACATGTCGGCAACCAACTGACAGTGCATTGCCTTAATCAATGATTACACCTCCAACAGCTAGATCACGAATATGTATACACTGTGGTTTGTTTGTTTTTAGCATTAACTAGTTAGTCACCATTAGTAATTCAGGAGTGACTGTAATAACCACCCAAGTAACTGCTAAGATAACCAATAGCGTTCCTGGATTTTACGCGAAACTACCTTTCTAGCCAGAATACCGAAACCTGATTGATCTATTACACCACTTGCTTGGTTGGCCTTTAAAGTCGCTCTAATTTAGAGGTGACTTTAAATATCACCTTAGCAAGGACTGAAATAGTTAATCCGGTTTTGATGTTTCAGCTGAAAATTTATTTCTTTATACAACAAAGAAACATAATTGGTTATCTCGTCAGCCGTTGGGTGGCCTTTAAAGTCGCTCTAATTGAGACTACAGTATTTCAACTAATCCGCTTAAATATAGCTTTCTAGACCAAAGGGTTACTTCTTTTTATGAATTCACGAATAAATCACGTATCATTAATCTTTTCAACACAAACACAATTATGTCTGTAAGCAAAATGAAAACATGCACACGTATACACACACACACAATCAGATGGACTCTGATCATACTAGTGAGCCATGATTTTTAATTTATCCGATAAGCTGAAATCCAGTTTCTTGACTGTCCACATCATTATGAGATTCTTCATCATATTGAAATTATTGCTTATAGTTTGTCAAGATTGTTTCTTTTTATCAACGGAATTCATCAACCACTGGCGATGTATGCATTGTTTATATGGAAATTTCAACATCCTCATGATCAGTAGGATCCAAAACTCGTGTTTTGGTTGATTTGAGTCTCATTGAAAATAATAACAATGAGAGGTAAATTTACCTTCTTTGAAAAATAACAAAATCCATCTTGGATATCGCTGCCGATCACTGCTGATCATACCACCACGCATATCCATATAAGCTATGTATTGGTACTCACAGTTTCCAAATCAGTATTATGCTGGGTCGAATTGACAGGTATTTATTGGCATATATGATCCTGTATTGAATGAATGCCTTAGTACTGCCACGGTGTATATTATGCTGTAATTTCTTGGAGATGAACGGTAGTAGAATCCAAAAGATCCATTTTTTCACTCATCAGTTGAATGCAAAGTAAGTAATTTGGTTTACCAAATCCTTTTCAACGATTGCAAGGTTAAACATATAGGTCAGAGTAATCGAACGCAGTCTGTTAGATCGTTCGAGCACGAAAAATTGCCTATATCAAGAGTGGTAGACTCCAATAAAATAAAGAATATAGAGAGAAGCTGTCTCCTATAGCCCTGGATACAATTACACAATAGGATGAGACAGAAGGAAAGTACTAAAAACTAACTTTGCTGGGTGGAGAAAGAGATTCATAACATTTGTCTTAACATGCTTCCCCAAGATAACACTAATAAAAATACACCTTATGCGACGAATCATACTAACTCGGTTCCGAAGTTTTTCCAAGCCATCTAGTCCACTGTTGGTCCGGATACGTTCAAAGTTATGAATTACCTTGATACGATTATGGAGACTATCGAATGTCATCTTGTCTAGTTCAAAGGGCTAAATGAATCATACTGGCCATTTTGCATTGTGGTCACCGAGCTAAGATATTCACTATAGTGAAGGACTCTGACTGATAGTACGAAATCGATTACTCTCTAGTGACTAATCAGTATACATCACGTAGCCCTTCAGGGGATTAGTGTTGTCTTGCATAGCACAGTGGCAAAATTTTTGACTTCATGACTGACTGATGTGTATGCTGATCTCTCAAAATGCAACCACTCCCCTGCAGACTGAAGGTACACCTTGCTGACAACTGCTGAAAAACCGCCGATTGCCTCCAACAAAACAATGCACTAATATACAGATGAATAAACAGTGAGCATTGAACAAACCGGTAATAAAAATACGCGCGCAAATAAGTGAATGAAATTAAGATAACATCACATAATCTTAGCATTGTTCACGAATAGTAAAGAGGAATGCTTTTTCCATCCTACACGCAAAACAACACTTAAATAGATAGATAGATAGTGAGAAACGGAAAGAAACAAAGAAAAAGGTATAAGTATCTTTCAGAAGAATAAAATTCACAAGCAAACACTTAAATAAAAAGAAATATGCATCATAAACTATAGTTTACGTGACCTTGGAGAAATTTTTAAATGTCAGGGCAAATGGTATTTGCTATCTTCTCTCTCACACATACGCGCATATGGTGAGAAAAAATTAGGCATTTTTGTAGAATTTCTTCATTATACAAAGTTATAAAGTATGCCAAATGTTGATATCTATATCTCATGCATTCTCACTAATTTGCTTCAATAAACAGTGAAATTTTTATGTGAATAATACACTGACAAAGTGAAATGTATTCACATCTGATTTTCTAGTATTTTACGCATACCAACTGTTTGTCGGAGAAAAAAAACACGTTCAGATACATTGACAATGAGAACGACACTTAATCTGCTACCTGTTTAGTATTTTATGTATATTCTGGAGTGTCAGATTCGCCTCCCCTCTAAGCTCCAGTGAACTATCAGTCAAGTTGAACATATTAAAAACATCTACGAATGATTTCCCAACTATTCATTCAATACCCGAATGGAAGTCAAAGTGTGAATTTGCTTTCCTTCATGTTGAGTTGTCCAGCTGGAAGAATGGCATTCTGCGCAGAAACAGATTTACGTCATAGGAATCCCACAACCTCGCCTAGTTAACTAGTTCACTAGTTACTAGCTAGTTCTAAGCCCGGATAAACAGGAAAGGTTCAGCATACGCCGAGCAACCCTACCCACAAAAATCAACCCAATCGATAAAGAAACTTCAAATCACAAAGAAAATATAAAACACAAAATTATTCCTCACTGGATTCGGGGAGACGAAATGACACCGGTTGGTGAAAGCTTTCGGGAAGCCAATTGGCCGATATGTCTCTTCTGTCTGGAAGAAAGGGAAAGTAAGGATAAGGACATGGAATGTCCACACAATGTTTGAATCTGGCTGACAGGGCTGCTCATATTGCAAAAGAGGTGAGAAGGTATAGCATAGAAGTGCCAGGAATTCGTGAAAGTAGATGGAATGGAGGTGGAGTCTGCAATCTGTCAGCTGAACAGGAGACAATAATGTACCCCAATATTGTCACGCGGACGACAACCACGAGCGAACCCAGTTTCCGAGTGGCTATTATGATATTCACAAGGAAGCGACATGGATTCAATCTCACCACTCAACAGATGGATACACTACACTAAATATCACATCAACTTCATCTCAATATCAAGAAAGTGGAGACACACACAATCTACTGGACACAAGATCACATCAACAAGCAAAGCAAATGTAGGTTCACACCATTCACCATCTAGTGAAACGAACCTACCTGCAAAACCAAGTTGAAAGACTTCAAAGAAGTTGGTGATGATAGACCACACTTCAAGTTCAACACTCAGAACAGAAACTGAACTGAAGGACGAAATTTAAAAAGACATCTTCACATCAGTCAGCCATCAGGACGAAATGGGAGATATTGGGCAACATCCCTGAAGAAACCTGTATGGAAGAACACTGGAACTCTTTGGAAGAGATGTGCAAGGAAACCTGCATAACCGTGTTAGGAAGAAAGAAGAAACAAGACAAGACAAGCAGTGAATCTCCCCTGAACATGGAAGCTGATAGAGGAGGGACAGGAAGATGATGAAGCAGAAGACGAACCAGTGCAATGCAGTGCAGTGGAGTGGAGTGCAGGGATGAACAATGAAAAGAGAAACTGAACACAACCTAAAAAATACTACACTGGACAATAAAGTGACGAAGAGTGCACGGAAAGACAAAAGACACTTCCACGACACACTGACAAGTGAAGCAGAACAGGCTGCAGATAGAAGAGATAGAGACCTGACAACACTGTATCAAATAACCAGGTTACCATCTGGGGAGAGATCAACACAGATGAAACCAATGAGAGATAGTGAAGGGAAGCTATTTACCAAAGAGGAAAAATAAAAGAAACGATGGCTGACCACTTCAAAAAACTCTTCAGTCAACCACCACATGCAACTCGTCTAGAAATACCAGCAGCAGCCCAGCCAGCCACAGAACTATCAGTGAATACAAACCCTCCGACAAAAACAGAATTGAAGTCCTGAACACCATAAAGTTGCTGAAATGCGGAAAAGCAGCAGGACCAGATGGAATTCCTCCAGAAGCACCGAAAACAGATGCAGAGACAACAGCAGATATCGTCACACCACTACTGCAGAAGGTTTGCAAGGAAGGAAGGAAGGAAAGGTACCTGTGCATTGATTGAAAGAAGAGCTACCCTGTCAAACTCCCAAACAAAGGAGACCTAAGTCTTTGAAAGAACTGGCGAGGAATCATGCTCCTGTCACTGTCCACCCCAATCAAGCAAAGTATTAGGCCGCATCATCCTGGAGAGACCAGAAGATGCTCTGCATTCAAAATAACGACCAGAACAGGCTGGTTGGCTGGCTTCAGGAAGAACAAATCATGTGCGGATCAAGTTGCAAAGATACACATCATCATAGAACAGAGGATAGAATGCCAGTCAACTCTCTACATTATCTCAAATTCATCCACTTGAAAAGGCCTTCAACCAAGGCGTCGACCAAGAAGTAATTTGTCAGGCTGCTGCTTCAACACTACACTTTTAGTGCTATAAACCTTTATCAAACTCATTCAATAAGTATATGACAACACCATATGCAAAGTGATTCACATTGGAAAGCTCAGTGACGTCATTCTAAGTGAAGACAGGAGTGAGACGAAGTTGGCGCCTACTATCATGTATGATCTTCCTGACTGTGGTCAACTCAACTGGACTCGATTGGACTGGACTGGATCGTGCAAGAAACTATGAGGAGCTGTGAGAAGATGGGCAAACGGCGACTGGACTGATGGAAAGACCTCAGAGGACGATTTGAATTTCGCGCATTGTCATTTATGTGTAATATATGTTGTCGCACAGACTGGAAGATCTGCAAGCGAAAAGCATGAAGTTGGCAGAAGAGGCGAGGCGAGGCGAGGCTAGGAGAGGCAGTGAAGGGAGACGGGACTTCCTTCAAATCAACTTGGGGAAGATAGAGGTGATGAAGATACCCAACAGCAACAGCAACAGCGACATCAGCAACAACAACAACAACAGCAGCAACAGCGACATCAGCAACAACAACAACGAGCCTCAATGACCATCAACGGGGGAAATGTGAAGGAATTTGTCTCTTTCACCCACCTAGGTAGGGCAGCATTGTTTCAACTACAGGTGGCGGTGGTGACGGTGGTGGTGGTGGTGACGGTTGCACAGATGAGGATGTCAAAGTCAGGATCGGAACAGTAAGTAAGACCAGCCTTCCCTCAATCATCTGAAATCAGTGTGCAGATCTACTGCACTGCACTGCACTCCACTCCACTCCACTCCACTCCACTCCACTCCACTCCACTCCACTCCACTCCACTCCACTCCACTCCACTCCACTTCACTCCACTTCACTTCACTCCACTCCACTCCACTCCACTCCACTTCACTCCACTCCACTCCACTCCACTCCACTCAGCATAAAGCGTGAACAACATCCAGATTCTCAACACGAATGTCAGTCAAGTCAGTCAGTGCTTCCACGTCATGGTTGAGAGACTTGGCACATTACGAGAAGCATCTCCAACCAACTTCACACATACATCATCAACAGCTTCCTCCTACACTCACTCACACACTCACTCACTCACTCACTCACTCACTCAACCACTCACTCAACACTGACGATCAGATGGATGGTGACAGTAATAAGAATAAGCAAGAAGGAACTCTGACTGACTGACTGACTGACTGACTGACTGACTGACTGACTGACTGACTGACTGACTGACTGACTGACTGACTGACTGACTGACTGACTGACTGACTGACTGACTGACTGACTGACTGACTGGCTGACTGACTGACTGACTGACTGACTGACTGACTGACTGACTGACTGACTGACTGACTGACTGACTGACTGACTGACTGACTGGCAACGAGCCAAACAACAACCCATCGCTTAACAACTATTGGAAGCAGAAAGTTGAGATGGATTATATTGGATTTTATTTGACATACACTGAGAAGGAAGAGGGTTCGGGGACATTACGCATCAGGCCCTTGAGTGATGCACAAAGGGGAAACGATGAGTTTTGCGTCCGAGGATGACTTGGGAGAGATCGTGTGAGGAAGAAATGTAAGCTTCTGGGCAGTCGGGAAGCCAGGTTTGAAAGACTGGAGAAAAGAGAGTGCAACGGAGACTTTCTACAGAAGCCCTATTTCCACTAGGAATTCAAGGGATAAATGATAAAATAGGAATCCCATACTAGAACGAAAAACCTGTTTACTCCGAATATGCTTTCAACATATGTGGTTCACAATGACTCTGATATGTCTGCCTTTACTGAAAATCATTTATTCGAAAAGTTTTTCCTTATTTCTAGGATTTCAATCCTTGTACATCACCCTTCCTAAGTGTATTTGTAAGATCTTAATTTCGTTATTTGAAACCCCTACCACACTGTTTTAATACTCTTCATCTGTGTTCTTCAAATGACTGACTCTACAGAAACCCAAGCATGTATTTATTTCACTAAATCCATTTTTCGAGTCAAGACACAAAAAACACCTACTTGATCATTTTATTAGTTGCTGGGGTAGCCTTTAATGTTACACATATTGGTTATAAAAGTATACCATTATTCTTTCATTTCAACCTTAAGTGAAGAATATTCCCTAACCAGTGTTAGTAACCTTTGACCTTGTTATCTGCAGTAATCTGTCGAAAATTACCACCTAACTGTAGGATTATATTATGAAAAGCTGCGAAAAAACATTGACAATATTCCTACTACTTCTATGTTACTGAAAACAATGGTAATTATGGATAGTGGCTAGGAGTAAAATCCAGGACGTTGGTTTCGTCTCATTTAGGACTGGTCACCTGAATATGTCTGCATCCCAGTGAGCATTGTTATTCTCACTAAGACTTGAACCTTCTATCCGTCACTTCAAATGCCAGAGCATTATCTACTAGACCACCGAGTCACGACAGATACGTCTTGTTCAATGGGTATAGTTTATAAGATGTTGGTTCTATTATCACATAGGAACTCATATGCCAACATGGACGAGTCAATTTAGTTAGCCTTCCTCAGGAACACCATTGTGTAAGACAAAGAGCTGTCACACTTCATGAAACTGTAGCTTGTGTCTACCTTTTACCAAACTAAAGTTGCCAAGAAGCAGACTGTCAGTCATCCCATCCAACAGGGAGGAATAAATACCTTGAAGCATTCAGAACTAATCATGTCATCTAGGAAATGTAGTTTAGTCATTCGACTGGAAAAAACACTCAAAAACCAATGACGATAAAATTCTGCAATGATTTCAAAATGCGAAGCCCACCTTTGGACATGTAACTAGTGTTTAGTACTTCTATGCATCAAAGAACTAATGACTGTATCCAAAAATATAAGGATCAACCATACCTTCTTCAGTTTGCATCAGTTGAAATTGGAAGAGTAGGCGTCGAACTATCCCTGTTATCACTTACTTCAGTTTTAGTTTTACTCGATTAGACCCACAACGGATAAAGTGTCAACGTATTCATATGGAAATCTGACTCCAGTCCTTAAAGCAAGAACATTTTGAAGGGTATAGACTTATTGATTGATAAAAATAATTGTCAAACGCTAAATGATGAACTTTTCCTGTCTTCACAACCATCAGTCATATAAGTTCTCTATAGCAGTTCAAACTAAGAAAATCACAATCGAACCTCAGAATCGAATAATTTTAATCCATAGACAACAATTTTTGTCAACCAGTTACCACGCTGTGTGCATAATATATCCCTCCAGGGAGCTAATCGTAACTTCCATAACCTAGCGATAAATTCTGTGACCTTAACGCGAAAGGATACAAGTTTATTATATCTAAGGGAATGCAGAATTCCCTCAAGTTTAAAAATAAGTCTTCGTGATAAGGACTGACAAGTACGAAACCTGCGTGGAGCAGGATCCTATACTATTTGACTCCTAAAATTCTACAGTCTCTTTTAGTATATCACTAACAATCTACTTGTTACTTAGATTACCATCTTTTCGATAACGTAGAAAAACCCAGTCGGCAACTGGAATCAAGGATGATATGGTACATTGTCAGTCATAATGATAACGGCATAGTTTTGTCATTAATGACAGAACTGTCTAAAACACCGGCAGTTCAACAAACTAGTATTATTTTCACTACATTTGACTGCTACAAGTGTGAAATAAGAAGTCAGCAGGATAAAACACTTGGTGAATGAACCAAGAAGAACAGTGCATTAGTAGCTGATTCTTTCATTTCCGTCAGTCGAATATATGGTCAGTAACCCGAAGAATACGAGTTTGAACATACCAACAACACAAATTTTCCACCAATTTCAATGGTCAATCGACGTGTATCCTATTGAAAAAGTGTTTCAGTCAGCTCAACTGACCATCAGATAGATACATAGGAGGTGACTATTCTAAACTCCATCAATACGTGAAGTTTTCCTATGCAGGCGACTGAGTTATTCAACCCAGTATAGCAACAAGAAATCCCAAGAATCAGTAAATAATTTTATTATTATTATTATTATTATTATTATTATTATTATTATTATTGTTATTATTACTAGTCCTTTGGGTTACAAGTGGAACATAGGGCATTCAGTAACACATCACCATCTCACTCTCTCCTCTACACTCTTCTCTTTCACACTGGCTCCATCACCCCACACAACCTTTCATTTATTCCTCACACAATCTCCTCCATATCAACCTCACCTCAGACAACCAACTCATCGTCTCCCAATTAGTTTCCACTCAATGGCCTGACCTCAACTCAACTCACCTCACCTCACCTCATTTGGCCTGATGCATGATGTCCCCAAATCCTCTTCCTTCTCAGTCTATATCAAATATAATCCAATATAATCCATCTCAACTTTCTTCTTCCCATATTTGTTGGGTGATAGCTACTTGGTTGGCTCGTTGTTAGCCAACCGGCCAGCTAGCCAGCCAGCCAGCCAGACTTCCTTCTTGCTTATTCTTATTATCCTCACCATCCATCTGATCCTCAGTGTTGAGTGAGTAAGTGTGTATAAGAGGAAGCTGTTGATGATGTATGTGTGAAGTTGGTTGGAGATGCTTCTCGTAATGTGCCAAGTCTCTCAACCATGACGTGGAAGCACTGACTGACTTGACTGACATTCGTGTTGAGAATCTGGATGTTGTTCACGCTTTATGCAGTGAAATAGATCTCTATACTGATTTCAGGTTATTTGTAGGTGCTTGGCATTGAATGATTGTAACTTTCCCCTCTTTTGATTTGAATCTTGCTGTCATGATCCTGCAGGAGGAGATAGGTTCCTACTGCATGAGAGCCTTCAATGCCCTTGAGGACATCATGATAGCCATTTCAAAACTCAGTGAGCTTGTGACTGTCGTCTAGGTGATCAGAAAGGACTATTGACTCTGCAGTTGAGTTTGGAGAGTCCACTTCGATTCCATCTGCAGATTCCTCGCGGATTCCTAGCCTAGCACTTATATGCCATACCTTCTCACCTCTTTCCAATATGGTCAGCCTTGCCAGCCAGATTCAAACACTGCATGGACATTCCATGTCCTTATCCTTACTTTCCCTTTCTTCCAGACAGAAGAGACATATCGGCCAATTGGCTTCCCGAAAGCTTTCACCAACCGGTGTCATTTCGTCTCCCCGAATCCAGTGAGGAATAATTTTGTGTTTTATATTTTCTTTGTGATTTGAAGTTTCTTTATCGATTGGGTTGATTTTTGTGGGTAGGGTTGCTAGCGTATGCCCAACCTTCCCTTTTTATCCGGACCTAGGACCGGCTAGTAAACTAGTGAACCAGTAAATAAGGCGAAGTTCAATAATCAATAACTGATGCCAATTTCTTGATATGGTTGCCGTAATTCTCCGTTGTTATACTAGATCGAACTGATCCACGTCTGTTAACATATGGGCTCCTATGTGGGTGCTTTGGTAGTACCCGAATGTTTACTACTATTATTTACTTGGTTGAACCTAGCTAGGAATCTAGGACACGTGTTTCGTCCTATTCGGAACTCGTCGGGTGGATGTATCTGCCCCCCGTAGACTCGAAGCCAAAGCGTTACACACCAGACCATGGTGGCATGATAACCATCCCTTGTACAATGGGCATTAGTTATAGTAACAGCGAATATTCATTGTACAAGACTTGGCTACCGTGCCACAGTGGCTTAATGAATAACGTTTTGGCGTTTTATGCGACGAGTACTGGCTTCGAGTCTGGAGGGAAACAACATCACTCTCTGGGATGCATATATGTCCAACTAACAAGTCCCAAATGAGACAAAAAGTACATGCTAACTGTCAAGTAGGGATTATTTTAGGTAGTTTCACTTCAATAACCCTTACTGATGCTTTTCTCATATATATGCATATGTAGATAATCGCTTTTACAAGGTCTGTTTTGTTTTTTCAATCTAATCCATCTGTTTAAAGCTAGAAAATATTCGCCTTTTCTTTTTAGTCTACTGACTTTCCTGTCACATATACGATGATTAGAATATTTACAAAATCTTAATTTCATTTACTATTTACCTTCTATTTACCTTCTCCAGCTTTTTGTATACTGTATAGGTGTACGTGCATATGTGTGTCTGCTGCATTGTTTACCACTTTTTCTCCTACTATAACAATGTTTCTCAGGCTTATACAGTCCCATAAAGCATTCTCTCTCTCTCTCTCTCTCTCTCTCTCTCTCTCTCTCTCTCTCTTTCTCGATGTCTCTGTTCTGCATACATGTGTGTGTTTCGTTCACTCCCGTTCCATACTTCATTGCATATCGAATTTAGTTTTGTATTCAGATAGATAATGGTTAAGTTATTCTTTGCCTTATCTATCCCATACCAGTAGGAGGAAGGTTTGAATTAGCAATAGGATTATCATTGCAGATGTGTATGTCTTAGTGATGAGAAGAGTTTTTTCACAGGCATATATGTGAATTTATGCGTATTTATAATTTGCTATAGTTACTCATTATATGTTGAGGACAGCTTATTATTGAGAGAATAATGGAAAATCATTTTGTCTATCTGAGATAGTTGTTGGTTGGGTTGACTTGTATTACTGATACTGAGTGATGATTGAAAACTTGGGCGGCGGTAGGATTATAACCAGCAACCGCCAGGTTTCCGGCCTGGTGCTCTACCAACTAAGCTACAAGACGCGACTATTGACCAGGTTTTTCATACTTCACTTTACTTGACTGTCAAACAAGTTTACCAAACCATGGCTATCTCAGCTAGTCAAAATTGATAGCCAGTCTGCTTCTCCACCTTTTTCACATTGAGATGTAGTCGATCTGATTTTTGGTGCATCCATCTGATGAAGTCCATTTCGCTTTGTGAATGTCCTTGTGTTTGTACACACTGCCTCCAATCACCAAATCGTTGAATGCACAGAAATCTGCAAACAGTTCTTCCTTCTCACTCATCATTTCATCGAGACCTTCTCGACCCATGATGAGTTCTCTCCCTGTGTTATCCGCTCCGAGTTTGACATTCGTGTCCCCATTAGAATTTTGATTTTGCTAACTGGAGTCTTGTCTAGCATTGATTGCAGTTGTCTATCTGAACTATAGGTCATACATAAATGAATGAGGGGTCAATCAAAAGCCCATGAATGGAGCTACACAGTGATGTTGCTAATTAAGTCATAAGTCAAAATGACCCTGAAAATAAATAAAACAATACGACCAATGATGTCTACCTAAGATATAGATGTCACAGAATTCAGCTGCTATAGCAGCTTACTAATTTCGTTAATCCGCTATTTATTTCTGATCCTATGAAATAGACTGCCATGTTGTTTTAATCCCAAAATCAGTTAACTTTATAGATTATAGGTGGGCTACATGGAAATCAACGTTTCAAGTCATCAGCCGCCTAGATAGAAGTTTCGGATTTCAATTTCTGTTTCATGTCACTGTGTGGTCAGGAAAAACCTTATTGGACCACTTTATCCTACAGCTGGCCAATCAGAATAAGTATTTGACTTTTAATCTAGTGGTTTTATACGTTCATGAAAATTTTGGGGACCTGAGAGCACTGGACAACTGTTTTGTTGTAGTATGAGCTGGCTGGTCGCGGAACCTAAAGATCCTGGGTTCCAACCCTGATGGTGTGAGGTCATGGGTGCGCACCGCTGAGAAGTCCCACAGTAGGACTGAACGTTGTCTAGTGCTCTCAGGTCTCCAATGCTTCTCCAACTGATGTCAGTCCATGATGAATATCAACCTTACATCAATAAATAAATACCTACAAACTTCCAAAATGAACGTAAGGAACCCTTAGAAAACATGGTGTTTGCAATCGTATACACATACTTGGTGTCAGATGCGCCTCCTCAAGAGGTTCATTGGCGGCGTATCCGGAATGGTCTGGCCAGTAAGCACTGCTGATTAGCGTGAGTGGTCTACAATCATATCAGTTAGTAGTATGTTCCATGCAGCTTTCATACTCTCACTCTTCATGTCAACTGTAGTATCGAGCAAATCTGAGTACTTTTGCTCCGGATAAAAAATCAGGACAGGATTTCTCATCATGGACTGTTTATTTTGAAAGTAAATGATCTCATTCATGACCCGTTAGCTAAGTGATTTCTGGATCTTGATTCTGAAGGCCTAGTTAGAACTGGAACCAAACGACAAGTTACTTTAAGCTAATTGAAAGATTATCGATAATCTTTGACTAGAAACTCACCATTTAATGCCTTTATGGATCTCGTGAAAAGTATGTAATAAAATCTTACAATCCTTAGGAGCTCTATCTTCCAGCTCAAGAACCCCATTTAGCAACACTGACACTGATCAGCCAGGCATACCTGCAACTTCGAGGATGCCCTCAGAGACTCCAATCACCGTCAGTCAACGGTCAAGTAGGAAACTTTACCACTGACCTATCGGGGTGGCGCTTGACCTTCTGTATGATTAGATGATCCACCTAATATCAGTCAAAGTGTACGCTTATCTCGAGTCTTCTACCTTGATAGTCACATTGTAAAATGATCGGCAGACAGCGGTCTCAACTTAGTACTACACAGATTTAAATTGAATCCTTTCTAGTGACTTATCATCAATATGCTAAGATACATCTGAATCACCGGTTGCTATTTAGCATACGTCATCTAGGAGTTAGTTACTGTTTTAGTTGATCAACCATTACATTGATTAGTCAATGAAGCGCAACCAATTTCATGTTGTCCAGTAGCCAGCGCTAACCGAGTTCTATCTATCGTCTTCCAATTTGGCCACCAAACTGGGAGACCCACCATCCTGGTGCACTTTGATGGATGTTATTTGGTTGCAGACAGCTGGTAGGAAGTCCTAGACCAAGGTTACATGCTTGTTGGTACTTGTCAGTAAGGCGTATGTGTAACCTCAAAGAAAACTATGTCTCTTCTGGTCAGATTGCTGACTACAACGCTTGATGATGCAAGTTCAAATCCCGAGGGGGGAAGATACCAGTTTCGTCTAGGTTGCAGAATCGCCCGGCTGATGAGTTCCAACAAACACGAAAGCCAGGTCAAGCATGGTTTCTTGCCGATTGCCTCCAACCAACTAACAATAATCAACCGCTGTTAACATTCTGTAACTATAACTCTGAATGACACAGAATTGGCTATGTCATGGAGCTTGACATTCAAAAGTTGAATTTCTTCTTCTCTGATTCCCTTTTATGACTGATTCTACTCGAGTCACTGTGATACTAATAGTCTATGAATAGAAATCTGTACATATCGATACTCTGTTCTTGGTCATCTTCAGTACAGCACCCGATAAGTTTTCATACTGGGCTTATTGTGCTAATCTGCATATTGTTAATACCTACCGATTTCATGCACAACTGGATCGAAAGTACATATACAGAGAGAGAGATTTCCAGAAATTACTTACGCATTTACCATAATATTGTCAATTCAAAGTAGCGAAAGAAGAATACGCAGGTTCAGTCTTTCGAATTTCTTTTCTACTAAATTGCTCAAAATTTTTAGGTAGCTGTTGTAATCTGGGAGTGGGATCCAGAAGGTGCGTTTCATCTTATTTGGAGCTCGTCAGCTAGATGTATCCGCACCCCCAATGAGTGGTGTTGTTCCCACTGACACTCAAACCTAGTAAGCATTGCTTTAAACGCCAAAGTGTTATCCACTGTGTAACTGATTTAGATTAGCTTTGATTTTTTTATTTAAAACAGATGCTCCAATAATAAGGCGACAAGTAACACAACCCAGCTTGTTATGCCCACAGCGATCGTATATTATTACAATATTAGCCTTTATTATACAGAAACTGAAACTAATTATCTGTCATTCTAAAGGGAATCGGAAATTAATGAAGGTCTACGTAAGCAGACTAATAAAATCTAACAATACACAGGCCTTTATTAGCGAACTTGTGATTCTCTGTTTCAATCAGCCAATCATCGAACAGTGAAGGTACTGCTGAGAACTGTGTGAAATTGAAAAAAACTTGAGCATTGTGCTATAATATACTTGTATATTAGATTGTTTACATTGGTTCAGTTGAATGTCAAAAACTAATAAACCTTGTGGAATGTATGGTACCACAAAGGTTCATGAAATAGGTTATTTGCTAGGCCAATAGTTGACCTTAAAAAAAAACCTGTTTGTAGCAGAGATATTCATAGACAGTTGGAAACAAATAACATTAGGAACATTCCAATTCAACTCAATACAAAAGTATGGTCGACATAACAAAATGACACATTTACTGTGCTCAAATCACAACATACACACACACACACACACATTAACTCCATACCACATTAAATCCAATTCACATATCAATTAGAAAATGAAGAAAGAGAATTACCCATGTTGCATTGCAAAGTAAAGAGGTGAGAAGATGGAAGCTGTGATACCTGTGTTCAGTGGAAACCAACACATTCGAATAGACACTTGGATTTCACATCATCTCACAGTATATCTGTAAAGGTAGGCTTGGTAAAATGTCTCAGTGATCAATCAGGTTAGGAGTTTGACCAGTAAGTCAGAGAACCTAAATGAGTGACTGAAACACACCGAATAGACATTACTTGTTAACCAACACCCTCTGGAATCTCTTAAAATGTTTCTAAGGACTGATAAGAGAGTGAGTGTTAATGTTAGTGGTGATTGCAACATGGTGTAGTGTGTAGTGTAGTGTGGTGTAGTGCAGCGTAGTGCTGCATAAAGAAGGTGTATCGGAAATTCTACTCAGAATTCTTAACAATGGTGGGACTAGGGGATGTTTGAAACCCACAAACTCCCTCAGACAGAAACTTTGTAGGCCGAGTGATCGAATGACTGAATCTATCAAACACCATGTGATGGTTGTGAGGTCAAGTATACAGATCAAAGTATCCGATCACTGACAGTCAGAATAGTAGGACACAAACATTTAGAGAAACACAGAATGATAGAGCCAAGTGAGATAAGTGATGTGGAGAAAAACTCAGCTATCGATCTGCATACACTGACGCATAATCACACTTTGGGAAGTGTGGGATGGAGTGATAATTCCTGAGTGCAACAGAGATGACTAGGTGGAGTGAGAGGTTGGTTGTAGAATCATTGTTCACTAAATCAACACGTGATGCGTGTAACAGGAATGATTGATCACATGTTGTAGACATCTGAACAATTGTGCTACCATGAATAACTGTTGAAGTATGTGTGAGACGTTTGGAAACCATTGATTGCCTTGGTATGAATATGAGCACCGAATTGTGCTATATCAAGTAAACAATCTAATATGGAACTAGGTTGTGTCTGTACTTTCTTCCTCAAGACATATATCCGCCTAATAGTCCTATGCACAAGCCTGACTGAAGCTGCTGAGATGAATGGCATTCATATTTTCAGGTTTCTGAAACCAACTAAATAAAACAATTTCATATGTTAGATGATTGAAGAGGATTTACAAGAAGTTTTTGACCTAAGTTTAGCGCTTTTTGGCACTCCTCAGCAAAGCGTATCCGCAGCTTCGAGGGAACAGATGTCGCCTAAGAGGTCCAAAGTCGTGTTTCCACTAAGCTTATTAGTTTAACGGGATGAGAAGACAAGTTGAAAGAAATCCTAAATAGCAGCAAAATTCTAACCACCAGCCACCGGACTACTTACCTCGTACTCTACCGAATGAGCTACGACACGTAACAGCGCAAAGACAAAACATCTGCAACCTTCTAGATAATTCCGAAAACAATTTCAGATTTAAGCACCACAATGTGAAGTGACGATTGGCTCTGAATTAGTTACACATTTTCTGTCAACTATGGACGTACTTTATAGCAGAAAATGATCTGAAACACTAAAAATGCTTCTTTCCATTCACTTCATATGAGTACTTCACTGTAGGTAGTTGGTGCACACTATCTGGCATATCAACAACTGCAAATTTTATATACACTAGAGTTGATCACTATGCAACAAGTTTATGTGAAACGTGTATGGAGACAAATCTACCTAATTCCTGTGATCTAGATGAAATTTTTTTCAGGAACTTTCAAAATGAATTTCACTCAACACTAATTAACCATTAATAAAACGTGTACGATGTCAGTTTCTTACGAAAATGAAATAGTAGTCAAATTCGAACCAACAGCCTTCAGTTCACTAACTGCAGTTATACCGACTGAGTTATAAAACCTAGCTGATCAGAAAATGTCAGTCAGGACTCGATTATTAAGTTTCCTACTAGACTTAAATCAACGTCAGCATACAACGGTCCAAGTTGCAATACGTCATATCAGTACATGAAGTAAAAAGCAGTTGGATGAAGGATGAAGAAAGAAAAATCGATCAAAAGCAGTAGAATGCAGTAAAAGAGTGGAACATGGAGTGAGAAAATTCTGCATTCAGCATAGTAGTCAAGATGACATCGATTCTGAGCCATATCACATACAGTCTCCAATCACTGGTTTCTGTTATCATGCAGACCCCAACCGACTAGGCTACGTCTCCTTACATGGCTCAAAACAACAGTCAAGGATTTCATACAGTGATCCCATATTTTGGCCTGGCCACTCCAAGCCGTTTTCCAGCATAAACCTAATTCAGGCAACAATTTACGACAAAGCAGACGGTGAGTATGCATGCATAACACATACTCCAGCCATCTGAGTTAACAATGGTTCACAACTTCGTCAACTGACTTTCCACTCCTCCCTAAAACTCTACACCTAACTTCTGTGTTACTTACAAAGTGACACCATGTCCACATTGTCTCTTTCGTTTCTCTGAGCAGAATATTTACCTATCGCCTACGACTTTTGTCAATCTCTCAACATACACCACTTGTAATTATTCTTATCAGTAGCACCCATTATACTGATACACCGAGGTAACCTCAACTAACAAACTGGTTGCTTATACTGACACTAAATCTCGAACGAATCTTGTCAACAGTTACCATTACCTAATAGTCAACCAACTGCTAACTGGAAATAAATTTAACCTCACTGCTATTTATTTTGAATCATAATGTGTCGTGATATATTTTCACTTGACAAAATTATCATAGTAGTAAATCAATCTTAGAGATTAGTGTTTAGCGAAACATCACGATACATACATAAGACTTGACCTTAATTTAATTATTGAGTATAATTAGCCTTAAGTTGTATAATTGGTATTTTGATTTTCAGTTGAGCGAGTTCAACTAGAAAGTATTAAACAGAAAATACAGTCTGTAGTCATACTATCTATTTCAGATTCACTAACTTTATACTGTCGATGAAAAATGAGACTCAACTAGAGAATTAAGAATGAATATTTGATGAGTTAGAGTATTAAATTTCCAAACAGATGATTGGCTACTTGATGGTTTATCACAGTCACTGGGATACCTTTGAATTTGACTTAATACCTACTCCAAATATTTGTCATCAAGACGCTTTCTTCACAAGCTAATTTCTATGTTACTTGAGACATAAAGTATCCCAAACAGAAACTGTTAGTTCACTAGTATACTTCAGTGTCAATGCTGATCGTATCAAGTCAGAAAACATTCCCATTGAAACATTCAAAAGCACAAAGTAATTCAACGAAGAGACATTTCGTTTCGACGAATCATTTTCCGCCACTCTACAGTCGTATTTAAAGTAATGATAAATAAAAAGATTAGTCTACTATTGGCTAATAGGTCAACATTGGGTCATGAAAATGGAATACCTTCGGTAAGTATGTCTTCAGAATAGCTTTCCCCAAGATTAGTCGAAAAAACAAAAAGCCAAAACGATGATAAGAGCAAGTTCTTAGTGTTCTTAAGAAGACTTTACCCATGAATGTTGAATCGTGACTTCAAAACAGTCAGAAAAAACATCCGATGCCGCCAAACTTTGAATGGTCTTCTCCAACTGACAGTTGGCTCAAGGTATTAAGAAGGACAAACTGCCTCATTTGGTCACATCCATGTGCGTCTATCAGTTTACCTGCTGTTGTGGAGATAGTTATGTAGGTGGCACAATGCCCAGTATTTCCAAGCACAACCCATTTAGCTGCCCAGAGGAGAGCGCAAGTCAAGAAACAGTTCTATCCTTGACCGTTTGGTCAACTCTGGTAGTGTCACTTCTTCACAGTTTTCTTTCAAAATCCTACACAAAGTCAAGCTAAACGGCTTGGAATCAATTAGTAAATCTCCACAAACCTCCAGATACAATTAATCTAGCGCTCATTGGTGACTAGCTTCAAGAGGTGATTCACGAAGTTCCAGTGAGAAGTCGTAACCGGTGTAGCTAACCAGGTCGGATATAAAATAGATATTCAACGATGGCATCGGATGTAGGTTGCGATATATCGTGAACCCGCAAAAGTTGTAAATATGGACCAGCGGATTCCAAACCAGTGGCTCAATGGTAACCTACTGGCCAGGGAACCAGAAGGTTCTAGGTTCAATCCCTGGTGGGGCAGGGTCATGAGTGTGCACTGCTGAAGAGTCCTGTAATGGGACAAAACAACAGTTCAGTACTCCCAGGTCTCCGATATTCCTCCAACTGATGTCAGTCGGTGGTGAATTCCAATGTGAAATCAATTAACAAATCGCTACAAACATCCAGATTGTATTGTTTATCACCTTAACCGAATGCATATTTTGCTTACTCTTGATCACTCAATCCCTTTCTAACTCAACAATCAAACCACTATTTTATACTAGAACATTCCGTTTTGATAACTGAATGTTGACTTATTAGCCAATAATAGACTAATCCGTTTGTTTGTTATTACTGTACAGCTGATGAAAATGATTTGTCGAAAAGAAAATTTTCTCTGTTGAATCACTTACAAAATCGACAAGACTAATGTATCTTTCTAACTTTGTAATTTTATTGTTGATTGCAGAACTATAAGTTGTAGTAAGATGGAGGTTAGCCAAAAGCGCTAGACAGATATTTCCTTCTAGTATGACACTTGGCTGTCTTCTGAAAATATTGTTCTCATCATGAAATGACATCAGTTAGTTAACTAATGAATCTAACAATTACTAGACAAGTGTTTCGTCCTAACCAGACCCGTTTTATATGAGTGCCCACACATACAAACTATTAAACTTAAGATTGTAAAACTGTATGGTCAGTTTACATAGGGCTGATTCATTTATTACTTCATGTAATATGTGTCCTTTTATATCATCGGTTGACGAGTCATCACATTCAATTCGATAAACATCACAGATCATAATTTTCCGTTCAACCTTTGAAAAATCTTTTCCATAGTTATTTCACGAAAAAGTAGCAATGCAGTGATCCGGGAGAAAATCACAGTCAAGTCATAATGAACACTAATGTCCGCCACTTTACATTTTCAAATAAGGCGTCATTGAAAAGTTTTTCATCAAAAGTTATTACTTATGCAGTGTAGCTTAATTAAGTGGTTTGAATTACTATACCAGTTAATTTCCTGGCAAAAAATACTGAGGTAATGTTTCACTTAGTTTCAAATCCAAAGATTCCCCTATAAACCACAAATTCATTTAGTCGAATCCCACAAAGTACTATCCCAGTCCTTATAAAAAATTCTATATTGAAATATCTCAGAAATATTATCATTGATTCTCATCACCAACTCACACCTGTTGGACAACCCTTCAAAACCTGAGAGAGGTGGACAGCTCCTCCTCTATCCTTACTTAATCAAGACTACTGAGTAGTCTGCATTCACCACCTTATCCCCCACAAAGCTAACGACCATCACATCACATCACCACCACCTCATCCTTCTAATCCAATCCTCCATATTCTACTACTTCTCTCAATTCAACAAATCAACTGACACCCATCATCCAACACCATCGCTGAGCATTTCTTCTCACACGTGACTTGGTCGAACTCACACTACCTGACTTCTCATTCGAACTACTCGCAATCCATCTTGAATTACGTCACTAGTGATCGCTGAAAAGTAATTCACTTGGTGGTTCGTGGAGATGAGTTGATTTCGGAGTGTGTTTCCACTTCAGTGGTAGTACTGTTAGGTTGCCATTGAAATCGAGACATATCAACAAGTGTTATCCACTTGTTTTCTTCATTTAACTAACTAGAAAGTAGTCCAATACTTCAACAACTATTAGACTATGTTTTAAATGGAATAATGTATGAGCAAAGCGTGCTCCCTATTCACTCATCTCCTTCCGTCTTTCTTGGTAGAGGATACTTGTATATTCCAAATAGGACGAAACACGCGTCATGGGTTCCTGTGCTAGTCACCAAGATCAGTAAAGCATCATGAATATTCAGCAGTATAGAAGCAGCCTCACAGGTGCCCATCTGCCAACAGAACATGTCGAACAATTCTGTCCTCTATATGAAAAGGAAATTACAACTACCATAAAAATAACGAAAGAGTTTATATATTTATTGGTCCCTTGGGTTCTTCGTGGAACATAGGGATTCAGTAGCACGTCTCCATAACACTCTCTTCTCTGCAATATTTTCAACCTGGCTCCACCACTGTTCACAACCTCTCATATCTTCCTCACACCATCTCCTCCATGTCACCCTCACCACGGACGACCTACTCGTCGTTTCCCCTTTCGATTCCACTTGACGTCCTGGCCTGACCTGGAGCATGATATCCCCAGTCGGCCTTCTTACTGTACGTCCAATCCAATCCATCTTCACTTCATTCTGCATATTTGTTGAGCGATAGCTTCTTGCTTCATTGGTTCGTCGGCAGCCAACCAGAGTTCCTTCTTGTTTATTCTTATTATTCTGGCCATCTGAGCTTCAGTAACGAGCCAGTGTAGGCAGTTGTTGATGAATATCTGTAGTTTGTTGGAAATGCTTTTCGTAACGCACCAAGCCTCTCAACCATCACATAAGAGCACTGACTTGACTAATATTAGTGTTGAAAATCCGGATCTTGTTCACGCTTTATGCCGAGTGGAGTGCAGAAGATCTTCACACTGGTTTCAGGTTAATGAAGGAAGGCCTGTCTTGCTGTCTTTCCAATCCTGATTTTAACTTCCTCATCTGTGCCTATGCCACCTGTAGTTCAAACGATGCTGACCTGCCTAGGTAGGTGAAAGAGACTATTTCCTCTAGGTTTCTCCCGTTCATGATGATTGGTGCCTCTTGTTGTTGATACTGTTGTTGATTGGGTATCTTCATCACCTCCGTCTTCTCTACGTTCACCTGAGAGAAGTCCCGTTTTCCTTCGCTGCCTCACCTCGCCTCTTCTGTCAACTTGTTAGTTTTCGCTTGTAGATCTTCAAGTTTGTGCAACAAGACATCAGACATAAATCATCATCGGTGGCGGCAAAATCCAAATCTTCTAGGGTCTTTTCATTGGTTCAGCCAGCGTATGCCCATCTTCTCGCTCTTCACGGTTTGTTGCATCATCCAGTCGACCACAGTCAGGAAGATTATGGGTGATAGTAGGCAGCAACCTTGTCCTACTCCTATCTTCACTTCAATGGCATCATTGAGCTTTCAACTGTGGATCACTTGGCATGTGTTGTCTTCATATAGCTATTGAATGAGGTTGATAAAGGTTTGTTGTATTTCGTAGTGCTGAAGCAGTTGACAAATAACTTCAAATAAGAAAATTGCCAAACAGGCAAGTAATTTTAAAGATTATTCCAACAAATGCTGAAATCACTAACTAGGTTTTTTATTTTGTAAAAAGAAACTATTTTTCCAACCGAAATGATGAAATTTAATTGGTTATTTCAGTTGTTACTTCGATCACCCTTAGGATCACTTATTACTGTATGAGTTCATTCATTGTTATTGTATGAACTTTTTTATCAATTTCTTATTCCATTCGTTAATCATAACAATTTACCTACTTTATGAAATATTCTTAATTACCGCTCGTACTCATTTTAACTCAGTCACTAATTCACACGTTCAGTGGAAATAAGTTACAACTAGCTGATGAGTGCTAAGTGAAACGAAAAAGTGTGTCCTCGATTCAGTTGCTAGCAGCTATTGATCTCTGTAATTGTTTCCATACTGTATTATCTTTCTCTCTTTATATACACACAATGGTTGTTTTTTTTGTATCCATGACTTTTTGACCTCTAATGAATGGTGAAAAATAATTAGTATAATAAACAAGTAAGTGGTTCAGAAGATGAATAAATTTATTACATATCGTGACTTCAGTATATTAATGATGCGAAATAATTAAAACCTACTAATCACAATAAAATCAGTTATAGCGATAAATATTCAGACAATATCATGGCATCCGCATAGGAGGCCATATGCATAAAGAGGTTGTTCAATCCGATCCAGTATAACCACGAAGAATTGCAAGTATTATCAAATAGTAGTAACTTATACTCATTGTACAAGAAGTGGCTAACATCTCCAATGGTATAGTGGACAACGCTCTAGCAATTGAAGCGATGGGTACGTTGTTTCGAGTGTCAGTGGGAAAATATCATTCAGTTGATGAGTCCTGTAGTAGCCACAACCAAGCCAGTTATAACTAAAACCTGAGTAAACTGATTTCATACTGTCCTCCATTTCAACTGACTATTCAACTACTTAAGCTGGGTAGTTTGTACGTTGAAGACCAATTCAAATATTAGTGATTTCATCACAGAATGACATCTGAGAACTACTGAATACCAAATAGTATTTGGTGTAAATCGTGTCCATGAGTGAGAAGACTTTCATAGGGCAAAGCCTAAATTAACAGTCTCGTGAAGTTCAGCATTCAACGAACCACGCTACCCAGTGTCGACATAATCATCATCTAAAATAATACTCATACTTTCTCTCCAGATCACGTTTTCAACCTGACTGACTTCACAATATTCAGTTAGAACCTTAAGAGTTTTACTGGAATGACAATTACTAATTCATAGTGTCAACATGGCATGTTCATTTAAGACGTCATTAAATTACTGGATTAATTTTCCAAAATAATCTTCATAATGGAATGACATCGTCCGTAGAAAGGTTGGGAACACTAAACAGCCGCTTCTAACTAGCTTAGAACTACTCAGTAGTGCGCACCAATTCAATTACTTCCCAGTACTCATTGCTCACTTGCTTTGAGATAGATTCCCTGAAGCTCTAGTGAAGAGTAATAACATATAGAGTTGAATAATTTAGGTTTAGGGATAAATACTAAATGATGGGCTTGGATGATTATCGCACTATATCACGAATCGACAGAAGTTGGATGGTGAGAATCATTGAATTTCGACTCACTTGTTGGTTATGAACGTGCTCACGACGCGACCTGACCGTCCTGGATCTGATTCTCACTTTGAAGTAAATCAGTCAGTACAATCACCAAATTAATTGTATAATTATTCATTTGATAGTTTTGAATTCATTTAACTTTAGATGTCAGTATTATGTAAGTTCTTCAGGTCATATTCTATGTCTGCTGTGTGTGTGTGTGCGCGCTATACGAATAAGATTTGAAAGTGTGTAAACAAAGGAATGGATAAAAACAGTTTGTATTGATATTAGATGGTTGGAACCAGTTGACAGAAAGCACTGCCCTTATGTTTCGTGCTTTCTAACACTCGTCAGTAAGGCACACTTGTGATATCGATGGAACTGAAATCATCTGAGAGATTGGAGCCGATATCATGTCTTACCGCAGTCAGAGGTGTTACTGATGAGCTATTTAGACAGCAATCAAAGCGAGTATGAATCCCTCCAGTGACATCAGTTCCTCCGAGGTTGTAAGCTCGCCTTTCTGAGAAGTGCGGGGATGCACGAAACCTAGACACAGGCATATCTGCCGTTTGTTATCAACCATCTATCATCAATCAGAGTACAAAATGTTGCTGAGTCTCTTAGATTGGTTGTTGACCACACTACAAAATAATCAATAGAATTTGGTCAACACTGAGGACTAGACAATGTGAAATTGGGTACTCTCCAGTCACCAATCAATGTAATTGTTTACATGATTGGCAGAATCAATACACCTATCACCTTGGTGTTCATACAAGCATATCAGCGTTGGTGATTTGGTATTCTCTGACCAATTAATATTTGATATTTCACTACCAGGTTTGGTAATATCTTCGATAGATGTCAGTTGGTTGGAGGCATTCAGCAGGAAGTCTTGGACCTACGTCTCATACTTTTCAACACTCGTCAGCAAGGCGTATCTGCAACCTCAAGGTAACTGATGCCCCGCCTGATATCTGAACTCGCGTCATCCAGTTTTTAGTCAGCGACGTTGGTGACACCTTCAACTTCAAGTTCAGGTTCAGGTTGATATACTGGTAAATATATCGATACATCAGTTGTCGATATCAATGGAACCTTGGTTGTAGAGTTTTCCAACTGGATATATTAGATCAATTTTAAATACGCTTAGTCTGCCCTGCAGATGCTGATGGCTCCACCCGCTCCCCCGACATACACAACTTTAATCCTTAGTGAATGTCATCATTCTCATCGGCTCTAAAAGTTGCTCACGAGAGTACCCGTAATCATAACTAACTACTTACAACCAATTACACTGGTAACACTATCATCTGTGTAATATTATATCACCATATGTTAAATCATATCAATAAATTGAATATGGAATTACTTCTATGTGTTTAACTTCTACTGTTACATCAATCACAGAATGTTTCTATTCGTCTCTTATGGTGCGCTAAACATACACAGCTGTTGGTATTTATAATATCCCAACGGCTTAGCTATGCAAACAATAGAATCGTAACAGATAAAACGGAATTCGTCGAAAAGAATACATTTTTATTCAGTCATTGTTGTTCACATGCTTCTTGGTGTGGCGTATGTATGTACGCATGTGTATGCGTGCACACGTGTATGCGTGCGCGCATGCTCGTGTGCACGGGTTTGATACATTTTGTACACATTTGACTTTGGTCAACAATCTTTCTTGATGATATGATGAAGTTTATTTTTCTCTTCTTTATGTTGTTTATTCTAAGTGAAACATGAAATTCTTGAGAGAGAGAGCTTAGGGGGGGGGGGAATAATTATGTAGGTCATTGAATAGTTAGCATAAGAAACATCAACTTGCTACCATTTATTTGTTTACTTATTCCTTTGGTAATGTTCTATAAACGTTTTTATTTATTGTGCTTATTTTACGACTGCAGTCATTCCACATTCGAGTGCAACTTTTGTAATTAATTGTTTCTCTTTCCATACTCTTCTTCGTTTGTAAGTTGATTAGTATTTAGACAAACAACTTGGAGCAAGGAACGTTCAGCCAAATAGTTAATTATTCAGATTAATCTGTCAGTTAAAAGTAACCACAATTATTATTTATACTGGGTGATGATTGAAGATGAAATGAAAATTTGGACAGCGGCCGGATTCGAACCAGTGACTACCCAGCTTCCCGTCCGGTGATCTGCAAAGTGAACTACGAGGTGGTAGCTGGCTCGAACCCAACCGTGGTCCACATTTTTATTTCACCTCCAATCACCACCCAGTATAAATAATAGTCGGCCAAAGCACTTGTCTCATTTATATTACCTAATCCTTTGATTGTTTATTAACGTTCTCACCCCTTTGTAACCTATATGCACTTTATAAATGATTTGAAAAATCTTACGTAACCCCTTTTTGTTATCATTCGACCTTTACATCATCAACTAGCAACGTTATAATTATCACCACCATTATTATTGTTTCAACCCCCATTATTTCAGTCAAATCTTCCTCACGGATAACAATCTTTAAATATCACATATATGGCTTGGCAAAGTGGTTAATACAATCGGATGTGACTCGACCTTTCACCGGTTCCAAGGGCTTCGATGGGTATATAGGCCAACTGATGCTGGAAATAAACCTTCACGCTCATCAATAGCTAAACATATTGATGAAACGGGGCATAAAATGGATGAAAAAACACCATGTAGACCTATCTATAAGACCCATCGGAGATATGTTTTAAAATAGGTTGTGCTGAACATAATGGATTGAATTCAGTTAGCCAATTTAAGTATGTCAAGTTGAATGAAAGTCGATGTAATAAAATAAGAACGAATGTTGATATGTAGATTCAACAAAAGGACTATCTAGAACAACTGACATTTCGCTATTGAATATTGCTAATACCTTCATCAAACCGTAATCTACAATACCCCACAAGCTTATATATGATAACTTGATAAGTGTTCTTCTGCAAGAATGATTCTACTTTGGCGAAACTGTAGAATAAAGACGATATCCATATGCAGTGTGTTGTGTTGACAATTTTATGTACACATGTGTTGATAGTTCTTATGTCAGTATGTGGGCGTTGGTTGAAACCAAGTAAAACGACGTTTTACTCCCTCATTCCTTCTGAGTTACACAATTCTGAATTCCACTTTATGTGAAGAGATTCTGCTATGAAACATTCTTTATCATTTCGAAAGCCTTTCCGAATAATTTCGATATTGTCAAAATCGACCATGTCACCTGAAATTATTTCGCTTGGGTAAAGTGTTTTCAAGTTTTTCTCAATTCCACTGGATTTCTAGTAGGTCAGTGTTTACCTTTCCTAATTTTAATTTCACAGGAAGTTTATCCTATGTATATTGCATCAAAGTCTCAGTATTTTAGTTTATAAACATAATTCGATTGTGTATCTAGAGGGATCTCATCCTTCAAATGAACTAAGGTGCTCTGCAATATGTTTGATGTTTTGATAGAAATGCTCAGTTCAAATCTGAATATTTGTTCGAATGTGATGCTCTCTTGAAAATGGTTATTCTTAAATGTTCATTTTCTTTCAGCTTAACAGACAATCAAGGAAACAAGTTTACCTTGTTTTACATTCATTGGAAAATACAAATAGGAAAATAATGAATGTCATTTATCCGATGCCAACATTTTTTCAAACTATCTAATCTTATCTTGTTTTGGGATTATCTAAAAGTTTGGAATCAGGTTACTTAGGTGAAGTACAGATTGATGTCAGCTTCCATGTGAACATATAAATCAGGTTTAAGGTGTTTGGTAGGCAAAGCCTTAGGATGAGTTGGGAGATGAGGTAGTTTTCTCTGCTTGATTACTTTGAAATATTTCAACACAGTTATCTGATGTCCTGTGTCAATCAGATGGAGGGGGGGGGGGTAGTTGATCACCCTATTGAAATCGATATCCCTCACTCGAGTTGTCAGCCTTTTGAAATGTATTCAGATAATCTTCTATTCCTCCAATGTATCTACTTTTGTGGCTACCCATAACATAGGAAGGGAACCTATCGGCTTTGACTGTGTAAACATGATGTTTTGTATAATGGAATCTAACTTGGTTGTAAGAAAAATCCTTGCCAGTTCTGTCTTCAGTCTTTTATGAACTTCCCGTAAAGTGTTATCACCTTTTTCAGTTATATTCTTCTTTGGAATATCTTCTTCACTTCTACTGTATGTATTGGCACACGTCTGAGGAAAGCTATCGTTTTCCAAGTACTTATAAACAATCTGTAACTCTTCACTCAATTTATGATTCAAACATATCATTTTCGCGCCGTAAGATGTGGGCCTATTTAGTATCCGTTTGTAACTCATCTAGCAGAAACTGTTGATATTCAGGCATAGCTGATTCCATGTACTCTTTCAATGAATAGACGTTTAAAGAGTACTACTGTCTTGTCTTTCAACGGAAGCCACCCACAGATAATCGTATAAGGGAATCAAGAAAAGTTATGCTGAGAAGTTCAAGAAGAGTTCATTTTTCTTCAAACTGTTTTGATTGCAAAATGATATTGAGTTGAACATATGATTTTGATTCTCTGTTTGACACCTCACATTGTCCCCTTGCCAAGTGAACGACATTCACATCCACATCCACATCCACACACACACACACACACACACAATTTCTTTCTTTTTTTATCCCAACTAACTCTTCACCTTCACTGTTCGTGGAACTTATGTTCTCTTACACACAACTTTTTGACCATCCATCTTTTTGTCTATTAAATATTTGTGTAAATATTTCCGTTCCAACATACCTTAATATCAAGATATAAATTTGATATTTCAAAATTTGCTCAGCAAAAACTGGAAAATTTTGGTCGTTTGCAAATGATCATTTATTCTGATTGTTCTGTTCAAGTTTATTACCGGAAATTAATGGTAAAGATCAACTATTGTGTACAGTATAATATAGTGCAGGTGCGCTTTATTGATTCAGATATTGAACTCTCAACTAAAAGGCTCATGGATTCGAACTTTGCTCTGTCTGTCAAGATTTGACTAGTTAGCTATATTATGGACACTAGTGTGATGAAATCACCCTTAGATTATTGATTTTCTTGCAGCCAATTCAAGCAACTTCACGTACAAGGTAGATGATATCAGCTGGAGAACCAATGAAAGCCTTGAAACACCGAACACCTGTTTCATCCCAGTATGAGAAGTTCATACCCACAACCCCACCAAGGAAAAGAATCCTGGACTGCCAGTTCTTTTAGCAGAAACGTCATTATCCAGCCATTGGAATGGAATCTAATGCTTCATATATGCCAGATCCCGTCGATTCGCGACGTAACGTGACAATTACCGTATACAAACAGTGAGTAGTTTGTCCTGATACCCAAACTGGTTGATCCCACAGGTCATGGACTTCCATTAGAACTTCAGCAAATTCATCTCGAACCATGTCACTAATGAACAGTAGACAGTAATTCAGTTTGGAAAGCTGGTGGTTTTGGTTTCGATCCCTGATGGGATTGCGAGTTCGAACTGCTGATGAGTCCCACACCAGAACGAAACAGCTGTGAAAAACCTCCAGGTTTTCAATGGTCCCGCAATGGATTTCAGTCCATGATGAATACTGCCATGAAATCAATCATTGCCTACAAACCTAAAAAATAAGATCATGCTCTTTGTGTCTATCTGTTCATAATCAAGTTTCATCGCGAAAATCTTGGTAGGATATGAGAATCAATTGTTGATTTATGAAAAGTAGTGAACATACATTCCATTTAGTTGGCTGTAACAGTTATCTTATCCGTTTGAACGGTTCATTTTTCTTCTTTGTGATATCTTACTAAGGCCAAAACTTGAACAGGTATCCACACAGTGGTCTTTGTATACTGTTTAAGCTTGAAAGAAAAGGGATTTCGATCTAAAGAGTGGGCAAAGATCTCTAGTGTAGGCGATTTTGTTTCGAATCCTTGAGTGATTCAGGTTTGGGTGACTTTAAACACCATCCTGACAATCACCGAGATAATCAATTACATTTCTCTGTTTTATGAAAAACTACCAAAATACAGAAAATTGATTGGTTATATCAGTAGTTGCTAGGATGGTTTTTAAATCCTCTCGTTGAAGAAGTAGTCGAGTAATCAAGTATCCACTGTTGTGTATTACAGTATTCGTAACGCAAAATGGTAGTTACTTTCATTCCTGAGTCTATCAGCTTCACAGTAAACACCCTAGATATGTACATTTCCGGAGTCATTTCATTTCAGTTGAATGACCGTTGAAAACCATGATGTATTATATGTCTATTATTATCTATTTTAAGCCCTTATTGCAAAGTCTTCAGCAGAGAATAGAACAAAGAAACTATAAGACTTCGAAAGAAGACGGTAGAGTTGAGCCATAACACTGGAATAAGATAGGCTCACCGCATGTTTGTACAGGAAGTAAAGTCAAGCACTTCTGAGCAATTTAAGTGCTTTAAGAGCCAACTATCGTTACATGTTATGACTCATTCATATACATTTTCGTGATTCTTCGATATAAGATGCTAGATGTTAGAATTTATGCACCAGGAGAACTAGAACTTCGGTTTCATACTTGTCAACATTCATCACCAAGGCGTATCTTCAAGTATGAAGCAACTAATAATTAGAAGTGGCATCACGCATTTTCATAGTTAGAGGCGTTGTTATCCAGCTATTGAAGTCAAAGGTGACCCCATTTAATATTTAACTTTGCAAATGAAATAATCATCGGATGGATGGCTATACCCGTTGTTGATTCAGTAACCAATTCATTTTACCTTCATTCTGTCAAACCTTCGAGTGATTTTCAAATAAATAAGCAATTCTATAACTTTATCATTTGACTGTCTGAGACAGCCGTAGTTTTGGCAGACTAGTATTTATACTGGGTAATTATTGAGAAGGAGATGAAAATCTGAACCGCGGTTGGATTCGAACCAGTGACCACCGAGTTACCGGCCCGGTCTCGACTAGGCAACCAGTGTGAATACTATCAAGTGGTAGTAACGCGTCATGAATTCACATGGTAGTCGGGCAAACCCTTGGTGACTGAAGTAAAATAAAATTCTGGTCTGTAGTCGGATCTCGTAGCTCAGTTGGTAGAGCACAGGGCGGTAACCGGGTGGTCACTGGTTCGAGTCCGGCAGCGGTCCAGATTTCCATCTACCTTCAATCATCGCCCAGTATAAATTCTATAACTTATTAATTCTATCTGTAGGTTTGTAGAGACTTATTAACTGATTTCAGGCTGGAATTCATCATGAACTGACGTCAGTCGCAGGAATATTGGAAACCTGGTAGCGCTGGACATCTGTCTCCTCCTAGTATGGGACTCATCAGCTGGGATCAAACCCAGGACCTTCAAGTTCCGCAACCACCACGGTACCAGTAAACCACTGGGTCGGGATCCAATGATCCATATTTCTTACTTCTGTCAGCTCACGATATAGCCCCACCTATACCCAGTATCATCGTTGAGTAACTGTCCTCATGTTTGACTTGGTTGACTCCACTGGTCACGACTTCTGATGATGAATTCCAACCTGAAATCAATTAGTAAATCTCCATAAACCTTCAGATTGAATGAATCTAGCCCTCATTGATGAGTAGCTTCGACAGGTGATTACCGAAGTTTTAATGAGAAGTCATGAGAAAACCTGGTGGCAGTGAGGACAAAACTCAACGATGACATTGGATGGAGTCAGAGCTATGTCGTGAACTGACAGAAGTAGGAAATATGAACCAGTGAATTCCAATGGTAAGGTGCAGAACACAGAACCTGAAGGTCGTAGGCTCGACCCCTGCTGACATGGGGTCATGGGTGCGCACTACTGAGGAGTCTCATAGTGGGGCGAAACGGCTGTTCAGTGCTTCCAGGTTTCCAATGTTCCTTCTATTAATGTCAGTTCATAATAAATTCCAACCTGAAATCAATTTATTAATTACCTGTACAGATTACAACAATCATACACAATCTGCATTTATTATCTTCAGAAAAAATCATTTTATTTTTATTTACTAGTTCACACATAAAGTGATGTTTAATGATTTTAGCATTTATCAGACACAGATATACATGTACACATTGGACATTGAACTGCTGTTTGAATTGTATTCATGGTATAATTATAACAAAATACAGCAGCAAAACAAAAACAGAAGACATTTTAAAAAAAGTTATCAATGTTGTTTTATTCATTTGCTTTTATCTTTTCTAAGTAGCAACATTTTAACTGATAAGTCAGTATACACTCACACATGTATGCATGTACACACATACATACATCCATGTATCAACATGTCACAAACAAATGTTTTTTTCTATTTGTAAGTTTTAAAAAAAATAAATTGAAACATGAATGTAAAATGTTTCCAGTTAAAAATAGTCTGGAACCATTTGGTAAAATGTGCTTTTCAAATATATACTTGATTATGCTTAAGTCCGTGTTTACTAAAGGCCGTTAGGTATTTGCTTCAGTGAGGTAATACGCCCCATAGATATGTATTATTATTATGCATGTTTGCACAGGCATTCAGTGATTTGATAGACTTATGTTTGAAGTTGGAGGGGAGAAGTGTATTACACGACAAGATATCAAGCAGCTACTGTTCGGTCCTTAGCCCAGTACTCTACCGACTGAGATATAAAATCTTACTGACTGATCACGAAAGAGTAGTGAGAGGAAATCCTAAGTAAGCCAGAACACACGTCCTGGACTCCAATATTAGCCACCAAGGAGATTGCAACATAGTGAGTATTCAAGCAGTGTCGAGCCCATTCAAAAAAACAAATGATACCCGTTGTACAAGTGGTGGGTCTTGTGCCTCATTGGTCTAGTAGACAAAGCTCTAATGTTTGACGCTTTGGGTTCTGGGCCCGAGTCCCACTCCCTGGGGTACAGATACAACAAGCTGACGAATCCGAAATCGGACGAAACGTGCCGTATGAATTCCCCTACTAGCTGTTAAGAAGACTATAAACAATAGCATCATGTCTCGTCCTCAGTGGTGACTAGATTGTATCCGTCTTTCCATAATGTGACCACCAAGCCGGGAAGCTCATCATCGCGGTGCACTTTGAAAGATGTCAGAACTGGTTGGAGACAACCAGTAGGTCTTACTTTTACCTTAATCACTAAATGTTTCAGATTCTGTAGTAGACTGTTCATTTGATATACCCATCACACAGTGATACCTTATTATCTACTGGGTGATATTTCGAGCAGAAGTTATTGCCCATATACATATAAAAATAATTATACGACTTTCAAAAGTCTTTCATATGATGGAAGAGTTCTTCATTAATGGCACCACAATTGTCCAGATGTCTACAACATATGATCAATCATTCCTGTTGCACGCATCACTTGTTGATTTAGTGAACAATGATTCTGCAACCAACCTCTCACTCCACCTAGTCATCTCTGTTGCACTCAGGAATTATCACTCCATCCCACACTTCCCAAAGTGTGATTATGCGTCAGTGTATGCAGATCGATAGCTGAGTTTTTCTCCACATCACTTACCTCCTTGGCTCTATCATTCTGTGTTTCTCTAAATGTTTGTGTCCTACTATTCTGACTGTCAGTGATCGGATACTTTGATCTGTATACTTGACCTCACAACCATCACATGGTGTTTGATAGATTCAGTCATTCGATCACTCGGCCTACAAAGTTTCTGTCTGAGGGAGTTTGTGGGTTTCCAACATCCCCTAGTCCCACCATTGTTAAGAATTCTGAGTAGAATTTCCGATACACCTTCTTTATGCAGCACTACACTACACACTACACACTACACCATGTTGCAATCACCACTAACATTAACACTCACTCTCTTATCAGTCCTTAGAAACATTTTAAGAGATTCCAGAGGGTGTTGGTTAACAAGTAATGTCTATTCGGTGTGTTTCAGTCACTCATTTAGGTTCTCTGACTTACTGGTCAAACTCCTAACCTGATTGATCACTGAGACATTTTACCAAGCCTACCTTTACAGATATACTGTGAGATGATGTGAAATCCAAGTGTCTATTCGAATGTGTTGGTTTCCACTGAACACAGGTATCACAGCTTCCATCTTCTCACCTCTTTACTTTGCAATGCAACATGGGTAATTCTCTTTCTTCATTTTCTAATTGATATGTGAATTGGATTTAATGTGGTATGGAGTTAATGTGTGTGTGTGTGTGTATGTTGTGATTTGAGCACAGTAAATGTGTCATTTTGTTATGTCGACCATACTTTTGTATTGAGTTGAATTGGAATGTTCCTAATGATATTTGTTCCCAGCTGTCGATGAATATGTTTGTTAAGAAAGGGGATATTGGCGATTCCATCTTTAATCCTTCAATTTGTTCGTACATTTTGTCGTGAAATGTGCAGACTATGGAAGTTAGATACAATCATATGCCTAGGATAGGTGAAGGAGGTTACTTCCTTTAAGTTTCTCCCGTTCATGGTGATGGTGATGGTGATTGGAGCTTGTTGTTGTTGTTTGTTGTTGTTGGTGGTGGTGTTGTTGTTTGAGTATCTTCATCACCTCTCTCTTCTCTATATTCACTTGAAGTCCCGTCTTCGCTGCCCTCCCCCATCCCGCCCCGCCTCTTCTGTCAACTTGTTACTTTTCGCCTGTAGATCTTCCAGCTTGTGTGACATCAGACACAAGTCATCGTTGGCCAATTCCAGATCTTCTAGGTTGTTTTCCGCAGTCCAGCCAGCATATCCCCCTCTTCTCACAGCTCCCCACTGTTGTCTGCTGCATGATCCAGTCTAGTCGACCACAATCAGGAATATCATGGTTGATAGTGGGCAACCTTGTTTCACTCCTGTCTTCACTTCACTTCGAAGGCGTCACTGAGTTTCCGATTGTGAATTACTTGGCCGGCATGTGGCGTCTTCATATAGCTATTGTTGAATGAGGCTGATAAAGGTTTGTTGTATTCCGTAGTAATGAAGCAGTTTCCAAATTACCTCTCGGTCGATGCTGTCAAAGGCGTTCTCAAAGTCGATGAAGTTGAGGTAGAGTTAAGTTGACTGCCATTCTATACTCTGTTCTATGATGATGCGTAGTGTAGCGTTACAATTTGGTCCGCACATGATTTGTACTTTCTGAATCCAGCCAGCCAGCCTGTTCTGGTCGTAGTTTTGAATCCAGTGCTTCCTTTAGTCTCTCCAGGATGATGCGGCCTAATATTTTGCTTGCATTGGGTGGACAGGAGAGTGATTCCTCGCCAGTTCTTGCAAACACTAAGGTCTCTCTTCTTCAGGAGTTTGACAAGGTATCCCTTCTTCCAATCAATGGCCAGGTTCCTTCTCTTCCTTCCACACCTTCTGCAATATTGGTGTGGTGTGAGCATGTCCGCTGTTGTCTCTACGTCTGTTCTCAGTGCTTCTGGCGGTATCCCGTCTGGTCCTGCTGCTTTCCCGCATTTCAGTAGCTTTATGGCATTCAGGACTTCCATTTTTGTTGGAAGGCCTGTGTTCACTTTTAGTTCAGCGGCTGGGCTGCAGGTGGTATTTTTGGACAAAGTGCAGGTGGTGGTGGTGGTCGATTCAAGAGCTTCTTGAAGTGGTCAGCCCATTGTTTCCTTTGTTTCTCTCCTCTGGTAATTATATTTCCTTCTTCATCTTTTATTGGTTCATCTGTATTGATCTCTTCCCAGATAGCAACCTGGTTATTTGATACAATGTTGTCAAGTCTCTCTCTCCTACCTGCAGCCTGTTCTGCTTCACTTGCCAGTGTTTCGTAGAAGTGTCTTTTGTCTTTCCGTGCACTCTTCTTCACTTCTTTGTCCAGTGTTTTATACATTGTGCTCAGTTCCTCTTGTCGTTGAGCATCCTTGCACTGGTTTATCTTCTGTTTCACCATCCTCCTCTCCTCTAACAGCTTCCATGTATCCATTGAGATCCATTCCTTATCTTCTTTCTCTTCCTCCCTAATACTGTTGTGCAGGTTGCTTTCCACATAGCTTCCAAAGAGTCCCAGTGTTCTTCCACACAGGTTTCTTCAGGGATGTTGCTCGCTGTCTTCCATTTTGTCTTAATGGCTGCCGTGAAGATCTCCTTTGTAGTTTCATCCTTCAGTTTCCCGAGTGTTGTACTTGAATTGAGGTCTATCACCAGCTTCCTTGAAGGCTTTTAACTTGATTTGGAAGGTTCCTTGTACTAGATAGTGAGAGGTGTGAACCTACATCTGCTCCTCTTCTTGACCTTGTGTCAAGTAGACTGCGTCTCCATTTTCTCGAGATTGAGATAAAGTCGATTTGATTTTTAGTGTGTCCTGGTGTCTGGTGAAATCCATGTCGCTCGCTTTGTGGATATCCTTGTGCTTGAACACACTGCCTGACTCCAATCACCAAATCGTTGAGTGCACAGAATTCTGCAAACAATTCTCCATTCTCGTTCATCACCTCACCGAGCGCTTCTCGACCCATGGTTAGTTCTCTTCCTGTGTTGTCCCCTCCCAGTTTGGCATTCATGTCACCCATTAGAATTTTGATATCGCCAACTGGCGTCTTGTCCAGTGTTGGTTGCAGTTGTCTGTAGAATTCCTCCTTCTTCTCTTCCTCTGCATTATTTGTAGGTGCATAGCGTAGCATTGTATGATTGTGACCTTCCTTCCTTCCTTTTGAGTTGAACCTTGCTGTCATGATCCTGATGCTGGAGGAGATTGGTTCCCACTGCATGAGAGAGAGCCTTCAATGCTCTTGAGGACATGATGATAGCCACTCCCTCAGTGTGCTCGTGGCTGTCGTCTGTGTGACAATATCAGAGTAGATTATTGATTCTCCATTTGACATTTTGGAGAGTCCACTCCCATTCCATCTGCTTTCGCAAATCCCAAGCACTTCGATGTGATACCTCTTCATCTCGTTTGCAATCTGGGCTGCCTTGCTGGTTCAAACATGGTGTGGACATTCCACGTCCCCACGTTTACTTTCGCTTTCATCGAGGGAGAGAAGACACATCGGCCAACTGGCTTCCCGAAGGCTTTCACCAACCGGTGCCATTTCGCTTCTCCGATTCCAGCGAGGAATAAGTTTTTTTTATATTTTGTTTGTGCTTTAAAGTTTCTTTCGCTATTGGATTGGTTTTCCGGTATAGGGTTGGTAGCCCTGTGCCCAACCTTTCCTCTTTACCCGGGCTCAGGACCGGCTAGTAACTAGTGTGCTAGTTAACCAGGAGATGTTCTGTGATAAATACTACCTTTAAAATAAAATACGCATTAACCTCAAAATATGTGAATCAATAAGTTAACTTTTGTCTCCACCTTACCCACGTGCTAAATAACTCATTCACTCACTAGCCTTCTGTCATATTTATAGCTTCAACATCATTTCTGTCCCAATGTGATATCAACTTCCTTCATCTCATCTTTATGATGGATGCAGACACATACCACATTGAATACTATATGCACCTATTTTTAGACTATCATGTATGAAATGTGAATAAGAGGGGTGTTTGCCAAGTAACTTTAAAGGCCACCCTAGCAACTGGTGAAATAAACAATTAAACTTCAGAATTTCGGCTAGGAAGGCAGTTTTTCACAGGATTAGGAAAAGTAATTGGCTATCTCAACAGTTGCTACGGTGGCTTTCAAACTCACTCAAGTTTGACTACTAAAATCATTCTTAGTATAATTATTATAATAATAGCAGTGACTATAATTAATGACAAGTAGTGGCTAGCAATGGAGTCCAAAACGCGCATTTCGTCCCGTTTGGGCTTCGTCAGTTAGATGTACATGCCTCCAGGGGGTGATGTTCCCAGGGAAACTCCAACCCAGGACTGGCCGCTTCAAACGCTAGACCGTTATCCATTAACCCGCTGAATCACGATAGCCACTCTTTGTTCGATGGGTATAGCATGATTTAAATATCTATTAGGACTTCTTGATTTTCTGAAAATGCTTCATGTAAACCACCATCATAATTTTAGTATCCTTTGAGATACAACGCAATTAATTTTGACCGCTCATCATCTACTCAGAAAGTAAACTGTATCTTGACTATCATTAAGATTATGAACATGTTTAAATGTCACTACAATGTCTTCTATAAAACCTTAGGACTAGAGGATAAGTAAATGTCTTAAAAGTCATACCTTTCGGACGGTTTATAGGTTTATGTTTCTGAGACTGAGAGTACTCGCAATCTTACTCCTTCCAAATTAATGATATGAATGATGATAGCAGCAAGCAATGGGATCCGAATAAGACGGAGCGAGAGTCCTGAAAACACAGACAATAGGCATCGATGCAGTAGCCCATATGCTAATAGAGATCGGTCAATTCGGTTCAATTAACAAGAGGATAACACAAATAAAATATAAATAAACTATACTTATCACACAATAAGTGGTGGTTGTGACTCGGTAGCCTAGTGGATAACGCTGTGACGAAACTCGCATCACAGACTCCACTGCTAGCCACCAACCTCATCCACGACTGTGTTTATGATCAACAATATTCACGTTTAGAGGGGATCTGTACAGAAAGACAGATAAGATGCAATAACTGGATCTCCAGTATCCTCAATAGCCGCTAATTTGTTCATGAATACATTAGCGACTAACTCAATAATGAAATGTTCTACTCCACCATGAATTTGATAAAGATACATTTGTGATCGTTAAACTTTCCCATTTTTCAGCTACTGAGTATGTAAGGTATTGCTTTCACCAATAAGGTTGATTCCAACTATTTGCTAAAAGAAGCTTTTATGGACCATATGGTGGAAAGATAGCAGATCAATAAATTCAAGGTAAATGATATTTAGAAAATCATTACATTTTAATAGTTACCAAGATTATCAGTCTGTACATTCTTTGACCACTTAAGTAACAGTCACACGGAATTTGATCAACAGAGTTGATCGTCTTGTTACAATGGAAGAGGATGAAAAAAAGAAGGATTTAAATCAGTTCGCTGCACACTGGAAGCAAATAATTACCCAAGAGATTTTGCTAAAAATCATTCTAAAAGATGAAATTAAGAATGTACTGAAACTATCTTCGAAGAACTAGATAAAACACGATGATAATCCCACATAGTAAGGAGATTTCGGAAGAAATAAGAAGGATTCTCAAGTTAAAGACGTATTACCTAAAGAATATCAGCAGAACTGCATTCATGAAATCAAATGGGCAGATTGTATTGTAGTATGTGTGAAGGAGACAGCTAATCAGATAAATGAAGGATTCGGGGGGCATGGACTATGCCTGACGCAGATTCTGAAAACCTCAGTAGATGATAAGAAGCTAGTAAACAAATCGGCAATCGAGCTACACGCAATAGAAATGGGCCATGAAATTGACTTTCACAGAACCGAAGTTGATCGCTCAGGTTTTACATATAATAATAGGCAAATCTAAATACTTTGAACAGACGAGATGAAGTACAGTTAGTTGTTTCTGGGAACCTTCTAACTGATAACCAGAAAAGTGAAATTTTGTAGTTACTTTCATCAACAAACATGCTCAGTATCTTTGCAACAACAACAAGACGCAGCCTGAACTGATTTAATGTCATCTGTAAGCATCACCCTTACGATTACTATTCATTTCCACTGTATCATGATAATTTAATGAAAATTCGTTAACAACAATTCAGCCTTACCCTATGTACATAAACGAAAAATTAAAAGTAAAAATCTGGTCCGTAGTCGGACCTTATAATTCAGTTGGTAGAGTACCGGGCCGGAAATCTGGTGGTCGCTGGTTCGAACCTGGCCGTAGTCCAAATTTTCATTCCACCTTTAATCATCACCCAGTATCAATACTAGTCTTCTAGACCACAGTTATCTTAGATAGTCAAAATGATAATTAAGAATATACTTTTCAAGCCATTTAATATTTTGATTATTGATCATTTATTTCAGGGTTGTATTCATCATCGAATAACATCGTTTGGAGAAGCATAGAAAACCTGGGAGCACTCGGTATGTTTCCTCTTCGTGTGGGATTGCTCAACAGTACACACCCACAACCCCACCAGGGATCGAACTCAGAACTAATCAGTCACTAGATTGAAGTACAATGGTTCAGAGTTTCCTACTTCTGTTAATACGTGATGTAGCACGACTATCCCTCAAGGTCTTCGGTTGGCACCGGCTTCACTTCCGATTAATTGACCCCAGAAGTCACAGCTTCTCATTGGAACTTCAGAATATACATCTCGAAGCGTTTACACACTGCTGCATATAAGAAAATGGTATCGAAACATCCGCTGTTAAAGCTGCACAACAAGTAGTACGACTTCATCCTCTCTCTCTCATCACAGTGTGGAAATATACAGTATAACAGTAACTGCTTTCAGTGTTATCAATATCTAACAGACCTTTCTAGAATAGTTGGACCTAAAAGAATAAGCGCTTTAACCAGTGTAGCTCTTTAGGCAAATGTGATATACAAGCCCGACCACCACGTCAATGTATCATCTGTCAATCGGCAAGAATGTCAAGTTTGTCGATGAGACAATGAACCATCAGCAACTAAGGTAGACATATGTTGTGCATGCCTTGACACTACCAACGTGTGCGTGTAGTGCTAGCTGAAGTTGGATTGGGTTAGAATGAAGCTGAGAATGGCTAAACCAAACAAAGCCTCAGTCCATCAAGTTTTTGACTGTTAGTCTGAGCCATGAAGAAAGGTATAGACTGTCTGTGTTTGTGGTCTTTGAGATGATAGGATTCTATGGCTGAAGAAAATTAGTTACAATACAACAGATGTATTCACTCTTTGACGCTTTCTTAATCTTGAATATTTTCATTAATTATGATTTTCAAATTGCTTTTCCTCTCGTATACCTTTGTCTACTTTGATATCACTCTATTTCTATCCACTTGTTCTCTGTGGGTTGCTGTAAGCTTTGATAACTTGAAGGGATGAACTTATGTACAAGTTCATTCCATCGATTTCCTCTCCCCCCCCCCTGCGCCAAACACACACCTGCACCCCCACCATCACTACCACCACCAACACAGGATTGTAATCAATTTATTTCGTATATGATTGACAACAGACTAAACTAGACTATAAAGAGTGGATATTTAGGAACTTTGAATTGCAGTGTGATTTTGTACATTGTAAAGGAAACATTCACACAAGTGAGAATAATATTTCCACCCCATATTAGCCATTTCATCAGTATTCTTGTCTCTTCTTTATACTTATCCATTCATCGTCGAGACAATTCTAGGCACATTCCTGTTTTACCGTGTAAAAGAACAGTTTTTCACCAGAAAGTGTGTATATATTTTTTCGGGAAAGAGGAAGACAAGGAGGAAATACAAGATAATTTTCATTATCACACCATCTGTTTTCACTTTTTCTATCACTTAGTTTATAGTTTAACATGCCCAATCTGTTTTTCGGTTTGTGATAAACTAATTTTTTTAATCTCTATGACGCGATGTGCACACATATATATATACCATTCACATACATACGCACTTTTTCATTCTTTGTTCCCACTCTCGAATCATTCAATCAGTCAGTTAGTTGATCAGTGAATCCACTAAGTGTTAACCCGTACTGCATCCATTTCTTGTGTCATGTGATCATCTCCCATTCTTTGTTCATTTAAGGAGAAAATTACAAATCGCGAGTTGATTATTCACTAACATCACTTTCTACACACACACACACACACACACACACACACACACACACACACACACACACGTACTCACAGCACTGTGATTATTAATTTGACTGTCAATATACCGCTATTTCAGTGACTAATCCCTAATGTGTGTCTCTACTTGCAATAATTAAGCTAACAGATATTCGACACTGTAGACTAAGGAAAAAAAATATTTGCATTATTTTGGTATTTTTGTATTTCCTAATGGATGTTATATTATGATACTTGTAATTTTCCATGGCGCCAGGTTCAAAAAAGACTGCAGAGAACAGAGTGCAATGGATGTGTGCTACTGAAACCCTATGTTCCACTAGGAACCCAAGGGAAAAATAATATAATATACAGGGCTTAATCTCTTGATATTTTCTGTTGGTAGATGAGTTTCTATGCGGATGCCTTGATACCGCTGAATATTCATGATGTTATATTGGTCTTGGTGACTATCAAAGGTATCCACGATGTGACAACTTGGATCGTCATACAGTAATGCCTGATTATATATTGATATTGACTGATTTTCACTGAGTAAATGCACAGACTTCAGCTCTCTACCTCAACTTTATCGACTTTGAGAACGCCTTTGACAGCATCGACCGAGAGGTAATTTGGAAACTGCTTCATTACTACGGAATACAACAAACCTTTATCAGCCTCATTCAACAACTAGCTATATGAAGACGCCACATGCCGGCCAAGTAATTCACAATCGGAAACTCAGTGACGCCTTCGAAGTGAAGTGAAGACAGGAGTGAAACAAGGTTGCCCACTATCAACCATGATATTCCTGATTGTGGTCGACTAGACTGGATCATGCAGCAGACAACAGTGGGGAGCTGTGAGAAGAGGGGGATATGCTGGCTGGACTGCGGAAAACAACCTAGAAGATCTGGAATTGGCCAACGATGACTTGTGTCTGATGTCACACAAGCTGGAAGATCTACAGGCGAAAAGTAACAAGTTGACAGAAGAGGCGGGCGGGGCGGGATGGGGGAGGGCAGCGAAGACGGGACTTCAAGTGAATATAGAGAAGAGAGAGGTGATGAAGATACTCAAACAACAACACCACCACCAACAACAACAAACAACAACAACAAGCTCCAATCACCATCACCATCACCATGAACGGGAGAAACTTAAAGGAAGTAACCTCCTTCACCTACACCTATCTAGGCAGCAAGCACTGTTCCAACCATAGGTGGCACAGACGAGGATGTCAAAGCCAGCCAGATCGGAAAAGCAAGACAGGCATTCATTAACCTGAAACCAGTGTGGAGATCTTCTCCACTCCACTCAGCATAAAGCGTGAGCAAGATCCGGATTTTCAACACCAATTCAGTCAAGTCAGTGATTCTGTGTGATGTTTGAGAGACTTGGCGGCACGTTACGAAAGGCAATTCCAATAAACTACAGACATTCATCAACAACTGCCACCCACACTGGCTCGTTACTCAAGATCAGATAGATTGCCAGAAATAATAAGCAACAAGCAACTCTGGGTGGATGGTTGGTGGCGAATCAACCAAGAACCTATCACCTAACAAATATGCACTGGGAGGAAGTGGAGATGGATTGGACTGGACATACACTGAGAAGGCCGACTAGAGACATCACGCGTCAGGCCAGGCACTCGAGTGGAACCCCCATGGGAAGCGACGAGTTGGGCGTCCGTTGTGAGGGTGACATGGAGGAGATTGTGAGAGGAGTAAATGAGCGGTTGTGGGCTGTTGTGGAACCAGGTTCAAAAGATTCCAGAGAACACAGCGCATTGGAGACGTGCTACTGAAGCCGTATGTTCTACTTGGAACCCAAGGGACTAATAATAATAATAATAAATGCACAGAGTTGATTAATTTAGTCATCTAGCTGACGACAGAAGCATATAATAAGAATAAAGGCTGATTACAGCTTTGAAGACAATGAAATTATGAATGATATTGATCAGTGGTACTGAGAATCACTTATAAATGTATCTTAGAGTTAGTTAGAAGGATACTACCGAAATAACTAAGTGATATCATTCCTACTTAGAGAACTGATCTATCAACCGATGTTGAATCTGCAGAAATATCTCTCAATTCCTGAAGTTATATCATTCTTCTGATTCTTCCAGAAAATATCAAAACTGTTGAATAGTGAATAGCATTTAAACTCCTTCCAAGGCTCTCATGAAATGTATCCAGTATGAAGTTATTCACTGAATGAGATTCTCCACCATGATTGACATCCATAATGCTGCAATCATTGACGAGCAATCGAATAATAAACGTAATCGTCGTTGATTGAAAGGGTCAGCAAATGTCCTTAATTTGAAGAGACATCGTCTCATAATTGTTACATACTTAACCCTTTAAGGTTAAAATGATAAGGTATATAGTAAAGCCGAAACTGATCCAGATAGGAGGACTCCTCTACAGTTATCTACACATGATTAGAAATCATACTAACTGTACCGCCATCAGCACGCATACAAATACTCAGACACAACTACTCAGGTGAATGTATTTTCCAAGTATGAATCTTATAAAAACAGTTTGTACTTCCAATATTCGAAAATATATGCTAATTATTGAACACATTCAACCAAACTATATTTCAAGGAGACCATAAAAAATGAATTGGGAAATATTCAATAAACTTTAGATATCCCATAAAGTTGATGAATAAATTACTTTAAACCTATAAAAAAAACTGAATGATACAACCATAACGAAAAAGAAAACTACTATTCAAAGATGATTAACTGAGTTCATATGAAATAATCACTGATTGAATGGAAACATTGTACTTAGCTTATCCAGATGCAAAACTAACAGTTGTCTCTGACATGAATAACATGCTCAGATAAACTAATTTCTATATGAGACCTCCTCATGTTATCTTTGATTATAGTTTCCATATATTTACCTGTACTTGTAGTGGGATACATGTCAGAAGAACGGGAAGAGTCCTTAGTAAAAGAACTTCTGAATAGATACCGAAGAGCTTATCATTGATAGATGGAAGACTAGTAACCAGTACTAATGGTAAACAACTAGATATAGGTCATCCCCTCAACCTGAACAAAACTTTCAAAGTTATCAATGAACAAGGAAATAGTGAATTGCTACGTTACGCAGAAGCAGAATGAGTAGCAGCAATCCATCGACTGAAACCAAACTTGCATTGTCTTGGTGAACTGTTCTTATCCTACAGCTTTATTTACTACCTTTTTTCTTCTATTTTATCATTCATATTCCTATAATTTTAGATTGAATTTGACCCATTATATTTCATTTTGAGGCTAGTGGCGATAATAGTATTAAAGTAGTATTCACCATCGACTGACATCACGTAGAGAAGTACTGAACTCCTGGGAGCAGTGAACAGCTATATCGCACTAGTGTGTGACTCCTCAGCAGTAAGCAACCACAACCTTCTCAGGGGTGGAACTCACAACATTCAGGTTTCATAGAGAGAGCGCTAACCATTCAGCCATTGAGTTGAAGGTCATGAAATGGAGTGACTATCACTCAAAGTCTTCAGCTAGCATCCGCTCCACTTCTGACTGGTTGACACCACAGGTCACGACTCCTCATTCGAACTTCGGGATATCCATTCGTAAGCATGTCACTAATGAGCACTATACAGTAATGTATTTTGAGGCTAATTATATTTACTAATTAGTAATATTCGTCCTTCGGGTTCCTAGTGGAACATAGGGATTCAGTAACACATCTCCATTGCACTCTCTTCTCTACAGTCTTCTCTTTCACACTGGCTCCATCATCCCACACAACCTTTCATTTCTTCCTCACACAATCTCCTCCATGTCACCCTCACCTCAGACACCCAACTCATCGTTTCCCAATTGGCTTCTACTCGATGGTCTGACCTGATCTGACCTAACTTGGCCTGATGCATGATGTCCCCAGACTCTCTTCCTTCTCAGTGTATGTCAAATACAATCCAATATAATCCATCTCCACTTCTTTCTTCCCCACATTTGTTGGGTGATGGGTTGTTGGTTGGCTCGTTGTCAGCCAGCCATCCAGCCACCCAGTTTGTTCCAGTGGTAATTTTGAATGAAGAGCATTTTTGAGTCTCTGCAGGATGATGTGGCCTATTATTTTGCTTGCTTGGGGAGGACAGTTACAGCAGCATGATTCTGAGCCAGTCCTTGTTCTTGTAAAGACTTAGGTCGCCCTTGGTCTAATCAATGGGCAGGTACCTGTCCTTTCTCCCAAACCTTGTGCAATAGTGGTGTGGTGTAAGGATGTTCACCGGTGTTGTTTCTGCCTTTGTTTTCAGTGCTAGTGATGGAATTGAATCTGGTCTTTCTGGTTTCCCAGATTTCAGCAACTTTATGGAGTTCAGGATTTCTGTATACATAACTAATACTGAAGTTGAAAGATTCAACTGACTTCATTCCTTTTTGCAATTAAAGTGTTCAGTTTCACGTTTTTCAATATTTCTGCATGAATTCACATATATCCTCATAAGCTCATGAATAGACAAAAGATTAAATAAAAAATGAAGTCAGTCTAATTTTAAAAAAATTTATATACTGCATAAATTAAATGAATGTAGAAATTGACTTGACTGGTATTTATTTTATAATCTAGTGGTTCGACACTTTTTCTGTTCTTTTTAACATTCATATTTGTCTTCTACTCCTGATGAATATTTCAATATCTTTGATTATTTGTGAAAAGTTGTAAGGATTTAATTTAGTTTGTTATATACTCAGTTTTGTTTGACACATCATATCCTGCTTAAACACATTATATGCAACAGTATGGAAATACTGACGCACAATTGTGTACATACAGACAAACAGATGTATGCTAATATGGTATATGTTTGTGTGTGTCCATTAAAGGAAGGCTTAAGTAAGAATTTAAATAAGATGTATTGACCGAAATTGATGTGTGAGATCTATCAGCTTCGTATATCACATAAACATATAAATACTATATATGAATAATGTATGCAAAAATTCTAATCTTATGGCATAATTCTTTAGGTTTTTAATGATGTAAATATATTTCAAACAGGTAAAGAAAAATACCGGAGTAATAGAAAAAAAATGAACTCTAACAGTAAAAGTAAAGAAGGAGAGAAGATGAGAAATGTTGAACAGTGTGAGGCAGGAATAACAATGAATGTAAGTACACATGTATGCCTCATCTGGTTATTATTATTTGTCCCTTGAGTTCCTAATGGAACATAGGGCTTCAGTAGCACATCTCCAGTGAACTCTGTTCTCTGTAAACTTTTGAACCTGGTTCCACGACAGCCCACAAGCTCTCATTTCCTCCTCTCACGATCTCCTCCATGTTACTCTCGCCACGGACGCCCAACTGGGTTCCACTCGAGGGCCTGGCGAGTGATGTCCCCAGTCGGCCTTCTCAGTGTGTGCACGATGCACCTCCACTTTCTCCCTCTACATATTTGTTGAGTGATAGGTTCTTTGCTGCTTATTCTTTCTGGCCATCTGATCTTCAGTAACGAGCCAGTGTGGGTGGCAGTCGTTGATGAATATCTGTAGTTTGTTGGAAATCCCTTTCGTAACGTGCCAAGTTTTTGAAACATAAAGGAGCACTGATTTGACATTGGTGTTGAAAATCCGGATATTGTTCACGCTTTATGCTGAATGGAGTGCAGAAGATCTCTACACTGGTTTCAGGTTAATGAATGCCTGTCTTGCTTGCTGTTCTGATCCTGGTTTTGACATCCTCATCTCATCTGGTTAGTTAAACTTATTATTGTGTTATGCATGCCTGAATATTTCAGTTTCCGATGATTGTGCACGTAAATAAATATTGAATAATAATGATGGATAGTGGCCAGCAATGGAATTCAAGAAGTAGATTTCACCCTATTTACGGTTCGTCAGTTAGATATACGTAACTATATCCTAGTAAGAGTCGAATTTAGAACCCATCCCTTCAAATACCACAGCACCATCCACTAGACTAATGAGTCATCCTAGTCATTTCAAATAAGATGAAACACCTGACCTTAGTTTCAGTGCTAACCACTATCCGACATTGGTTTAAAATTCAAATTACAGATTGGGAAGACGGTGACTATGCATGCGTATCAGTATGCATTAGTTAACATAGTTAATAATCAATGTTGTTACTTATATTATCCTGTCGTTGACTGGACCGAGTTTGATTAGTCTCTACTGATATATGGGCACTTGCTGAGATGCCTCGATATTGCCTGTGTTTCAATTTTATAATAATGATGGATGATGACTAGCAGGGGAATCCAAGAAGCGAGTTTCGTTATATTCGGGACTTGTCGACTGGATCTACCTGTATCCCCCACCCTAATGTAGGATGTTTTTCTTCTAAGACTTCGACTAAGGACCGATTGCTTCAAATACCAGAGTGTTATCCATTAGGCTACTGAAGTATGATAGCCACTTAGTGGGAACAATATCGCTCACTGCGAGGCAGGTTACAGTTAGCTAACGAGTCCCACTGACAGCCACTACTCATCATTATCATAGTTGATAAGTCTCTTTAGGAAATTAAAGAATCCTAATGTGAAATTAATCAAGGTTATGGACAATTTCCGTCCTTTTAGAGTAGCTGGAAAGTGTGTGTGTAGGAGAGAGAGAGAGAGAGAAAAAAAAAAGCTAAGGAACATGTTACTACCACAAGTCATCGGTATGATCTTGATAAACATCACATATTATCCTACTTGTTGTTTATTTACACCACATGTCGGAATTATTGTTTATCATAATAAGTTGAAGTTTAAACGTATTTGCCTATCTGATCAAATGAATCATGTATCATTTTGTATACGCTGATTAAATTTCACTTGTCTACAGGAAGAAAAACACTTTTCACTACAATATTGTTAAATATTAACCATAATAACCAAAATCTCAGGGTAGATAGAAGTGATTTCTGTTTTTCTGCTATATTTGTCTGTCTTTTTTCCTCTACCATATTTAAGTCGATGTACGTTTACGCTTATATATATATATATATATATATATATATATATATATATATATATATATATATATATATATATATATATACGAGTATTTACGCACATATCCTTGTGTATACATTTCTTTGTTAGCATTTACCAAAACGAATAGTTTTTGTCTAATTTGTGTTTCTTCAATTAGTAATTCTGTTGATATCAGTTAACTACAGATGATCATATTGACACTGAAACTGAACATTGAACACCAAACTATCACTTTCTTTCAAGTTGTTATTCATCGTAGACTGACATCAGTTGGAGGAACAAAGGAGCCATTGGACAGCTGTTTCATCCTAGTATGGGACTCCTCAGCAGTGCACACCCATGACCCTGCCCTCCAGGGATCGAACCCGCAATCTTCAGGTTCCATGGCCAGCATTTTATCATCCAGCCACTGGCTCACAATCTAATGGTCCATATTTCCAACTTCTGTTAGCTAACTTTGTTTAAATACCGATTCCATGTGGAGATGTCCTAACTTTATCAGTTAGCATTTTGATACTTGGTGATGTTTGAAGGTGAAATGAAAATCTTAGTCATGGTAGGATTTGAACCGGTGACTTAAATAACAAATTCTACAATGAGTGTTTCTTCCAGCTGAAAACAATAACATGATGGAGAATATTTGTAGCTCAGGTGGATGGTCTTGGTTGTATTGTGTTCTCTAAGCTGGGTTGTTTAATCGTGAAGCTTTCATCGCCTTGCTAGACGACATCATCAGCACTAACTTCAATATGAAGTGAATATGAAGTCAGAGGTCAAGCAGTGGAACAGCCAACAGGAAAGTCTATACAGTCAATGACGCAGCAATGGAAGTAAACAACCAATCACAGACCAAATCGTCAGAGCAAGCCACTAAATCACTCACGGAGAGATACTGACATCTCACTTCATATTGAAGTTAGTGCTGATGAGGTCGTTTAGCAAGGCGATGAAAGCTTCATGACTAAACAACCCAGCTCAGAGAACACAATACAACCAAGAAAACAATAACATTACAGATTAAGGTATGATAAACAACAACAACAACCTATGAAAACAGTTCACATCTGATATCAGTAAAACAATTTTTATTTCAAATACATGGCTAAATTTAAAATTGTCTACAGTAAGATATCGGTGTCCAGTAGAAATCATTTGAAACATTTCAGTAGTGAAATCTACACTGAATAGATCTTTCAAATCTAGACCTCTCTGTATAGACATGGGGATCCAGATGAATGACAAAGTTCGTGACTTAACCAACACACGGAACAAGTAAAATGGCAAATTACATAATAAAGCCGTTCAATGAATAATATGACGAAATAGTGGTATAGGCATATGATTACAGCTCAAGGTGGTATGAATCCTAATGAAAATGGGGAAGAATAACAAAGATGGTATGCAGTGCATAAATTCATGGTAGAGGAATGAAAAAGGATACGCCAAAAAACACGATTAAAATACAGTGCTTATGTAATATTCGTAACTGACAAACACTGGAAACCTGGGGAGCACGCAACAGATGTTTCGTCTTAGTGTATGACTCCTCAGCAGTAAGCAACCACAATCTTATCAGGGGTGGAACTCGCAACATTCAGGTCTCATAGACAGAGCACTAACCATTCAGCCATTGAGTTGAAGGTCATGAAATGGAGTGACTATCACTCAAGGTCTTCAGCTAGCATACGCTCCACTTCTGACTGGTTGACACCAGGTCACGACTCCTCATTCGAACTTCGGGATATCCATTCGTAAGCATGTCACTAATGAGCACTATACAGTAATGTATTTTGAGGCTAATAGGGATATTAGTTCGTGATAAATACTACCTCAAAATTAAATTCTCCGTTAACCTCAAAATAACCTAGCCTAAGTAACTAGTTCACTAGTTACTAGCTAGTCCTAAGCCCGGATAAACAGGAAAGGTTGAGCATGCGGCTAGCAACCCTACCCACAAAAATCAACCCAATCGATAAAGAAACTTCAAATCACAAAGAAAATATAAAACACAAAATTATTCCTCACTGGAGTCGGGGAGACTAAATGACACCAATTGGTGAAAGCTTTCGGGAAGCTAATTGGCCGATATGTCTCTTCTGTCTCGATGAAAGGGAAAGTAAGGATAAGGACATGGAATGTCCACACAATGTTTGAATCTGGCTGACAGGGCTGCTCATATTAGAAAGAGGTGAGAAGTTATAGCATAGAAGTGCCAGGAATTCGTGAAAGTAGATGGAATGGAGGTGGAGTCTCCAAACTGTCAACTGAACAGGAGTCAATAATGTATCCCAATATTGTCACTCGGACGACAACCAAAAACGAGCACAGTGAGTTTTCGAGTGGCTGTCATGAAATCCTCCTCCCAACAGCATCAAAGGCTCTCTGTCTCTTGCAGTGGGAACCAATCTCCTCAGACAGGATCAGCATCACGACAGCAAGATGGATTCATCTCAAAAGGAAGGAAAGTCAAAATCATACAACGCCACGCCACGCCACGCCACACACCTACAAATTAAGCAGATCAAGAAAAGAAGGAGCAATTCTACAGACAACTCCAATCAGTACTCGACAAGACTCCACCCCAACTGGCCACATCAAAATCCTTTCTAATCGGTGGGTGACATGAATGCCAAACTCCGAGCGGACAACACACGAAGAGAACTCATCCTGGATCGACAGGCACTCGGTGAAATGATAAGGGAGAATAAGGAACTGTTTGCAGACTTCTGCGAATTCCACCATTTGGTGATTCCAGTCAGGCAGTCTGTACTAACACAAGGTCACTCACAAAGCCACATGGATTTCATTTCACCATTCAACAGATCGACACACTACACGAAATATCACATCAACTTCATCTCAATATCAAGAAAGTGGAGACACACACAATCTACTGGACACAAGATCACATCAACAAGCAAAGCAGATGTAGGTTCACACTATTCACCATCTAGTGAAACGAACCTACCTGCAAAACCAAGTTGAAAGACTTCAAAGAAGTTCGTGATGATAGACCACACTTCAAGTCAAACACCCAGAATAGAAACTGAACTGAAGGACGAAACTACAAACGACATCTTCATGTCGTCAGTCTTCAGGAAACAATCGCACACATTAAGCAACATACCTGAAGAAATCCACGTGGAAGAACACTAGAACTCTGTGAGAGAGATGTGCAAGGAAACCTGCACAACCGTCTCAGGGAGGAAGAAGAAGCGAGACGAGACGAGACAAGCAGTAGGTCTCTACGCATACATGGAAGCTGGTACAGCAGGGAGAAAAAGGTGGGGAAGCAGAAAATGAACCAGTCTAGTACAGGGATGAACAACGAAAAGAGGAACTGAACACAACCTATGCAGCACTACACTGCACAATGAAGTGAAGAGTGAGCGCAAACACAAAAAACACTTCTACGACACATTGACAACTTAAGCAGAACAGGCTGCAGGTAGGAGAGACAGGGACCTGACAACACTATATCAAATAACCAGGTCACTGTCTATCTGGGAGGGAAGAGATCAACACAGATGAAACCAATGATAATGAAGGAAAGCTATTTACCAAGGAGGAAAAATAAAATAAACGATGGGTTGACCACTTCAAAATACTCTTCAGTCGACCACCACCACCACCAAAAGCGCCGCCACCTGCAACTTGTCCACAAATACCACCAGCAGCCCATCCATAGACTTACCAGTGAACACAAACCCTTCGACAAAAGCAGAAGTGAAGTCCTGAACGCCACGCCATAAAGTTGCTGAAATGCGGGAAAGTAGCAGGACCTGGCTGGCTGGCTTGAGGAAGAACAAATTATGTGCAAATCAAATTGCAACACTACGCTACGCATCATCTCATCATAGAAGAGAGCACAGAATGACAGTCAACTCTCTACCTTACCTCAGCTTCATCCACTTTGAAAAGGCCTTCGATACTGTCGACCGAGAAATAATTTGACAGGCTGCTGCTTCAACACCAAACTTTTAGTACCACAAATCCTTATCAAGCTGATTCGACCAACACCAGCTATATGATATATGATGCTACATGCTACATACCAAGCGATTCACAATAGAAAGTTACTCAGGGAGACATAAGTAAGACAAGTTTGCTGCCTACTACCATCGCGGATGATCTTTCTGATTGTGGTCGACTGGATGATGGAGCAAAGCGGGAGGAGCTGTGTTTAGATGGGCACACGCTCTCTAGACCGTTGTATAGACCTCAGATGAAGATTCTTATTTCGCTCAGCGAAAAGAAAGTATTGACACATCAAATACTTATTGTGTATTTAACCGGGAAATTAGATGACAGAAGGTTATTCAAGATTTCCCCTCAATAGATAAATTAGCCTCCTTGTATATTTACTTCAGTATTGCACAAGGTTTTATTCAACTTATAGCTTGCATTGAAATTTATGATGGATATTTTCCTGAATTTAAAAGTCTTACCAGCTGGAATCGCCTAGAAATAGGCATCCAACCGTTTAAATGCCCATGGCGCAGTCGACTAAACTTCGGATTTGTAAGACTTGCCTTTCAGTATTGATGACTGAAACAGGAGACAGACTGGCTAGGCCGATGGTGAGTACTCAACACCTATCAAGATCTCCTACACATCTAATATATCTGGAGGATATAGAAGAAGCTGAACAGATATGACCATGGTGTATCAACGTGTGCTGTAGGAAATATCGCCCGTGAGTATCTCTTCTCGGTTTGAACTTTTGAAAAAAGATATCCAGATGATTCTGTACAACATGATTCAATCTCACATCAAACAGTCCTGAATTCGAGATCTTCGCTACTAAACCATTGAGGTTACGAGTAGTAGGTATGCAGTATGCATACGAATCAGTCACCGGGGTGTAAGTAACCCGCAAAACTGTTGATTTAAATATCTTGACATTGTAATGGACTTCATTGAGTGTAAGACTGATGTAATCATGCTTGCTGATACTATAGAGTATATATCCAACGCCCCTTGCTGATATTTGGTCAACAATTGAGCATAGTCTGAAAAATACAGAACACGTGAAACAATCGTGTTAACTGGAGCTTAGTGAACACATCAATAAGCAGTATTCATCATGGACTGACATCAACTGGGGAACCATTGGAAATCTGGGAGCATTGGATAGCTGCTTCGTCCTACTATGGGACTCCTCACCAGTAAGCACCCAAGACCCGGCTAGGGGTCGAACTCAGGACCTTCAGGTTTCACGGCGAACGCATTAACCATTCAGCCACTGGTTAAACTTCCAGTGGTTCACAATTACCAACTTCTGTCAATTCACGACATAGCGCGACTGTCACACCCAAGGTCTTCAGTTAGCATCCACTTAACTTCTGACTGGTTGATCCCACAGGTCAGGCCTCTCATTAGAACTTCCTAACATCCATCTGGAAGCAAGTCACTAATGAGCACTATAGAGTAATGTATTTTTGAGGTGAATAGAGATTTTTAATTTAGAAGTAGTATTCTAAATTAAAAATCCCCATACATCTCAAAAATACATTACTCTATAGTGCTCATTAGTGACTTGCTTCCAGATGGATATCACGAAGCTTTAATGAGAAGTAGTGACCTGTGGGGTCAACCAGTCGGAAGTGAAGCAAATCTCAAAAAAATATGTGAACCACTGGAAACCGATTCAGTGGCTGAATGGTTAATGCATTAGCCGTGAAACCTGAAGGTCCTGAGTCCGACCCCTAGCCGGGTCTTGGGTGCGTACTAGTGAGGAGTCCCATATTAGGATGAAACAGCTATCCAGTGCTCCCAGATTTTCAACGGTTCCCTAACTGATGTCAGTCCATGATGAATACTACTTCTAAATTAAAAATCCCCATTCATCTCAAAAATACATCAATAAGCATTTTTACCATCAAACAACTTTAAAATATAAAAGTAGCGCTTAATCCAAACAGGTAGACTTTACAGTACAATATAACAGTTCATACTTAATAATACGTCAATTTAGCCCGCTCAATATTCAATGTCTCATTTGCACTCTTCACTGCAATAATTTTCACATGCATTTCTTATTTCTCATAATATCAATACTCACTTGAAGGAAATGACTTACAAATGAAGTGCATTTGTCTGTGTTTGTGTATGTACGAATGAGTTCGTGTCAGTGAATTAGTATATAGATTCCGGTGGAATAACGAATTGTCTTCTTACTATAGCATTCTATTTCTTAAGAAAATAGCAAACAATAAACGCAAGTACACACACACACACACAATTACATTGAACACACCGACAAGAAACATCTTTGTGCTAATTTTAAATCTGAAAATACTACATATTTTATAAATTTTCTAACTGATTTATGTGCTATATTTATTTGTATATCCACTTCAAACATAGAAATTGAACATTGAGTGTTTGTTTAAATTTGCCTGACTTTTTATTCTACTATACGTCATATTTCAGAAAAAGAAAAAGAAAGCATCTGTTCATTTTCTTACACGGTGTGTTCAATTAATGATAAGTTATATAGTGTCAAATTTCATATAATAAAAGTGTATGCGTGTAATGATGTAAATTAGACACTCGGTGATGACTGAAGGTGAAATGGAAATCTGGACCACGGCTGGGTTCGAACCAACGACCTCCTAGGTTTCCGGCACATTTCTCTACCAATTGAGATACGAGGTTTGATTGCTGACCACATTTATATTTCACTTCATTCACAAACGGTTTTGCAAGACTACCGAGTGAGTTCATGATGCCTCACTACCACTTGATCATATTCACAATGACTAACCACTCAGCACTTCTCATCCCAATCGAAATATAACGGAATTAGAGAGATGGAGCATCATATTGGTTATCAGTTTGACTATCTGAGTTAGCTGTGGTTTAGTAGACTCGTATTACTTATACTGGTTGATGATTCAAGATGAAATGTAAGTTTTGCCTACGGCAGGATTCGGAGCAGCAACCTCCGAGTTACCGATTCGGTGCTTTACCAAGTGAAGCATGAGTCCTAGCTGCTGACCAGATTTTCATTTCACCTTCAATCCTCGACCAGTATCAACCCAAGTCTGTCAAACCATGATCATCTCAAACAATCAAACTGATTCGTCTCATCCCAGGCATCCTAAGCAGTATCAAACTATAGCCTTTGCATATGTAGCTAGAATCGGGATAATTAGACCTTTACTTTTTCACCTAACCACTGTATTTGTATACTATAAAGAAGCGATTTTCAGATAATATCGGGAAGATCGTGAATTAAAAGAATACATAGTTTGTAATCGAAGTCTCATCCAGATTTAACATCATATACAACATGCCAGTATCCAGTAGACTGTCATGTAAGCTTAGTGTGCTACTCTCTAGATTAAAAATTTTATGGTAAATGAAAAAAATGATTAAAATCACTCATTCCATATGCTCTTTGAATGGCATCATGACCACTAACGTCTCTCACATTATACAGAGCCGCAATGGTAACATGCTAGATGCAGATTATGAATGTGCACAGGTAGCTTTAATGGCCACCTAAACAACGACCAAAATAGCCAATTAGGTTTCTATATTTCGACTGAAAAGGCTGATTTTCATAAAAATAAAGAAGTTTGATTGGTTATTTCAGTAGTTTGCTAGGGTGGCTAATCACTCCCATGATAGGCTTATCGAGCCCGACTTTAAAGACCACCCTAGTTACTGATGCGACAACCTCGCCTGGTTAACTAGTTTACTAGTTACTAGCCGGTCCTAAGCCCGGGTAAAGAGGGAAGGTTGGGCACAGGGCTACCAACCCTACCCCGTAAAACAAATCTAACCGCTAAAGAAACTTCAAAGCACAAACAAAATATAAAAAATGAAAACAAACTTATTCCCCGCTGGAATCGGAGAGGCGAAATGACGCCAAATGGTGAAAGCCTTCAGGAAGCCAACCGGCCGATGTGTCTTCTCTCGATGAAAGCGAAAGTAAACGTGGGGACATGGAATGTCCGCACCATCTTTGAACCCAGTAAGGCAGCCCAGATTGTGAACGAGATGAGAAGGTATAACATCGAAGTGCTTGGGATTTGCGAAAGCAGATGGAATGGGAGTGGACTCCCCAAACTGTCAAATGGAGAATCAATAATCTACTCCAGTCACACAGACGACAACCACGAGCACACTGAGTTATGGAGTGGCTATCATGATATCTTTTAAGAGCATCGAAGGCTCTCATGCAGTGGGAACCAATCTCCTCCAGGATCATGACAGCAAGATTCAACTCAAAAGGAAGAAAGGTCACAATCATACAATGTTATGCACCTACAAATAATGCAGAGCAAGAGAAAAAGGAGGATTTCTACAGACAACTTCAATCAACACTGGACAAGACGTCAGTTGGCGATATCAAAATTTTAATGGGCGACATGAATGCTAAACTGGGAGGGGACAACACGGGAAGAGAACTAACCATGGGTCGAGAGGCGCTCGGTGAGGTGATGAATGAGAATGGAGAACTGTTTGCAGAATTCTGTGCATTCAACGATTTGGTGATTGGAGGCAGTGTGTTCAGGCACAAGGATATCCACAAAGCGAGCGACATGGACTTCACCAGATGGACACACTAAAAATCAAATCGACTTTATCTCAATCTCAAGAAAATGGAGACGCAGTCTACTTAACACAAGGTCAAGAAGAGGAGCAGATGTAGGTTCACACCTACTATCTAGTACAAGGAACCTTCCAAATCAAGTTAAAAGCCTTCAAGGAAGCTGGTGATAGACCTCAGTTCAAGTACAACACTCGGAAGAAACTGAAGGATGAAACTACAAAGGAGATCTTCAAGGCAGCCATCAAGACAAAATGGGAGACATCGAGCAACATCCCTGAAGAAACCTGTGTGGAAGAACACTGGAAGTCTTTGAAAGCTATGTGGAAAGAAACCTGCACAACAGTATTAGGAAGGAAGAAGAAAGAAGACAAGGAATGGATCTCGACGGATACCTGGAAGCTGATAGACGAGAGGAGGATGGTGAAGCAGAAGATAAACCAGTGCAAGGATGCTCAACGACAAGAGGAACTGAGCACAATGTATAAAACACTGGACAAAGAAGTGAAGAAGAGTGCACGGAAAGACAAAAGACACTTCTACGAAACACTGGCAAGTGAAGCAGAACAGGCTGCAGGTAAGAGAGACCTGACGACATTGTATCAAATAACCAGGTTGCTATCAGGGAAGAGACCAACACAGATGAAACCAATAAAAGATGAAGAAGGAAATTTAATTACGAAAGAAGAGAAACAGAGGAAACGATGGGCCGACCACTTCAAGAAGCTCTTGAATCGACCACCACCTGCACTTCGTCCAGAAATACCACCTGCAGCCGCTGAACTACAAGTGAACATAAATCCCCAACGAAAATGGAAGTCCTGAACGCCATAAAGCTACTGAAATGCGGGAAAGCAGCAGGACCAGATGGAATCCCGCCAGAAGCACTGAGAACAGATGCAGAGACAACAGCGGACATGCTCACACCACACCAATATTGCAGAAGGTGTGGAAGGAAAAGAAGGAACCTGGCCACTGATTGGAAGAAGGGTTACCTTGTCAAACTGCCGAAGAAGGGAGACCTCAGTGCTTGCAAGAACTGGCGCGGAATCACTCTCCTGTCCACCCCAAGTAAAATATTAAGCCGCATCATCCTGGAGAGGCTTAAAGACGCACTGGATTCAAAACTGCGACCGGAACAGGCAGGCTTCAGGAAGTACAAATCATGTGCAGACCAAATTGCAACGCTTCGTATCATCATAGAACAGAGCGTAGAATGGCAATCAGCTCTATACCTCAACTTCATCGACTTTGAGAAGGCCTTTGACAGCGTCGACCGAGAAGTAATTTGGAAACTGCTTCAATACTACGGAGTACCGCAAACCTTTATCCGCCTCATTCAACAACTATATGAAGATGCCACATGCCAAGTAATCCACAATGGGAAGCTCAGTGATGCCTTTGCAGTGAAGTGAAGACAGGAGTGAAACAAGGTTGCCTACTATCCCCCATGATATTCTTGATTGTGGTGGACTGGATCATGCAGCAAACAGTAGGCAGTGAGAAGAGGGGGATACACTGGACGACGGAAAAGAACCTAGAAGACTTGGATTTCGCCGATGACTTATGCCTAATGTCACATAAACTTGAAGATCTACAGGCAAAAACTAACAAGTTGACAGAAGAGGCAGCGAAGACGGGACTTCAAGTGAATATAGAGAAGACAGAAGTGATGAAGATACCGCACCACCACCATCAACAACAACAACAAACTCCAATCACCGTCAACGGGAGAAACTTGAAGGAAGTAACCTCCTTCACTTATCTAGGAAGCACTGTTTCAACTACAGGCGGCACAGGCGACGAGGACGTCAAAGTCAGAATCGGAAAAGCAAGACAGGCGTTCATTAGCCTGAAACCAGTGTGGAGATCTTCTGCACTCAGCATGCGGAACAAGATACGGATTTTCAACACCAACCAGTCAAGTCAGTGCTCTTGCATGGTTCAGAGACTTGGCGCGTCACGAAAGGCATTTCCAATAAACTACAGACATTCATCAACAACTGCTTACGCTCGCTGCTGAAGATCAGATGGCCAGAAAAAATAAGCAACAAGGAACTCTGGGAACGAACCAACCAAGAACCTATCACGCAACAAATATGCAGAAGGAAGTGGAGATGGATTGGCCATGCACTGAGAAGGCCGACGGAGGACATCACGCGTCAGGCCCTCGAGTGGAATCCCCATGGGAAGTGACGAGTTTGGCGTCCGTGGTGAGGGTGACATGGAGGAGATGGTGTGTGCGAGGAGGAAATGAGAGCTTGTGGGCTGTTGTGGAGCTAGGTTCAAAAGATTTCAGAGAATAGAGTTCAATGGAGACGTGCTACTGAAGCCCTATGTTCCACTAGGAACCCAAGGGACTAATAATAATAATAGTTACTGATGCGACAGCCAATTACATTCCTGTATTTAGTGGAGAAATACTTTCCGAGGAGAAAACCGAGGCCTGATTGGTCTATTAAACAGTTGCTAGGATAGCCTTTAAAGCATTCGAGGTAGCCAATTAAACTTCTCTATTTTATGAAAGCCTGCCTTTCTAGCCGAAATGAAGAAACTTAATTGGTTATTCGAGTTGTTGCTAGGGCAGTCTTTAAAGTCGCCCTTCCTTCTTATCCCGCCCTTAGTGAGATTAGTGACTTTAACACTGCATAGAATGATGAGGAATTAGACTAAAAAAGGGAATTTGAATGTGATGTGATTAGTTTGATAAAAGTATGAGTAATCTGATTGCCCCTGAAATTCTATCCAGTAAAGTAAATGACAGCATATCACTTTATTCTGTGGTGAATTTATGATTTACAACAGTATCTGCAGTGCATTGCGAATGAGTTAAAACCACGTGAAGTGTCACTTAAGAAGGGAGTTATTTTAGGTATCTACTACCCGAGCAATAACATACGCTCCTGTCAATTTGAGTAGTGTAGACATCAGAGTGAATAGCACATAAAACGAGTTATAAACCATGTTGTATAAATACCTCATTTAAACACTGACATGCTATCATTTAAAAAAAGAATTCCTCTTCATACACTAGCAACGCCAAACAAATTATGGCATAAAACGTTGAAACCAAAGTAAAAAATTATAACACTGATTGGTTATTGAAGGCTAACCAACTTCGATGTTGTTTAGTCCTAATTGCTCACCGAATTCCATCGATCATTTTGCAATGTGACCACCAGACTAGAAGGCTCAACATCACAGTGCACTTTGATGGATGTTAGCTGGATGGAGGCAACCAGAAGGTAGCCCTACACTTATGTTCCGTGCTTTTCAGGGCTCGTCAGTCCGATTATCGCAGCGGTAACATCTTTGACTGTAAGGCTGGGTGATGAGGCTTTGAACCTCAGTTCCATCAAGGTTACAGATACACCTTTTTGATGGGTGCCAACAAGCACAAAATTCAGGCCAAGAAAGGCTTCCTACAAATCGCCTTCATCCAACTAACAAATTATAGTCAAGGATCTCGCTTAAATGTAAATTAGTAATGAAAAAGTCGAACTAGCTGTGCAAATTATAATTAACTTAGCAACACAAGGCCAGTGAATAGGAACGGATCTCATAATTTTCACAGTTGGATATATTCTTTCTGGGAATCCGGTGACTCAGTTGGATCTCTGGAAAGGTTTATATCGGCTTATTATTGGGGGATTTTAAGGTGGGATGAAATTGCCATTCTATGCGGTAGCTAAATCTTACCCATAAAGTTTGCTATGTGATCAGTAAGCTAACTGATTAAGTAGTCTTATCTAAACTTCGCATCCGTTAAAACTCACCAAAGTGGAGTAATGGCTCACTGGTGTAGGAACTCAGCTTCCATGCAATATGTCACGAGTCCGAACCCCATCCCATCTACCGACGTTTGGGCAGCTGGTTAGTATGATTAGCACTCACACCGTAGGTTTGGCTCATTGTCTAGTACACAAAGATGCAAGTAGTTTCTGAGTTCATTTCAGTTTCAAACACCTATCAGAAAGATCCGTCTGGGACTCCTCAGGAATTATTACTAAGTCAATACTACAGCTATCGGCAGGCAACCCTGGAACTAGGTTTCATGCTTGTTGATGATCGTCTACAGGTTTGAATTTCCGTTTAGTAATCTATTTTTTAAAAACGCGGAGCCTATGTAATACAGGGTTGACGCTTATTATTTATCAAGTTAGTATTCATCATGGACTGACATTAGTTGAAGGAACATTGGAAACCCCAAAATACTGGACAGACGTTTCGTCCCACTGTGGAGTTCCTCATCCGTGTGCACCTATCACTCAACCCCGCCACTGACTGGACCTATGACCTTCAGGTTCCGTGGACAGCACGTTACCATTGAGCCACTGGGTTGGAATCCAATGGTCTATATTTACAACTTCCATCAGTTCACGATATAGTGTGATCATCACCCAATATCATCGTTGAGCATTTGTCCTCATGATCATCTAGTTTGTCCCACCTTCATTCAATAACAACTTCAATTCTATTCATCATATCTAATCGATATAATCTCAGTGTCCGTCAAAATAAACTTTTTCAAGGGAGTAGTACAGCTAATTTCTCTTTTCAATTGAGTTTTGTTCATTTGTTACTTACTTTCTTTTCAATAATTTTGCGTACAATAATTACAAAATCATAACAAGAACCTATGGAACACATTGATCACATGTGAACAGACCACATGATCATTTATTACTCTAATGAAAATGAATATGATAGTAACATAAACAAGCAGTTATATAGGCACATGTGTATAAAAGATTTCAAATTTCATTCGATTGGCATAACAAATGAGGTGGGGATAATTTTTTGTTGTTTTTATTGTCAATAAAAGTAGTGAGAGATAAATCATTTAAATATTGATTGATAAACAATTCCGATGAACACTTGATAATAACAATTAAGTCCCAGTGATTAATTTTCATAAAATTATTATGAACAGTGATTATTTCGTTCTCGTTCGGAGTAACTGACTATCTGTTGTGGTTTGGCAGACTTATATTACTGATACTGGATGATGATTGGAGGTGAAATGAAAATTTAGACCGCAGCCAGATTCGAACCAGTGATCATTGGGTTTCCCGGCCTGATGCCTTACTAATTGAGATATGAGGTCCAACTACTGATTACATTATTATTTCACTTCAGTCACTGACTACCATGTGAACTGGTAACGCGTTGCTATCGCTTGATTGTACTCAAACTGGCTGCCCAGTCAGGACTTCTCAGCTCAATCCAAATCTAACTGAATTAGAGAGGGGGACCATTATGTTGGTCGCTTGTTCAAATCCCATAGCTGTTCAAATTTTCATTTCACCTTCAGTCATCACCCAGTACAAGTAATACAAGCCTGTCAAACTACGGCTATCTCACATAACCAAACTGATAACCAATATGATGCTCCATCTCTCTAATTCCGTTACATTTCGATTGGGATGAGAAGTGCTGAGTGGTTAGTCATTGTGAATATGATTAAGTGGTATTAAGACATCATGAACTCACTCGGTAGTCGTGCAAAACCGTTTGTGAATGAAGTGAAATATAAATGTGTTTGGGAGTCGAGTCTCGTATCTCAGTTGGCAGTGCGTGCACCCGGCTGGAAACCTGATGGTTGCTGATTCGAATCTGATCGTGGTTCAGATCTTCATTTCACCTTCAATCATCACTCAATATCAATTAAACATGAGACAAATGTGCGCTGACCTTTGTACAAGAAGCCTCATATGACATTGGTTGTGTGATTCTTGGGGAAATACGTTGGTATGAGTGTAGTAAATTTTGACCTCTTGACTATCAGTCTGGCCATCTGAGATAGCCATGATTTGATAGACTTGTACTGATTCTGTGTAATGACTGGGGGTGAAATAACTATCTGGACCCCGGCAGGATTCGAACCAAAGACATTCAGGTTATCAGCAGCATGTTCCATCACTTAAGCTATGAGACCCTAGTGCTAACCAGAATGGAGGTTGGAGGTAATCAGCAGGAAATCGTAGACCCTACTTCACTTTTTCTCCACGTTAGTCACCGAAGCATATCTACTAATGTCTCACTCAGACATTAAAAGCCGTGCCAACCAGCTGTGTAGACAGAAACGCGTTACCATTCACACTATTGTAATATATTTGACTGAGTTCGGTTAGAACTTCAGAGGGAATCAGTTACGCGTCGCTGACCAGTCAGTATTCTACTGGAGGTTGTTCATAATTAGCAAGAAGTTTTACGGTAATTTTAGATTACACTATTAGTATGATGTTTATGTTACCTCAGGGAATTTCATGCACAGTTACACAATTCTAGCACAGTGCGGAGGTTAGAAGGGTTAATGCCGTAATATTTGATGTACAGAGGACTTTGACAAAAACGGAATCAGGTATGAAAATCATTTACCACTTAGTAATCAATGTTATGTTGCCCAGTTCTTACAGCTTGCTGAGGTAGACGGACCAAGCTTTTGTCACACGACCACTAGCTTAAGTGACTCAACAATGTTACTGAGATTGGGCGGTAAACTGGCAACCGTTAGGAAACCTTGTTCAACCTAGTTCTCCTGTTTGGTGACGGTCGGGCTAGGTCGATTAACAGCCACTATGGCAGTGATACCTTCTTGAAGGTGTTGCACTACGCGACGTTACTGCTGGGCTATTCAAATCGAAATTAACCACCTGTATGCCATTATTTAATTTACCAGTGGACAGTAACATGCTTTTATATTGTCTAACCATAAATGCTTTGATAGCATTTTTCCTACCAGGCCTCTGATCTGGTCACCAGGTGCAGAGAAATCATCGTCACTATGCGCTAATATGTGATGTTGCATCACTGGAAGGTTATCTTCAGTAAATTCTGTTTGTGGATGAACATTCGACACCGAAATTCTTTGTGTACCATATTGAAAACTAGATCATTGACCATTACTCAGATCTGAGCAACTACGACTAGACAATTGCACCAGTTACTCGTTAGGGATTTGTGTACTAAACTGAGTAATAAATATCCGAATAGTGAAGGGAACACCAACTTCCTCAAAGTTGCAGATACGCATTGCTGGCGAATCCCAATAAAGATGCTACCTAAGTCTAGCAACTCTTCCTACAAGTTGACTCACAACATCTAACGTCAAAATACTCCATCCTTTTCGGGAAAGAATATAAAATTGTTATCAGTAAATGTGAATAGTACCAGTAATGTCAAATTACTTTGTAATATGTTCATAATATATAACAACGGAAAATTACTAGTATCAGTAGATAATAATAACTGGTACTCGTTACACAAGAGGTGGCTGTCTTGCCGCATCCGCCTAGTGGAGAACCCTTCGGCATTTGAAGTGATGGGTGCTGAGTTCGAGTCCCATTCGGAACAAAGTCACTCATTGGGGAACGGGTGCATTCAGCTGACGAGTCCCAAATAGGATGAAAAGCGCCACCTGGATTTCACTGCTATCGATCACCAGGAAAAACACAATCTAATCAATAATCAGGCAGTACTGAGACATCCGCATAGAAACCTATAAGCCTATACAGGCAGATGAATTCAAACCAGTATAACAAGGGGAAACTACGAGTATTAATCAGTAATATATCTTGATTTGTTTGTATTTTGATTGGCTGGCTCTTCAAAAAATGTTTGTTCCCTACAGAAAACTGATTTCATAGATCCAATAAGATCATAGGCAGAGAGTGTTGAATGCTGAATACCTTTAAAAATATTTTATGTAGGTGACAGATTTGCGTTAACTTGAAAGTTGAAGTCTACTCATCGCGATTACATACGCCACTGATATGAGTTTGTTGAAAGAGGTGTCTTTTGAACAGTTATTTTCCAATAAGTTACCCAAATGAAGAATTTAGTGTTGATCAGTGAGTGAGTGAGTGAGTGAGTGTGAAATGAAATTCTCAAATTCGTAGTGTGAAGCTAGACCTACGGGGTTAGTTAGATCACAAGTAAGGATGATTGTGAACCAGGGCCACTGATTGATGGTCACAGTTTACCACCAGCCGACTGAAACCAAACACTGTGGTCGACTTGACTTGGACCTGATGTTTGAATGATAACTTACTCACTACGTGATCTTGTATAGAATTCCGTATGCTCACTGATTATGAGTCCACAGCAAGGACGAGATGACAATACAATTTTCCTCGGTCTCCACTGTTATTGTAACGAATGTCAACCGGTAACAAAAGTAGCTCTGTCCAATCCTTATATCTGTTGTAATTGACTACTTTAGAATGGGGAACATAAGGAGAAAAATATTGATGTTCAAAGTGTTCACATTAGATACAAAAATCATGAAACGTTTACAATAATGCGAATTGTAGAAATGTAGTTTAAGGTTAATGAGGACTTTAATTTTAAGGCTATATTCATCACGAAATGACACATCATTTAGGGAATCACTGCAAAACGTGGCAGCACTCGACAAGTGTTTCATCTTAGTATGGTACTTCTTAGCATTACTCACTCAAGACTTCGTCGGGGATCGAAGTCAGGACCTTTTTGGACAGTTGTACTACATTGTAAATTGACAGAAGTTGGAAACTGTGGACTGCTGAACTCCTATCCAGTGACCGAATGGTTAACGAGTTCGTTGCGAAACTGGAAGGTCTTAAGTTTGCTCCATGGCGGAGTGGAGTCGTGGACGCGCATTGCTGAGTAGTCCTATAGTAGGAATAAACAGCTGTCAGATGTTCCTAGGAACTGTACAATTGTTAGGAAAAGATGTGAAGTAAACTGGAGGATATGGAATTTTAACAGTTGCATTTTTGTTGAATTGTATCTGTCCTATTCAACACTCAATTCCAAGAAAATTGTTTCGTAGTGCTATTTCTTATCCAGGTTCATATACTTCTTGTTTTCAATTATTAACTGTTTCTTCATTTCTTTCCATTTAACTGTAAACTATGTAACTCTTTTTTCAGCTGAAATGTTTTTGTCCACAAAAGTCACAACCTTTTGTTATGCCTACGAGAAATCCGTTTTAAGACAAGTCACTAATCCTAGCTAGATTTTAAGTTAGTTGGCTGGACCTCGTAGGGCTTGACTCACCTAAAGATAGTTTGCGTTAATGACCTGTGTCACATAAAGAACAATGGTTTACAAATCGCACTGTCTCTGTTGACATTTCTCACAGCTGAGTAGTAATTCAGCTGCCAACCGACTGTGGTGGCAGTAGGGTTCCCACTGAAAATCACTCAACCGAGATCACAAGATGTGATCTCTGACATAAATGCGTCATAAAATAGTGAAATATATTACTACTGAACAACTTGGGTGGTCACCAAACCGCTCAGGTTGGTCTGTAGTATTTCACCACCCAGTCAGATCACAGTGATGTAAACGCCGGACGGCTGTTTGGGCTCTTTTAGGGGCCAAGTTCATCAGACGTTTCACCCGGATAAATTCATCTCATACAACCTAGCGGTTTCCTGCCGAAACCCTGCTGACACCACAGTTGGATAGTTGAGAAACTACTCAGCTGTGAGAAATGTGTACGTTGACCTCTCAGTTCGTGAATCATTTTCAAACTGTTCATTCTGTTTTAGGTATGCCGGTCCATGGGAGCCAGCTAGCCAGACAGACTCAAGTGGTCTGAACTAATTCTGCTGTATGAGCTGGATTTGTCTGGGTAGAACGGATGATGAGCTTGACCCCAAATGAGCCAAAACAGTCGTCTAGTGTTTAGATCACTTTGGTCTGTCCTGGCTGACAAAATCTACAGACCAGCCTGAGTGGTTTGCTAACTACTCAAGGTGTTCAGTAGTAGTGTCTCTGACTTGTATCAGTTGAAGAATCATTGAAAACCTGGGGATGCTGGACAGCCGTTTCCTCATGACTTCGGATTAGTCAAGCTATGAGCACACACCCTCACGCAGAGTGAATCCAAAATGCATCAGCCACAACCGCCTAAATAGCTTAGTTCAGTATCTGTAAATTATTGTGTGCTGCAGTTTCTTTATTCAGTCGTATGAACATATATGTATAGACTGTCAAAGAAGTGCACTGATCAGAACCTGTCTGCTTTAAGTGATGCATCGTCAAAATAACCTGGTTGTAAGTTCAGATGATAGTCAAGCAGTGATGTAAATAATAGATAACAGCCACATGCAGTTATGAGACTATTTGGATAGTTCAGACAAATAACACAGCTGCTCTAAAGTTCACCATAACACCACCAACAAATTTTTATGGAAATTTGCCTTTGAAGCTAAAACAATGAATCCTAATTGACTAGTTCAGTGTTTGAAATTGACTTTAACGGTTAACCTAGAAACTGCTGAAATAACCAATCAGCTTTCGGCATCTCGGACGAGATTATAGTGTTCTTAAAATATAGAAGTGTAGTTTATTTCATCAGTCTCTGGATGGCCTTTAAAGTCACTCATCTTTTATATGGCCGCTTTTAATCACTCCTACAAATCACATGACTAGAATAGGAAATGGGCTTGTTATAGTGTTTCATGTGAGTGAGTGGAATATTCGAGTGACTTTAAAGGCCACCTCAGCAACTGACGAAACAACCAATCATATTTCTTTATCTTATGAAAAATTGTCTTCTCAGACAAAATATCGTCACCTGATTGGTTGTTTTGGCAGATGTTAGGGTGGCCTTCAAAGTCCCACTAGTATTAGTTGTGAGTTATTCACACGCATAAGTCACACAAGTGTTCACTTTATCTGTATGATTTCAAAAATCACAATCAAGTTGTGTCTTAGATTTACTTTACAGATCACTCTAATAGTTACTGAAATAACTAGTAAGGCTTCGGTATTTCAGAGAATAAAGAATTTAGTTGATCATCTGAGTAGTTGTTAGGTTGATATTGAAAGTCACTGCCATGCAGATTCATCACAAAATCATCTTTTATTATTTGTTATTTGCAAGCTACTCAAACTGAGTGAGGTTTCATAAATTGTTCACACCAGAGGTACTGACAATGAGTGAATTCAACACGAAACTCCAATTGTACAGAAAGTATGTTCAGTCTCTTCTACTGTCATGGTTTTATTTCGTCATCCCCGCCCCCATCTATCTTTTCTGATTTCGTTGTTATTAATTAATTCACAATTGATACTTTCGTTAGCATGTTTGTCTGTTTGTTCACTCTTTTCGTCTGTCAACTAGGGATCTAAATATTTGACCTCACATCCATAAACAATTCTCGCCATATCAAATCCCTCACTTTTCTTGTTACCTTTATCACCTCAGGTATTATTAAATAATCTTCCTCTGACTTTAGAGACACCTTTTTGTTACACATTAATCGAATGTATAAACCAGAATAACTGATCATTTTTATCCTGTCTTCAGTATTCTTCACCAATGAGTTGAATACTGCCCACCGCCAGCAATAAACCATTTGAAAATGCTTAGAAGTGATGCCATAAACACATATGTGAAGACAGCCTCCACTACCCATAAAGTTCATTCTAGGCGTAGCAGAAAAGTAGGCAATATCATGTTTCGTCCTTTCTGAAATTCTTCAACTCTGTCATTGTTAATTCAACGCTATTATAGGAATGCAATAAAAAGTTTAAAATAAGGTAATAAACCCTTCTTGATTACCACATTGAATCAGCATCTCAATACATGAATTCTTTCGAAAATTGTACACCTTCAAAACGGTATGTTACCAGTAAGATACAGCTCTTCAGGATCCAGATTAATTTTAATTTGATTTTCACTGTTTCATTAAATTTATGAGAAAATAAGAAAGTAATCTGGAAACAGTTTTCTTCATAAAATGCTTAGTTGAAGTCAGCTACAATCCTTCAACTGTCACTTAGGATTACTCAAAAGTATATCCAAAGTGTCCTAGATTAGGCATCAAAGGAGTGTGCAGCATATCTTCAGTAAGAACTTTTGCTATATTGCATTCCACAGCAGCACTTTTACATTTGATAGAAGAGACGATATACACATGATCTCAAAATTTCAGTTATCTTACGTACAAAACTAGATGGGGTATATATGCTATTGATTAGGAGGAGAACTGACAGGGATTGACAGAAACCAGTGAGTAACATTGAATTTATGTATGCGGGGTCTTCGAATTCACATCCATGAGGGGTAAACATGTTTGCCTCTACGACTGGAATACTTTTACTTACTTGAAGCAAAGTATATCAGAAGTTCTGACGCATCAGAAATGAGAGGAAACATGCCTTCTGAATTCCACTGCTGGCCACCATCGAAAATTTTTATCAAGATAAACCTTCAGGCAGAGTCAAGGTAGCCATATAGGTGTCAACATGTCAACGGAGGTCAGTCGTTTCTATCCAATATAACAACAGCGAATCACACGTGACAATACATTCGAAAAAAGGTTTTTTTTTCCATCATATCCGAATTTTATCTCTTCCTAATATCCGGAAATTCCATTGTCATACAATATGGGAGACAATTTCCACTAATGTATATTACAAATAACCAGTCGATTAAAAACTCACTCAACAAGGACAGGAAGCATTCTGTTCTCCTTTACGTGTATGTATGTGTGTTTTTATTTACGATTAGATTAGGATGAAGATTTTCACAAGGTTGAAAACATGAAATAATCTGTTCGATAACCTGGAAAAATGAAAAACAAATGATTAATTATGGCGTAATGAAAAACATATTTTGAGCATCTGTCTACAGTGTAAAAACATTGACTAAATCTACTTGGTTGTGGTGGACTGGATTATGCAGCAAACTGTAAGGAGCGAAAAGAAGGGCATACGCTGGCTGGACCGATGAAAAGACCTTGGAAGATCTGGATTTCGCTCATGATCATTTATTTCTAATGTCACACAAACTCGAAGATATACAGGCGAAAACTAACAAGTTGACAGAAGAGGCGAGGTGAGGCAGTGAGGGAAGATGGAACTTCCTTCAGGTGAACTTAGAGAAGACAGAGATGATGAAGATACCCAACCAACTACAACAACATCAACAAGAATCACCAATCACGATGGACGGGAGAAACCTAAAGGAATAGTCTCTTTCACCTACCTACGTAGGCAGGATAGAACCGTTTCAACTACAGGTGGTGATGGCGGCATAGATGAGGATGTTAAAGCCAGGATCGAAATAGCAAGCAAGACACGCCTTCCTTCATCAACCTGAAATCAGTGTGTAGATCTACTCCACTCCACTCAGCATAGTCTGAACAAGATGAATATTTTCAACACTAATTTCAGTAAAGTGAGTCAGTTAGTGCTTCTATCTGATGGTTGAGAGACTTGGGGCGTTGCGATAAGCATTTCCAACAAACTGCACACACACACATCACATGAACAGCTGCAACCTACACTTGTTCACTCGATATTGAAGATCAGATGGATGGTGAGAATAACAATAAGAATAAGCAAGAAGGAAGTCTAGCTGGCTGGCTGACTAGCTGGCAACGAACGAATGAAGCGAGAACCTATCGTCCAACAAATATAGGGAAGAAGGAAGTGGAGATGGATTATATTGGATTGTACTTGACATACACTGAGAAGGAAGAGAGTCTGGGGACATCATGCATCAGGCCAAGTTAGGTCAGGTCAGGTCAGACCATCGAGTAGAAGCCAATTGGGAAACGTTGCGTTGGGTGTCTGAGGTGAAGGTGAAATGGAGGAGATTGTGTGAGGAAGAAATGGAAGGTTGTGTGGGATGATGGAGCCAGTGTGAAAGAGAAGACTGTAGAGAAGAGAGTGCAACGGAGATGTGTTACTGAATCCCTATGTTCTACTAGGAACCCAAAGGAAAAATAAATAAAAAGCTACTTGTAGTGGTAGTGAAGTAAAGCCGGAATATGCCATGCTTCCTCCATTCATCTTCAAACTTGTCAGCTAAACGTCCCTGCATCGCTGTTAGTTATGGGAGTTGAAATTATCACACATTTTTTATAATAAGTTATTCCTGATATCAATATCAATCGAGCAACTGGGTCACAAGAGCCACTGCACCATCCTGGTGAAAGTGTCCACTAAAATCTAGGTTTATCCAATCGGCAAACTCTTCGTACGACAAAGCATACCTCCTGCATACCATTATTAGGAAATGTCAAACAAGTAAAACCATTGGCAGCATCAAAGCAGCATATACTAAAGGGCTAATCAGTTTAATCTAATGACTGTAAACGACAAATATTAAATCCGATGACTGAATCTACAGAGTTCAAGTGAACCAGGAAGACTCACAACTATCGAATCAAGGTATGACCAAAAGCTAAGAAACAGGCAACGTCATAAGCGGACACGTCATGTAGGTGAAAATCTAAGCGTTCTTCTTAATAAAACTTGTGTCACCTTACAAGAATTTAGTTCAGTTTATTTTGACTGTGATAATTATGACCGATAAACTATGTTAGCTGGTTGAAGACAGATGTCAAAAAACCCTGTTTTACCCGAGTTTCGTGTTCTTTATCACTTGTTAGAAGGTGTGCATCTGCAACATTGAAGCAGTTGATACCTGCCAGAGATTAGAACCCACATAGCTTAGTGGTAAAATCAGAGCCCTTATTACAGAGCTACTCAGGCTACGTCCCAATTCCTGTGCCACCAGATCAGATAGACGGATTAACCATTAGGAGCGAATAAGGTTACGTCATTTAGCCAAGCAATATCTGAGATAGCCGTGGTTTGACAGACTTTTATTGGTACTGGGTGGTGACTGAATGTGAACAGAAAATCTAGAGCCTGGCAGATAGTCAGACAGTCAACATAATGCTCCTTCTTCCTAATTCAGCTTGATTTTGATTGGGAGGAGAAATCCTGATTGGCCAGCCATTGTGAGTACGACCAAGCGATAGTAAGGTATCACGAATTCAAATGGTAATCGGGCGAAACGCATGGTGATTGAAGTGAAATAAAAATCTGGTCATCAATCAGATCTGGTGACTCATTTGATAGAGCACCAAACAGGAAACGCGACGGTCGCTGGTCCGAATCCTACTGTAACCCAGATTTTCATTTAGTCTTTAATCATCACCCAGCATATATATCCACTAGGCAGTTGACAACGTCATCCTAGTCGCATTATTCGTTCGTGCACATACTACAGTGGTTATCCTTGTACTCTTAGAAATTTGTTTGTCTGTGTATTTGGGACTGAAATGTTAGGATTCATTATACAGTAGTGCTGGTGACAGCGGCAGTGGTTTCGGCTGTGGCTGTGAGGTAGATATATGTCTGCTTGAGTTTTGAATATGACAGTCACACAACGATTATACGTACATTTTTTTCCCTTGGGCAGAAATTAATTCATAATTCCATTTCAAATTAGTTTAAACGCCGTTCGTGCAAGTGTACGAGAAGGCATTACAAATCTCCGTTTGCAGTATTTCTGTTAGGATGATATTCCCCATCATAACGAAAGCACAGTGAGCTGATTACGTTGCTGTTATCTAGTGCACGTGCAGTATTAAAACAAAACGGTGTGTTTGAATGTCATCCTGACCAGTTATAGTCCCATCTATCAAGGATACATTCAGTTACTTTTATTAATCACTGGACAGCAACCAGTTTCATGTTGTCTAGTCTTGAGTGCTGACGGAATGGCTCATTGGTAACGTTGCTGACTGCAACAGTGAGTGACGCCGGTTTAAATTCCCTAGAGATTATCAGATTTCCTAACATTACAGATGTGCCTTGCTGACGAGTGCCAACAAGCACGAAACCTGTATCCAGGACTTTTGAAGATTGCTTCCAACCAACTAACAGGCATCTAGTTAGTTAGAACCAATCGGGAAGAGCAATATATTCTGCAGTTTACTTCAGGAAGGTGCTGAAGACTTATCTGGTTAACGGTTGGAGATTTTTCACTTTCTTAATGTTTTTGAACACAACGGGGGTTGATCGTGTACTACTGTGTACTCGGTAGAATAAACTTCAGAAGACTATGAGCACGCGACTTCTCTATATAGCTTATTTAGCCAAATAATTTAGGCATTTTATTATTTCTCTTTTCATCTCAGTCCTAGGAAAGCGCACTACAAATTTAACCTTTTTACAGTGAATAAATTCCATTCCATATGTCTTCTATCTCTTCACAACACTTGGTATGTTCTTAGCCTAGTTAATGTTTAAATATTGTTGTATTTTATCCAGTAGAGAGTTGTGTACGTTGATTGGTCACTCAAGGGTCATGAACTTCATATTATCTAGTCGTGAGTGCAGGCTATAAGACTCACCATCGCTATGTACTTTATTAGATGTTAGTTAAATGGAGGCAACTGGAAGGTAACCCTACATCTAGGTTCCGCGCTTTTCGACACCCGTTGGCGCGATTATCTCAGTGGTAACGTCTCCAATTTCAACATTATGAGAAGTCGGTTTGAACCTTATTTCCGATGAGGTTACAGGTACGTCTTGTTGACAAGTACCAAAAAGCACGAAACGCAGGTTAGACAGGGCTTCCTACTGATTACCTGCATCCAACTAGCAGACAGAAGTATTTGGAGGTGTTCAACCCACTTTTTATTCTCACTGTTCTAACCAGCTGGTCACCAGTGAGAACAGGAAGCATTTCAGGTTACACCGCTTCCGAGAAATAAAGAAGTAGATAATTGATCAACCGGCTCTCACACTTACCACATTTTGACACTTTAATACATATCAACCTTTTTAATTTAGATGTGAAGTATGTTAACCTTCATTGATGGAAGGACCATCCAGATCATGAGAGTTGTATTCGTAAAGCTAAAGACTATGCATGCAATTTCCATACATTATCAGGATTTTTTCTGAGTGAATCACCTTGGTTGCTGAACTCCCAAGTCGGTTTATTGAAAGCATGGATTTTACGCAGTTGGCAGAACACTTTATTCACTGTAAGTGTTTTATAAACCAAAAGCTTGTCAACTGGATATGACTCTTTAGATGTTTGACCTATACTCCGTGTTTGTTGACCTATACAAGCAAGTTAGATGAGTCGTCTTATTTGTTGTCCACTTCGATTACATATTCCACATATTATGGTTTGGTCTACTCATCGGGGAGTCATGCGTATACACAAAAAGAGACAGAAATTCTGGCCATCAAGTTACAACCCGTTGGTAGAAATTTATATTAGCCAAAGAATTTCGAAATATAACCACCGACCTTGTCATGCAGTTCTATCTTCATCTAAATGCATTATGTTTAAGTGAGTAGGACCTATATTGATCTTTGTGACTATCAGAGGAATCCAGGAAGCGCGTTTCATCCTATTTGGGACTCTTCGGCTGGATGTACCTGCACCCCAGTGAGTGATGTTTTCCCGACCGAGGCTCGAACCCAGTGCCCTTCACTTCAAACCCCAGAGCTTTATCCACTAAGCCACTCGGGCACGATAGCCACCTTTTGTGCAACAGGTACCAGTTGTTGTAGTGATGCTTGTAATTTCCAGTTGCTCTGGCTTTTGAAGCGAAGGGTACTGGGTTCAAGCCTCTGTCGGGAAAACATCACTCACTGGGGTGCAGGTACATCCAGCCGAAGAGTCCCAAATAGGATGAAACGCGCATCCTGGATTCCTCTGATAGTCACAAAGACCAATATGACACGATGAATACTTGACACTATCGAGGCATCAGCATAGGAGCCCATCTGCCAACAGAGACCGAGCAATTCGGCCCTGTATAGCAATGAGTAGGACCTACTTAAGACTTGTGAATCTGCTAGGATGTCCAGTTGTGACCAGTTCGGTGACTGAGACAACTGACACAGTATTTAGTGGTTAGTAAATGTCAGATGACAAAGACCCGTTGACAAGAAACCATGTTTTATCTTGACCATGTTCCAGTTGCCATTCATTATCTTGGCGTACTTGTATTTTGCTGAAAATTCATGTGTCTCTTACGATGAGAATCTGCGTCGCTTATTGTTAGCATTATGAACCTCAAAAGTAAGCTATTTAGTACACCAGTGACACCGTGCATTGTTGAATGATGCACACAACCTGGCCGTCTATTAGTCATATGTGTCACGAACGAAATACACCATACTACCATCCCATTCAGGTAACCGATCACGTTTCAAACTTGGTCGACTGACTCTGGTCATCACCAATGTCTTGGCAGATAGGTATATCGGTTACTAACCTAGTCCCTGAGGTTTGGCTACCTTTATTTGGTTGCTTCAAACATGAAATCGGAATCCAAGACGCCAAGTTGACTATCTCTAGTTACCTGCACAACTTTCTTTACTGAACAGTATTTTAGCATGAGCGCAATCACAGAAGTCAATCTGTTAGCTACTTTTTTTAGAAATTTAAAAAACTGTTTAATATGCCGTGAATTTAATTTTAACAACCTATTACAAACATCTTCCAGCCCACCGTTCTCAACTTTTTTGCATACTTGTTGGCATAACTGATAAAAAAAACTAAATGTAATTTATTAGATATATCCTACTGGAAATTTTCAATAATTCATCTCATTAAGGTGAAATACACATCATAGTTTTGATTATTGTTATTAATGTAATTACTTGTATAAATTGTCTCTATAAGTATAATAATAGGTATTACCATTTTTATTACTTTTGTTTAGTGCTTTAACAGTCTTATTTAGCATATATTCATACCCTATGCCATTTAATATTCAAAGCCGACGAGGGCGTTGGTTTATTCATTATATTTGACAGCTGTTCCATGATTGGACAATAATTTTTAACCAATCATTTGCTTGCCCTATTTATTTTGACTTAAAATGGCGATGTAAGTCATTATAATCTCATTTGTGGATTTCTTCTTATGCCTAGTTGGATCACATCTAGTTCTTTTAACGACAGTATTGTGTGAAGATAATTAAATAATAATTTGTGAGTTGTTATTTATTATACATACGCTAAGTGGAGGATACTTTGATTTATTGTGAGTAGAATAATTGTGAAATATCAATCTGCCAGCGTAATCACACGTTATCAATATGTGTATGCATGAATACAGACGCACTTGAAATTTGTAACCTAATCTGTGAATGGTTATCTGTTGTGCAAGTGAACCTTTTTCTCTACAGTGGATTTATTTCATTTATTATTATTAGTATTACTACTACTACTACTGCCAGTACAAGTCATTATTGTAGTACACTAATTCACTGGATTTCTCATTTACATCCTATGCACTGCAACAATTAATCCCGTGGATATATTACTATCATCATTATCATCGTATAAATGTTTACATCATAAAGTTTTGCTTGTACACATTCTCAATAAGGGAACATCATTTCTGACAGTTCTATTAACCGACGATTTCTTCATTATTTTGTTTAGTGGAAATACAATAGCAAAAATAAAGTATGAAGGTGAAAAATAAACGCCCCTATAACAGATCAGAAACGTGTACACGTAGTAGTAGCAGTAGTACAAGTGGTGGTACTAATAACAATTCAACACCATTCCTACCTGAGAAAATTACTGAACAACTTGATAATTTAGATAGTAGTTACACGATAACTAATAATCCATCAAGCAGTAACAATCGTAAACGTTCATGTGATCCAACACCGAAAAGCACTAAAACTCGTCACAAATCGAATAAACACACAAATCCCTCCTCCACCAATAGTACTACTAATAACAGTATTGGAAGTAGTATGTCGCATGCAAGTGGCAGTACATCGTTGAAAATTACTCATCGTGTTGGTCGTGCACATCTATCATCTGTGAATACAAATGTTAACAATGTCAATAATAATAATAACCATACTAATTCCAAGTCAAGTTGTTGTTCATCGAATAATTGCTCTTCTTCGTCGACATCATCCATTCTCTCTGGTGGAACTAGTGAACCAGTGGATCCATATGAATTTGCTGTAAAAAGTGATGAGACAAACAGTCAGTGTGGGTTGAATGAAAGCTTGTTACCGATAAAACGATTGAAATTAGAAAGAGTAAGTCTGCTACCCCTTTTTTCCCTTCTCAACAAGTCATCTTGTATTGTTTTAACTATTAAGCTGTGTAGCAGTACTTTATGAGTAGGATAGAGTTAATTGTGATAGTCACAATTGTCATATAAAGGAATTGTAGATTTCATGCATATGCTTTTAAAGGTAATTAGAACTGTTGATACGGAAACATCCTTCTGTTGTAGACCATGCTGATGTGACTGCTTGGTACAAGGAATTGACTTTCGGCCAACGAGTCCCGGGCCCGAGTACTGCCACACTTTGGCTTGAGCAGTCGGTTACGCGCTATCCTCTATCTTTGTTTCTTTCAAATGTATGTCCATTCTAGGTAGTGTTTTCTCATACTTGACGTAGTTTTAAAAATAACTAACCATCCACTGTTCTAACTTGTTCCGATAATTGATCATTTACAAGTTAATGTGTCTCTTAGGTGTCTGTTAGACTCATCTTTTGAAGTTGAGGCAGAGGCCGTGCAGTTATGTGTGAATTGAACTAGAACGGATATGTAACTCTGTAGCTAAAGCATACTCATTTACATAAACGTTAAGCTTTATTTGTACGTTTTTCTTCTCTCTCTCTCTCTCTCTGTGTGTGTACAAATGAGTTTTTGTATACGGTAGTAGACTTAACAAGTATTTATTATTATTATTATTATTATTATTATTATTATTATTATTATTATTATTATTATTATTATTATTATAGGTGAGAATGACTAAGCCCTTATCGTCATTAGAATCTAACTACTAGAGCTTTGAAGCATATCAGGCATGTTTGTAAACCTTTTTTTTGCCAGTTTCGATTACTGTTAACACGACATATGGTTGTATTGTTTGTCTGTTTTGTTACTGGGTAATAATTGAAGGTTAAATGAAAATCTGGGCCACAGCAGGATTCGAACCAGCGACCATCGGTGCTCGATCAACTGAACTATCAGATTTTTATTTCACTTTAATCACTAAGGCTTTGTTTGTTTATTTACTTATTTTCTATGATGGTTAGATTTTGATCTGAATCCTACTTCTTAAAATTTACTTTAGTTTATTTCAATCATCACAGCGTTATCACTATAATCGGAGGTGAATTTAATTTCATAAAATAATCAAATTTGTGATATAAAGAAACTTGTCACGGAATCGTATTCACCATAAATCAATAATCATGAGTAGTTGCTAGGTTTTTTTTTAAAGCTCTTTTTCAGTACTTTCTAAAGGTAAACTTCCAGTGAACAACTTCAAAATATTAAATCCAACTTCCGTGTAAAACATATCAACCTTGAACTTGTTCAATATTAAAATTGAATAGTATATTTAAAACATGAATTATGTGCTTTCTTGCCTCTGGGTTGCTCGCTTTTTACAAAAAGATGATGATGAGTACCAACTTGAAAGATCAGTAAATCCCCACAAACCCAAAATTAAATTGCTCCAGTGCCTGTTGGGGACTAGCTTCGAGAGATAATTTCTGAAGTTCCAATGACAAGTCGTAACCAGTGGGATAAACCTGGTGGCCATGAGGATTAGTATTCAAAGATGATATTGGGATGATGACCACCCTATGTGGTGAACTGACAGAAGTTGGAAATATGGATTATTGCATTCCATCAGACTCAGTGGCTCCGTGGTAATGTGCTGGCCACGTAACCTGAAGGCCCTGGGCTCGGTCCCTGGTGGTGTGGGGTGGTGGGTGTGCACTGCTGAGGAGTTCCCATACTAAGAAGAAACAGCTGTCCAGTACTCTCAGGTTCCCAATGGTTTTCCAACTGATGTCAATCTATAATGAATACCAACTTAGAAACAATTTTCTATTGGGAACATGTCAGCAGTTTATGAAATATGGGCTTGAAGCTAACTGTTCAGTCTTATCGTGTAGTTCTTATGATAACAAATGATCTGTTGACATGCAGCGAAATTAAATTGGAAGTGAACATAAACGATGATAGTGTGTGTAGACAAAAAGAGAGGGAAAAGATATTCTGTGTGTGTGTGTGTGTTTGTTTGCATGCATACGAAAGAGAATAAAAGGTCAATTAAGGTTACATACTCTATATTGTTAGACTGTTTCATTGGGATAATAACCCTACCACAGTGATCAAGTTTTACTCTCACACACACCGTTTTAAAATCCACATTATTGTTTCTGTTTTCGTACATCTTTTTCTAATGTTTAAACAAAGATGTACGATAATTGAAATTAACCCATAAAAATAAGTAATAAATGAAGTTGTGGTATATTACTGTGATGTATTGTAATGCCACCGCTTTTTAGGATGATCGTCTATCGCGCATTTTCATGTGTTCTTCCTCCGATGCTACTTTTACAAGCTTTCATAAAAACTTTATAAGAACATGATAAGCGTCAGGCCGGAAAACTGGTGGTCACTGGTTCGAACCCGGTCGTAGTCCAAATCTTAATTTAACCTTCAATCATCACCCAGTATAAACATGATAAGCGTTGATTTTGCTGGATTTTGTTCTCCTGTACACCTGAGGAGTGCTCTCATATTGTTGCAAGTGTTTAAAACGTCTCATGGTGGAGTCGTATTGATTACCTACACGTTTAACAAGGGTGAAAGGGAAAAACGGTGGTTGTCTAGCCAGTGCTTGCTTAAGGTTTAGCTAGTGAGTTTAGAAATGGAAAAAAACTGATTACTTTCTCAGACAAGTATTTTTTTTACTTGAACTTCTAGTTAGGAGATGCTAACTGGTGGGTGAGACGGTAGTAACTTGTTCGTTTGAATTATGTCTTGGCCGCGCACCACTAAAGTATTCCCTCATTTTATTTCCGTTTCTCCAATGATTCTTCTTGAATTGACAAGAGTAGGAAATATGGGCTACTGGATTCCAACCCAGTGGCTCGACCCCTAGTGTACTCTTAGGTGCGCACTTCTGAGGAGTCCTATACTAAGATGAAAGAACTGTCCAGTGCTAACAGGTTTCCAATGGTTTTCCAATTGGTATCAGTTCATGATGAATACCAATGTGAGATTTTTAATGCCATGAAATTTTCATCTGGGAAAAACTGTAATTGATTATCTCAGCAATTTCGGGGTGGGGTGTTTTGACGTCACTCAGTAGTTGGTAGATTACAAGTATCTGTCTAGACTGTCTCACCCAGTTACAACTAGACTGCAGTGTTGACTCTCATACAATATTAATATGTACTGGGTGGTGACTGCACATTTGGACCGCATCCGGATCCGAACCAGCGACCACCGCGTTTCCGGCCCGGTGCTCTACCATGTGAACTATGAGATCCGGCTGCTGACCAGACATCTCTATTTCACTTCAATCACTAAGGGTTCCACCCGACTACCATGTGAATTTATGATGTGTTACTATCACTTCATCCTATTCATATGGGCTGTCCATTCAGAACTTCTCATCCCTATCCAAATGTTACCGAATTCGAGAGGGGGAGCATCATGTTGATTATCATTTCCGACTATGTGAGATAGCTGGGGTTTGACAAATTTGTATTAATACTGGGTGGTCTCTGGTTCGAATCCATCCCCTGTCTAAATTTTCATTTCACCCAATATAAATAGTAGTCTGCCAAACTACGGTTATCTCACACAGTCAAAAGGATAATATCAATATGTGTGACTATTCACCTCAATACTAAGCTAGAAATCTAATTTTACATAATTTTCATTTTTGGTATCAAAAAAAAGTTATCTTGGTTGTTGCATTTATGAATTACAACACAATAGTCTTGACTCCTTGTTATGAGAAAAGGAAATCTCAAAGGTAGGGGGTAGGATCAATTTTTATCCTCAATGTTTAACATTACTATTACTAACGTTAATAAATAAATAAATAAAATTTGTCTAAATAGATATGTTTGTCTATGACCTTAGCCTTCTACATTTTCCTTCGTTGCACACTGAATTTCAGCCTAGGTCACTCTTCATTTTTGCCATTTTATTTTTTGATTTCTTTTAATAATAGATTTTCTAACCCTTTACTGAAACTTGGTACATGTGTGTGTGTGTTAATGCAATCGTCTATATCTACAATAAATCTTTGTTTGACGTATATACTTCAAATAACAAGTTACCATCATCAACTAGTTAGTTAGTTAGTCGGTCAATGAAGCATTTAGTATATAGCGATCGATAATTTCAATACTTGACTGATTACTTTTTTGTTGAGATTAGTCATCAACTCAATTTAAGCATAGTAAATGTCTGTAAGTACATTATATATATATATATATATATATATATATATATATATATATATATATATATATATATATATAATTATATTTTTATTAGTTCAAGTGTAACTCTAGTCTAATACCGTGCTCAACTAACTCACGTTCAATAATCGTTTACTTTCGAACGTGTAATTGATGACGTTTTGTTTTTATGTAACAATAGTAAACTGTTCTCCATGTATATTCAACAGTAAGGATATCGTCTTTTGATTGTGTTGCCTGCGTATTATAGATGTCATTTTGACTGAGATGGCCGTGGCTTGATAAACTTATATTACTTGAAAGTGAAATGAAAATCTGCACCGCGACAGGATTCGAACCAGTGGCCTTCAGGTTATCGGCATGTTGGTTATGAGACTCAGCTACTCACTCATGTGAATTCATCATTTATTATTTGTCCCTTGGGTTCCTAATGGAATATAGGGTTTCAGTAGCACGTCTCCAGTGAACTCTGTTCTCTGAAATCTTTTGAACATGGCTCCACGACAGCCCACAACCTCTCATTTCCTCCTCTCACGATCTCCTCCATGTCACCCTCGGACGTCCAACTCGTCGCTTCCCATCATCTGCTTTCGCAAATTCCTACCACTTCAATGCGATACCTCCTCATCTCGTTTGCAATTTGGACTGCCTTGCTGGGTTCAAACATCGTGCGGGCATTCCATGTCCCCACGTTTACTTTCTCTTTCATCGAGGGAGAGAAGACACATCGGCCAATTGGCTTCCCGAAGGCAGGCTTTCACCAAGTGGCGTCATTTCGCCTCTCCGATTCCAGCGAGGAATAATTTTGTTATTATTTTTTGTATTTTGTTTGTGCTTTGATTTGAAGTTTCTTTCGCTATTGGATTTGTTTTACGGGGTAGGGTTGCTAGCCCTATGTCCAACCTTCTCTCTTTATGGGGGCTTAGGACCGGCTAGTAACTAGTGAACTAGTTAACCAGGCGAGGTCGTCATACTTGATCATATTCACATCGGTTTACCAGTCAGGACTATTTATCCCAATCGCAATCTACCTGAATTAGAGAGGGAAGTATCATATTGATTATCGATTTTGACTAGCTGAGATAGTTTATGGCTTAGTAGGCTTGTATTACTTGTACCGGGTGATGATTGAAGGTGACATGAAAATCTACACCACGGCAAGATTCGGACCAGCGATATTACTATTCATACAAATTGTCAATAGATAAGCATGACTTGTCTGCTTCAACATGAATAGCTACAATAACATTAGTAAGATAAACACAAGTGTAACTGATTCACAGTAATGTTATTTCAAAATAATAATGACGAATAAAGTAAAGCAGTATGAAGTAGCAATGATGAAAGTAACCTGATTATTAGTACTCATAGTTTTACATTGTCACGGATGTGACATTCGCTTTTAGGTTTAAGATAGTATCAAATACCTTGGCATACTAATAAGTCGATCCAATTTGATAAAAATGAACACGTTTGTATGTTACAGCTTATGGGGTTCTGCTTGAATGCCTAGATATTGTCGGTAGTTTTAACCTAGTAGGTAACACTGGCATTTGAAGCGATGGATCCTCGGTTCGAGTTCTATGTGTTGTTTTGTATTCATCTTCATGATTAACAGTGGAGTCTAGAACACGCGTTTTGTCCTATTTGGGACACGTTAGTTGAATATACCCGCACTCTAGTAACGCTAGAGTTGCTGATAATCATCATCTTTCTTTCATCCAGCGTAGTAACTATAGTAATCCCTATAAGATCGCAATATGTGTAATCAGTGGTAAAATTGATTCACATCAGCGTTCAGTATCTAACTTATTTACTCAAAAGAAATTTAATGCACTATGTTTTAGTGTTTAAATTTATTTTTCCCTTTGTTGTGTTGTCTGTTATCTACAGTCTCTGACCTCTATGTTGACCTAGAAAAATAATTGAAAATTGATATGATTTTGTAGGCATGCCGGAAGATTTAGTAGGACTCATTCATCTGTTCATTGTCTGTCACACTTTCCTCTTTTTATTATCAGACTTGTTACTATTATTACCATTATTATTGTTATGGTTATTAAATATGTCTGTATGTTTTCGGTTAGGTGGACAAATGCTTTCATTCCATAGTCTGTTTTCTATAGGACAACAATAGATAACAGTTTATAGGTACTAGCTGATTGTATATATGTGTGTGGTGGTACTGATTACTAATTACTTTTTTTTATTTGACATATCATGTGATCACTGATAGTAAAGCGAACAAAATAACATTATGTAATCCGGATTAGTAACCAGGTGACAAAGATTGATATTGAAGGCTATTATTAACCGACTGGAGGCGAGTATATGAGTGACTCTTATAGCTGACTGAAATGACCTACTGCACCTCTTGATTTCATCAAAATTTACCTTTCCAGTTGTTGCTAAGATGACTTTTAAAGTCACTCGATTATAGTGCATGCGTACGCCCACACACACACACACACACACACTTTGGTTGGAGTTAACCAAGAAGAACAGTTCTACTATTTATTGGAAAAACATATTCACCGATACTTGTTCCTCAGTCTTGAACTTTGATATGAACTGTTGAACTGAAATATTGTGAATTAACACGAACAGGAGGGAGATAAGTTCTATCACACATGTCTTTTCATTTTCTGTGTCAAACTGTTAGAGTAGTAGAGGTCACAGTGAAACTGATCATTTCGTATTGACTTCATAAACAGACGACTAGTTATCTAACTTATCGTCTGTAGTTTATCAGTTATCTGAATATACAAACTTCCCTCATAAAAAAAAGTGAAAAACGGTTTATTGGTCATTGGAATGAAATAAAAATCTGGCCAGCAGTTGGTTTTTGTAGATCAGTTGGTAGAGCACTGGGCCAAGAAGTCGGTCAGTAGCCACTGATTCCAATTCTACCGGGGCCCATATTTTCATATCGTCTTCAATCATCACCATGTATCAATAGGATTTATTCGACAGTGATTCCTCCCGTGATAAATATGTATTGTAGCGGTTAAACAGTTCGATCAGTGGTGAAACGAGGCCGCATGTGCGTGCTGCTGATGAGTTTTAAGCCAGGATGAAACAGCTTTCCAGTGCTTCTAGCTTGCTATTGCTTCTTCAACTGATGTTAGTGCATGACGGAAAAGTAGTTCTCGAGAAAAGCATTGATACCCACTTGGTTATTTCACTTGAAGTTGTTATTCATCGTAGACTGACATCAGTCAGAGGAACGAAGGAAACCTGGAAGCACTGGACAGCTGTTTCGTCCTAGTATGGGGCTCGTCAGCAGTGCGCACCCACGACCCTCCAGGGATCGAACCCGTGACCATCAGGTTCCGTAGCCAGCACGTTACCACTGAGCCACTGTCTCACAATCTAATGGTCCATATTTCCAACTTCTGTTAGCTCACGATGTAGCGCAACCGTCACCCAATGTCATTGGATTCTGACGCAGTGGCCTAATGGTAACGAGCTGGCCACGGAACATGAAGGTCGCGGGGTCGATCCCTGGCTTGGTCGCAAGTGCGCACTACTAGGACGAAACAGCTGTTCATCGCTCCCAGGTTCCCTTTGTTCCTCCAACTGATATCAGTCTACAATGAATAACAATGTGAAATATTTCCAAATCCCCACAACCTCCTCAAAATATTTCATTTGAATTGTGTTCAACAGTACTACCATTTATGTGATATTAATATGGGTCATACATGTGGTGATTGCGACAGAAAAAGTTCTTGTACATCACTGAGATGTGGAGTCAATGATTTTGCATTCTATCACAGAATAAACGAGTGATAACCTCAGCTATTTCAAATAAAATGGAGGAGTTAATCACTTCATTAGGTTAATTAGCGTAGTTGTACAATATGTAACTATAATATAATGGTTTACATTTTGAAAGATATTTCGGGAATACTGTACAGGATTCTCAGTATGTCATATAGCATCGATTGTGAAATGAAAAAGGTTGAAATTGGATATAAACGATGAGAATGTTCACTCTAACTACAACCATCTTGAAAATGCAGAGTAAACTAAAGTAGACAATCACATCAGCAATTAGATTCATAATACATAAAAGTAGTAACATTCTGTGTACTCATCAATTAGTTTGTTTATAAAAACAGAAGCTGGTTAGTTAGTTCATTTATAATACTCTCTTCACACAGGATATCAGTTAAATACGGTATTGTAGAGGTTTGATATTTAGTAGTACGAGCATAGTCTTGTGTACTTGCTCCTAGTCTTGCCTAAAGACCGACACAGAGAGATTTGAATGAAGAGGATGCTGGTCATCTGGTAAAATAACTCTTGCCAGATGTTTACATGAGTTAAGATGTTTGCCCACAACCGTTTTAACAACAGGGTTTATAGGTACACCACTAGTTTTACTGACAATCTTCAAATTTCTACACAATATAGCACAGTCTATTTCAGCAACCCATGAAAAATAGAGGGGACCAAGGGATTCAGTAGCATGGAGGAGAACAGGCATGATGCAGTTCATAAAACACAAGAGTAGAAGTTGATTTATACCAGACACTGTCAGCTTCCTAATATAGTAGGTTGAGCGGAAGATTTTTTTTGAGATTAGTAAGATATGGGAGGACCAAGAAAGGTAGGAAGATAAATCACACTTGCATCAGTCTCCAATACACAACTATCGATAGAAAAGGAATCATGAGAACTTAGCAGTTTCATGTGTAAAACCAAAGTTTATAGTCTGATATTTTGAAGAATTAAGCACAAAACCATTCACGTAGGGAATTGTTCAGTTTGGGAATAATCTATTGAAGCGGATACAGGTACGGAACATGTTAGATCATCAGCATATTTGATAAAACTGATACTAGCTGTAGATGGTAAGTCATACAGAAAGGAAGATTGTATATGACGACTAGTAATCACTTTCCAAAGACTTACAGGATTGTATTCAAAAATTATCGATTGTTTATATGGAGCTGGTCTTTATTATTATTAGTCCCTTGGGTTCCTAATGAAACATAGGGATTCAGTAGCATGTCTCCATTCCACTCCTTTCTGTTCTCTGAAATCTTTTGAACCTGGCTCCACGACAGCCCACAACCTCTCATTTACTCCTCTCACAATCTCCTCCATGTCACCCTCACAACGGACGCCCAACTCGTCGCTTCCCATCTGCGTTCCACTCGAGTGACTGGCCTGACGCATGATGTCCTCAGTCGGCCTTCTCAGTGTATGCCCAGTCCAATCCATCTCCACTTCCTTCCAGTGCATATTTATTGGGTGATAGGTTCTTGGTTGGTTCACCACCAATCATCCACCCAGAGTTCCTTGTTGCTTATTATTTCTGGCAATCTATCTGATCTTGAGTAACGAGCCAGTGTGGGTGGCAGTTGTTGATGAATGTCTGTAGTTTATTGGAATAGCCTTACGTAACGCGCCGCCAAGTCTCTCAAACATCACACAGAATCACTGACTTGACTGAATTGGTATTTAAAATCCGGATGTTACTCCACATGCTGAGTGGAGTGGAGAAGATCTCCACACTGGTTTCAGGTTAATGAATGCCTGTCTTGCTGTCTTTCCGACCCTGGTTGGCTTTGGCATCCTCGTCTGTGCCTGTGCCACCTGTAGTTGAAACAGTGCTTGCTGCCTAGATAGGTGTAGGTGAAGGAGGCTACTTCCTTTAAGTTTTTCCCGTTGATGGTGATTGGAGCTTGTTGTTGTTGGTGGTGGTGTTGTTGTTTGAGTATCTTCATCACCTCTGTCTTCTCTATATTCACTTGAAGTCCCATCTTCACTGCCCTGCCCTGCCCTGCCCCGCCTCTTCTGTCAACTTGTTAGTTTTCGCCTGTAGATCTTCAAGTTTGTGTGACATCAGACACAAGTCATCGTTGGCGAAATCCAGATCTTCTAGGTTGTTTTCCGCAGTCCAGCCAGCGTATCTCCCTCTTCTCACAGCTCCTCACTGATTGTTGCATGATCCAGTGGACCACAACACAATCAGGAATATCATGGTTGATAGTAGGCAGCCTTGTTTTACTCCTGTGTTGACTTCAAAGCATCACTGAGCTTCCGATTGTGAATTACTTGGCCGGCATGTGGCGTCTTCATATAGTTGTTGGACGAGGCTGATAAAGGTTTGGGAACTGGTCTTACTGCTTGTTTATTCATTTGTTTCAATATAAGCTTTTGATGAACGCATCACTCTGCCGCCTGTACTATGGGATTATAACTGGTCTTATACGTCCAACAACACTCCATCCCTGTGACTTTGACAACTCGATAGTATGATTACCGTTCACTTACTGGATGTTGTTACTAGGTTGCCATCGTAAGATTGATGCTACTTCACATCAGTCATGACTGTAGTCCTAGTTTTAATAGTCTATGTGCTGTAAACCTAGTGATTTCATAAGCAGAGTTTAATCATGTCTGGCTCATGTCTAATTAAGGCAAATATTTAACTCGCTTATTAACTGTAACTTAACAAGATGTAGTGTTACGTAATTTAATATGTCAGAGCGGAAGTTTTCCCGCCTGTTTTGGTTCAATCAGTCAATGGCCTACATGTTTGAACACTGAACATGAAAATGTTGAAGAAAGGGAATAAGTCTCTTCCTTCTTTGAAGTTAAGTTTATGCTGAACACGCAACATAATCGAAAACCGCATTCTATGTATCGAGGCCAAGAAGTAACAACGATACTGCGTTACGTATATGACTCACAGTTGAGATCGTTTATTTGTTCATGTTTGCTGAATTTTTTGATGGTTGCTATTGTGCTAGGTGGATTATTGACCCAGCAATAAAATTTGCTTTTTCGTGTTTAAAGCTATCGCTATCGAGTAAGTAAACATTGAAAAACACATACTGCTCTTTCCTGGCAGTACTGAGTGTTTAACAATCCATCAGACATCAGTATTCACTTTAAAAGTCTATTCATCTCCCTCTTACATATATGCAATTAGTCCAGCGAATGACAATTGTAGCTCAGCACTCAACTTTCAAGTAATGTGTACGTCTCAATTACTTTAACCTTAGACATTCGTAGTGAAGGAATTACAAGACTGAAATGCATGTAGGAATGGTTCATTATAACATCTTGTACAATAGTGATGAAATATTGTACACTTTGTATTAAAATAGTCATTTCCTCTTCTGTTTCTATCATCACTTTCTTTTAATACGCTCAGATTGTCTGTTGCGTTCCTCTATGCAGAATATTTACACACTGCTGGTAATTGCCTATGATTACTGCCGCCCTGTCAACTATACTACTTATATCCATTCTTATTGGTAGGACGCACCACAGGAATACAATAGGCTGACACATAATGTGCGACTCACAGCTTAGTAGACGAAGTTGTATCACGGTAGAAATCAGTTCCATTAACCTTTTTGAGCACATATATTGGTATTAAAATTTTACTGAGTTTATGTCAACAAATAATTCAACATTTTATTTACTTTTATTAACTAAAGTCTTCACATACTGATTTGACATTATTGTGAACGACTATGTTCTATTAAAGAATATGGATAGTTAGAAACTAGTCACACTGATTTGATGCTTCGTTTTGTACAGTTGAGAAACACTTCGCCTATGAAAATGTCAACATAGAATATACAATGTATAAATTATTTACAAACTTATCATCCTACCACTGGTCTATCGATGTCAGCTAACCAAGTTTCATTTATGATAAAAATTCGGAGACATCGCTGCTGACCTCGGTCCGAGACTAGCAAAACAACCGTTTGTGGCTTAGATCAGTCAGATCTGACTGACGAGATACTGCAGAGCGGCCTGAGTGGTTTCTAACTACCCAACTTGTTCAGTAGTAGTAATGGTATATTTGGTTGGTTCATGACACCTTTATTTAAGACGTTACATTTTACCATCTTAACTGGGTAGTGGTTATCTTCGAAAACTCTGTTGACATGTGATTAGTTAGAAACTACTCAGCTGTGAAACATGTTAACGTGGACTATACAGTTTGTAAATTAATTGTATATCGAACATGTTAGTATGCTTTATGCTATTCGATTATAGTAAGTATATATTTTTGACACATGTCCAGTATGTAAAACAAGGCACATATGCTGTATACAAAGGTAATTATGTGCCTATACTGCTGTTTGGTTGATTATGTGTATGCATGTATGCATGTAGACGTACAGTGATTACATGTATCCGTGTATTCGCGGTTATACCCTGAAATTGTGTTTATATAATTACTAATTAATATACTTGTAGCACCCTTTTTTTTCATTTCAAGGATATATTTATCGATTGTGATAATGTATCATCTATTCACACAATCCTATATCACACAGTGGTTTGTTTATCTAACTTTTCTCTTAGTATCATTCTTTTTTCTGGTACATCTGATTCTTTTTTTTTGTTTACTTTGTAGGGTTTCAACAGTTCTATTTTATTGATTCTTTATTCTGTGAAATCTTCCCGAAACGAATTGAAATGTACGGAGCCATTTTGTGCTCATTTGTGCAGTAGACAATGAGACTTATCTATTGTGTATGAAGGTTGGTTAGTAGTACTACCTAGTTACTGAGACCTTGATAGGCGGAGCGGGATTCGATCCCGTGACCCATCAGTCGAAAGTCATCTCCCTAAGCCAAAGCTACTGAAATCTTTCCACTAAAGTGATTGTCAGTACAGAAATCAAATGGGTAGTATTTATTTCATGTAATCTGGTGTCATGGTTTACTGTGAGTTTGAAAGACTTCTACCCATTCGAAGAGATATACTGATCAATATTGCACCAAATAAAACTTTCTGTACTTAGTCATGAGCTATATGTATGCTTGATATAAGCCTCTGTGGGTAGGATGCGGTTTGGATCTGTGACCTATTGATTCAAGCTCTGTCAGATACACATTGGAGTAAATAATATTGTATCACTGCGTGCTATATTTAATAAACAGTCTAACGTGGAATTATACTGTGCCACAGTGCTCAAGTTATGCTCTTATATTAACTCCCCATTGTAAGCTACAAGAGGATACGTGTGGAAGTACTCTGTCAGACATTTTCTCCCCAAATAATTGATAAACTAATTGCCCCGAACCTACTTCTCAATGTCTTATAATCACTTTCATTATATATTTCTGGATAATGTAGTGTTTCATTCATTGATTGGTCACTATAGAATAACCAATTTCGTATACTACTACTGAAAAACTTGGGTACTGGTATCTTTTGCTAGTTAGTGACATCTTAATGTCAGTGATCACACCTTGTGATCTTCGCTGCGAGGTACTTTCCAGTGGAAAACAACCCTATTGACACCACAGTTGGCTGGTAGTTGAAAAAACTACTCAACTGTGAGAAGTGCCAACATGAATCGTACAGTTTCTTAAATCATTTGCAACTTAGCCAATTTCATGTTGTCTAGTCCTGAGTCCTGACCAAATTCTATCGATCAGGAAACTTGGAGACTTAGCATCATGGTGGATTTTGGTGGATGGTTGTAAGCAATCGGTAGATAACCATGGACGTAGGTTTCGTGCTTGTTGACACTCGTCAGCAGGCTGCTGCTACTGAACTATTCAATGTTAGACTGTCTGACTTCAGTACTGGGTGACACAGGTTCCAATCTCTCAGACGACATGAATTCTCTCGAAATTGCTGATACTCTTTAGTGACCACGAAATCTTGGTGTGGGGCTCCTTACTGAGTATCTTTAGCCGCCTGACATACTGTTTTATCGTGTGTTTTACCTTATGAATTATTCGCAAAACGAATAGTCTTTTATAGTTATTGATAATCATTAGAGGAGTTCCATGGCGGTGAAGATGGATGGATCAGTGTGGTGTCTTGAACAGAATTGTATCATTTCTAGTCGATAGCACACAAAGTGAAGGGGAATTGAATAAGAATGTTCTAGAAAATATACACAAACAATAGAAATGGATAATCAATTTTGAATTGATGACAATGCTGTTTCATCATTCCATTTCACATAGTTCTACAAAAAAGAAATATCGATAAACATCAGATGGTAGATAAAGTCAGATGATCACCTGAAAGTTTTCAACTGCGTAACCAACCATAACTTGCTTGATTTTTTCAGTGTTGTAAAGATGCACACCTTCTTAATCTGTATGCTCAGCTATTCGATTATCTGAACTCCCTATGCTGATCGGAGGGTTTTGGGATGAGCTTAAATAAAACTTGAACTAAAACATATAAGGTTACTCGTTGTTGATCTAGGCTGTGCATAGAATGCAGACTTCCATTGTTGATATGATAAAGGTAGACACTCCCCCTTATATATATATATATATATATATATATATATATATATATATATATATATATATAGGCACCTTGTATCTTTATAAATAGGTTGAATCGTTCCATAGTGCGAAGGTTCTAGCACAAAGCAATCACCTTCATTGTGACTAACTGATACTCGATTTCTCATCGGTGCTGTGGGTTCGAACCCCGCCCCACACATCACTGGTATAAACAATTAGGTAGTATCACCAGTCCTTATTCAATAGGTATGGCTCTATCGTTATAAAGACTACAAATTTTTTTTCTGAAGTAACATTGCACTGTTAAACCACAAATCGAGACTTAGTTTTCAATGCCAGCCACTGCCAACAGTTGTGTCAGTAGTTTAGAAATCTTTGACATGTTTCGTCCTGTTACGGTCTCGTCACACACCTCATATATACACCTTATATCAATAATCACACTATCTTAGCTACTCAATCAAATCATTTGACTTGTTAAAACAGGAATTATAATTAGTTCACACTTACAGAGGTAATTGCAATGTTGTTGATAAGCCTGACTTATTTTGCAGTGAGCTACACACGTGCCACACGACGATTGATGTTAAAGCTGCCTATATTACAGTACAGTATGTCGGACGAAATTATTGCTGATAATATTTAGTCAAATGACCAAATTATCTCGGAAATCAAGGATTCTCTTAAAAAAACTAAGAAACGAAATTGATTAACCTATTTTCTAAGATAAGTCATTCTGCTTCAACATGTAATACTAGTAGAGGTTGGGTTACATTAGAAAAAGACTCTAGGGGGTGAGATCAAGACGTGACGTTAGTCCATGAAGTCTCTGACTGTTGATCTAAGCCATCTACCCGGCTATAATTCCCAATACCATAGGAATCAACGGTTGAGGACTGTTGGTGAAATGGATGAAAATTGGTCCTTGACGTCGCTTAAACCTTGAATATTTTCTACTTGTTTCTCTGCTCTTACGCTTTTGTTAACTTTGATGTCTTTTTCTATCCACTTGATCTTTGCACTCTACTATGAAGTCTGGTAATGTGAATGGATTCACTTATGTACGAGGTTGTACTTTGATTTTGTCTATTTGTGTCAGTCTTATCCTTTTTTATCAAAGAAAGTCTTAGGCTTAGTTACTTAGCTCTTAAACAAAAAATGTTTATCAGATAACTGTGGCTATCGTGACTCAGTAGTCTGGTGGATAACGCTCTGGCGTTTCGAGTGATTGGTTGGGTCTTATTGGGGGAAAAATCAATCAATGGTAGGCGGCTGGTACGTTCAGCTGACGAGTCCCAAATAGGAAGAAATGCACGACTTGGATTCCACTGTTAACCAGTAACATGGATTCTTCAAAGTTTCTTGACAGCTGGATAACTCTTTTGCCCTCAGTTTAGTTATACGGCTTCATATACGATTATGAGGTGGTTGCATCATTTCGCTTTACGTTGTGCAATATGAGAGCATACCACCATGCACTGTTGTAGATTGTATGCTAACTACGAACAACTTGCTTGGTTATAGCGATACATTGACGAACATGTTACCCATGATCAGCTGTTGGTCGCACATAGAGGTTACTGCAACGGGAAAACCGAAGTATGCTGCTCGTCCTGAATGCTAATATCAGGACATCAGCTTGTAGTTAAAGTCTGTACTATTCATTAATCATCTAGTTTCAAGGTGGTTCGCTTTCATCAGAAGTTATCGGGTTTGAAATCACTTACCAGTGATCGATATTGACCCCTGTGAAGGAAGGGCTCAAACTCTCTAACTACTGTACTGTTGAAGTTTCTAACTGGACTATTAAGTTGGAATTTGTTGTTTTTGCTTAGTTTTCATAGTTGAATTGTATTGCATAATCGAATATCAGTCGAAAATTGCTTCAATTACCGAGGTCTGCAACATCACATAATCCTCATATTAGGTGTAATTCATAACCTAGTTAACACATGTACACTTGCTTATTCTAGATTACATCAGACTGAACAGTTACACCGTTGTTGTATCTGTTAAAGGGTTTCAGCATTGTACTTTTAGTCGCCAAAGCTGTTCACTTCAGAAGAATCCTAATTTTTGGCAAGTCATTGTACAATAGGTCACTAACTTGTTGGGTAAAAATGAGGTAACCGTGTTAAGATACTTGTAATTTCCTGTTGCTATACAGGGCTGAACGGCTCAACCTCTTCTGTTGACAGATAGGCTTCTATGCGAGTGGGTGTCTCGAAACTACCGGATATTCATGATGATGACTAGCAGAGGAATCCAGGACGCTCGTTTCTTCTTACTTAGGACTCACTAGTCAGCTGGATGTACCTCCACCTCAGTGAGTGATGTTCCCACTGAGACTCGGACCCAGTACCCATCATTACAAACTCCAGAGCGTTAACCACTAAGCCACTGAGGCATGAGACCTACCTCTTGCAACCAGAAGTCGATCAATCTGATCCTGTGTAGCAACGGAAAATGATAAGCATAAAGAAACAGCAACTGATACCCATTGCACAAGATGTGATGGTGTTTGAAGCGATATAAATTTGGTTTGAATGTCAGTTAGAACAAGATCACTCTGCAGTGGAGTACAGGTACATCTAATTGATGAGACTCAAATAGGAAGAAACGTGCGTCATGAATTCCATCTCTAGTAACGAACATGAATATGAGGTAACCTTTTTCACTATCATCAATAAAATTAACCTGTCTATCAAATATTCTTTTAACTCCACTCCCTTTTTTGCATATGAATATTGCCCAGACAACAATTAAACAGCAGATTTGTATTTCTATATTATCTAGCATTCCTTTTTTCAATATTTTTGATTATTAATTTATGCACAAATAGGTCAGATGTATTTCTTATTAATCTTTTATTATCTTCGTATTTCTCTCCCACCCTTTCTCTTCCCCACTTTTTCTGCCACTTTTAACATTTTATCTACATATGATTGTTGTTTTATCATCATGATTGTGAGTGTCAGTCACAATTTTCTTTGTCAGTTTGTTAGTTTTTGGTATGTTTTCACTTTCACCCATTTAATCTGTCTGTCTGTCCATCTATCCTACATGTATACAGACATATGCATGTATACAGCCATTGGCAATAAGATGGGTAATCACTACTGCTTACCTTCTTCATTGACATGACTAAGATGTTTTAATAATCTCTGTCTTTCTTTTCGTTTGTGTTTAACCTGTATCAAACGCGAACACACAAGTACACACTTTGGGTGACAGAGTTTAGAAGAGGAATGATAGGAGAAATTTGTTTATCTTGCTATTTTGTTTTATTTGTCAAAAGTTTTCATGGAATATTTTTGATGGCAATAACAGTAGCAGTAATTGTGTAAATATTATCATCTCGTAAGTAGGCTGACAATAGTGAAAAAGAAAAAAAAGCGTAAGCAAATGAACGCCGCCTTTATTCTCTCCTCTAAGTAAATATAGTTTTAGTAAAGACAGTCCTTATACGTATGAATCACAGGAATGTAGCGTTGTTAAGGCTCAGTATCAGTAATCACTTTAGACAAACATTTCGTATAGTTGATTAGTTTTTCAGTTGTCAAAATATTAACAGATTTGCAGCTTGCCTTGGAAACCACTCAGCCATGGTCATATAGTACGATCTCTGACACAAAAGCGAAATGAATTAACGATTTACTACTACTGAAAAAAGCAAATGCACTGACATTCGCTGCAACGAACAAAATGACTGGCCGATGTTTAGGTGACTCTAATCTGGCTGATCAGCGTGGGTGGGCTTTTTTCTCACTTGCGTTATTCAGTAACCAAATATTTGACTTCTCTGGTGAGCTAACCGGCTTGTGAAAAATCGGTTCTTATTTGACTATCTGAGATAGCCATAGTTTGGCAGACTAGACTACTGGGTGATAATTGAAGATGAGATGAAAGTCTGGACCGCGGCCAGATTCGAACTAGCGACCACTGGGTTTCTGGTCCGGGACTCTACCAAGTGAAATACGAGGTGTGTGTCTGCTGACCAGATTTCTATTTCACTGCAATCACCAAGGCTTTTGCCCGACCACTATGTGAATTCGTGACGCGTTACTAACGTTAGTTTTGGATTGGGGTGAGAAGTCCTGACTGGGCAGCCAGTATGAATACGATCAAGTGGTAGTAACGCCTCACGAATTCACATGGTAATCGGGCAAAACCCTTGGTCATTGAAGTGAAGCAAACATCTGGTCTGTAGTCGGACCTCGTAGCTCAGTTGGTAGCGCGCCGGGCCGGCAACCTGGTGGTCGCTGGTTCGAATCCGGCTGTGAAACAGATTTTCATCTCACCTTCAATCGTCACCCAGTATAAAAATCGATTCGTTTGAAGATACATTCATGTTGTTGACTAGCAGTGGAATCCAGGACGCTCGTTTTGTTCTATTTGGGGCTCATGAACCGGATGTACCTACACCCCATTGACGGGTGTTGTTCCCACTAACACTCGAATACAATACCCATCGCTTAACCTCTCTTGGCAGATAGGCTCCGATGGCAATGGCCTAATAGATAGCGCTTTGGCTTTTAGAGTGATGGATAGTTGGTTCGAGTTTCAGTGGAGACAACATCGCCCGCCGGGGTGCAGGTACACCAAATAGGACGAAATGTGCGTCCTGAATTCCTCTGCTAGTCACCAAGATGGATACAACATCATGAATATCCGGCAGTATCAAGATATTCACATAGAAGCGAAGCTCATCTGCCAACAGAAGAGGTCTTACAATTCGGCCTTGTGTAGCAAGGGTAAATTAGGAGTATCAAAAGCATCGTTTCAAGATAGTTTATTCATGAAAAGACAAGCACATTCCGTGAAGAATTATGAAACATCTAATAGGGGGAGGTAAACAACTGTTTGATTACAGTTTCATAGCTTCAGTCCCATACTGAATCAAAATTGAGCACCTACCAGTCTTCCTGTCACTGGATAGATCCGAATTTAGTGATTCACATGTTCAGCTTTAGTCGATCCTCCATGAAGTACAGCCGAAATCAGATTCAGGTGATTGGGATTGTAAGTGATTGATAAACGTTCTATTCTTATATAGTGTTAAGCGTGGCTACTACTGGTGAGTACCAAAGTCGTACGAAAGGTATCATCCACTGTCTACCTTCAAAAATACTTATCTTTATCTTATTGACCTTGTCAGAGAAAAATCTTGTTTTCTGCTTTTTTAAGTGGAAACTGATGTTTTGCTATCAAGTTTGTCATTCTTCTGTTATTATCTTTCTTAACTCTAATCCCCCATTATCATAATTGTGTATCCTCTTGTCTTTCGACTTGATGGAAAAACTAAGATGATACAAAGTATGAAAAATAAAAGACTGATCAAGAGGTATAATAGATTTTCACACCACCCTTTATGCAAATTGACTTGATAGGTAGAAATGTGTGGTCATAGTGTTTATCTTTCTAATTACAGTATCCACATTTATATAAAAAAGGGATTAGTTATTAGTCCACGTGATGTCCTTCTTTCTTTTACCGTTTAACATGACGTTTCATCTAACCCGATTGGGTTTAGAACCAAATTATATGGCTCAAAATTCAGTCACAAATGGCGCAGAGAAGTACTATCTACTATCTCATGTTCAAAGTCTTAAACATTTTGCTCTGTCTCCTCTCTGACACAGTTGCCTGCTTCACTAATCATCCTCATCCTAACCACCTGCATACTGCTGTGAAGTTTAGCGATTTGAATTGATTCGCTTGTATATATACACTAGGTTCTACATTGATTTGTTTTTCTGTCTTCTAAATACTGGCGCTGTGATGTATGCTGAGTCATACGTATTCGGATTGTAACACATGTATGTATGCATATATAAATTGTCACTTCTACATTATAATAAAACTCAAATTTGTATGACTTGCTCTTATCGTTCTGCCTGTTGTTCATACATGTGTATGCGTGTCGTGTATAAGTACATCAATTTGTGCTATACACCTATTTTTTATACAGTATGAATAGTCACGTGAACTTCCTGTTATGTGTGTTTAGAAAAGCTAGGGCGTTTTATTTTCCGACATGGCCGCGGAATCTGAAGGTCGCGGGTTCGATCCCTGCTGGCGGGGTCGTGGGTGCGCACTGCTGAGGAGTCCCATACTAGGACGAAACAGCTGTCCAGTGCTCCCAGATTTCCTTTGTTCCTCCAACTGATGTCAGTCTACGATAACAACTTGAAATTAGATATAGAATTGCATTTGTGTAAATCACAGTGCGTTTGAAATCAAATAATTCCAACTTTTCGCACGAAAATCTGGTCCGAGCTTCTTCAGGGAAATAATCAAAATTAAAATATTAAGGATATATAATAATGATGGATAGTGGCTAGCAATGGAATTCAGGGTGCGCATATATAAATGAATTCAAAAAAAACGTGTCATTGTCTTTCTAAATTATTTCAAGTTGTTATTCATCGAAGACTGACATCAGTGGGAGGAACAAAGGAAACCTGGGAGCACTGGACAGCTGTTTCGTCCTAGTATGGGACTCCTCAGCAGTGCGCACCCACGACCCCACCAGCAGGGATCGAACCCGCGACCTTCAGGTTCCGTAGCCAGCGCGTTACCATTGAGCCACTGGGTCAGAATCCAATGCTCCATATTTCCAACTTCTGTTAGCTCACGATATAGCGCAACCGCCACCGAATGTCATCGCTGAGTATCTGTCCTCATGGCCATCAGGCTTTGACTCCACCGGTCACGACTTGTCATTGGAACTTCGGGAATACTTCTCGAAGCTAGTCACCAATGAGCATCAGTTCAATTAAATTTTTTTTTTTGGTTCCTCCAACTGATGTCAGTCTTCGATGAATAACAACTTGAAATATTTCCAAATCTCCACAACCCCCTAAAAAATTTAATTTCTAAATTATGTTAACTAATCATTCAGTGTGAAATTGTATGTCTTTTGTTGTATGACGTATGTGTATATGTACTCCAATTCATATTCGTCTTGGTTGTAAATATCAAACAAAAAGGGCACTGTGACATAGTCATTCGGTACAAAAAGGAGGAGGTGGATATGTTGGAATAAAGTGGTGGTGTTAGGGTATTTTTTTAGCATTAATTTACCGGAATATAGTGGAAATGAGTGGTAGTAATGGTGGTGATGATGATAGTAGTAATGAATCAAATCAGTCCAGGTTGTTGTTATTGGTGCATCAACAAGGAGATTAAATACACGTTGTATGAATTCATTTATATATCCTTGATTCCCCTGAAGAAGCTCGGATCACACTTCTGTGCGAAACATTAGAACTATTTGATTTCAAACCCACTGTGACTTACACAAATATACAATCGATATCTAATGTCAACCTTTTACTCAGCGCTCTAATATTTGCCATATTATACGATCAAATCTTGATCATAGTTTATATAAGTTTTATTTTCTTATTGTAGCATAAGTGAAATGAATAACGATAGGATCAATATATAACTAATCACGCAACGAAATATAACAATCAAGATGATTAGAGTCAAACCACGTGTTTGTAGAAAAAACAACAACTTTAAAAGCCACTATACCAACGATTGAAGTAACCAATCAGGATTCTTACTATTGTCTATTAGGTACTCATACAATAAAATACATAAACCTGATTGACCATCTTGGCAGTTGTCATGATAGTTTTTCATAGAAGAGAGAAACGTAATCGGTTATCTCAACAGTTGTTAGAGTAGCCTTTGGAGTCACTCCACTGGTGAAGTATATAACCTGTGGTGAAAAGTTTACGGTGTGGTAACTAGAATGTTCAAATTAAATCATGTAATCTGATCGACACCACAAATGACGTGAAGGTCGCTAGTGTAAAGGCTGCATGAAATGATATTACTGATTGAAATGAATAGTTGTAAATCTCTCCCGCGTTACTGATGAGCTTGACATCAAACGAGCAAAACGGTTATTTACAGTTTAAATCACCATGATCACTAGTTAGTGTGCGTAATCTAAAACTACTCATATCAGCTAGTAGTATATTTCATGCAATGATTAATGCTTCAGGGATTAACTGTGGTACCTTAGTCTCAGTTGGCATAACAGATTCTATTAGAGACTCAAAGAGGGGGTTTCTTAACACAATATTAAGTAAATTGCCACTAGCTAGGTTAATTTATGATAGATGATACCATGACCATTCGGAGGAGTGTAGAACATTTTTAAAACTGAAACAAAGTAAATGGTTATGTGTTTGTGGGTTGGGTGGGTGCGTGGGAGGGCTGGCAACAAATGGAATCCCAGATTTAATTATCCATTACTATGTACAATAGAATCGCAATAACAATACTCACCAACATCATATTGATACTGGTTGGTGATTGATGGTGAAATGACAATTTGAACCGCGATCGGGTTCAAACTATCGTCCACTGGATTTCCGACCCAGTACTCTACCAATTGTGCTACGACACCCGACTGCTGACCAGATTTCTATTTTCAGTTGATAGAGCATCCAGCCGGAAACCTGATGGTCACTGGTTCGAATCCGGCAGTAGTCCAAATTTTCATTTCACCTTCATGGGTGGACACTGCTTAGGAACCTTATACTAGGACGAAACAGCTATCCAGTGCTCCCAAGTTTCTAATATCCCTCCAACTGATGTTAATCCATGATGAATACGAACTTGAAAAATCACAAAATCCCCACAAACCCCAAATTCATAAATGACATAACTGGTAAGTGAGTGTTATAAAAAGTTTACAAGTTTCCACTATATTGAGTGCTAAGAGAGAGTGTTTTTGAAATGGATTGAAAACTATAGGTGAAAAAACCAGGAAATCATTAGGTCATGAAATTTTTACTTATTTACTGATTTGATTGACCAAGGTAAAGTAAACTTGACAACAATATTATCCTTGGAGTCCGCTAAATCAACACCAACTCTTCCTTTTTGTTTGTCTACTTTTAATTTATCCCTTATGCTTTAAGTCATTAAATATTCAAACAGTTTTCATAAGTACTTTGTTCTTCCATACCTTTTTTCTTACACAAATCTATATGCTGCGTGTATTTGTGTATGCGGAGGGTATCGGAAGGAAAAGTTCTACCTTATATCTATCCATCTATCTACTTTTCATGTCTAAAGTCAATTAATTTTCGTCTAGGGAAGAATACAACAACACACTGAGTATATTGGCTATTCATCTTTTGGTTGACAAACGCGTCTATTCAATGAATTTCAATTGATACAAACAAGCTTTGTCAAGGCTATTTACTTGCTCGCTTCCTATGCATGAAATAAACCATATCGGCGAATGTCTGTCTATAGGAATGAGAAAATAAAGAATAAAGATGTGGGAGGAGGTGGGTAGGGGGAAAGATAGTGAAAATATGCATATTTGTAATAGACACATAGATATTGATATATGAAACCAGAACAACCAGCGCAGTTTCTTTCTTTGTTCTATTTGTAAACATGATGTTAACAATAACAGTAACAGAGTTAATTAATAACCAGTTAACAAAAAAAAGTAACCCGTTAAAAGGCAAATGGTGTCAATTAGTTCTTGTTTTCTTTTTATTCCACTTATTCCCATTTCAACTAATCCTGCTGTTCAGTGTGTGTGTATACGAATAAACTAAGCTGATGTGAATTAAACTTTGAGGGAGTTGTGGTGATTTGGAAATATTTCAAGTTGTTATTCATCGTAGACTGATATCATTTAGAGGAACAAAAGAAACCTGAAAGCCACTGGATAGCTGTTTCGTCCTAGTATGGGACTCATCAACAGTGCGCACCCATGACTCCGCCAGGGATCGAACCCGTGACTTTCAGGTTCCATGGCCAGCTCATTGCCATTGAGCTACTGGGTCACAATTGAATGGTCCATATTTCCAACTTCTGTTATCTCACGATATGGAGCAACCACCATCCAATGTCATCGTTGAGTAACTGTCCTGGCGACCATCAGGCTTCAATTTTTTTTCCGCATTTTCTTTCCATTTCATATTATGTTTTTCTCTTCAAAAAATGTCTTGACAATTATAGAGACGAAGAAGGAAGAATCTGATGAATCAGATTGATAATTCGATTGGTAATTTGTAGCCAGTTAGTTTATACTTTCAGATGGTTAAAACAGAATGCATAAACACATAATATTTCATGAAATAACTTTATTTATGATATCATCGAATAACTAAGCCTTGAAATGACATTCAACATGATGAGGTGACTGATAAATTTAAACAGCTTACATAAGATAACGAAAATTATCTATAACATGTGATATATTCACTGACATACATTTCAAGAACAAGATATTCACCGAAAAGGACTCTTTTCAACGAATTTATTCTCAAGCTATACAATCGTATATATTATGATATTTGGGAAAAAATTATATCCCGTAAAGAAAATTAAACACTATATAGTGACGATGATGACGTAGGCATTTGTGATTATGATAACAAAGTAGGTTACTTAATATATGGAATGTTTCATAGAAGGTGGTGAAAAATTGGATGAAAGTGATAAATTAATTAGGTATTATGTAGTAGGATTAGAGATCTTTGAAGTGAAGTAAGTTGGCCACCTACTATCATCGATGATCTTCCTGATTGTGGTGGACTGGATTATGCAACAAACTATGAGGAGCCAGAAGAGGGGCATATGCTGTTTGATCGACGGGAAGACCCTAGAAGATTTGGATTTCGCCGATGGTTGTTTATATCTAATATCATACAAACTCGAAGATCTACAAGTGAAAACCATCAAGTTGACAGAAGAGGCAGGGCTGCGAAAGAAAGCGGGATTTCCTTCAGGTGAACTCAGAGAAGTCAGAGGTGATGAAGACACTCAACATCAACAACAAGCAGCAATCACGATGAATGGGAGAAATCTGAAGGAAGTAGTCTCTTTCACCCACCTACCTACCTAGACACGACAGTATCGTTTCAACTACAGGTGGTGGTGGCGGCACAGATGTGTATGTCGAAGCCAGGATCGGAACAGCAAGCAAGACAGGCGTTGCTTCATTAACCTGAAATCAGTATGGAGATCTACTCCACTGCACTGCACTGCACTGCACTGCACTGCACTGCACTGCACTGCACTGCACTGCACTGCACTGCACTGCACTGCACTGCACTGCACTGCACTGCACTCAGCACAAAGCGTGAGGATTTTGAACACTCATGTCAGTCAAGTCAGTCAGTGCTTCTCTATGTGATGGTTGCGAGAGTTGGCGCGTTACGAAAAGCATTTCCAACAAACTGCGGACATACGTGAAGAGCTGTTGCCTACGCTGAATATTCATGATCAGATGGTCAATAAGACTATGCAAGAAGGCAGTCTGGCTTACTGGCTGGCCGGCTGGCAACGAACGAATGAAGCAAGAACCCATCGTTCAACAAGTAAGGGGAAGAAGAAGAAGAAGAAAGTGGAGATGGATTGTATTGGACATACACTGAGAGGGAAGAGAGTTTGGAGACATGACATGTCAGTCCAGGTGAGGTCGTCGATTGGAAGGGAAATGGGAAAGGAGTAGTTGGGTGCCTGAGGCGAGGGTGATATATAGGAGATTGTATGAGGAAGAAATGAAAGGTTGTTTGGAGTGATGGAGTCAGGTTAGAAGAGAATAGTAGTGTGGAGTGGAGTGGAGTGGAGAGAAGAGAAGAGAGTAAAATGGCGACATGTTACTGAAGCCCTGTGTTCGACTGGGAACCCAAGGAACAAATAATAATGATAAAGTGAGACTGGACAAGTTGATCAAGATGAAATCAATGTTTTCTAATAAGATTCAGACAATTAAGGGAAATAACACCGGGAACTAATCAAAGTGAAAGCAGTTATAATAACAACAATAATTACAAAGGGAGGATACAATGGTTAACAAAGGAGGGGGAAGCTAATAGGGGTGAGAAAATGTCATGATCATGGTAAAAACAGTGGCTGTACATACTTTTTTTGTACATACAGTTCAGGTTCTAGTTCATGAATAGTTGAAACCTCCACTCGTTTAAGGATTTGAAAACGAAGAAAATGTGAAAGTTTTAGGGAAACTGGATAAACAATTTTAGTCTATCATTTGACTATCTCAGATAGCCGTGGTCGGTGGTCGCTGATTTGAATCCGGCAGCGTATCAGATTTTCATTTCATCTTCAATCATCACCCAGTATGAATTTTAAAGTTATTTTCTGGGTTTGTTGAGTGATGGAAACTAATCAAGAGTTCTAGAATAGATCTTCTAACGGACTTTCACTCTTATAAGAGAGAAAAAAGTCTCTTCGTTGAATATCTCGTTCTTGATGTTACAATGGGAATTATTTAAATTATGTATATTTCGAACAATCTGATTGATCACACAGAACTTGTTAAAGCGAAAAGGGTCAATTAAGTCAATAGGAAATATGAGAATAGGAAGGGTGGGCAGAGAAATGCTAAAATCTAAAACACCACTCTTGGCATGAAAATTATAGTCAATACTACCAAGATAGGTTGAAAGTGAGTACTAATTATTTAGTATTCGTTGATATACTTGTAATTCTGTGTTTTTATACAGGATCGAATTAACCGACCTTAGTTGGCATATGAACTCCTATGCGGATGTCTCCATACTGCCTGAATACCTATTATTATAATTTATTTGGTTGTAGCTAGAAGAAGAATACAGGACTCGTATTTCGTCCTATTTAGGACTCATCGGCTGGATGTCTTTCAATATATATAATGGAGGTTTTGAAACTTACAAATAGCAAGAGCTTCAATTAATTTAAACACTCGTCTCTGATCACTTGTCATGTGAGTAATCTATTCGGTAATAAATGAAGATAGACTTTTGTTATCTGGATTTATCAGCTCTGCTGAGGTCATTCGTTTTTGCAGTCATTTAGGCATATGTTTAACCAGCCTTAACTACACATCATGATTACTTATTCCCTAGATAATATATTCACACACATATATCTACGTTGATAAACACAGTGGGATGTAATGTGTTGTAACGTGAACTTTACCTTGTCTGCAATGATGATGACCTTGGCTACAAAAACACATTTCTACTCACTTTGAACCTACATTAGTAGTAGTATTGACTATAATTTTCATGCCAAAAGTGATTTAAATTGAATTTTGGTTTTCATCTGCTTTCTCTTCTTATTGACTCAATTGAATCTTTTCGTTCAACAAGTTTATGTGTGTAATCAATCAGATTGTTTGAAATGTATATCGTGACATGTTGTAGATAATCTTCATCATTTCATTACGCTATTTAAATTTATCAAAAGTATCACTTACTTGAAATGATGATAAAATAATCCCTATGGAAAAAACAGAAATGGAGATGATATGACTAAAGTTATATCATGAAAAGACTTGAGAAATTTAAATGAAGACAAATTATTCATACATTCATCTATGTCATCTTTATTCTCTGATCATTGATTTCAGTCATCTAACGGTCCTGACCTCAATCCATGTAAACGAAACGAAGTGTATGAGTGGTTGACACCTACTGGTTGCCCACACCATGGAAAGTTATTTCTTCTTAAGGTGCCTGAAACAGAAAAATATTTATATGGACACAGAGCTTATAGGACATCTGATAGATGCCTATCACATGCAAACTTTTCAGGATTGTTGGTGTGAAATTTGCTTGTTCTAACATGAGATAGAAAAAGCTTACACCGCCGGCACCGGAAGACAGTGGGGCAGGGAGGAGTGTGTTATTTTTGAGGCCAACCTTTTCTACCCCCCCCCCTCCTCTTGCATAAGAAAGGCAGATCAACCTAGCACTGCTGTACGTCCAAGGGAAACACCCTACTTCTATCACATCCAAACCCATCCGACCAGGAGTACAACTTCGTCCCTGGACCTCATCATAGTGTAACAATTTACACCACACAATCATTGTAGCTTGTTGAGTCATCGTGATATAGAACAGCACCAAGACCACCACTTCAAGGTAGCAGCTACTGGTCCAGAGATTTCATTCCTTTGCTTTGGTGTTACCCTTAACATTTTCTCAATCTAATGCCAAACATTGAAGTAGACTCTGGGCCGACATGTGTAACGTTCCATAAACTCGTCAATCTAACTTGGCCTCACTCGCATTTCTGACGGAGTGCCAACGCAAGCCCGCACTGATGCGTTAATTCATCTTTCAGAGATCGAAAAATCATCTTAACATATTGATGTTTCGATTATTCGTTGCATCATTACTTTCGTATGTTGTTGTATTCTATTTCTATCAACGTTGTTCATGCAAACGTTTTTACTCCTTACCTCGTCTTATTATAAATAATGGTTATTCCATTTATTCTTTCAAACTGTAACTTGTAGACTGTTAAACAAGTGGACCATTAGTTCGAGCTCATCGTGTAATTTTTTGACAATTAGTCAGTCGCATCATTTCTTTCGTAACATATGCAACTCAGCTTAGTGAACAAACCGGTTTACTGTTGCTGGGTTGTATTCCATTCTTTTTCTCACTCCCCCCTCTCTCTTACTTCATCATTATTAGAAATCTTTTTATGATTTTACTGCTTGGAAGTGACACGGTCTGAATCAATTCAATATCATACCTAACTATTCCCATTTCACTTGATTACTCCAGTCACCAAGACAGGTGATAAATCTTACGGACTAATCTATTCTTTGAAGAAAAAAATCCTTTCTAACTTTTGTCTGTATGCTCTTGTAAGATTTGTTATTTGGTTTTTTTTGATGACTTTTCTCATCACTATGTGCATTGGCTTAACAGAATATTGATTTTTATGTGATACTTATTTCACACTATACTTATTTATCTGTGTGTATGCACGTGCGCTCGCATATACTTGTGCATACGTTAGTATGTATACATGCACAAACGTATATCCGTTAGACTGCATTTTGGAAGTTTATTTAACCGACAGAAAGAGTGTGTTGCCTTCATATGTATCCTTTTTCACATTTTACAAAAGCTACCAATTTATGCATCAACTTTGAAGACAAAAGAAATTAAACGGTAACTTTAACAATCCAAATAAAATGATTTTGTGGTGTTATTGTGTGTTAAAAGACACATACATGTGTGTGCGTGTGTTACATGTGTGCATAGATTAGATGTGTACCAATGATCGCAAACAAATTCTTGAAAAAATATCCACTATTTTAGTATTCGTATTTCCCAATGAGTGTAAAACAAAATAAATTTGTTTCAACTGAAATAAAATACTTATTAATGGTGTTGACACCGAAATCTACAGCGTAATGATATCGAAATGAGTAGCTGCAATATATTACGCTAGTTCATGACAATTTTATGCCAAAGATCATATTTTGTGATGGTAATTGATGCTGGGTGGTTTCCAACGGAAACCTCTATTATTGACGTCATGATTGACAGTTGTAAAACTATTCAGCTGTGAGAAATGTCAATGTGAACCGTGTGAGATGTTGTATTGATTTTGGTGACTAGCAGATGAATTCAGGATGCGCGTTTCGTCCTATTTGAGACTCATCAGCTGGATGTACTTACACTCCAGTATGGAGTGCTTTTGTCCCCACTGAGGCTCTAACCCCAGTACCCATCGTTTCAAATATCGAGGTATAATCCACTAGGCCATTGGGGCACGAGAGCCACATCTTGCGCCGTGGGTATCAGTTATTGTTATGATACTTGCAATTTCTTGTTGGTATACAGGGCCGAATCCCTCGACCTCTGTTAGCAGATGGCCTCTTATGTGAACCGTGCAATTTGTAAATCACTTGCAAACTTACCATCCTATTTCGAGTATCCATCATGTTATCCATTAGGCAATTGAGAAACGATAACCACTTGCCTATTGTCAGATATGCATAACTTTTTTCCTAGTTGACCTTTTGTCTTATGATTGTTGATTTGAAAGACCGAAATTTGATTAGTCTTTGTTACTCTACTAAACGCCTAAAAGGTTTATGAAAGAAGTGTGAAGAGTGATGGTGGCCAGAGGCAATCAGCCGAGGTTGTAAATACACGAATTCCAACAAGTATGAAATCTACGTCTAGGACTTCCTATGGATTGCCTATAGTCAATGATTTAACACCAATCAAAGTGTAACACAATGACGAATCCCCCAGTTCACTTATCACTTGTGACTAAAAACTTGGATAGAATTTGATCGACATTTAGAACTAGACAATGTGAAATTGGCTTACTACTCTCCAGTAGCCGGTCTATAAATATCATCCAGTTCCATCGGAGGTTAATCGCCATGACCTGACTACAGCACTGAGCAATGTGGGTTTAGGTCTCATTCATTTACTGAAGGTTGTGCTGATGAGTGCTGACAAGTACGTAATCGAAATCCATATCTTCCTAAGGATTACCTACAATTACCTAACATCAGTTCCCTAATAAAGCTTAGACCAGATTTAGACTGAAGCATTGTTGAAACATGGCAACAGACATGCAGTAAATATCATTTCGAACACTGCATATCACAGCTACAGTCCTATTGACAAGGTGATATGACTGTGGAGTGTTCATTTTGTGAAACTCTCGGTACATATCCATACATGCAACTGTATACTTGGTTCAGTGTTCACCTTGTCTTGTGGAGACAATCGATTAGTTATCTGCATTATAATGATAATGTTGGTCCTTGGTTCGAATCCCATCCTGGATACTGCTACAACCTAAAATATAACTTATTGGACTCATTGTCTACTCTTGAAGACTCATCATATGAACTAAAATAAGATCGTTTTGAAAAAAAGCAGTTGAGTGTGATCTCAATAATCCATAAAATCTCCGACCGCTTGGCTGAACAACAGTGTAAGTTTCTCGGTTGTAGTTCCTGTCATAATCTATAATCAGAGACTTTTGCATTGAATTTATAAACAGTCGCCTCAAGCGTCATGTTCTAATACCGACACGATCGAATTGATTACTCACAAGGAAAAGTTATTGAAATTTGTTTTATTTACAGAGAAAGATATTATCAAAGGTCAACTCTTTACCTATACTTCATCGACTTTGAAAAGGCCTTCGATACTGTCGACTGAGAAGTAATTTGACAGGCTGCTGCTTCAACACTACACTTTTAATACCACAAATCCTTATCAAGCTGGTTCGACCAACAGCAGCTATGTGTTACATGATGCTACATGCTACATGCCAAGTGATTCACAATGGAAAGCTACTCAGTGATGCCTTTGAAGTTTGGACAGGAGTAAGACAAGGTTGCTGCCTACTATTATCAAGGATGATCTTCCTGATTGTGGTCGATTGGATCATGCAGCAAAGCGGGAGGAGCTGTGAGAAGATGGGCATGCTCTGGCTGGACCGATGGAAAGACCTCAGAGGCAAATTTGGATTTTACCCATGATCATTATGTCTAATATCACACAAACTCGAAGATGTACAGGCGAAAACTAACAAGTTGGCAGAAGAGGCGAGGCGAGGCGAGGCGAGGCGAGGCAGTGAAGGGATACAGGACTTCCTTCAGGTGAACTTAGAGAAGACAAAGGTGATGAAGATACTCGACAACAGCAACAACAACAACAACAATAAGCACTTATCACGATGAACGGGAGAAATCTAGTAGAAGTGGTCTCTTTCACCTACTCAGGCAAGGCAGCACCGTTTCAACTACAAGTGACGGTGGCGGTGGCACAGATGAGGATGTCAAAACCAGGTCGGAATAGGAAGCAAGACAGGCCTTCCTTCATTAATCTGAAATCAGTGTGGAGATCTACTCCACTCCACTCATCATAAAGCGTGAACAAGATGAGTATTTTCAACGCTAATATCAGTGAAGTCAGTCATGGTTGATAGACTTAGCGCCTTACGGGAAGCATTTCTAACAAACTGCACACGTACTTCACATCATCAGCTGCGGCTTACACTTGCTCACTCGACACTGAAGATCAGATGCCAGCGAACCAACCAAAAAGCTATCGCCCTACACATATGGGGAAGAAAGTGGAGATGGATTGTATTGGACATACACTGAGAAGGAAGAGAGTTTGGGGACATCATCACATGTCAGTCCATGCGAGGTCGTCGATTGGAAGGGAAATGGGAAAGGAGGAGTTGGATGCCTGAGGTGAGGGTGACATGTGTGAGATTGTGTGAGGAAGAAATGAAAGGTTGTTTGGAGTGATGGAGTCAGGTTAGAAGAGAACAGTGGAGAGGAGAGGAGAGGAGAGGAGAGGAGAGGAGAGGAGAGGAGAGGAGAGGAGAGGAGAGGAGAGGAGAGGAGAGGAGAGAGGAGAGGAGAGGAGAGGAGAGGAGAGGAGAGGAGAGGAGAGGAGAGGAGAGGAGAGGAGAGGAGAGGAGAGGAGAGAGAGAAGAGAAGAGAAGAGAAGAGAAGAGAAGAGAAGAGAAGAGAGTGAAATGGCGACATGTTACAGAAGCGCTATGCCCCACTAGTAACCTAATGAACAAGAAATAATAATAATATCATCATCAAAGGATTTGAAATGAAAGCATGAAAATTGTTATATCTCAAGTTCACATTTGGTGGTTTGTGAGAGTATCGAAAGCACCAATCATCATAGGATCACTATCACGATAACTAACAGAGAACAGAGATCTGTATTGCTCAAATGTCATATTATATCTTGGAGATATTTTAAATACATCAGTTCGGAAACGGCTGGACAAATGAAGTCCATAAAGGTACTTTATGCCTTACAATATTTACTATTCACCTATGTGATTGGATGTGAATTGCATACAGTCATTAGATTTGAATGATCTAAATATCGGATGGCTGTATCGTATATGTGAGACCAGACTTATGAGTACAGTAATTCTATTACTCCAGGTCACAAGGGGATATCGTTCAGATCACTCGTAAAAGGTGTTTTTAAATTACTCAATGCTGAGTGAGAATGACACCAGTTGGGTAAGATGAAATCTCATTATGATTCACTTGAAAAGCAAAATATTCAAAATACAAACTATGGTTTTCCCAACTTCATAAGTCATATCAACATCGAATTTAGAAGTCGTACTGTATGTGTCACCGATGGCATTTGGATGGTTGGAATGATTCGCCTCTCTGAACCGAATCCAACCAGATATGCACCATTAATGAGTTGGACCTTAAATGAATGGAACGGTTGTCTGAAGGCAACACATAACTGATTAGTAAGCAGTGTCGTTGATTATCTGAGATTTTACTCCAGTTTTTGGTTCAATTTCGGATCTATAGAAGCTCCAACACAAACGTTTAACACATCCACACTCACCGGATAATCGGTTTGTTGAGTGGACGCACGTGGAACGCGTCTCAGCGAAGTCTCCACAGCTTTTTAGACCTAAATGCAGCTCACCTTCCTCTAGGAGACCTGGCCCGTGAACCCATAGTACCGACAGATTCACATACCAATGAAATACAGCCAATGCTAGGGTTAACGACCTCGGCATTCACAACCGAATATCACTCGCCTTCATGAGGTAGAACTACACCTGTCTCTAGGGCTTATTTGAATAACTATGGTTACCGAAGTGAGAAATGGGATTCACCTTACCTTTTGGTTGGACTACTCCCAGCGCAATCACGATAGTTAGCCAAATCACCCATCGATTGAAGGCCTGGATCTTTGATCTTTCGCATATGTATCTCATCGACCACTGTATTCGTTAAGTCAACTTCACAGTGTAATTGGTTGATATCTAGTGTGGTCATGAAGAGAGGCTCATCGTTTCACAGAGCCCAGGCTCAACCCGTAATCCCCAGCATACAAAACGATATCCCAAGTGTTTAAAAGTCAAACACTACTTAACCGCGATATATAGAGCTTCATCATGTTGATACCCCGGTACTTAACTATGGCGTAGATCTATGCTGTATGGAGAGTCATAGTTGCTCATCTAAGTAAAATCGGTTATCTTCAACAGTCTGCAACTACTTATTTCAGTCGCACAGTTTTCATCCTTGGACTCTTGATGCTATTTATGGTTTCTAAGACGAAATCAAGGTGACATTTCACCGTTGTAATGTACAAAAACATGATTTTATTCTATATCTATTAGTATTTTGTTGTTCTTATTCTCGATCTAAAAGAGATGAAGAAAACAGAAAAAACTGAAATGAATGAATCTCACTATTTTCCTGCATATTAGCCCTTAACAAGTGGAATTTTTAATCTACCCCATAGTTTCTCTTTTTCTGTTTTGGTTATAAGGGTGTTTCTTCTATATGTTATCCCATCGCTGTTAAACATGGATACATGCATGCACTCACGCACATGCACATGCACACACACATACATACGTATACGCACAGAGTGATGATAATCCTTTTTCCTTTTTTCAACATGAACCAGTTATTATTGTTCTTTAATAAACTAGCTACTTTGGACTGGATGATTTATAGTTCTGTTTCTCCAATTATTAAAGTTTGTTTTTCTTCTTCTAAATACTTAGGTAAATAAACAAATAAATAAAAGGGTGAATCAGATGACTTGACTTTACATCGATTGAAGTAGACAATAATAATTAATAATTTGATTGAAGGTGAAGTGAAAATTTGAACCAGCGACTGCCACATTTCTGGCTCGATGCTCTACCGACTGAGCTACGAGGTTCAACTGCTGACCAGATTTTTATTTCACTTCAATCATTACTCAGTATAAATACTGGTCTACTAAACTACGGTTATCTCAGATAGTCAAATGATAACCAATAATAATAATCACGTATGAGTGAAAGGTTTATGCAATGTGAAATGGATTGACATTTTACAAATGGTTATAGTAAACTATACATAGTCTACCATGGTCATTAGACACAGTGGCGATAACGGGAAAGCTTGAAATTTTATCTTTACAACCAATCGCTGTACTATTATTAATATTATTATTTCTGAAACATGGACCGTTGGATTCCCACCCAGTAGGGGCTCAATAGTAACATGCTGCTCATGACAGCTATCCAGTGCTCCCAGATTTCTAATGGTTCTCCAACTGATATTAGTCCATGATGAATACCAACCTGATATTATTACTATTGTTATTATTATTCAGCATGAAACGTATGTCCATAGCTTTCTGTTGATTGCCTTCAAGCGTTTTACATCAGTGCGAGTGTATCACATACTGGTGAATATTGTTGATGATTGCACTGAAAACTTGAATCAACAGAAGTCAGTCATCACTTTTTGACTCAGAAACACAATGGTGTTCTAGTTACCCGTAACTGAAATTATCCATAGTCTTTTTCTATGTAAAAAGGCCAGATTGTGAGTTTTTCATGCAACATGTTCTATTTGTTAATCGTTCCCGCCATCACTAGTCAGGTTGTGAGTGTACACTGTTGAACAGTCTTGAACTTGGACGAATTATTTGCCCAATACTCCATGTTCTTCAGTGGTTGGTCAGCAGCTAATGTCGGTGCATTATGAACTAACTTTGTTAGTTAGATGAAGGGGACTAGCCGAAAACCTTGGACCTTGGTTTCGTGCTTGTAGAAACTCGTCAGGAAGTTTTATCTGCAGCCTTGAGGGGACTTATGTCCTTCCAGGGGTTCGAACCCACGTCACCTAGGACTACAGTCAAAGACATTACTACTGAGCTATTCGTACTGCGATTGATTTTCTACAGAACTAGATCAGACACACTGGAGAGTAACCAACTTCACGTTGTCTAATCCTATGTACTGATGGAATTCTAACGATCATTTAGACTATCTTTCCTATCATTATTTTCATCTATTGGTGTATAAGGATGGGTTGATTTCAAAGTAGCTTTCACCACAGAATGAAATTGATTGGAGAAGTGTTATAGACCTAAGAGGACTGGAAACCTGTGTTTATTCTAGTTTGGGACAGTATATATCCACGACCTCGTGAGGAATAGAGCTTAGATTCAACAAGTCTCCCTGGTAAGCATCTTACCATTTAACTACTGGATTGCCATCCAATTTTCTTATTTTCTTACTTCTGTCAATTTTTGATATAATCCGATAATCATTGAATATCTTCGGTAACCATATGTATCCTCACTCTCGACTTGATCGATACCACAGGTCAAGACTTCTTCAAGCAAGTCATTAGTGAGTACTTCATGTTCTCCAGGAATAGATTGATTGGTTTGAAAGCAGTTTTCAGCACAGCTTGACATTATTTTTTTTGTCTCATCACAATAGTTGCTGTTATTCTGCATTGTACAAACAAATTTTGAATGCACATGTATTACTTATACTGGTTGATGATTGAAGGTGAAATAAAAATCTATGCCTCGGCAGGACTGAAACCAGCAACCTTTCGGTTACCGACCCCGGTGCTCTACCAAATGAACTACGAGACCTGACAGTTAACCAAATGTTAGTTTCCCTTCGATGACCATCGCATATGTATATAAAACTAGTTTAAGCACGTTTCATTTATTCGTTCTGAAGTCTAGATTGTGTGATTGAAGGGTAAGAATGCATACAACATGGTCGGGCTCTTGTGTTCGCATTAGTGTTATTATTTCTTTTTCTTATCTTCGGACAGTGAAAATAAGTGTGGAAAGCCTTTTATTATACTACAATTTATCTGTGCGTGTGTGTGTATGTTTGTGGAAGCACTTTCTGTGTCGTGAATGTTCAATTATATCTAAGACCGAATTTGATTTAATTGATGTCAGTATTTCATACTGGGTGATGATTGAAGGTGAGATGAAAATCTGGACCGCGGCCGGATTCGAACCAGTGACCACCGGGTTACTGGTCCTGTGCTCTACCAACTGGGCTACGAGATACCACAACTGACCAAAATTTTATTTCACTTTAATCACCAAGGATTTTGACCGACTACCATGTGAATTCATGACGCGTTACTACCACTTGGTCGTATTCACACTGGATACCTAGTCAGGACCTCTCATCTCAATCCCAATCTAACTGAATTAGAGAGGGGGAGCATCATAGGTGAAATAAAATTCTGATCAGCATTTGGGCCTCGTAGCTCAGTTGGTAGAGCACTGGGCCCGTAACGCGGCGGTCACTGGTTCGAATCCGACCGCGGTCCAGATTTTCATTTAACCTTCAATCATCACCCAGTATAAAATACTAATCTGCCAAACTACGGCTATCTCAGACAGCCAAATAATGTCAGTATGTTTAAAGCAAGGATTCATATTGTGTGTATGTGAACAGTTGAGGACACATTGGTTCTGGAAATAATTGAAGAGGCATTGGTCCTAACAATTCTAAAATCCAATGTGACTCGTTGAAGAGAGAGGTCAATTGTTGATTGTTTGTTCATGAGGAGAATCTCCCGTTGTGTTAAATTTTTCACAACTCATCATATCATTAGGTATCGATTGTATTGGTATAAGTCACAGGATATTCTAACTCAGTGAAAGTTAAATATGTAGTATGTGAAGAAAATCAACAAAAGGGGAGATAATCAAGTAGGTAAATGTGAGAGTCAATCAGCATAAACTATGCTTAAAGGAGATCCCAAAAACCTCAGTAGAGGTTCAGAAACTAGAAAATAAATCTGTGATTGCTCTACACTCCATAGAAATAGGACACAAAATTGACCTTGACGGAATCAAGGTTCTACAAAAAGGTTTTGGTTCATACCAAGAAAGATTGACAGCCGAATCCATACATAATATATGGGCGAATGCAGACAGTTTGAACGGATGAGATGGAGTACAGTTGACTGCCTCTTGGCAATTACTGATTAGTAAGCAGAAAGAGAGTGACTTAAAGCATTTACCGTCAATACCAGTCTCAACTTCATTATTTCTTCATTAACAACAGTAGAATCTAGATTCATTTGACTCATCATTATCATTACTCATTTTCACTCTATTCCGGTAAACCAATGAGGAAAAAACTCGTTAATACTATTTATTGCCATATTCGAACTGAGAAGGTACACATATCCGCTTCATCCATTTCACTGTACTTATAAAATTATCTGATGACTATACGATCATCTGTGACCTTTTTTGTTTGACGTTTACAATCAAGGCGAATATGAATGATAACACATATACACCATATACGCCAACCATATAACTTTAAAGGTCACCCTAGCAACTGCTGGAATGGCTAATCAGGCTTCAGCATTTCGTTTAAAAAAGTACTTTTCCATAACAGAAAAGAATATGATTGGCTTTCTCATCAGTTGTTAGGGTGGCTTTCAAAGTCATCCAATTTCACATTGAATGATTAGTTATCATATTTTAGAAAGACAATGATCATGCGAAGAGAATTTGACAAGATTTAATACGAGACTTTTGATTCATTTAAATATCCTTGATATTTTGATGATTTTCTTGAAGAAGCTCAGACCAAGCTTCTGTGCGAAACGTTGGGATTATTCGATTTAAAACCCGCTGTGATTTACACAAACACAATCGATATCTAATGTCAACCTTTTACTCAGCTCTCCAATATTTGTCATACTATTCAGTTAAATAGGTTCATATAACTAATACCATATTATTGCTAAATGGCTCTATCTTGGTGATTGAAGTGAAATAAAAATCTGGTCAGCAGTCGAATCTCGTGGCTCAGTTGGCAAATCACTGGGATAGAAACCCCAGTGATTCATTGGTTCAAATCTTGCCTTGGCACAAATTTTCATTTCACTCAGTATCAATGAGATTCGTCAACTAACTCAGGTGCCTTTGATTAGATACAATGTGTTAGATTCATTTCATTTTGAAGTTAAATAAAGAGGCAACAACAGTTTTAGGAGAATAACATGGATATATTTTAGTTCCTGAACTCTCATCAGCTATTAAAACAACAAAGCAATTTTAACGTCATTTTATACTTTAATTTAATAGAAAATTATCGGCTTGAAGAAAAGATAACATTGATATGACGTAATTGAAGACACTTGAATGAGTTATGGTAAGTTTATTAATAATATATAGAAGGATTTGACGAATATTCCAGAGCGGAAGTTGGACAAAATAAGCTGGAAAGACAAATGTATTCAACACATTGAGAGAGTGACTTTAAAGACCATTCTACCAACTACTGAAATAACCAATCAGATTTCTTTATTTTATGAGAATCTGCCTTTCCAGGTGAAATGAAGAAGCCTAATTGGTTGTTTCAATTGATCCTAGGGTGGCCTTTAAAGTTACCACATAAAATATGTTCAGAAAAGGTCAGCGGATATATGTCAAATAGGGAAGTAAGATGAGTAGAATTGCTATAACTAGGTCAAGGGTGTGAAATGGAATGTTAATAAAAGTGTATGAATCGATAATGTGGATTAGTAACAATACAAAAGTTTTTAAAATAGGAGTCACAGACTGATAATTGTTTCTTTCGGAATACATAAGTTTTGTTTTAATCGTTTAATGACTGAAAATAAAAGAATAGGAATCTGTTAGAGCATAAAAATAAGGTGTAGAAATAATTTTGATGTTATCCCTTGTAAATCCTTGTCACTGATTGGACGGAATTGATCGGGTGACTATCGGCATTATCGACTCCTATGCGCATGTATTAGCGAGAAGATGGGCATACGCTGGCTGGACCAATGAAAAGACCCTTGAAGATTTGGATTTCGCCGATGGTTGTTTATGTCTCGTTTCTTGTAGCACAAACTCGAAGATCTACAAGTGAAAACTAACAAGTTGACAGAAGAGGCGAGGCAGCGAAGGAAGACGGGACTTCCTTCAGGTGAACGTAGAGAAGTCAGAGGTGATGAAGACACTCAACATCAACAACAAGCAGCAATCACGATGAATGGGAGAAATCTGAAGGAAGTAGTCTCTTTCACCCACCTACCTACCTAGACACGACAGTATCGTTTCAACTACAGGTGGTGGTGGCGGCACAGATGTGTATGTCGAAGCCAGGATCGGAACAGCAAGCAAGACAGGCGTTGCTTCATTAACCTGAAATCAGTATGGAGATCTACTCCACTGCACTGCACTGCACTGCACTCACTCTGCACTGCACTGCACTGCACTGCACAGCACAAAGTGTGAGGATTTTGAACACTCATGTCAGTCAAGTCAGTCAGTGCTTCTCTATGTGATGGTTGCGAGAGTTGGCGCGTTACGAAAAGCATTTCCAACAAACTGCAGACATACGTGAAGAGCTGTTGCCTACTCTGAATATTCATGATCAGATGGTCAATAAGACTATGCAAGAAGGCAGTCTGGCTGACTGGCTGGCTGGCTGGCAACGAACGAATGAAGCAAGAACCCATCGTCCAACAAGTAAGGGGAAGAAGAAGAAGAAGAAAGTGGAGATGGATTGTATTGGACATACACTGAGAGGGAGAGAGTTTGGAGACATGACATGTCAGTCCAGGTGAGGTCGTCGATTGGAAGGGAAATGGGAAAGGAGTAGTTGGGTGCCTGAGGCGAGGGTGATATATAGGAGATTGTGTGAGGAAGAAATGAAAGTTTGTTTGGAGTGATGGAGTCAGGTTAGAAGAGAATAGTGGAGTGGAGTGGAGTGGGGTGGAGTGGGGTGGGGTGGAGTGGAGAGAAGAGAGTGAAATGGCGACATGTTACTGAAGCCCTATGTTCGACTAGAAATCCAAGGGACAAATAATAATCATAATTAAAAATAAAGAGGCCTCAGTTTCACAGGTATTTTCCGTCTTGATAGTATTAATGAATATTGGCTGGGTGGGGAATCCTGGATGCGCGTTTCTTTCTTTTTGGGACTTGTTAGCTAGATGTGAGTGGTTTTTTCCCCATTGAGATTCGGACCCAGCTTCCATCGCTGCAAACCCCAAAGTATCAAACAAAATTCCAGATAGTTATTTGTATTATAAAAACTATGATGTTTTTACTGTCCTGTAAGTTGAATTTGATCAACTTTCATCATCCTCGTGACCTTGCCAACGGATTAATTAGATATCAAAATATTAAATTATGGTTTCCCCATCAATACAAATCTTCCGTATACACCTTACTTCTACTGTTCACCTCATTCTAATATGACCGTGTGGTGGTTAATGATCGAGTTCAAGGTGTACATCGCGTTCTTTTTGGGTATTGTTAGCTAAGTATACCACACTGTAGCGTTTAAAGCGATGTCTTCTGGGTTCGACTCCTTGTAGAGATAATAATACTCACTGAGAGTATGACAGTACATCCAGTTGACAAGTCGTAAATAGGTTGAAAGGCATATATTCTACTCGACTGTTATGCATTATCTATTGTGCTACGAATCATTTTCATTAATGATGTTGCACAAACTATTCGCAGGAAAAAAACTCATCGCTTAAATGATGCAATGAAACTTTATGTCATTACTAGTTATTTTCTAACTTGACTGTGTTTATTTTATGAACACACACACACACTTGAATATGCATACTTCTGATTATAAATATTTGTAAATAACTAACACAGTTACTGATAAACCAAGTGCATTGCATAATTTTATGCTGTTTATAGGCTAGTTTCATTGATTATCAGGCATTAATTTATGCACAATCCATCCATGTGACAGAATTTCATGCCAATTAAGTTCCTTGTTTTGCACTTTGAGATGATATCAAAGTTGCCACGGAAATTATTACAATAAGCGACCGGTAAGTGTTGATGAATAACACTGCTATACATGTATGAGGACGTTATGAATTAATCTGAACCATGTGGTCAATTTAGCAGGTAGCTATGACATCTAAGATGGGCGCATTTCGTCCTATTTCTAACTCGTCAGATGGGTATAACTGCACACTACTGGGTCATCTTGTTCTCACTCACACTACAATCCATCAACCAACGCTTCAAACGTCTAAGCCTTATCCACTACACCCAACACTGACAGCACACCACAGCCACCCCCTCATATGCAACGGATATTACTCACCATTATTTATTGTTTCTAGTAATCTCATGTTGTGTTGTTATTCTGGTTCAAATCAATCGACTTCTGTTGATGTTTGAAGCAATGGTGGCTACTGGATTACACTATAACATACATAAAGCATAATCACGCAATACATCGAGGAGGCATCCAAGCACACACACACACACAGGAGTCCATGTACCAACACAGGTCGATTAATTCAATTCAGAATAATAACAGTGAGAAATTACAAGTATCAACAAATAATAATAATAATAATAATAATAATAAAGATGGATCAGTTAGAAAACGTCTAACTATGAACACAACCGAAGTAACACTATATAACAGATTAAAACTTTTCCCAACTCATTAATCGATTCTCAATTAGACTTCTATATTTCTGCTATTCTCAAGTCATTCTCTCCTCTACAAATACCAACACAGTGTAGTGTAATTTATTTTATTCTACTCAACATTCAGCCTATCTTTCGTCATTGAAATCATGAATGAGACTAGTCCAACATATAAACAAACTATCTAGAATGAAAAACATTGTGATCAAGTGATTGATGTGGAGTCATAATATTCACCCTGTTGGTTAAACACCAATAACATCACTGCCACCGCCACCACCACCACCACTATCACTACCACCATCAAAGTGGAAATATTTCAAAGCATAATATTTATCATCATCATCATCATCCTCTGTTCTCATCAGTATCAGTTGCTAGATGATAGACACGAATAATTGTTCACTTGATATCATTTACTACACAACCTTCAATTGAGGAAAGAGATAGAGGTGTGGTTCAGTCGTACAGAAAACTCAACTTTCTCTAGTCACTGATAGATACATACATGTGATATTAGACCTAAGCCTATACCATGTGTTTCACTCAGTTAACTGTGTGCATGTGTGTGTGTGTGTGTGTGTGTTATTGATGCTTATCACCTCTTGAACAGTGAAGTGTGAACTGATCACATCACATGACAAATGAGTCAAACAAGGTAGGTTGTAGATAACGAAGAGAAGACACATTCTATTCTATAACTGAAGTGTGTGTAGCTTTGAGTTATTGGTTTAGATACTCAACTATGAATCGGTATGTCATGGAACCGAATTCGATTCACACATTTCGGAGATATGGTAATACACATTACCACAATTTCAACCGACTCCCTTCACCTGGTGTTATTCCACTTGGTTGTCTCTCCAACTATCATTATTACAATGATTATTTGGATGGGTGGTGTAGTCTTTGCTCAGGAATACTTCATCTGCAGTTGTCATGATGACGGTGAAGAACTTCAGTTCAGAGTGCACTTTCATTCAACTATCCACTTCCTCTGACCTACAGGGATTTGCAATTTTTTACTGGAATTATCAAACTCTTTATATCTATCTATTCAGTAATCACCATGAATTAGAGTTGTTCTATCTGTATTATTGAAGGATGAGTGTTTTAGGTTGGAATTCATCATGAAGTGACATCAGTTGGTGGAACATTGGAATCCTGGGAGTACTGAAGAGTTGTTTTGTCGTAGTATTTCATGTCATGAGTCGCGGCAACCTCTAGACCTCGTTTGTTTTTCCTTGCGAATATTCCTAGCTCAGGATGTGGATATTTGAAATGAGGTGTTCACTTTAGCTTAAGTTTAAGTTAGGTGACGTTTGTGTTATGCTAGACAGCGTTATCAGTACACCAGAACCAACGAAAGCTGAGAGAATACTTCAATCTGAATAATAATCGTTTTTCTTGTTCATAGCTTATAGATTCGGTTTTTTTAGTCTCATACTTATCATCCACTTAGTGATTTTCAACCTAACTTGTATCTGAAAAAAGAACATGTATTTTAGGGAAGAGTCTTTTTTCAGCGATTTCATTCCCAATCGCTAATTTATACATTTTTCTTCGCTTACGACTGAATCATTAAAATCAATTTGTCAAGTCTGGCAGGGAAATTACTTTCAAGTTGGTATTCATCATGTGTTTGCATCAGTCGGGGTCATGGGTGCGCACTGCTGAGGAATCCCATACTAGTGCGAAACAGGTCTACAATGTTTCTCCAACTGATTTCAGTCCATGACGAATACTAACTTGAAAGCAATAAGTCAGCCCCCCCCCCCCCCGAAAAAAAGCCTCAAATGATTAGAAATTGTGTTAATATATGAGCTGTCATTAGAATAAATCAAGAAACACAACTGTGATGATTAGTGAATACTGATCAAATTATAACTAGAGTTGTATGAAGAATAATCAGCTTGGATAAGATGTTTTGTGACGTGACGACAGACTTAGAAACTGAATTATGATCAGAAAGAGCATAGAAACAAGAAAGAATAACAAATTACTATATAAAAAGAAGGTGATTTCAAAGACTGAAAATTAAGACTATGAAAGGAGAAAGGGTTGAATAATTTTCTTTTGTTAACAAAATTCAGGCTTCGTCGTATGGATGACAAGAGCTTCGGTGATGCAGACAATACAAAGACATACAGCTTTTAGAAGGTGTTTTTTTTAAAAAACTTTGAACGAGGAGGTATTTGAGATAAGGTGACTCCTGTTCACAATGTGTTCAATTATAACACTTTTTATCGTTCCATTATTACTTGTTTGTAACCATACAAGATAGGGCTCTTCAACCCTGTTTGATAACAGTCACATCGAACGATCGAAATATCTGACTGTACAAGAAACAAGTGAATTGATATACTCACACAGAAGTGGTCAGATGCCAAAGTTTGTCCTTTGAATTGTTAGAAATTCATGGGTGAGAAGAGAATACTAGTCTCATGATTGATGCAAACAATGTTCTCGTTAGAGAGTTTGATATCAGGCCAGAATCACCTTTGAAATTTGGATTCATATAAAGTATCTTTTTTTGCCACAGTGATAGAGTTCTCTTCTCAAGGTTTAGGCTTTATATTTTTCGTTCGATGAAGTGTGGTAGGAATCCATTTTTCAATTAGGATATTCCTAAGAACATTAATTTCCTCTTCTAACATATCAGGACTACAAATTTATCTAATGCTAGTGATAAGAGATATGACCAGATTCTGTTTGCAACTCATAGGCACTAAAAACTCGTCAGTTGTCCATTCTATATTGGTTTTCTATTAATTGGCCTTCTTAGCGTTGCCATAAGTTGTTCTTGTCAGATCTTCATCAAGAAAGTGGATTTTCGATCCTTTTTTTTATCTCAAGGATGAATGTAATTACTGAATTGCAGGTATTGAAAATTTCAGAATGTAATTCGAATCACATGTTGACTATCTGATATAGCCGTGGTTTGGCAGACTACTAATTTATACTAGGTGATGATTGAAGGCGAAATGAAAATGTGGACCGTGGTGGGATTTGAACCAGCGGCTACCGGGTTTCTGGCATTGGACTCTATCAACTAAGCTACAAGGCGCGACTGCTGGCCAGATTTGTGTTTCGCTTCACATGAGAAAAGTATCGTTCACTTACCTTTTGTACAGTCGAAAACCTTCATTCTTTGATTTCAAGGGTCTATTCTGCGAACTGGCCATAAAGCAGTCTCCTATAGTAGATCTTGTATCTCCCTCCATATACTATTTCGTACATGATGTTTGATGTTCACCATGTGCATACACGTCATTGTCCCATGACTACGCAAACATTACCAATAATACTAGAGTTTTCTTTAGTTTCAGCGTGGCGGCAAGATAGAGAGAAAGGTGGAGTGAGAGGAAATTGTTGGAAGATGCGCGCACACACAGAGTTTTTGAAGTTGACTGACTGGTTTTCCATCTGTTATCATTTCTCTATAAAAACATCTGGTGTGTTTATTAGCCTTGACATGGTGAACAATAAAACTATTCATCCTTAGTGCTAAGACGATTCGTTTTTAATTCCTCTGTCGTCTTTTTATTACTACTGAACACCATATAATACGGAAAGGAAAATAATTTCATGCAATGTGCAGTATGTAAAGAATGCGATAACGATATTTAGAGAGAAGCTGTGATTAAAGATAGATAGCGGCTGAAAGAATGCGTGTTTCGTCCTGTTTGGGACTCTAGCTAGACATAGTTACATTTCAACGAATGAGGATTTGGTCCTACTCACACTAGCCGCCCAGTCAGGACTTCTCATCCCAATCCAAAACTAACTGAATTAGAGAGGGAGAGCATCATATTGGTCACTGGTTTGAATCCAACTGCAGTCCAAATTTAAATTTCACCTTCAATCATCATACAGTATCAATACTAGTCTGCTAAAGCCACGGTTATCTCAGATAGTCATACTGATAATCAATATGATGCTTCCTCTCTCTAATTCAGTTAGTTTTGGATTGGGATGAGAAGTCCTAACTGGACGGCTAGTGTGAATACGATCAAGTGGTAGTAACGCGTCATGAATTCATATGGTAGTCGGGCAGAACTCTTGGTGATTGAAATGAAATAAAAATGTGGCCTTCGTATCTCACTTGGTAGAGTACCGAGTGGGAAACCCGAAGGTCGCTGGTTTGAATCCACTTGCATAAACCATATCAATAAGATAACTTTTAGTGTGTGGCATATAGTATGGAAAACCTGAAGGCTACTCATGTTTCTTCACCATCGCAGTCATTACCTTAGCATACAAATAGTAAATGTTATATTTAAGTTTGCCTTATTGGAATTTGTACAAATTGAATTGATTCTTATCAATATCATGCTTAATCATATGGTGGAGTAGTAGTGATCGCATGTTATGCATTGTAAATCATCACCACTCCAACAGGAACACATAAACGCAAAGTAATATGCACATCTCATTGTCAAGAATATGAAGTTTAACTTGGTTACTAAGTTGTATCTCTGTCTTCATTTTTAGTTGTTTTGACTTTTCAACAGTCTAAGATAAAAATCCATTTCATATATATATATATATATATATATATATATATATATATATATATATATATATAAAGAGATATTTTAAAAATTGTTTTGCGAAAACAAAAGGCTTTTATTCTCTCTTTCTGTCTATGATAATCATGAATCCAGAGAGTAATTTATTCAGAAGTTATCAGTTTTTATATTGCTGGTTCCAGACAAGGTTTTAACTAAGGGTCAATCGAGTTAGTCAGTCAGTCATCTACTTCAGTACTTTCTACTCTCCATTTTATTAGTTTGACTGCCTGTGATCTGGCAAATGTGCATTTCGTCCTATTTTTGATTCATCAGTTGGATATACTTGTATCTCAACGGCTGATGATGATATTCCCACTGAAACTCAAAGCCAACACTTATCCCTTCAAATGTTAGAAGGTTATCCATTAGACAAGTAAATCAACAGAGTCATCTGCTGTAATGAAATAGGTATCGGTTGTTATTTTTTTAACACTTATAATTTTCATTGTTATACTGGACCGAATTGATCGATCTATTTTGACATAAGGCGATCGATTCAAACTATTATTAGTCGTTATCAGTTATTCAATGTGACATTTTTTGGTGGGATTGGTTGTTCTTTTGCATAGGAGAGAGCGGGAAGGGCATTTCGTTTTTGTAAGAACTATGCTAGGTGATTAATGAATGTGATGAGAAGTTGGATGTAACAAGGACATTTTCTCGTTCAAATCGTCTTTTATTACATCAAAATAAGAGAAGAGAAACCTTTGTAGGTTGTTGAATTACACCATATTCCACTTAACTGCGTTTCTCTTTCTTCTACTCGTGTACCAGTGATAAAATAAAATAGTTTCATGACTTACTAGTTTCAGCATTTGTCTTTCAAGAAATGTGTCTCGGGTTTATACACAGCCATATCTACTCCTTGGGAATGGAAATGAACTGAATAGTCATGTGCATATCTATTCAGTAGGCAGTGTGTCACACATATTGTCTGAGAGCTATTGCTGATACTACCTGGCTGCCTAAACCTTGGCAGATGGAACGGAGTTCGAAGCTGTAACCCACTGATTTAAAGGTAACCAATGTGAACCACAATTCCACAATTTTTGAGTCTGGACAACCAAGTAGCATAAAAAAGCCCTAACGCACTCCAGGTATGGCTCATAGCCTAGTCCATGAGTTGTATTTGTTATACTGGCTAACACCTTTTTACATTTGATGAAGGCGAATACGTCAATAAATAGGATGAAGTTGGATAGTTTGAAACAGAAGATTTTAAATAACAATAGAAAGGAAACAGAAAAAGTCTTAGTTTTTTTTAAACAATGCGGTAAAATAATCACTACTGTCAATATTATTTATAGTAATGAAGACAAAGAGAGAAAATGTGATAAGTTTAAGGTAAAGGGATATGCACATGTATGTGTGCACTGACACTTAGTCACTTACACATCCTTATAAACTAAAATGCATATAACCAATATACCGAAAAGTGTATGGTGTTTATTCCGTTTCTCAGTTAAAAACAATACACCTCGATATTTTTCAATTTTGAAGCTTATAATTTCCGGTTGTTATTACTCAACCTATGGTGTCCCACTAGCCTAGTGGATAACGCTTTGGCGTTTAAAGCAATGGCTACTGGGTTGAAGTTTCTGTATGAACACCATCATTCAATAGGATATGGGCACATCAAGTTGATGAGTCCTAACTAGGATGAAACACGCCTCCCAGATTTCAGACTATAAAACAAATTCGTTTTTAGGTTGGAACTCATCATGAACTGACATCAGTTGGAGGAACACTGGGGACCTGGGAGCATTGGACAACTGTTTCGTCTTGGTATGGGACTCCTCAGTAGTGCGCACCCATGACTCCACACGGCTGGGGATCGAACCCAGGACCTTCAGGTTGCAAAGCCAACACGTTACCTTTGAGTCAGTGTGTCGGAATCCAGTAGTTCACATTTTCTACTTCTGTCAGTTCACGATATAGCGCAACCTACATCGTTGACTAATTGTCCTGATGCTCCACTTCATTGACTCCACTGGTCACAACTTCTCACTGGAACTTCGGGACGCACTTAAAACCAATTAATAAATCTCCACAAATCTTCAGATAAGATTTGTTTAAACTGGCAATTCGCATTCATCAACAAGTGCCTGGTGTAATAATATTGATTATTGAAAGTATTGACTTACACTTAATTGATAAGAATGATAATGATGATGATGGTGATGTGTGAAAATTTTCAAAATAAATTATTTCTCATTCATATCAAGAGCCTATACACAATCCAAAGAATGAGTACCTGGATAAAATAATTAATTCCAATGTGGTATTCATCACGGACTGATATCAGTTGGAGAACCATTGATAACTTGAGAGGAATGGACAGGTGTTTCATTCCGGCGTGGGACTTGGTCCTAGGCGAGGCCGTGGTCGCACACTGCTGAGGAGTGCTGTACTAGGATGAAACAGCTCTCTAGTGCTCCTAGTGCTCCCAGCCCTCAGTTTGCGATCAATAGCACCATGAAATCAATCAATCAGTCTCCCCTACAAACCTCCAAACTAGATAGTAATTAATTCTTGTATAGTAACTCACTTGTCTGTTTAAGTCTACATTGTTTTCAAACTCTATACAAGGCAGAAATTGAGGTGCAAATAAAGATCTAATTCGTTTTCATTGAACTGGAGCTATAAAATCGAACTGGTAACCATATCTCCATTTCATTCCAGCCAGTGATTTATCCTCCTCGATTACTGTGCGAATATGTCTGTCTACCTACACCGTACTATTTCCCAATATAAATAGGGCTGGTTTAAAATAGACTGTTTGATGAGATCATATTGATCCAAACATTGACTCATCCATACTCATTTGACGGCTGGAAATGAACGAATTAGTCATGTAACTCTATTTCTGGGAACACTTCTCCGAAGGAAGGTACAGAGAGTGGGTGATAACTTTTTGGAAGAAAAAAACACTGAAAAGTAGGAATCATTGAGTTGAGTCATCAGCAACACTGAAACTCAAACACTTTCCAAAGAACAATCGGGTCTTTCGATGAACATCTTACCATCCATCAGTCAGTCAGTCGTGATCTAATCTTCAGTTTTTCGATTTGAGGGAATTCTTGATAAAAGTCATGATGAAATGAAAGTCGAATGCTGCGCATTTGTGACAGGTGCCTTTGCTCCTTTTTGCTTTAACAACCGGCTCGAACTAATCAGACATGAAGCTGTGGTTCATTTTTTTAAGCGGTTGATTTTCAATCAGCGGGTCACGAGTTCGAAACTCACCTTATCAACAGATGCTTGTGTAGGCAGGTAAAATCATTAATCCATACATAATAAGTGGGGCTTGTTGCCTATTGCACCAACGTGCACAAGATTGTCGGGTACGCTTCCAATCGACTTCGACCGGATTAGTCAATAATACATTTGAAACTATCACATCGTCGTTTGGATATTCTAATTGTTATATCTCGTATGTTTAAATGGGTAATATTCTTACATCCATGCGTCATATAATCACTGCCAAATGTTTTTGGCAAAGTAAACATTATGCGCATGTTGTTCCGTCCAACCCAATTGACGACTAGATTAGGATGGTTTTAACAAATAAAAATAAATGGAGCTGTATATGATTCCTTCTATTAGACATTCAGTTCCTAACCCGTGAGCTGGAGATTCGAATTCCATCCCACTTAAAAGGATTTGAACGATATGAGTCTTTGTACAGTAAGTGTGTGCATTTGTGTCATTTAGCTATATTATTCCATAGGTAATTAGGTCACTTATACTTCTTCAATATGTTGTAAGAGTGAGTTTAAAGTGCGCACTTCCCAGCCGAAATGGAGAAACCTAATTAGTTATTTCGATGGTCGCTAGGGTGGCCTTTAAGTCGTCCCATAGCTAGTAGCTAGTATTAGTAGTAACTTAGTCGTTTCGTTTAGGTGGTAATTATTTTTCTCGCGATAATGTCGTATACATGTGAAAGTGTTTCGCTAACACGTGTTAGGCCAGTATCTGTTTCTACGCCTTAGTAACATTTAGTATAGACACTTCCATTTCATAATTCTCTCTTCCCAGCCTGCACTAGGCACAACACTTCACATTTCCATGGTTTATTAGTAAAGTATAACAAACTTTTGTTTAAAGTGGTGTGTGTTAGTAGTTTTAGCGCTTATGTTGATGACGTAGACACACACCAGAACTGTGTGTGTGTGTTTTCGCTTCCATCTTCATACTGTGGATTGTTTTGGCAATTGAAGGAACATAAATTGTCAACAAAACGATGTTTTTCTGTGAGACTAATTATTCTACCTTTTCTCGTAGATGATTTGATTCGATTATTTGAATAGAGATGGTGGACACGTTAATAAGAAACTGCATAAATGTGTGTTCTACTATAAATTACAACATATTATCGTCTATTTTCTCCCGTCATTGAACCGAGTTGATCGGTCTCTATTAGCATATGGGCTCCAATGTGGATGCCTCGATATTGCCTGGAGTTTCAGCTTGATAGTAATGATAGATAGTGGTTAGCATTGGAATTTCTTCAGTCTTAGGACCTATCAGCTGGATGTATCTGCCTAACAGTGGGTGATGTTGTCCCCACCAAGACTCGAACCCACAACCTATCACTCCGACCGCAGAGCCGCTGAGTCACAATAATCACTCTTTGTGTGGTGGACAATTGTTGTGTTATTGGTCGTAACTTTCCGTCTTTGGTTGAACTGAATTGATCAGTCTCTGTTAGCAAATGGGCCCCTACGCGTATCCCTTCCTGTTCGCTTTTACATCCTAATCCATGGTTAGTGATGTGACTGACAGAATAGTACGAGTTACGAGAACGTTGCTAGCTCAATGACACACTTGGACTGGATACGAACTTTATACTTCAGTGAGCTGTGAAAATCAGAAGACAAAGACTGACGTGGACTGGACTTTAAGGAAGACTACCCAGTTTTCTTCAGAATATGAAACCACTAGGTCAGAAGTTAGATACTTATTCCGATTGATCAGGTGCAGAAAAAATTTGTCCAATCGGGTTTTTTCTGCCTACACATGAAACAAGGCTAAAATTCAAAACTGATTCGAATCCGGCCGCGGTCCAGATTTTCATTTCACCTTTAGTCATCACCCATTATTAATATACATATACGTTGTAAAAGACTGTTCTCAACATTCGTCTGTCCTCCTAAATCACCACGTTCAGTTTTCCGTTCTATTAGCAATCTCTAGAAGTCATTCTCATAACAATATTTAATTATCTATGTATTTTCTACCTCTTAGGTTTTAGCATTAAAATTCATTTAATCTTATGTCAACATAAATTGAATGAACATCAGATTCTCCCCTGATTACTTTTGTCACAATTTTCCGGTAGTACTGGATACTGAATTTCAATGTAATTTCATTGGTGGTAATAAGAAATTGTCCACCAGCATGCTTACCAGCTGATATAGAGTTTTTGATATTCACGTTATTTTAACGGTCACTTGTACATTCTCTTTGGAGGTTTTAAGGGATTTATTTATTGATTTGACTGGTTTTGAGAAGAGACCTCTGAATTCCTGTTGAGAAGTTGTGACCGGTGGGGCCAAAATGATTGGATGGAGGTGGCGCTACATCGTGAACTGACAGAAGTAGGAAATGTAGACCATTAGATTATGACCCAGTAGCTCAATGCTAACGTGCTGGTCACAGAACCTGAGGGTCTTGGGTTCGACCCTTGGTTGTGCGGGGTCATGGGTGAACGCTACTGAGGAGTCCCATACTAAGACGAAACAGCTTTCCAGCGCTCCCAGGTTCCCAATGACTCTCCAACTGATGTTAGTCCATGATGAGTACGAACTCGTACACTTTGATCTGTTTCAGATAGGAATAGTATATAACGCGACTCGGTTGTTGAATGTATAAATGGGTTGATAATCAGAGCTCACAGGAGAACTAATTAGTAACTCAGTTTGAATCATGCATTTGTGAGTTAAGAACCCACTATTGTACTAGTTGAGCCAAAGAATGCAATCCCTATTTAACCAATAATCACTTGCTTACTAGGCCACTGGCTACTTTAATTAACTATTGCATCAGTAGGGCTCACGTAACTGCTCATATTTCAATGAAACTCTCTAAACAGATTTATTACTACTCAATTATATTAGTGCGATAATGTGAGATAGTTTGGGGTTTATTAGACTGGTGTTATTTTATACTGAGTAAGGATTGAAAGTGAAGCCAAAAATTAGGTCATGGCAGAATTCGAAATGGCGACTTCTGAGTTACCAACTCGATGCTCTGCCAATTTAACTACGAACTTCAGTTGCTGACTAGGTTGGGCTGATAATTTGTATTGAGCTGCAACCCAGGTTTTTATTTCACTTTCAGTTATAATTCAGTATCAGTAACACCAGTCTGCCAAGCCACAACTATCTCAGATAGTCACATCAATGACCAGTATGATGCTCATCCTGTCCTTCTCAACCTGATTTGAATTGGGATGAGACCTGGTTGGGAGGTCAGTGTGAATATGATGGAGGGACAGTAGCGCACTACGGATTCACATAGCAGCCCGGTAAACCCTAGGTGGTCGTCTTCAATTGCCACCCAGTATTCAATGATGAAACTTAAAGTGATTAAAGTAGCTCGCGTGTCAACAAATACCGGTCAATTCGATCTAATGGAGAATTACGTGTATATCGACAAATGGTAATAACTAATATCCACTGTAAAAGGGGTGGCTATCTTGTCTCAATGGCCTACTGGATGATACCTTGGCATTTGAAGCAACGGGTAGCGTGTTCGAGTCCCAATGGGAACAATATCACTCACGGGGATGGAGGTAGGTCCGGCTGATGAGTCCCAAATAGGACGAGATGCGCATCCTAGATTCCACCGCTAACCAACTAGTAGATTGCATTATTCATCCTACTTCAACCTTTTAAAACAATTATCCTTCTTCTTGTGCAATTTGTACTTGATCGTATTACTATTTTAATTCACTCTCGCATTAGTGTGAGAGATATTTCAATGATCAATGCAATTTGTTATTTTTCATATATATTATTTCACACTGTTTATCTATCATTGTCTACTGATTTCAGTAGCAAAATGGAATAGGAACGAAAATCCAAGACACTTAAACACATTTCATTCGTCTTATTTATTACCATAATGTTTCTTTCTTTCTTCCTTTGTTCCCGTTTTATGTCTTTTAGTTCTGTAACACATCGGTTATTTATTATGCTAAATTTAAATAGAATTGGCGGGTTATGAAAATTGACTAGGAAATATGACATTTAAACAAAAAGTGTCTATATGTCTATGGGATGTGTACGTACAAGTGATGGAAGTGGTGTGTGTGTGTGTGTGTATGTATGTGTAAATGAAACCAGTAATATTTATGAAAATTCATTTTTTAAAAAGATGTTGGGACGGCGGTAATCTCTACTGAAGCATAAAACATCAAATACACGCGTATAATTCATTATCTTCTATGCGTGCCGTAAGATAATACTTTTTATTTATTGCAGGATTCGAACCAGCGACCACTAGTTTTGCGATCTGGTGCTCTACCGATTGAGCTAACTGTAAGACCCGACTGCTGATCAGATTTTTACTTTACTTGAATAAATATGTTGTTCCCCTCCTCTCTAATTCAGTTAGATTTGGATTGGAATGAGAAGTCCTGACTAGGCAGCCAATAGGGGTACGACCAAGCAATAGTAACGTGTGACGAATTGACATGGTAATCGGGCAAAATTCAGCTTGTGAGTGAAGTGAAATTAAGATCTGTTTAACAGTCGAATCTCGTAGTTAAATTAATCGAGCAAAGAGTGGGAAACCTGGTGTTCATTGTCTTGAGTCCCGTCTCGGTCCAAATTTTCATTTCATTTCCAAACATCATCCAGTATCGACTTTACTCTGCATTATTATTATTATTATTATTATTATTATTATTATTATGGATATACTAAACGTGATTTCTACGGTGAAGTATATACCATTAAAGACTAGCTCTTTTAAGGTAGGTAAGAACGAAGGATTGGTAGTCCATAAAGTGACTAGCTGAGCAATCTTGTACATGTTTACATACATTGTTTAATAGTCGACATCTATTGTCTATATGTGTGTGTGCGCGCGCATGGTACTTCTTACTGTGCAAATCTCTGTAGGTGGAGGGTGATTCGAACAATGGAGCTAGTGGTTAGTAACCAGGTGGTTGGACAACTTGACTGCAACTTCAGCGGTAAATCATGTGTGTCCAGTCATGTGTGAAGTAGGAGTTGTGTCAAAGATACCTCAGCATGGTTATCACGGTCTTACTCATAAGCAGTTTTGGAATCCTGTCTTCTGCAAGTATGTTGACTTTTGTATTCATTTTGGTGACTCGCAGTGAAATTTAGAAACCCACTTTTTCGTGTTTGGGACTCATCAGATGGATGTATCTGCATCTCAGTGGATGATATTGTCTTTACCAAGACTCTAACACAGTACTCATCGTTCAAAACACCAATCGGGTTATCCACTAGGTCTCTGGGGCGTGAGACCTACCTCTTGCAACCATAGGTCGAGCAATCCGACCCTTTATAGCAAAGGGGAATAGCAAATATCAATAAACAACAACTGTTACCCGTTGCATAAATGGTGGCACTCGTACCCCAATAGCCTAATGGATAACTCATTGACGTTTGAAGCGATGGGTACTTGATCCGAGTCCAGGTGGGAATAACATCACTTTGCACTGGAGTGCAGTTACGTCCAGCTGACGAGACTCAATTAGGACAAAACGCACGTCCTGGATTCCATTGCTAATCACAAAGATGAATACAACATCATGCATATCCGGGAGTATCAAGGCCTCCGAATAGGCATCTATCTTCCAACAGAGGTCGATCAATTCCACCCTGTATAGCAATAGAAAGTTACGAGCATCAAACGACAACATATATTAACTTTTGTTTGTATCTGGAGTAAATCCGAAACAGATTACGATAACTGATCTACTTTAAAAAGCTGACTGTGAATAAAGATGTGTTAAAATATTCGTAAAGAGAGAACCGTTTCAATTTCCTCTGGATACAAGCTGGATCCAATGACTGTACTGCCACTGAAACCGTTGTCGTAAACAATGTCAACTTTGGAAGCACCCTTTCTGAGTATCATCACTTACTGAGTTAATAATATTTTACACCATTTAGTTTCCATTATTTTTATATTGATTTTTGCTTTATTTTTGTTGTCTGAATGAAGATACTGATTTCCCTGATTATGTAGTTATCCAATTGAGTCAATGGGTTAGTCAATAGCTTGACAGATCACTTCGATATCTGAATGTGACTACAGAATGTCTTCTGCCTACATATATATTAATCCTCATGCTTAATACTCATGATATGGGATGTGAGCTGTAGTTAAAACAGCCTAATTATTCATACTGGGTGATGATTGAAGGTTAAATGCAAATTTGAACTGCTGCAGGATTCAAACCAGCAACCACTGGCTTTCCAGTCCAATGCTCTGTCAACTAAGCTACGAGGTCCAAACCACGGTTATCTCAGATAGTCAAAATGGGCTTAAATTATTATCAGAATCAATCAATCAAATTAGAATTTAATGTAGCTCAACCCGATGCATGTGTTCTTACCCTAAGCTATGAGTCTCACTTCTTCTATAAGGGCTTATGATGCTTTCCAGTTGCCTATTCCAAAGTAGGTAGAACAGGATTCGCCCCCTGAACTCACTGCTTAAAAGTTAAATGTTTATACCAATAAGCCGTCACAGTTGAACTATGATCAGAGTAATCAACTCAGTGGTAGGACTTCTCAAGGCTGCAGCTCGAAAATTTATCAGAAATGAGAGATTTTAGTGGCTGAAAGGGGTTGATTTTTTGAACGGAACAATACCAAAGTGTCGATTATGACTGGTAGCTAAACAGACAATTAACTAGTTCAGTTCTTTTTTTGAACATCACCACCTTTTTGGCTTGTCTAGTCTGTTGGTAGTTTATTTCTCTCTCATATTTGATCCGCAATCCATCTACTGAGGTTTGGACCTCTTAGGTAGGTCGTATTAAAGTAACCCTCATTCAAATGGATGTGAAGTGGTTTCTGGATTGTATCGATGTCAAATTAAATTTCCAGTTAGTTTTCATTATGAAGTTGTGAGCATTGAACAGCTGTTTTGTTCTAGCTAAAGGCTTTTCAGTAGTGGGTATCTAAGATTTCGAGCGATCGTACCCAGGGTCGTCATGGTCTTATGCTGACCAAGATCTCATCCAGTGGTTCGTATTTCTATATTTCTATCGGTCCATAGTATAGCGCAACAATCATGAAATTTCATCGACCAGTACTCCTAATTAGGTGTACTCCATAGGTCATGACTTCTCGTTATAACTTCAGGCAATACATCTCAGTGAAAGTCACTAATGAACCATAGATGATTATTAACGGATTTATTCTACTAGGAAGTAGAATGTCTATTGGTACGACATTCAGTTTTGGGCAAGGCAGATGAATCTCTATACTTTATTTCAATAAATTTCTATTCAGATGGGAATTACTTTATATATTTTCACTATTGTTATTTTTGTCTGTTATAGAACGATGATCGTTGCCTGATTACAGATTCTGCACGTAGTAGTCCAATGTTGCATACAACAAGTAATCGTCTTGAAAATTCCTTTAATCATTCCAGTCCTGGAGCTAATTCTTCACCACTTGTCCAATCATGTACACGTCCATTATCTGTATTCACAGATTTCTCGTATTCAAACAATACTACTAATAATAACAGTAGTAATGGAAGCAGTGGTATAACACGTAACAAACCGGATATTACTGAGAATTGTAATAATAATAATACTCGTACACCTATGACTGTGACAACAGTTCCATCTACATCACCCCACCATTATCATTCAATTACCGAAATGAATTCAAATTTGCTGCTGACAGCAAACACTAAGTCATTATTGCATACAGGACAAAAATTGCCTGACAGTAGAGCAGAAACACCGCCGACAGTACCAGCATATGATTCTTCATCCGGTGCTACCTTGACTGCTGCTACTGCTACTCCAAACACTACTCCTGGAGGTACTGTTAGTGATAACAATGATATTGCGCACAACAATGCATACAGCCGTTCTTTTCCATTTAATTCTGCATCAAGTAACTTTGAAAAACCTTATCGATCCGAAGCACCACAATTCTGGATTACTACAACGTCACCACTGTTATCAACAGCGACAAATACACCAACAACAGCGGGGATGTTAGCAGCTCCGACATCGTATTCATCATTGTTAGTATCATCACAACCAATGTCAAGTTGTTTATCTTCATCGCCACCATTTACGTCAGATGCCACGTCAGTAGCATCAGTAGCGGCAGCACCTATACCTCCATTGCAATCCTCTTCGGTAATATCCATTGCTCCGACATTATCATCAGTACCATCTAGTCAATATTGTACATCATCATTTAACGCTTGTCCACCAGTGAAACCTGAACGACGATGTACTGGTGTAAATACTCTTCTTGATAACTGTAAGGCTACACTAACAGAACCAGACCTGTTGGGACCATGTGAACCAGGAACTACAATATGTCTAAATGGAATTGTTTGGTTAGAAACAACTACCGGTAAGTTGTTGAATTAATGAAGAAATATGTATCTATCAATAAACATTGAATTGATCATTTCCAGTCAAACATAATTAGTTTTAAGGTAATATTCGTTACGGACTGACATGAGTTGAAGAACCATTGAAAACCTGGCAGCCCTAGACAAGAATTGTTTCGTCTTGGTACGGAACTCCTCAGCAGTACGCACCCACGACTCCGCAAGGGATCGGACCCAGGACCTTCATCTTTAACAGAGAACGCATTCACCATTCCAGCTACTGAGTCGGAGTTTAATGGCCCTTAGAAATAAAATCCTCATACATCTTAACTTATTTTTGTTTTATATGACTATAATGAGTAATACTCAAGTCAATAGTTGTTCCCATGCATAGAAAGTATTCGTTTATTAACAACTGTCATTGTAAACTAACCTTTCATCTAAGCAGTAATCCTTATTTCACATTCATAATTGTCTGATGAAATCTGACTGAAAAAAGGTGGGTATCCTTCCAACTTATAATCTTCTACTATTTGACAATGGAGTATATGAACCAATGAGCTACAGTTCCACTGTTAAGGAATCAGGATGAGCTAAGAAGAATTGGAGTATGTTGGCCAATTTTGGTTAGGTATTACCTGATTGGTTGATAATTTAACATCATCCCTTCTTTCGCTAATTTCATCTTAATCAAACTAATATGAATAGCGTCGACTCAGGAGTATTAACCAGATTGAAATAAGAATGATTCTAATGTATCGTTGAATGATTGTTTGGTTTCTTTTCTTCATTTTCAACCTTATTATCCATGTTTCTTGTAAGTAACTAATATCAGAAAAACAAAATCTATGTGGAACCTCGCATACAACTGCATCACATCAACTTGCCACTATTTACATTAGTACACAAAGAACGGATGAATAGAAAAATACCCATATCAAAGTAGACAAAGTTGTATGAGAGAATAGATAATAGTGCGGATATTCAAGCTTTAGAAGATGTCATGGAATGAATATATCTGCGCTATTATGACCGATTTCAGTGACTCCTCAATGGCAACGTGCTGTCCATGGAACCTGGAGGTCCTGGGTTCGATCCCTTGCGTGGAGTCATGAGTGTGCACACTGCTGAGAAGTCCCATACTACGACAAAACAACTCTTCAGTACTCCCAGGATTCCAATGTTCTACCAACTGATGTCACTTCATGATGAATTCCAACCTAAAACACTCATCCTTCAATAATACAGATAGAACAACTCTAATTCATGGTGATTACTGAATAGATAGATATAAAGAGTTTGACAATTCCAGTAAAAAATTGCAAATCCCTATAGGTCAGAGGAAGTGGATAGTTGAATGAGAGTGCACTCTGAACTGAGGTTCTTCACCGTCATCATGACAACTGCAGATGAAGTATTCCTGAGCAAAGACTACACCACCCATCCAAATAATCATTGTAATAATGATAGTTAGAGAGACAACCAAGTGGAATAACACCAGGTGAAGGGAGTCGGTTGAAATTGCGGTAATGTGTATTACCATATCTCCGAAATGTGTGAATGGAATTCGGTTCCATGACATACCGATTTATAGTTGAGTATCTAAACCAATAACTCAGAGCTACACACACTTCAGTTATAGAATAGAATGTGTCTTCTCTTCGTTATCTACAACCTACCTTGTTTGACTCATTTGTCATGTGATGTGATCAGTTCACACTTCACTGTTCAAGAGGTGATAAGCATCAATAACACACACACACACACACACACACACATGCACACAGTTAACTGAGTGAAACACATGGTATAGGCTTAGGTCTAATATCACGTGTATGTATCTATCAGTGACTAGAGAAAGTTGAGTTTTCTGTACGACTGAACCACACCTCTATCTCTTTCCTCAATTGAAGGTTGTGTAGTAAATGATATCAAGTGAACAATTATTCGTGTCTATCATCTAGCAACTGATACTGATGAGAACAGAGGATGATGATGATGATGATAAATATTATGCTTTGAAATATTTCCACTTTGATGGTGGTAGTGATAGTGGTGGTGGTGGTGGCGGTGGCAGTGATGTTATTGGTGTTTAACCAACAGGGTGAATATTATGACTCCACATCAATCACTTGATCACAATGTTTTTCATTCTAGATAGTTTGTTTATATGTTGGACTAGTCTCATTCATGATTTCAATGACGAAAGATAGGCTGAATGTTGAGTAGAATAAAATAAATTACACTACACTGTGTTGGTATTTGTAGAGGAGAGAATGACTTGAGAATAGCAGAAATATAGAAGTCTAATTGAGAATCGATTAATGAGTTGGGAAAAGTTTTAATCTGTTATATAGTGTTACTTCGGTTGTGTTCATAGTTAGACGTTTTCTAACTGATCCATCTTTATTATTATTATTATTATTTGTTGATACTTGTAATTTCTCACTGTTATTATTCTGAATTGAATTAATCGACCTGTGTTGGTACATGGACTCCTGTGTGTGTGTGTGTGTGCTTGGATGCCTCCTCGATGTATTGCGTGATTATGCTTTATGTATGTTATAGTGTAATCCAGTAGCCACCATTGCTTCAAACATCAACAGAAGTCGATTGATTTGAACCAGAATAACAACACAACATGAGATTACTAGAAACAATAAATAATGGTGAGTAATATCCGTTGCATATGAGGGGGTGGCTGTGGTGTGCTGTCAGTGTTGGGTGTAGTGGATAAGGCTTAGACGTTTGAAGCGTTGGTTGATGGATTGTAGTGTGAGTGAGAACAAGATGACCCAGTTGTGTGCAGTTATACCCATCTGACGAGTCAGAAATAGGACGAAATGCTCTCATCCCAGATTCCACTACTAGCCCGTGTCGACCAAATGAAAAGACACATATCTTTATTAGTCAATGGAATTCGATATGCACTCAGTAACCTTGTGCACATCCGTGTTTTGACAATGAGCCACACCTAATGTTTGTGAGATAATGATATTGCCTAGCTACATAAACCTCAGTTAGTGGGGCGGTGTTCGAAGCTGTGGTCCATTGGTTGGAAGTCATATGCCTAAACCAAGAGCTTAACCGTGAAGTGTAACGCTTATGTCATTATAACGTCCTAGTAGCAGTTATCAGAAAGTCCTGGAGTTAGTTTTCATGCTTATTGTCATTCATAACACAGGTGTACAGAATATACTACTTGCTGATGTAAGTAGTTCTAGACCACTAACAACCGATCAGCAATGCTGGCCAGCCAGATCTAGGTGATCTAAACGTCGGACCAGCGTTTCACTTCTTTGAGGCCGACCTAATCAGCTGGGAGAGCGGATTGATTCACCTCAGAACTAAATTCTGGTTATCTACTTGGGTGAACTGAGTTATGAGAAATCTCATAATGTAACATTTCATCTGAGCATCTTAACCAATTCTTCTTGTCCTGTCCATCACATCGAATTAAATACCTTTTTTGCTATGATGGAACAAAAAACTGAAAACCATGACCTTCCACTCCTAGATGGTTTTTGGTAAATTCTTGATGATGATGATGACCTCCGAAGCTGTAATTTATTTGAATAAATGGTCGACATTTGTGGTTTTGCCTCCTTGTCTCATCCACTGAGATTTAACGAATTCGATGATAGTGTCAGAACCTCCAAACAATAGGACAGAGGACCGCATATGTGATTGCTGAGGTGTATGATCTTACAAGCTAATAGTCCCGTTCAAATGCATCGTGTTTAGTAATAGGACTAAAGACAGTTAGTTATCTCTTGTCCTTTCTAATTTCCAATGTTCTTTTCTGTTCCTTTATTTTGTCTGTACATAGCTACATATAAAAACACACCGAATATTGATAAGAATATGTTTTGTTATTGTATTTCTGCCTCACTCCTCCCCCCCAGTTATCTTATTTTTATTGTCCTTGGCTTTGTCATCGTCATCCTTCTCTTCACGTTATTAGTTTTCTCATAGATTCTCTGGTATTCGTTGTTTTAATTATTGCTTTGAGATATGTACACGAAATCAACTGGTTTGTCGAGCATTTTCATGTGTATGTCTGTATTACTGAGAGGAATACATACAAAGCTTGACGCATCGTTACTTGAGAAGCTTATCATATTTCGTATTTAGTCGATAACTAGAAAACACGTTAGTATACATTGGGATGAAGATAAGGTTGAAAAGACAGTCAGGTTATGTTGAGCTAGGACCCCACAGGTGGTAACCAGTTCGAATTTTACAACTAATCAGTTTTTATTTCAAGTCTAGTCATCAGTAGGTCATCTCATGACCAAACAAATGGGAATGTTACTCAAATGGGGGGAGGTGAGGGGCTTTGTTGGTGATAATGACCTTGAAATTAGCAAATCCCCACAAACCTCCACTGGAATCACATTCCAGTGCTTATTGGTGGCTTGAATTCCTCGAGGTTTTAATAAAAAGTCAACCAAGTCTGGAGTGAGGTGATGCCATGCGATGACACGTATGGTGGTCATCCTATATCACAAATTACCGGAGTAGGAGGAGTGAACCGTTGGATTCCAACTTAGTGGTTATATGTTAATGCACCCATCACGAAACCTGATGTTTCCAAGCTCGATTTTTCTGAGAGCTGTGAATTGACTCTGTTGATGATGAGTTCATAACCAGAATTAAATGGCTGTCCAATCGTCCTGGGTTCTCAGTAATTCTCCGACTGATGTCAACCCTTGTTGAAAACTACCTTGAAATAGGAATCCAGAAGGTAAATCAGCTAGTGGTATTCTGAATCTAAAGTGAGTAAAATAGGATTGTCGATTTGCAAATGACTTACAAATTGCACGGTCCATTTTGACACTTCTCACACTTGAATAGTTTTCCAACTGCCACCAACCAACTGTGGTGTCAATAGGATTTCCGTTGGAAATCACCCCATAGCCAAGATCTCAAAGTACTATGGACTAGCGGAAGATACTACTGTTGTAGTATTTCGCCAATCAGATCATAGAGATCTAATCACCTGACTACCGTTTCGCAGAAGTGGAAAACTCTGAACGATTGAATTTCCATCCAGTAGCTGATGACAATGCGCTCGCTGTGAGATCTGAAGATCATGAGTTTAATCGCTGACAAGGTCTTGGGTACGAATTGCTGAGGAGTCTTCAACTAGGATGATACAGCAGTTCAGTGCTCCCAACCTTTCAATGGTTCTCCAACTGATACCAGTCTACGATGATTACTATCTTGAAATGAATAAATCCACACGAACTTCAAACAAAAATTTATTTGGATTTTGGGGTTCGTGGGGATTTAGAGATATTTCAAGTTGGTATTCATCATGAACTGTCGTCCGCTGATGGAACATTGGAAACCTAGGAGCACTGGACACCTGTTTCGTACTAGTATGGTACTACTACTCAGTGGTGCACGCCTATCATCCCACACCATCACCGATCGAACCCACGACCTTCAGGTTCTGTGGCCAGCACATTACCGTTGAGCCACGGGGTCGGAATCCAACTGTCCATATTTCCAACTTCCATCAGTTCAGGACATAGCGCGACCATCATCCAATGTCATCGCTGAGTATTTTTCCTCATGGACGTCAGCTTTATCCCACCGGTCATGACTTGTCATTGGAACTTCAGGAATCACCTCTTGAAGCTAGTCACCGATGAGCACTAGAAGTTGGAAATACGGATTCCGACCCAGTAGCTCAATGGTAATGTGCTGGCCACGAAACCTGGATGTCTCGGGCTCGATTGCTGGTGGTGTGGAGTGATGGGTATGCACTGCTGAAGAGTCGCATAGTAGGACGAAACAGTTGTCCAGTACTCCTAGGTTTCCAGTGTTCCTCCCTCTGATGTCAGTCCATGATGAATATCACCTTGTAAAAGTTTATTTTCAAAGCATATATTTAATGTTAATTATAAACGGTATATCTGTGTGAAATCATATTATAATTCACTTTACACCAGACACTGACCTAATTCTGTTTGTTTGGTTCAGCTAGTAGTTATATATTACATTAGCCATGTATACTGATAACAAATATACTTCGCATTTCGCTCTGGCTAGTATTGAGTTATTTTCAGTGTGTATGTGACTATTTTTTATTTTATTTCGACTAGAATATATTTGCTGATAAACTAATTTTCTCACGCATAAACACACACACACACACATGCGTACGGACGCACTACTTGTCACGTAGAGTAAGCGTCTGCGTTCACTTAGTTCAAGGTTGTTACAACAGATTGTCACTTCAGGTTTTCTTTCTTTCTAACTGTGAAATAACATCACTAGTCTCTTTGTAATCATAAATAAACATATACACATACACACACACCAAAGGTTGAAATGTTCAGTCAACAAGTCTTTTTCAAGTGGTGAAGGTAGTTAGATAGACAGACACATACGCACGCACACGCAAACAGGAACATATACAAACACTTACGCATATTATAAACATGGAGGAAATTCCGCGTTATTTTGATTTATTAGCTATCACATCACACAAAGTTTCGCCTCTGGCGAAATACAATACATAAATTATTCAACATTCTTCTTGTTAGGCAAAAAAGGAGAAGTAGCAGCGAAGAAAAAACCGCTTCATTAACGAGTTTATTTTCTGAGATTTTTATTTGCACTTGTCATTGGTATTCTTTCCTATTTTGAATATACTGTTTTAATTATAAAAAAATATTTTTTGATATAGGTTAAATTATGTATAGTAATGATGGATAGTGGCTAGCAGTGGAATCCAGGATGCGCATTTCGTCCTATTTGGGACTCGTCAGGTGGGTGTACCTGCCTCCCAGTGAGTGATGTTGTTCTCACCGGTACTCGGACCCGGGAGTGGTCGCTTCAAACACTAGTAATCTATACATAATTAAAACACAGGCAATATCTAGACATCCGCACAGGAGCCCATATGCCAATAGAAACCGATCATTTCGGTCCAATCAATAACGGTATAATACAAGCAGTTATACCCATAGTTTAAATTAGTTACGAAGACTAGGCCAGTAGGGAGCGGTGATAATCTTTGTTGTGTTTATGCCCTGTTGCAATGTTCCACTAAAAGTGGATACAACCCGATTAAAGTTAACATGGGTGGATGACAGTATTTTTATCTGCTGGTGACATCTCTGTCAGTGAGTGAGTGAGTGAGTCAGTTAGTCTGTCTGTCTGTCTATCTACCTAACTATTCTTTTGAGTAAGCCACTGGTAAAATTGATCTTTGATGTCTAGAATTGTCTTATGTTGACAGGACTGCTTGTTGTTGTTGTCATTTCAGCACTCGTCTATCGACTTGTACATATGTAAACATCCCCTCTTCTCCGTCCCACATATTCCCCTGTCCGCAGAAAATAGCCTATACTTGTGTGTGTCAGGGTGTTAGTAACATATTTCTTATAGTGCACTAACCACACTTAATACAGGGGTCTGTGTTAAGCTTTTTTCCCCAAGTGTTTATATTCGAACAGTTTGCACTTTTACGTTATTTGCCCGATAATGGCTAGCAGATGGGGTCAAGGACACGGACTTCATCCTATTTGGAACTCATCAGCTAGATATACCTACATCCCATTGGGTGATGGTGTTTCCACTGAAACTCGAAGCCCAGTACTCATTGCTGAATCATAAGAACTATCTATTGTGGAATGTGTATCGGTTTCTATTAATTAATGCTTATTAGTCCCCATTGGTATTGTTGTGCTGAAACGAATTAATCGATCTCTGTTAGTGTATAGGCTTCTATTTGCTTGGTGATGAAACTTATGATTCAGTAACTGAGTGGATAATACTCTGGCATTTGAAGTGATTGGTGCTGCCTTTGAATTAGCATTCACTTGAAAGTAAGCACATCTAGCTGACGAGTCACTAATAGGGTGAAATCTGCTTTCCGGAAATAGTAAATATCTTTCTATGCAAATACAAGACAAAAATGTTACGGATGGTATTGTAATCAGCCCGTAATTTGGTATGTAAGGATGAATTGTCCAACTTTTTAATCTTTGATACAGTTTTCAGAATCTGCTCCAGACATATTGTCTGCTCTCTCTCTCTCTCTCTCTCATTCGTACATTTATCTACCTGACCATCTGCTTTACATATTACTGCCTTATAGGTAGTTTTATTGATTTTTCATTCGGTTACTACGTCTTTAACCAACCTTCATGAGAGTTGAACGTAGAGTATTCGTTTCACCATAAAAATAAACCCTTATTTCATAACTGGTAATAATTCTTATTTCCTTACGATATACAACCACACAGCTATCTCAAATAATCAAATGATAATCAATATGATGCTCCCCCTCAGTTACTTTCGTATTGGGATGAGAAGTACTGAATGAACAGGCAGCCAGTGTGAATATGATCAAGTGGTAGTAACACATCACGAATTCACTCGGTAGTCGGGCTAAACCCCTCGTGACTGGAGTGAAGTAAAAATGTGGTCAGTAGTCAAACCTCGTATCTCAGTTGGTAGTGCACCGGGTGGGTAACCCGATGGTCACCGGTTCGAATCCTGCCGTGGTTTAAATTTTAATTTCATCTTCAATCATCACACAGTATAAACTACCACAGTATTACTCCACTTCCACGTTTAATAAAGATGTCAGACATTGAACAGAATTCAGACCTACTAGTCAAAATATCCATGCTGTTGAAATCTAACCATCTAATTTAAGTAGAAACGCGTAAATTGTGTAAACTGCATGAACGATTTTTCCTAATTCTAATCCAATCAACTGGATTTTTAGGTCTTCATTCCTCAACTCCTACGACGTTGGGGGGGGGGGGGGTGGAAAGGAAGGGATTCTATGGTTTAGAATCGATCACAGTCATACAGATGCCTCATCTTCATCCAGGTCATAGTATTATATAACCGTATCCCTTTTACTTCTTCTTACTTGCATCGTATGGGTACTTATGATGGCTGATATTATATTATTGTAGCTCACATCAATGTTAGAAATCACGCAGCTTGTTATCCTAGTTGAATGTCTCCTCAAAAAAATCCTTGTGACTGTGGCCATCAACTAGTGAGTCACGGGTTCGAATCACACCTCACCTACCGAGGTTTGACCAACCAAGTGGTGTGACTGGGCCTCACACAATAGGTATGGCTGGTTGCCTATTGCCCGGATGTGCACAAGATGGCTGACTGCATCTGTGCGTTCCGGACTCAAAACCTTCCAGTGAACGCGTTTACCGATTGGGCAGTGTGCAGGAGTTCGAGTTCACCGTGGAACCTCAAGGTCCTGAGTTTGACCTCTGGCGGGGTAGTGGGTGCACGCTGCCGAGGGGTCTCCTTTTAGGACGAAACAGTTATCCAGTGCCCCCATCTTTTCAGTAGTTCTCCAACTGGTCTTGTTCCAGGATGAATACTACTTTTAGAATTAAGATCTCCATAAACTTCGAGCTGTAATCATAATCATAATCTCATGATGTGAAGCGCATCAAGCAAGTAAACCTCACCTATTCCGTCGATAAATACTCGTCTCTATCCGTGTGCTATCACATATAGAGAAAGACTGTTTAACAGGCTGGATTTTATGGAAACACAATAGCGACATCTTTACTCCCTTCTATACTCTTTTCTCCCTTTTTCCCCTTTTTTTCTTTAATAGTATACACATGTGGATAGGTAATAGCGAAAATAAGCAGAATACTTGTTGTTTGATACTTGTAATCCTCTGTTGTTACACGGGTTGAGTCGCTCAACGTTTGTTGATAGGTGGGCTCCAGCGCAGATGCCTGGATACTGTCGGATATTCGTGTTATTGTGATTATCTTAGTGACTACTCTCAGTGGAATCCAGAACATGTGCATTCCATCCTACTTAAGACTCGTCAGCTGGATGCAACTGCACCCCAAGTAGTGGTGTTGTTCCTACTGAAACTTGGACCTCGTGTCCATTGCTTCAAACACCAAAGTGTTATCCATTAGGCCACTGGGGCACGATAATGACCACTTTTGCAACAGATATCAGTTGTTTATTGATACTCTTTGGTGTTTGAAGTGATAGTTACTTTGTTCAACTCTCAGTGAGAGCAACCACTTACTGGGGTGCAGGTACATGAGTTTGAAATGGATAAAATGCACGCGTCTTAGATTCTAGTACAAGCAGTCACCAAGATGAATACAATAAAACAAAATACTTGTTGTGCATGTTTGATTAAAAAATTAAGTGAAACAATGATAATAGCTAGCGTATCCGAATTTGCATAAACATGTGAAACATGCACTTCATCATATACAAATAAGTAATCACCATTTCTTTCTTTACTTTTTTCGTCGTTGTTTACATGCCGAAATATCAAAGAATAAACGATAGATAAACAATGCAAATCACCAATAGTACCAATTGATGCGTATTTGTAAAACATCTTGACATAATAATATCCTAAATAACGAACTTGACGACTATTAGTAGTGACAGTATTTGTCATTATCGCTACTACAATTACATATAGTAGTAATGATAATATCATTTTGACTATTTCAGATAGCCGTAGTTTGGCAGACTATTATTTATACTGTGTGATGATTGAAGATGAAATGAAAATTTAAACCACGGCAGGATTCGAACCGGTGACCATCGGGTTACCCACCCGGTGCACTACCAACTGAGATACGAGGTTTGACTACTGACCACATTTTTACTTCACTCCAGTCACGAGGGGTTTAGCCCGACTACCGAGTGAATTCGTGATGTGTTACTACCACTTGATCATATTCACACTGGCTGCCTGTTCATTCAGTACTTCTCATCCCAATACGAAAGTAACCGAGGGGGAGCATCATATTGATTATCATTTGACTATTTGAGATAGCTGTAGTTTGGCAGACTAGTATTTATAATGGTTAATGATTGAAGGTGAAATGAAAATTTAGACTGCGGTCGGATTTGAACCAGTGACCACCGGGTTTCTGGCCCTATGCTCTACCAACTGAACTACAGTGATAATAGTAACAGTTTAATTTAGCCTACACTGTTTTGATCAGTACGAAACAGAACTTTCTGTGTATTATTATTATTGTCACATTATCATTATTCTGTAAATCAGTAAAATACTGACAGCATCGACTATCAATTATGAGTACTTTATCGCCTATTTTGAAAGGAATTAAGTTGTAGTGTTATTCGCGAACAATTTTAAAACATTATTGATGTAGCTTATTGTGATATCATATGAGATTAGTCGTGACAAGCACTGGGATCCAAGAAGCACATTCTGTCCTAATTGAGATTTATCAGCTGGATGTATTCACATTTCAGTGAGTGATGACTATTTTTCTACTGAAACTTCAGGCCAGTAGCAATCATTTCAAACGACAGATCGTTATCTACTACGCAAGTGAATCATGAAAGTCCCCGATTATTCAACGGATATCAATTGTGATTATTGATACATTTAATTCCCTGTTGAGTTTTATTTTAGACTGAATCGATCGGTCTGCGTTTGCATATATTGTCATAATTCAGTAGCCTATGATGAGATTTTAAGCGATGAATACTAGGTTTGAGTTTCATTGCGATACAGATATGTCCAACTGATGAGCCCGAAATATGATGAAACGTACACCTTAGATCCACACTGCTAGCCACCATCAATCGAATGACATCATAATCAATCCTTAGGCAATATCAAGGCATGTGCATAGGATTCCATATATCAACGGAAACTGATCAATCGGAACCAAAATAAACAATGTGGAAGTATAAGTAACAATACATGAAGAGTCCAGTATGGTTTTTTTCCCTTTCTTCTGCCATAGGGATATCCATTGACTGAATAGCTGACTGAGTGAGTAGGACACTATGGAAACTTACAAGTAGTAAAGTGCACTGAACTAATTTTTTATACTGTACTTTCGAGAAGATGAAGTGTATTCATACCAGTAAAGTCAGTTATTATATCACCCACTAAATTATATTATCTTAAGAATTCATCTAGTCAATGCCTACCGTAACGGTCATTAATCGTCAATAGGACTCGTTGAATCAGCATATCTATGGTTACTCCATTCTAAATTGTCACCAAGAATATTATATTTATTTTATTATTTGTCCCTTGGGTTTTTAATGGAACATAGGGCTTCAGTAGCACGTCTCCACTCTACTCCGCTCTGTTCTCTGAAATCTTTTGAACCTGGCTCCACGACAGCCCACAACCTCTCATTTCCTCCTCTCACAATCTCCTCCATGTCACCCTCACAACGGACATCCAACTCGTCGCTTCCCATGGGGGTTCCACTCGAGTGCCTGGCCTGACGCGTGATGTCTCTAGTCGGCCTTCTCAGTGTATGCCCAGTCCAATCCATCTCCACTTCCTCCCAGTGCATATTTGTTGGGTGATAGGTTCTTGGTTGGTTCGCCACCAACCATCCACCCAGAGTTCCTTGTTGCTTATTATTTCTGGCAATCCATCTGATCTTGAGTAACGAGCCAGTGTGGGTGGCAGTTGTTGATGAATGTCTGTAGTTTGTTGGAATTGCCTTTCGTAACGCACCGCCAAGTCTCCCAAACATCACACAGAATCACTGACTTGACTGAATTGGTATTTAAAATCCGAATGCTGTTCCACATGCTGAGTGGAGTGGAGAAGATTCCACACTGGTTTCAGGTTAATGAATGCCTGTCTTGCTGTCTTTCCGACCCTGGTTGCTTTGGCGTCCTCGTCTGTGCCTGTTCCACCTGTAGTTGAAACAGTGCTTGCTGCCTAGATAGGTGTAGGTGAAGGAGGCTACTTCCTTTAAGTTTCTCCCGTTCATGGTGATGGTGATTGGAGCTTGTTGTTGTTGTTGTTGGTGGTGGTGTTGTTGTTTGAGTATCTTCATCACCTCTGTTTTCTCTATATTCACTTGAAGTCCCGTCTTCGCTGCCTTGACTCTTCTGTCAACTTGTTAGTTTTCGCCTGTAGATCTTCAAGTTTGTGTGACAACAGACACAAGTCATCGTTGGTGAAATCCAGATCTTCTAGGTTCTTTTCCGCAGTCCAGCCAGCATATTCCCCTCTTCTCGCTCCTCACTGTTGTTGCTGCATGATCCAGTCTAGTCGACCACAATCAGGAATGTCATGGTTGATAGTAGGCAGCCTTGTTTTACTCCTGTGTTGACTTCGAAGGATCACTGAGCTTCCGATTGTGAATTACTTGGCCGGCATGTGGCGTCTTCATATAGCTATTTGTTGAATGAGGCTGATAAAGGTTTGTTGTATTCCGTAGTGCTGAAGCAACTGCCTGTCAAATTACTTGTGGGTCGATGCTGTCAAAGGCTTCTCAAGTCGATGAAGTTGAGGTAGAGTTAAGTTGACTGCCATTCTATACTTTGTTCTATGGTGATGTATTTAGATAATGAACATTTCAATAGGAGAAATGCACCTGGTGGATTTCATGGCTAGCCGTCATTGGAGCACTGTCATAATGAATTCGAAAGTAACATCAAGGTGTTTGGATGGTATTCTGCTTTGCCAGAACACACATCAATCAACTTAGTCGAGTAGCATATGGGTGAAAGGGGGGGGGGGAAGAACGGTAAACTGTCTACACAAACAAAGAAGATACCCAAATGCTATGCTATTTGACACTTCATCGTAAGTCGTACTGACACAATCGTATAGAGACCATTTTGATTAAAATATACAATTTGTTGTCTACTACTCGTTAGATAGAATGAGTAAATTTAAAGTTTTGTGTGAAAGTAACTTGTCCCAGTTATTTACAATTTGAATAGGTGATAAAATCTCTCTCTATCTATCTATTTGTCTGTCCACAAGATGCAGTGCACGACATATCTACTGAATTTGACCTCTATAATATACTCACTGTATAGGCATGAATATAATTAATGAGGAATGGTGGCTAGCAGGACTACAACTCAGAAGATGCATTTTGTTCCATCTAGAATGCATCAGCTGAGTTTACACCCACCTCACTGGGACTCGAGCTAAGCGCTTTTGACTCCACATACCTGAGCATTACCTGATAACTTACTGACTAGACATAGTCAATTCTTGTGCACAGGGTACAGTTTATTGTTACTTGCTGATAAGTCTGAAGTAGGATAAAACGGATGTGCTGGATTTACTGCTAGCTATTGTCCATCATCAATGCCACATTATAAAACTAATAATGAATATTGAAACATACATGCAGGAACTCATATGCCAAAAATTGCGAGTCGATTCGGTTTATGCTAATCAAGCTAATTTGTGTTGATTACATTGAATTAGTACTGGGTAAAGAACAGCCTGGATTTAGGAAGTACAAATCATGTCCAGATCGAATTGCAACACTACGCTACACATCATCATGGAACAGAGAATAGAATGACAAACAACTGCATCTTTGCCTCAACTTCATCCACTTTGAAAAAGCCTTCGATAGCGTCGACCGACAAGTAATTTGACAGGCTGATGCTTCAACACTACACTTTTAGTACCACAAACATGTATCAACCTCATTCAACAGCTATGTGACAAGGCTACATACCAAGTGTGATTGACAATGGAAAGCTACTCAGTGATGCCTTTGAAGTGAAGACAGGGGAGAGGAGTGAAACAAGGTTGCCAACTACTATCATCACCGATCATCTTCCTGATTGTAGTCGACTCAACTGAACTGCACTGCACTGGATCATGTAAGAAACTGTGAGAAGGAAGAAGAGAGGCATAGGCTGGCTGGCTGGCTGGACTGATGAAAAGACATCAGAGGAAGATTTGGATTTCGCCAACGATGATGATTAATGTCTAATGTCTTGTCGCACAAACTCGAAGATCTACAGGCAAAAACCAACAAGTTGACAGAAGAGGTGAGGCGTGGCGTGGCGTGGCGTGGCGTGGTGAGGCGAGGCGACGTGAGACAGTGAAGGATGATGGGTCTTCCTTCAGGTGAATGTAGAGAAGACAAAGGTGATGAAGATACCAACCAATAATAACAACATCAACAAGAATCACCAATCACGATGGACGGAGAAACCTAAACGAAGTAGTCTCTTTCATCCACCCATCCACCCACCCACCTACATACCTGTCTACCTAGGCGAGGCAGCACCGTTTCAACTACTGGTGGTGATGGTGGTGGTGGTGGTGGCACAGATGAGGATGTCGAAGCCAGGATAGGAACAGCAAGCAAGACAGGCCTTCTTTCATTAACCTGAAATCAGTGTGGAGATCTACTCCACTGCACTGCACTGCACTCAGCACAAAGCGTGAACAGGATTCGGATTTTCAACACTAATGTCAGTCAAGTCAGTCAGTGCTTCTATGTGATGGTTGAGAGAGATGGTGCATTATGAAAGCATTTCCAACAAACTGCACACACACACATCACATGAACAGCTGCCGCCTACGCTCACTCGCTTGATAGTGAAGATCAGATGGATGGTGAGAATAATGAGAATAAGCAAGAAGGAAGTCTGGCTGGCTGGCTGGCTTGCAACGAACCAACCAAGAACCCATCGTCCAACAAGTATGGGGAAGAAGAAAGTGAAGATAGATTGGATTGGACATACACTGAGAAGACCAATTGAGGACATAATGCACGAGGTAAGGCCTTCGAGTGGAACTGGAATGGGAAACGACGAGTTGGACGTCCGTTGTGAGGGTGACATGGAGGAGATCATGTGAGGAAGAAATGAAAGGTTGTGTGCAGTGATGGAGCCAGGTTAAAAGAGAAGACTGGAGAGAAGAGAGTGCAATGGAGACGTGCTACTGAAGCCCTATCTTCCACTAGGAACACAAAGGGATATTAATGGTACTAGGTAGTGATTAAGAGTAAAAGGAAAATTTGCACCGTGGTAGGATTCGGACCAGAGATCACCGGTTTTCTGGCCAGGTACTCTGCCAACTGAATGAACTGGCTAGGAGATCCGACTATTGATCAGATTTTTATTTCACTTACATTGCAAGCAGGGTTTTGTCTAACTGCCATGTGAATTTGTAATGCGTTACTATCACTTAATAGTTCTCACACTGGATTACTACCTTGTTAGAACTTCTCATCCCAAACCTTAATGTTCGCTGGTTTGAATCCTGTTGTCATCCGAATTTTCATTTCATCTTCCATTATAAACCAGTATCAGTTATGCAAGTCTTGCAAACCATAGCTATCTCAGATAGAGTTAAACTGATACATTGAAATACTCTGCTTATACATCACACACACACGCACACATACACACAGATATAAGATGAACTTATTCTACTGTATATCTTAGTATTATCTTCTTTCATCCACTCTCTCTTTTCACTTGTTTATAATTATTGTTTAATTTTTCTTGAGGTTTTTAGATCAGATCAAATTGTCATAATTAATTATTCAGTTTTTCTTTTGTCCTTTTTTTATGTTGTTTCAAAGCTACTTTTTTGCTTGTTTTTAATTTAACTGTTTTTTTTGTGTAAATAAAAACTCTGAATTGTTCATTGAAGTTGAAAAATGGGAATCATTTATCTGTAAAGTTCAAATGATCCTTTCCTCTCTCCGTATATATATATATATATATATATATATATATATATATATATATATATATAGGGAAAAGGGATGGAAGTAAAACAATCTAACATGAAAATTTATTCTTCCATTTTCTCCATTATCCCGATGAAAATCGTTCTCTCGCTCTCTTTTTATTCCTTGAATGCTAAACCATTTGGCATAATGGTCTAGTAGATAACGTTTTGGTATCTGAAGCGATAAGTACGAGGTTGAAACCTGGGTGGGAACAACTTCATTCACTGGGGTACAACCAGCTCAAATATAACATTATTAACCTACAGTTATTATTGAATGATACTTGTAATTACCCTTAATGATACTGGATCATACTGATCGACCTCTGTTGACATTTGGGCTTCTATCCAGGGATAATTCGACATTACCTGATTGTTGATTATGTTATAATTTGTTTGATGGTGGTTAGCAGTGGAATTTAGGCAACGTGTTTCGTCCAACTTTGAACTGAATGGTATCAAGACTTGATATTATTGTTGATACATCTAGAATTAAGGATTTTATGAATCTAAAGTGATTAATTAATCATGAAAAAGAAACAATTTCTCAAGAAAAAAACTAGACTGTCTAACTAATAACTACTCAGCCTAATTTCGATTGACAATGTTTACAGGAGGGGGGACGAACATAAGAAAGCGATAGAAAGAAAGGCATAGACAGAACAACTTGGATACTGTAGTAAAATGTGATCCCTTATTACATTTGGTTACTTAACATAGTACACAGTACCAGGATATTATTTACTGGATAATAAATTACATAGTCTAAACATTCCCATTATGTAATTTACCTGATGGTGGCCAGCAGGGGAATCCAGGACGCGTGTATTTCATCCTATTTAGGACTCATCAAGTGGATATGCTTGCACCCTAGTCAGTGGTTGCATTCCCATAGAGACTTGAACCCAGTACCCATCGTTTCAAATGCCACAGCGTTATCCGCCAGACCACTGTAGCATGAGAGCCGCCTATTGTGCACCAGATATTAGTTACTATTATTATTATTATTATTATTATTATTATTATTATATAACGGTGATTGTCATTCTACGCTGTTATACTGGATCGATTCGAAATAATCATGATTTGAGTGAAAATGTATTTTTAATAAATTCTGTCCAAACACTGCATCACTCACTGGGGTGTAGGCACATCCAGCTGACGAGTAAGTTCCAAATAGGACGAAACGCACATCCTAGATTACTCTGCTAGCTACAACCAAGTGAATTATAACCATAAGTGTTCAGACAGTATCGAGGCCTCCGCATAGGAACCCATATGGCAATAAGGTCGAACAATTCGATCCAGTATAACAACAGAGAATTACAAGTGTATTAACAAATAGTAGTAACTAATACCTGTTGTACAAGATGTAGCTTTGGTGCCTCAATTGCCTAGGGGATAGCTCTTCGGCGTTTGAAGCGATTTTTACGAGGTCCGAGTCCCAGTGGGAACAACATTTCTTCGCACTGAGGTGTAGGTACATCCAGCTGACGAGTAAGTCCCAAATAGGACGAAGCATACGCGTCTTAGACTCCACTGTTAGTCGTCGAGATGAATACCACTGTTATACATTTATGACGCTATGGTTTGATGAAGGTATGCAGGCAATTCTCAGTAAGTGGAGAACATGAAACATTTTTCAGCGAATGCTCATTTTCTATTTGAGTTTTATCAAAAGACTCAACGTGTAACTACAATAATTTTAAAATGAAAAATATACTCATCAGATGGTTAAAAACTTCGAAGTGACAGCTACCGTACGAACGAACGAGACGAAACGCACTCAACTACCGTGTGTACGTCCGTACAGTAGGAAACGAGCCACACCTATTGTGTGAGGGCTCCCGAAACTTCGGCAGGTGGAACAGAACTCGAATCCTTGACCTACTGGTTGGTAGTCATCTCCATAAACCAGTGAGCCACAGCTCCAAAATAGTTACTTTATGGTTAATTATTTTTTTGGGAACTAAAAATTATGCAACACTTATCAGAGGGAGATTATTATTATTTTATTATTTGTCCTTTGGGTTCCTGATGGAACATAGGGCTTCAGTAGCACGTCTTCATTGCACTCTCTTCTCTCCAGTCTTCTCTTTTAACCTGGCTCCATCACTGCACACAACCTTTCATTTCTTCCTCACATGATCTCCTCCATTTCACCCTCACAACGGACGTCCAACTTGTCGTTTCCCATTCCAGTTCCACTTGAAGGCCTTACCTCGTGCATTATGTCCTCAATTGGTCTTCTCAGTGTATGTCCAATCCAATCCAATCTATCTTCACTTTCTTCTTCCCCATACTTGTTGGACGATGGGTTCTTGGTTGGTTCGTTGTCAAAGGGAAAGACATATGTCAACTTATCAGAATTCAGTTTGAGACTGAGTTATGTAGGGCCACAGTGAAGTAATAGAATATGCGAGTTTATTCTGTACATACAATTCTAACTTCAGTCTTTTGATAAAAATACATTCAGGAGTTTACAGAAGACAAATTCTTGACACCTGTTATAGGTGCTTAGTTATCTTGAAAATCACTGAGTAGGTGGATAATTTGTCCATTATACTGAGCAATGTTAGTTACATGTGATTGCATGAAAGTTGGCAACAGTCATTATTTCTGCTTTTATTTTCCACACAGATGCTTCTCAACCCTTTACAATAGACATCTCATAACATTTCCCACATAACCTGGACCGTAGGAGCAGTTGAATGTATTTATGCACACTGATTTGTATGTATGTGGAGTCCTGTTTTTTTTGGTTGTTGTGGGGTGAAATGCATCTAATTGTAAAAGTTAACCACAGAGTTGTTGCTGACAGTGTCTTTCTCAAGCGTCATTATAATTTGTTAGCGGAACGTTACGGTGAGAATATCTACTGTCAACTCAAGGTTTAGAAATAGTTTTTTCTTCTCACAAGTGGAAATAATCTATCTGTTCATTCTTGTTACCATTTTCTGCTTAATTGACAATCGCTTAGAATTTTCTTGTTCTCAGTAAAGAAAATTAAAATCGGTGGGAAGCCCTCTACCTAGGTTTCGGTCTTGGTGGCACTCGTCAACATGGGGTATCTGCAGCCTCGCGGGACCTGATGTCCCCTTCTCCTACCGGTGTTGAAGTCGGAGACCTTACCATTGAGTCACTTGGGTGGCGGCTGACAATATATCAACAGATTTGGTGATAATCATATACACGCAGTAACGAGATAGGATAAGCTTTGTGTAAAAATATAAGACATGACTAATACACTACTCTATGCTATATCAAATAAACAAAACTAATATGCAATAGGCGTATATATGTAGTTCTACAATGAATAAGGGAATACTTGACTAGTACCTGTTATCAACCAGTGAAAGTCAACATTCAAGTCGGCCTGATGGTATGCAGAACCCTGACTACTTTCTATTGACTCATGACTTTACCTTTCTTCAATCTCAAGGAAGGTAATGCTTTATTTTGCATTTCATTCAGTTCATTGATTCTTCATGATTGAAATCCATCTGTATAACAAGTAATCATGTGTCGGTAACTGGTTAATCCCAGTTATAGTGCCTTCAGCCAATAGGTATACCTCATAAGTTCCATACATGTTTGTGGATTGAGTGTAACATAAACAAGTTTGATATATTCTTACGATCACACACTAATTCTAAACTGGTAACCTGATTAGTGCATAAATTTTTACCCGGTCTTTGAGTTACATAAGTATTATTATTACCAAATTAGTATTCATCACAGACTGAAATCAGTTGGAGTCTCAGTAGGAACAATATCACTGACTGAGATGTAGATCCATCCAACACAGACAATCAGAAATATTCTATCATAAGCATACACACAAAACAGTTTGGCATTTACTACTAGAAATCTAAAGAGAAGGCTATGTGTTTATTTTACATATAAACTGCGGAGTGAATTTAAAGGCCAGCCTAGCAACAACTGAAATAACCAATCAAACTTCTGTATTTTATGAAAATCTGCTTTTCCAGCCAAAACGAAAATACGTAATTGGTTATCTCGATTGTTACTAGGGTGGCCATTAAAGTCTCCCTAAACTGACACACAAACATAATGCAATATAGTGTGAACTAAATACTGACTAATTTTGAGCGCTATTCATACATTGCTCTTTTAAATTCCTGCAAATATACTCTGAATGTGAATTTAAACAAATTATGCTTAAAAATGTGTCAGAATGTTATCTCTTTCAAATCAAATGATTTTTAAATGCATTTTTTCAAGTTGTTATTCATTGTAGACTGACATGAGTTGGAGGAACAAAGGAAACCTGGGATCACTGGACAGCTGTTTCCTCCTAGTATGGGACTCCTCAGCAGTGCGCACCCACGACCCCACCAGCAGGGATCGAACCCGCGACCTTCAGGTTCCGCGGCCAGCGCGTTACCATTGAGCTAGCCACTGGGTCAGAATCCAATGCTCCATATTTCCAACTTCTGTTAGCTCACCATACTAGGACGAAACAGCTGTCCAGTGCTCCCAGGTTTCCTTTGTTCCTCCAACTCATGTCAGTCTACAATGAATAACAACTTGAAATAATTCCAAATCTCCACAACCCCCTCAAAATTTAATTGAACTAGTGCTCATTGGTGACTAGCTTCGAGAAGTATTCCCGAAGTTCCAATGACAAGTCGTGACTGGTGGAGTCAAAGCCTGATGGCCATGAGGACAAATACTCAGCGATGACATTGGGTGGCGGTTGCTCTATATATCGTGAGCTAAGAGAAGTTGGAAATATGGAGCATTGGATTCTGACCCAGTGGCTAGCTCAATGGTAACGCGCTGGCTGCGGAACCTGAAGGTCGCGGATTCGATCCCTGGTGGTGGGGTCGTGGGTGCGCACTGCTGAGGAGTCCCATACTAGGAGGAAACAGCTGTCCAGTGCTCCCAGGTTTCCTTTGTTCCTCCAACTCATGTCAGTCTACAATGAATAACAACTTGAAATGCATTTTTGTTAAGGTCAGACCATTCGCATCTTCACTTTTCAATGATGAAGTGGTAGAAAATAAAAACTTGAAAGCCCTAACAAATAAATATTTAAATAAAATTTTAATTATATATTGAATGTGTTTGTCATTCTATCCAACAAAATTGAATGGATTACATTTGCATTCTAGTTGATTAAATTGTGTTTACATTATCTACATTGAAGTATGCGGACAGAGATGGAGAATTTAGCCCTCTGAAGGAATAAACAAAAGAAAATGTCATCTATTCATGAATGGGAAAGTTAGTGAGCCGTGCTCTTTGGCATGACTCCAGATTCCATTGTTAACTGGTGCTATCCACTCCCTTTTCATGATCTTCTTGTTTGTTTTTATTAATAGTCTCAAACAGATCACACTCCCCTTGACCTTCATTGAAAATCACAATGTATTTTAGCAGTTGATTTGTATATAATATTGTATCTTTGATCAAACTGGTATGGTAAACAACTATGGCTTATTTGACAACATTGTCGGATTTCGACTAAAATCAAGGACGGGTAGACAACGTAGAAAGTTGTGACTTCCTTTCATGACACAGAATGCTGTTAGGTGAAGACACTGACAAAGTGCAGCGTCTACTGAACGCTTCGGGGGCAGAAATCTGAGTATTTTTAGCATGCATTTCGCTAGCACCTGTCAGATGTAACATGATGCTCCAGGACTGGTCTCCAACCACTCCCAGTTTAATGATAGGGAGTGAAATGATGGAATTTTTAGATCACTTCACCTACTTGGAAAGTTGCATCAGTTCGAACGAGGTGGTTTTTGATGAGATTTAAGGGAGGATACAGAAAGTCCGTTTAGCATTTGCCAGCTTGCATTATCTAGCACCTACTGGCGATGTATCCGACTATCTATTAAAGTACAAGTATACTGGGCTGCATTCCGTTCTGTCCTTTTATATGGCTGCTGGACACGGCCGTTAGACGTAGAAGATATGAAGTGGTTACAGGTTTTCCATCAAATATGTCTTAGTAGCGTCGCTCGGGTTCTTTGGACTCCCCGTGTGAGCAGTGCTGAAGTCAGGCGAAGCGTACTAAGCTGCAGGGCAGGGATAAGGTTGAGTGAGATGGCTTGGCCATGTACTATGCGTGTCGATTCACTGTCTACCTTGACGTGCCATGCTGAGATGTTGGATTAGGCGGGAAGACGGTCGAAGGTGGCCAGTCGATGAAGAGTCACTGACTGTTGGTCTGGGTCGTGTGAGGAGATGTCGATCATCTGACTAGAGTCCACGAGACGAAAGGAATCAGTGGTTGAGGACTGATTCTTGGTGACACAGCTGAAAATCTGTCAGAATGGTGCAGATGGGTTCACTATTTGGCATCTTCTAAAGCTTAAATATTTGCACCAACCGTTATCTTCAAATTGTTTGTCTCACACAACTTTGTCTACTTCCATATGGGTCTTTTTCTATCCACTTGTTCTTTGTACACTACTGCGAAGTGTGGTAAGTTGTCTTCCTCTGTCTAAATGAAATCTTTCTAACACTTAAGGCTGGTCTCTAGACTGTGAGAAGTGTATTGACGAGGATGCGTGACTGAGTTTCTTTTCTGACTTATCAAATAGAGAATACAAGATGAATATCATTGTTGGTCTTGTATAGTATTTGTTTAATACGTCTATTGTCTGGATTTACATTTCTGTGAATGTGTTGGCTGTACCAACCCGAGAGTTAGTATGATTGGAGGAGCTTATTGTGGCTAGCTCTGTATGCCATGTCAACGTTTTTCGTCATACATTGTCATACTACTATGTAATATATGTAGTAGTAAAGCATAATTTCACTTGATAAGATTTTATTTAAAGTTTCATCATCCTTCTGAATGTTTGTGAAAAATGAAATTGAATACCGGCTAGGGAAAATGCGCTCTGAGTGAATGTACTCACAATTAAGCTGTACTCTATCCAACCTGATTGGAGGTATCGATAACATCTCCTGGAGCATTTGTTTTAGCCAAAGTTGGACGTCATTTGATCAATAATTAGGCAGTATTAATGTGCTGGATGAGTTTTCCATGCAATTCTGTTACTCCTCAGTATTAAACTTTCCTTTTGTCAATTGATATTAAAGTTCCTGGTTGGTATTCATCATAGACCGATATCAGTTGGAGGAAAATTGGAAACCTGGGAACGCTAGGCAGATGTGGGACTGCTCAACAATGTGCACCCATGACCTTCAGGTCCTGCGGCCAGCACGTTACGGTTGTGTCACTGGTTCGGAATCAAACGATCCATATTTCCTACTTCTGTCAGTTCAGAAGTCGTGACCGGTGGGACCAGCGAAGTCGAATATGAGGACAGATACCCAACGACAACAATGAATAAAGGTAGTGCTATATCATGAGCTGACGGAAGTAGGAAATGGGGACCACTGGATTCCAACCCAGTGGTGAATTGAAACGTGCTGGCCACGGAACTTGAAGGCGCTGGGTTCGGTTCCTGGCAGTGTGGAGCCATGAGTGTGTACTGCTGAGGAGTCCCATACTAGGATGAAACGGCTATACAGTGCTCCCAGGTTTCCAATGTTTCTCACAGTGAGCACAAGTTACAACCTAAATATGTTAACAGCATGCTTTATCTAGCATCAAAAAAGAATGATGCCGGTTCATATTCCCAATATGGATCTTCTCTAGATTGCAGATGCGCCGTACTGATGCATACCAAGAAACATGAAATCTAATCTAAGAGCTACTTTGACTTATAAACTTAATTTATATGTGATGAACAAATGATATTTATCATACAAGAAGATTGCATAACTTATTTTATTTATTTATTCTTATTTCTAGGAGTTTTAGTAGTCAATGTGACATGGAGAGGTCGAACGTATATCGGTACACTGCTGGATGCAACACAACATGATTTTGCACCTCCATGGTAAGTGAATACACTAGTTTGAAGTGAAATCGATGTTCTGGTATTTGTTTCGAATAAAGGTATGCTTATTTTAGTTATTGCCAGTGATGCTTTAGTCTTATTGGTCTAAGGTAGTTAACTTAAAACTGCTGAGCTAAGTTTTGGCACTACAGTTCATCCGTCTCTGTTTAGACCCTAGGGACAGGTGTAATGCATAGCCTAGGTCACGGATCTATAGCATACAATGTGATATTCTGATGTATCCTGGTAGCCAATGTACTGAACTACCACAAAAAAGGTTTGAGGAGAGAGACAATGAAGTGTGTGACAGTGACCTTCAAGATCAATGAATAATAAAGCAATTTATTTCAAAGAGTTTTATAAACTATCTGCCAACAAAAGAGATGGTAAGCCCTTAGATCAACTAAAAGCCGCCTAGACAATGTTCACTGACCATTTGCGAGTATAAAAAGTGGAAAGGAATGAGAAGGAATTGATGATCTACTACTAATATTGATCTTCCTATTTTGACGAATATTTATAAAGTTATGGAAAGTATCTAGCTGGGTAAACTAGTAGTAAACCACAATAGAATTGTCTCTAGTTTTTGTGTTACATGTTTTAGTTCAGCAGAATTCATTGAATAGATTCGGATTTTGATTCAATTTTTTTTAAGACTTGAGTGTAGTTTTTATTATTAGGTTGAACTTAATCACTTCGACCCAGTATAGCAACGGGAAATTACAAGTATCAATAAACAACAAATAGTGACTTTTCTGCTTCAGTGGATAACGTCTTGTTATTTGAAGCAATGAATTTTGAATTTGAGTGCCAGTGGGAACAATATCACTCTCATTGAGGTGGAAGGTGTACACATCTAGCTGACGAGTCCGAAAAAGGGACGAAACTCACATGTCTAGGATTCCACTGCTAGCCACCAAATAGACTATAGATAGATAAATGATATCTTAGTCAAAACACATCAACTATCTCTTCTAGTCGAATCTATTTGGATGAATTAATTACTGATAAAATCTTGGTATAGATACTGACAATATCTCAGTAATCTCATTAAGACTTAAATATGCAATTCAGTAGTGTATACTATCCATCTAAAGAAAAAAGAAACACCTATCAATCTTTGGTGTGTAAAACATCGTCACTTCAGTCTATTGCAAAGTAATCCACTGATAATCGAATATTTAAAACTGTGAAATTTTTGAGTGGTAGCACCTTCAAAATTTTTGTCTAAGGATTCATCAAAACTGATATCATTACTGTTGTAGAACATTGACTGAGTAAAGTGATTTTGGGAGTCTATTGGTGATATAGTTTTCGGTAAGTAGCGCTTTGTCCTGCTTAAAACTTGTCAACCAAATGTATATCCATGTCTGAGAGTTTTAATGTTTTTGTCTAACTATCTAACCTCCATGTTGTTTGTTTGAATTTGAATTACACTGGCGCCACATCTGTTTCACTATGTTTATATCGTTTGATAGGAATTTATTATCCACTCGTTTGTAAAAGTTTCTTTTTCTACTCTTTTCTTATCTAGTCCACGAGATTATGTACCGCCTTTCAAATCTTCAATCAGATCTAGCAATCGCACAAAACGTCGAACAGGTGTTGGATCGAATTACAAGTCAAATTTAGGAAGTCATATGGCTGAGTGTAGTTGGAAGTCTGGATCGTCATCGTCATCGGCAGTAGCAAGACATCGGCTACGTGGTCGAGCTTCCAATTCACTAGCAGTTATGCCTGAGACAATTTCAACCACTCGACCAAATACACAACAACAAATGATAAATTTAACAAAAACTGACACCAGTAAAGAGACAACTGGAGACTCTGTATCCGGTGATACAGATCTGATCCAGTGTCTTCCTCAAAGATCTGATGAAGAAATTTCGCGTAACTCTAATCGAAATACAAAACTTCACAAAAGTCGTAAACTTTTCCGAGGAAGTAGCACATCATCAAGTGATTGTCCATCTGAAGTACTACCAGATCTTGAAAAGTCTTCTGAATTAGGAGATGTTCCATGTAAATCAGGCAGCACATCTGATCAAGTAATGATGGATTCACAAAGACCTGATCATTCCCGACCACAGACACCACTGTGCTCAAACAGTGCCAACAACAGTTGTAATAACAATAGTAATCCACAATATTCTGAAGAGAACTCTACAAGCGATGAATTACACGACACCTTTCCAATATGCTGTCCAATTGATGGTTGTAAAAAACGCTTCTCTCATGTGCTAGCCTTACGTTTTCATCTGAATCATACACCTCATGATAATCTACCTGGTGGAAATAAGAAACGTGCCTCCAATGTTGATTCCAATCAAGACTTTGATAATTGTATACAGAAGAATTGTGATTCAATTCAGATGAAATCTCCTCCGAGTATTTCACCATTGTGTCCTTCTAGTCCTGGTTCACCGGTTGCACATACAATAACATCTTCATCAGATAATAAACAATCACTACAACCATCGTTGAATAATGAGTCACTTGCACACCCGACTCCACAATCACAGCCGCAACAGCCAGAGCAACAAAGTCGTCAGTATGATGAACACCACCACGATAGTCATTCTAATCCTCGTTATCACCGACAATGTGAATATGAACAAGAAAGAACTTCTATCCAACCATCGAACATGTTCAATCATAATTACAAGCTATTGGATGATACTAATGAGCATAAATTTATGGATACAAATCTACCTAGAGACTTAACAACCGGTATTAACAATAATGATAATAGTAATAATGATAATAATAATAATGGTAATAATACTAACAAAAGTTTAGGCCATTCAATTAGTGGACAGATCAGTGAAATCAATAAATATCCTTCCAGTAAAAAGCGTTTATCTACTTCAGTGTTATGCACTAATAATCCCTTTATGAATGAGATCAATTCCACAGGGAGTAATGTTCGTACGGTTACAGCACATACAGTCTCAGTACCACATGGTTCTTTGGAGTGTGGAAACAATTCAAATTTACGACCTAATAACAACAGCACCAATAATAATAATAATAATAATAGTAATAATAATAATCAATCATCTTTCTCCTCTAAGCGAAGTTTGTCATCAAATCCACGTGATTTGAGTAAGCATAAGTCGTCTCATCAATCATCCAGTAAAAGTTCTAATCAAAATACGAAGACAGATAGTACTATGACGATGATGATGATGCCGACTACGAATTATTCACGTTATTCCGGTCTTCCTGGTAGTCGTGTACACGAGCACAACAATAGTAAGGAGGTTAATGATTCTATGAGTTTACCGATGTGTCACGTAGCCCCGAATATAGCTAGTTCTTCTTCTCCAAGGTTCAAGAGTTCAACTGCTATCTCAGAAGCAAACTATACAATATCTAATGAATTAAGCCGTGGTCTTTGTGGGAATAGTAACAATAGTAGTGCTGGTAGCAATCTGATGCCAAATCTTCAAAATGCCTGGAATTTTCAAATTCCATCCACACATTCTATGCCATTACCATCCTCTATTAAAGATTATGATCAAAAATCTACAGGCAATTCATTAGCTAACGGTGGTTCATCTCATCTACCTACATATTCCAACTCTTGTAACTTCACATCAACAAATGAAGCGATAAATCATCGTGAACTGTCAGCACCTCAACTAATCGACTCTAAGCATTTCATTCCAACAGGTCATCTACCTGGGACAAGTATAACTACTTCAACAAATCAGATTATGGATCCTAATAGTATATATTATGGTATACCAGACTTTTTAGTTGCTGCACTGAGTACACTAACCTCCAGTGCATCATCACCTTATTCTTGTATACCTGAAGCTTTTAGATCATATATGCATCAGCAGCATTCCTCGACGCTTTCAATGAATTCACCATTGGTTAACTTTTCACGTGCTACGGACAATAATAATACTACTACTAATAATAGTCCAATGATTAATATTCCTAAGGCGCATAATTCATCCACAACGTTAAACACATCAATTCCTTCTAATTCTTCATCTTCACCATGTACACCATTATTGGATGGAGTTAACAATCCACGATTTTTTAATCCACAATTATTTCAAAATTTAGGATCTAATCTTCCTGTACGAAATTTTGCATCACCTAATATGCCTTTACTTCCTGAAAGATTAGACCCATTGAAACTTTCTGCAGGTGAGTGTGCAAACTCTTCTCTACTACTAGTAGCAGTAGTAGTAGGATGAATACTATTGATTTTACTGGATTTTTTTTCTGTCTATGAAAAATAAAATCACACCTTACCTATGTGTAGAATCATAAAATATTCAGTTCATATACTCAAGTCACCCACCCACACGATGTCACTCAATTCAGGCCTTCGAATCGTTTTGCAACAGAATACAATCTTGATACTATGAAGTGATTGAAGGTGGAATGAAAATCTGAGCAATGGTAGGACCCGAATCAGCGACCATCGAGTTTCCGTTCCGGCGCTTGAGACCCGACTACTGACCAGATTTTTATTTCACTTTAATCACCAAGGGTTTTGCTCGACTGCCATGCGAATTCGTGACACGTTACTACCATTTGATCGTACTCACGCTGACTGCCCAATCAGAACTTCTCATCCCAGCTCTACTTGAAATTAGATAGCGGGAGCATATTGATTATCATTCTGATAACCAGAAATAAGAATACAGTGGGATTTCATTTAATATGCAGTGATTATTTCCGAGCCTAAGTTCGTACATAAGTAGATGATGAGTCAGTTGAAGGCTCTTGAATCGAGCTATACTATAAGGCTACTAATCAACTTATAAATAAAATGTATTGCAAAATAAATAGGATAATACGATCGATGATACTTGTCTGAGATTCACTCAACCACCTTGTGCACATCCTTGTATAATGTGAGCAATGAACCGCACCTACTGTGTGAAGGCTAATGATACTGCTTGGCTTCCGAAACCTAGGTAGATGGAGCAGGGCTCGAAGCCATGACCCGACGGTTGATAGATATCTCCCCAAACTACTGAGCTACAGGTGCTTTCTATCTGATTAAAAACATGGGTGGTGACATTCGATGCCAACTCCTGGACTAATATGATTATTATTTGTCCTTTGGGTTCCTGATGGAACATAGGGCTTCAGTAGCACGTCTTCATTGCACTCTCTTCTCTCCAGTCTTCTCTTTTAACCTGGCTCCATCACTGCACACAACCTTTCATTTCTTCCTCACATGATCTCCTCCATGTCACCATCACAACGGACGTCCAACTTGTCATTTCCCATTCCAGTTCCACTCGAAGGCCTTACCTCGTGCATTATGTCCTCAATTGGTCTTCTCAGTGTATGTCCAATCCAATCCAATCTATCTTCACTTTCTTCTTCCCCATATTTGTTGGACGATGGGTTCTTGGTTGGTTCGTTGCAAGCCAGCCAGCCAGCCAGCCAGCCAGCCAGCCAGCCAGCCAGCCAGCCAGCCAGCCAGCCAGCCAGCCAGCCAGCCAGCCAGCCAGCCAGCCAGCCAGCCAGCCAGCCAGCCAGCCAGCCAGCCAGCCAGCCAGCCAGCCAGCCAGCCAGCCTATGCCTCTCTTCTTCCTTCTCACAGTTTCTTACATGATCCAGTGCAGTGCAGTTCAGTTGAGTCGACTACAATCAGGAAGATGATCGGTGATGATAGTAGTTGGCAACCTTGTTTAACTCCTGTCCCCTGTCTTCACTTCAAAGGCATCACTGAGTAGCTTTCCATTGTCAATCACACTTGGTATGTAGCCTTGTCACATAGCTGTTGAATGAGGTTGATAAATGTTTGTGGTACTAAAAGTGTAGTGTTGAAGCATCAGCCTGTCAAATTACTTGTCGGTCGACGCTATCGAAGGCTTTTTCAAAGTGGATGAAGTTGAGGCAAAGATGCAGTTGTTTGTCATTCTATTCTCTGTTCCATGATGATGTGTTGCGTAGTGTTGCAATTCGATCTGGACATGATTTGTTCTTCCTGAAGCCAGCCAGCCTGTTCCGGTCTTAGTTTTGAATCCAGAGCACTTTTAGTCTCTCCAGAGTGATACGGCCTAATACTTTGCTTGCTTGGGGTGGACAGTGATAGGAGCATGATTCCTCGCCAGTTCTTGCAAAGACTTAGGTCTCCCTTGTTTGGGAGTTTGACAAGGTAGATCTTCTTTCAATCAATGGACAGGTACCTTTCCTTCCTTCCTTCCTTGCAAACCTTCTGCAACAGTGGTGTGGTATGAGCATGTCCGCAGCTGGTGTCTCTGCACCTGTTTTCAGTGCTTCTGGAGGAATTGCACGTGGTCCTGCTGGTTTCACGGATTTCATCAACTTTATGGCGTGGCGTTGAGGACTTCTGCTTTTGTCTGAGGGTTTGTGTTCACTGGTAGTTCTGTGGCATGTGGTTGTCGACTGAAGAGTTTTCTGAAGTGGTCAGCCCATCGTTTCCTTGGTTTCTCCTCTTTGGTGGTAACTAGGTTCCCTTCACCATCTTTCATTGGTTTCATCTGTGTTGATCTCTTCCCTCCCAGATAGACAGTGAGTGACCTGGTTATTTGATATAGTGTTATCAGGTCCCTGTCTCTCCTACCTGCAGCCTGTTCTGCTTAAGTTGTCAATGTGTCGTAGAAGTGTTTTTTGTGTTTGCGCTCACTCTTCACTTCATTGTGCAGTTAGTGCTGCATAGGTTGTGTTCATTTCCTCTTTTCGTTGTTCATTCCTGTACTAGACTGGTTCATTTTCTGCTTCCCCACCTTTTTCTCCCTGCTGTACCAGCTTCCATGTATGCGTAGAGACCTACTGCTTGTCTCGTCTCGTCTCGCTTCTTCTTCCTCCCTGAGACGGTTGTGCAGGTTTCCTTGCACATCTCTCTCACAGAGTTCTAGTGTTCTTCCACGTGGATTTCTTCAGGTATGTTGCTTAATGTGTGCGATTGTTTCCTGAAGACTGACGACATGAAGATGTCGTTTGTAGTTTCGTCCTTCAGTTCAGTTTCTATTCTGGGTGTTTGACTTGAAGTGTGGTCTATCATCACGAACTTCTTTGAAGTCTTTCAACTTGGTTTTGCAGGTAGGTTCGTTTCACTAGATGGTGAATGGTGTGAACCTACATCTGCTTTGCTTGTTGATGTGATCTTGTGTCCAGTAGATTGTGTGTGTCTCCACTTTCTTGATATTGAGCTGAAGTTGATGTGATTGATATTTAGTGTAGTGTGTCGATCTGTTGAATGGTGAAATGAAATCCATGTGGCTTTGTGAGTGACCTTGTGTTTGTACACACTACCTGACTGGAATCACCAAATGGTGGAATTCGCAGAAGTCTGCAAACAGTTCCTTATTCTCCCTCATCATTTCACCGAGTGCCTGTCGATCCAGGATGAGTTCTCTTCGTGTGTTGTCCGCTCGGAGTTTGGCATTCATGTCACCCACCGATTAGAAAGGATTTTGATGTGGCCAGTTGGGGTGAGTCTTGTCGAGTACTGATTGGAGTTGTCTGTAGAATTGCTCCTCCTTCTCTTGATCTGCATAATTTGTAGGTGTGTGGCGTGGCGTTGTATGATTTTGACTTTCCTTTCTTTTGAGTTGAATCTTGCTGTTATGGTCGTGACCCTGCATGACGAGGTTGGTTCCCATTTCATGAGAGCCTTTGATGCCGTTTGGGACGTCATGATAGTCATTTGAAAACTCAGTGTGCTCATTCGTGGTTGTCGTTTGGGTGAGAATATCGGAGTAGATTATTGACTGCTGTTCAGTTGACAGTTTGGAGAGTCCACTTCCATTTGATCTGCTTTCTCAGATTCTTAGCCGAGTATATCTGTGCCATACCTTCTTATCTCTTTTGCAATCTGGACAGCTTGACCAGCTAGCTAGCCAGCTTCAAACATTTGTGGGGATTCCATGTGCCTATGTTTACTTTCACTTTCATCAAGAGAGAGAGAGAGAGAGAAGACACATCGACCAATTAACTTCCCGAAGTCTTTCACGGACTGGTGTCATTTCGTCTGCTCCGATTCCAGCGAGGAATAAGTTTATTTTTTATATTTTCTTTGTGTTTTGAAGTTTGTTTAACGATTGGATTCGTTTTAGGGGGTACGGTTGTTAGCCGTAGGCCCAACCTTTCCCTTTTATCCGGGCTTGGACCTGCTAGTAACTAGTTAACTAGACGAGGTTCCTGGACAGAATAAACTATAAGCAATGGCAATCGTTTATTCCATTTTAGTCTGTTTATTCTGAATATCACAGAGTGAAACAGTATCATTTACTGGATAAAGTTTCGGACACATTTTATTGTCCATATTGATATCAGGTGACTCCGCAACGTCGAGAGAGAGTTTATATAACCCTAATTTTCTCTCCTTTTTTGTGATGACATGTGTAGTAGAATTTTCCACATAGATCTTAGGCAGGTGCAGGAATATTTTTATTGCTGCATATATTTGGTGTTGATTCGATAAACGCAGATTCGGTTATCAATCTCTCCCTCCACCCAACTAAGTTAGTTTTCAACACTGTAGCCCTATCCCACCCTACTGTGTGTAATTGCGTGCAGTGCTATACTCGAGCTTTTCTCTAAATTTCTTATCTTATTAGGACCTAATAATCTTGATTTAGCTAAGTTTTTGTGCTCACCCAGGTCGGCTACTTTGACTTTGCAATCATTGCAAGGGATTTGGTAAACTAAATTATTCTACTCAATTGCATCGATAGGATCTTTTAACCTGAAAAGCTTGGTTGTTGGTTTTAATGCCACTTTAATCCCAGCCTTATTGAGAATTCTTCGTAATGCTTCTGAGCTGTCTTCCTTGTATGGTAACACAACAGAGGCTTTGAATTCTCTTTCAACCCTGTCACCAGTATTACCAGTAGTAGTAGGGTTATTATTAATAACACCTGTATTACTACAGGTATTTTTCTTTCGGTTTCTTATGAATTTATTCATAAATTTTGGTGGGTAGTTATTGAGATGCATGATATTCTTGATGTGTCTAATTTCTTGTCGCAGATTTTCCTATCTACAAGTAAGCTTTTTCGCTCTATCACTTAAGCATTCAACTAGGTTTACTTTAACTGGAATGGGATGGGATGATTCGAAGTCTAAGTAGCGATTCGAATGGATAGGTATCCTATAGACACTAGTCTCTAGATTTTCTTCTTGTGTTTGTTTAATCTTGCAATTCAACATTCCTAGCTCACCTTCTTCACTTTCTAAGTCACAGGTAAATTGGATAAACTGAATTTATATGTGCCAAGAACGTATTGATGTGTTCCGATTTCATTACTGTAAACGTATCAATTATTTGTGTTTCGATTATTCTTTAAATATCATTGGATAAGAGAGACAAAAAAAGTAATGATGTATTTTTATTTTTTCTTCCTCCCGCCCTCTTCCCAACAGCTTATTTGATGCAGTATACGAATCCAGGTACACAGTTATCCTCATCGTCATCAACATTTGGTGGTAGTCAGTTTCCTTAATTTTATTCAGTCTACGAAGTAGTTCACTTTTGGTTTCCCATATATTTTATGTCACAGATTTGTCTTTCAGTAATTATAATACTTTATACAATATACATATATACCTACTAATAAACTCTCTATACCAGACATAGTAATGGATATCTTTGTTTGTTTCCGTTCCTCTCCCTTTTCCTGTGAGGAAGTAATCCTAGCATCTGTTGTAAATCAAATATTTTCCATGTATGTGCACTTCAACTAAATATACAAAAGATGTGAACAAGAAAGAAATTCTTGTTGTGACCTACAACTTAGAGTGTAGAATCTGAATAAATACCACAATAGTTTGATCAAGATTAGCTATTTGTTTATAACTAGTCCAGTGTAGAGAAGAAAGTGTATTCCTTTCTTGCTGTTACTAACTCGGCTTCACTTCTTTTTGTTTATTAAGTTGTGACTTTATAATTCTTTCTTGCTGGTTCTCTTTGACTACTGTTATTTTTATCATCAACATCATCATCGTTACTGTGTGTTTCTTCTCTTCAGAAAAACTCGAATGAAATGTTTTCTTTCATACATGTCTATGGCCTTGACACTCACATATATTTGTTTATTTCATAGTAAGCAAATGCATCTTATATATATATAACAGAATATACTTGTAAAATACAATCTTCTGCCAACGTGTGTACAATATGCTTTGTTCCACTTCATATATTGCTCTGTTTTGTTTTGCTTTGAGCGCCTATTTGTTTAATCAATTTCTATGCACAAGGATATGTCATAGATAAAGTTGCGTCCTATTGTTTACCTAATCCGTGGGAGAAATGCATCTTAGTTCTGTTTGTTGAGGAAAAGACCACATAAAAGTGGATACAACTATGCATGTATATGTGTTTCTTTGATAAAATGGAATCAGACAAACAATATTCATCAGAAAAAAAATGTAATAACTGATCTGATTTTATTCAGTTTCAGCATTTAAAATGCCTTTTTTTCTGTGTGTAGTACATTCTCCTTCTCACAATCTGTTGTGAAATCATCTCACAATTATTCTTACTACACACAGACATATACGCATCAATTCGAAAGTGTACAGACATGCACACGTACACATATGTATCGATCAAATTATTATGCATATCCTAGTCCATGTGTATGATGACAATTCTTCTTCTCAATGGATTGGATGCAGTGACAGGTACAATACGGACACATAAGTAAGCAGACAGACATGTAAAATCCCCCAATAATTAGGCTTTTTTCCCTTTATCGTTACCCCAATTCCTCGTAACGCTTTCTATGTTTTAGTTATTATTTTCACTGCACAAGTTTTTCTTCTGTAGCTTGTTAAGGCGTGAACAATTGTATTCACATATACTTATTTATTTACTGTTACATTTTTATTATTCATTCATTCACTAACTTATAATATTTTTGAGTGACCTTTAAATTTTCAGCTGGGATTAGTGATCTATTTAGTCTCTTTCGTCTCTCTTTTCTACGTTTATCATATTTACACACAAACATGTATGCGTGTGTGTGTAGTGAGTGCATGTATGTGTATGATATGTATCAAACATTATTTAATTGTTACTATGGTGATTCTCAACAGTCGATTTCACTCTTACAGTTTCTTTTTCTCTCTTCGTTTTCTATAATGTTAAAAAGTTCACACAAAAGAAACAGCAATAAAATTTCATAGTCTTCGATTATCCTTCAGTTCATTGGGAATAATTGACTAGAGAAGAGACGGATTACGCGCAGGCTATCGAAAGATTAGTATAATTGTTTTTATATTATACCGTCGTTGATTGGATTGGTCTCTATTGGCTTATGGGCTCCTTCGCGGATGCCTCGATATTACATGTATTCTAATTACATTAATGATGGATAGTGGCTAGCAGTGGAATCCAAAATGCGCATTTCAATCAATTCGGTCCAATCCACGACGGTATAGTATGAAAACAATTATGCTAAAACTATACAAGTCGCACAAGAAGTGGCTATCGTGGCTCAGTGGATAACGCTCTGGCGTTTGAAGCGATCGCTCCCGAGTCCGAATCCCAGTGGGAACAACGTAACTCACTGGGAGGCAGGTACATCCAGCTGACGAGTCCCAAACAGGAGGAAATGCGCATCCTGGCTTCCACTACTAGCCACTCTCCATCATTAATATCGAAAGATCACCCTCGAAGCAATGAAGTAAAGAATCTCCAATTGTGGTTTTATAGCGTTTTAGTGTTAGTGGATTAATATCTTTGCTATGAAATTGTTTTTCTGGAATATTGAACAGGACATTGCACAAATAGTGGATATCGTGACTCAGTGGTAACATTCTGGTATTTGAAGCGACGGGTACTGGGTTCGGGTGTTAGTGGGGATGACAGAGGTCATCAGGAGGTAGTTGTAACCAACTGATGAGTCCCAAATAAGGCGAAATACGCATGCTGGGTTCCTTGCTAGCCACTCTCCATCATTTTACCAGTAATAGTTACTTTAAGCCTCAATATGTGCGTTCCTTTTATCAATACAACATAACAAACTAATGTGGTAGTGGCAATTTAAGCAATCAGGAGTTATTGATAAGGCGGGGGAAATTTAAACATGTAAGCTGAAAAAGCAGTTGGGAAAAGAACAGAATAACTGTATTCAGTTTGGAGGTTTGTGGAGATTTACTGACTTCCATATTGATATTTACTAATAACTGACATCAGTTGGGGAACCATTGAAAACCCTGGGAACAGTGAGTAACCGTTCCATCTTAGTGTGGAATACCTCAACAGTGCATGCCTAGACCATGTCAGGGGTCGGACTCAGGACTACCAGGTCATCCAGTATTCAATACTTTTCTACTCCTGTCAATTTGCAATACAACGTGATCTTTAATGCTATCGCTGAGTACCTCTTCTCATGTCCGATTTGGCTTAACCCATCGGTCGCGACATCTCATTAGAACTTCAGAACATTTCATTTTGAAACATATCATTCATGAGGACTGGCGAGTAATTATATTATTATTTGTCCCTTGGGTTCCAAGTGGAACATAGGGATTCAGTAGCACGTCTCCACTCCACTCCGCTCTGTTCTCTGAAATCTTTTGAACCTGGCTCCACGACAGCCCACAACCTCTCATTTCCTCCTCCCACAATCTCCTCCATGTCACCCTCACAACGGACGCCCAACTCGTCGCTTCCCATGGGGGTTCCACTCGAGTGCCTGGCCTGACGCGTGGTGTTTCTAGTCGGCCTTCTCAGTGTATGCCCAGTCCAATCCATCTCCACTTCCTCCCAGTGCATATTTGTTGGGTGATAGGTTCTTGGTTGGTTCGCCACCAACCATCCACCCAGAGTTCCTTGTTGCTTATTATTTCTGGCAATCCATCTGATCTTGAGTAACGAGCCAGTGTGGGTGGCAGTTGTTGATGAATGTCTGTAGTTTGTTGGAATTGCCTTTCGTAACGCACCGCCAAGTCTCCCAAACATCACACAGAATCACTGACTTGACTGAATTGGTATTTAAAATCCGAATGTTGTTCCACATGCTGAGTGGAGTGGAGAAGATTTCCACACTGGTTTCAGGTTAATGAATGCCTGTCTTGCTGTCTTTCCGACCCTGGTTGGCTTTGGCGTCCTCGTCTGTGCCTATTCCACCTGTAGTTGAAACAGTGCTTGCTGCCTAGATAGGTGTAGGTGAAGGAGGCTACTTCCTTTAAGTTTCTCCCGTTCATGGTGATGGTGATTGGAGCTTGTTGTTGTTGTTGTTGGTGGTGGTGTTGGTGTTTGAGTATCTTCATCACCTCTGTTTTCTCTATATTCACTTGAAGTCCCATCTTCGCTGCCCTGCATTGACTTTTCTGTCAACTTGTTAGTTTTCGTCTGTAGATCTTCCAGTTTGTGTGACATGAGGCACAAGTCATCGTTGGCGAAATCCAGATCTTCTAGGTTGTTTTCCGCAGTCCAGCCAGCATATCCCCCTCTTCTCGCTCCTCACTGTTTGTTGCATGATCCAGTCTAGTCGACCACAATCAGGAATATCATGGTTGATAGTAGGCAGCCTTGTTTTACTCCTGTGTTGACTTCGAAGGCGTCACTGAGCTTCCGATTGTGAATTACTTGGCCGGCATGTGGCGTCTTCATATAGCTAGTTGTTGAATGAGGCTGATAAAGGTTTGTTGTATTCCGTAGTATTGAAGCAGTTTCCAAATTACCTCTCGGTCGATGCTGTCAAAGGCCTTCTCAAAGTCGATAATGTTGAGGTAGAGAGCTGATTGCCATTCTATGCTCTGTTTTATGATGATGCGTAGTGTAGCGTTACGATTTGGTCCGCACATGATTTGTACTTCCTGAATCCAGCCAGCCAGCCTGTTTCGGTCGTAGTTTTGAATCCAGTGCATCCTTTAGTCTCTCCAAGATGATGCGGCTTAATATTTTGCTTGCATTGGGTGGACAGGAGAGTGATTCCTCGCCAGTTCTTGCAAACACTGAGGTCTCCTTTCTTCGGCAGTTTGACAAGGTAACCCTTCTTCCAATCGCCGGGTACCTTCTCTTCCTTCCACACCTTCTGCAATATTGGTGTGGTGTGAGCATGTCCACTGTTGTCTCTGCGTCTGTTCTCAGTGCTTCTTGTGGGATTCCATCTGGTCCTGCTGCTTTCCCATATTTCAGTAGCTTTATGGCGTTCAGGACTTCCATTTTTTGTTGGGGGATTTATGTTCACTTGTAGTTCAGCGGCTGGACTGCAGGTGGTATTTCTGGACGAAGTGCAGGTGGTGGTGGTGGTCGATTCAAGAGCTTTTTGAAGTGGTCAGCCCATTGTTTCCTTTGTTTCTCTCCTCTGGTAATTATATTTCCTTCTTCATCTTTTATTGGTCTCATCTGTATTGATCTCTTCCCAGATAGTAACCTGGTTATTTGATACAACGTTGGCGAGTAACTATGCACCGTGAAATTACAGGTTGTGGCTTAATTGGAAAACTGAATAATAATGGTAATCCATAATAACGATGAATAAGTATGGTTAATTGTTGACGCTAGATACAGAAGAACAATAAAAGACAAAGAAGGAGAAAATTATAAGACAGAGAGAGGTGGTGGGTGAATATTAGATAAGGTTATGTGGATAACTAGAGTAAAGAGACAGGCTGTGCAACCTTATATTTCAAATACAAAGGTTCAGCCTATAGTGACATTCTATCGCAATGCCTAGCGAGAGCAGTCAATAGGACGTGTTATGGAGGTCTACTTTGGATATCATTCAGTAGTTAGCCAATGCTCGACCTGAGATTAAAGGATAGGCTACCTAATCTTAGCTCTTCATCTTGCATATATTAATCTAACTGTTCCTGTGGAACTAGTTACATAGAGCCTACTATTAGGCAGGTGGGTCTCCGGATACAAGAACATTTACGAGCTTGGTTCTGAAAGACCAAAATGGAAGTGGTTAGAAGTTTAGTCCTAGCGCATCTAATCGATACAGGGCATCACAGATGATAATAAAGCTTTCATTCATCGTGTTCCGAAAACGACACCATGTGTAGCTCGCCAATGCATACTCAACATAGCGCAGGCTGTCGCAATAAGATTGATCAAACCTGAACTCTCCTTTCAGAAAGAACATGTCGAAGTGTCACTTCTCCCTTGGCCTTCAGCAAACTGAAGGCTACTCTAGCCATCTTATTCGTTATCTTTTTGTTTCACCATCATATCATTCTTATGTATTTGTATAATCCCAATATTGACTAATTTAAAAGGGATAAGTCGATTTCTTTACAATCCCTAAATCTCACTCCATTTTGAAAACGAAACTTCCCATAACATGGCTTGGCTTTACGCTGTACAATTCCATTTTATAATTGTAGAACCTGAAGAGAATTTATTGAAAAGAATATTCTTCGTTCAGATTGTTGCTTTTTATAAATATTATGGGGATCTTTAGTTGTTTGAAATCCCTATAGCCCTCACTGTATATATTCCTTAAACCATGTTTAGCTGACTGCACAGAAGCATTTAAACTGAACTCGCTATTGGCTTATTGAAGATTAAGCAGCAAAAATGTAGTCTGTTGAGTGGTCTTTTCAAAGCGGGAGGCAGACTCAATAGCTGCAAATCTTGCAGCCAGCTTGTTCCTGGTTGAGCAATTTGGCCCTGTATAGCAACAGGAAATTACAGTTGTCATAACAACAATTGATACCCATTGCAAAAGAGGTGGCTATCATGCCTTGATGGATAATGCTCTGGCGTTTGGAGCGAAGGTCACTGGGTTCGAGCCTCGGGGGGGGGGCGACACCACTCACTTGACGATTCCCAAACAGGACGAACCGCGCGTCCTGGATCCTTATGCTAGTCACTGAGATCCACACAACACCGTGAATAGTCTGCAGTATCGAGGCCTCCGCATAGAGGTCGAGCAATTCGGCCCTGTATAGCAACGGGAAACTACAAGTGTCATACCAACAACGTTCCTGTTCAGTTCGTGGATTTGGTAGGATTCAACAGTCAGCATTCTACAATCTTAGCCAACCAGCGTTCTGATAATCGGATATTAGGTTAATAGGATAAGTTAAACGGTGGGGCTAATTATAAAGATCAGTACGTGAGAGAAAAAACACACAAGCCTATGACTCTCAAGGCTGGTTATTATCCCACGTAAGCATGCATTAGTGCAACTTGAAAATCCTTCTTTCCCCTATGAATTAGACACTCATATGGAGTTACAAACCTACTTCATTATCACAATATCTAATTTAATTAGACAAAACTATTTTCAAATAGACCTATGATAAGGCGGTACCAAGTTTTTACAGGGAAGTTTGAGTAGGTACACGTGAGGCAGAAGACAATGGTAAACCCTCCCTGACTTGTGAATTAGGCTTGACGCCTACTAATAACTATTGTTTTACGTTCCCGTTATCTTGTAGTTTTGAGGAGAGTTTGAAATTACTGATGTCTGGATGATTGGTAATGTCTTCATCTGGTGACTCGAGTGTGCCTTAGTTATCGCTTACATGAGATGGTCTCCATCATCGGGCGTCAAAGTTAGTTATTGTATGTCTTGACAATGATAGAAATGAGTAATAAGGAAAAGTCATCGATTAGCACAAGTTAATTTGCGTACACTGAAAAGTTTCTTATTGTTTATTCAACTGGAAAGAGAGCTGTTCACCACCTTTTATCTAACAGACTCTTTGAGTTTCATTGTGATGTGGTATTGGAGTTCAGTATGCTCTGGCCTGGTTCAAATCCAGCAGCGGTCCAAATTTTCATTTCACCTTCAATCACCACCCAGTATCAATGAAGTGATGGGGAGTAGTGCAGTTGAAGACTTTCTCACTTTTCAGTCACTAACTCTCTTGAATATGCTGTCATGCAATCACAAACCTTCTTGACTGACTGTATTTTCTAAATTCTACTCATATTGTATTCGTCGCTGGTGCAAATCATCTGATATACATAGAATCTTTCTCATCATCAGGGATACATTTATCTTCCCACCCTTTTAATCCAACTCCCACTGTAGAATATTTCCACAGATAGATAAGTTGAGTGTTAGTTCTTGTATGTCTGGCTGTTCGCTCAATTAATGTGACATCATATCAGTGTTGTCTTTTTTTCGAACCGATGATTTTCTATCAAATAAATTTAAGCATGCAAACGTTTAGTGTAAATTGATGTTTAGATTGTATTAAGCTGTGAGCAGCTGATGAGAAATCCCGAAATAAAATGTGTCCATTCTATCCTGCTAAAAGTAATCTCTTTTCATTTAAATAAATATTTATTTTTACTAAATAGCAGGCTTTATTAACTACTTATTTCGTCTTCTAATATTCATTGATTTTGAGTGAGGCCCTCTTATTCATAATCATATTTAGCTGGTGGTTATCACTTAGTCATCTTTGGAGTTCAGCTGATCAAGATACATTTTCAATACTTGTTTCGAGGTTTCCGTAGCTCAGTTGTTAGAACATCAGGTCGGAAACCCGGTGACCGCTAGTTCGAATCCGGCAGCGGTCCGAATTTTCATCTCACCTTCAATCATTACCTAGTCTGCCAAACTAAAGCTATCTGAGATAGTCAAAATGGTAATCAATACTTTTAAAGTTAAAAGATAACGTTCCATTTTGTTTCTAATGCATACTTGCTTTCAGAGATATCGCTAAATACTTGTATCATGGGATTTACATGTTTAAACTGAGGGGTTTTAGCATGTCTAGTATGATATTGGAAAATCTTCCAACTAAAGTTTTCGTTCAAAGGACAAATGACCCTGAAATGTATTGCTTTCGTCAAGGAATGCTGATTGGAAACAAGAATTCTCCCTATCATATTACCATCTTTTTCGATCAGCTGGATCATTCCCCTGGAAAGTTCATTTTACGGGTAGTTTTAGATCCAATATACCTCTTGTTTCGAAGATCTTTTTAAAAAAATTTTTACTGAAGACAGAAATGGTAAAAATCTGTCTAGCTGAAGGTGTTTTGAAGAACATTAAGCCAGATGATACACATTTTCTACTATTGTTGAAGGATTCGCTGGTTTAGAGCCGTTTCATTTTTTTCAAACTTCGCATTACATTAAAATATATAGGGAAATTTCAAGGAACGATATTTTTTCGGTAAACGCTCCTTGGGTTGAACAGTTATATTTCGCTCAATACCGTGATTTATTGCTAACAGAAAGAAAGTGATCAGTATCACTATCTGAGATAGCTACGGTTTGGCAGAATTGTATTGCTACTGCGTGGTAATTGAAGGTGAAACGGGAATCTAGGTCACAGTAGGATTTGAATCACCGACCCCCAGGTGATTATAACAAACTACTTAGGTTGGTTTGTAGATTTCATTAGGTGGGACAAAGTGATCTTAGACACAAACATTTGTTTCAGGCGTAGCTCATTACATTTACTCGTAACAAACACTCTTATGTCAGAGATCATAATATGTGATCTTGGTTGATGAATGTAACTCAATTCCATACAGGTCTATGACCTAGGCTATAAGTAACACTTATGTGACAGTTTATTATGTTACCCAGGCTGAAGCAGGTCAAAGGAGACTTGAATCAGCGACCTGTTTCATCATAGTTGAAGGTTTCAACCAACGAGTCACATCTCTTTCATAAGTTTTTTTAAACAGAAACCCTGTTGACAACGAAGTTGAATAGGTGACGAGAAACTATGAGAAACGCTTATGAGGACTGTAGAATTTACGACTGATTTAAAAATTTGTAATGCATATCCGTAATTAGTGCCGAATCGAAATGCCTTCAGTAACCATACCTATTATAGTACTACCCAGGTCCTCAAACTTTAGCTGGTCGAGGGGGTTCGAACCCGTGCTTGATAGTTAGCTGTCTAGATCAGTGATTCGCAGCTCCAATCGTAAGTGTGGACTTTATGTTAAAGAATCTTTGAAAGCAAAGTTGAAGTGGATTCTATTGATAAATCTAAATGCTTCACTTAGAAGTATGTGTCATAATGACTTATAACTATGGTCTTTGTATTTTAGTTCGGTAACTGACTCAATTTATCATATGAATGTGTGATGAGAAAAGTGTAGTGATGTTGCTATAAAATAGTTTCTAAGAATCAATCAGTTGTAGGTGTACCATGTCCAATTATGGTTATATTATCATTATTATTTTTGCCTCGGGTTCCTAGTGGAACATAGGGCTTCAGTAGCACGTCACCATTTCACTCTCTTCTCTCCAGTCTTTTCAACCTGGCTCCACCACTACCCACAAGCTTTCATTTATTCCTCACACCATCTCCTCCATGTCACCCTCAGCTGGGACGCCCAACTCGTTTCCCCTTTGGCCTCCACTCGAGGACCTGGCCTGGTGCGTGATGTCCCCGAGTGGTCTTCTCAGTGTATGCCCAATCCATCTCCACTTCCTTCTGCAACTTTGTTCAGCGACAGCTTCTTGGTTGGCTCGTTGCCAGAGTTCCTAATTATAGTGATAGGTGACTATTTATTAAAGCACGATAGATACAGATTTCTCGTAATGAACACTAACCGTCACATAAAATGTGTTCTACTTGTGCAATCCTGGCGTAGTATATTAGAACAAATAAAAAAGTAGTTTATTTTGGGATTGATGGGGATTTTATTTTTAAGGTAGTATTCATCATGGGTTGACATCAGTTGGAGAACCATTGAAAATTTCGGAGCATTGGACAGTGATATGCTTCAAGACGGATATTATGAAGTTCTGATGAGAAGCTATGACTTGTGTGGTCAACTAGTCAGGAATGAAGCGGATCCCAACTGAAGATCTTGAATGGAGGTCACGCTATGACGTGAAGTGACAGAAGTAAGAAACTATCCAATGGGTGAATAGTTAACGTGTTTGCCATGAATTCTGAGTTCGATCCCTAGTAGAGTCGTGATGTATACTGCCGAGGTGTTCTCTACTAGGATGAAACAAGTGTCGAGTGGTCCCAGATTTTCAATAATCCTCTAACTGATTTCAGTTCATGATGAATACTACCTTAAAAGTAAATATTTTGAATGATTCCTCAGTGTTTCGATCTTGTTAGAAAGATTCTTTACAAGAGTACGAATCAGATATTATGTTTTTAGATTGATATTCAAGTTTTGTACAGGTAATCTTTATGATCATCCAGTTAGATAGTGATATAGAATAAAGATCAATATAATGTAGGAGATTTGGTCTTTGTTATAAATTACGATCATAAAAGTTAGGCGTACTAAACTGAAATATTAACCTTAAAACTTGATGTTTGATCCATACTCTTGAAAAGGATCCTCCTAAGAAGATTGAAACGCTGAGAAACGATAAAAAATATTTGTTTACTTTGTTATTTATTCTACTATACTACGCCGGGATTACACTATCGATGTGAGGATAATAATAACGATGGCCTACATTTTGAAAGATATTTCGGGAATACGGTACAGGATTCTCAGCATGTCATAAAGCATCAGTTGGACAGAGACATTTTATATGTAGCAAAATGAAATAAGTAGAAATTTGATACAAACGATGAGAATATTCACTCTATCTACAACCATCTTGAAAATGCAGAGTTAACTTAATTAGACAATGATATCAGCAATTAGATTCATAATACATAAGAGTAGTAACATTCTGTGTACTCATCAACTAGTTTGTGTTGTGACCGAGTGGTGGGGTTGCGCGCGTGAGTATGATGAATACTGAGACTCAATAGACACCTCAACCGAATACCTTTACGACTGACTTCCCTCAGTATCCTCTTCTTCACTGAGGCGCGGGAAAATCAGAAGACAAAGACGGCCTGACTGCAAGGACAGCGACAACCACTTTTAATAGACAAATACATGACATATATGAAGTTACAAAACTATCAGAAAGTGAAGCCACAAATGAACCAATCAGATTTCTTGTATGAGGTCGAATTCCTCCAATTAGGTCATCATGCCAGCGCATGCATAAATCATGATCTAATCACGACTTGAAAACTCCCCTATTGGCTACCTTTGGTCGCTACGTATCAGTTTGCTTATAAAAAACGGAAGTTGGTTAGTTAGTTCATTTATAATACTCTCTTCCTCACACAGGATATCAGTTAAATACGGTATTGTAGAGGTTTGATATTTAGTAGTACGAGCATAGTCTTGTGTACTTGCTCCTAGTCTTGCCTAAAGACCGACACAGAGATTTGAATGAAGAGGATGCTGGTCATCTGGTAAAATAACTCTTGCCAGATGTTTGCCCACAACCGTTTTAACAACAGGGTTTATGGGTACACCACTAGTTCTACTGACGATCTTCAAATTTCTACACAATATAGCACAGTCTATTTCAGCAACCCATGAAAAATAGAGGGGACCAATGGAGGAGAACAGGCAAGATGCAGTTCATAAAACACAAGAGTAGAAGTTGATTTATATCAGACACTGTCAGCTTCCTAATATAGTAGGTTGAGCGGAAGATTTTTCTGGAGATTAGTAAGATATGGGAAGACCAAGAAAGGTAGGAAGAAAAGAATACGCCGAGATAAATCACACTTGCATCAGTCTCCAATACACAACTATCACTAGAACAAGAATCATGAGAACTAAGCAGTTTACATAGGTTATGTTTACGTCTAAAACCAAAGTTTATAGTTTGACATTTTGAAGAATTAAGCATAAGAACATTTATGGAGGACAATTGTCCATTAGTAACTACGAAACCGTTCAGTTTGGAACAATCTATTGAAGTGGAGACAGGTATGGAAACTGTTAGATCACCAGTATATTTGATAAAAATTGATACTGGCTGAAGATGATAAGTCATACAGAGAGGGGAAAAAACGCATCCTAGGGTACATCAGTCTTAATAAGTTTTACTAGCCTGTTCATCGTGTTTAACAATTCTGGTTCATAAGGAGATAGTGTTAGTTTCCAGTAACCTAGGGTTACTTCTAACAAGATGACAAACAAAAATTACTAACCTTATTTACGCTCTTAGAATAATCTGTTTTTAATTTAATCGCTACACACAAAAGAACTGTGATTAGAATTCGGTAGTCCCGGTTACTGTAAATTATTTTGACTACATTATTTCTATTCTAACTGATGACCTTTAATCACTACTTTAACACTTAACAGCAATTAGTGTACGCAATTAGTCTCTTAGATTTTAAAAAATTGCTTCCATTACTCTTGTTCATCGAGTAATTTACTCCTTACAAATGTAGAGCTCTTCCTAGTTACGTTTAATTTGATTGCAAAGTATTCATCATAGGTTGGTACCAACTGAAGAACCATTGAAAACCAGCAGGGTAAACCATATCGAACGTGAAGGCAGTCCCTGACTTATGGCATTCGATGATGGCTGCATTATATCATAAATCGACAGTAGTCTAAGCTATGAACCATAGTACTACAACCCAGCGACTGCATGCAAATATTCTAGACAGAAATACCAACAGTTCTGGATCTGACCTAGCGCGAAATAGCGGGTGCGTGCTGCTGGTACGTCGCTAACGAGGATTGAGCAGGTGTCCGGTATCCTGAGAGTTTTACGATTATGTCGATTTGCTGTGAAGACTTTGAGATCAGTCAGTTTCATATAAACCTCAACAACGCACATGTCGTAACTGTTCTTGACTAGGGCTTGTTAAATCTCGCTTTTCTCTGTTCGATCAGCTTAGAGCATTCGAAATCTTATTCATTCACCTTCCAGTTTCGACTTCTAGACTGTCTCGCCTCTTTTTTGACAAGTCCTACCGTTTGTCAGTTATCCTTTATTATTGAATGTAAGTACATCCTGTGTACTTGCTGAGTCGTCGGCTCACCTTTTTCTATTCCTCTTTCCCCTTTCAGATTATCGTGGCCACTACTAGACTTACACTGCTCTACGAGTCCCCTGCAACAACGTACCTACCTGCCTACAAGTTAGACGAAGACGTACCAACAGTTGGTCGTTACAAGCTCATTACTCTACTATTATAACATATTTTTGGCTATTTATATCTCTTTAACGCATTCGGAGTATCCTATCCATTGATTAATTTCAAAAATCCGTTTCAGGTTCTAGACTTTGCACAGCTGACCAGAAGCAGTGATATGAGATGAATTCATTTTACAAATGATTTGGAAAAATGGAGGCGTTGCTTTATACGACATATGTCTAGTACCTTACAGGATAAATCAACACATTTTAGTATTATTTTCTATCATCAAAACTCAGCAACCAAGTACAGATCTGTAGACTAGACTTAATGGTATGTGAGGACGTTTGATATTACTCAGTTCAAAACAGGATTTGAAGTCTGGAGCGACCGCTTCAAGGTCGAGTACCTAAATAACAATAACCACGAACATCGTTTACAAAACCAAGTGAATTCAGTTTGTTTCAAAAGTTCTCATTAGGTTTATATAACCTCCAATAGAATGTGTAAAGATCCAGCATACTCACATAGTCCTCCAGATGCTAGTGACTAAACATTCGGGAACCTCATTGATGTGACTTGGAATATACCACAAAATGGGATTGGAAGGTAATGACTGTACTTCTTTTAGCCTTCTCTTTTAATGCTGGTCTGGATGATCGAATTCTATGAGTCTTTTCACATTGTTTTGCCTGTCTTACAATATATTATGGCAGAGTATAACTAAAATAATACGTCTTTATAAGCAGAAAATGGACATTGACACAGTGTAAGAATGATGAACGTAATTAGTATTAGCTAAGACGCCACTTTTAGTTAGCACACTGATTCATTTGTAAATATGAATTGAGTCGGATTTTATTTACACCTTAATTTCAAAAAGTTTCGGTCACCTGTCATATGTCTTTTGGAGAAATGACAGCCAATCGTGGGAACTAACTTGCGTGGAGTGGAATTGCTTGAAGCTGGTTACTTGGAGCCTATTGATTCACGTTTAACAGGGTTGGCTTAGCAATTGAAACTCCTTGGACTAAAACGGTGCAACTTTCAGTGTTGATCTCCTAAATGATTCTTTTGATACCGCAAAGTGTTACTAGAAATGTTAGTTATCCTTAGGAGATATCCAATTGCTGTTATGGTCAAGTGAAGTTAATTGCAAAGATTCGCTACGTTCAGTTTTAAAACTCTCCAGCTGGTCTTTCTAGCATGTTAAGATCTAAAGCAACAAGTGTTCTAGCCAACACATGCAGCAAGTCATTAGAATGGGAAAGCTTCATCACTGCGAAAAGTTAACGACTTTATTTTCGGTCAGATGTTCTGCCATAAAACTGACTGCTTCTAAGTGACATACATATTTAGAAGCACTTTAGTACATAGAGGGTAAGTCAATTCAAAAAACAGGTCGCTAGCAAGATTTACTTTCATTGATTGATGCATTTGCCTAGAAATCAATGCGTGATCTTAAATGAAACATCATCAACCATGTCGAAATATCTGTCAAGGCTAGTGGCAATTTACCGTAAAACCAATCCAATCGTTAAACAAACTTCAAAGCACAAAAAAAATAAACTTATTCCTCGCTGGAATCGGAGCAGACGAAATGACACCAGTCCGTGAAAGACTTCGGGAAGTTAATTGGTCGATGTGTCTTCTCTCTCTCTCTCTCTCTTGATGAAAGTGAAAGTAAACATAGGCACATGGAATCCCCACAAATGTTTGAAGCTGGCTAGCTAGCTGGTCAAGCTGTCCAGATTGCAAAAGAGATAAGAAGATATGGCACAGATATACTCGGCTAAGAATCTGAGAAAGCAGATCAAATGGAAGTGGACTCTCCAAACTGTCAACTGAACAGCAGTCAATAATCTACTCCGATATTCTCACCCAAACGACAACCACGAATGAGCACACTGAGTTTTCAAATGACTATCATGACGTCCCAAACGGCATCAAAGGCTCTCATGAAATGGGAACCAACCTCGTCATGCAGGGTCACGACCATAACAGCAAGATTCAACTCAAAAGAAAGGAAAGTCAAAATCATACAACGCCACGCCACGCCACACACCTACAAATTATGCAGATCAATAAAAGAAGGAGCAATTCTACAGACAACTCCAATCAGTACTCGACAAGACTTCACCCCAATTGGCCACATCAAAATCCTTTCTAATCGGTGGGTGACATGAATGCCAAACTCCGAGCGGACAACACACGAAGAGAACTCATCCTGGATCGAGAGGCACTCGGTGAAATGATGAGGGAGAATAAGGAACTGTTTGCAGACTTCTGCGAATTCCACCATTTGGTGATTCCAGTCAGGTAGTGTGTACAAACACAAGGTCACTCACAAAGCCACATGGATTTCATTTCACCATTCAACAGATCGACACACTACACTAAATATCAATCACATCAACTTCAGCTCAATATCAAGAAAGTGGAGACACACACAATCTACTGGACACAAGATCACATCAACAAGCAAAGCAGATGTAGGTTCACACCATTCACCATCTAGTGAAACGAACCTACCTGCAAAACCAAGTTGAAAGACTTCAAAGAAGTTCGTGATGATAGACCACACTTCAAGTCAAACACCCAGAATAGAAACTGAACTGAAGGACGAAACTACAAACGACATCTTCATGTCGTCAGTCTTCAGGAAACAATCGCACACATTAAGCAACATACCTGAAGAAATCCACGTGGAAGAACACTAGAACTCTGTGAGAGAGATGTGCAAGGAAACCTGCACAACCGTCTCAGGGAGGAAGAAGAAGCGAGACGAGACGAGACAAGCAGTAGGTCTCTACGCATACATGGAAGCTGGTACAGCAGGGAGAAAAAGGTGGGGAAGCAGAAAATGAACCAGTCTAGTACAGGGATGAACAACGAAAAGAGGAAATGAACACAACCTATGCAGCACTAACTGCACAATGAAGTGAAGAGTGAGCGCAAACACAAAAAACACTTCTACGACACATTGACAACTTAAGCAGAACAGGCTGCAGGTAGGAGAGACAGGGACCTGATAACACTATATCAAATAACCAGGTCACTCACTGTCTATCTGGGAGGGAAGAGATCAACACAGATGAAACCAATGAAAGATGGTGAAGGGAACCTAGTTACCACCAAAGAGGAGAAACGAAGGAAACGATGGGCTGACCACTTCAGAAAACTCTTCAGTCGACAACCACATGCCACAGAACTACCAGTGAACACAAACCCTTAGACAAAAGCAGAAGTCCTCAACGCCACGCCATAAAGTTGATGAAATCCGAGAAACCAGCAGGACCACGTGCAATTCCTCCAGAAGCACTGAAAACAGGTGCAGAGACACCAGCTGCGGACATGCTCATACCACACCACTGTTGCAGAAGGTTTGCAAGGAAGGAAGGAAGGAAAAGTACCTGTCCATTGATTGAAAGAAGATCTACCTTGTCAAACTCCCAAACAAGGGAGACCTAAGTCTTTGCAAGAACTGGCGAGGAATCATGCTCCTATCACTGTCCACCCCAAGCAAGCAAAGTATTAGGCCGTATCACTCTGGAGAGACTAAAAGTGCTCTGGATTCAAAACTAAGACCGGAACAGGCTGGCTGGCTTCAGGAAGAACAAATCATGTGCGGATCAAATTGCAACGCTACGCATCATAGAACAGAGGATAGAATGGCAGTCAACTCTCTACCTTATCTCAACTTCATCCACTTTGAAAAAGCCTTCGATAGTGTTTATCGAGAAGTAATCTGTCAGGCGGCTGCTTTAACACTATAGTTTTAGTGCCATAAACCTTTATCAACCTCATTCAACAGCTGTATGATGCTACATGACAAGTGATTGACAATGGAAAGCTACTCAGTGATGCCTTTGAAGTGAAGACAGGAGTAAGACAAGGCTACCTACTACCACTGATCATTTTCCTGATTGTGTTCGGCTGGGCTGGACAATGCAACAAACTGTGAGGAGAGAGAAGATGGGCATAAGCTGTTTGACCGATGATGATTTATGTCTGTCATGTCGCACAAACTCCAACAACTACAGACAAAAACCAACAAGTTGACAGAAGAGGCAGGGCAGCGAAGATGGGACTTCAAGTGAACGAAGAAAAGACAGAGGCGATGAAGATACCCAATCAGCAACAAGAGAAACCTAAACGAAGTAATTTCTTTCACCTATCTAGGCAAGGCAGCATCGTTTCGACTACAGGTGGAGGTGCAGATGAGGTTGTCGAAGCCTGGATCGGAAAAGCGAGACAGGTCTTCATTAACCTGAAATCAGTGTGGAGATCTACTGCACTCCACTCAGCACACAGCGTGAACAAAATCCGAATTTTCCACACTAATGTCAGTCAGTGCTTCTATGTGATGGTTGAGAGACTTGGCGCGTTACGAAAAACATTTCCAACAAACTACACACAAACATCACATCAACATCTGCAGCCTACGCTTGCTCACTCGGTACTGAAGACCAAATGGCCAGAATAAGCAACAAGGAACTCTGGCAACGAGCCAACCAAGAAGCTATCGCTGAACAAAGTTGCAGAAGGAAGTGGAGATGGATTGGGCATACACTGAGAAGACCACTCGGGGACATCACGCACCAGGCCAGGTCCTCGAGTGGAGGCCAAAGGGGAAACGAGTTGGGCGTCCCAGCTGAGGGTGACATGGAGGAGATGGTGTGAGGAATAAATGAAAGCTTGTGAGCAGTGGTGGAGCCAGGTTGGAAAGACTGGGGAGAAGAGAGTGAAATGGTGACGTGCTACTGAAGCCCTATGTTCCACCAAGAACTCAAGGGACATATAGTACGAATAAGATCACTAGTTTAGACCGTGAATATTGTTTGGTAGTATTTTTTGGTAAAGTGAAGAGGTGTGCACAGACCTTGTAAACCAGTGGTAGAACTTCAGCATAGCACACCAAAAAGGTGCAACAGACAATTAATGAGAATTGTGTAACTTCTCAACACTTCTCAGTAACATTTTGTCCTGAGAATCATACGAAGCATAATATTTAGCCGATAGAATCAATCTGAGTTGAAATTAACAACTGGATATACCTTGCAGGCATGGATATTCCATTTATACATTTATGTACTGGCGATAGAGTTAGAATGTACCTACGTTAAGCTGTCCTAAAAAACTTCATCCCCTTTATATTGCTATCGGATGAAATAAAATGTTATCAGTTTTTTTTCTTACTTATTTCACTTGTAGTACTTTCCCCTTTTACAATACCAAAGCTCATAGAGAAATGAAATTCATCTTTCACAATGAGTTTTGATGTAGAGTTCTCAAGCAGAGCATATTTACCGATTGATAGTTACAATAAGAAACTGGGTCTCTAGTTTTGACAAGGACATCTGGTCAGCTAAATCGACTCATGAGGACCACAGAAATTATCCATAAATAGTCAATCACTAATTGTTACTCAAGAAGTGACCTGAAAACATCATCAAGGAGTATAAAAAGAATACATCCTGAGGTAAATGGTACTAATAATTTAATTAGCATTTGTCAAAATCATCATTGTCCGTCGACTTAGGAAATTAAATCAACTAGAGGTTCAGATACACGCTTGCGCTTTCGAATTTCTTCTGGGGCATTTTCGTTTTCTTGTGTATAAAACTGTTTTAGTAATTTAACGGCTTTCTCGGCATCAACTCCGGGTATGCAGTTTAGCGGAGCGACCTCACTAGGAGCATTATGCACATTTAGGACTGAACCACACCCACCGAAGCGTTCGTTGCGGGCACCATATGTAATACTAGTCATGGAGAAAGTCAAAATGGAAGTTAATACCTCTTTAGATGGGCTGGAAGACAATAACGTAGAGCCGCTGCACACATTATACAAGGTTCTACCGTAACATACAGCTCACATCCACCTAGCACTTTCTCAAATTCCTTGTCATGTTCTTTACACCACTTTTCCAAACGCTTTATTGTTACCATTTCAGCATGCTGGGTAGCATCTCTAGTTGCATTCACCTAGGAGTAACGAGTAGGTTATAAAGGGCTATTACTTCATTTCGACCCGTAGCAATCACATTTCCTTCAAAGACAAATGCACATCCTACTGGTACCTCATTACATCTCAGTGCCTCATGAGCAAGCTCGAATGCAATATCCATTTACCATGACTGACTGAGAAATGAAGGTCATCAGTGCGTGACCTACATGCACTAGTTCTACTTGGAAATAAGTTAAAACAAACAACGAGTACTTTTGGACCAATCAGCACTGCTGTTTGATTGCCGGTAGATTTAAAGCGTTATTCTGTAATCCCGAGGTGAGATACGATCTTGTTTCGACAGTAAGATTTTGTGTTTGTATGCTTTAAATTTTGTGTTCAATGGTGCATCTTAGTAACATACCGTTTTGCAAAGTCTTTCATCAGTCTTCAGTGAAAACGATAATGAGCTACTAGCTTGTCTTAATCCTTGCAATTTTTTTCGCTGCGAAGACATGTTTTTCTCTGTTGTTTTCCCTGTAGGAGCTGCTGTCAGTTGTTCTGGTAACAAGCTTTAGTTACTGAACACTCTTGGAGAAGTAGTGCTCCATCCGAAGATGATTCGACTACGGCTTTTGGGCCTAAAAACAATTGTTAGCTTCTAAAGTGATCATTCCTAGAAGTAGCAAAACTAGATAAATCAACACCTAAGTCATTAATCGAGGTGCAAGCAGCTAAAATTAAATCACTTCTTCCTATGGTAGGATGAGGGAGAGGTCTTACCTTTCTAATCTCCCTCATAGGGAAGTTGGTCAAGTCCTGTAACTAATTTCGTGCGAACCTTTTAGACCTCTTCTAATATATCAGCTTTCTTTCAAAAGCATAAACTAGCTACTTGAATACGACGCTTCAAGTAAGGCCTGAAATAAGTGGGATGTGGAGTCCTGGAAATACCATCAGTGCATTTTAATGTTCTCCGTAGCTCCCGAAGCATACGAAACACTAACTACAAACGCATTATAATTCAAAGTCATCTTTAACTCGTGAATTATGGTCATCCATATCTTTTTGTTTCGAAATCCAGGGTCTTGGTAGACCGCTCAGTAATCACCAGAGCAGTCACTCTATGTACCTAACCTGAATTACTGGAACTGATTTTCAGGCTCTATTGTTTAGACTGTTAGACCAGTCCATCACGTTTAGCTTAGAGTTGAAACCCATCATCATGAGTAATCCTCCATATCTTGATGTCATCTACGAATGGTAATGACGATGGCTTGAGTATTTTTGGTACCTTAACGTAGAGGAAGAAGGGTAGTGGTCTAGAGATAGTTCTCTGAGGAACACCACTGCTGACAGGCTGCCATTCAAATAGTGTTCCACTCACCCTTATTCTTTATATTTTCTCGTGAAAATATTCTTTAGTCCGGGTTTGGTATTTACTCCACTATCTTAACCGGTATTCCATTAAGACTAACAGGTTGGTAGTTGGTGACTAGTCTATTACCTCTCCCAAACGCAAGACTAGTTGTAGCATCCTTGCAATCCTTAGAGAGCTATGCTTGATAAAGAACCTGTTGAAAAACACAGTTAATGATGAATTAATAAAGTCGATCAAAAGCAATAGAGTTTTAAAGTCAGTGACTTTTCAGGCTTTAGGTTTCTGAGCAGTTGGAGGACTGTCTGGGTGATTTGAATAAGTCTCATTAGAATTTAACTTCGTAACAGTATCAGCGTACAGAATCCCACTAAGTTTATCAGCATAAAACAATAGGCTATAATTAAATGAACTACCTGCTTTAGCCAGATCGCATTCCGCTACGTCCTTCACTCCATCATATAGTATTGTGACAGACATCTCACTTCTAGTCTTGTTAATATAAGAGAAAAGCCGTTTCAGAAAGCTTAGAAAATCACCCATTAACAACGTTTTGTATTTCATGCGATTTACATTGATGATAAATTTACATTTCTATAACCTTACAGTATTCCAGCCTAGATGTTTTACTTTCTGTCTCTATGAATGCCCATAGACGTTTTCTTTCTTTAATAACTTTTGATTTTATCTGTTGACCCAAGGTGATCTCCCATTAGACCAAGGACTAAAGGTAGTTGTTACACGAATATATTCTAAAATCTTTCCCAGACCTTTTATACTGAACAACCTATATCATGCCATAAGTCAATCGAAGTAACATCCTTAATCGTTCACATATCCACACACCAAACAAGTATAGGAATCGGAAGATCCTTGCGTGGAGGATTTTCACTATGCTAAACCGAGCTAACTTCTCGGTAATACTGTGATGAAGATAAAGTCTTTCAATACTTTCATTTTTAATATCCATCTGGCATAACATTGATCTCATATCGGCCCCATACTGACATGTGCTTCTCCTCTTCATTAGCACATGATAAGGATCAGCAAGCGGGACAGTGGTCGTTTCTACCCGGGGAAACAAGGGTAAAAGCCATTTTGTTAATACTGACTCCCGATTTATTCACTTTCACATGCTAGCCCCTATCTGTTTTGCCCCCGGTCACGAAGGCTAGTACTGCGTACTCAATTTCTACACTAAAGTAAAATGATATTCAAGGCCTTCGATTATGGGTTTTTCACGAATCTAGAAACGTGTGTAACGAAGATTCGAAAACCTCTTTGAGTAAGAAAACAAATTAATATTCACAGCCTTTCAAATGCATATATTAAGATTACTGATACATTCGACTCATGAAGGTCTGACATTATTGTGAATGACCAACGTCTGGATGTAGTGGTATTAAAGTAATACTACAGTTTATTTTGTCTTCAGGAACAAGTAGTAGCAACTCCCTCGGTCAACATATTCGAGGAAAAACTTGATCTTGACAGAAATAATTACTGCATGGGTTTACATAGGCTAATAGCTTACTATCCTTTTTAATAAAGAATGAAGGAATAATAGACTAAAACGTTTTTAAGGGTGAGTATCTAGACAACCCTTAAATATCGAGAGCTATGTAAGTGATAGCACATGGAGTATTACTGGAATTTCTCTACTGTCTCTTTTAGTTCACAGTGTTCTTGGCGTCACGAATCGAAAACCTCAACATACTATAGTTCAATCTGAAGCTTCGGAATTTCATTGGTGGTAACTAGAACATCCACTATACACAGCCTTAGTTCGCTCCGAACTTCAAAACTGCGTACAAGCAACAAAGCTCTGGCAAAAGTTGATTGAGACTTGATGGAAAGAATTCACGGAAAAACTGTAAATATGCTTCTTGCAGTGATCAGTTCAGCCTTTGTGACATAGTGGTTAGGCTTATATGTCACAATGATCTAGCGCGCTGTTGGTGGGAACATTTTTTCTTGTGTTCCTACCATTCCAGAAAAATCTGTTGAATGGTGGTAAGGTAAAAAGCAAGTTTAGGAATTGTCCTGATACGAACGTGACAGATGCAGAGGCCAATCACTAATTATTTGAACTTGTTATATACCCACGAATACGAGGCCAAGAAAGAACAATAGCGTAGTCAGATGGAATAGAATATTTGCGAGGTCGTAACAAGATACCGGTTGGTTCCAACTAACTGGCTAAAGAGTCGATTACGAGCAGTCCAACGTAACACGACAGCGTACCAAATCGCGAGGATGCTTAACTGGGTACCTTCAGCTTAGCGAGTCCGGTAAAACTGTCAAGGTCAGTATCAATGTTGAATCTCATCAAACCCCAGGCTATTGATTCTGGAGATATGTGTGAAGCTACACAAGTACTATTCTAGTGAGAATGGCTGCACCACCATAGGATTGTGAAGACGAAGTCGTACTGCTGCGTCAATCGGCGTAACAGCAGTACGGTGTCTTGCGGAGGACTAGGATTCCATACTGATACTGCTTTCCCTTATGAGAAGGGAGCTTTAGAAAAGGTTCCCCCCCGTCTTGCTTTGTCGTATTCCAGTCTCGGTAGTATGGTTTTCTAACAATACAAAACGAACAAACTTAAACCTCAAACATCCAAGGATTTATGTTTGACCGGTAGCAAGCAGTTGTCTCTTGGGTTCTTCCATCATATACCGCCGTTATTAATACAGTTTTTATTATGTGATACTTCGACAGAAATTGAATGTCCCCTATGTAGACAATTGGGAAGTGACAACCACCTGGACTCTTCCGGAAGCATACAAAACTCAACCAACCATAACCTACTTTATTCGTCTCTGTCTCCTCCTTTGGCATCATTTCCCGATACTAAAATTTGGCTCCTCATAATTTATTTAACTTCTCATCCTTTGACCTCTGCTAGTAATCTAATCCAGCATAATACCATTCCTAGTTTCCTGAAACCACTCTGACAATTTCAGATCGGAGATTTGAACGTCTGAACTCTATACCGATTCAGACAACAGGTATCTCTTGCCAAAAATGTGGGATTTTGGACTATGGATTCATGTTGTGTTTCTAAGATATGTATACAATGTCCAAGTGTGGTTATTTACTGAAAATCAATTAGCCGATGTGATGAATCTGCGAAATTAAAAGGGTAGGTCTTGTAAACTCATTCCTATAGGTATAGCATTGAGTTCTCTGGCAAAACGGGTGCTTCTCAACTGGATGCCAGTCAATAGCCAACTATAAGGTGCTTGACTAAACGGATCTGTAAGGACTGAAAGAGACCATGACTTTCGTATATGTCTTTTTATAGTCTCGACCGACACCCTTCACCAAATGCAGTTCGGGTCATACAAGGGATGACTTCCACCAAAAGTTGTCAATTTCATTACATTAAGTCAAACATCTAGATATGATCGTAATGACAGACAACTTCATCACTCAAGTGGGTAAGTTGAATCAATCAGCAAGGCATCTGCGGTATCCTTTACCAACAATAGTGATCATCTCTTACAATTTTGCTTTGAAAGTCACTCGTTTCTCCCCGCAACTAACATCAAGGATACACAGAAACAGTCTTGGTTGTATTGTGTTCTCTGAGCTGGGTTGTTTAATCGTGAAGCTTTCATTGCCTTCCTAGACGACATCATCAGCACTAACTTCAGTATGAAGTGAGCTGTCAATATCTCTCCGTGAGTGATTTAGTAGCTTCCTCTGACGATGTGGTCTGTGATTGGTTGTTTCCTTCGATTGTTGTGTCATTGATTGTATAGATTTTCCTGTTGACTGTTCCTCTGCTTCACCCCTGACCTTTCTGTCGTTTATCATTTTTCTTATTGGTTGATAGATCGGGTCTATGTCTATACATCTGTTGATTGCTGACTGACCTGAATGCCAAGCTTCTAGAAATCCTCTGATATTCTTTGTGTCTCTTCTCTCCGTCCAAAATTTCTACATTGTTAAAACTGAATTCATGCCCATAATTATCCACGTGCATTGAAATGAGTGACGAAATGTCGTGGTGTTTGATAGCCAATTGGTGCTCATGTAGACGAATGCGAAGAGGGCGGCCGGTTTGTCCAATGTAGTGCTGACTACAGTTATTGCAGTTGATCTTGTAAATGATATTCGGTTTGTCTTCTTTGCTTGTTGCATCCTTTGGTCTGCATAATAGTGTTTGGAGGGAATTTGTTGGTTTATGAGCCACACCAATTCCAAGTGGTCTCAGCAATCTTGTTGTGATTTCTGGTAGGTATAGTCTTTATGTATGGTAGGACGATGCGTTTGTTGATTTTTGTCGATGACTTTGTAGTTGGTGATGCACGGGATAGGCATCTTCTGATGATAAAGTTTCGTGGGTAGCCGTCCTTCTTTAGGGTTTACATCAAGTGATTTTCTTTGTTTCTCCGTGAAGTTGTTGTGCTGCAGTGTGTTCTTGCTCTTTTAAATAGAGTCTGCACACAACTGACTTTTTGTGTCGTTGGGTTGTTGCTATTGTAATTGAGGATTTGGTCGGTGTGTGTTGGCTTCCTGTACACTTGGGTTTCCAGCTTTCCGGCATTTGTCCTACTGACTAAAACATCCAGGAATGTTAGTTGGTTGTTTGACTCTTTCTCCATTGTGAATTTGATGTCATTGAAAAAGTTGTTGATCAAACTGTGGGTGTTTTCTATATCATCCTTTTTAATGATGACATAAGTGTCGTCTACATAACGAATCCAAATTTTTGGTTTGATCACAGGTAGGATGATGGCTTCCAGTCTGTGCATCACTGCTTCTGCAATTAATCCGGATATCGGTGATCCCATTGGAGTTCCTTTCATCTGTTTGTATATCTTGCCGTTGAATTGGAAATATGTTGTCATACAAAGGTCCGTGAGTTCCATCAGACTTGAACATTTGAATTTTGTGCGTTCTAAAAGGTTTTTGTCTTCATTGATCAGAAGGGATATCGTTTCCTTGGCCAGTTGAGGTTCGATGGATGTGTATAGTGCTGTGACATCGAAGGATATCAAGAGAACTTTCGAGAAAACTGAAACACCTCGTCCAATCATGCGGACATTCCATCAAGTCACCAACGGAATTCTTAGAAAAGATCAAAAGCATTATCATAGAAAACCACGCCACGACATTTCGTCACTCATTTCAATGCACGTGGATAATTATGGGCATGAATTCAATTTTAACAATGTAGAAATTTTGGACGGAGAGAAGAGACACAAAGAATATCAGAAGATTTCTAGAAGCTTGGCATTCAGGTCAGTCAGCAATCAACAGATGTATAGACATAGACCCGATCTATCAACCAATAAGAAAAATGATAAACGACAGAAAGGTCAGGGGTGAAGCAGAGGAACAGTCAACAGGAAAATCTATACAATCAATGACACAACAATCGAAGGAAACAACCAATCACAGACCACATCGTCAGAGGAAGCTACTAAATCACTCACGGAGAGATATTGACAGCTCACTTCATACTGAAGTTAGTGCTGATGATGTCGTCTAGGAAGGCAATGAAAGCTTCACGATTAAACAACCCAGCTCAGAGAACATAATACAACCAGGACCACCCACGCGAGCTACAAATATTCTCCACTGTTCAGTTCGTTGATCACACATTGCCTCAAAGTTCCTTTTCACTTCTACTTATATAACGTATGAAGGTATTCTGTGATCAAAGATATATGTTACACCCCTTTTATATCAGCTTATTGAGGTGCGAAACGCTATCAAACGACTTAGTTCTTCGAATTATTGTGTGGTTTCACTACATGTGAATGATTCATCTCCAAGTTAATTTTTGTTTTAAGAAACCATGTTTCACATCCCAACAGTGGGATTAAACTGACTGGTATGTAGTATACTCATCAACTAACAAACCAAATTAGCTTTTTGCATCTATTTTGAGACTTCTCCCACCTTCAACTCACCGAGGTCGGTTTGGCTCTGAATAAGTGTGGTTTTCAACTCACTCAACCGTTGTACTCGTTATTCTTAGATAAGGTATCGGCACACACCTACCTTATAACATCACACATTTCGAAATTCAAAAATAAATTTCAAGGATTTCCATGGAAGTTCAGTAGAGGTTATTTTGTCACCGTCTTCGCGTTACAAAATTAGGTCTATGTATTAGTTTTTTCCTAATTTATGACATATGATGATGCTGTATGATTCATTTGATGTTTCAGGCACAGTTGATTGTCTACGACCGTATTGTCGAGTAGAAGACAAGGCTTTGGAATGTCAAGAGCATATCTAATGAATTTTATCAGGAGTGGTAATAATGAACATTCATGAAGGATATCACTTAAGATAGCTCTCTATAAACCTCTATATGACTACGTGAGTTTCTCGGCAGTCTTCAATGTAACAGGTTCTCTGTACTCTTAACGAACGATGACTAACATAAAACCAACTTTCTGACGGTAGCTGCTAGTTTACTCTGGTGGTTGGATTTGGTTATCATAATGATCAATTCAAGCTATACTGACGTAAACACTTGTTACTAGAGTTCCTAACATGCCGAAACATTTAGCTGTATATTAGCAACACCAAATGGAGTTAATTTAAGTTCGAGGATAAAGTTGTACTGCTAAATGACTTTCCAAGAATAGTTACGATTTCCAGTTAGTGTTGCTTTCTAGTTGTTCAAAGGATAAGAATTAAAATTCCACCCTAAAAACAACACACTTTACTCCATAAAATTTTGGTACAGACAGTGGATTGTTTTACAATATGCAACCAATCCAATAAAATCTAAAGCAAATACTTTTAAAAGTGCTGGGTTAACTTATATGAGGCAGATGCCCCTTTTTGTTCCACACCCCTCTCTTATGTTGTATCAGTTTTATGCTGTGATAAAATAAATACCAAAAATATGATAAAACCTTCCTGGTACCCTCTCAAATTGACAAAGTAACCAATGTCAGCCTATCTTGCCGACTCGCAGTGGAATTCAGGCCGCGCCTTTCATCCTATTTAGGAATCTTCAGCTGTATGTACCTGCATCTCAGTCAGTGAGACTCAAACCTAGTACTCTTCACTTCAGGCGTTAAATCGTTATCCACTGGGCCACTTGAGGACTAGAGCTACCTCGTGCAACGGGTATCAGTTGTTTTTTTACTGATGCTTGCGTTTTCACGCTGCCATATTAAGTCGAATTACTCGACCTCTGTTGGCAGATGGGTTCCTATGTGGATGCAGTAACGAGGCATCTAACAATGTTAGCCCATCTTACTTTTTAGATACTCACGGAGAATTAATCTTGCCATGTACGAGTAACGTAGAAGTGTTAATTGTGCAGATAAAATTCATCAGCTCAAGATTTCAGGTCAAGGGATATTGTCAGTGGGTGTATTGATAAGCGTTCGTGTGTTTGAGAGGTGAAAGTCTAGTTATTGTAACCTGGACTTGTGTTTTATTTCTTACATCCTATTTACTAATAAATTTGTGTTAAAAAAAAAGGAAATGAAAATCTTGAAACTTGTCTGCCATGTTTGTTTTTCGCAAAAAAACTCGTTGTACATTGAGTCTTCGCCATGAAAATGCTTAGCTTAGATTGCTTTCTGTAAATTTTTACAATTATTAAATAATTTATCTACAAGTGCACCTAACATCTATAATTCTTATGTTTTCTTTCCTGTGGACAAATGTTTACGTATCATCCTAACAGTGTATAATTTATGTTTTCTTTTATCGGCTAGATTTTAATGATTGATAGTAATATTGGCGAGTTATTTTCCTGGGATGGATCTCCTGCAGTTGTATCATATATGGAAGAGCAACCTATTATTGGCATTGAAGTTTACCTTCTAAGACAATTGACCAATCCGTTTCGTGTTGCATGGACACTGATAAAATTAGGCTATGAACCACTTGCTCCGGTCCAATTCCATTCACCTTTAGCTCTACTTGGTTTCTCATCTCCGGTATATGTTTATCCCAATTTTTTAAGTACGTTTACCATCTGATGAGAACGATAGGTGTTTGGAAGGTTTTGACAACAGGATTTTTTGCAAACGCTACTCATGATTTTACAATTGAAATTTTTCGCGCAGCATTTAAGCGTCGAACTATGATATGGATGCGATCAGAAAATAAGTTGGCCTATAAAAGACCCAGAATTCGTGGTGTACAACATCAAGCTTTGAAAGGATTTCAAGCGGAACGACTTTTGGAGGAGTCAAGACTTTCAGTTTTCTTCGAAAGATTCTCTGAGGTTGTACTACTTAAAATTTGGGAGGTGTTATTCAGTCATCCATTTTATGGTATGAGTTTGTATAATTTGATTTGTTTTTCAAGTAATTGAATGTGTCTTTTCATGTGTACTACAGTTTTTAATTAATATCCTCTTATTATAGGACAAATTTCAAAATCACCCAAAAGGCAACATATATATGGATACAATATTGGTTTTGGTTAGGTCCCCCTCAGAATGGACCTTAGTGTACCAACTAATTAATGAGGGGCTTTAAACTGTGCATTTGCTAATAATAATAATAATAATGGTAAAAATAATGTTGATAACAATAATAATATAGACATTTCAACAGTTAAAGTAGGTAAAGAGCTTCACGAATATGACTTATTAGCTTAAATATTCAACTTTCAGGCGGTGTATTACGGTTTTAAATCCCACTCCACCTACTTCGACCTAAGTAACTGGGTAAACAATGGTTGTGGCTCATAGCTTGGTGCCATAAGCCTGTACATGGTTGAGCCGGTGAGATTATGTTATTTGTGTTGCACAATAAGATGAAGAAGATATAAGTATAATAGACACGTAAAAGAGGTGAGAGACAACAAAGTGTTTGAGTGTGAAGTTAGTCAATGAGTCTTTTCTAGTCGAAGTGAGTTGAAACCTGAGGATTATTTACTCGAACTTGTATAGCTTTAGTTATCTATAAACGATGAAGTGGGGAGTTGCATCAGCTCGAATGGGGTGGTTGCTGACGAAATCTCAGTTCGGATACGGAAGGCCCGTTTGGCACTTGCTAACTTGCATCACCTGTAACGCCGACTGGCGAGATATCCGACTATCTATTAAAGGATGAGTATACTGCGCTGAAGTCTGTTCTGTCCTGTTATACGGCTGTGAGACATGGCTGTTAAAAGGAGAAAACATGATGCGATTACAGAGTCTTGGTCACAGGTGTCTTCCTAGCATTACTCGTGTTTGGTGGAATCATCATGTGAACAGTGATGAGGTCAGATGAAGGGTACTGGGCGGCAAGGCAAGCATGTCGACTGATGAAGTGATGGACCTTGGACAACTGAGATGGGTTGGACATGTACTGTTCATGCCGAGCCGCCGCCTATCATACTATGCTAAGGGAAACTGAATTAGGTTGGAATAGGGTTGACGGTGGCCAGACCAATACGTGGTACCAGTCGACGAGGTCCCTGACTATTGGTATGAGCCATGTGAAGAGGTGTAGATTACCTAGCTAGCCCCTGAGAAGAAAGGAATCAGTGATTGAGTACTGTTGAGGGCATAGTTCGAAATCGGTCTCAGTGGCGCAGAACTATTCACTCATAATTGTCTTCTGTAGCTTGGATATTTTCACTAACCGTTACCTTCAAATTGTGTGTTGTCTCACACAACTTCGTCTACTTTGGCGTGAGTCTTTTTCTATCCACCTGTTCTTTGTATACTATTGTGAAGTGTGGCAACTTAAGCCGATGCATGTGTGTGCAAGGTTGTACGTTGGTTTTGTCAGTTAGTCACACTTCCGCTGGCTGAGTTGTCCACGTTTCTAATTAGTAGTATATGTAGGAAGTGTAATTTATTTTCCTTTTAATAGTTAATGAATTTGTACGTCCTGAATCGAGATACAGTAGTTGTAGAAGCATCACTTGCTTCCTTTGAACACACAACTCGAGTCATTTAATCCTGATTGGTACTGTTTTTGCAGTTTGAAGAATCCTGAACTGGCTACCTTTTGGCAAGTTGATAGGAACGCGGTACAGAATGGAAAACGACTCATTCATATCCATTTAATGGTTTGTTTCAACCATGTGTTAATATGGAGCTGGTGATGATCTTTACCAAACCTTTACCTAACCATTCTGGGAGGTGTTCATGAGCTTGAAAAATTAAATTCATAGAGCTGCGGCCCACGTAACTGGTTCCTCAGGAGCAGTCGGACTGATAAACACAACAGGAAGTGGCAAGTCTAAACAATTGATCTTTCAGTCTTGGTGTCATCGTTGGGCGTGTGGAGAACGGAATTTGTCATTCACCAGCATTAAAAGTTTTATGAATTAATCTGCTTAGTTTTTGAATCAATATATCCCTAGGCACGTCACTTCTAAATTGTACCCGAATGTAAAACGGTTTTCTTCTAGCCTTTGGAACATCCTTTCTTGCCATTTTTGTAATTATAGGTTTATTTACGAACTTATCAGTATAACCATTTTTGATTAGTGTGTTTCTCAAAGTCGTCAGTTCCTTCTCAAACGTATTTCCCGAGCAATAACGTTTATTCTGTAACTTGAATTTCTTACTAAATTTCTTTTGTACTGAAGGGGGACGAAACTGAGAAAACGTGTGTATTGCCTCATCCGCATACTTTTTATAAACAAATTTCTCTTTATCGACCCATCTGTTTGTCTTTAGAGAAGAACATGGAGAAGAGTTATCTTGCTTTCTGACTCTTCCTCACATATAAGCTTCATTGCTGGGTGTACCACGCTGAATCTGCAGAGCAGCTTTGATCTGTTCATGCTATTTTTGCACAGGGTGAATATATCATTCATATATGGACATTAAAATGATAGGTCTGTAGTAGATTGTTCAAACAAATCATTCGATAAAGAAGATCCGCTAATATTGGGATCCAGTAGTGAGTCTATTGCGACTCCATCCACTTGTCTGCATTGTTCACCGTTAAATTTAAAGTTAGCATTCATCGTACATTTGAACAATAATTCTTTGAGAATATTTATCGCAGTTCTAACATTGATAGACTTTTCTTCCAGCTGTTCACCTGTCTAGAGTAGAAGACGACTGATGAATAGAAATGTCATCCAATGACACCATAGTTTTATTCATGATGTTAGTATCCTTAATTCTGTCCATAAATTTAAATACTTCTTTCACACTATTTTTTACTAGCTGTTTGCTTGAAGGTTAGAGAATAGTGATCAGCCATTTTGCTAGAGCATGATAAACAGAGTTTCGCATATCAAGAGTTGGTCTTAACTGCACTCCTGGTTTGTATATCTTAGGCAGACCATACAGTTTTGGAACATGAGTGCCTGTGGGTTTCATGGCACCATACATGCTAGGTGATATAGTATGTTACTGTACCAGTTTTTTCAGAGATTTAGTTAATTCTCTTTCTATTTTATCATTTAGGTCATTCTAAACATTCGATTTCTGAAATTTCATCTTACCATTCAGTATTTCATTCATCTTGCTTATGTAATCACATTTACGGAGAACTACTCCTGTTCCTTTATCAGACCTAGTAATTGATAGTTTCTCATTATTATCCAGTTTTTTAATAGGCTCTCTGTGTTTTTTCTTAGCTAAAATACTTTTACAGTTATGTTTACTTCTCTTAAACTGGTAGCAACAATCAACCAGATTAGATTTGAAACGTTCTAATTCTAAACTGGATGATGGCACTGGATCAGCTATCTGACTGTTTAGCTTTACGAATTGTGTTTCTATATGATTGATGTGGTTTCGTCTAGAGACAGTACTTCAAGTTACACCATATCTAAGACAACGGTATCTCTTCGGATCCGTTGAGAATTTGATAACAACTGCTTGAGCGTCAAGCCCTTTTTGAGTTCAATGAGTTTTTTCGCTGCTTTTCTTCCAGTAACTTGCCAGATATATTTCATAAAGTGACATTTTAGATAGCCTGGAAGCTCATTCACAGTATATTGTCTTCGAAGGATGTACGAAAAGAGTCGATCTGATTTAAGTCATATCTTTTCAGTGTTTCAGAGTTGGGTTGAACTCTACTGAGACGCAATGACTTGTAAAACAATTTCGGATAGCGATTCAACACAATGCACTCATTTATAAAATCTAATGTAGTCTTCGCTTGTATGGGTTTAGCGTTATACTTCAAGAACTCATTAACAAATTTCAACGCAATGGATTACTCACAACTTTTCAACTCATTAAAAATTCTCATTATCGGTACTCACGAACTGCTTTTAGTATGATCAAGTAAAGGTTTATTAAAGATCCATATTAGCACATATGGTTAAAACAAACCATTAAATAGATATGAATGAGTCGTTTTCCATTCTGTACCGCGTTCCTATCAACTTGCCAAAAGGTAGCCAGTTCAGGATTCTTCAAACTGCAAAAACAGTACCAATCAGGATTAAATGACTCGAGTTGTGTGTTCAAAGGAAGCAAGTGATGCTTCTACAACTACTGTGTCTCGATTTGGGATGCAGAAATTCATCAACTAGCATCCTACTGCAGACAATCTAATTCCATATCGTAGATACTCCCTTCATCCCTATAACCTGAAATGATTTTAACGCATTCTCTTAACCTATTCTGTCCCCCAATGTGGGTAACATTCTGCCAAGCGATTATTCTTCAAATTATCATTCTTAGTTTATTTTATGCAAGTATCACGAACACCTTTCTATTACCTACATAGTATAATCACTTAGAAAATCAATTACAATGATGAATTGAATCCTAGTAACAATTGATTCGATTGCCATTAATGTTCACAAGAGACTTTTCTCAGTTCATTTCCTCAAGTGTATAATAATATTACTAACAAACTGATAAGTAAAATTTCAATATTGTCGGTGTGTAATTCCTCCGTATATACATGTAAGTATATGACCTGGAGAAGTTATGAAAAAAGAATATTATTTGTTTATCTAAATGACTTTTGAATTGTTATGAGAATTTTTAAGGATTTATTATTTTATATAATATATCCCTTTTGTACGGTTGTAAATCATCAATCAATTAAAATTTACGGTATCATTCTTCAAATTGTGTATACAATGAACATCTTGTTACATTGAACAAGGAACATTTTGGTCCTATTCTATTGAATTCCGTTCAATAGTGTTAAAGTAAATTATTTCTATTGGTTTTTTCCAGACTATAGCTAACAGACTAACAACAGATCTTCACTTACATCCTGCCTTTACTTATTAATTGCATAATTTATTCTCATATTCTGATCTAAACACTGAAGTTTTTCCCTTATAAACTTATTTCAGACCAAATAATATTATATACAAGTGTCGGCATCGGTTGTGTATAATGTTCACTTGACAACATCAACAAAATTGAACAAAGTGTCTTAGTATAATATGAAAGAAAATTTATGCTTTTTATCGATTGTTAAATTGTAATCATCAGGAATATACCCATGATTATTTACTACACTAACCGTCTCACTGATAAACAGACTTATTGTAGACAGTTAAGTCTAATATCCTTAGTACTAATAAGTTGATTAACAATTATTTAAAGTGTACTATAGAATATTCTACTCTCTGTTTATTTTTAATCTGATTTATTTGTGTATATTTTTCATTCTTTCAATAATCATATATTCAGTTATTACTATAAGACAGATTGCAGCACTTATCGGCAATGAAACTCAATACAAATGGTTTCCTATGGCTATACAGGCAATTTATCGAGAGAATGGTATTTTAGGATTTTTTCAGGTAGGGTACTTGTTGTTTATACGATTATTTTGTTGTATTTTCTTCCAATCGACATTACGTCTTGGCTTTATATTCATTAATTAATGCGTTTTTAAAAAGTAATAAGTCTGACTACTAGACTGTGAGTAATACATGGTGTATAGATACTTACATTGGAACCACTCTGTTATTATTATTCAGGTAGTTCTCCATGTTCTGTTCAGCTGAAAATGATTGATGTGTACTAGCATGTTTAAGTCATCATACGCTCATGTTAGAACTACTGAATGCTCAATATTGATTTCAGTACCATTTTATCGGATAAGCAACTTAGTTAATATCTTGCTCATATCCAGCAAACACCTTGTTGTACAGATGGAAGCAGGACAAAGATAGCTTGGGGGGGGGTTCTGGAAATCAATTTTAGGCTGTACAGGGAACTCTACACTATTGGTTTGATTGCATGATAAAACTACCATCATCATGAGTAGCCGATTGAGTCATAAAGATATACTCATTCTTTATCTTATAGCTAATGAGTATTTCAGTACAATATCATTCTATGGGTTTATCGCTTTCATCTACTCTACTTCATTGGTACTCTTGGCGTTGTAATTATTGTTACTGTTTTTTGTGTATATATATGTATTAGTTTGTTAGCCGGTGTACTATTCTTCATAGGTGCTCTGTTACATTACAATTAAACTGTGATTCAATAAATAAATCAGTGCGATTGGGAGCCAGGTGTTCACTAACTGAAAACTAAGTTATCATAACACTTCAAATATCGAAAATTAAGGGATGTGAGTTATTCAGGCGTTATTTAGGTGTCAGTTGACAATGATACTAATCTATGTTAACTAACTTTATTGAGGGTTAAGTTTTGTCAGTTAGAATTTATTGTTTAGTCATTAAGCTAATTTATCTGAAACATGGTGCAGTAGAATTTTGAGGCTTATTGTAGCTTCGATTCATTGAACCTCCTTATTGCATCATAACTCCTTTGATTTTGATCAAGAAAGCTGTTATTGATGATTCTATCACTTACTCGGTGACTTTCTTTGACATTTTGTAAACTGATTAAAAAATATTTCAGTGGATTAAGGTCCAACTACTTAGTGGAGTTCTGGGTGCAGAGTTAGAGTAATAGATGCTGTTCTGTATAATATAAGAGTAAAAATTGGGCACCTTGGTAGATTTTAACCTCATTATAGTTTGTTTTTATCAGATGTATTGCACAGGAAAACAGTACTACATACTACATAACACTCCACAACTTTAAGAACCGGTTTATACAGTCCTAGTTTCCTCGCCTCTTTTGTGAAATGGGTAGTAGAATTTTCTGTATATATGGGACAGGCGTACAATCATTCCTATTGCATGTGTTCAGTGTTGATTCGATAAACGGAGACTCGGTTATCAATTTCTCCCTCCACCCAACCAAGTTTTTAATACTGTTGCTCTGTCCCACCCTACTGTGTGATTGCGTGTAACTGCGTGCAGAGCTATAGCTCAGCTTTTTTGTAGATTCGTTGCCTTACCAGGCTACGTTTTTTTTGCTTTGATAGTTTAATTGGTCCTGGTCAACTAATTTGACCTATATAGTTGACCTCAAAAGAGGTTTGGTAAACTAAATTATTCTGCTTAATTGGATGAATAGTATCTTTTAACCTAACCTCTAAGTGAATTTTTAGGTTTAAATGCCACTTCACTCCACTCCTAGTCTTATCGAGAATCGTGCTTAATGTCTCTAAGGTGCCTTCCTTGAATGGATGGATGTTGTAGACGTTTTAAATTCTCTTCGCATAATCTTGCTATTATTATCTGAATTTGTGTTATTACTCCTATTCATATTTTTCTTCCACTTCCTTATACATTTATTGGGAAATTTTGTTGGATAATTATTGGCGAGTAATGCAGTTCTTCACATGTATGATTTGTTGTTTCAGATTTTCTGTCTCCTTATTTTGTATATTCCTTTGTTGAAAATGATATGTAAGTTCAAAAGAGACTACTTAATAAGCATAACTCTTGATAAATGATTTCTCACTATATGTTGTATCAGTTTCCGACAATGTCTTTTGAGACCGGTGCTGATTTTCAACCGATGAGTCACAGGTTCGAGCACTTCTCCACCTACCGAGGCCTCGGCAACCAGCCCTCAGACAATAAGTGTCTCTCATTGCCTACTGAATGAATGTACACGAGGTAGCTGATCAGTCATTAGACGACTGTTGAACAATCAACATTCTTCAATACGATGCTTGATGTTACAACATTAGGTGTATTTGAACAAACAAACAAACAAAAAACTAAATTTAATCTTTTCCTTTCTAACTGGTTATGATTAAAATGACTCCATATTAGTCTAGTCCTATTGAGGGTTGGTAAATCATAACAATAACAACTTGAAATATTTCTAAATCCCCACAACTCCCTCAAAATTCAATAATAATAATTGTCAAGTTCTACTGATTGAATACACAGATATTTTGTTTACTTCAACTTGCTACCATTCACCAATGGAGTTTTGAATGATAATGTTTATGGAAATTAACTGAATTTATCTCAAGTAGATTAATTAAAAACGTCTAAAGTTGTGCATACTAATTTGGAGTTTGAAGTAATAGATAGATGAAATCAACTGCTGTGAAGTACAGATGCGATATGCAGTGTAACTCAGGGGATATATGCACGTTTGTGCAGTAAGCAGTGGGCCATATCTATTGTGTGACCCTGATGATATTACCTGACTATCTAGATCTTGATAGGTGGAGCAGGATTGAAGCCTGTGATGCATCAGTTGAAGGTCAAGTACATAAATCACAGCCTCATATACAGGTCTGTACACTAGATGATAAGCTACACTTATTGTTTATGAGCTGTGATTCTAACTGAATGATGAAATTTCGGTTGGTGGATTGAGTTGGGAACTTCTAGTTCACTGGTTGGAAGTTGTGTGACCTGGGAGTGTTTTTTTTAAAAACCATTTCAAGTGGCACGTGCTAAGTAAATTCCAAAGTCATCTGGATGAACATCATCCATATAATCTATTTATTATTATTATTATTAGTCCCTTGGGTTCCTAGTGGAACATAGGGCTTCAGTAGCACGTCTCCAGTGACCTCTGTTCTCTGAGATCTTCTGAACCTGGTCCCACGACAGCCCACAAGCTCTCATTTCCTCCTCGCATGATCTACTCCATGCCACCCTCGGACGTCCAACTCGTCGCTTCCCATAGGGATCCCACTCGAGGGCCTGACGCGTGATGTCCCCAGTCGGCCTTCTCAGTGCATGCCCAATCCATCTCCACTTCCTCCCAGTGCATATTTGTTGGGTGATAGGTTCTTGGTTGGTTCGTTCCCAGAGCTGCTTGTTGCTTATTCTTTCTGGCCATCTGATCTTCAGTATCGAGTCAGCGTAAGCAGTTGTTGATGAATGTGTGTAGTTTGTTGGAAATCCCTTTCGTGACGCGCCAAGTCTCTGAACCATACAGAAGCACTGACTTGACGTTGGTGTTGAAAATCCGTATCTTGTTCCGCATGCTGAGTGCAGAAGATCTCCACACTGGTTTCAGGCTAATGAAGGCCTGTCTTGCTTTTCCGGTTCTGACTTTGACATCTTCGTCTGTCCCGCCTGTAGTTGAGACAGTGCTTCCTATATAGGTGAAGGAGGTTACTTCCTTTAAGTTTCTCCCGTTCATGGTGATGGTGATTGGAGTTTGTTGTTGTTGTTGTTGTTGGTGGTGGTGGTGGTGCGGTATCTTCATCACTTCTGTCTTCTCTATATTCACTTGAAGTCCCGTCTTCGCTGCCTCTTCTGTCAACTTGTTAGTTTTTGCCTGTAGATCTTCAAGTTTGTGTGACATCAGACACAAGTCATCGTTGGCGAAATCCAAGTCTTCTAGGTTGTTTTCCGCAGTCCAGCCAGCATATCCGCCTCTTCTCGCTGCCCACTGTTTGCTGCATGATCCAGTCTAGTTGACCACAATCAGGAATATCATGGGGGATAGTAGGCAGCCTTGTTTTACTCCTGTCTTGACTTCGAAGCGTCACTGAGCTTCCGATTGTGAATTACTTGGCCGGCATGTGGAGTCTTCATATAGTTGTTGAATGAGGCGGATAAAGGTTTGCGATACTCTGTAGTAATGAAGCAGTTTCCAAATTACTTCTCGGTCGACGCTGTCAAAGGCCTTCTCGAAGTCGATAAAGGTAGAGAGCTGATTGCCATTCTACGCTCTGTTCTATGATAATGTGAAGCGTCGCAATTTGGTCTGCACATGATTTGTACTTCCTGAAGCCAGCCAACCTGTTCCGGTCGTAGTTTTGAATCCAGTGCATCCTTTAGTCTCTCCAGGATGATGCGCCTTAATATTTTGCTTGCATTGGGTGGACAGGAGAGTGATTCCTCGCCAGTTCTTGCAAACACTGAGGTCTCCTTTCTTCGGCAGTTTGACAAGGTAACCCTTCTTCCAATCGCCGGGTACCTTCTCTTCCTTCCACACCTTCTGCAATATTGGTGTGGTGTGAGCATGTCCACTGTTGTCTCTGCGTCTGTTCTCAGTGCTTCTTGTGGGATTCCATCTGGTCCTGCTGCTTTCCCATATTTCAGTAGCTTTATGGCGTTCAGGACTTCCATTTTTGTTGGGGGATTTATGTTCACTTGTAGTTCAGCGGCTGGACTGCAGGTGGTATTTCTGGACGAAGTGCAGGTGGTGGTGGTGGTCGATTCAAGAGCTTTTTGAAGTGGTCAGCCCATTGTTTCCTTTGTTTCTCTCCTCTGGTAATTATATTTCCTTCTTCATCTTTTATTGGTCTCATCTGTATTGATCTCTTCCCAGATAGTAACCTGGTTATTTGATACAATGTCGTCAGGTCACTCTTACCTGCAGCCTGTTCTGCTTCACTTGCCAGTGTTTCGTAGAAGTGTCTTTTGTCTTTGCGTTCACTCTTCTTCACTTCTTTGTCCAGTGTTTTGTACATTGTACTCAGTTCCTTTTGTCGTTGAGCATCCTTGCACTGGTTTATCTTCTGCTTCACCATCCTCCTCTCCTCTATCAGCTTCCAGGTATCCATTGAGATCCATTCCTTATCTTCTTTCTTCTTCCTTCCCAATACTGTTGTGCAGGTTTCTTTCCACATAGCCTTCAAAGACTTCCAGTGTTCTTCCACACAGGTTTCTTCAGGATGTTGCTCGCTGTCTTCCATTTTCTCTTGATGGCTGCCTTGAAGATCTCCTTTGTAATTTGATCCTTCAGTTTCCGAGTGTTGTACTTGAATTGAGGTCTATCACCAGCTTCCTTGAAGGCTTTCAACTTGATTTGGAAGGTTCCTTGCACTAGATAGTGAGAGGTGTGAACCTACATCTGCTCCTCTTCTTGACCTTATGTTAAGTAGACTGCGTCTCCATTTTCTTGAGATTGATATGAAGTCGATTTGATTTTTAGTGTGTCCTGGTGTCTGGTGAAATCCATGTCGCTCGCTTTGTGGATATCCTTGTGCTTGAACACACTGCCTGACTCCAATCACCAAATCGTTGAATGCACAGAATTCTGCAAACAATTCTGCATTCGCATTCATCATTTCACCAAGCGCTTCTCGACCCATGGTTAGTTCTCTTCCTGTGTTGTCCCCTCCCAGTTTGGCATTCATGTCGCCCATTAGAACTTTGATATCGCCAACTGGCGTCTTGTTAAGTGTTGATTGAAGTTGTCTGTAGAATTCCTCCTTCTTCTCTTCATCTGCATTATTTGTAGGTGCATAGCGTAGCATTGTATGATTGTGACCTTCCTTCCTTCCTTTTGAGTTGAACCTTGCTGTCATGATCCTGATGCTGGAGGAGATTGGTTCCCACTGCATGAGAGAGAGCCTTCGATGCTCTTGAGGACATGATGATAGCCACTCCCTCAGTGTGCTCGTGGCTGTCGTCTGTGTGACAATACCGGAGTAGATTATTGATTCTCTAGTTGACAGTTTCGAGAGTCCACTCCCATTCCATCTGCTTTCGCAAATTCCAAGCACTTCGATGTTATACCTTCTCATCTCTTTTGCAATCTGGGCTGCCTTGCTGGGTTCAAAGATGGTGCGGACATTCCATGTCCCTACGTTTACTTTCGCTTTCATCGAGGGAGAGAAGACACATCGGCCAATTGGCTTCCCGAAGACTTTCACCATTTGGCGTCATTTCGCCTCTCCGACTCCAGCGAGGAATAAGTTTGTTTTTATTTTTTATATATCGTTTGTGCTTTGAAGTTTGTTTAGTGGTTAGATTTGTTTTACGGTGTAGGGTTGCTAGCCCTATGCCCAACCTTCCCTCTTTACCCGGGCTTAGGACCGGCTAGTAACTAGTGAACTAGTTAACCAGGCGAGGTTATAATCTATGGTTCAGGTTTACCTACTGATCAAAAAATCGGTATGCTCTGCAGCAGTTTACTCTATCGTACTGTGGATAAGGTTGTAAACGTGCATCGACTAAGGTGGTTGGGATGTGTGTTACTCATACGGAATCACTATCTGCTTTTATGTTGGCTAGACCAAGACATAACATAAGTATATAAAGTCAGTGATCATTACTTTGATATGTATAGAGGAGTATGGATTGGGGTTCGGGTGATGTTAATGGTCATTGTTTATAGATCTTTGGTGTAACTGTTCAAAATAGACCACAATCATACAAATATGTCCCAGTATTTATCATCAAATTCTGAACATTCATTGTTTTTTTCTCCATCTATTATAATCCCTGTCTGGATATTCTTCTACTTCGGTCGATTCCCCCTTTTTTTTGCTGTTGTGAGTAGTGTAAGCTACTTCACCTTTTCTGATCAGTGGTTGCTAGACAGATTGGACTTTTCTGAATACTGTAGTGTTGTTCGACTCGTTTGATGTTGGTCGATTGGCGTGGATGGATTCAGCCAAGGCAACTGAACTATTTCAACCAACATAATCCTGACTAGCTACTCCAGCAAACTGTGGTGTATAGCACTGAATTAGGTTGCCCAATCTTTTATGTTACCTCCTATTCTCATGGATAAAGGTCAGGAAATACAACACTTTGGATAGTAATGGTGTACAAGCTATATCAAATACCTGTTCATTTTTATCACCGATATATGTAACCCTAATTGAGCTTCATATTGCATCACTAACTGCTTTGCCAGTTACATAATGTCTGGGGTTTCATGCCGAATCACAGGTTGTGGGAGAGCTAATCTAGATCTGATGGTTATAACCACAATCTTAATAAGCTTTCATTTCAGTTTGGGGTGCGAATTATGCAGTCGGATTTGGCGTAACTATGCAATTTTACCATGGTTTATTTTCAAAACTCAATATGAGATGTAATTGGTGTCATTGATCACATCAAGACTGAGTCGACAAAGGGGTAAAGTCAAGATAGAACCTCATACACTAGTGCATCACCCCCAGTTGCGACACATCACAGTAGTATACAGAGAACAGGTGGATACAAAGAGAGAGATATCAAAGTAGACAAAGTTTTGTGAGAATAAACAGTTAGTGCAAATATTCAAGCTCTAGATGACGTTACAGAGTGCATACATCAACCCCATTGTAACCGATCTTCAGCCATATCACCAAGTGTCCTCAACCACTGATTCTATTCTTTTCGGGGACTCCAAACAGGCAGTCTGTATCTCTCCACATAGTTCATACCACCTTCATGTCCTGGTGCTACATCCTGTTCCGGCTACCGTTAACCCTCTTTTAATCTAATTCAACTTTCCCTAGCATGACATGTCGAGGTACGCCGCAGCTCGACATGCGCAGTACATGTTCAAGCCGTTTTAGCCGATTAAGGTTCCCGACCTACGAAGACACCTGTGATCAAAACCCTGTAACCGCTTCATGTCTGTGCCTTTTAACGGGCATTTCTCACAGACGTATAACAGGACAGAACGGATTGCAGTGCAGTACACTTGTCGTTTGATAGACTGAGTTGAAAACCATACGGCACATACTGCTGACTAATATGAGTTATTGTGCAGCTGCCATGTCAACCAGCAACTGTTCATATTAGTCAGCGACAATATATCGTACAGGTGTTATGATCATAGTTTTCTTACCACCCTTATTTGTGCCTAAATTATCACATGCCATACTTTGAAATGTTCGGGCTACTTTAAAGGACCACCCTAGCAACGGTTGAAATAATCAATTATGTCTTTCCATTTTGGCTGGAAAGGCAGATTTCATAAAATAGAGAAGTGTGATTGGTTATTTTAGTTGTTGCTAGGGTAGCCCTTTAAGTTGAGCGATTTTTCGGTTTCAAAATCAAACGAGAGTAAAGATTCGCCTTTAAGTTTTCTGTCAGAGTGGAAATCAAACATATGACAGACTTTTCAAGATTGTCTGATTTTCCGAACTGATAAGTACGCATTTCTACCTACGTTATCACTTTGTCTGCCTGAGTGAAAGCAATCAAGGAATAGAAAAATAAACGACAAAGTTGTTCAAAAGGTATGAACAATCGTATCATGTAAATAAAAATGTTAACAGTGTTTTCTGGTTATGCAAAACAATTTGCACTTTTGGAATAGAGAACAGGTATGTCTTTTGATCTTTTGTCCTTCTCCCTTGTGAAAGTGGGGTAGCACTGTTGTATTTCGCATAGTAAGATGGCTATTGATAATTGATGGATGATTAGTAGTATTTGTAAATGTCCAGTATCCATTCTATTGTTGAACCAGCGTAAACATTACCAGCATAAAGTCAATTTATTCACATAGTTGTTTCCTTCACATTTCAAACCGCGTAATACTTTGGGGAGATGAGAATACATACTTTGCGATGAAATTCACCTACTGAAGCTTCTCTGTATACTAGTTTCATCTGATTACGAAGAATAAATTGATACTTCAACACAGTAACTGGAGACCTTGAGTAACAATATAAGGATGTTTGAGATATGTTTCTCACTACCCGAATGGATATTCTTGCTTCAGTACTAGCTTGCGTCAATAGCACATGTGACATTAAGCGGTGAAGTGGTGAGCACGTTCATCACCATTTTGGAAATCGAATCAGCTCTGATAGGTCAATAACGGAAGAAATCTCGTCATGAATACAAAAGACTTCGGTGAGATATCCGATTATCCATTGAAGATCGAGTGTATTCCGCTGCATTTCACTCTGTTCTACTATGCGGCTATAAAAGGTGGGGGATACGAAGGCCTCAAATGTTTGATTACTGTTACTTTCCTGAAGAAGATTGTGTTAAGTAATCACTACTGCGGTAATGCACAACTTAGGTGTACAGTTTTAGTTAAAAGATGTCGGTGAATGGATGAGATTTTAAACCTCCATCGACTGAGATGACTGGGAAATGTGTTCCCCATATCTGGTTAACGCTTGTTTTGACATTCAATGTTGATTGAATTGGGATTAAGGGTGATCAGATGAAAAATAGCATCAATCTATGATGTATTTGACTGCTGGTTTGAGTCATTTAGGGAAATGTGGATTCCCAGTTAGGGGGCTCACTAGATAACCGATGTAGGCTGAAATCAATCTTATTGCTGTAGTTCTATTCATACATTATATTCATTTTGGTTTCTTTGTTTGTTTAGCCCTCTCTTTTCTTCTTATAACCTTCTACGACTTTCCTTTTTCTGTATCCTTAGTCTGGCTGTATTTTATCTTGATGTGCTGTGATGTAAGATTTGACAGCTTGGATTGTTACGTAGTGTTTCCAGGTCCTATTATGTTGTCAGCTGACTGGACGAACGAGTAGATGAAGATAAAAACTAAACAATAGCGTAAATGTTATAACTTACTTAATGGTAGCTAGTATTGGGATTCATGACTTGCGTTTCCTCCTATTCAGGACTTGTCGGCCGATGTGCCTCCATCCTAGTGAGCGATGGTGTTCTCCCTGAGACTTAAGCCGAGCATCCAACTCTTCAAACACCAGGAAGTTGCCTAATTGGCTACAGAATTACCATAGATACATGTTGTGCAACCGGTATGGTTTAACATTAGGTCTTGTTGTTTCCCGTTGTTGGTTTGGACTGAATTGATTGGTTAGCAGTTGAATCCAGGACTCATGTTTTTCCTCATAGTGTGTGTTTTCTAAGCGTATTGTTGACTACTGAATAATTTACTACCTTGAAGAATTTCACGTAGTATAAAGTGATACCCCTATATTGCATGGCTTGTTTAACTCTCTAGATCCTATAAAGTAAACTTATAAGATCCATGGATGTATTTTAAAAAAATGTAGGCAACTATTTCCTCATCAGTTGCTCTACACGAATACATAGGCTTCACAACAATATTAGGATTACCAGTCAATGTGGTTGTTAGTTAACAGTGATTACGAATTTTGAGTGATTCAATTTAGAAGTTTATTGGAATTCATTTATTGATTTCAATTTGATATTCATCATGGACTGATATCAATTAGAGAACCATTAAAAACCCGGGAGCACTAGACAGCTGTTTCGTCTTAGTATGGGACTCCTTAGCAGTGCGCACCCATAACCCAAACCACCAGGGATCTAACCCAGGACCTTTGGGCCCTGTGGCGAGCATGTTACCCTTGAACCACTGGGTCGGCATCTAGTGGGCCACATTTCTTACTTCTGTCAGTTCGTGATATATCGCGATCTTCATCCAACTCCGTCGTAGAATGCTTGTCTTCATGTCTGACTTGGCTGACTGAAGACAACTGTCTTCAGCGACGACATTCAGTTGAAGTCACACTATATCGTGAACTGACAGAAATAAGGAACTGTAAGCATTGAATTTCAACTCAGTGGCTCAGTGATAACGTATTGGTCGTGGAACCTGGTAGTTCGAACCCTGGTGTGGCGAAGTCATGGTTGTGTACTTCTGAGGAGTCCTATACTAGGACGGGACAGGTTTCCGATGATTATCCAACTAATGTCAGCCCGTAATGAATATCAATCTGAAATTTTGAGTTACTCATTGAAATAATAATTAGAGAAATTAAAATGCAAAATAGGTTCTGAAACGGGAGAATAAAACGACATAGAAGGGATTTTATCTGAGAGAATGCACAACAATTGACAAGAAAGATAAAGTTTTTTTGTCAAGAATAGTGATAATTATGTGAAAATAGATAGACAGGAAATAAGAATATATGGAAATGCTAGTTGAATAGTAGAAGACGTCATCTGTAAAAAGTTTATGCTCATTGTTTAGAAAAGTAGGAAGTTATTTAGGTTTATTATTATTATTTGTCTTTCGGGTTCCTAGTGGAACATAGGGCTTCAGCAGCATATCTCTATTTCACTCTCTTCTCTGCAGTCTTTCCAACCTGGCTCCACCACTGTCCAGAAGCTTTCATTTCTTCCTCACACCATCTCCTCCATGTCACCCGCAGCTGGGATGCTCAACTCATCGTTTTCCATGCGGGTTCCACTCGAGGGCCCGGCCTGACGCGTGGTGTCTCCAAATGATATTCTCAGTGTGTGCCCAATCCATCTCCACTTTCTTCTTCCCCATATTTGTTGGGCGATAGGTTCTTGGTCGGTTTGTTGCCAGAGTGAATTCCTTGTTGCTTATTCTTTCTGGCCATGTGATCTTCAGTAACGAGTGAGCAAGCGTAGGCACCAGCTGTTGATGTGATGTATGTCTGTAGTTTGTTGGAAATGCTTTTCGTAAGGCGCCAAGTCTCTCAACTGTCACACAGAAGCACTGACTGAAATGATTGACATTAGTGTTGAAAATCGGGATCTTGTTCACGCTTTATGCTGAGTGCAGTAGATCTCCACACTGATTTCAAGGTAATGAATGCCTGTCCTGCTTGCTATTCCGATCCTGGCTTTGACATCCTCATCTGTGTCGCCTGTGGTTGAAACGATGCTGCCCTGTCTAGATAGGTGAGAGATTACTTCATTATATAGGTAAGTTTTTATATAATCCCAGCGTGTTTAAAAAATCGAAAACAAGATTTTTCTGAACGTTTCGCTGTGTATGCTACAGCTTCTTCAACAGAATATTCGGATTTTATTTAACATCAAAAGGTACATGTAGAAATTTCTGTCTTTATGTAATTGGTTAGCTGTTTTGTTGTTCAGACTGATTGTTTCCAGTTAGTCATCATAAACTCATACAGTCTTTGTCATCTGTCATCAATAATCAAAGTGCATGTATGTGTATGTGTGTTAACTTTTTATGGAGAATATCATTCCTTGTTTATAAATGAAAAACATGTTTGTATATCCACAATAATTGATGCATGTTGTTTTTGGTAGGCTCTAATTGAAAAAAAGTTAACACACATACATGCACTTTTGATTATTGAATCCATCTCCGATGATAGATGACAAAGACTGTATGAGTTTATGATGACTAACTGGAAACAATCAGTCTGAACAACAAAACAGCTAACCAATTACATAAAGACAGAAATTTCTACATGTACCTTTTGATGTTAAATAAAATCCGAATATTCTGCTGAAGAAGCTGTAGAATACACAGCGAAACGTTCAGAAAAATCTTGTTTTCGATTTTTTAAACACGCTGGGATTATATAAAAACTTACCTATATAATAAATCAACCTGACTCGGCGCTCAACATCTTTCAGGACATTCGTAAAAACTATGGCCTGGATGTTTATAAAGAGAGATTACTTCCTTTAGGTTTCTCACATTGATGGTGATTGATGCTAGTTGTTATTGGTTGGGTATCTTCATCACCTCTGTCTTCTCTACATTCACTTAAAGTCCCGTCTTTGCTGCTTTTTCTGTCAACTTATTAGTTTTCGCCTGTAGATGTTGGAGTTTGTGCGACAAGACATGAGACATTAATCATCATCGTTGGCGAAATCCAAATCTTTTAGAGTCTTTTCATCGGTCAAACAGCGTATGCCCCTCTTCTCGCTCCTCATGGTTTGCTGCAAGATCCAGTCGACCACAATCAGGAAGATCATGGGTGATAGTAGGTAGCCGTGTCTTACTCCTATCTTCACTTCAAAGGTACCACTAAGTAGCTTCCCATTGTGAATCACCTGGCATGTAGTGTCGTCACATAGCTGTTGAATGAGGCTGATAAAGGTTCGTAGTATCCCGTAGTGTTGAAACAGCTGCCTACCAAATATACTTCTCGATCGACGCTGTCGAAGGTCTTTTCAAAGTGGATGAAGTTGAGGTAATTTAGAGTTGACTGGCATTCTATTCTCTGCTCTATGATGAGATGACGCGTAGAGTAGTGTTGCGATTTGATCTGCATATGATTTGTTCTTCCTGAGGCCGGCTAGCATGTTCCGGTCGTAATTTTGAATGCAGAGCATTTTTAGTCTCTCCAGGATTACGCGGCTTAATATTTTGCTTGAGGTGGACAGGACTATGATTTCTCGCCAGTTCTTGCAAACATTTAGGTCGCCCTTGTTTGGGAGTTTGACAAGGTAGCCCTTCTTCCAATCGCCAGGTATCTTTCCTTCCTCCCAAACCTTCTGCAACAGTGGTGTGGTATGAGCATGTCCGCTGCTGATGTCTCTGTGTCTGTTTTCAGTGGTTCTGGTGGAATTCCATCTGGTCCTGCTGGTTTCCCGGATTTCATCAACTTTATGGCGTGACGTTCAGGACTTCTGCTTTTGTCGGAGGGTTTGTGTACACTGGTAGTTCTGTGGCTGGGCTGCTGGTGGTATTTGTGGCCGAGATGTAGGTTGTGGTCGTGGTCGATTCAAGAGTTTCTTGAAGTGGTCAGCCCATCGTTTCCTTTATTTCTCCTCTCTTACGTTTCCCTCACTATCTTTCATTGGTTTTATCTGCGTTGATCTCTTCCCTCCCAGATAGACAGTGACCTGGTTATTTGATATAGTGTTGTCAGGTCCCTGTCTCTCCTACCTGCAGCCTGTTCTGCTTAAGTTGTCAATGTGTCGTAGAAGTGTTTTTGTGTTTGCGCTCACTCCTCACTTCATTGTCCAGTGTAGTGCTGCATAGGTTGTGTTCAGTTCCCCTTTTCGTTGTTCATCCCTGTACTAGACTGGTTCATTTTCTGCTTCCCCACCTTCTTCTCCCTGCTGTACCAGCTTCCATGTATGTGTAGAGACCTACTGCTTGTCTCGTCTCGTCTCGCTTCTTCTTCCTCCCTGAGACGGTTGTGCAGGTTTCCTTGCACATCTCTCTCACAGAGTTCTAGTGTTCTTCCACGTGGATTTCTTCAGGTATGTTCCTTAATGTGTGCGATTGTTTCCTGAAGACTGACGACATGAAGATGTCGTTTGTAGTTTCGTCCTTCAGTTCAGTTTCGATTCTGGGTGTTTGACTTGAAGTGTGGTCTATCATCACGAACTTCTTTGAAGTCTTTCAACTTGGTTTTGCAGGTAGGTTCGTTTCACTAGATGGTGAATAGTATGAACCTACATCTGCTTTGCTTGTTGATGTGATCTTGTGTCCAGTAGATTGTGTGTGTCTCCACTTTCTTGATATTGAGATGAAGTTGATGTGATTGATATTTAGTGTAGTGTGTCCAATCTGTTGAATGGTGAAATGAAATCCATGTGGCTTTGTGAGTGACCTTGTGTTTGTACACACAGATTTTCTGAATTAAAAATATAGATTATAGGGAAGTGGGTATGTGTGTTACGCAATCGTTTAAAAGGTATGCGGCAAATAATTTTAAACACCTTGCTAGTATCCGTTGGATCACCAGTTTTTACAAGATGTGGAAACATAGTGTTTGTTACTGTTCCTAACCCCCCTTTTGTTGGTCTGAATCTATGATGCTGAGAATTTTTTTGATGTACCATGTAACTAGCTCCACAAGGATGGTTGAACCAGTAATTGGTGATAGAGGAGACAGAATCCCATAGCCTGTCTTCATCTCCTGTAATGGTTTTTAGTTCGGGTTGTAACTGATACCATTGCCAGTCAGTGAGTTACACGTACTCTTGAACCCCATTCAGTTATATTATTGGCGTTTTGCACTATTCAGCGTTTTTATTCTCCACACTTCCAGTATGCGCGCTAGCTTACACTTTTATGCCTTATGGTTGATTCGTATAATAGGAATTAGATGCTAGGTATTTAGAATATTTTAACTGGCAACTGTCAGTAATTATCATTAAAATGTAATGTTTATATACTCATGAAGTAATTAATACGATTAATCTGTACAGTATCAGGGTGTTCAGTGGCTTAGTAATTGAAGTAAACGCCAGTGTTCCCCTACCCCCTGATCGTTCGCTCGACATATGAGGGGGGAATATTAAAGATCATATACTCATTATTGATGACAATATTCAGTAAAAACATGCGTGTATTATCAGTTCAGTTGAATATGGATTTTGGAAAGAAATCAATAACTTTCAGAACTTCTTTATACAATGACCATTATTTTCTATTGTTAACTTTTCTCTAAGCTACAGTCTTAGCTTTGAGAACAACTCTTGTTATTAACATGCAATCCTTTGACCAATATGTTTTACGCTGAACAAAACGAACTCTCTTCACCTTTGTTTTCCAACTATTTGACTGATATCGATCTACCGTAGTAGTTTTTTTTATGAGATAATCTCACACCCTCCAGTGACCAATCAGTGTACCTAATCCAATCCAGATCAATAGCAGCCTGAATAGCTCAGTGGTAACGTTGTTGATTGCAACACTGGGTTGCGCGAGTTCAAATCTTAGGTGGAACATCATTCCCGTCAAGGTTTCAGATATGCCTTGCTGATGAGTGCCGAAAAGCCACAAAAACATATGTCTAGCTAGGTTTCCTGCTGATTACCTCCATCCAACTAACGTAATCTTAAACTTCTTTCCTTTTTTGTACATTATTCTAACTGTTTTCTTTCTGTTTCTAAACAAGGGTTTTGTGCCAAGACTAATTGGAGAAATCATCTTAACATCAGCTTACTATTGTTGCTGTCGACTTGTTCGATCGTTAATATTTGGTTTAGGACGTCATTCTGCCGAGAATATGAGCATTTTGAGAGTGTTGTTATATTACACATTGCATAATTATACTTATCCATTTGAAGTAAGTTAGCTCATTTCTTTCTTTTTTCTGTCTAGTGTGAATTAACTTTGATCTATCGGTCAAGATTTTTTTAAAAAAATCTATGTTCTTTAGAACTTTAGCAAAGAATGTAAGTTTTCCCTACAACTTCTATTGGCCTCTTGTCTGGTCGTACAAATGTATTCACAATGCAGTTCACAACTTTAAACAGTAGCACTTGAGTTTCCACATAAATTCAGTTGATTACCACCTGTTTTATTCGTTACAAGGTTGTTCACTAGATCAGTGAGTTAAGATGGCCAACTCATTGTGAAAATGGTAGTATATACTAGTAGTGTCGTTAAACAGTTAATTAGTTAACTACTTAGTAGCAACACTGGATCCTGGCATTACTGAGTAACGGTTCAATTTTCCACCCCTCCTATCAATACTTCAATGTAGAAGGGGTCAAGGTGGAAGAGAAATAAAAGATAACGTAATCAGAAGTGGTGGAAATTTATAGAAAGAGAACAATAAGCAATAAAGCTGTAATGAAATTCGGGATGCCACTTAAGATGATTATGATGATGTCTGAATGAAACTTCTCTATATTGAGATTAGTCCTGAGTCATGTTGAGCAGAGTCTCCAATCAACGATTTCATTTGTCACGCAGATCCCTACCAGAAACTCTGCTTTTGCCTGGATAGTTCAAACAAAAAGTCAGAGACTTTATGAACTGACACCATGTTTCCGTCCGATAACTCCTTAACTTGTTTTGTTGGCTAATCCTAATTCTTCCAAAATTGCGCAACAGAGTAGAGGGTGGCTATACATGTATATTACTTGTGCTATGCATCTCAGTTGTTGAAGGTTCACAATCGCATCCACTCACCTACCCCTTTTATCTGAAACTCCACACCTAACTTTTGCATTACTAACGTGATAGATCCACGGCACAACCTATTCTATGAAAGCAACAGTAATAGAACATTTGAGACCTTCTCATGTCCTCCATTTTTAGTAGTCATGTTTCATAGCCACATAGTAGACTACTATGAACTGCAGGGACTGTAGATAGAATAAGTTGGTGAAACCTAATCGAGCTTTTCGGACCTGTGGCGAGACTTCATCGACCACTGAATCCATAGGGCTGATCCGACATCCCAGGTAAGTGAAGTGGTTAGCGTACTCAACCACTTTACCCCCCCCCCCCTCCATTGTTAAACAAGGTACCGACGAAAACTAGTTGTCGAGCAATAATTCTCAGTTGGGTGCTGAGAAACGCATCCCAAACATCCTCGAATTACCACTGAAGGTATCGAGAAGACTCCCTCCTGTCAGCATTTCCGACTACCATGGCTATGTTATCTACATATTCTAGGGCTCCCAACGAGCTTCCTGTAACAACTTCAATCCCCGTAACATTAGACGAGGACAGGGTGACCTCCATAAGCATGTTTGTAACAAATGAAGAACGTGAATATTATTTATGTAGACCACTGAAAGTGCGCAACTCATTATATATCTTATCATAGGCTCTGATACGTCCACAGGTATTCAAATACAGAGCTGTCAATATAGTGTTGTACTCACCTGTTATCCCTTTTAGTAAGAAACACTATCATAAGACCTCTCAACCGACGGAGTCGAATGCCGTCTTCGTGTTAAGATAGCCAGCTTGTGTCGGGTGACATTGGGTGTATCTGTGTCCGAAGAACTAACGAAGCCTGAAGATCTAGGTGAATACACCCAAGATCAGGTCTAAAACCTATCGACTTCCGTCAGGCTTACTGTTCTTGAGCTTAGCTTAAGGGTTTACTGATTATAGAACCTAGAATCCTAGATGCTACATTCGTTGGATTAACTCTTTGGTCTTTACAGTGGGGTTTGTCACATTTTCTGAAAACTGGGGCAATCAACATTTGAAACCACTTTGTGATCATTTCTGGTTCCAATACACCGGTCTTCACTCTAGTTATTCTAACCAATATGTTTTACCCATCTTGTACGAAGATTGTGCCTCAGCAATAATTGTAATAATTTTCCATCATTGTTCCTACATACCTCTGGTTCTAATCCACCGAAGCCTGCTAACCTTCTTCGTTTCAAGTTTTTTAGAGTCTTCCTAACCTCGATGATAGTTGGATAACCTATACCTGTTCCATTTGGGACCCGACTGGCTAAAGGGTACCCAAAGACTAGCCGTATTCCAGTTGTTCTGTTCCTCGAAATATTCCATCTTTCTTTCGGCCCATATCCCCTATGGGTAAAACTGAGTAGTAGTGGTGTGACAGTTTAGACCGTTACGTAGTAAAGTCCTTCTCCGAAATCGATACTATTTATCTTCCCCTTGTGATGATAGTCAGTGATTGTGGCAACCAAGAGACATCTACTTGAGATTGGTTACACATGGCCTTTTTGGGAATGTGATTCTCGTGAAATCAGCTGGAAGACCGTACCATCGGTACTAGAAAACCTCAGGGTAGAGGACGGGGTTTATTTTTGTGCCCAAACTATTTAAAACTTTTTCTCAGTAAAAATAGCATCAGCATAGATTGCTAATCATCCACGGAAAACACTTCACTGCCTTCACCCCCATTCTATCAGCAGTACTATTGTACTCTCATCACAGCGCAGCTATTTACTCTAGAACGGTAACCGCTTTTATTCTTACCAGTATCCAATAGACTTATCTGGTGTAATAGAACTTGAAGGAACAAACGTTTTCATCAACATAACTATTTGGTTCATTGTGACATGCTGGCCCTAGCATCACATCAAGGTTGCAGTTATCTGTTGAATTCACCATGAGGTTACGGAATAGCATTCAGATTTTAGTTGATTAGTGCACAGTTATATTTAGCTGACAGGTTCCGAATAGGATACAAGTAGCCTCTTGAGTTAAACTACTTACCAATAGCGAATAGTTCTCATTAGTCTGTACCTTTGGCTCTTAACCAGTGGGTTACGGTCACGAACTGCACTCCACCAACGCTTGCACAATCGATACACAATAGTGTGCAAACTTGTACATGTTTGGTGAGTTATAAGTACCGAGAGAGACGCCCGTTGTCTTCTCTGGTCATATAATGGTGGTTGCTGAGTTGGATTACTTTTTTATTTTTCATCACGATCTGATATCATTTGGAGAATTAATAAAAGACGTAAGAAATGTGGACATCTGTTTCATTATCCAGCAGTTAATACCTTCAATCACCAACGGGATCGTAAAAAAAAGATTGAAGGTTTTGTCTGGAGTATGTAGCAGTTGAATTAGTGGGTTTTAGTTTAGTGAGCTTAGTTTTCCAATCTCCGAGAGTTCATGATACAATTTGCTGGAGGTTCGATATGAACCACTTCATAATTAAACAACATTAATTACCAGACAGTGAATAGTGAATCAGCTCTTGTCATCCTTCGGTTGTGGAGATCGTTAATTGTGAATGGAATGATTTACTACTCATTTACAGTAGTTTACCATCAGATTACAAGTTTTACACTTAGAAATAACGTATTCAAATAGATACTAGCCAGTAGCAAGATGCCAAAACATACGTGCAGTGCAAGCGAATTCAAAAACTGTTTAAATTACTACAGAGCATTTTAGTGCAGAGATACAATTCAAAATTGGAGATAATAAAACTCGCAACGAATATGGTTAATTTTATGTTGCTACCTGTATATTATCCTGTCGCTGATTGGACCGAATTGATCAATCTCAATTGTCATATGGGCTCCTGTGTCTGAGCCTCGATATTATCTGTGTTTCTGTTTTATATTAATGATGGATAGTGGTGAGTAGTGGAATTCAAGACGCGTGTTTCGTTCTATGCGACACTCGTCAGCTGGATGTACTTACCTACCAGTGGAGAGATGTTGTTCCCACTAATACCAGCATAGAAACTATACTTGTCGCACAAGAAGTAGCTATCGTGACTTGGTGATCTACTGGAAAACGCTGTGGTGTTTGAAGCGATCGATCTCGGGTTTGCGTCCTAGTTGGAACAACATCGCTCACTGAGAGGCAGGCACGTCCAGCTGACTAGTCCCGAATAGGACGGAACGTGCGTCGTGGATTCCACTGTTAGCCACTATCTTTTGTTGATACAAGGTACAGTTAAGTTCTTAATGTGTATGGTTAGCAAAGTATGCTTGCCCAAGGTATGTACAGAATACACACTATACTAAATGAGAATATTCCTATGTTGGTTATTAGGATAAATCACATCAAGAAGTCTTTTACTTTAGGGTGGCTAACTGTTAAATCCATCATATTTGAAGCTGGTCAACTGGATATACGGGCATCTCATTGAGTGATAGTGCTCTTGCTGAGATCCGAATCTAGCGCCCTGTCACTTCAACCACCAGACGCTATACATTAGGCTATTAAGTCAAGAGAACCACTTATTGTTAAGTGGACATCAGTTGCTATTTATTTATGCGTTTAGTTTGTTGTTGTTTATTTTACTGGACTAGATGAATCATTAGAAGAATGCCTAACGTGTTACACAGAATGATAAAATAAAGTAACAAGGTTATAAAATAAAAGATGAACAAGCAAAGGAAAATTGATCAAAGGAAGTAGAAGTAGAAAGTGGTGAAAGAGAGGAAGAAAGATTGAGAAAATGGTGAGATGAATTATAGCGGTTAAGATGACGATAGTGTGTGTATGCATTTGCGCCACTGAAATCTGTTCTCAGCCATATCACATAAAGTCTCTAAACACTCGTTTCTCTTGTCCCGTGGACCCTAAACGGCTAATCTGCATCGCGCCACATGACTCAAACAAACAGTCATGGACTTCATACACTGATGCCGTGTTTTAGTCTGACCACTCCAAGCCTTTTTCCCGCCTGGACCTACTTCGGCCAACATTGTGTGATGAGGCAGACGGTGGCTAGGCATATGTAACACATCCTAGCCATTTCAGTTGGTGAAGATTCACAACCGCATCAACTATCTTACCTCTCCTGCCTAAAACTCTACACCTGACTTCTGCGTTGCTCACGTGGTGACACCACGAAACATAGCCTATACTACGAAGGCAACGGTGGTCAGACATCTGAAGCCTCATATCTTCTTCCTTTATTGAGCGTGTTTCTGTTGTGAGGCCCTAGTTTTGCAGAAAACATTGTTATTGATCTGAACATTTTTATCTTGGCATTCTCACACCATTTTCACGGTATGACTTGTAGTTTATTTTCTGCCCCCATTGTAATGTAATTCGCTGACTGGTTAATCTTTACTCTTACCATGGCAATGTCTCAAATTGTGGACAAGGTCATTTTTCATGTGTGTACTTATTCACGTGTTTTGGGATTGATTATTATTACAGTCTCGGAGAGACAAACTCTCCCATCATCCATCATCCCTTTTCGTTCTTTCGACCCCAATACACGTTTCTACACGTCCATCGTGTCTTCTCCACTAATTAGCCGGGTCGGGAATCAACTAGTTATTTGTTGAATATTGGCGACTGACAGTCAATATCCGTGCATCGTTAGCGGTCATAGCACATAGCATCCTCCAAATCATAACAGTTTCATAGTCATAGAGTAGAACGGAACGAACTACAACACAGTACACTTGGCCCTTGATACACAATCGGATATCGTGTCATCGCCGTAGATTGCGTAAGTTGGTGAAAGCCAACCGAACGTTTTGTATTCGTACAGAGATTCCGTTGACCACTGACCCACCGTGGCTGACCCGACTTTACAGGCAGGTGAAGTGTTCAACACTTTCAACCACTTCACTCTATTATTAGCTAGAGTACTGTTGAAGACCAGTTCTGGAGCAACAATTTGCATTTGGGTGGCGAGAAATGCATCCCAAATCTCAAATTGTCACTCAGTGTGTCCAGAAGACTGCATTTTTTAAATCAACGTTTTTGCCTATCAGGACTTTCATGTGCGTATTCTAGGTTTACCGAAAATCCTCCTGTGATCAGGTCATTCGTTGTGTGGTCAGGAGACGATAGGGATACCTTCATAAGAACATCGGCTTACATTGGTCTATAGTTGGTTCGTATTGAGTATATCTTGCTGAAGGCTTGGTGAATTCTGTCGATCATAATACGTTGATTCGCATTTGAGGTTGATTGTCACCTAGGATTTCATATAATCCTCTATCTGGAAGTCAATCAGCATACTTGATGAATTCCTGTAGAATGTCAGTTGTCGGCAAAATAGCTTATTGATAACTTCTCTAACCTGTGATGATCAGTAACACGCGCGAGGTCGGTGATCAGACCTCAGTTCTTCTTAAGCTACTGGCAGAAGTGCACCTTCGATCCAAGATTTCTCACCGATCGCCATCAACCACCCAAAGTCATTCCTGACTGTATAAAGTAATCGAGTGATTGTGTTCCGTAAATGTTCACTTCATGTTTCTAGACTCGTTCATTCCACCCCTAATTTGTATTCCCATTTATACATATCCAGTGTAAATATGTGAATATTTATTGTTGTTAGCTATTCAATCACAAGGTAGTTTGTGTGTGTGTGGCCACAGTACCCAGGAACCGGAGGACGAATGTTATGGAGAAAGGAAAAGTGATCTGCGATAACTGTCAATGATTTTTGGTTTGGTGACTAATCTCTAGTATACTATCATGGAATGATTGATGAAAGAACACTTGTCTTAATAAAGTTAAGTTTTTGATGATATACAGCGAAGAAACGAAAAAAAACTGATGGATCAGTCACAAAACTGTCCGCACACTTCGTGTGTTTTTCACTATCAATTTAAGAAACGTAGTACAGAAAACGCAGGCTCGAAGTTTTCCAAGTAAACGTGTTTTAATCTTTCAGAATGAAAGTACATTATCATCGAAAAGAAGATTGTTTCTTCGTCAATGCATCAGCGATAAATCTTAACACTTCGACAAGAAATATGACCATAGTCTCTCAATTTACGCGATTCATGTGTCAATGTGTTTATCTGTTTTCTTTTTCATAAACTACACACAATAAACTTATTGCTGACTAGAGGTTGACGCCTCTTTAATATATGTATAATTTATACTGGCTGATGATTGAAGGTGAAATGAAAATTTAGACCGTGGCCGAGTTCGAATCAGGGACCACCAAGTTTCCTACCCAACGCTCTACCAACTGATCTCCCCCTCTCTATTTCTAGTAGATTCGGATTGGAAGGAGAAGCTTTGATTGGGCAGCCAGTGTAAGTACTATCAAGTGGTAGTAATGCGTTATGAATCACACAGCAGTCAGGCAAAGCCCTTGGTTATTAAAGTGAAATAAAAATCTGGTCAGCGATAGGGTCTCGTAGTTCAGTTGGTACAGCATCGGGCAAGAAAAACGATGGTCTCTGGTTCAAGTCCGGCTGGTGTCCAAATTTTTATTTCACCTTCAATCATCACCCAGTATGAATACTAGTCTGCCAAATCACGGCTTTCTTAGATAGTCGAAACGGTAATCAATATTTATAATTGTTTATTTTACATTTTCAACAGTTAACTGGGTGTGTAATGGCTGTTCATGGGGCTAAACTTGTCGGTGCTGCTGAGGCTAATTCTTTCCATAATTGGTATGAATGTAAATGTTATCTTGGTCTCAACAATCAAATGATTCGAGGTTGGCGCCCATTTTTACGAAGTCATGTACAAAAGATTCATTTACCGGAAAAACAGTTGGAAAACCCTTCTTATCTATATCTTGATCAACTAAATACTACTTAGAGATCATCAGATTTTTGTAGACAGAAACGGTTACATTTCGACTGTATCTGCCTAAAAGAGAGAATTCCCCTTGCAGATTTTGTTCTTACTCTCTAGTTTGTATCCATTTCTGTAACAAATTCTGTACAGTTTCTACCTCTGTCCAATACTTATAGCTGTGATTAGTTTTATCTGAGATAGCTTCATCTTTTTTTCCTGTCTTTGTGTTGTAAATCTAGTTAGGCAAACACAATTAGGTGTCTTTCACTCTTAATGTTGTGATTCGGTAGTCTAGTGGACAACGCTTTGGCATCTGAAGCAATCGGTCCCGAGCTCGAGTCCTAGCGGGGGTAACATCGCTTACTCGGGTCCAGGTACATCCAGTTACAGAGTCCCAGACAAGACGAAGCACGCATCCTGGATTCCACTGTTACCTGTTGTCCATCGTTAATATATCTTTCACTTTTGTTTCATTGTTCTAGTGTTGTGACAGTATGGCACTTCGCACAGTGTGTTGCAAAGTTGGGGTAAGGGGTACAAAAGGGCTCATGAGGACAGTAGTTACTGCGGGATGATTGCGCTTAAATACACCAATAAGAGGTTGCCCTGACTAAAGTATCTTACCGTTTGGAGGAAAGATAAGTGGGCATCTTTCCAGAAAACAGAGAAATGGCTTGAAGAATAGTTGTGAGGCGCAGTTCGTTGGAACCTTCTGATTATATCACTGATGTATAGTGTTTTCAGTGATGACATGGATAGGAAAACTCATAAGATATGGGTAAATTGGATGACGGCCACAGATTTATGTATTTGAATTATTCAGGATCTTTAAGTCCGGTCATGTTATTTGAAGTGGATGACATAATGGTACGAAGTTTGCTGGAAATAAGTAACTCCTTGCATTTATATCTTCATAACATTGCTGAACGGAAGTGGATGGAAGGCATTCCGTAACTCGTTACTTTGTATGTTTCCTTGAAATGAAGATACGCAGCACCAAATGATCCTCCAAAATCAATAGCATAAGTCTCGGTGGGACTCAACATTGAGGCTGACCTTCATAGTTTTGACGGACTCGTCAGGCTGAAAGTCACGCCGTTTGGTGCGTTGTGTTGCGTTGCTCGTGCGTGATCGTCTTGTTAGCTAGGTGGAACCCATCAGTACTTTACCACAGTCTATCAAATATCCCATCACACTTGGCTACTCCATCCTACTTTTTCTTGGTCTCTCAGTCGACGGCACACTAAAAGTACGAATAGTTAATGACTGGCCTCTGAGCTCATCAAGATCGATTCCTAAAGACAAAACTTCTTTAGGAAAGACTGAGTAGTGAGGGAAGGTTTCACTTATTCCACACACAGTGGTCGCACTCACGTTGAATGCAGCTGAGTATGTTTTTGTAGGATAACTAGTTTCGTGCCGGGTTTACGATGGTTTTTCAACGCTGCCATGTTAGATTACATAAAAGCGCCATTCGGTCACAGATGTGTTGAGTTACGTCAACTTAGCTGTGATGTTATGGTGAAGACTGGGGTCGCGATGTACTCATGTGGCGCCGTAGTTAATCAGGTGCTCTGGGACGCTTGGTAATAGGTTAAAATATTCTCCAGGCAAGCGCAAAGTACCTGGATGAACCAACTCTACAGCACGGTTACCAATGTGTTTCATGATAACCAAACGTATATCAAGATGGACGTGTGGCAATTTATTTCGCCGTTTGCCACCACTTTTTACCGCCTTCAGTGGAGCTTTTAGTTACCCATGAGACCTTTCAGCGATACCAATGAGACGAAATCCACTGACCAGCCTTGTGCAAATTCGTGGGGTAGATCGTGAGCCACATCCGCTGTGTGAGGGCATGTGATACTACCTGGGCGCCCAAACCTCCGCAGGTGCAGTGTGGTTCTAACCCGTGACGCGGTGGCCCTAAGTCATCTTTCTAAACTAACGGGTAGCAACTCCACTCAGTACCTCTGGATGTAGGATGGTAGGTTGGTTCCAAAACGTTCGGTTTCTTGCTGAAGTAGGCAACTCTCGAATTATGTACCTGTCTGTAGTAGTGATACTTTGGACAACAAATTCATAAATCCAGCATTAGACTGTATCTTGCGCTGCAGATACATCTCCACTGGCAGATACATCATGCAGGCGCACTGCTTCTGGACACCTCGTAAGTCTGTCTGTGCATGTTAAAACACATTTGAAGCCATTTAGTGGGAGTGTAACGGAAAAATGATCTGAAAATCCCTCCTGATCACACCATTTGGTTGCATTGACATTTGTTTTAATATTTTTACCCTCGTTATGGATGGTGTACCTTTGACCTAGCCGGTGTAAGGTTATCTGGTTGTTTGACTGACTTCTTTGACTTTCTACCCAGTATTTGCCTTTGTGTGATTGAGACTTATCATGATGTTTCACTTTCCCATTGTGTGACGCCGGACTATTGACAAGGTGATTTTGTTTTACTGCACCCGACATTTTGTTTTGGTTCAACTTACGGTTGTGCTGTGATTTGACTGTGTCTTTTGAATGTCTACTGGAAACGTTTATCTGTTGATTTGATTCTGGTAGACAGAGTTTTGATCTCTTTTGTCGGGAATATTCTCATTGACTGTCAGGCACTTAACAGTTGTATTTATTTAACCAGTTTTTACCGTGTAGTACGTAGTTGCACCGAGAACGTTTTGAACTGCATAGTTACCCAACGGCACTGTTGAGGTATTTTGTAATTCTGATAAAACCTAACGTTGCTATGACAGCACCACAGATTTTGTTAGGAATCTACCACTGAATTACTACAAACCGTGTTTTGATATTTTGATCACATCTTTGACTGCGCGTCACTCGGGGAGGTTCAGAGGCTATACAGCAGAACTCAGAAACTAGTCAGATTCGCGTTAGTTGGCACCGCCTAGTTGTTCCCTGCGTTCAGACCAAGATTATTGGATTTCGGCTGTTACAGGGAGCATTGACCCGTTGCCGACATGTATTCGATCGAATCTACCGTCTAGCGCTTCAGATCTTGCACTAGGTGAAGGAGTATTCCTCATTAGTTTCGACTCTAGCATGCTAAGTAAGCCCTTGACCATAATAAAATATCTCTATTCGGATTTAGCCAGACACATCCGTCAGTAATTTGGTTTACCGTGGATCGAATACCGGGATGAGAAATGCCATGTATCTTGGAGAAGATCGGCTGTCCCACTGTCTGAGGCTCAAAGATCCTCAGATACGTCACAAGTGAAGGAAGAGAGTGATTAGCGTTTCTTCCCGAAGATGTAATGAAGTGTTTATGTCACACCAAGTTCCTTTAGATTTTCGTGGATTCCCTGCAACTGCTGCATCTGTGAAGTCAATATGGGCACTTTCCAACACGTCTACTTGAATAGGCACTGCATCCCTGACTACTCATGTGGTGGCGAAAGGCAGAGAACAAGATTAAAGAGTCGGTCGGCGACCGCTCCCGGAGATGGATTCCCCAGCCAGGAAGGATGGTGTGAACTTCATCGTCTTCAGGACTGAATGGCGAAAGCTAGTACAGTTACTAGGGTAGGTATCATTGCTGACCTGCAAGCCATACCAGAGATAAAGGGAATCCTGCTAACCAACTTCGCCCAGCCAGCATCTCACTTTGGAAGAGTGGTAGCCGTGTAGTTGACAGCCTTCGTCACACTTCACGTGGATTGCGAAACCCACTGTATCTCGCCTCCATAGGATATGAAACAACCTACTCCGGTAAGACAGGCTGTGAGCTAGCAGGTTAGGTACGCTGGGGAGTCTACCAACATCTCATTTTCCCGCCATTATCCTCCTGAATAGGCCTCTCCACTACAAAATTTTACTACTAGACGGAAAGCTAACTCTTGGGTTGACATCTACCAACCAGCGGAAACAACATGAAGGTTTAATGTCAGGCAACTAAACCCCCAGTTTCCGTAAACACCTGAATCGTGGAATATACTTTAAATATGAGTTGTCAACCAAGCGCTAGGATAGCGACTGGAAATACCATGGCCATCATAACCACCTGCAGTCCACCTACCCATCTGAGGACGAGTAAATATATGCCGTCGGCTGGACATTTGGCTACCAGCGGAAAGCACCTGTCACTGGTTACGTGATGAGGTATTCCAATACCCCAAGAGAGTCATAGTTGCCCTTAGGTGCCGCGGGTGTGCTGACGAATAGTAAGTCGCCTGCTCATGAGTGACAAAAGGTAAAAAGCGAAGTGCCTGGTCCCTAAATCTTTAGATGTCTCGGGGTGCATTTATCAGGCAAGACAGCACACAGATAAATACAAGTAATTCAATGGTAGCAGCGACTGCAATTCTAGGAACATCATTGAGTTCTGCTGGAGTGTGTTAACAAACCCATACAAAGTCAACTTTCGAGGAGTCATTTGCTTTCGTCGTGGGGTTCACAAAATCGCGTACGTGAGAGATAGCATATATGTCAACAAACGTGTGGCCATCCAACGCCTCACAATCACCATAAGATATTGCTTTACATGGTGTCTTTTGGAGAACCATGAACGGAGGTTATGATCATGGGCTCTTGGAAAGACGTTTAACCCCCAAATTATGAAGCCTACTAAATTCTTGCGCTGCTATTGGCAGTCTTTAGATGCCTAGGCCTCTAGATTTTTATGAAGCTGGCGGGGGCGTTTGGCAACGATCTAGTGCGTCATTGGATGCTTCAGCAAGGGCTTTGTGTAATTCCTTTAAGTGAGCTCAGAAAATTCATGCAGAAGGGCAATTTGGATAGGAGTGTTAGTTAGTGGAGCTACTGCGAAGCTTGTCACTTCGTTGTCAAATATAACTCCGGGGAGAGAATATTCTCAGTCGCGGTGACCAGCCTGTAGCAAGCAGTCGACTGACGGCTAGTAGTTCTGAGACCAATCTATGCAGATGATGGGATACCAGTTATCATCAGTGATACATTCTCACTGGAATGGCATGGGAAGACTGAGGTGTGGAGTCGTAACCCTGGTTTCATACGTGTCAGTAGCCGACCTTTGTGCCGCTTGGTGCACAATATTTGGGTTTGAACGGCGTTTTCCTTTAGGCATGGGCAGGACTACGGTCACTTCAGCTCTGGTGTCAATCTGGAACTGTGCTTCCATCTTCTCAGACATTACCCGAAGAAAGACTGTGCTTCTGTATATCGACGAAGCCAGTCAGCACTGATGACTCGCCTGTTCTGCCCTCTGGAAATGAAGCGTTTTAAAACCACGCGGCGACAGATAACGACATGTTTTATCGTCATATCTCTGGTGGCACAAACATACGATACTTTTCGAGGTGGATCTGCTCATGATTTTATCACGACAACTCCTGGAGAACTTTGGTGACCAACTGTACAACTGTAAGGCTATCCACCGTCTTGTTAAAATGGAAATCATTCTGCTTAAAGCGGCTTATCGGTCAGTGTCTGCTGTCTTAACAACACCTTCCGAGTGTTCGGGCATAATTTCGCATGCACGATCAGGAGTGTCAGCTGGTGTATAAGTGTTAATGTCCACACTTCCGAAGGCGATTGGTTACTTGCTTACCGGTGGGAAAAACTGTTGTCTACTTACCTACCTCTCAACAGACTTTTCAAATCAAACCGAACTTGTGAAGTCACTCTATCGCCAAGGTGCATGCCGCTTAGCAGTTGGCCATTAGACTTCCGGCAAGATAAAGAATTAGCAGTTGTCACGTCCTGCTTCAAAACATCATAGAATGCACCTGGATGTGGTTTAAGTGGCCTCCACCTTACCTGTTCAACGACTTGTTATGGCAGAAGAGAGCTTGCGTATCTAAACTTTGTCTTGGGAGGTAACGTGGCTGGCCATGGAGAAATGTTCAAGACCAACAAACCAAAAATGAGGGTCAGCAGGTCCAAAAGAAAGCAGCAGAAGGGTAATAGATCACATGCACTCTAAATCTGGGAGTTCCTGATAACCGAGTTTGGGTGACATGTGGAAAGGTTGTTGCATGGGTTTTGATTTCGTTCTTGCAAGGCACTCAAAAAAATAGACCGCTCATTCTGTTGGACTCCATTCAGTTTCTTTGTGTAACCATATGGAAATTCTCGTTTCAGTTGGTGTCACCAATGTATTTCCTTTCGGTAAGAGGCTGCAGTAGCCGCAAAAACCGAAGGTTTGTAACTACATTTTGTACAGATATTTTACTGCAAGGAACGATTTTCCCGGAGTTCACTTACAACTCGAGTATTTATTCACGACTTGACAACAAATTATTCTGGATACGGTCGGTTTCACTTTGGGTTTGGGAATCCTGGAGGTTCATACCTTCGTTACGTGCTGCACAATGGTTTTGATGTAATATGATAACTCAGTTTCATTTAGGCAAACTCCTGCGCTCAGCAGATTATTGCAAATGGAATCTGCCTCTCCAGTAAAACCAAGCAGCAGTAGCAATGAATACCCCTTCTGTTGGGCCAAACAGGAAACCAGACGTCGATCGATCAGGTTAACCATAGGCCTACATTCTCAGGACTCGATGGGTCAGGTTACTCAGGCAATCAGCACGCCATAAATATCTGTGCCAAAGGGTTACCTCTGTCGCTAAGGGCATGGACAGACTGATAAACGAATGGCCCAGAATGTATCCAATGCAGAATTCTGTGCCTGCTTCGTAATACGGCTTCAGATAGAAACGACCGCGCAGCACCAATCTGTTGATGGTGAGGGAAAGCTGAACTGAGTCCATCGGGATTGAAGGCACATCCGTGCTGCACTTTTGAGGAAACCGAAAGGCTGTTGGCATATCAGGCTCTCCTGAGAAAGCCTGAACGAATTATCACAGGGGGCCTTACAGAACTTACTCTACTTAACCTGAGTGCGTGAAATAACTGTCATGAATACCAGCACAGAAATTATCACCTGTTCTATGAAAGGAACTCGTGTCCACTTCTACTGGCTAAAAAGAATTAAAGGTGTCTCCGCCGGTACCTCACTGAATCGCTAATCACCTGTGGTTAAAGCTGACAACTAAGGAAGATGTTGACTAGAACAACAGGCTATATAAAAACGTGACCCTAATAGCGCAGAAGCAGAACCCAATGAAATTACAGTTTTCGTTATTCGGAACACGAAGATTTGGTTTGGTTGTCATGGGAACGTGACTCTTTACCGAGGTATATGTGGTGCGCAAATTGTGGAGGTGAAACCGACAACTTGTCGGTGGGGTCTGAGGTTGTCCGGCTGTTTTAGCGTATGTTAAGAGCTCCTTCTGGATATGCCTTCGCTATTTTTTGTCAGACCAAAGTTGAAACTCTGCTGTGCTCAGTCGTAAAGCCGGTCGCCAGAGACGTAGACGTGTCATCTAGGTGATTTGTTACAAACAAATTACTGGTTCTGCGGCATTCTGCTGAGACACCTTTCTCAATAGCAGTAACTGCAACCACTGTCTCATCCTTGAGAACCATAATACTTTCCACGAACGTTGAATGGAATTGCACTTGCTAGGGTCCAGCGACGCACTTCACGGAAGGTTTCTTCTGACTGATAGGGAGAGTGCTGTGGTTCAGAGTGTCTCCGACGATGCGCGCTTTCTTTCAGAGCAACGCTTCCCCGTGCTGATGTTTTAAACGCCTTCGTCATCCTACATCCACTGTATGGTGGTAGCTGAGGAATGGTGTCTGTGAGCTCCATCGAAGTCGAAATGTTGAAATGCTCTTGCAACCTTGAGCATATCGGCGCAATAGGCAATGGGTCACACACTGTGTGGGGGCTGATGATACTCCCTGGTAGCCCGGACCTCCATACGTGGAATGGGATGTGAGCCGTGACCCATTGGTTGAAAGTAGTGCGAAGAACCAATAGACTAGAGCTCCACCTGTAAACATCATCTTACCCACGCGAAGGTTCCGCCTCATCAGAATGAATGGTGTATGAAATTTATGGCCAATAGCGCAGTTGCTCTATCTGAAAACCTGCCAGTCAATGTTGGTCTGTTCAAGGGTGGTGAGCTGTTCAAATTTGAAGGAACGCATGAAACGGTGAGATCTAGCATAAACTTCTGAACGATTCACTTTGAGCCGACTAGTATTCCTACATGGGTTGACCGAAAAGATCCTCAGGATGTAGAAACGGCTCCTTAAATACGCTCATATCCACCTGTTTAAAGTTGTTGGGAACTAACGTGAAATGAGGAGTTTGTAGGTGTACCTGGTGACAAAATAGAGGGTGGATGAAAAGAATTATGTTGCGGATTATCGACGATACCCAAAAATTCTTCCGTAGCTAAAAGAGATCCCAGAGAAGTGATGTTATGAGCGGCTCGTTGTGTTGCCATTGTCTAGCACCTGACCAGTTTTACGTAGGTTAGCGTGGACCAGTACCAAGCCAATCTGCATCTTGCCTACTTGAAAGCGCTGATAACAAAAAACAAACATTAAAACACGTGCCACTGATGATCGGCAGGATGGGGACGCAGAAGTGGCGAATGTCGACTGGCGAATGCCCGTTCTTCAACACGAAGACCGTATAGCTTATTTCACGTGCCAATGCCGTAGAAGATTGTTCGGCTGCTTTTTAGGTGTTCCAAATTTTTGCTTATTTCAAACCCCGCAGCGCTTGCTGTGGAACGCCAGGAGGATATCACTCCCTGGTTAAGGGGAGTAGTTAGGTTTTTATGGCTGGGGCTTTGTCACATTACTCGAGCCAAGTTTTTCGGAAGATTGGATTGAATAAGTGGTAACTTTTCCTGTGTAGCTTGACGATGGGACTAGTACTCGTTGGTACGGAAGATGTACCGGAGTTGCTCCAGTGCCTCCTTAGCTGTGCAGATGTGTCTCGTTCTGGCACGTTACTGACACTGATATTTATCTTCCCTCATACTTGAATGCGTTGTTCAGCATGCACTTTGGTCATTGGAAGTCAGTGAAAGACTTGAAGGATACTTCTATCAATTCTGTTTGTGAAGCGAAAGTTAGGGCCAAATGACACGGTCTTCAAGCTACCGGGCAGGATCATCGATAGCATTGTTACAAAGAATGGATCTGTAACCAACAAAGCACCTGGTTTCATGGCTGGTCACTTATCCCCGACGAAGCCCCCGTTGTCAGAGAAGAATGAGTGCAAGTGAAATTACAGATGTAGTATTCATCGATCTCAGTCAGCATTTAGATAGAATCTCTCGTTTAAAGCTTCTAGTGCGGTTGCCGAGGTCCGCAATCGGTTAGAAAGTGAATGAATAGATTGAGGACTTTCCCACTGGCAGAAACCAGACAAAGTTAACAGGTTGCTTGGCGTGTGGAGATTGCTAAAAAGTGGTGTACCACAAGGTACAATTTTAGGCCCTATAGTCTTTGTAGTCTGTGTCGGCTAATTGCTAATAATGGTTAGGTTGTTATTCCTCCTTCGCTTGTGACGTAAACGTTTGGAGAGCCAGGCACAATGACAAGGATTAGCTACTATCACAAGAAAACGTGAATGCATTCACTGGGTGGCCCAGTCCAATAAATCATGCATATCGGTCGCCCCGATTTCCATGACTACCTGATCAGCGATATGCTGATACCCAAGATTTCGGTTTTTGTGGCTCCAAATGATGCCGTAAAATCAACGACCTACTGCAAAAGGAGATTCAGCATTGGCGCTGATCGTCATATCTTCAAAGGAACTGCTAATTAGAAGGCAGGTAGCCAAGCCTCCGCGCCGTTAGGTATGTTTTCGTGCTACTTTGCACTGCTCGTGCGCGATCATCCAGCTGGGAGGTCAGGACAAACAGGTATACGTGCACGATCTATCAAGTATATCATCCCACTTGGTTACTCTAATGTGTTATTTCTTGGTCTCGCGTCGGCACAGGTATAGATGACCAATGATTAGCTTCTGAGTCTGTCAAGTTTGTGCAAGGTTCTTAGACGTACATGGGCTGAGTCACCGTAAGCCATGACTAAGACAGCAGAGAAACTAACAGCGTCGGTCGCTAAGAGTTACCAAGTCTTACGATCCCTTTGCACGGCTTTCCAGTTCTATGGTGAAGGTGTGATTCAGGTTCTATATTCAGCATATGGCCGACCTTATTTGAGATATGAAATTCAAGGAGCCAATCTATGTTTTGAATATGAGGCTCAAATGTTGAGATGGTTTCAAAGAGCACTTTAGAAGGTGACCACTGTTGTCGTTGCCCCCAATAATGGAGGCAGCAGGACCGCCGTATCTATTCCACCTATTTTAATCACCTCACTGCAGACTACGTGATCTCACACTGACTAATCGTATCCTAAGTATTAATTAGGGTAAACATACTCATGTTGGCTTCTCCCTCTCACTTTGGGTCAAACTTTTGCATCCCCTACCCGCCCGTACGGGACGTCAAGCTCGTGGAAAATGATACGTTCACCAGACTCCTGACGGAAAGTAGCCCAAACTGCCTAGACACTGCGACCGAGAAATAGCCCCAACGGGTATATAAAAGTACCACTGGAAAATTGGACATATTACCTATGACAAAGGTCGGCGACACGAGGGCCAACTCGGCTATCTTGTTTAACGTCAGCGTATCAACTGACTCATTGTTGGTCAAGAGAGAACATTCTGACAGTCAAACGTGGGCCGACTACCGTCAGATACTGGGGCTCTCTCCCCTCCCTGTGACACCGTACAGCCTTTCTCGAGACAGCCTGGTACCCGAAGGTAAGCGGTCACTCTTGGGAGCACCGCTGGACATCGCGAATGGAGCCAAAGACAACCTTCTTCTCTAATGACTCTTGTCAACACCCGAAGAATCCGGACCAAGCCTGACAACTTATAGTCGCTGAGACAGCGGGAGGGGAAATCGGCGGTTGGAAATGCAAACAGAAACCCCATGATAGTTGCAAACAGAATCCCAGAACCTTCAAGTGACCACTCTGCTGAAGATCGGTATCTCCGCGGCGTCCAACAGAAGCAGTGGGTTTCAAATAAAGCTGACCTCGACAGACTACCGACTAACAGCATCAGGAGGCTATGGAGACCGAAAAACGTGACGTCCATCCCCACTCCTAGACTACTCATCATCCACTTCGGTTTACATACTTCGCCCATAGATGCTGTACAAGCTTGGCATAGCGTGAGAGACCACGTGAGTGGCTCAGCATGCATGTGTCAGCGAGCGAAGGCCCGACAGGTGAAAAGAGAAACGGGAACCGCCGAGACCTCTACAGTCAGTGGTTGTCACGCAGGCACAAACCAGTGAGTTGGGAATGTGGAGTACTGAAGCTTCTGCCATTACAGTTCCCCCGCGAGCTAAATTAAGGCGAGAAGGAACGGAGCGATGCCTGTCGTCTGAGGATTGGCTAGTCTAGGCCATGAACAACAGTCTTCTCAGAAATATCCAGGCGGATGCCTTCCCTCACCGGACACATCCTAACATGCAGGTGCAGCAAATTTAGGGGACTAAGAGGGAAAGAAGCTGAGATGAGGACGCTCCAACAACCCTTTTATGCTAACATTCTATTCGTACCAGAGGGCTCAAAGCGAGCAGTGAAGCGGCTGTCCAATTGAGCACTCGTTTTAAGACAGGAGTGGTAGGTGATACAGCTCTCACTTATCTCCAGGAGCCTTTTTGGCGTTACTCAACTTTTCATCGCACCAAGTACCTGCTCGGGGTCATATATCGGTCTTAACCAGCTCCTCTGTCCATAGGGGAATGTTCATCAAGACAGCTATAACAACTTACTCTGATGACCGCGAAAGAACACTTTTGTCCGATCTCATTAGTGACCTAACCCTTTTTATAGCCCCATCAAACTTCTCTGTTCTTCTGTTCAACTCGCGTTCAGCTTGCAATGGGCTAAATTATCCGAAATCTCTAACTTACTTGGTCAAACCACGGTGCATTTTAACCATAAACTTAGTGTGCGTCAGATGCCTCAAACCTCAGGTTCACGTTAGATAATTACAATTTGTATCGTGATGACCTCAGTACTTCTAAAGTTTGAGGTTGCATTTTTTATGTTCGCCCTGATTTTTCATTCCCGGATGCCTTCCAGTTGAGTTGGGACCTTTTGGATGATGCAGTATTCGTGAATATTAACACTTACCAACATTACCAAATTGCCACTGGCTGCCCATACTGGCCACCGCGCACTGAACTTGCCGTTGACGAACATATCAACGAGATATTCAAACTACTGTCATCCCTGCCAAATTGTATGGTAGTAGGTGGTGATTTTAATATGCCGGGCATCATATGAGAGGCACTGCAAAAACCATCTCTTTTTAAACCATTTTTTCAAACCTTAGAAGCCAGTGGATGGGTTCAAATTGGTAATAGCTATACTCGACGAAATAATATAACTAACCTGATTTTTTTAACAGTGCACCACCATTCGCCATGCATACTAGCAGTGAATTCCCAAAAAGTGACCATAAGGCTGTAGCCTGTCAACTCTTTGCACCACGTAGGTGCACTCCCACATTACTGAGGCCCAGACACTTTCGCAGAAGTTTTGTTGCCGTTGATTGGCCGAGCTCACAATGCTCAATACGCCGTCTAGACTAGGACGAGTTCTTTTCATCCGTTGATCGGAACAACTCTCTTGCAAACTTCTATGTCAATTTAAACTTTCCTCTCGACTCCGTAGCCCCAAAGAGAGCACAAAAGTCGCATATTAACATCGAAGACCACATCCCTATAAACTTCACGCGAAAACTAAGGAAACCGAGAAAAGGTGTCTTCGCATCCCATGACTTTTCTGCCATTCTTAGCGTCCATGCCATTTTCAGTGACCTGGAAGTTCAAAGACGAAAAGGTGAAACCTCCACTGGGAATAAAATTCTGAAACATATGAATAAAACCGATCTTTTTGCCACTTCTCGCAAGGAGAAACTCCGTAATGGACCTGACATACAGAGCATGTTGAAAGTAGGCAGCATAATTGTCACGGACCCCACACAAATATGTGAACTGCTAGGCGAAACCTTTAGCCTTTCCTTCACTGATTATGATCGCACCCTTGCAACACTCAGTGACAATGAAGCACATAAAATCTCGGGGACTGGGTTTAACGCAATAAACTCACTGAAATCCTCTATCAAGGGAAGAGTAGACAAGATACCTAACATTTTCATTAAAAGTGGCAGTACGGGCTTCCCCATATTGCTAGCAGAAATATTCAGCCTGTCCTTAAACCTTGGTGCCTTCCCAGTTTCACTGAAGGCTGGTCATATTACCCCGTGCTTTAACCAAGTCCCCAGATTCAGCCCGGAAAATTACCGCCTTATCAACACAACACCTGTCCTTTCTCGCATAATGGAGAAAGTAGTGAAAAAGACCATCTTTTATCACCTCTCAGATCACAAACATATGGACTCTTCGCAGCATGGATTTTTGTCTCAGAAATCTTGTATCAGTTGTCACCTAGACTTGTTCGAACGCGTAATCAACGGTAGATACGATGGGGAGGTGGTTGTCTCGTCTTCGATTTTCTAATGAATCCTTTGACAAAGTGCATCGCCCCTCACTCCTTCATAAACTGAATTCACTTGCAATAAGTGGCGAGTCGCGTGACTTGTTCGGCTCATTTCTTCTGAACTGCATCCAAGTTGTCAAAACAGGCTCACATTATTCCCTTTCCAAAAATATCGCCGGTGGAGTTATCCAAGGGTCCGCCCTGCGGCCCATTCCCTTTGTGATGTATACAAATGACACGTGCACTTGCTTTCAATCACAGAAAACCTTCCTCTTTTCAGATGACCTCAGAGTGGTGTACACTTTTCACCTTAATCAATGCAGCAGCATCAATACCACCGTACAAAACTATCTCGGTGAGCCACAAAGATGGTGTGACACGTAGCTGCTACCTCTGAATACACAGAAGTCCGGGTTTATGCTCCTCGGTGAACAGAGCGTCCCAACTAATCTTCGACCGGGCAACATTGCACTCCAACAGCCAGGCAGCGTTTGCAACCCTGGAATGAGGTACTGCAGTGACATTTCCTTTTCAGATTACGCAACGGCACAGTGCTCCGAATCACGCCGCCTTATCGGCCTCGTCCACAGGAATTTTTGCCTGAATAAAGCCAAACTTACTCTGTGTAAGATGTGTATGCGACCACTGCCACAATACTGTCGTTTCATACCTAGTTGCCTGGGGTTTAGTGACGATCAAAAAAACGAGAAAGCTCAACGACACCTTACCAGGCTTACTTCTCCCGGTAATTTATACAGAGGCAAATGTCATACTAATCGATCAGGGCCTATGTGGTTAAGACGAATAAGGTTGAACTTCATCATTTTCTATAAAGTCCCACATCATGAAGGGACTACTAACATGGATACAGTAAAGTTCGCTGACAAAAGGTCTAGAATCTTAGCGACCAAGACTGCCTACTTACGCTACCATATGCGTCCAAACAACTGAAATCCTAATTTTTCACAACTCGTTACTCTAAAACTTGGAGCAGACTGTCCCATGACGTCCGATGCTGCAAGAACATACCCAGTTTCAGTCAACCTTTAACCACTACACAGATGAACTTGGAGTATGCAAGATTCTTAATGTAGCCCACATAGATGACACCATGTTCAATACTGGAACACCAAATATCTAGAGTCTAATACGCAATGATCTAGTGCAACTACCCAAGAATTTATCAGACGGTGAGTAATTTTTGTCAAATTACATACTATTCTATGTGGATATGTGGTAATTGTGTTTGATGCTAGTTATTGTTTCTAACCTCACAATTGCCGTGGTTCAGCCACTCTTAACCCCTCCTGCAAATTAACATGCAGCTCATCATTCCCTTTTCTCTTTGTAATAAGCTAGGGGTCTTTATGCTGTACGGTAGTACAAATCAGTTTTGCGTGATAAATCAAGCTTGACCATGGCATAGGTGAAGGTATAATGGTCATAAGTGTTGCCTGATGTGTGGTACATACCAGGCGACGATTGGGTCAGTAACGTGCACACGGTCTTAGCCAGTTGACAGCAAGCTGCAAAATATCCTCGTACCATCAACCCTATTGAGAGCGGCAGGAAAATACTTAAGAAAATTAAAGGTAAAATTTGCGGAGATGGAGATAACTGACCAGCAGGCGTGGTGGTAGGGCGACAAACTTGAACTATGCTTGCCTGTATGGTGGTAGCTTAACGAAGCCTACGGCTCCTGTACTTACGACGATGAAGTAATAGTAAAAGGAGTGAGGTTACCAAAAGTCCGCCAGGTCTACTAGCTCAGCTTACTCTGCACCACCATACTGTCTCTATAACCCTGATACGATGATGCTCAACAGGCAACACAATAATCATCCTTCCCCCATGACTATATAAGGCGTGGTTACCACTGTAGCAAAAAAGCGTGAGTTTATTTGTAATAACATTTCCTAGTTTCGAACTGGGCTTCCTTCAATATGATGAGCAGTTGTTTTGGTGTTTATCTGTTTTGTTCTTTGTCGTCTGAGAAGCATTAACGTTCTTTCTCTAGACGTATCTCTTATGTGCCATGAATAACGGTACCTAACGTGTTGCTCGATACTCTACATAACAGTCAGTTCACATTGCCAAGGTGATCAAACCTGTAAACTGGTTTTTTTCATGCAACTCATGCTGTATGAAATACATTATTGTTATTGTTACATTGCGGCTTCGCAGTCATCGCTGGTGATTAACCCTCTATCAATGCTCTCTGGGACGGGAGGCACACCAGGTGCATCACTTGCAGACTGAAGGGAGCAATTAAGACCGTCGGTCTCCCAAAGAAAGTGGGCGACGCCACACGTCAACGGAAATGCACCACTTCTGGACTGTGTTCGTGCGAACGGTGATCTCACTGAGAACATAAGTATCCAACCGACCCTTGGCCTCACTGGTTTTGCCATGACAACTTCCTCCGTGATAGTTAGGGAGACTGTGCAACAAGAGATACCCAAGACCCACACTCGTTTCAGCAAGGTCAAGTATGAAACCATGAGAGTTTGCCATAGCTTAAAGACTGGACTCACAACGAATGAACACTGAACGCAGGTGAGAAAATGGTAATTGGGATAGCCAGTTACAGTGCACCGGAGTTAGTGTATCGACTGTCAGTGAGAACCTCATGGTTAAAGCGTGAAACAAAGAGGCCACTCCAGACCAAACAGCGGGCTTTATCCAAGTGACATTTAGTAGGCTGAGAGTTTGACTTCTTGCAGTACAAAAGAATTCACAAGTGCTGCAACAAAGGAGCCTGCGGTAACAGGCTTAACTATCAAACGAACCTGGTGAGAGGGTTATAAAATAACCCAGAGAGCCTGGTTGCTCCATGTCTAAGTGGAAGTCGACCAGTGGAGATGTACTGAGCAGTCTATAAATGGCTGAGTCTCTGAGCCCACGATTCAAAGCACGACTTGGTGCCACTGACACCAAATTTACACCAATGTGATACGATGCTGATCAGACCATAAATAAAAAATGCCTCTGCCACATCCTCATCACACAAAAAAGAGCATGAGAAAAACTGCCCGAGTTCCATCCAGGAAAGTCCCCTGCTGCGGCAACCTGAGATCAGCAGTCCTGGAAAACTGAACCGAGGCACTCACCAAACCAACCTTCAACTTATCCAGTCGCTTAGTAAGGCCACGTAGGCTCTCTTAGGAGTGGAAGTGCGTAATTTTCAAGAGAGGAGACGATACTGTCACGGCAGGTACAGACCGGTTTCCCTACTCCTTATACTGTCCAAAGTTTCTGAAAGCAATAACCGAAAATCCCTAACTTCGGACTGAGCCTGCTTCAACACACCTCCTATATGTCATGAATAACGGTATCTAATGTAAAGCTTAATATTGGACATAATAGTCATTTCTCATTACCATGGTGACCAAACCTGTAAACAGGTTTGTATTCATGTAACCTATGTTGTATGGAATATATATTACTAGACGATGTCTGGGAATTCCTCGGCAGGGAAAACACTATACTTACTCCACAGCATGGTTTTCGGAGTGATCGTTCATTTTCCATTTACTTGCTGACTGCCTTGGATGACGGGAACCTTAGCTGGAGCAAATGATAACCGGAACGTATCATTTTTTGACCTCCAACCACGCCTTAGAAGACAACATCAGTCAGCACCGGCTAACCTCTGCTTTCTTCGTTCAAAGCGTACCCAGAATACGGACAGTAGTGGACCGAAGCAAAGAGACTGTCGTCGAAATGGAGGCCATCGGCACTGGGAGACTACTTCCGTTCCTTCAGACTGTCAGCGATGTCACAGAAACTGTCGTCATCCATCTTCATCTTCGTTGAAGGCAGGAAAATTTAGGGGAGGGGTAAACGAAGAGGTCGGCCATAAAGCACTGCAGAATGACCAGCAGGCATTAGAACTCTGGTCACCGCGAAGCGGTTTGAGCTTCAACATGGAAAACTGCGAAGTAATGCACATCAGTACCCATCGGGCAAGGCTGGCTAGATTCGAATGCAAGTTGAGTAGCCGTGCCATCACCAAAAGGTCCGAGGAAAAAGATTTGGGGATTGACTCCTCTGACACCCCAAATACCAGCTCTAGTTGCAGGGAAGTGGGAGCCATGGCGAACGCCATTTCACACTTCCTGCGTGGACTGCTTGGGACTGTCACCTCTGAGCTACTACCCAGCTTTCAAATCCTGTGTACGGCTGCACCTGGAGGTCTTGACCTCGGTGTTGCCCCCAACACTCAAAAAAGACCCCAATCTCCTTGAAGGAATAGGAAAATCTGCAATAAAACCACTTGTGGGACTGACGGGGGGGCACTGGTGGACTGGAACATGTGGACTTGTCCTTGTGGCCAACAAAATCACCCATCAGGTAATTCGTACGAACAAACTGATGGCACCTGCAACATGGTGGTCGTCATGAGGTAACGCCACCAAGATGGTGCAACAGACAGCTAACGTCAGTATCAAGCCGAACGTTCTCTCTTTGAGAGCTTGGACTTTGTGGATTACTCTACCGTGGGATGTGGTCACAGCCCCCATCACCATCTGGAGACCATCGAGGAAGTATAGTCAGTTGAAAAGAATCGGACCTCAAGAACGAGAAGAGAGAGCTCTGAAACTATTGATTTCTCCTGCCCACGCTATTGATGTTGAATTTTTGCACCCACAAAATCATTCATCTCACTGGAGCTAAAAGCAGGAAAGCAAAGGAGATTTCCTTGCCCACTAATGAATCAAGGTGATAGACAAGAACAAAGCCAAACGGACGAGATACGAGAGGTCAAAATCCATCAGTTTACTGTGCTTGCACTATTGATGTTGGATGTTGTTTACCCGCGTAATACAGGTTTAGTGGTACTATAGTTGCTTCCCTGGATTTTATTTGTTTTCTAATATGATTTTGATGTGTTTTATTTTTCTTGCATTTCGTTCAGCTATGACTACTTCTTGTGCAAATATTTACTAATCGTTACATGTGTTTCTAACAGAAGAACTGCACATATCCAGTTTTTTGCCCATGGCCCATCGTTTTGCTCTGCTAAAATAATGACGTCGGCAGTTGCCAACGCGAATTTCTATTTTTGCAACACTTAAACCTCTGTGTTAGTTTGTTTATTAGAAATATCATGCAGTGAAACAGTAGCATTTACTGGAAAACGTTTCGGGCATAATTTATAAATTATGTCTGAAACTAAACTAAAATGGAATTACAATCGACCACAGTGCTCAAGTTTTACTCATATTAGATCCCTTTGGTTGAGAAAAGTAGAAATTTTGGTGGAAAATAATGAATGGGGACGTTATAACTCACTGGTTCATGTACCGTAACCGACAATCCATATTGGTTATTGGGGTTTTACTCAAAAATTAGAAAGTGCGGCTCAGTTTAGTGTTGGTCGTGTCATCAAATATCATCTCGTGTCACAAATTCCTACTAGACATTCGGGTGAAGATTACTGAAGACTCGGAGAATTAAGTGAATCTGTATTCTCTCGTAAGTGGTACTTGAATGTGACGCAGTGGGCACCAATTTGTTGCGAGAAGATAAGGTTTGAAGTATCGGCCGATAGTAACTTGCATTAGACTGTTGGCCTGCAAATATGGCTGGACTAATTTGAGCAGATCGCTTTGAAATCCTGAGAGGTTTTGGTGTGATGAAGCAGGTGTGGAAAAATCCCCATCAATATTCCTCGAAAAGGTAGAAATGAAAGGATTTAGTGAGAAAAATAGAGGTTGCTGCGTTTTCCAAGTGTTATTGCTTTGTTCCAACACTACTCTCATTTCTTCTCTTTATTTCCCCCTTTTGTTCTAACACATTTCTGACACTACCAGTGACCACCTAGACATTAGTTTCAATTTTTAGACTGATTACAGGTGAAGCAGCATGTAGTTATGCTTTCAATTTATAGTGTAGAGACTACATATTTCCTTTGAAATAGTAATGGAAGGTACTAAAAGCATGTGCTTCAAATAGCTTATCTGGTTCCCGATTCTGAGTACTTGTTCGTATGAAGCCTGTATCCGCTAGTTGAGATATAGATGAAATAAGTTCATGTCTGAAGTGCTCAGTGTGAGACAGAGTTTGCCTTTTAGTTTTCCAAGGAAGTGTTGCTTTAGCTTACTGGTCAATGCTTTCGATTACGGACCATTTATTAATTGGTTTGAACTAACTCATCTCACATGGACATAAGTACTCAAATTATATCGCAAAACGTAAAAACCTATCACACGACTCTCAATCTGGGATTGACGAAAATATTATGAATATCTAATTCCATTATCTAATTATCAGGTTGTGGAGGTGTGACTCATTGGTCTAGGGACTCGACTTTCAATCAGTGGGTAACGGGCTTAACCCTACTCCACTTGCTGAAGTTCTGTCAGCCACTTAGTATGATTAACTGTTACACGGCAAGTATAACTTGTTGCCTGCTTCATGAGCATGTACGTTGCTAGTTAGTTGCATTTCAATTTATCGAATTGACGGGTATACGGAAATCGTTCACAGAAAACTGCCCAGTACTATCTGGTAAGGATGTGGAAATAGTCCTTGATATCTATAACCTAGATTCCTAGCCTACCTTGTAGATTTCAGCCTTACCTTTATCAGATTGCTTTCAAAGTGTTTGCGTTGTTCATCTTATGGATACGAAGTCAGTTAAAACGAATATGGTACTTTAGAGTAGCTGAGATTCCTTCTAAATTTCCATCTATTATTTCAACCTTGAACTAGCTGAACGTTTTTGCCCAGGGTGGACCAAAGTTTGAAACCCTCGTACTGAGTTCGTACGTAAGGTATTTATTGCTATAGAGAACTCTTCAGTATATTTTAAGTTGAATGGTGATACGAAATGTGCAATGACTTAAAAGGACCAGTAAAAGTTTTTGAAATGTGATTTTGTTATCAGAAAACCGGTTGGTTTATGTCCCGATGCTTATCGCTTCCTGTTGAAATCTGTATGAAGTATATCTTCATGTCGCAGTGATTCTTTAAATGAATGCAGTATTCTTATGGTTAACTTTTTAGTTAACCAAGTTTCTTTGAATTGGTTAAATATGCGGAGATCCACAAAACTTGTATCAATACGAAGGTTATGAAGGCAGTAGGTAGCGCCAGAAGTGAAATGGCACGCAACCATCTCATTTTTATCCAGAAGAGCTTTTGCAGAGCTGCACAAGCTCTATAAGGAAGCCAATTGAAGGGTTTTCATGTGAGGGTTTTCGTCTTATAATATACCCATCATTATGACTCATGTGTTCGCTAATAAACCACCGGGGAAACTTCGACTGGTTACTTCGCATCAGTTGTTCACTCGTCTTTTTGTTTTGGTTCAGCTTCTTTCAGGACTTCTTCTTTGGCCGCATTAAAAAGACTGTAGACAGTCTTTGGAGTCTTTCACTGAAGTTACATCTATGGGCAGTATTTTTCTTTGACTTATCCGGTATTCTCATATTGAATTCACATAATCTCATAACTGTCAGTAGTTTGTATGCAAGTTAATCGTTTCTGAAATTTCAGTGGTATTTATGAAAAACTTTTGTATCAAAGTAGTGACTTTTCTATTTCTTTTTTCATATATTTCAGTATCAGTTTTATCATTATAAACTTGTGATTGTTTGCGAATCGAACTTCGCTACTGTTGTTTTTTAAATGAAGGAAGAATAACACCTAGCTCGAAACAAATTTTAAAATGATCCATCAAGGCAGAAATCTGCACACTTGTTTGGTTGACCCAGCTATCTCCAAATCATTGGTAAGTAAATAAGTAGGACAGATAACCTTATTTTATTCTGTAGAACTGTGGTTACCATAACGTGTTCAGTACTCAAGGGATAATGCCAAGAAAGGATTTCGGTCCTTCGCCATCCTCATTTGGATACCAATTAAGCTATTGTAATTTATCGCCACCAGTATCACATTTAGACCACCAAGTGGTTGCTAAAATGAAATCGTCCCCCGTCAACGGTCTATTGAAGGATCAATCAGTGACCCAAAAAACAATTCTTAATTCAACTTTTGGTAGGTGTTCAGCTATTTGTTGATATTAATTTTTTGTTGTTGACCGTATTTAACCAAACACTCAAATGATGTTCACTCTTCAAAACGATGCATTGTTATCAAGAACGCAACCCAACCCCGTTCGTTTTATTTACTAAAATATGAACCACATTCTTGTCAAGTAACGATGGAAGTTAATTTATGTCTCACTGTATAATTGTGAAAATCTGGTCAATGTATTATCAAATACACGGATTAGGCTACAAACTTATATACTCGTTGTAAGGACGTTAGTGAATTTTAAAGGTGGAAGATTTTTAAGATTCACTTTCGTTAATATGTACTTGAAAGCATCGAAATACAAAAGACCCTCTAAAATTCAATCTCATTGTCACTTCCATTACTGAGTCAGCATCAATATGGAACTGCATAATGGTCAAAGTTGCCACCACATCAATACCCCGATATACGAGGCAATAAGACAAAGGAAGAAGAAATGCAAATACAACACTAAAAGTCGTGATAAACTTCAAAACAATAATAAGAAAGACTAAAGAAAACGACGAGATGTAGTGTAACAGTAAGGATGAAAAAAGGTACAGATGCATCTGCACGACTACCATAGGTTTTGGCTCGGATCACCTAGAGTCCCTAACCCTTATTTTTAGTTATCTCTTGAACCCTGACTTGGAAGTCTAAACTTCTCCACACGCTTCTGATCAGGAGTCAGAAACTTCATGGAGTAATGTCTGACCAACTTTAACCTTATTCCAACATAAGCTTACTTCAGCTTATATGATACATGAGGATGGACGATGACTAGCAATGTGTATTACGTTATCTTAGTCACCTCAGTTGATGAAGGTCCATATGCCCATCAACTGACTTATGTCTCCCACATGGGACCCTACACCTAATTTCTAAACTATTCACTTGGTCCTACAACTTATGGCCTCTGTTAGAAGTAAACGGTGGTCGGATACCTAAAGTTTCATGTCGGCCAGATTTAGTGGTCATGTTTCATAGCCTTGTAGTAGGATGGAGCGAATTTCTAAGTATTGCACTCGACCTTTAGCAGGCAATCGAGTGTTAGCTGGGAAAGACGAGTCGAACCTTTTGTATCTGCACCGAGATTACGTCAGCCACCGACCTCCAGGTCTGATCCGACTTCTTAAGTAAGTGAAATGGTCAATGTATTCAAACAATTCACTCCCCATTGTCAAATTATGTATTAAAGCGGATCGGTCTTGAAGCAACTAATTACATTTGATAAATAGGAAAGGCGTCCCAAACATTCCCAATTCGTCACTCAGTGCGTCTATAAAACGTCCCCTTGTTAGCGTTTTCGTCTAATGGGACTATGTCGTCTACATATTCTAAGTTGAATGGGGAGTTTCCTGCAAGATCAATTCATCTTACATCAAACTATGAAGATGCGTTTATTACACAGCTGGATAAAAATGAATAGAGGACATCCTTGATGTACACCAAGATGTAATTACTTCAGGGGATTGCTTAGCGTAAGGTGAAACATGAACAACGTAAGAGTTTAAAGCCTTCAAGCAAAAAACTTGTAGATCGACGGAGTCAAATGCGTCCTTGAGCCTAAGATAGCTAATATCGAATGCCAATAAGTCTGAGTTCCAGCTAAACTTTCAACCGATTTCATTTTGTGATGGGGTCCGCTACCTCAAAATTGGCATTATTCAGTACGTTACCAGGAATATTTAGATAGAAATACAATAAAGTATTCAGTTTTCTCTGTTAATTCTGCTAGTTTCCAGTACTTCAAAGTTTAATTTTCATCTTTGTCTTGCAATGTGTAGGCCCAGATTTATATACTGAGGGCGATGGTTTATTTTCATTTGAAGTGGATACCAACATACTGCCATCGGAATTACTCAATAAAAATTTAGATGATCCAGATTTCGACTGGACAGATTTATTACCTGATTCCAGTGAACCAGTCTCATTGGAAGATATTAGTCCTAGTCATTTTTTAAACTATGAAATAAATAAGGAGGCCGGAGTACTAAAAGAAGGTGACGAAAGTAACAATTGCCAAAATAATTCTCTTACAAATTTTGATTTGATCACGTCTAAACCTTGTGATAAATCCAGAATCGTTCAACAAAAGCCCACTTCTTCTTCGTCATCAACATCGGCTCATTGTCTTTCAAGTTCAGATAACACTTTTCAGCCTTCAGATTTCATGGAGTCTAATGATGATTTTGATATATATGAAAGTGATTATGATACGAATGTTGTTTGTCAAAAACAAAAACGGTGAATCTAAACAATGAAGATTTACAAAATGGTAAACCTGTGAGTTCGAGCTAACTTTTTTAGTGTTAAATTACGATAAATATAACATTCTCCTTAGATATGTATCTAAATGACATACTGTAGAATATCTGAGTAGAACAGAAAGTTCGCTCCTTAACTGGATTCCAGTCCTCTGTGGCGCCGACTGGCGAGGTATACAACTATCTATTAAAGAACGAGTATACTGCGCTGCACTCCGTTTTCTCCTGTTATACAGCTGAGGTATGGTCGTTGAAAGTAAAAGATATGAAACAGCTGCATGGTTTCGATCGTAGGCGTCTTCGTAGAATTGCTCGCGTTTGGTGGAATCGCCGTGTGATCAATGTTGTTGTTAGGTGAAGGGTACTAGACGGCAAGGCAGACAAGCCGATTGATGAGGTTATGAACCTTAGTCGAGTGAGATGGTCTGGCCATGTACTACGCATGGCGAGCCAACACCCTCTTCAACGTGCCATCTATTTTATTACTTATTTTTCCCTTGTGTTCCTAGTCCAACATAGGACTTCAGTAGCACGCCACTATTTCACTCTCTTCTCTGCAGTTTTTCCAACCTGGCTCCACGACTGCCCAGAAGCTTTCATTTCTTCCTCACACAATCTCCTCCATGTCACCTTCAGCTGGGACGCCCAACTCGTCGTTTCCCATTTGGGTTCCACTCGAGGGCCTCGTCTGGTGCGTGATGTCCTTGAATGGTCTTCTCAGTGTATGCCCAGTCCAATCCATCTCCACTTTCTTCTGCATATTTGTTGGGTAATAGGTTCTTGGTTGGTTCGTTGCCAGCCAGCGAGTCGGCCAGAGTTCCTTGTTGCTTATTCTTATTATTCTGACCATCCATCTGATCTTCAGTATCGAGTGAGCGAGTGTAGGCGGCAGCTGTTGATGATGTATGTCTGTAGTTTGTTGGAAATGCTTTTCGTTGGGCGGCAATTCTCTCAACCATCACATAGAAGCACTGACTTGACTGAATTAGTGTTGAAAATTCGGATCTTTTTCACGCATTATGCTGAGTTCAGTAGATCTGCACACTGATTTCAGATTAGTATGAAGGAAGGCCTGTCTTGCTTACTGTTTTGATCCTGGCTTTGACATCCTCATCTGTGTCACCTGCAGTTGATACGATGCTGCCTTGCCTAGGTAGGTAGGTAGATGAAAGAGACTACTTCCTTTAGGTCTCTCACATTGATGGTGATTGGTGCTTGTTGTTGGTGTTGTTATTGGTTGGGTGTGTTCATCACCTCTGTCTTCTCTATGTTCACTTGAAGGAAGTCCCGTCTTCGCTGCCCTGCCTCTTCTGCCAACTTGTTGGTTTTTGTATGCAGGTGTTGGAGTTTGTGCGAGAAGACATTAGACATAAATCATCATCGTTGGTGAAATCCAAATCTTCCTCTGAGGTCTTTTCATCGGTCCAGCCAGCTCCTCTCAGTTTTTTACATGATCCAGTGTAGTCGAGTTGAGTCGACCACAATCAGGAATATGATCGGTGACAGTAGTTAGCAACCTTTTTTTACTCCCGTCTTCACTTGAAAGGCATCACTGAGTAGCTTTCCATTGTGAATCATCTGGTATGTAGCGTTGTCACATAGCTGTTGAATGAGGTTGATAAATGTTTGTGGTACTAAAAGTGTAGTGTTGAAGCAGCTTCCTGTCAAATTACTTGTCGGTCGACGCTATCGAAGGCTTTTTTAAAGTGGATGAATTTGAGGCAAAGATGCAGTTGTTTGCCATTCTATGCTCTGTTCTATGATGAGATGACTCGTAGCGTGGTGTTGCAATTTGATCCGCACATGATTGATTCTTCCTGAAGCCAGCCAACCTGTTCGGGTCGTAACTTTGAATCCAAGAGGTGGCTGTCATGGCTCGGTGGTGTAGTGGGTAACGCTCTGGCGTTTGAAGCGATCGCCTCCGAGTCCGAATCCCGTGGGAACAACGTCACTCACTGGGAGGCAGGTACACCCAGCTGACGAGTCTCAAATAGGATGGAATGCGCATGCTGGATTCTGCTGCTAACCACTATCCATCTGTACTACGAATACAGTAATACATTCTATAGTACACAAACTTTTCATTGTTGTATTTTGCATTCTTTTGTTCTGTAACCCAGCTTCTGCTGGGAAGTATAAGTGTCAAAGCCACCTGGTGACTTGGTTGTATTTAAGAGTAATCTTAAAGAAATTATTTCAATAAACTCATTCGAATCATGTCAGTAGAGTAAGTTAATCCCTGTCAAATCAACGGTGCTCAGAGTTATGTTCATTAGCTCCTACATAAGAAAGTTTAACAGGGACGGTGATAGGGCATCCCTAGCGGACACCACTGGTTGTCGTCACCTCAGATAGCAACTCTCAGTAAGCCCTTACATGGATGCGTGAGTTTGAGTAGAGAGCTCTGATTGGCGTTACATACGTGCTCGGTACTACCTGTACAGTCAGACACTTTCACAACACCCGATCGACCGATCGGAAATCCGCCTTCAAGTCAAGAAATATGGCGTGGCAGCTACTGGTTGGTATGCCTGTGTTCCATAACCTGATGAAGTGTGAAGATTTGATCGATGGACCATCATCCAGGTCTGAAATGTGCTTGGGTTTCTAGAGTTTGTTGTCTGCAAGCTCCAATTAAGAATTGGATGACCATTATGGACCCGAACCTCTTGAACACATTGTTCGTTAAACTGACCTCCTTGTGGTTGTCATAGAATTTCTCTCCTTTCTTCTGGTCTGGAATAATTAGCGACCTAGGCTAGTTTGACGGGACTATCTCTTCCATGTAATAGCTAGTATATCGGTTAATCTACTGAGTAATTGTATTCTTCCAGCCTTCAAAGCATCTAGTGGCGAACCTCCAGGTCCTTCTGCTTCGCTTCATTTCAGGTTTGAGCTAGTCTTTGGATCCCAAATGAAACATCGAGATAGGACTCCTTACACTTTCAGAAGTCCAAAAAGATGCAAGAAATCTAAAACGAGTAAGAGCAGCAGGATCAGACGAATTAGTAGCAGAGATATTTAAAGATGGTGGTAGAGGATTACTGGTCAAACTAAATAAAGTGTATGGGAGTCAGGTATGATCTCTGATTAATCTCAAGAACTGATTTTCCTAGTTTGCATGAAGGGCAAAAACTTTGTGATAACCACAGGTAAATCAGCATGACAAACATAGTATTTAGGTTCTTTAATCGTTAGACGTCTGGGTGGAACTCGGAAACAGAAAACCCGAGAAAACCAGATAGTCTTAAGACTCGGTCGTGGGTGTGTCGACCACATATTCACCCTCCACCGGGCTCTGAAACAAGCACACTTACTGACGTCTGACACTGGTTGTTTTCCTCAACCTGAAGGCGCTATTCAACTCCGACCGAGAAGGTTTATGACTATCTCTCACTGTTGAACGCTGTGTACTCGAACACTTGTGGGCGTGTTAGAGCCTATGGTGATTTGTCTGGTGACTTGTGTACATCCAGTGGTGTCTGCTAAGGATGTCCACTCTGTCAGTTCCTACTCAACCTTATCATAGATGTACCTATGGAGGTCTACCTCGTCATCTGACTTAACAAGGATTGGTCTTATCGCAGGAGAATCCTTGATAGATCTAGAGGACGCAGATACCATAGCCCTGTTAAGTAAAGATGCTGACAAGATACACAGTCTTTTAGACACATTCATCGGCAATTTGAAGATTTTTGGGATGCGTTTCTCATCACTCTCATACAAATTGTTGCTCCAGGACTGGTCTTCAGGGATAGCCTGTTTAATAAAAGGGAGTGAAACAGTTGAGCGCGTTGACCACTTCACCTACGTAGAAAGTTGGATCAGCCCTAGTGGGTCCGTAAGCCACGAAATCTCTGATGGGATACGAAAGCCTCGCTTCACTCTCGGCAACTTAAGCCATTTATAGCGCCTATGTGATATCCGTTCCCCCCTTATGAGTAAAGTTTACTGCGCTGCAGTTCACTCTGTTCTACTGTATGGCTGTAAAACTTGACCGTTAAAGGTAGAGGATATGAAGAGGCTTCTGAAGTTCGACCACCGTTTCCTTCGTGGCATAGATTGTTGTGGTTTTACCGTGTCAGTAATACAGAAGTCAGGTGCAGAGTTTTAGGGAGAAGAAAATCAGTTGAAGAGGTTTTGAACCGTCATATGCTCAGATGGCTGGGACATATTTTACTCACACTTAGTCTCCATCCACCTTGTCTCACAATGTTAACTGAAGTAGTTATAGACTGGGAAAAGGTCAGGGGCGGTCAGAATAAAACATGACACCGGTGCTTGAAATCTTCGACTGTCGCTCTGAGCAATGCAAGGAAATGTAGACTTTCGGGTTAAGGTTCGCGTGACAACAGAAACCCAATGGTTTTAGACTCTAGATGACATGGCTCAGAATCGGCGTTAATGGCGCATATGTATCTACTCTTTATCTTAACCCTAGTGGTTATACCAGGTTTTGACTTTATTCCCATTTTGCTGACCTTCACCTACTTATGGTTGCTGTGTTCCTAATTTCTTTTTTATCTTAACGCCCCCCTTTTCGGTGTCTTGATATGAATTGTGACAACTCGGACCTGTTGCTCAGTGGTGGGAAGTACCACGTTGGTGCTGACTGGTTCAAAAATAGATGTCTTAGCTAATGGACCACAATTCTGTTGGTTCTGGATAACTCCCACTGGATGTACCTGGTATTTTTATTTGTAGTTCAACCGGAAAAGAACCCTCACCTAAATTGAACTAATAAACTCACTTTCCCTATCTACGTTATCCACAGTCAAAAGTTGAGAACAGACATTTCAGGTCATGGAGAAGATCGGAAATTGAGTGTATACCCATATCTGGTTTCAATCTTAACCCATTTTACTGTCATTACTTTGAACTGACTAGCCTCCGATTGTTCAGAAAAGCAATAGGTTGATTTTTCTAGACTACTATGGGACTTCTTCCATCCCAGTGTTACTTGAAGTAGCATAGTACTATTAGTAGAGAGTGGGTAGGTATACACAACACGTGATGCGGTTGTCAATTGATACTGATCCAGAAACTTGCCAATTAATTTACTCGTCTAGCATAGACCATCATATTTTTAGTGGCGGATGTCTGTTGAAATGCATCCACCAACCTTGTACACATTCGTGCAATAAGCAGTGAGCCACATCTATTGTGTGTGTTAGGCGGGGGTGGGGGTGGCTGCCCAAATATCGTAGTGCAGCGGGGTTCGAGCCCGTGACCCATATGTTGAAAGTCATCTCCATAAATCAGTGAGCCACAGCTACAACTGATGGCTATGCTACACATGAGCGGTGCCTTAAAGGCTGACGGACTTAATTATTTGGCAGTAAACTGGTTTTGGCATCGAGTTTGTATAATTTGATTATTTAAAAGGTATTTTAATCGTATTTTATCTGCTGAACACTATGTTTGTTTTTATCTTATTTCTTGATTTATCAGGGACAGCAGGTTAAATTTAGTTTGGAAGAATGTAAAATGCTTCAAGAGTTGGGTTGTCGATTGCCTATGAGATTTCCACTAAGTCCAGCTGATGAAAAAGCAATACGTACTGTGAGACGGAAAATTCGCAATAAAATCTCTGCACAAGCGAGTCGTGCAAAGCGTCAGAAATATGTGCTTGACTTGGAACGACGATATGCTTTATGCACTGAGGAAAATAAACAATTGCGCCGCTATATATATGAATTGCAAGAGGATAAACGGTAGTGTGATAATTAGTTATTCAAACTTTTTTGTGACTAACTCATTAAGAGGGTTATCTCTTTATTCTCGAGAATCTTACTTGATTTAGGGATTTTTGCTCATTGATGTAGCCATCTGACTTTCAACTAGTGGATTATATGTTCGAGGCCTCCTCCAGCTATCGAGGTCTGAGTAGCTAACCGTATCACAGTTTCATACAATAGGTGTTTCTTATTACCAGCTATATCTTTGTCTTAATGACAATCTACCTATAGAGATTACTTATTATATCAGACTTTAGACATTGAAATAGTGGAGAATATTTGTAGCTCAGGTGGGTGGTCTTGGTTGTATTCTGTTCTCTGGACTGGGTTGTTTAGTCGTGAAACTTTTTTCGTCTTTCTAGACGACATCAGCACTAACTTCAGTATGAAGTGAGCTGTCAGTATCTCTCCGTGAGTGATTTAGTAGCTTGCCTTGACGAAGCAGTTCATGATTAGTTGTTTCCTTTGATTTTTGTGTCATTTACTGTATAGATTTTCCTGTTGGTTGTCCTTCTGCTTGACCTCTGACCTTCCTGTCGCTTATCACTTTTCTCATCGGTTGATAGATTGAGTCTATGTCTATACATTTGTTGATTGCTGACTGACCTGAATGTATATATATATATATATATATATATATATATATATATATATATATATATATATAGTTCTTGTCGTGTATGATACTCATTAGCCACGTTTAGTTTTGTGGATTTGGCTGTACACTCATCTATGTGAAACGTAGTGGTACTATCTACTTCCCAAATGTTGATGTCTTGAGTAGTGTTTGAACCTGTGACTATTTGTAAGTCTTATGTGTTTGGCAATTGACTTCCCCTTGATTTTCTGTTATGCTAACGAGACGAAGTGTATAGCATTAAATTTACCGAGATGATGTGTTATTTTCTATATTGCATCTCATTTCATTATTGTTGGAAAGCCCTAGATTTGCATGAGGCATTGTTTATTGATCTAAACATTTTTAAACTGTCGCTTTCGCGCCATTTTCTTTGCGACATGGTCAGTAGTTCATTTATTCCCATTTTCAAGGTTATTCGCTGGTTGGTTATCGCTTAGTTTTACTATGTTAATGTTTCAAATCCTGGACAAGGTCATATATATATATATATATATATATATATATATATATATATATATATATATATATATATTACGTGTTTCCTCTGTTTCATCCGGATTGGAGTCAGTGGATCTTTCGTTCGAAGTTAACTGTTAGTTGGGTGTGCATATTATATCCTCTCGTGGAATACATAACAAATATTTGATGGAATAAATTTGTGATAAGAATGATGGAATGTTTTGGTGTTATAGCAACAACAACAACAACAGCAGCAACAACAACTGTTTGTATCCTGCCTTGATTTATTTAGTTATTAACAAGATGGGTAAATTCAGCAAATGTCTAAAGTTTGATATAATCAGTTATCTCTATAGGTAGATTATCATTAAGACAAACACATAGCTGGTTATTATTTATAACGTCATACTACTCTTGTTAACTTTCTTTTTCTATACTGTGATATTGTGAAGCTGAACAGCTTCATATGATTTACTGCTATGCAAGGTGGTCCGATTGACGTGTGTGATTATTTAGGTCGTGATAGGTGTTTACCTGATAAAAGTAATTTTTAATGGTATGAAGAATTAACAAATTGTAACCACATGAGGGCATTTCACGTAACCATATGTGTGTATATGTTGTGTTCTACTTGACATACTTAAATACTGAATTGATTCATAGTCAAAGCGAACAGTATACTGGATTGCTGAATAGAGATACTTACATACGACTCTGAAATCACTGACTACGTTTGAATAATGATTGTCAAAATATCAGAGTTTTTATGTACTACTTAGTTGTTTCGAGATTATTTTCATGTCTTCTTTTTCCAAGATTTTGTTCACATCTCACATGGAATCACATATTTGGAATTTATTCATAAATAAATAGTGTGTAGTAATTATTTCATCATCTTAATGATCACTGCCTTCTATATACATATACGCCTACAACATATTTGTTATTACTTAAGCAATGCAATGTACGCATGAACCAACAGAATTAAAACATCAATTCTACCTTTAATTGAATGTGAAAAATTAAAATTTAGCGTAGATTTATTTGTAAATATGCTGGAAGAAACAGCGACCAAATGATAAGTCTTTTTACGAAAGCAAACCTGTCTTCCATCGAAAAAAAACTATTATGTATACGTACTATTAAGTTCCTGAGAGAGTTGTGGAGTCGGTGCGTGTACAAAAGCTGACGGTGCTGTTGGAGGCTTATCTAAGATGCTGGGAAAAACGGTCTATGAGGCAGCATACAGAAAAATAGAGGATGCTAAGGGGAAACTATGCACAGAAGACTTTGAAGGCACGGCTATTGGCGGAGTTCACTGACGTAGTGGATAGAATTCAGCAGTTTGAAAGTATGGCGCTAAACTCGGATAAAGAACCACCAGTATTGGGGATGAAAAAAATCTTGTTTATTGCTTGATATATTATATGGATGAGACGTCATGAACATAGTTATTAGCAACACGGTCTATGAAGAACATATCAATCGCCATTACTCATCATTTAAAGCTTGTAAATGCAGTTCAGTCGATGAATTTTAGTAAGTTAGAAACAGTTCACAGATACTTTTTAGAAGTGACATCACTGATGAAGGAGGTGAACCTCTTTTGGGACGAAACAGAAGACTTACAACAATGAATAGCAGTCCTGTGCCTGAACGTCAACAAGGATGATGCATATTTCCTCCGAGGTAGGATTGGATACTAGCACAGAAATTTCACTGGTTTGCGAAGACTCTGGAATGACAGATAGTACAGTGTTTATTCTTTTTTAGCGTTAAGGTTAAAGGTTGTTGAGTTAGGGAATAGAGTGGCGACGTTGGTGAGAATATCAGTGAATGATCAGGGGGTTGGTTTTTGTAATCCACCAACAACATCCTTGTTCTGTATTCCACTGTACTATTTACTATAAATTCATATCTGGAAGTTTTAGCTTATGCAACGAAATTATTAGGTTTTGGTAACACTCGTCCTTTTTGTGGTTCAAACTGGAGTTAGTGAGGTATAAGATATCGGTGAGTATCACAATCTTTTCCAATTTTTATAGACCCGTTCAGTCGGACAACATACTGTAGGCTTTCAACTGCTATTAATTTAAGAAGTGCGTGGAGCTTGGAGATATTCAGTTTTAATTGTGTTTTATGATAAGAAAGAGGTTTGATAGATAAATTAGTTGACTTATCCGTCCATAAACGGTATCTATCTGATGGCTCTGTAGTTTACTGGGTTTAAAGATCTTAGTAACTTAGGTTTTCTTGGAAATTTAACCATTATCTCATCCCTGTGTGTTGTCTTGAGATTAATTTTATGTCATAAACTTCAGCACTGAGTAGTACAAGTTCGAGTCTTCAAAGGACTAATCGTTTTCCCAATTTTGCAGTTGTACGTTACTGATGAATATCGACTAGTGTGAAACTTGGTTTCAAAGCCTTTTCTAATTACCGCCCAGTATCCAACATTGAATACAGTGCACCGCATTATTGTATCACTTAACTCAGTAACCGATAGGTTTTGACGGGGACGCATAACTAGACACCTTCACTGGTTACTACCTTTTTTACCAGCGAGGGTTATTTCAAATTGTCAACTTTATATTTTCTCATAAACTGACAAATGAAGTAATTCTAATCGACTAGATAGTTTATTTCAAGGTCTGCTTTTTTGAGTAACTTTAAAGGCCACTCTAGCAACAATCGAGATAAATAACCAATCAGGCTGCTCTATTTTATGAAAATCTACCCTTTCATTTGAAATCAATAACCCTAATTAGTTGTTTCTATCATTGCTAGGGTAGCCTTTGAAGTCGCTCATATTGTTATTGTTAGTTAAGAAGATCTATTTCTCTTTTTCATATGGATTGTACTTTGCTTTAAATTCCGATCTTACTAATAACGCTATTTAATATTGTTGTTTTTTTGTCTTTTGTATAACCAGAAGTCTTACATTACACCTACGCAAATTACGATCTTACTTGAACAAATTTATGAGTAAACAGAATGAAGATTCATATTTACCACTGCTTTTCAGTTCAAATTGCCTGACACCAAACAAACATGTCAGTGCTAGAAAAGCAGCTACAGCTGCCGGTGGAACAAGCCTCCTAGTAATGACATTTATGGTTCTCATGTGGACTGCCTTAGTTCCACTGCCTTCAAATACGAAGAACTTTGAGACTACTTCGCCTCTGTCTGCAAAAAACTTGCTCACATTACTTCCAGGTAAAATTAGACTTTTTTTATTTACTTCATTGTAATCGTTGTTTTGCGATTATTTTTTCCTATCTTTTAAAGATTTTGTTCATATAAATCAACCACCCTATCAAATCAGTGGCTTAACGCTTATCATTGCAGTGTTAAATAACATTCTTTTTGAATCTATGTACATTCATAAGTCAACTAACTTGAAGTTAGGAACCTGCTGCACTGACGAGCATTATTTAGGTAGAAAGTTTTCTATTGAACACCTAACGCCAAGTCTATTATATCTCATTAATGCATCCTATACAATATTTTGCTATCGATAGACCTCATTCAAAACAGTTTTGTTTACTGTCTATAGATTAGTCTATGCAAAGAACAAAACAATGTTGGAGAACATCTGTATTGATGTTTAGGCAGAGAACTGAAATTTTCATCTCATTCTAAAGATAATAACCAGAATGCAATTGAAAGCATTGATTCAAAATAATATAAGATTAGGGAACACTTCACTTTGAATAATAAAAAATATACATTGCAAAAAACGTGATCTATAGACTTCGATGAGTTTTGTATGATGTTGTATTCTTTGAGTTAGGTGATTGAATCGTGAAGCTTTCATTGTCATTCTAGACAACATTCATCTGCGCAAACTTCAGAAAAAAGTGCGCTATGGGGTTTTCTTCACAGATGGCTTAGTAGGTTGTCCTGATAATCTTGTGTATGATTAGTTGTTTATGCCAGGGTTTTGTCATTGTCTTCATGTTTGTTTTGATTGGTTGTCCTGATGACCTTAAATTTGACTTTCTTTATTGTTCCTTATTGGTAGATAGATTGGGTCAATGTCAATATGTTTGTTGATTGCTGACTTACCTGAATACCAAGCTTTTAAACTTTCTCTGGCATTCTTTGTATTTCTAATATCCAGAATTCCCACATTCTCCCAGTCAAATTTACGTTCACAGTTGTGCGTATACGAAGATGTGTCATGACGCTTCACTGCTGTGATGTTCTTGTAGTTGGATATGAAGAGGGCGACCCCTCTGTCTGATTTAGTGTTTGGTTGGTTACATATACGCCTTATTGTCCAGTGTCAACAAGCAACTAACATCTGCTGAAGTGCACCTCGATTCTAAATCTTCTAGCTTGGTGAACACATTACAAAATGATCGATAGAATCCGATCAGTACTCAGGACTAGACACTATGAAACTGGTTGGCTTCCATTGAGCAATCAGTGTATCTAATCCAGTCTCCTACAAGAGATCAATCCCCGCCCTTCGTTGAGTACAATACTGGATAACGCGGCTTCCAGTCTCGTAGGGGAGGGACATCACTTCCCTCGACGTTGTAGATACACCTTGCTGATGAGTGCTAACAAACACGAAACGTAGGCCAAGCAGGACTTCCTGTCGACTGCCTTCGACCAACTAAATGAGAGAATTAAATGATGACAGAGGATGTTCAAATGGGTAAAGTGTAGCCTTACATTTCAGATTACTCTTAACTGACTATTCGTCATTTGACGACTAGATGATAGCTTGTTTACGTTGAGCAGATTTTGTACACAATTAACTGCCTTATTATTATTTCTATCATTCTTGCTCTTCCAATGCTTTAGTTTAGATATTATTGGAAAATAAAACAAGGAGTGATAATAATAATGATAGTTGGGAAAAACAGATGGACAAAACTGCACCATTTCAAGTCGCCACACCTCACAACAATAGGCATAAAATAATTAGGCACAGGAACAGTGAAATCGGTTGCCTTCCAGTGACCAATCAATGCGTAATTCTCTTAGTATTACCTAATATTGTTGCAGGTTTTCTTTATTCTCTTGAAGATTTAAATAAAGTGTGTATGTAGTAAGCATTCTGTAGGGAATTTATACTTTATGAAATTATAACCTATGTTGTTCTTTATAGTAATTTTGTTGGTTACGGCTAGCAGAGGAATCCAGGACGCGCGTTTCGTCTTATTTGGGACTTACTCGTCAGCTAGATGTACCTGCACCCCAGTGCGGAGTGATGTTGTCCCCACTGAGACTCGAAACTAGTACCCATCGCTTCAAATGCCAAGGTGTTATCCACGGAGGATCGATAGTCACTTCTTGTACAACGGGTAGTAGTTATTACGATTTTTTTTGACATATTTGTTATTCTCTGTTGTTTTATTGGATTGAATTGTTCAACCTCTATTGGCCACAACCAACCAAATTACCGTAATTATCATTCAGGCAATGTCGAAGTATCTGCATAGGAGCCCATATACCAATGGAGGTCGAACAATTCGATTCAATAAAACAACGGAGAATTATAAATATATCAGTAGGATAGTATGTTGTTCTTTATTTGAGTAAATATCATTCCCATCCTTTATAATATCATTTCTATCTTATTTTAACAAGGTCGTTCAAGGACGTTAATGTCGATTAACTCAGAACAACCTTCATCCCAAGATGTTCTTCTCAATGAATCGAAAAATATTTTATTGGATCCAAATCTACCAGAGAATCCAATAGATCTTACTGTTCCCTTGAATGATATTGATTCTTCTGTTAGGGTTAGTGATATCTTCTATATTGTGTTTTCTTTCTTGTTTATGACCGAAAATAGTTGTTGATGTGTTAGATTCAATGAAATTCAGTCTATAGAAAGCCTTGCTTGACTCGAAATTGTGTTGACACTTATGAGTAGAATGTATCTATATCCCCCTCTGCTGTCTCAGAAATTTTATCCCGCATCATCTAGTGCTTCAGTTAGAGTTGTTATCACTATGGTATTGAACTTCATGACTCTATAGTTGTATTGTTGTCTTAGTATGCTCTACTGGGGAAGTGTTAGTTAACGAACTAAGTTGGTTGATGAAAACGATTCTTCATAAAATTAATATTATAATTAATGATATTATGGTAATGCATAGTTTTTGTCTGCTGTTTTGCCATGACTCTAAAATAACCTACATGGCTGTTTTCACACCGTTACTAGTTTTGCCCTCTGCTCTCAAGGTTGAACTCTCATTGGTTGTTAACTATTTTTATCTGTATGTGGATTTAGTGTTGTCAAGGTCATTTAGAAAAATATATATTCAGCATCACTGTCAACTATATTGACTGTTGTTAAGACTGCAAAAAGCTCTCTGTCAACGGTCTGTGTTCTCTTGTCTTCGCGCGTCCGCGGTATTGTTGTGGTGTGGTGGTCGACCTTCTGACGTGTGTTAGAGTCGGTTTGTTTGCGCGTTAGGTTCGTATCATTGATAGTCTGCTATGCTTGTATTGCTCGTAGGCTGTTAGTTCATACTACCGGTCATACCAGGTAACACTGTGTTACTCGACAACCTTTCACAGGACCGTCCAGTAGACTATAAGCCGCACCTTTTTTTATTATGTTCAGTAATGCTGCCCAACTGTTTAGATTTCGGTTGGATGAAGTGTTACTTAAACCTGTAACGCAATGATTTAAAACCGAGTAGTTGATCCAATAAGATACCACTCTATCACCATAACAATACTTAAAAGAAGTTTTTATATTTGGCATTCTTAGTGTAATCACATCAGAGATACTTTGTTGAAGCATATGACCTTCATGATATTTAGCTGGCTGTAAGGCTAGATACGCATGGTCAGTAAAATTGCGATGAGTAAGACGGGAGATATGAGGATAACGACATACTATATTGTAGCACATACTATTTGGAGACGTCATTTATCTGTCAGTGTAGTGACATTTGTTTTTAACAACCAACAGAAAATATGCTTCATTCTACGATATTTTTGCACAATATCGCTTTATTATGGTAATAAGCTACATACTTTCAGTAGACCCTACATTCAAGCATTTTATTCTTGTTGCCCGTGCATTTTCCCAATGAATATCTTAAGATTATGTGGTTCAAGTAATTAGTTCGCTAGCTTGCACACAACTGCAGATGATAAATCATTAATAGTTTTCGCTCATTGGCTTAGGAGGTTGCGGGTTCGAGCGCAGCTCCACCTATCAAGGTTTAGACAGCTAGATAGTATCATTAACCCTCACACAATAGATGGCATTCATTGCCTACTGCACGAATGTGTACAAGGTAGCTGAGTTACTGCATCAAAGATATTTTATCGTTATTTAACAGGGTAAACTGTTTTCATTGGTCATCGATGAACCCTAATGTCAATAATAATACAATGGTTAACATTTCATTTATATTCACCATGCTCATTGGTTAAAGTTTGAACACTTACGGAATTCGAGTCTTTGTACTGTACGTGGTTGCTGAGGTGCATCTAATTTCTCATTTGATTAGTTATGCCTATGTTTGTAAGTGATTGCGTATATGGTGGTGGTGGTGGTGGTGATGGGTGTGTGTGTACGGAGAGCGGGATCCAGTATCACGACAACCAATCGGAAGTGGTATACTCACCTTCTTGGAATCACCGTGTGACCAGGTAAAGGTTTCTAGACAAGATTGGCAAGTCGATTGATGGGATAGTGAGCGTTAGTCAAGTGATATGGTTTAAACATGTGCTGCACATACCGATTCACCACATACCTCGACGTGCCATGCTAAAGTAAGTTGGATTAAGTTAGAAAAGGGTTGAGAGTGACCAGATCAATACCTGGGTTGAGTCCCTAGCTGTTGATCTGAGTCGTGTGAGGAGATGTAGACTGGCTGGTTTAGGTTCCCGATATGATAGTAATCGGTGATTGAGGGACTGTTGATGACATAACTGGAAATCAGTCAAAATGGTGCCGATGTATTCATTCATTGACGTCTTCCACACCTTGAATATTTGTACTGATCGTTATCTTCAGATTGTTTATTCCCTCATACACATTTGTCTACTTTGATATCACTTTTTTTCTATCGACTTGTTGTCTACATACCATTGTGAAGTGTGGAAACTTGAGGTGATGTACCTGTGTACAAGGTTCTACGTTGATTTCGTTTGTCTTGTCTATTCCTTTGTAAACGAAGGTAATATGTTGTTTGCCTGGTTTTTTCTATTTAGAAAGATGATAACACTCTTGAAAAGGAAAGTATTCACCTGAGAAATGGTAATGATAATAATATCTACACCAATAACAACAGTGACAACATTAATGAAAGTAATCTCAGTGAAGAGGAGATATTATCCACTTACACTGAATTGACCACTACGCCAGAATCATCAAAATCCCTTGATCTTGATATATCTCAATTATACATTGCCGAACGTGTTTACACAAGTTGATATTTTCTACTTCGTTCTTCTTAGCCCCCTCCCCCCTTTAAAACAGTATAGCCGGTGATGATAATGCGATACATGTATAACAAAGCAAGGGAAACAATGATTATTTGTTATGTTTTTTTTTTTTCAAAAAAACATTTGGTTTGTTTTATACTTACTTCACAACTTCATATATTTATCTTTCATGAATTATTACACTTACTTATGATTTGTTTCTTGATATCATGATAGAATAATTTCGAAGACTTCTAGTTCTTCATTCGAGAGTTAAAAACCAACTTCTGCAACTGGTGATGACGGATTAGTCTGCGAAAATACTTTATTTAGATTAATTTTCAAAGTGACTTTACTCACAAAATAGTACTCATTGAAAGTAACACATCAGTTGTAGGATGTTGACACAGCTTTCTTCTGTGGTCATATTCTCTTATTCCGCCTTTTATGTTTCAATCAAAAGGAAGAAAACAGCATAAAACTTGTAATTCTATTTTAGTCTCTACTTTAATATTACTGGATAATAAATAAATAACTGAATAGATAAAAAACAAATAACGCGTTCGCCGTGAAACCTGAAGGTCCCGGGTTCGACCCCTAGCCGGGTCGTGGGTGCGTACTGCTGATGAGTCCCGTACTAGGACGAAACGGCTGTCCAGTGCTCCTAGATTTTCAATGGTACCCTAACTGATGTCAGTCCATGATGAATACTACGTCTAAAATAAATAACTAACAAATAAATGAATAAATAAATAATAAGTAACGAAATAAATAAATAAATAATAAATAAATGAATAACTAACCAAATAAGTAAATAAATAATACTGTTTTACTATTAAACAGAGTAAAATGGAATTACAGCCTATCACACTGTACAAATTTTACCCTTATGTCAACATAAAACATATAATGAAAGTGCAATGCTTTGCAATCGCCACAAAAGTGAGAGTAAACATGAAACGAACAGAAAACTATTGATACTCATGTGTCAGTTTGTAGAGATTTATTGATTTGAAGGTAATTCCCCTCAAGGATTGGTTCTAGTTGTACAGCCACTGCAAACCTGAAGTCGCTGAATGGGTGTTTCATCTCGGCTTAGGACTCTTCAGCAGAGCCCCAGGGATGATGCGTCTCACGGTGAACGCGTTACTTCAGAAGAAAATCAGTTAAATGAAAAGGTGAACACTTCATTTAGCATATATACAATGTTCAAAACCTCTCAGATGATCAGTAATCAAAACATTTGTATCCTTGTGATCAGTTCCAAGTCATGTCATCAATACTCTCCATGCCTTGTTCATAATATCTTGGTGAACCGAACTGGGCAACCCACACCTTCATATACACTGCAGGCCGACAGTCAGAAACTATTTATTAGTGTCATACCTTGCTGCAGTCACCTATAAGTTATTCCTATTTTCGGTCGTTGGAATTATGCTGAAGATGAAGAATAGGACATTGAACACTATTTACATAAATCTTCGCTATACTAACATATCTAGTGAATTGTTTACTAGCACCATACTCGACTACAACTTTTAAAAATCACTGCTAAGACAACATAGAAATATGAAGATAATTACTACACACCCATTAATGACATGTATACCTGGTCTTCACTGTTGTCCATATACATGTATATCGAAAGATTACTCACTACTTACTAACCTCAAATGTACATTGGGGAAAGAAAGCAAGATAAATTATGAAATGGAGTGAACGTGTTCACTCTCGCTCTCTCAGCTGATGTCTATAAAATATGTACGCATATTGATTGGTTTGCTGGTGTATAGTCTGAGTGTGCAAAGAATTTTTTGTGATTCACATATTTTCTATTCTAGATTGTGAGATAGCCATTTTGTTGTAGTGTTTTTGTAATGAATGTCAACAGTGTTTAAGTCTTGCGTATTTGATGGAATCGTGTTATATTTTTGACGGTTCTTACTTATCACGTAAAACTATTGATGAAGAGAAGTGCAATGAAACAGTTGAATTTGTTTATTGATAAAATACAACTGTTAAATATTACAGTATGGTATCCATTCACAAACGATCTCTTGTTCTCTATAACAGTATATTTTAATATAATTCCAGCGTGTTTAGAAAATTAAAACAAGATATTTCTAAGTGTTTCACTGTGTGTAGTAAGCTACAACTACTTCAGTAGAATATACGGATTTTTATTAACACAAAAATAACATCATATTGTATCAAAATCGTACCATTGAATAGATTAGAAGAGTATGCGCATTGCTTGCTATTAAAGTCTGTTTCAAAGCTCCAAATTCACTGGGAAAGATCTTAGTCAAAGTGAAAGATGTAATTCCTAAGATGACACAGAAAAACTGTCTACAAAATTAAATGTTTGGAATATGAGGAGGCTAATTGTGTTAGAAAAAGTTGCAGACCCTTAAAAGTTGTGGTGGATGAACACAAACTATTTGCGAAACATCCACCGAAAAATCAAGATACATTAAAAAGTTTAGCAAAGCGATTAGCAATAGTGTATTTTTGAGATAAATGGGGATTTTTTAATTTAGAAGTAGTATTCATCATGGACTGACATCATTTGGCGAACCATTGGGAATCTAGGAGCACTGGACAGCTGTTTCGTCCCAGTATGGGACTCCTCAGCAGTACGCACCCACGATCTTGCTAGGGATCGAACTCAGGACCTTCAGGTTTCACGGTGAACGCGTTAACCATTCAGCCACTGGGTCGGTTTTCAGCGGTTCGCAATTTCCAACTTCTGTCAATTCACGATATGGCGTGACTATCACCCAAGGTCTTCAGTTAGCATCCACTTCACATCCGACTGGTTGACCCCACAGGTCACCGCTTCTCATTGGAGCTTCATGATATCCATCTGGAAGCAAGTCACTAATAAGCAATAGCTATGCATGCAACCGAAAGTGGACACATAATTGACATTGAAAAGGTAGTCATATTAGGAACAGGTTTTCATTCACATAAAGAAAGACTAACTTTTAAAGCACAACATCAAATGCTATAAACGGAAAAGAAGAAATAGACTTGTCACTTATTTGGCAAACATTAATCCGATGAAACCATTAATAATGACCGTTTTTAGTTGAAACGAAAACTACTGAGTGTTAACCAGTAAACTAATAGCTTGGTAGTCAGACAGAAACTTCAAGCTGCAGTTAGCAAGATATATCTGAAGCTTATATGCCTATCGAAACCGTTGAAACAAGTAGAAGATTAAGTCATACCAATTTAAATGTACATATGGTCACACATACTGGGAGGACTCACCGATCATTGAAAATAAAGACCATAGAACATATTCCAAAGTGGCTTCGGAGATAAATAGAGTCAATCGCCTGACCCAATTGATGTTTGAAACAAACGTCCTAGCTCCTCAATAGCTAAACATTTCGAAACTGGGCATAAAATGAATGTAAAAACGTCATTTAAGCCCGTCTGTAAGACCTATTGGGAACATATTTTAAAGTTTGTTGAAGCATTAGCCATTAGGAGGTTTAAGCCACCTTTATTCGCATGAAATTACAGGAAAGAACACATTCTACAACATACGTAAATACACACACTGACTAAGATATATATTTAATCAACAAATCAACTTGTAATGATGAATCGTAATCACTGAGTCCAAACAACAAAACGCCTAACCAGTGACCTAAACGCCTTAGATGTTTGACCATATATTATTATGTTCATAAAAGTCCATATAGTCTGCTGAAGAAGCTGTCACTTACACAGTGGAACGTCTAAAAATATCTTCTGAGGATTGACTGCCTTCAGGTTAGTACTTAACTCGGACCGACATCGGCTGGAGAGCCACTGGAAACCTGGGAGTACTGGACAACTGTTTCGTCTTAGTGTGGGACTCCTCAACAGTGCGTACCCATGGCTCCGCTAGGAGTCTAACCTAGAACCTTCAGATTCCACAGTCAGCACGTTACCATTGAGCCACTAATTCGGTATCCCATGGTCCATATTTCCTACTTCTGCCAGTTTACGATATAGCGTGACCTCCATCCAATGCTGTTATAAGGTAACTGTCCTCATGTTCTACTTGCTTGGCATCACTGATCATGACTTCTCATTGGAACCTCGGGAATCACCTCTTGAAGCTAGTCACCTATGAGTCCATGATGAATACCAACCTAAAGTCAATGAATCCCCATAAACCTCCTGATACAGTTAATCTAGCGCTCATTGGAGACTAGTTTCGGGAGATGATTCCCGAAGTTCCACTGAGAAGTTGTGACCAGTGGAGCCAAAAAGTCGAAAATGAGGACATTTACTCAACGATGGCATTAGATGAAGATCGCGCTGTATCGTGAATTGACAGAAGTAGGGAATATAGACCATTGGGTTCCAACCCAGTAGCTGAATGGTGGCGTGCTGGCGACGGAACCTGACAGAAAGCTTTCTGAACTCTATTCTGGGTGTTGAGCAGACAACAGGATTTACGGTCTAAATAATTCGGTCTCTACAGGAAGCCATAGTTAAAATTCTGGTAGATGGTGACGTCTAAGTTAATTATCTTTTTTCTATATTTCATAAGTTTATGAGAAATAGCATACAATGAAGCAGGAGTATTATTTTATTGGATATCTGAGGATATATTCTGATTTCAACATAACAGATTTGTTATCTGCATATCTCTATCATATTTTTGAGGTGATTTGGAATTCCCCTAGTGCTATTCGTTCTCAGCTGTTCATGGATATGCCTGCTACGATCAAGAATATTAGAGATCTCATCACTACTGCTTTTGGCTGTTTGCATATCTTGTCTTAGGATTTTAATACTGTGAAAGTTAAAAAAATAAACTATATCCTTTGTATAATTTCTTCATTAAAAACTCGAATTCTTTTATTAAGTTAGTGATCGGAGGCGAGCTCATTTCTGACAGACTCAAGTGCCATATTTATGTGTATACTTGTATAAAGTCTCATTACTTCAGAACTGACCATTTATTCTTCCTCCTCGATTATTATATTATTGTTTATCCCTTGGGTTCCTAATGGAACATAGGGCTTCAGTGGCACGTGTCCAGTGCACCCTGTTCTCTGCAATCTTTTGAACCTGTCGCCACGACTGCTCAAAAGCTCTCATTTCTTCCTCGCACGATCTCATCCATGTCACCGTCACCACGGACGCCCAACTCGTCGCTTCCCATCTAGGTTCCACTCGAGTCTTTGTTTTAAATAAGTGGAATAGGTTAATCTAGACTCTGAATGATTCCTAATAGGGCATTATATTATAGCTAAATGTTTGATTACTTATATTTTGGTGTGGTTATGAAGTCTATCATCAGTCTGACATAATTACTTGATGTATGCATTTTTGTGGTACCATATATCTTATTGAGATTATTAGTTTTAAGCTTGACATTAAACCGCTTAGAAATGGCTTCATTTAGCCTATTAGATCATGCCACCTAATCTTGTTCATAACTTTGTCTAAAGGTATCTTCATTTCTTCATATCGTCATGTTTGGATATGTTCAATGATTTTATTGATGTAATCCACCTTCGTCAGATTTGACAGTTATTATACTACTGTCATTTCTTAAACTTTCGATTGCCAAAATGACTGGTTTCAATAAATTCTGCCTTATTTGAGTTCGATGTTTTATTGTGAACATAAATTGTACATGGACGTGATCAGCAGTTGTCTTATCTATTGAGCCTAATGTTACTTCTGCGCTATGTAAGTTGTCTTCATAGTTGAGTTAAACTACTGTTAGGTCAAAGCTCAGTTCGTTTCCAAATGCCTAAACTGCAGTCGAGTTTAGTTTTCCTTTTTGAGAGATTGATCACCCACATAGTTGGTTAGTTGCCTGTGATGTCATATTGACAGCTTCGTTAGATATTTTTCCTCCACCGACTTCTTAAACCGTTTCATTTGATTATTTGTTCAAAACGGGTGATTTAAAATGGTGGAGAACGTTTGTAGCTCAGTTGCATGGTCTTGGTTGTATTCTGTTCTCTGGACTGGGTTGTTTAATCGTGAAACTTTCATCGTCTTTCTGGACGACATCATCACCAATAACTTCAGTATGAAGTGAGCTGTCAATATCTCTCCGTTAGTCATTTAGTAGCTTGCCTTGACGAAGTGGTTGTTGTGTCATTGACTGTACAGATCTTCCTGTTAATTTTCCCTCTGCTTGACCTCTGACCTTTCTGTCGTTTATCATTTTTCTTATTGGTTGATAGATCGGGTCTATGTCTATACATCTGTTGATTGCTGACTGACCTGAATGCCAAGCTTCTAGAAATCCTCTGATATTCTTTGTGTCTCTTCTCTCCGTCCAAAATTTCTACATTGTTAAAACTGAATTCATGCCCATAATTATCCACGTGCATTGAAATGAGTGACGAAATGTCGTGGTGTTTGATAGCCAATTGGTGCTCATGTAGACGAATGCGAAGAGGGCGGCCGGTTTGTCCAATGTAGTGCTGACTACAGTTATTGCAGTTGATCTTGTAAATGATATTCGGTTTGTCTTCTTTGCTTGTTGCATCCTTTGGTCTGCATAATAGTGTTTGGAGGGAATTTGTTGGTTTATGAGCCACACCAATTCCAAGTGGTCTCAGCAATCTTGTTGTGATTTCTGGTAGGTATAGTCTTTATGTATGGTAGGACGATGCGTTTGTTGATTTTTGTCGATGACTTTGTAGTTGGTGATGCACGGGATAGGCATCTTCTGATGATAAAGTTTCGTGGGTAGCCGTCCTTCTTTAGGGTTTACATCAAGTGATTTTCTTTGTTTCTCCGTGAAGTTGTTGTGCTGCAGTGTGTTCTTGCTCTTTTAAATAGAGTCTGCACACAACTGACTTTTTGTGTCGTTGGGTTGTTGCTATTGTAGTTGAGGATTTGGTCGGTGTGTGTTGGCTTCCTGTACACTTGGGTTTCCAGCTTTCCGGCATTTGTCCTACTGACTAAAACATCCAGGAATGTTAGTTGGTTGTTTGACTCTTTCTCCATTGTGAATTTGATGTCATTGAAAAGTTGTTGATCAAACTGTGGGTGTTTTCTATATCATCCTTTTTAATGATGACATAAGTGTCGTCTACATAACGAATCCAAATTTTTGGTTTGATCACAGGTAGGATGATGGCTTCCAGTCTGTGCATCACTGCTTCTGCAATTAATCCGGATATCGGTGATCCCATTGGAGTTCCTTTCATCTGTATATCTTGCCGTTGAATTGGAAGTATATTGTCTGACAAGCAGGTGATTTAGCCTTATCGTATGCTTTAACTAGCCTTTTATAAAGTTTTTTGTTTTTTAAGTTGTTGAATTTGTATGTTAGTTGTTCAAAATTATTGTGAACACGAGCTTGTTTCTTCATAATCTTTCGCTGTACTTCTCTCAGACACACTTTAATGATCTGTTCTATTGTTCATCTAACTATGTCCGTTAGAATCAGAGTAGGTGGACGAAGATATCCTGGAATGATTTGATATTCTTGTATAAGATGTTAAACATGCAACAGTTTGTGCATCCTCTTACGGTCTTCGAAAGTCTTGTGAGTTCATTGACTCATTTTCAAATGAGAAGACTGTAGATTTCATGGTGGTAGAGTACAACTCTATATTAGATTAGTTTATTTGACCCAACACTCAGGAAATATAATTTCATTGGCTGGGTACCATTGTATGCTATGCCAAATTAACTGATCTAGGATGGTATCATTCTTTGCCACAGTGCCAAAACTTTACTCCTTACATCAAATCGTCTTTTTCTTTTCTTGTGAAATAAGAAAATTTTAACGAAGACGGAATAATTCTATGTGGACATGATTTCCCTTTTACACAGAAAATGGCTCTTAAAACATTTTGAGTATGTTCAATGGTGAGAAATTTCCGACTTTATATTCATTAATATAACAGTAACATTAGGGCATTGTGATGGAAGTTAATAGTATGTCAGTTGATTTATTAAATATTTCACACATTGAAACAGTATTACTAACGAAATTGCGTTTCGGACACAATTTCTCTTCCATAATCATATCAATGTAACTCCACAATTTTAAGACATGCTTTACATAATTGTAGTTCTCTTTCCTTGTCTGTGATATAAGTAGTAAAATTCCATATATACCGGGAAGACGTGCTGATTTCTTCCTGTTGCATGCATTTGATGTTGACTTGATAATTGTATATTCAATTATCAATGTCTTTCTCATTCGGACACACTGTGTACGATTCTCAATAGGGCTGGAATTGCAGTGGCTCTTAAACCAATAAACTGACTTAGAAATGAGCTTTAGTAGGCTAAAATATGCTAATGAGCCATTTGGGTAAAATAATTTACCTTACAAATTCCCTTGAAATAATTCCGAAACCAAATACATGGGTCACAGTAGTTGATCAGGGTCAATTAGGCCACCAAGGCAAAAGACTTAGCTAAATCAAGACTGGTAGACCCTAGTAAGATTAAGAATCTACAAAAAGGCTCAAGTGCAGCTAAGGGTTTGTTACACGGAAATATACAACAGGATGTAATCATGCCAAGTTTTTTAAAACCAACTTAGTTGGATGAAGGGAGAGATTGGCCACCGAATCTTTGTTTATCGAATCAACACTGTAAGTGTGCGACAGGTAGAAATCAGCACCTCTTCTTTGTATATATTGAATTCTATTATCCATATCACAGAGGAGGAGAGAGAATTACAGTCATATAAAGCATATCTGAGGGTTGTGGAGTTACTTTGATACTATTATGGACAATAAATTGTGTCTGGAACGTTATCCAGTCTATAATACTGTTTCGCTATGTGATAGATTTGGTAAATCAACTAAAATGGAATTTATATTCATAAATTTTATCTTCCTTATAAAACTTACGCATTTTTTTTCTTTAGTTATTTCTATGGATTTAAGAGTAAACGAAGAAAATGCAATACAACTTTCTAACAAATTTCTTATTGATTCATTATAGTGTTACGTTATGTAAATCAAGTAACCATCCTTCCAACTATTTGTTAAGTGAAGACACTGACAATATACAGAGTCTTCTGAACACTTTGAGTGGGAATTTGAGAATGTTTGGGATGCGGTTCTCACCACACAAATGCAAATTGGTGCTCCACGATTGGTCTTCAACGGTGCCATGGCTGACAATACAGAGTGTAATGACTGAATGTATCGACCACTTCACTTACCTGGGAAGTTGGATCAACCCTACCCTGGTGGCTCAGTGGTCCATGGAATCTCTGCACGAATACAAAAGGCTCAGTTGGCTTTCGCCGACTTACACCACCTGTGGAGCCGCCATGACATCCGATTGTCTATTAACGGTCGCGTGTACTGCACAACACTCCACTCTATTCTACTCTATAGCTGTGAAACATGGACATTCAAGATGGAAGACATGAGAAGGCTGGCTTCAGGTGTTTAAACACCATCACCTTCCTAGCATAGACCGCCGTATTCTGTGGTGCCACAACGTGAGTAACACAGATGTCAGGTGTTGGGTTTCAGGGAGAAGAGGTAAATCAGTTGACACGGTTGTCAACATTCATCGACTGAGATGGCTGGTTGGGACATGTGTTACACATGCCTAGTTGCCTGCCATCTGCCTCATAACACAATGCTGGCCGAAGTAGGTTCAGGCTGGGAAAAGGTCCGAGGCGGCCAGATTAAAACATGGCATCAATGTATGAAGTCTTTGACTGTTGTTGTAAGCCATGTAGGGAGATGAAGACTAGCCGGTTGTGGTTCGTGGGACAAGAGGAACCAGTCGTTGGAGACTCTAGGTGATGGCATGGTTCAGAGCCGATGTCAGTGACGTAGATGTATACACACATTATGCTCATCTTAACGACGGTATACCGAATCTCATCATTTTCTCATTCTTCGTTTCTCTCTCCTAGTACTTTGTATTTCTCTTGACTGAATTGTATCTTCGTCTTCCACTTCACTGCTTTTTTACTTGATGTACTGATATAAGGTGTGGCAACTCGGATCGTTATGCGGTAATGCCTGGTCCTATGTTGATATTGATGATGATGATGACTTCTACTTTCTTCTACACTGACTGTAATATAAAATCGTTTCTAGGTTTTTAAATCACCACACAAACGCATCAATGATGTTCAGTGTCCAGTGCACATATTGGCACAACTACATTGTGTTGTAATCCACTTGGTGGCTAGCAGTAGAATCCAGGATGCACGTCTAGTCCTATTCAGGACTCGTCAGCCGTGTGTACCTGCATCTCAGTGAGTGTTGTTGTCCCCAATGAGAGCAGATTATAACATAAGGAATAACAGGACAGTATCGAAACCTCTGCATAGAAGGCCATTCTGCCACCAAGGATTGAGAAATTCGACCCTGTATAGCAACGCGAGATTACAAATACCAAACAGGAAAGTAGCTAACACTTGTTAGATGATAGTTTACGCCTTATGAATGGTCTGTTGGCAATGGAGAACTACTGGAGATAACCAAATGTATTTTTCAAATAATTAAAACCGAATTTGATATAATTCTCATCAGAAACTTATATCGTATGGATAGTAGCAATCAGTAGTCACCCAGTCTCTCATTCCAGCTAGTTCACCTTCATTTAAACTAAGAATGAATACTGTGAGTAGTCACTTATTGTGACTGCTTCTTGCCACTTTCTTCATTTGTCTCTGGCAACACTACACGTTTAAATACAAGGTCTCATAAATAAGTCTCTAGGTGACTACTTTGAATTATGAAGCTATCAAAAATCTCCTTCAAAGTTTGTGTTTATGATTTCAAGTATTAACCAAATCTACTTCATTATATAATTCAACTGACTGAGTTTCTTTACTGTTCATTTATGTTTATCTAAATGGAATTAGTGAAATAGAAAATTTGACCTAAACATTATATGTGCATAGTAACTTGATTATCAATGTATATTGTTTTTTCCAAACTTTACACATTTCTTTAAATACTTCTTCTGTGTTGTGCATAAGAATTTTGAAAAAAAATTTTTTCATCCTCTGTATCTTCCGATTCTAGGTGAATCCTTTAATTATCTTATAACAATTTTTCTTTTGAATAAAAAAGAAAATTTGTGTTCACTGAATTCTCTCTGTTTTTGTTTGATTCCTGACTACTGAAGTTGTTCACTAGTAGTATAAATTCTTCTTCAAAGAGAATGAGATAAACGGACAAAAGCAGGATTTGTATGTAACCTGATGAAAAAAATCATCAAGCCAATTTATACTGAGTGATAATTGAAGGTGAGATGAAAGTCTAGACCACGGCCGGATTCGAACCAGCGATCACCGGGTTCGCTGGTTCGAATCCGGCCGTGGTCTAGACTTTCATCTCACCTTCAATTATCACCCAGTATAAATACTAGTCTACCAAACTACGGCTATCTCAGATAGTCAAATGATCATTAAGCCTATTGACAAAAAATAAACACAAAGGGTGTAAGTCTATGCCGAACAAACAGATTAATACAGGTTCACGATTTCCCAACGACTGTCTCTCAACATTTTATAAACTACAATGCAGAGTTGTAGTGTTGCTTAGATTAGTTGCCATTTAGCAAATGTTATCGATAAAACTTCAATATACGGAATATTTTTACGGTAACATTGAAAATACAAGAATTTTAGCGAATATTTATTTTGTTAAAGTCTGATCAAGCTTTACCTTTGAAGCAAAATATTTCACAAACACGCATCGTGTGATCACATGAATTTTTGACAGTTATTGGTATAATAGGCTAATTAAGGGACTTGAATTACTTTAAAGAGTCAATAAGAAAGAAATCATATAAGCACAGCTTGAAGGATGTTTTTTGAAGTTATTCATATGATGAAACACAAAAACATAGGTTAGAGCCATGTTTTCTCTAGATGTTATGTCACTGTTTTCAAATGTTCCACCAGTGAAACAGTCAATTATATTTCGAAGATTATTACAGATGACAATCTGGACATTATCCTGTCTGTATACCACTTGAAAGAATTGTCACAGATAGACAAACAGATAAAATTAACATAGAACCTTGAAAACAAGTCGGTTGGTTCAACATGTCACAACTTCAAGTAGTATACAAAGAACAGATGGATAGAAAAGGGTGCATATCAAAGTAGACAAAGTTCAGTGAGAGAATAAACAAATATTCAAGTTTTAGAAGACGTCAAGGAGTGCATACATCTGCGCCACTGTGACCGATTTTCAGCCAAGTCACTAAGAGTTCACAAGAAGCTCGACCAGTCATTCTACATCTCTCCGTATGACTCAGACCCACAATAAGAAACTTCATCGACTGGTGACATGTCTTTATCTGGTCACCCTGAACCATGTTCCAAACCACCCCAACACCCACAGCATAGCACATCGAAATAGACGGTGGATTGGAATGAATGGTAGATGACTAAGCCATCTCGTTCAAACAAGGTTCATAATCTTATCAATCGGCTTGCCTGTCTTGCCGCCTAGTATCCTTTGTTTGACCTCAGCATTGCTTACACGGTGGTTCCACCCAAAACGAGCGATGTTACTAAGGCATTTGTCATTAAAAGCCTGTAACCACTTCACATCTAATTTTAACGGTCTCGTCCCACAACCGTACAACGTGAGAGGACGGAGTGCAGCGCAGTATACTCGTACTTTAATAGATAGTCGTATATCTCGCCAGTCGGCACCACAAATGAAGCTAGTTGACAAATGCCAAACGGGACTTTCGTACTCGACCTGAGATTTCTTCAGCAACCAGCCCATTCGAGCTGATGCAACTCCCCAAGTAAGTGAAGTGGTTAACACATTCCACCACTTCACTGCCTATCATTAAAATGGGAGTACTTGTAGAAGACCAGTCGTTGAGCATCGTCTTACATTTGACAGGTGCCAGCAAAATGCATGCCAAACATACTCAGATTTCTGCTCAACGCATTCACGAGACCCTGGATTTTGTCAACCTCTTCACCCAGTAGGACAATATCCTCTGCATGCTCCAAGTCAACCAAATGTCCTTTATGGGTAGATCAACCCCTATGAAGTCAGACGTACCTAAGGTCATATCGATTAGTACTTCTATAAAGAAGTTGACTAGGAGTGGTGACAATGGTCACCCCTGGCGGACGCCACTAGTTGTCATCATTTCAGATGACGACTCTCCATAAGTCTTTTCACGGCTACATGAGTTTGAGTAGAGAGCTATGATTAGCGTTATATAATTGTTCCATACTCCGTTCACAGTCAGACCCTGCCGTAACATTTCACTTTTGACAGAGTGAAATGCCACCTTCAGGTCAAAAAATATGGCAATTATCGACCACCGGTAAATATACCTATGTTCCAGAACCTGTCGGAGAGTGAATATATTGTCGATGCATCCCCGTCTGGGCGTGAAACCTGTCCAAAAGTTTAGTTTATTTTTAACGATTGTACTTGCAGGTATATAGATATAGTAGCAATGGGTTCCACATTGGGATCAATAGTTGCCAACCTGTTTCATGTCAACTTTGGAAAACCTTGTTTTAAAGTTGCATGTAGATTCAATAGACACTTAATGCAGATGTGAGAACGACACCTTTTTTATTTGCTATAAAAAGACGAAAAGAAACGAATTACGGATGAATTAAAACTGATCACACCTACGGATAACATTCTCCTTTGAACTGAAAAAATCGATCTAAATCTTTTCTTAAATGTCCTTCTAACTAGATCAGATGGAGGAAAAATCATTAAGTGCTTACCACAAACCATCTTCAAGTGAAAGGTACGCATACCTTTGCACTTTTCTTCCACGGTAACAAAAATAGAATACTGTTTTATGTCTGCTTGAATGGACAAAGAAGAACTTGCTCACATGCCACGATGAATAAAGAGCTACGAAATCTAATAGACATTTTCAAACAAAATGGATAATATAAAAAAATTCATTAAGAAGAATATGACAAACGGAACGTACAAGGAAGTCATCTCCCTCTGTGATAAGAAGCAAATGTCCACAGACACTCAGTTCAGTGGTGATAATCCAGCCGAAAACTTTGGAAGCAGAACATTTCTTGAAATTGATGTTCAGCAAAAGATGTGTCTTACCACCACATTTGAAAGATAACATTTCTCATATATCCATGTCAATGTGTATCCGTAAGCTCAACTGCTCATATGTAGTCAGCTATTTAGGATGAACTATGAGAACCCTTTCACACTTTGGCTAGTAAAAGGAGAGAGAAAAAAGATTTCGAGTTCTATGCACTGTCACCTAATTGATACTGATCACAATGTTAACATTAAGTTTGTATTCTCAGTGATCCTAAAGGTACCAAGTTGAATGCCTTACGAAGTGGAAATTTGTCTTCTTCAAACTCCTAAAGATACTGCAATCAAAATCATGAGAACTGACCTCTATGTGCAAAAACAACTCAAAAACTCTTTTATACTTAGGCAGCCATTTGCAAAGATGGAATTTATAAAATCTAGGTCAGTAATGTTTCAACTAACTTGTTCCGATTCAATATCAATCTGATTCAGTGTTTTTGTTTCACTTTGATTTGCATTATTATAAATTTTATGTTTTTATTTTCATTTGGCCCAATATCCCATAGTTACTGGCTATCTGCTATGATTCGTAGTCTTAATCCAATTGTAGTTGATAATTCCTGTACGTGTTAATCCCTTTATGCAGGAGTTTTACGCGAATACCATGTGAATTCATGGCGCTTTACTATCGCTTGATCGTAAGCACACTGGCTGCCGAGTCAGGACTTCTTATCTGAATCCAAATCTGCTTGAGTTAGGAAGTCAGAACATCATATTATCATTTTAACTGTTTAAAATAGCCGTGGTTTTAATAGAATAGTGTTGATCCTGAGTAATTCAGATTTCTTGTTTGAGGATAGGAGGCTGGAGGCCTATATTAATGCTTTTCCAGTAGAGTTATATGCTCGTCCAATCCCCTTTTGAACGAATCAATTGATGATACAGACACCACTTCTTCTGGGAGTCGGTTCCAGGCGTTGATTACTCGACGCGAGAACCAGTACTCTGCGGAGACTATGTTCGTTCTTTGCTTTCCTAGTCTCCTGCTATGTCCTCTGAGGTGTTTCGACGTAGTGGGAAGAAAAAGAGAAGATAGATCAGGTCCGAAGTCATTTCTTAGAATCCTGTATAGCATGATTAGGTCTCCCCTCTGTCTGGGGTAGGACAAAGTGAAGAGGTTCAGCTCCTTAAGTCGGTCTTCATAGGTGAGGCTAGCCATCGCAGGGATCATATGCGTGGCTGCCTTCTGAACTCTTTCTAGAAGGTCTGCATCATCGTTCAGACAAGGATTAGCCGCCTGTGTACAGTTTTCTAATTTAGACCTAACTATGGATGTGTATAAGATGGTGAACATGTCACCACTTATTTTCGTAAACGTTCTACGTAATGCCCAGAGAGTCCTAAAACTCCGAGCTGCTACCAATCGACAGTTTGCCGTGGTTTTCAAGTCATAACTCACCGTGACTCCTATGTCACTGTGGGTCATTACTGATGGTAAAGGAGTCCCGTTAATATCGTAGGTGTTGCTGTGTGTGTGTGTGTGTCCCAAGTGCATGCTCACACATTTACCTGCATTGATGGGCATCAGCCACTTCTCTGACCAGGCAAACAAGCTGTTCAGGTCTGCCTGGAGCGCACATATATCCTCATCGTTCCTAATTTCCCGCCAGATTTTTACATCAGCGGCGTAGAGAACCATAGGGGATTTCATGATATTTGGCAGCTCATTTAAGTACAGTAGTAGGCCCGGGACTGTACCTTGCGGCACTCCACTCTCTACCGACTTCCAAGTGGGGAGTTGAGAATTGATCCTAACTGTTTGTCTCCTACCGACAAGGAAGTCTCTTATCCATGCGAGCAGACTACCAGTGATTCCAAAACTTCCCAGTTTCCCGAGCAACCTGGAATGAGGTACTTTATCGAACGCTTTACTAAAGTCAATGAAAATGACATATACAGGTATCCTATCATCTTTAGAATTAACCCAACTTTCTCTGGCTGTAAGAAGGTTCGTCAAGCAAGAGACATTTCTACGAAAACGTGCTATGAACGAGACAATAGCGTGTTGCTCTCTAGGTGGACTATGATAACTTTTTTGATCACTCTTTCTAGGATTTTCACTGCAGTACTAGTTAAGCTTATCTGTCTGTAATTTGATGGGAGCTGCCTAGAACCTGCCTTGTGGAAATGTGTTACTATGGCATTCTTCTATATTGATCCTGTGTGATGATTGAAGATGAAATAAATATTTGAAGGACGTCCGGATTATACATTAGTTGTGTATATATATATATAAATATATAAATATATATATATATATATATATATATATATATATATATATATATATATATATATCAGTTGCACGTCTCCATTTCACTCTCTTTTCTGCAGTCTTTCCAAAGTGGCTCCAGCACTGCACACAAGCTTTCGTTTCTTCCTCACATGATCTCCTCCATGTCACCCCCGCCTCGGACGCCCAACTAGTCGTTTCTTATTTCGACTCCACTCGACAGTCTAGCCTGGCGCGTGATGTCCCCAGTCGGCCTTCTCAGTGTATACCCAATCCATCTCCACTTTCTTCTGCATATTTGTCGGGCCATGGGTTCTTGGTTATTTCTTTGCCAACCAGCCAGCCAACCAGAGTCCATTGTTGCTTATTCTTATTATTCTGACCATCCATCTGATCTTCAGTATCGAGTGAGCTAGCGTAGGCGGCAGCTGTTGATGATGTATGTCTGTAGTTTGTTGGAAATGCTTTTTGTGACACGCCACGTTTCTTAGCCATATAGAAGCACTGACTTGACTGATGTTGGTACTGAAAATCTGGATCTTGCTCTTTGTACTGAGTGCAGTAGATCTCCACAGCGATTTCAGACTAATAAGGGAAGGCCTGTCTTGCTTGCTATTTCGATCCTGGTTTTGACATCGTCGTCTGTGCCGTCACCTGTAGTTAAAACGATGCTGCGTAGGCAGTTAGGTAGGTAGATGAAAGAGACTACTTCCTTTAGGTCTCTCCCGTTGATGGTGATTGGTGCTTGTTGTTGATGTTGTTGTTGTTATCGGTTGGGTATCTTCATCACTTCCGTCTTCTCTATGTTCACTTGAAGGAAGTCCCGTCTTCCTTCACTGCCTCGCTTCACCTCTTCTGTCAACTTGTTGGTTTTTGTATGTAGATGTTGGAGTTTGTGCGACAAGACATTAGACATAAATCACCATCATTGGCGAAATCGAAATCTTCTTCTGAGGTCTTTTCATCGGTCAAACAGCGCATATCCATCTTCTCGCTCCTCACGGTTTGCTGCATGATCCAGTCGACCATAGTCAGGAAGGTCATGAGTGATGGTAGGCGACAGCCTTGTCTTACTCCTGTCTTCACTTGAAAGGCATCACTGAGTAGCTTTCCATTGTGAATCACACTTGGTATGTAGCGTCGTCACATAGCTGTTGAATGAGGTTGATAAAGGTTTGTGGTACTGAAAGTGTAGTGTTGAAGCAGCTTCCTGCCAAATTACTTGTCGGTCGATGCTACCGAAGGCTTTTTTAAAGTGGATGAATTTGAGGCAAAGATGCAGTTGTTTGCCATTCTATACTCTGTTCCGTGATGATGCGTTGCGTAGTGTTGCAATTTGGTCCGCACATAATTTGTTCTTCCTGAAGCCAGCCAGCCAGCTTGTTACGGTTGTAATTTTGAATCCAGAGCATCTTTTAATCTCTCCAGGATGATGCGACTTAATATTTTACCTGGGTTGAACAGGAGCATGATTCCTCGCCATTCCCTGCAAAGTCTTAGGTCTCCCTTCTTTGAGAGTTTGACAAGGTACCCCCTCTTCCAATCAAGGAGCAGGCACCTTTCCTCCCTTCCAAACCTTCTGCAACAGTGGTGTGGTGTGAGCATGTCCGCTGCTGATGTCTCTGCTACTAAGTTCATTGCTTCTGGAGGAATTCCATCTGGTCCTGCTGCTTTCCCGCCCTTCAGCAACTTCATGGCTTTCAGGACTTTGGCTTTTGTTGGAGAGCCTGTGTTCACTTGTAGTTCTGTAGCTGGGCTGCTGGTGGTATTTGTGGACGAGTTGAATGTGGTGATGGTGGTCGATTCAACAGTTTTTCGAAATGATCAGCCCACCGTTTCCTTTGTTTCTCTTCTTTGGTAATTAGATTCCCTTCACTATCTCTCACTGGTTTTATCTCAGTTGATATCTTCCTTCCGAGATAGTAACCTGGTTATTTGATATAATGTTGTCAGGTCTCTATCTCTCCTACCTGCAGCCTATTCTGCTTCAGTTGCCAATGTGTTGTAGAAGTGTTTTTTGTCTTTGCATGCACTCTTCTTCACTTCTTTGTCCAGTGTTTTGTACGTTGCACTCAGTTCGTCTTTTCGTTGTGCATCCTTGCCCTGGTTCATCTTCTACTTCACCATCCTCCTCTCTCTCCTCTATCAAAACTTCCATGTATCTGTGGAGATCCATTCCTTGTATTGTTTCTTCTTCCTTCTTAATACGGTTATGCAGGTTTCTTTCCACATCTCTTTCAAAGAGTTCCAGTGCTCATCCACACAGGTTTCATCAGGGATGTTGCTGGATATCTCCCATTTTGTCTTGATAGCTGATTGATGTGAAGATGTCCCTTGTAGTTTTGTCCTTCAGTTCATTTTCTGTTCTGGGTGTTGAACTTCAACTGTGGCCTGTCATCACCCACTTCTTTGAATGCTTTCAACTTGACTTTGCAGGTAGGTTGCTTGCACTCGATAGTGAGAGGTGTGAACCTACATCTGCTCCCCTTCTTGATCTGATCTTGTGTCCAGAAGGCTGCGTCTCCACTTTCTTCACATTGAGATGAAGTCGATCTGATTTCTAGTGTGTCCATCTGGTGATGTCCATGTCGCTTTATGAATATCCTTGTGTTTGTACACACTGCCTGACTCCAATCACCAAATCGTTGAATGCACAGAAGTCTGCAAACAGTTCTCCATTCTCATTCATAATTTCACCGAGTACTCCTCCACCGATGATTGCTTCTCTTCGTGTGTTGTCCGCTCCGAGTTTGGCATTCATGTCACCCATTAGAATTTTGATGTCCTCAACTGGAGTCTTATCTAGTAGTGATTGCAGTTATCTGTAGAATTCCTCCTTCTTCTCTTCATGTCCATTATTTGTTGGCGCGTAGCATTGAGTGATTGTGACTTTCCATCCTTTTGAGTTGAATCCATCTTGTTGTCATGATGCTGATCCTGCATGAGGAGATTGGTTTCCATTGTATGAGAGCCTTCTATGGTGTTAAGGACATCATGATGGCCACTCTAAAACTCAGTGTGTTCGTGGCTGTCGTTTGGGTGACAATACCGGAGTAGATTATTGACTCTCCAGTTGACAGTTGAGAGAGTCCACTTCCATTCCATCTGCTTTCACAGATTCCTAGCCTAGCACTTCTATGCTGTGCCTTTTCATCACTTGTAGTCTGGGCAGCCTTTCTAGGTTCATACATTGTGCGGACATTCCATGTCCCCATCCTTACTTTTGTTTTCATCGAGACAGAGGAGAGGCATCGGCCAATTGGCTTCCCGAAGTGTTTCGTCAACCGGTGTCGTTTCGTCTCCCCGATTCCAGCGAGGAATAAGTTTGTTTTCATGTTTTATATTTTCTTTGTGCTTAGAAGTTTCTGTAGTGGTGGAATTGGTTTTTACGGGGTAGGGTTGCTAGCCGTATGCCCAACTTCCTCTCTTTACCTGGGCTTAGGACCGGCTAGTAACTAGTTAACCAGGCGAGGTTATTACAGATCATACTTTCATTGAAACGTACTTATTGTAGGAAATTTATAGATTTGGAATTTACGTAATCCCTAGAGGGGAGAGAGTGATATGAAAACGATAGCTTATCAATTTTCCCCCATCATTACCATATGCTACCAGTGATTTCATTTGGATGATTAAGTTGTGAATATGATTAGATATTTCAAACATTTATTTGCTTTGCATGTTATTGTTTGTACAAAGGGTGGCTATTTTGACTCAACAGCCTATTGGATAGCGATGTGGGGTTTGAAGCAATCAGTCCCCTGTTAGAGTCTTAGTGGAAAAACATCACTCGCTGGAATGCGGACACATCCATCTGATGAGTCCCAAATAGGACAAAACGCGCATCCTAGATTTCGCTGCTAACTAATAAATATTTAATCCCTTGTAATGAATTGGAACAATGCAAACTCTATTTTCAGAATAACATAATGTCATCTTATTGCACAAGATTTTTTCAAAAGATGCATAAAATCTGAACGAATAAGTAAACAATTACTAACACATTCCAGTATTCTTTTATAGAGACAGATTAAATGCTTTTTTTACATAAATCCTCAAAGTGAAACTTATGTTTCTTCATGTCATTTTTTTACACTATGTAGACTCTTCTTACCGTGCGTAAAAACAAAAGATTGTTTATCATTTGACTATGTAAGATAGCCATGGTTTGGCAGACTGGTATTTATCGTAGGTGATGATTGAAGGTGAAATGAAAATCTGGACTGTGGCTGGATTCCAACCAGCCCGATGCTCTACCAACTGAGCTACAAGGCGGGAAACCCAGTAATTGTTGGTTTGAATCCGACCGTGGCCAAAGTTTTCATTTCACCTTCAATCATCACCTACGATAAATACCAGTCTGCCAAACCATGGCTATCTTACATAGTCAAATGATAAACAATCTTTTGTTTTTACGCACGGTAAGAAGAGTCTACATAGTGTAAAAAAATGACATGAAGAAACATAAGTTTCACTTTGAGGATTTATGTAAAAAAAGCATTTAATCTGTCTCTATAAAAGAATACTGGAATGTGTTAGTAATTGTTTACTTATTCGTTCAGATTTTATGCATCTTTTGAAAAAATCTTGTGCAATAAGATGACATTATGTTATTCTGAAAATAGAGTTTGCATTGTTCCAATTCATTACAAGGGATTAAATATTTATTAGTTAGCAGCGAAATCTAGGATGCGCGTTTTGTCCTATTTGGGACTCATCAGATGGATGTGTCCGCATTCCAGCGAGTGATGTTTTTCCCACTAAGACTCTAACAGGGGACTGATTGCTTCAAACCCCACATCGCTATCCAATAGGCTGTTGAGTCAAAATAGCCACCCTTTGTACAAACAATAACATGCAAAGCAAATAAATGTTTGAAATATCTAATCATATTCACAACTTAATCATCCAAATGAAATCACTGGTAGCATATGGTAATGATGGGGGAAAATTGATAAGCTATCGTTTTCATATCACTCTCTCCCCTCTAGGGATTACGTAAATTCCAAATCTATAAATTTCCTACAATAAGTACGTTTCAATGAAAGTATGATCTGTAATAACCTCGCCTGGTTAACTAGTTACTAGCCGGTCCTAAGCCCAGGTAAAGAGAGGAAGTTGGGCATACGGCTAGCAACCCTACCCCGTAAAAACCAATTCCACCACTACAGAAACTTCTAAGCACAAAGAAAATATAAAACATGAAAACAAACTTATTCCTCGCTGGAATCGGGGAGACGAAACGACACCGGTTGACGAAACACTTCGGGAAGCCAATTGGCCGATGCCTCTCCTCTGTCTCGATGAAAACAAAAGTAAGGATGGGGACACAGAATGTCCGCACAATGTATGAACCTAGAAAGGCTGCCCAGACTACAAGTGATGAAAAGGCACAGCATAGAAGTGCTAGGCTAGGAATCTGTGAAAGCAGATGGAATGGAAGTGGACTCTCTCAACTGTCAACTGGAGAGTCAATAATCTACTCCGGTATTGTCACCCAAACGACAGCCACGAACACACTGAGTTTTAGAGTGGCCATCATGATGTCCTTAACACCATAGAAGGCTCTCATACAATGGAAACCAATCTCCTCATGCAGGATCAGCATCATGACAACAAGATGGATTCAACTCAAAAGGATGGAAAGTCACAATCACTCAATGCTACGCGCCAACAAATAATGGACATGAAGAGAAGAAGGAGGAATTCTACAGATAACTGCAATCACTACTAGATAAGACTCCAGTTGAGGACATCAAAATTCTAATGGGTGACATGAATGCCAAACTCGGAGCGGACAACACACGAAGAGAAGCAATCATCGGTGGAGGAGTACTCGGTGAAATTATGAATGAGAATGGAGAACTGTTTGCAGACTTCTGTGCATTCAACGATTTGGTGATTGGAGTCAGGCAGTGTGTACAAACACAAGGATATTCATAAAGCGATATAAACATCACCAGATGGACACACTAGAAATCAGATCGACTTCATCTCAATGTGAAGAAAGTGGAGACGCAGCCTTCTGGACACAAGATCAGATCAAGAAGGGGAGCAGATGTCGGTTCACACCTCTCACTATCGAGTGCAAGCAACCTACCTGCAAAGTCAAGTTGAAAGCATTCAAAGAAGTGGGTGATGACAGGCCACAGTTGAAGTTCAACACCCAGAACAGAAAATGAACTGAAGGACAAAACTACAAGGGACATCTTCACATCAGTCAGCTATCAAGACAAAATGGGAGATATCCAGCAACATCCCTGATGAAACCTGTGTGGATGAGCACTGGAACTCTTTGAAAGAGATGTGGAAAGAAACCTGCATAACCGTATTAAGAAGGAAGAAGAAACAATACAAGGAATGGATCTCCACAGATACATGGAAGTTTTGATAGAGGAGAGAGAGGAGGATGGTGAAGTAGAAGATGAACCAGGGCAAGGATGCACAACGAAAAGACGAACTGAGTGCAACGTACAAAACACTGGACAAAGAAGTGAAGAAGAGTGCATGCAAAGACAAAAAACACTTCTACAACACATTGGCAACTGAAGCAGAATAGGCTGCAGGTAGGAGAGATAGAGACCTGACAACATTATATCAAATAACCAGGTTACTATCTCGGAAGGAAGATATCAACTGAGATAAAACCAGTGAGAGATAGTGAAGGGAATCTAATTACCAAAGAAGAGAAACAAAGGAAACGGTGGGCTGATCATTTCGAAAAACTGTTGAATCGACCACCATCACCACATTCAACTCGTCCACAAATACCACCAGCAGCTCAGCTACAGAACTACAAGTGAACACAGGCTCTCCAACAAAAGCCAAAGTCCTGAAAGCCATGAAGTTGCTGAAGGGTGGGAAAGCAGCAGGACCAGATGGAATTCCTCCAGAAGCAATGAACTTAGTAGCAGAGACATCAGCAGCGGACATGCTCACACCACACCACTGTTGCAGAAGGTTTGGAAGGGAGGAAAGGTGCCTGCTCCTTGATTGGAAGAGGGGGTACCTTGTCAAACTCTCAAAGAAGGGAGACCTAAGACTTTGCAGGGAATGGCGAGGAATCATGCTCCTGTTCAACCCAGGTAAAATATTAAGTCGCATCATCCTGGAGAGATTAAAAGATGCTCTGGATTCAAAATTACAACCGTAACGCTGGCTAGCTTCAGGAAGAACAAATCATGTGCGGATCAAATTGCTACACTACGCAACGCATCATCATGGAACAGAGTATAGAATGGCAAACAACTGCATCTTTGCCTCAACTTCATCCACTTTAAAAAAGTCTTCGGTAGCATCGACCGACAAGTAATTTGGCAGGAAGCTGCTTCAACACTACACTTTCAGTACCACAAACCTTTATCAACCTCATTCAACAGCTATGTGACGACGCTACATACCAAGTGTGATTCACAATGGAAAGCTACTCAGTGATGCCTTTCAAGTGAAGACAGGAGTAAGACAAGGCTGTCGCCTACCATCACTCATGACCTTCCTGACTGTGGTCGACTGGATCATGCAGCAAACCGTGAGGAGCGAGAAGATGGTTATACGCTGTTTGACCGATGAAAAGACCTCAGAAGAAGATTTCGATTTCGCCAATGATGGTGATTTATGTCTAATGTCTTGTCGCACAAACTCCAACATCTACATACAAAAACCAACAAGTTGACAGAAGAGGTGAAGCGAGGCAGTGAAGGAAGACGGGACTTCCTTCAAGTGAACAAAGAGAAGACAGAGTTGACGAACACACCCAACCAATAACAACACCAACAACAAGCACCAATCACCATCAACGGGAGAGACCTAAAGGAAGTAGTCTCTTTCATCTACCTACCTACCTAGGCAAGGCAGCATCGTATCAACTACAGGCGAGACAGATGAGGATGTCAAAGCCAGGATCAAAACAGTAAGCAAGATAGGCCTACCTACCTACCTACCTACCTAAGCAGCATCGTTTCAACTACAGGTAGCGACACAGACGACGATGTCAAAACCAGTATCGAAATAGCAAGCAAGACAGGCCATCCTTTATTAGTCGGAAATCAGTGTGCAGGTATACTGCACTCCACTCCACCCAGCATAAAGAGTGAATGAGATCTGGATTTTCAACACTAATGTCAGTGAAGTCAGTCAGTGTTTCTATGGTTGAAAGATTTCCTATGGAGGAAATCGTGTGAGGAGGAAATGAAAGCTTCTGGGCAGTTGTTGAGCCAGATTGAAAAGACGGCAGAGAAGAGAGTGAAATGATGTGCTACTGAAGCCCTATGTTGGACTTGGAACCCAAGGGACAAATAATAATGAAAAATACACTGTGCCACGTGGGAGGATAGAGTTTTAGAATTCTGAAGGTCGGTGTCTTACGTTGGTCAGGCAAAGGAGTAATATCGACGTTCAGATATCCTCACAGATGGTTTAGATTGCATACAAGGATACCTTTCTCGCAGTGAAAACAGTGAATCTGTCAATCTCATGTCGTTTTTTTCCAAGAGTTGATGCGTTTCAGTTATTCATCATATTCTTTTGGCAGCATCATATCGGTATTTCTGTTTTGTTGCCTGTGAATTGCAGTAAGTTAGCCCCACATCTAATGCTTTCATCTGACTATTCTTAGAACCTCTCTACCATCTAGATACCTCATAAATTTCCAGAAATCATTCATTTGAGAGTATTCAGATGCAGGCATGACTGGGCCCAAGCATATTTGATCATGAATAAAAATCAGAAGACAGATTGTCAAAACAATAAAATTTGTGAGTACTTAGGTTTAGATTCACGGTGATGGCTACCATGTGGAGCTATAGTTCATCAGTCGAGGCATTTGACTTTTATCTAGTGGGTTGCAGGTTTAAACCCTACTTTACCTAATAAGATCTGGCCAGTCAAACAGTATTACTAGCCTCCACACAATGTCTCATTGGCTACTGCATGAATGTGAAAGTAACTGCTCAGTACACTTCAATTCGTTTTAGTGACCATCTTCGGTAGTATCTAAAAGAATACAATTTGTGGAGTGGATTTGTGAAGGACTGGTTACTGAGACCTGTTCACTGAACCAACTTTGGATGAACTGTACGAATGGAATTCCATCTTTTCTCCATGTATTTGCCTGTTTCCTCTCTGTACATTATAAATACTTGTCAACGACCCCTGATAAGGGTTGACCTTAGTTGATATTTGAGTTGATGGCGATGGATGTATAACTGGAGGTCATGGGAGATGGTGAACATGTCAGCTGCTGTCGTAGAACTAACTAGGTGACTACTGAACAAGTGACTGTTGGATATTAATTAGTGACGTTGAGAAGGGTAATTACCTTCAGGCATTTCCATTGACATATACTTACACCCAGAAAATTCACTTAGTCACGCAAAATAATTTTGGCGGTTAACTTCGCGAATGCTGTGACTACCACGCATACGTAGACGATGGTTAACGAAACTACCATAGAAAAAGTTGCGTAACCGAAAACCTCTCGAGACAGGCGTCTACAGCGTTGGATGCAACACTTTTAAGAACAGTCCAACTGGTCTCCAGTGAGGCTTCGTTTAGTCAACATCTATTCTGCACCTGTGTCGACCACTTCACTTACCTGGGAAGTAGGATCAACCCTACCCTGGTGGCTCAGTGGTCCATGGAATCTCTGCACGAATACAAAAGGCTCGGTTGGCTTTCGCCAACTTACAACACCTGTGGAGCCGCCATGACATCCGATTGTCTATTAACGGTCGCGTGTACTGCACAACACTCCACTCTATTCTACTCTATAGCTGTGAAACATGGACATTCAAGATGGAAGACATGAGAAGGCTGGCTTCAGGTGTCTAACCACCATCACCTTCATAGCATAGACCGCCGTATTCTGTGGTGTCACAACGTGAGTAACACAGATGTCAGGCGTTGGGTTTCAGGGAGAAGAGGTAAATCAGTTGACACGGTTGTCAACATTCATCGACTGAGATGGCTGGTTGGGACATGTGTTACACATGCCTAGTTGCCTGCCGTCTGCCTCATAACACAATGCTGGCCGAAGTAGGTTCAGGCTGGGAAAACGTCTGAGGCGGCCAGATTAAAACATGGCATCAATGTATGAAGTCTTTGACTGTTGTTTTAAGCCATGTAGGGCGATGAAGACTAGCCGGTTGTGGTTCGTGGGACAAGAGGAACCAGTCGTTGGAGACTCTAGGTGATGGTAGGACTCAGAACCGATGTCAGTGACGTAGATGTATACACACATTATGCTCATCTTAACGACGGTGTACCGAATCTCATCATTTTCTCATTCTTCGTTTCTCTCTCCTAGTACTTTGTATTTCTCTTGACTGAATTGTGTCTTCGTCTTCCACTTCACTGCTTTTTTACTTGGTGTACTGATATGAGGTGTGGCAACTCGGATCGTTATGCAGTAATGCCTGGTCCTATGTTGATTTGGATGGATGAAGTCTCCTGAATATGTTGCAGATGTCGACCAACAAACTCAAAATGACGTAGAGAAGGCTGTTGGAAACCTAAAACTATGCAAAGTAGAAGAACCTGACAGTTTATCGAGTTTTGGTGACGGAAAGAGAAAATTTCCGAGTAACGAATATACTAGTGTATGGGAATCAGGAGTAGTCCAACTATTTTGGTTCGTAGCTGATTACTGCAGTGTTTAACAAATGAGAAATCTTCATATGATTATCCCGGAGAAATCAATTTGACTAACGTTGTGTTTAAGACCCCAGAGTTCATATTTATCAGACTCCTAACTAGGGCTCTAGAACAAAGTACCTAAAACAAGGAAGGTTTCAAACCTGGACGAGGGTGCATCGATTCAATCTCCATGCTCGGAAAGGTTCTGGGACACAGGCGTATCTACCAACGCCATGTTTCTTGACCGAAAGGCGACATTCGACTTTATCGATGGAGAGATGTAGTGACAGTGTTTGGTTGAAATGCAAGATGATACTTTAGGGCTGGTCTGGAACTAATCTCAGTTTAAGGATAAAAAGTCAAGTGGTGGAATATATCAACCCTTTTACTTACTTGAAGAGTTACTTTAGCCCACACAAGTTAGTCGCTGACAAGATTTTAGCTCGAATAGAGACGGCCCGCTCGGCATTCGCTAACTTGCATGACCTCTAGCACCGGTGAAATATCCGAATATCTATTTAAGGATTGGTAAACCACACTACGTTTACTCTGTCCTACTACACGGCTGTGAGACGAGGGTTGAAAAAAGGTGATATGAGGAGATTACAAGTTCTTCATCACGAGTGTATTCGCAGTGTTGCTCACGTATGGCGGTAACACTGTGTGAGCAATGACAAAGTTAGGAGGGTTCCAGACAAAAAGGGTAGTCAATCCAGAAGCTGTAATCTATCACCGACTGAGGTGGCTTGCGCATGCTGATGCGCTGCACGTGTGTGTGAGGCTCCGAGTTGGCTTTGCGTGTCTGTAGACTGTTGGATTGGGGTCATCGGGTTAGTAGGAATTACTGGTTGGAGACGCTTAGTAACGTCTAGAAACCGGTCATAATGGCACAGATGCAATTATTCTTTGATGTCTTTTAAAGCTTAAAAATTTTAACTCAGCTTCATTTTCAAATTCCCATCCGTGATCTTACAGTCTTGTCTACCTTGATATCACTTTTTGTTACCCATTTCCAAGTAAAGAGGTAAACGAGCGTAATCACCACTGCGCCAACGCAGTTTTGAAACAAAGGTTTGGATTTGAGTAGTGAGGAACGCATCCAAAACATTCTCAAATTGTTACTCAAGGTGATCAGAACACTAGACCTTGTTTTCATCACCTAACATGACTGTCACTTCCATACTCTAGGTCTGCCGGAGTCTCCTGTGACAAGGTCAACCCTAGAAGTCAGATAAGGAGAGCGAAATCTCCATAGACACATTCATGACAAAACTAAGCAAGGATAGAGAGAGCGAACACCCTTGATGAACACCATTCAGGGCAGAAAACTCATCTGATACCTCGCGCACGGGTGTTCAAGAACAAAACGCAACAGACGCAGATGCACTCAGACACCTTATGCATATCCTTACAGTAAGCAATCAGCCACACCTATAGTGTGAGAGCTAGTGATACTACCTGGCTGCTCAAACCACATCAAGTGCAGTAGGGCTCGAATCCACTACCCGATGGTTGATAGTCATCTTAAACTACTGGGCCGCAGTTCGACCAAGAACAAAACAGTAGTGCTCATTATTACTTAGAACAAAAGCGTGGTATGACTTGTAAGCCAAAAGATCCACTAAACAAATTGATAAAGCCGCATTGAGACAGAAAACAGGAGAACAGAAATGAAAACAGAAGTGGGCTATTGAGGGAGTCTTTTAAAACCATCCAAAGAATCCAACCTTTTCATTTCACCTTTCAGTAAAAGAAGCGAGGGAACTGGAACATGATAGCCATTGGTTTCGATTCTGAGCGGTATGTTACCATCCCAAATCAATGAGTCGCATAGTATTCTGGACTATCTGGGGAATAATGTAACTGGATATGTTAAACTAATAGAACTATCCATCTCATGGCATCACTTCGTGAGCTGACCGTCTATCCCCTTCTTCCAGCTAGTCCCAGGGGAAGTGAACAGTTAGCAGCGGGAGCCGTTAGGACGAAATAAATAATACATGCCCAACCCATTGAAGTTAGTAGTTTAGTATGACCACGTTCAATGAATGACGATCTCCATCAGATATGAACACACCCCACCGAATCTTAAAATAACTTACATGGTGTTTTCACAAGATGCGACCAGTCCCACGGAGACCGGCGATTGAAAAAGGTGGAGTCGTCGGACACCCTAAGCTTGGAGGCTGTTTCACGGGTGTAGAGAAGAACTGTTCGTACAAACGTATTGAATACCCAAAACTTTACAGCAATGTTCACGTCACGACAGCACTAAAGGTGACTCAAACCAGTGTTTGTCGCTCTGCCTTTCGATATACGTTTGGGAATCTCATCAGTGAAAACTACAGTACTTACATAGCCGCTTAAGTGCGAAATCTTTCCGACAAATTCTAGCGATTCACTACTAGGGGTGGGTGCAGTTACAAGTTGTCACACGTTAGCACGAAGCACATACTTTACTAATGAACACAGATAGTTGAGTGCGATTTGAGTAGCCTATGAGTTGCCACGGAAAGTAATGTATTTACCCAGCACTCATTTCAGGGAAACTGCCATAAGATATAACGGATGGATATGAATGCCTCTTTCGAGTTAAGTACAGTTGGCGCCGGCGCTGCAACCTGACAGAGAATGAATACCTGATATATCATAGTTAAACCACGCCGACTAGTTTCCACATCATAAAGAATGACTTATACGACTTACTAGCTAAGTACATATAGTAAGAACATGTAAACTAAGAACATGTTTACTAAGCTCTCCATGGAAAAAAAATTGAAACCAGTTAATTAAATAAAATATAAACATTCAGTGAACTAGCCACTTCCTAACTCGTAAAGAAGCATGCTGAAACATCCTGGATAAAAGTGAAAACTAGCTCTAAAGTCTTAGACCTGCAGTGCATTTCTACTTAGATGACAATCACACCTTTGGGACATAACTTACGTGTAAATTGTGCGACCGCGAATTATTGGTTTGGGCCACTTACTATGAGGATACATAGATCACTGGAAAGGTTTCAAAACCAATGTGAATTCCACTGGACCTAATCAGAGAAAATGTTGTACACATATATACCTGACTATTGATGGCTTATAGTATTTGATACAGATCGTCAGTTCTGGTTTCTGAATATAAAAAATTCAGTTGAACCTCGTAGAAATCTACGATTTTTTCGCAAACGAAATAACATTTTCTAGTTTATGCACATCACTATTGTGCTTACCGTAAATAAATCTGTGCACTCAAGTAAATTTTCACACTGAATTACCGATCGTGATTAGTAAGAAACCAGTAAACAATTCCATGGAAGCTTTGAAAAGGGCTCCCAAACGTACTTCATATCCTTCTGTACTTCAATGAGACGCTTCGTTTCTGCGTCTTCTTTCTTTCTTTGTGTTGACAGTTCCACGGAGTTTCCATCCTGAAATTGCTCACCAATACCAAGTGCCTCTTTAAAAACGGTATTCTTTAAAATAGTAACAGCGGCGGTCTCATGAGTTCCTTTAGGGAGCAGCTTTCCATGCTCCGATTGTGAAATTTCGAAGGGTTCGACGTTAAGAGTCTTTTTGCCCTCAGAAGAGCCCTTCAGTTCATCAAGTAACTTCTTTCGGAATCCATTGACTCTGAATTCAATTTCACCTGGAGTATAACTGGGAAATGATGGAAGAAAAAATGAATTTACCCTTGTTCTTCCATCTCCTGCTCCATTTCAAAGCATTTAACCTCAATTTTTCGTTTGCGTTCATGTTCCAGTATTTCTTTATTTGGTTCCTTGAAAAGCAGAGCATCCGCTCTCTTAATATCATCATCTGTCTTATATGGATTCTGCTCTTTGAAACTGTGAATAAAAGCCAAGTTTTTTTGTACATATCCGTTGGTCCCACTCCCTCGAGGGGTAGGAAGGCCAATACCGTTGTACATCGCAAACCTGAAACCAACGAGCGCGCTCAAAACACGTATATATTGTCCAGTATCCAATATGTTTTGCGAGCTTGCATAAACCAATTGGGTTATTCTCGCTATCTCCTGTCTTGTGGGACGGTTGCAGGTCATTTATATATTCCTATGCAGTAGATCAACCCACTTGTTTGCTGCAGCTCCCGAAAACCAGATAGGTGAGGGGTGTTGTTTAAATTTGTAGAGAGGTGCATTATTTGTCCCGAGATCGTGGTTCACATTGGTTCCCCAAGTGTTTTATTCCAATTTTCATCACGTCTTGTCAGATGGACTGAATGTTTAGTGGCAAATAATTCTGTCAAAGCAGTAGCCTACGTTTCAAAGACATTAAAAACTGATGCTGACATTCATGGTTTCAAAAGGCTTATCAGTCTGGGAGTAAAGGGTAAGGTATCCACACCGTTTGCCACGCTTTCGTTTTGCTTTACGTTTCTAGTTCTCGAGTCTCCGGCAAGATAGCTCATGCCTTCCTGTAAATTGGCACAATCTGGCTTGTATGCAGTCCTTAATTGGCTACTCAGATGTGTCGTTTCTTGGTCATATGGATATCCATCAAGTACGAGGACAAGTGGTTTGCCCATGTATTTGACTGGATGGCTTTTGATAGCCTCTAAACCACTGCCCCTCGTTTTCGTAATCATGCACCACTTTCCTACTTGTATTTGTTTTTGCATCGGGACAGTAAATTTTCATATTAAAGTGCGACCAAACTAACGAAATTCATATTAGAGCATCAGCACACCTGATTCAGTTTACGTCATTCAGACTGGATGGGGCTAAAATCTGGATAGTCTCCGCTGTAGCCAATTTCCAGGAATAAGTGTTATGGAACCTGATTCTCATTTTCTTGCTGTGATACAACCACTACCTCGGAACCTAACAGGTATGTAAAAGTGCATATGTTTACTTATGACATTAATGACTCGTGCAAACCACCTAAAACCACCATTTTGGCGGAGACTGAACCATATTTCCGCAGGGTTGGATTCTGAAACAATGGGGCTAAAAACCCTGTTAATACTTTGCGATCTCTGGTCCCTAGATCACAACACGTTGCTTGACTGACCTTAGTTTCACACCGACATTACAAACCGCACCGCAAGCACGTGTTAAAAGCAACCCTCACTGAAGAAAACAGCCGTTTCTTGATACCGCAAACGCTAAAATGGGAGTTCGCTGCCTCTTCGCCACTTTCTTGCAAGTTAGCGTTCTTTCTTCGACCATGAAAAAATGCTTTCATGATGCAATCTCCAGTCAGCTGGCAGAGAACCGACAGAAAGCTTCGGGGAAGGTATATCCATCCTAACTTCGGTTTACACAAGCCTGAACACTAGATTTTCCTTCTAGCCTATGTCCACATGCCCGTCATTGCTAGGAAACCTCTTAGCCACCGTCACCTACTTTTGGATGCTTATTGATGACAACTGGGTACTGATAACAAGTAGTCATCTATTGGCAAGACCAACCGCACAGGTCCAGGCTTAGCTATAGAAGAAGGATTCGGTCGAGTGGTTCTGTCAACCAGCGCCAGGAGTTGTGAAAACAGAAGCGTACTTTATCCTGCATAGCCAGCAGTGTCATGCAATACATCGCAACCACAAAGTCACTTGTGATAACCGAAGCACTCTTCCTAGCCTCTCCTAATTTGAAGATGGCGAAGGACAAATTTAGCCATATATTCAAAACCAGCGCTATTCAACCGCCAAGGAACCCTCACGTGCCACCACCGCGTGTGGTACAGAAAAAGGATAGCAAGGGTTGGCGTCCTACTGGTAGCTGCAGGCTACTTGATACCAAGACAATGCCCAAATGCTACGCGATACCTCACATCTACAACTTAGCTGTGGCTTTGTGCGGAATGGACGTGGATTCGAGCAAATACCTGCTGCATCAAAAGATGTCTCAAAACGTTCACCATTAAAGCTTTTGGACTGTTTGAATTTTTGGACATGCCCTTTGATTTTCAAAACGCGCCGCGAAAATTCCTATTTTGCATGCATGATGCTTCACGGGTTTTAGATTCCATCCGAGTCTGCATCGATTACTGTCTCCTCACGAGTTCAAATAAAGAAATTTGCTTTAGGTACCTGAACCGCTAATTCAGGCGTGGGCTTTTGCGTTGCAGCTGGTTCCAATCGCCAACCCGTCATGTACGCGGAAATGCCGTGAAAGAACCGTTCGCCGGTGACCGAAAGTTACGCTTTCAGTTTCAGACATACCTCACTAGACTCGTGCGCTGTCCCAAATCCCACTGGGTGCTTAGGATGAGTTGGAGTTCGATACTGGATGTAGTTTGCCAGGGCTAGTTCACGGAACTGCTTTTCTACTATCAAGCGGATTCATTTCATTCTCCGCTCACAGGTCCATTCTCGATAGTGCGTCTTACTTCAAAAGATACTTGAACGCGGTGTGTTCAGTCGGGATCGCTCATTTTCGGCCACAAATGGCCAACGTCCACGTTCATTCTACTTTACGGAGAACATCAGATCTCATGGTGAGCCATGACGTGACTCATTGACCCATGAATCACTTTATGGCGGACCATCCAAAGTCGTCAAGCAACACGAAAAGTTTCATGTTGTCAGTCGGAATGGAAGTGAAGATGGTGCCAGTTTGGATCGTTTGAAACCAGCTTGCTCCGAAGGTGACTCTGTCGTGAAGAAACTTGCTTCACCTCAGAACACCCAACTAGCGGTAGGCTTTCCAAATTTCTAACTCATTGGTTAGCCACCCAATGATTTAGGCGCAGCACCATCCTTCGTGTAGTGGGAACATGCTTAGGTGAAACAGATATGTTCCCAGAACATCTGATGGCATACATAACCGACCATCACGTTGTGAACCATTCGGTAAGCTTTGGTGTCGCCTTACGTCTCTTGTCCCAGATCTTCTAGCCCGATAACCCACACATCCTCCTCAGATTCTCCACAACATCAGAACTTTAAATTCCCGCTGTGAATGCATCAAACAATGGTTCCTTTGATTCTAAGTTTGTGGTGTTGGAAAACGTTTTTGCATATGAGAATCACGGTCCTTTACGAGGTTCTAAAATACCCAAATGACAAGGGATAAGTGACTATCATAGGTCGATTTTTCTCCACTAAGACTGCTACCTGAGGTCCGTAAGAAAGGGCAGGCCGCCTTGCCCACAGCCTGTCTGAACCACGGGGCCCCAAAAAGACGTCTTACCTCCCTTAGAATGTAATGGGAGAAAGGTACTTAGTAACATTTCAGGAAGGGTATTCTGTAGGATACGAATTCTAACTGCAAATAGTCTATCACCGAACGTTACTGCTCTAAAGTGCTCCAATCGTAAAGTACTACCTTCAAGCTGAGGTATTTTTTCAAAGCTTAAGTGGGATTTTCTTGCGAGGAGGCGGTTTGTGGGCACCATGATACATCACAAACATGTTCCCACCTGGATTGGGGCGCTTGCATGTTGATCCGCAGTTCAGTCACAGTGTTGTAGTTCTCCTATGAACCCGTTCCAAGATATCTTCCTCCAAGTAAGAGGACGTTACAAGTGAGTTTATTGGACTTGGCACTTAAGGCTTACGCTGAGAACAACTTACTTAGAACAGTCACAGTGTAGCAAGCAAGAAGGTAGTGAAAGTGGCACAACATGTTTACTTCAGGCACCCTAGTGGGTAAATGAAGCGGGCAAATTTGAACAAGTGCACTAAGTGTCGTCCATCACTCAATAGAAGCCAGCAGTGAACGCGGAGCCCTCAGAAGACAGAAATTCGAAGCCAAGTTTGCCGGGTATTTCAAATCCTTTCTTGGATACGGACTATTTTATGGAGCCTAAGTAGCTTAAATAGGCCCGTAATTACAGTCCATGAAATTCGGAAAAGCAAACTCCGTTAGTGGTAGGGTAAAACTAGGACAATGCCTTGAGTTTTAATTCCATTTGGATTTCCTCATAAGATGTATCACACATGTCAAACAGCACATAACAGGAGTTGCGTAAATGTTCCTTTCTTCTGTTCCCACGCGGAAGGTTCAAAACCATAAGGGGCACCCACGCAGCAAATAATCAGTGCTAGTGTGGTGAACATAGAGTCAACCTGTAGTGGGCCGTCTGCCAGAAGGTTCATGATCTGACCAGTCCAGCGCTCTTCTGTCAACATTAGGCCATAAGGCACGCACAATGATGACTTCATAGCAGCTGACAGACGCCAAACCAATCCAGGACGTGGACTAGGGATGCATTTTAGTTCTCCGAGCATTTGACTTTGCGGTCTATCACCCAAACATTTCATGGCCCGTTGATTCCACTTACACCACAATGCTTATTGAATACAGGATTCATGTAAAAATGAGGGTCACAGAGAGCTTCAGTTAATTAGCTGACTGTGTCTGCATAATCTTTATCTAAATAAATAAATATCTTTATTCTCAAGTAATGAAGTTAACATGAGAGAAGCCAATTTACAGGCCTCATCGAAATGATAATTGCAGAGAAACATAAAAGGTTTTAGCAGTATTGAATGATACAGAGGGAGGACATTAAACTCTACCATGATACCAAGTGTCTAAGTGTTATGAAAATAGCAGGAAAATATCACTTTACAGTACATACACATCGTTCTGAGTTTAGCTCATTTCTGCTCACAATTCTTTCTTCACATCAAACGGCTCAGTATTTGGTGGTTGCGTTGTGAGTAGTAGGCATGATTGACCTATCTACAAGACCAATCGTTTCGTCAGACAAACGTCCATTTTAATAGCAATTCTTATGTTCGTAGATTTATTGGCCAACAATAACATACTTCAATGATTTCAGGAATAAGTAAGTATCCATACAATCATTTAATCCAGGTGAATGTCCAAGGTCAGGCGTTAAAGCCTGAGTGAGAAATTTCTCACTCTTCAAGTGTTATCTTTTCCAGCCATTCACATTGGTATTACTAAAAACATTTGTTGTGGTGCAAGTAATTAAAGAATGGAAGAATTGTCGTTCAACAGCGGTGAATATTACACATGAGTAAAACTTCATAGACTTCACATTAAAGTATGCAACATTGCCAAGGAGATACATTGGCTGTTAGTTGACTTCTATGAGATGGATTGATACGAGACAGAGTACTAGAGAAATCTGCTACATAGCATTATTGTGGATGTGTTGCCGTTAGGTAAAGTGATCTGTTGAGTTTGACTGTTTATCCAGATTTCCGCTACATTTGCCACAGACCAGAAATCTGAGATCAGTTATTGTGCTAGGGGTTTCGTATGTGCAGCATTTCGGGTACTGGTAGGGAGGTGAGTTGGTCACCAAGCTGTTCAAGAAATAGGAAAATCAGGGCGAGCCAGCTGGATACCTCTAACATCAGTTGCCAGTATTAGGTGCGAAGTAGGATTTCCAGTAAGTTGATATGTTTTGATCAGACTAATGCTTAGGACTTTCTTGCCGGGCTGATACTGAAAAGAAAAGAGAAAAGAAAGTGCAAGGAGAAACTGGACAAAGGAATACCACGTAAAACAAACTTGGAGGAGAGAAGTTCTTGTCTTTGTAAAGTCATTCGAGCTATATGTTAACTTTAATTTATTCATATGAGAATGAATCTTCCTTTTTGTTTTTCTTATATAAAGTTCACACGAGTTATTAGATAGGCAGTTTTTTTGGTAAACTTAAAGGGAACACTGGCTATGTATTTGTACTGCACAATCCGACCAGATGGACTAGTAATCAAACACCCTTTATGCGTCCATTGAGGTAAAAAGTACTTGAGATTTATGATAACTTTACTCTATACGCTTAGAGGTCCTGGTATGCTTTCATTAGCCAAGAACGTATAGATAGTGTCTAGGCGAGTGATAGACTGATCATCTGTTAGGAGCTTATTAAATGCAAAAAGAAAGGTAGATAATGTGCCTGCGGTACGTATTTCCTCAGGAAGTCTATTCCAGATGTGAGAGAACTTATTGATGAAGAAGTTTCTTCGCAATTTGGTCTTACAACACTCATTTTCAGCTAATAGGTTGTGACTACGTAAATAGTGAGTAGATGTTACAACTATTTTAATTTCCGGGCCACATGAGTGCACTTGCTTACAAAGTAGTTTACAGTAAAATATCAGATCCATTCTAAATCGCCTCTTCCAGAGAGGTTCCAGTCCTAGCATGTTGCATCTCGAGATGTAGTCTAGGCTGCAGTCAGCTCCTGGTGTGCTCGGTGTAAAGTGGCGTTGTACTCCTTCAGTTTTCCTTTGTCGCTTATACGAGGTCCACTTAAGGTAAACAGGCAGTACTGCAAAATTGGGCGGATGCTCACTTTGTAGAGTAGGACCCTTGGTTCAGTGCTATAAAAGTTACGGACGATGCATCCAAGGAGTCTACTTGACTCAGATGTGATACAAGCCGTCTGCTCAGAGGATGTTAAGTCACTGGAATATCTAAGATCAAGATCTAGCACTGAAGAACGTCTAGGTAGCTTTTGTCTACATACTTCAAGAGACACTTCCAGGTTATCGCCACCTATGCTAAGCCAACCAAATTTATCAATGCTGAACTGGAGACGGGACTCGTCACATCATTTAGCCATTTCACTTAATTCTTGTCGAGCGGTAGATAGCGTATTACCTAGTTCATGGGTGCAACACGAGTATACAGCCTTAAGGTCATCAGTGTATAGGAATGTTTCCCCTACGGCAAAGCACTTGAACACACCATCAATATAAGTTATGAACAACAAAGGTCCAAGGACACTACCCTGTATTACTCCACTAGTTATGAGCCTAAGTGTAGACTGCATAGAATTTACTTTGACGATTTGGCTCCGATCACTAAGAAATGATTTTAGCCAATGAAGTGAAGGGTCATGGATGCCAATCGATTGTAGCTTATCAAAGAGAATACTGTGTGCCTTTGATATATCAAGGTATAGAACAATGACAATTTTACGTGCCTCGCGGCTACTAGTCATAAGGTTGAAGAAGTCGAAATGGCAAGTAACGCAAGACCTGTTTTTAATGAAACCGTGCTGAGGCTTTGTGATGAGGTTTTCTCTAAGTAGGTAGTTAGATATACCGCTCTTAATCACTTTTTCCATGATTCGGGAGACAACTGGCGTTATGTTGATAGGTCTGTAGTTCCCAACATTCGCTTTGTCACCGGACTTGTAGCGAGGAATTACAAAGCTAGTTTTCCACCCACTGGGATACGCTCCACTTTCCATTGATAGTGTGAATATCTTAAACAAGAGCAGCGACATATCATCACCACTGTTTCCGATGGCTGTTGAGTTTAGGCCATCTATCCCCGTACCCGTCGATAGTCTCAGGCTTTTGATAGCTTCAGTGATACTTTTGACAGTGAACTCCACCTTACTGCATAAACTAGCAGTAATTGGAGTAAAACTAGTGGGGTTGAAATTAGCGAATGATTCGCTAGACAGCTCACTAATCTTGAGGGGATCTTTGTGTACCATTCCGTTATATAGTAAATAGGCTACACCCATTGATGGCTTCAGACGTTTACTCAGAAGAGATGTCAACTTGTGTATTCCAGAGCCACTTTTGAGAGCGACGATCTCTTCGTTTACTGCGTGTTTCGCACGTAGTGTCCTGATAGATTCGTAAGTTTCATGAATTAAGTGCAGTGAGATGAATTCTTTCGACGAGTGGTAATATGATGATAATTTCTTGAGTTTATTGCGGAATATTTTAGGGATGTATGGGTCTGGCCCCTTGTATACCCTAACTGTTTTCACGAGGGCAACAGTATCTAGACACAGCTCTACATTTCTGTAGAAAAGTGAGTGTATGTGTGTTAATGTGTTAATCTGTTTGCTGGTCAAGCTATCTCCACTTGTCATGACATGAAATGGAGATTTAAATTTAGTCTCTTTCAAAATTTATGCAAAGTGAGCTGAGATGATAACATTCAGAAGGCAGTTTCAAATCCCAAAGGCTCAGATTAAGAGGAGAAGTCTTCCTCTTTAAAACCTCGAATGTTTTACGTTTGGCTTGCAATTGCACCATCCAAGTCTGCGATAACCGCCTGTCACAAAAACCCCACGCAGACAGTGATCAGGGGTGTATATTTCTTGTCAAAACATTTGACTGTCGACAGGAATTCGGATACATTTAGAGAGGAACTGGGTTGGGGGGGGGGTTTGCTGCTTCACCATACAGAGTACCGTTGGGGCGGGGTACTGTCCGATTCACTGCCCTTTGAATTTTATCTAGTAGCTGGCCACCTCTTATCAAGTGTGATGTACAGCAATGGTTCCGCATTTTGAGCTCTCTTGTCATGGGTTACGCGTAGGATCAACCTATCAGATACTCTAACGGATGATCGACTTCCTCGGTATTACTGTAGGTGCTGTTAGGGATAGTGTGGTTTTCGGACACAAGCAATCCTAGGTTTTTCTCTTCACCAAAATCTTGTAACATGCTACTTCCTACAGTGTAGTCATAGTTTGCGGAGCGTTTGGGTTGTGCAGTATTGCTCTTTGGATTCTAATTACTCCTACGACAAGCACTCAGCCCCCAGCGTACGACAGTTGTTCATGCACGCAACTTACATTCATGTTTTTAGACTACCTGAACACCGGTAGTTGCGATTCAAGGATCTTCTCTAGGTCGTTGATATCAACTTAAAGCCTTTATGGGTGCTGAGCAGCGCTCTTTGCGGATCTTTCTTCTGTAAAGTTGTTTGACAGAGTTATAGTCACTACCATTCAAAGTGGGGAGGTTGATCTCAAAAGAACACCCAAAGTAGCTTTATTCAAGCTCTGGTAACGCTTAGCTGACAAAGTAAGCGATAGTCACTACCCTAGTGTAGGCCTTCTGCACAACTAGGCGGGCTGTATCTGTTGGGATTTTCGTCGATCTGTGTGTATGTTTACCCTTAAATATTCAAGCGCACATCATTTTTACAGGTGAGAATAAATTTATATATAGACTACACATTTATTTAGGTCAAAGAATTTTAATTATTGGAATGTTTGTATTGCATGTAGATAAAATGTAGGATGTCAACAAAATAAATAGGTACAAGCTGACACTATGAATAGTTAGGAGTGTTGTCTACTGCACCTGTTCATGGGTCAAGTACTACGGCTAGTTTCGCAATACAGGAGCATTAGTTTGTGAAACCAAAACACTTAAATACGATGAAGTGAATGTCGGAGGGGAAGTCAGCTCGATCACAGGGTACTAGAGTTTTCAGCGCTTAAGGTATACATGTGTATGGCTGCTGACCCACGACTCACCGGATCAAACCTCAAACTCTATTCTTGCACTGATGTGATTATTTCCGTCTTCCAGGACCGATGGAAAGTGGCCGCAATGCAGTGGCTGTGGAAGGCGTATGAATGGGGGGTTGCAGTACGTCTGCAGTGATTTTCAGTGTATCATGGTAAAGTCATCGGTACCGTCAGCGAAACTGAGACTATGTCTCGTTGAGTTCGCACAGTCCAGGTCCTGCACTAGTTCGCAGCATGTGGCGGGCAGCCATTGAAGCTGCATGCAGTGAGGCATATTTGAGATTGGTCAACAGGCATTAATATGAGTACGGAACTTTTGCGTTTTGGCAGAACATAATCCCATTGCATTCACAAACTTAAGTACCTCATGTGGTGAAAAAGTTTAATTTGCCAAACGAAGTTTCCAGCACAATTTATCGTTTATGATGTCACCAAAACAGATGCAAAAAATCGGGATCCCACTTTTATGGTCCCACTGGCTTTCATTCTTTGATTCTATCAGTAGAAAAAGTTCCTTCATTTCCGGAACCGCCGTCCTGTTTTTCCCGTTACATGTGTTTCATGCCGATTCGATGAACAAAGCATCAGTCACCGATATCCCTTTGCCCACACAAATTACTTTACAGTATGGCACTCTGTCACAATTTACTGCATACTTATCAGAACTTTTTATACGGTTAAGGTCCACTGTTCCACATCTAGCTAGGTTTCAAAATCTAACATAATTGACCCACGCATTTGGCTTCGCATTTGTTGGATGGAATTCGACGGGCATGTGGGGCTTTTTCAGTCTAGATGAATGATTTCTTTGCGTCAGCCATCTCACAATGGTCTAATATTTCTCTGGTGGTTACGTCGTGGACTGGAACTTGGCTTCTTGAAGAGCTGCAGGTCGTAGCCTCATGGCGCGTTGAGGGCATGTTGAACCTCAATAGGTATACACATATGCACAAATATGCGACAGTATCCTACAAAAGTCTCTTTGTTTCGCTTTATTGTATGGTAGACAAACAGCGGAAAGCTTAGGAACGAGGTTGATGCTACTTTAATATTTGTTTGGGAAGGAGATGGAAGGCTGATTAGTTGATGGATAATCTTGTCAGAGGATTTTGAAATGTCCCATTAAATTCTTGAATGTATTGTGTTCTTTTAAAGAAAACGGCCAGGGAAATTGAACAAACTATGTGACAGTAGAAAGTTCTGGCCCATGACTGACGATACTGGTGTTTTTGGGTCATTTGTGAAAACTTCGTCGTATACTAATTATGGTAAGCTTGTCTTACGCGCTGAGCATAGGTGGCTGTTGAACAGGCGAACGAGACTTCATACTTTGTATCTGCTACCTGGGGTAGTATTTTCTTCTTTAGGTGCTCTAGATTTGTTTACCTCCCTAGTCTGAGAAAGACGCTATTTACTCCCAGGGTTTTGCAGAAGTAATTCAGATTGAAGCTACATGCATTTGTCAGTAGATGCTCGTATTTTCTTGGGGATTATTATACTTGGCCGGTCCTTGTTGGTATACGAACTGACATGTAGATGACTTATTAACCCCCCCCCCCCAATAACTATGATGTACCTTTTATGTGTTGACAAGCAACGGTGTCCAAGATGCACTTTTCAGCCCGTGACTTGTAAGCTCGATGTATATCCGCCCCAGTGAGTATTGGTGTTTTCACCAAAAGATGAACCTGTAGTGAACGATGATTCGAATTGCCGTACAACATAAATGTTCATCGCCAAGGTTTTCTATCTGTTACATTTGCGAAACACAAAAGATTCTACTGATTACAAATTCATAGGTTCTGTTATGCTGGTGGAATATTTCTGTTCCTGATGTCTCCGTTACTGTAAACTTCAGTGCAATCGCGCTTTACGTTTTAGCGCCGTCGCCACGGATTTGGGGTTTGCTCAACAGTGGTTCGCCGGGAGGAGTCTAAGATTACCTTGGATGGATCGACGGGTGAGGGTTAACGTCTTCCCAATCATACCTGTGGCACTTTGTCGCATTCCGTGTGAAAATGTGTATTCCATGTGTCCTAAATGCGCATTTCACTTTCACACTTTTCGAAACGCCATCTGTCATCTGCCCGTGTTTTGTACTGTTCATCCAAGCTCAGTGTACCATCCACACTTCCACTTCTTGGATGGAAAGTGAGTAGGGTTATTTGTAAAGGACGATGCTCGTAAACGTAGTGAGCTACTTGAGGATTCAGACTGTAATAAAACAGATTTGTGGTCGCAGTCTTCACTACGTCATGTCATAATCGGCAAGTGTTGTTGTTGTGAACAAAATAAACGGAAAGTGGAGATATTCATATATGCAGCTGTAAAGCCAAGGTCACGTGTTTATTGATGACGCAGTGTGCTGGTAGTAAGTAGGGATGGCCATCGCACATCAGGTTAGGAACCGTGGTCTGTTTGACGACCAGCAGTGGAATACAGTGTCTGCCTTTCGTCCTGTTTGAGATTCGTCAGCTGGCCGTACGTGCACCTGAGTGAATGATGTAGCTGCGGGTACGCCCAGCTGACAACTTCCAAACAAGAATAAGCACGCACTTGGATTCCACTGCCAGCCATCAAAGGACCACAATAATATGGGAACCCCAGGCAGCATCGAGGCACCCGTTTAGGAGTCCATCTGCTAACAGAGGTCGAGCCATTCGACAAACGGCTGGTTCTAAATAGCCATAGCGTGGCTTCACCGATAGCTAGAATAAGTGTGCTATTTAAGAAGGCCGATATAGCAGTAAAACTTGTGCACTGCGGTAGAATGTAATTCCACTTTTACTGAGTTGTAAAATTTGTCACAGTGTGACAGTATTGTTTACTGGATTACTTTTCGGATATGACTTATTTTCCACAGTCACATCAAGATAACTACGTAAATTTGAGATACACTTTATGTGGTCATTTCGAAATAAGCTTTATAGGTTTAAGGATCCTATTGATCTAACTGAGCAGAATAACCTGGTTTACAACGATTGCGAGGTCAAATAAATAGGCCAAAGTAGTCGGCCAGGGTTGATTAGGCTATCTGAAAACGAAAACCTGGCTGGGTCAAAACTGGCATATCCTAGTAAGGTAAGGACTTTAGAAGAAAGGTCAGCCAAAGCTACGCATGCGATTACACACAACCACACAATGGTATGGGATACGGTGAAACTCCTGAAAACCAACATAGCGGGGCGGAGGGAAAGATTGATAACTGAGTCTTTGTTTATCAAATCAGCACCCAGTAAATGCAGCAGGAACGACCCAGCACCCGTTCCATATATATGGAAAATCTTAATGCCTACGTCACAGTGGAGCGCTGAAATTATGACTATATAAAGGATATCTCAAAGTTATGCAGTTATCTTCACATGACTGTGGACAATAAATTGTGCCTGGAACGTAATCCAGTAAATGACAATACTGTGACACTGCGTGATAAATCTACTAACTCAGTGAAAATGGAATTAGAAGGACTGAGCACTGAGCAAATAATGACAGTAGCAAAATCCAGTAGGAAGTGTACTGCAACACATTTAGGATTTTACGAAACGCAGTAATGTTGTCAGACACAGTGCACTTTACCGTAAGGTAAAAGCTTTCTGCTTTGATGTTGTTATCAGTTTGGTCAATATGCGGCGGACAGCTACTTTGGCATGGATGCTGCAGCTTATTTAGGAATACACCTGCAAAGAAAAAAAACAGCAATCGGTTGATTCTGTAGGCTGAATGGTGGTCGTTATGACCTTCGAAGCCACAGCAGCCCCTGCTTACTGCATCATGTTATAAACACCAAAGCCTGTTGTTACCAACACACTTCAGTATGATTAAGTGTTAAAAACCTGCCTCCATTCCAGTTAGTGAAGGCTAACGGAAAGAAAAGCTAGCCATATTTGTTTAGGGGAAACCGGTAGATCCATCTAACTTTACTTTCCACCAAACAACCTGGTTGGGGAGGGACTGCATTCTCCCTTGTTGGTTTGGTAAAGAATGTTGCACTTCGTGGTAATCCCTTCCCTCAGTCGCAGGAGGACTTTAAAGTCTTCTTACGGATAACCTCCAAGTGAAAGCTTTGAAACGGACAAGACAGATTGCTTAAATTAGTTTCCCCATTCTCCTAATCAAATGAATCGAGATTTTTATCCTCGGCCACAGACACAAGCGTCAAAGCGTAGTCTTGATGACCAGTTACAGATTCAAATGCGTGGTCGTTTAATTATGGGTACCAATATTCAGAAGCTTACGAGGGAGTTGGTTCAAGTGACCTCTTGTACATTTCTAAGTGCAAAATGTTGATTTGTCTTCAACGGTGCCACGGCTAACAATACAGAGTGTAATGACTGAATGTGTCGACCACTTCACTTACCTGGGAAGTAGGATCAACCCTACCCTGGTGGCTCAGTGGTCCATGGAATCTCTGCACGAATACAAAAGGCTCGGTTGGCTTTCGCCAACTTACAACACCTGTGGAGCCGCCATGACATCCGATTGTCTATTAAGGGTCGCGTGTACTGCACAACACTCCACTCTATTCTACTCTATAGCTGTGAAACATGGACATTCGAGGTGGAAGACATGAGAAGGCTGGCTTCAGGTGTCTAACCACCATCACCTTCCTAGCATAGACCGCCGTATTCTGTGGTGTCACAACGTGAGTAACACAGATGTCAGGCGTTGGGTTTCAGGGAGAAGAGGTGAATCAGTTGACACGGTTGTCAACATTCATCGACTGAGATGGCTGGTTGGGACATGTGTTACACATGCCTAGTTGCCTGCCATCTCCCTCGTCACACAATGCTGGCCGAAGTAGGTTCAGGCTGGGAAAACGTCTGAGACGGCCAGATTAAAACATGGCATCAATGTATGAAGTCTTTGACTGTTGTTGTAAGCCATGTAGGGCGATGAAGACTAGCCGGTTGTGGTTCGTGGGACAAGAGGAACCAGTCGTTGGAGACTCTAGGTGATGGTAGGACTCAGAGCCGATGTCAGTGACGTAGATGTATACACACATTATGCCCATCTTAACGACGGTGTACCGAATCTCATCATTTTCTCATTCTTCGTTTCTCTCTCCTAGTACTTTGTATTTCTCTTGACTGAATTGTGTCTTCGTCTTCCACTTCACTGCTTTTCTACTTGATGTACTGATATGAGGTGTGGCAACTCGGATCGTTATGCAGTAATACCTGGTCCTGTGTTGATAGTGATGATGATAATGAAGTCAATAATTTAAGGACTATAATCAATAGACAAGGATGTTATAATGAACAAAATCCTTGATAATCCTTTTATTGTTCATTATGGGCTTACTTTTTCATACAGATGTAGGGAACTGGATCTTTTAGTATTGCGCAAAGCTGAACCAGCCCTACTTAACTCGATGTGCTCTAGTACCTGCTTCATAAGTGCCTTACCTACTTTGTGAGTGCTGATAACAAAACACGAACCAAATGGACTGGTTTTCAGGAATATATTCAAAGAAGCAATATATTTAATTAGAATAAATGTGATAATGATCTTAAGGGGAAAAGTCTATCCAGCTTATCTGGCTAGTAGGGACTCTCAGAATGTGCATGTTAACCAGCACAAGGGGAGCGCAAAATGGTATCGATGCCTGCTCAGATGCATGCTCGTTAAAACGAAATTCAAAGCACCTTGAACATTCACAGGCGACCTAGCAGTTTATTTAGTTAATACTTAGTTAATTCAATTTAATCTATTTATTTTGACCCTAATTGCATTCTGTTGCCAGGATGGTACAATGCAGGTAATCCCCCTCCTATACGGATGTTGGGATACTTGAAACCTTCGCCCTTAGGAGACAACTGCGAGGCGGACACGCAACATCTTTCCATATTGATGATTGAGTAGGTCAGGTATGGGTCTTCGAAGCTAGTGGAACTATGCACACCTACGAGGTAGGAGAGCTTTACGTCTAGATGCAACCCTTCTCGCAGTGTTGGAAAATGACCCGAAGCCTCCGTCCACTGTTTCCTACTGGTCCTTAATATACCGGGGAGTGTACAAGGGGAAATTGGTACAAGGAGAACCACAGAACGATCCGAGTAGCATCTTCAGGGGCCAATTGTTTCCAATTTGTAACGCATTTCTTATATTTTGCAATGAGAGAGATAAAGAACATAAGCATGTAAAAACAAGAAGCAAACACGTGCCAAAAGTAAGGCAAATACAGAAAAAAATTGATCAGCGACCAAGAAAACTCATTATCTTTCTTATTATTGAATTCCTTTATGTCATATGTATCCTCCCCCACTTCCAGTTTTCAAGAAAACTTTCTTGTTTTGTACACACATTATATAACATTATTAACAAAATATTCCTTTGTTAATAAATTCAAGTGAACTGCAGCTGGCCCAAACATGCAGATCCATTTGCATCACATTTCAGTGTAGAGCGTGAAGTCAGCAGGTATTTTCAAACTATCAACCAGATAAGACTATAGTTAGATGATTCATTAAAGAGCTTTGGATTTTCCCCTTATCCACAAAAAAACTATATTTATTTACAAAGTATTTAAATGCCAAATAAACCGAAGTTATGCAATAACAATAAAAAGTCACGTCTTATCACTTATCTAAAGCATACGAAATTAGATATAAATGGTCTTTATTATCCTGAAATGAAAATAAACAACTTATAGAAAGTTATTTATAGGATGGTTTCTCTTTGTCGAAAAGAATCGACTATCAATAACAAGTATTGAAAAGGGACAGTTCAATTTCATGTGAGATAAGAAGTTACATTTTCAAGCGTGTCCGTCTTTAAGTGGTTATTTCAATAATATCAGTTCAAAATGAATACAAGAGAATGCAGTATGACTGACGAAATCAATATAGAACTTTGCACACAACTGCATCGGCTCAACTTGCTAGATTTCACCGTAGTACACAAAGAACAAGTGGATAGAAAAAGACTGACATTCAAGGAGTAAATAAATTTGCGCCATTGTGACCGAATTTCAGCCATGTTACCGAGAGTCTTCAGTCACTGATTCCTTTCGTCTCAGGGACCCCAATCAAGCAGTCTACATCTCCTCACACGGCTCAGACCAACAGTCAGAAACTTCATCCACTGCTACCACGTCTTGGTCTGGCCACTTAAAACCTTCTTCTAAATTAATCCAACTTCTCCCAACATGGTATGTTAAAGTAGGCGGTGGCTGGGCATGTGTAGTAAATATCTTAGCCATCTCAGTCGACTAAGGTTTACAACCTCATCAGTCGACTTGTCTGACTTACCAAGTACTGAAAATGAAAAGGTAATGAAGAATAACTTCGTCAACATAATTCAACTAACATGTATATGATGTGTATGAAGTTCTTAGACGGTATGAACACATTAATGTGGTTTACATTTGCTATAGTAGACTAAGCAGTTTCTCGCCGCTATCATCCTAAAAACTACATACAAATAAACCCTGTATACAGATGAAAATTACATTGAATGCACTTTTATACGCACTTCCTAATATATTATACAATATAGTCTGAGCAAAATGTAAAAAAACCTTATTAGACCTATGGAATCTTTAAAACTAGATTTATCAAAAGAAGTCAAAAAAAGAAGAGATTGATATTTGAAGCCACCATGAGAAAAATAGATAATCTGTGTTCAAATAATCGTACAACAGTGAAGTAAAGTTTCAGTTCAATGAAAATAACTCGTTACTCAATAAACATATCTCTTTAAAAAGGTACAAATAGTCAAAGTACACCATGATACTGAGTCTTCAAACTTGATGAACACATTAGGAAATCAGTCAGTATTCAGGAATGTACAGCATGAAATAGGTTACTCTCCAGCAGCGAATCTGAGTGTCTTATCAAGGCATAATGAAGGTCAATCGTGGCTTGAGAAGTCAATAGGCGGCATCTATGTCTGCAACGATTAGTGATACGAGTGCCAGCAATTCAAGCGACATGTGATCCTACGAGTTTGCAGATAAGTGACAAAGACAACTATAGCTAAGTGCATGACTACTTGCGAAATCCCTTCAACTAATTAGAAACAAAGTGCATCACGATAACTAGTATACTGACTTACTAAAATCATTGAATACCGATCGACAGGATTCGATCATCACACAGAACTGAACAACATGAAATCGCATACACCCCAGTCACCAACCGGTACATATAAACCAGTCCTACAGAAGTCCGATAGCAGAAGCACTAAGAACATGGATAGTGGGACTGGGTGACACTTGTTCTGATAAATTCGGTGACATCAGATTCCTAGTTGCTGATGCATCCATACAAGAATGAAACATAGATGGAGGGCATCTTACTGATGGTCTGCAAATAAACATCAGCATTCAAGAAGCAGTGTGACACTGAGTCTCCTAGCTTTTCGATAACTCTACAAAATGATCCATGGGACTCGAATATCACTCAGGATGAGAAAACATGAAATTAGTTTCTAACCAATCAACTATCAGTGTATCTGACACATTTCTGAAGGAGGTTGATCGCGGAAATAATATCTCAATGAAACATTAAAATCTCCTGCATGAGTTGATGGAGCTTCAAGCAACTCACGTAACATTAGATAATTAAGAATTGAAAATACACTAGGCTGTAAACCTAGGTGAAGGGATTCTTTTCGATGGTGGTGATACTGATTCGCCTAGATTTTTGACCAACTTTAAGTGCTAAACACTTTTATTCGGTCTTCAGTTATGACTAGAAAACACGAAACCAGTTATTCCTATATCTGTGAATAATAAGTGATTATTCTTATCTTATTTTATATACTTGATAGTGGATTTATCTGTCTCATTGTTATCAATAAAAGTTTGGATCTGTGCTTAAGTATTTGATTTACTTGAAGTTTAAATGTTAGCGCAGAATACTTATATTGTGTAAGCATAGTTATAGGAGTTAAAGTTTGGTATTATGGCAGATTTTAATTTGTTTACTTGCATATATCACAGCATTATTCAGTGTGTAAGCTTTCAGTATGTATAAGCATTATCATAGTCTATGAACAACAGATATGCGGTGCTAAATTATTGTTAATCTACCTCAAAAATCAAGAAAAACTTAGAGTACTTTACAAAGACAGATGTTTTATTATTGTTGAAATTTTTACAGTAAAACTATAATGAAAAATACAACCAACAGGGTATTGAAGATTGAAATTACTTTAGATTTTCAGTTCACTTTGATACACTTGAATTGTTAACTGACTGATACTTCTAGTAAATTTTATTATGAATTTAACTTGACGAAGTGAGGACAAAGCTGCTGAATGGCTTCTAACCAAGAGTTAATACATTCGAAAATCAACAAAATTTAAAGATATTCTGTCAAAGATATTCATTAAGGTCTCTGAGACAATATAAATCGATAATCGAGGAATCTTGACAAACTCAATTCTGACAAATCAATCATCCATTTGCGAATATACGTGTTGACGAAAGTAGAGAGTTAGTCATTAAACTTTAAAAAAAAATAGTCAATAGGACTATAATGAAGCATTTAATTAACATTAGAAAAAAGACACTTCTATGACACAGTCATAACAGAAGCAGAACAGACTGCAGGTAAAAGAGACCTGAAAACATTATATCAAATAACCAGGTTACTATCTCGGAAGGAAGAGATCAACTCAGATGAAACCAAAAAAAGATAGTGAAGGAAACGCAGTTACTAAAGAAAAGAAAAAAAATGAGATGGGTCGACCACATCAAAGAACTCTTGAATCGACCACCACCACCACCACCACCACCTGGGACTCGTCCAGAAATACCACCAGTAGCCCAGCCACAGAATTACCAGTGAACACAAACCCTTCGACAAAGGCACAAGTGAAGTCCTGAACGCCATAAAGTTGCTGAATTCCGGGAAAGCAGCAGGATCAGATGGAATTCCTACAGAAGTACTGAAAACAGACACACAGACATCAGCCGACGTCCTCACACCACTATTACACAAGGTTTGGAAGGAAGGAAGCAAAGGTATTTGCTCATTGATTCGAAGAAAGGTTACCTCATCAAACTCCGAAACAAGGAAGACCTAAGTATTCGTAAGAAATGGCGTGGAATCATGCTCCACCCCTGTCCACCCCAAACAAGCAAAATATTAGGCCACGTCATCCTGGAGAGACCAAAAAACATCGTCTGGATTCGAAATTGCGACCGGAACAGGTTAGCTGGCTGGCTGGCTTCAGGAAAAACGAATTATATGCGGATCTAACTGCAACGCGACGCTATACATCGTCATAGAACAGAGCATAGAATGGCAGTCAACTAGATCTTTACCTCAACTTCATCCACTTTGAAAAGGCCTTCGACAGCGTCGACCGAGAAATAATTTGGCAGGCAACCGCTTCAACACTACAGTTTTGGTGCCGCAAACCTCTACCAACCTCATTCAACAGCAGCTATATGCTATATGATGCTACATGCCAAGTGATTCACGATGGAAAGCTCAGTGATGCGTTTGAAGTGAAAACGGAGGACAGGGGTAAAACAAGGTTGTTGCCCGCTATCACAGATGATCTTCCTGATTGTTGTCAACTGGACTGGATCATGAAAGAAACTGTGAGGAGCGAGAAGAGGGGCAAACGCTGTTTGATCGATGAAAAGACCCTAGAGGATTTGGATTTCGCTGACGATGGGCTTTTGTGCAGATCCCTCGATACTACTGGATATTCCCGCTATATTGATCTGGGTGACTGGTAAATAGTCGTTGCACAAGAGTTGGCTAACGTGCCCCGGTGGATAGCTTTCTCGCGTTTGAAACGATAGGTACTGGGTGTGGTACACCCAGTTGACGAGTCCCAAATAGGACAAAACCTGCGTCTTTGACTCCTCTGCTAGTCACCAAGATCAGTATAACATCACGAACATCCAGCAGTATCGTGGCATTCTCATAGGAGCCCATCTGCCAACAGAAGTTGAGTAATTCGACCTTGTATAGCAACGGGAAATTACATGTATCATAACAGTTTTCCTAGCCTTTTAGACGTTCATAATGGAAACACTTAGTTTGTAAATAACGTGTCTTTTGGATACAGAAATCGTCTGTCATGTATAGTATTTGATGTGAAAAGCTGAATTCATACCAAGTCGTCAGCTACTAAGGGCAATGTTGTCTATCATTTTGTCAGGCATAAGTGTTACTCATGAACTTGTATCGTTATTTGGTCACCCAAATTGAAACAGATGAAGTGCACTGAAACTTGCTACTAAGTAGGCTATAAAAAAGGCACCACTAACCACTGGCAAGACATCCCATCATTAAAATAAATGCTGGGTTGTCGTAGTATCTTGTTGTTGTCATGTAATAGGCCATTTAGTCATAAATGTTTAGTTTCTACCGTTATTCATTTGTTCAAAAACGAAATATTAATGAAGCTTGCCTAATCAGATCGAATAAACAGCATAAATATTATACAGAAGCATAAAAATAAATCTGAAAGAGAATAATTTAATAGTAACGATAGGGAGTTGATTCATCTGCACTGTTTTTATCGATTTCAAATTATGTTATCAGACAGGTGGTATACTTTCTGAAATTAAATTGACAACTAGGTGATTAGAACTGATATAATGACTGTAATCTGGCTGGCAAATAATTCCTAACTGTTCGTGTTATTCAGAGGTATATTTCTTTAGCCCATGATACTTTTGTGTCAGAGCTGATACCGTGACCTTGGCTAGTGGGTTTTCATTGAAAACTGTGCTGAGAAAATTTTAAGGCAGTTGGAAAACTACTCAGCTGTCAGAAATATTAACATCGGTTATACAATTTGTCAATAAAATGCAAATTGATCTTCCCATTTAACCACTTATGTAATTTTTAAAAAAAGTAAGCTCATTAACCTTGACTCACTTCATTTGGCATCCTTAGACTGGATGCCATTTCAGATCACACATAGTTGATTATCCTAGATTTACCTAATGAGTAGTATGTGTCAAAAATATACAAAAGTTTTTACTCGGCATTCAGAACTCGTATAATTCCAGAAGTTTTTCTCAAGATAGATAGAAGAATCAGCACAAGATCAAGGGTTCAAGGGCTGACAGAATAACCAGATGAATGTCAACAAAAATATCCTAGAGTGTGAAGACTGTATTAATACCATTTTTATAAATCTTTAAATTGTTTTAGGAAAACTCTAACAGCAAATCCATCTCCTGTCTCCAAATGCATTAATAGTGTTTGCTATGGCAGTACACCTCAAGTTTCATCGTCATCATAACCTTCGATGCGTCCAATCGTGTTGTGGAAACTGAATTTGTAATAAATTGTACCCAAAGACTCAATATTCAAGTGACTATATTTTTGAATATTTTTACAATACTTATAAACTTTCTCATTACATTTATATTTCTGTTACCTTTTCGTTTACTCTGTTGGAGGTTACAGAAAACAAAGACCTAACTATTTTTGTGTTCACTGTTATTGAGCCCCCCATAGATGACGTAGTGAGTTAATGTGTCCAGTCTTTGGGCTTGAAATATATTTTAGGGACCACTGTCCGAGTGATTCTAAAGGCCATTCTAACAACAACTGAACTGAACAATTAGATTTCTCTATTTAATGGTCTGACTTTCTAACATAAATAAAGTAACTTGATTGGTTACTTCAGTAGTTATTAGAGCGATCCTTGAGGTAAATTCTACTTTCCACTTATCTACCTATCTAAACCAAATTATCACCAATACTTCAGGTCATCAATGTGGGTGAAATTTATTATTATAATTATTCTTTGTCCCTTGGGTTCCTACTTGAACATAGGGCTTCAGCAGCATGTCCCTAGTGCACAGCGTTCTCTGAAATCTTTTGAACCTGGCTCCACGACTCCCAATAAGCTTTCATTTCTTCCTCACACCATCTCCTCTATGTCACCATCCAACGCCAAACTCGTCGTTTCTCATTTCGGTTCCCTTCAAGGACCTGGCCTGATGCATGATGTCCCCAAATCATCTCAGTGTGTGCCCAATCCATCTCCACTTTCCTCTTCTGCATATTTGTTGAGCGGTAGGTTCTTGGTTGGTTCGTTGCCAGCCATCCACTCAGAGTTCCTTGTTGTTCATTATTATTAGTATTATTCTGGCCATGTGATCTTCACTATCGAGTGGGTGAGCGTAGGTAGCAGCTGTTGATGAGGTATGTGTGCAGTTTGTTGGAAATGCTTTTCGTAACGCGCTGCCAAGTCTCTCAACCATCAAATAGAAGCTCTGACTTACTTAATATTAATGTTGAAAATCCGGATCTTGTCCACGCTTTATGCTGAGTGCAGTGCACTGCAGTAGATCTCCACACTGATTTCAGATTAATGAAGGAAGGCGTGTCTTTCTGTCTTTCCAATCCTGGCTGCTTTGACATCCTCATCTGTGCCGCCACCTCCGCCTTTAGTTGGAACGATGCTGCCTAGGTAGGCAGGTGAAAGAGACTAATTTGTTTAGATTTCTCGCGTTCATGGTGATAGATGCTTGTTGTTGTTGTCGGTTGGGTATCTTCATCACCTCTGTCTTCTCTACTTTCATCTGAAGGAAGTCCCATCTTCCTTCACTGCCTCGCCTCGTCCCTTCTGCAAACTTGTTAGTTTTTACCTGTAAATCTTTGAGCTTGTGAGACATTAGATATGAGTCATCATCGGCAAACTCCAAATCCTCTAGGGTCTTTTCACCAATCAAACAGCGTTTGCCCCTCTTCTCGCTCCTCAATTTTTTGCAGAAAAATAACTCCTACTGTATTAGAGACTTCAATGCTCTTGGGACATCATGATAGCCACTCCAAAACTCAGTGCATACGTGATTATCGTTTGGGTGACAGTATCGGAGTAGATTATTGATTTTCCAGTTGGCAGTTTAGAGAGTCTACTTCCATTCTATCCGCTCTCGCAGATTCCTAGCACTTTTATGCGACACCTCATTTCTTTTGCAATCTAGACAGCCTTGCCAGCAAGTTTCAAGCATTGTGCGGATATACCGTGTCCCTATGTTTACTTTTGCTTTCATCGAGAGAGAGAGAGAGAGAAGACACATCGGCCAATTGACTTCCTGAAGGCTTTCACCAACCAGCGTCATCCCATCTCTCCGATTCCAGCGAGGAATAAGTTTGTTTTTATTTTTTTAAATTTTCTTTGTGCTTTGCAGTTTCTTTAGTGACTGGATTTGTTTTACGCGGTAGGATCGCTAGACTCATGATCAACCTTCCCTCTTTATCCGAGTTTAGGACCTGCTAGTAACTAGTGAACTAGTTGACCTAATTGTAGAATTATTAGTTTCTGAAAGTATGAAGTTAAGCTGCATTGCATTAGTGATTTGTTTGATGATGCTAAATATACTCAAGTTTACAAAATAAGGTAAAGTCAGCAGTGATAACGAAAAAGAACTAACTGAAGAAATTGCTTATACCTTATAGTGAAACAGTAAAATAATACATCCGTTGTGTAATGCATCTGGTAAACACACTAACATGGAATTACCACCTACTAAAGCATATATATATATTTCTAAGCTTATATTAATGAAGTCGATTACACTAGTTTTTACATATCATTCTTGTCAGGCTAGATTGAGCACATAGTGGCAAGTGATATACTATAAGAAGCCTTACAAAGTAAAATAAGCGAATAAATCTCAAACTTTCCAATTGACTGAATATAAGAAATTGCATTCTAATAGATTCACAGCAGTAGGCGAACGATAGTTTTCTATAACACAAACTGATTGAATGTCTTCAAACAGCAAAGGGTTAGTTTATTAAACTTGACATGAGCTCTACAAGACTGTCAATTAGTGAAATTACGTTTGATAATTCATCTTGTATATATTTTAGTTAGATAACAAGCATAAAATCCTACTTGTATGTGGATCAGTCTCGTTTCACAGTTAATGATATCTCATTAAATCAGAAGTGATTATTGCAGAATCATTTGAATTAATACAAAGCTAAATCATTTGACAGCTTAAACCTCAACCACAATTTTAATCTATTCAGTGAAAGAATATGCACACAGTGAAAACAAATTTTCGTTCTTTCAAGCACTACTAATTTAACCTTTTAATTTCTTCACTTGTAATAAAAGGTAGAGCACTTCACAACTGTACTTAAGATGTGATAGGTTTTATCATCTATTGTCGAATTTGATGACAGATATAAAAAATCAACGTAGAACCTAGCACACAAAGAACAGATGGATAGAAAAAGAGTGATATCATGGTAGACAAAGTTATGTGAAGGAATAAACAATTTGAAGATAAAGGTTAGTGCAAATATTCAGTCTTTAGATGTCAAAGAGTGAATACATCTGCAACATTGTGATCGGTTTTCAGCCATGTCCCCAAAACTCCTCAACCACCGATTCCTTTCGTCTCAGAGATCCCAACCAGGCAGTCTACATCTCCCAAGACGGCTTGGGAGATCCAAGGACCGTGAACTCTCTTCCAACTTCCCCCAGCATGGCACATTGAGATAGGTGGTGTCTCAGAATGCGCATTACATGTCTAAGCCATCTCAGCCGACTAAGGTACACAACCTCATTAATCGTCTTGCCTAGTAGCGTTCAGTTGACCTCAAAACTGCTCAAACGGTAACCCCACTAAACACAAGCACATTTTCACTAACTTGTAAAAAGGATTGTTTCAAAAACTTATCATAACCGTCAGCTTTTATGGGTAGGTATAACGCCTAGACCAATCGTAAAACAAATCCAGTTGAGACTCCAGTGATTTCATTCAGGTTGGTGAAACGATATCGTTTATCTTAATAAAAAGCATGTTCGTTGGTTATGCGGGTGAACTGTAGCGGAGATGGTACTAGCTCAACAACAAATGATGTCGTATCACTGTGCAGTGCACAAAAAGTAAACCGTTTTATAAGTGTACTAATGTGCATAACTGTGGGTACCTCTTGCTTCAGAGGGATTAAGCTACTCCCTGGAGGGGACCTTGTTGACTAAGAGTACGGAGATGAAATTGTCCTGTTAGGCGATGAAACTGACAAAATCCAGTCATTTGAACAGATATCTCAGGATGCTTGGCGTGCATTACAAACCTATCAAATATAACACGATGCATAAAAATTGGTGTACACCAACTCCTAGTTTGAGAATAGGGAATGAAGTGATAGAATCTGTTGACCATTTCAGTTACTTGCAGAACTGCATCAGCCTGAACGGGTCGGTTGCAGACGAAGTCTCAGCTTAGATTCAAGTTGACTGCTTGGCAACCTGAATCATCTTTGTCACCAGTGGTATATCTAACTACCTATTAGAGGACGAATACAATGCGTTTCAGTTCGTTCACTCGTGTTATACGCCTGTAAGACATGGTCATTAAAAGTAGATGACATGAAGCGGCTACAGGTTTTCAACCATAAATGTCTTTGTAGCGTTGCTTGCGTATGGTGGAACAACCATGTAAGCAATGTCGAGGTCAGGCGAAAGGTACTATTCAAGGAAGGCAAGTCAGTCGATAAGGTTGTGAAACTTCACCAAAGGTGGCTTGGACACGTTTTGCATATGCGTGGTCACCGTCTACCTCGATATGCCAGACTAAGAGAAGCTGGATTAGGTTAAAAGAGCCTTCACAGTGGCGAAATGAAAGCGCATTACCAGTCAATAAAGTCTCTGACTGTTGGTCTGAGCTCTGTAGAAAGGGATAGACCACTTGGATGAAGTCCTCGAGATAAGAGTAATCAATGGTTGGAGACCTTTGGCGACGACTGGAAATCGGTCACAATGGTGGAGACATACCCAATGTTTGATATATTTTGAAGTTTAAACCTCTCCACTAACCTTAATTTTAAAAATTTTCTCTTCCCATGTATTTCTGTCTACTTTGATGTCACTCATTTCTGACCAGCTTGTTCTTGGTGTACTGCTGTGAAATGTCGAAGCTTGGACCGAAGAACATCTGTGCGAGATTCTCAGTTGCGGAATTCCAAGACATCTGAATTGTTCACAGTGAAATTAAAAACGAATGACTTCAAGTCATATCACAAAAGTTTAAACACTGATTTTGTTTATCTTATAGACCTTATTCAGGAGGTCTACTTTTCTCAATACACTAAATCCAGCTTCAATGACTGCTAACATGCCCTGGGTCTAATACTTGTCAATTCGGCTAGTAAAGAATGTCACGGTGCGCATAGCATATCCCATCAGCATGTCAGTGAGATGTCTCAGTTACTTCATATGAATCTTCTTTTAGCAACACCCTTAAGTCAATTTTTTTCCTACGGTTGCTTCACCGTAGGCAAGATCATATTCAAAGGTATCAATCAGTGAATACCTATACTTTGCGGTTGCTATTGTCAACTGAGATGGATTAGCACAATGGTAAAAATGATTAAAACTCATACGAATATCTTCCAAGCATTATTCAATGTATAGTGTTCACCTTAATAAAGCGAATTATTTGCATTCTCGCTAATATGTTATCCTTTACTAGGTCATTAAAAGTGACTAAGCTTTGAGGGCAATTGTACCAGTTAATATGCTCAACTACTTCAATGAAGATCAGTTTGAAAGTAACGCTGCACTTTTCAGGAGAACAACATTCTAAGAAATTAACTTTTTCATCTAAAGTCCTCATGTAAATCACAGTATTTTATACCACATGAGTATCATCATCTATATCGGTTAGATTTATTGCCGTATAAACGACAAACTTTACTAACAGGGATACATCTAAGAAGAGCCAGACTACATACAGAGACTGAAAATGATTAATGAATAATAACTAGTATAGTGGAGAGTATTCTTAGAATAGGAGTATGCTGTTAGTGTTGTAAAATACGGAGAACTCTCCGCTTATGAAGAACTTCCCATGCCTCACATTTTTCTGAAATCCGATCTGGTGATGGTGTCTAGAATGACGATGAAAGCTACATGGGTATATCATTCACCTCAGAGAACAAAAAACCCTCAAAATACTTATCTTAGTTACAAAAATATGATAGGCATCGACGATAATTTTAACCCTACATTTCGCGTAACCACTAATGTTCAGGTAAATAAGATTTAGTAACACGATATACCATTCATATATTTTTTCCAGAGATACACTTCCACAATTATTACTGATCAATATAATCCAGTGTCGTTTTTTGGCTTATAAATATCGTTAGGGTTTGGACAGGTGAAAATTTCAACACTAAACCGTTGGTGAAATCTGAATCTGATATCAGTCACACGTCGAAACTGGAATGAGACACATCTGAAGCTTCCAGACTTTAAATAATGTCGCAACCAATCTGGCTCGTGAAATGATTAAAATCACTAGTTAATGGTATTTAATTATATGACTGTGAATCAACTACAATGGTGTTAGTTCACTTACGCTTTACCTTAAAACCGGCTTTAAGTATCAACCAAGAAAGACTCTTTCTTATATGATTCCCTTCGCTAGTTACTAAATCTTTTGTTTTCAGATGTAGCAAAGTGAACTAATAAATCAATTTAGGAAGTTATACGCTAAGTTTGTTCTGGTTACTCTTGCTAAGAATTTTTGAAAGTAACTCATTGTAATTTTTGAAGTAGGAAAGTCAATCAGAGCCAGCATAAAAGTTGCTGGCATTACTGCATACCAGTCGAAATCAACGTACTTCACAGATACCCGACTACCTATCAAAGGAAGAGTATACTGCTCTGCAGTCCGTTTTGTCCTATTATACGGCTCTGAGAAATGGCCATCAAAAGAAGAAGACGTGAAGCGGTAGTGCTGAGGTCAAAGGAAGAGTACTAGGTAAGACAGTCGATAAGTTTGTGAATCTTAGTTGACCGAGATGGCTTGGAAAATTATTATTGCGCATGTCGGGTCACTACCTACCTTAACTTGGCGTACTATGGGAGGGTGGATCGGATTGGAAGCAGGTTCAGGGTAACCAAACCAAGACGTGGCACCAGTCAGTGAAGTCCCTGCGTGTTGGTGTGAGCCGTGTGGGAAGATGTAGACTGTCCGACTGGGGTCTCCAAGATGGTAGCAATCAGTGACTGAGAACTTTAGGTGGCATGGATGAAAATTGGTCACAATGGCACAGATGTATTCACTCTTTGACATCTTCTATAGGTTGAATATTTTCACTAACTTGATTTATTTCTTTTTCCTCCTCTCGATCACCTTTGTCTACTTTGATTTCAGTCTTTTCCTCTCCACTTGTTCTTTGGACGCTCCTGTGAATTATAGCAGCTTGAACCGATGCACTTGTGTGCAAGGTTCTATGCTGACTTTGTTCGAGTTCACAGATGGATGACAAAGAAATTGCGAAGAAGGTAGTGATCAAGGCTATCAACTACTTTAGCCTGAATACAAAGGCGGCAACCAAGGCTTTTCAGTCGCGAAGTAACAAACAGCTTTTGCGAAATGAGAAACACATGCTGAAATCCTCATATTGTTACGCAAGGTGTTCAGGAGACTGTGCATTTCCACTTAATATAGTCATGTCATCAGCATACTCGAGGTCTACTAAGCAGTCTGTGATAAGATCAATATTTTATAGTCAGACGACGGGAGGGAGTTCATGACGAAATTCACCAAAGATGGAAAGAATGGACAACCTAGACAGGCACCACTCGAAGGGAACGGAGCCTTCAACGGGGTGATGCAGTCACCCGGTACTCCGTTTAGGGGGGAACACTGCTAAAAGACCTGTAAATGGATTGAATTAAGTGTCACCTTCAGATCAAGAAATATAGATGGTATCGAACGCCAGTAAATGCTACAAGGTCCGGCAGAAGGTGAAGATCTCTCCAATGCACATTGGACCAAGTTTAGAAACTGTTTGCTTTTCTCAACCTTCCTATTCACAGAGTCTCAGATACTATGTCCATCAGGCTGATCTCTGTGCGGTTATCAGCGAAGGAATTTTCTCCTCTTTTTAACATTGGAAAGATTAACCAATGACAACAAACGCACTTGCAGCCATCTCAAGTCCAGAAACAGTTGGTGGCTACATATCAATGTTACATTGAAGATGTACCTGGATATCAGGCGACCATAGAGTAGCTGAATTGTTAATAGAAGTGCTATGCCCAGTGTTCCATCCATTTCCCCTGCCAACGAATCGTAGACTTATTCTTCTACATAGTTACCTTGTTTAGTCCAAATAACTATTACTCATCACCACTACTTTTTCCCATCTCTAGTTGTAGTTCTTTTATTTCCATTTGGGCACAGGTATAGATGTGAGACATATTCAGCTACTTTGTGCACATCCATGTATTAGGCAATGTGCCTAACCTATTGCGTGAGGGCTAGTGATACTATCTGGCTGCCCAAACCTGGGTAGCTGGAGAGGGACTGGAACCCGTGACTCACTGGTTGGTAGTCATCTCACTGAAACACTGAGCCATTAGCTCCAAAGTATGCACATGATCACTAACCGAGGACGTCTTCCACAAGAATCAGCAATGTTCCGCCAACCGTCGCCATCGATTACCGGCAATGAAATTTTTGAAGCAAATCATAAATTTAACCTTAGCAATTGCATGAATTTTGAGACTTCAGGATCAAACTTTGACCTGATAGGACTAAATATGTGAAGAGTGGGTAAATGGTTCACAAAAAAATATAATTTTAAGCCTCAGTGAAGGTTGTTCAGAACTTATCTAACAGAATATAATATTGCACTATTAAGGAAGGGTTTGCATTGTAACTTAAACAGGAAGACCCTTAGCACTCTGGAAATGACACCGATTATCGAAACACCATTAGAATAGCTACCACATAGACAGGTTTACGTTTCAAGCCAGAAAACATTTCATGTCCTAGAAAAATAAAATATGATCTATCGCTGAATATTTCGAAGGGTCAGCCCTTCAAAATCTTCGAAAAAGTAAAACCGTGGTCACTGAGGCACATAGAGGGAATGAAGCAGTGATTATAAATAAAATAGATAACTGCACTGAACTTATATTTTGATCGGTCTCCGTGAAGAAATGGAGTCGAAGAAGTGACAAACCAATCAAGAACAAGGTGAAAATTATGGTGTCGTTTTACTGTATACCACTATCCCCATTTCCAGATGTTTAGATTTCATTAGTAAATTACTACAGAGTGACCATGCACTGCTAAGCGGATTCACTTTAAGTCTCAATCTCATTAGAAAAATAATGGGACTGTTTGAATGTGATACTTATACATTTACAAGGAAATCACACAAACAAATGGAATAGCAATAGGTCCTCTCGTATTGCCTATATGTGCATGATACATTTGTAGTTTTAAAAAGATCATGCTTGAAAACGTTTGCGAAACTATTAAATTCTCATTCTTCACATATCAATTCAATATTTGAATATGAAATTAGTGAACAGACAGTTTAGTTAAAAGGAGTGGGAATCTAAAATTATCAATCGATCGCAGAAAAATACATTCAAACTGATATGTTCATTCCAACCTAGCGGATCTGAGTGCTAGAAATTCCCTAGCTCGGAAATTATTCACAAGAGCCGCGAAGCTCAACAGGAATAGAGAAGACAGACAGAGGGAAGTACAAAACATAAGAGGTATTTTACATTTTAATAACTACCATGAGAACATCATCCAGGATAGTGGAAACTATGAGCAAAAGAATCCAAAACGAAAATCAAATGATGAATCTTAAATTAGCACAGTAGTCCTACCATCCCACCAAGATACGACTGGAGAATTAGAAACGATTTTACAAAAACATCCAATTGGAAGCTTTTGAAGGATAGCCAGCATGCTTAAGAATGACTTAAATCGCACAGAAGACAGAAGTCCTTTTACATCCACAGAGAAATGTGTCCACAGGTTACGTGCTGCCTATCGCATTGAAGGATCATCCTGCGAAATCCTCATTCATACTTAAGGCCGCCCAAGCTAGACAAAATAACCTCCAAATCATACTGTAGAAATGGAGTTCACTAGTTACTAGCCGGTCCTAAGCCCGGGTAGGGAGGGAAGGTTGGGCATAGGGCTAGTAACCCTACCGCGTAAAACAACTCCAATCGCTAAAGAAACATCAAAGCACAAACAAAATATAGACAATAAAAACAAAATTATTCCTCGCTGGAATCACGGAGACGAAATGATACCGGTTGGTTGAAGAGTTCGGGAAGCCAATTGGTCGATGTGTCTTCTCTCTCTCGATGAAAGCAAAAGTAAACATGGAGACATGGGATGTCCGCACCATGTATGGACCTAGGAAGGCTGCCAAGATTGCAAAGGAGATGAGAAGGTATAGTTTTGAAGTGCTTGGAATCTGCGAGAAATCTGCAGGTGGAATGGAAGTGGGCTCTCCAAACTGTCAACTGGAGAATCAATAATCTACTCCGATATTGTCACTCAGACGACAACCACGAGCACACTGAGTTTTGAAGTGGCTATCGTGATTTCCCAAGAGCATCGAAAGTTCTCATGCAGTGGGAACCAATCTCCTCCAGGATCACGATCATGACAGCAAGATGGATTCAACTCAAAAGGAAGAAACGTCACAAACATACAATGCTACGCTATGCATCCACAAATAATGGAGATGAAGAGAAAAGGGAGGAATTCTACAAACAACTGCAATCAACACTGGACAAGACCCCTCCCCAGTTGGCGATATCAAAATTCTAGTGGGCGACATGAATGCCAAACCGGGAGCGGACAGCACAGGAAGAGAACCAACCATATGCAGAGGAGCGATAGGTGAAATGAACGAGAATGGAGAATCGTCTGCAGAATTCTGTGCACCCAACGACTTGGTGATTTGAGGCAGTGTGTTCAAGCACAAGGATATCCACAAAGTGACATGTAGTTGATTTCACCAGATGGACACACTAAAAATCAGATCGACTTTATCTCAATCTCAAGAAAGTGGAGACGCAGCCTACTTGACACAAGGTCAAGAAGGGGAGCAGATGTAGGCCCAGACCACTATCCAGTGCAAGGAACCTTCCAAATCAATTAAAAAGCCTTCAGAGAAGCTGGTGATAGACCACAATTGAAGTTCAACACCCAGAAACTGAAGGACGAAGGAAATCTTCACGTCAGCCATCAAGACAAAATGGGAGATATGGAGCAACATCCCTGAAGGAACCTGTGTGGATGAGCACTGGAACTCTTCGAAAGAGATGTGGAAAGAAACCTGCACAACCGTATTAGGGAAGAAGAAGAAAGAAGGTAAAGAATGGTTCTCGATGGACACATGGAAGCTGATAGAGCAGGGAGAGGAGGATGGTGAAGCAGAAGATAAACCAGTGCAAGGATGCACAACGAGAAGAGGAACTGAGTACAACGTATACAACACTGGACAGAGAAGTGAAGAAGAGTGCGCGCAAAGACAAAAGACACTTCTACGAAACACTGGCAAGTGAAGCGGAACAGGCTGCAGGTAGGAGAGATAGAGACCTGACAACATTGTATCAAATAACCAGGTTACTATCTCGGAAGGAAGAGATTAACACAGATGAAACCAATAAAAGATGATAAAGGAAATCCAATTACCAAAGAAGAAAAACGAAGGGAACGGTGGGCTGACCACTTCAAAAAACTGTTGAATCGACCACCACCACCAACAACAACAACCACCTGCAACTCGTCCAGAAATACCACCTGAAGCCACAGAACTACCAGTAAACACAAGCCCTCCGACGAAAGTCGAAGTCCTGAGCGCCATAAAGCTACTGAAGTGCGGGAGAGCAGCAGGACCAGATGGAATCCCGCCAGAAGCACTGAGAACGGACGCAGAGACAACGGCGGACATGCTCACACCACTGTTGCAGAAGGTCTGGAAGGAAGTAAAGGTACCTGGTGGTCGGAAGAAAGGTTACCTTGTCAAACTTCCAAGGAAGGGCGACCCAAGTGTTTGCAAGAACTGGAGAGAAATTATGCTCCATTCCTGTACACCCAAAGCAAGCAAAATATTAAGCCGCATCATCCTGGAGAGACTAAAGGATGCACTGGATTCAAAACTACGACCAGGAAGTACAAATCATGTGCGGACCGAATTGTAACGCTACGCATCATCATAGAACAGAGTACGGAATAGCAGTCAACCCTCTACCTCAACTTCATCGACTTTGAAAAGGCCTTTGACAGTGTCGACCGACAAGTAATTTGGAAACTGCTTCAAAGCTACGGAATACCGCAAACCTTTATCAGTCTCATTCAACAACTATATGAAGATGCCATATGCCGGCCAAGTAATTCACAATGGGAAGCTCAGTGACGCCTTCGAAGTGAAGTAAGGACAGGAGCAAAACAAGGCTGTCTACTATCACCCATGATCTTGCTGATTGTGGTTGACTGGACTGGATCATGCAACAAACAGTGGGGAGCGAGAAGAGGTGGACACGTTGGACCGCGGAAAAGAACCTAGAAGATTTGGCTTTCGCCGATGACTTATGTCTAATGTCACACAAACTCGAAGATCTACAGGCGAAAACTAACAAGTTGATAGAAGAGGCAGGGCAGCGAAGACGAGACTTAAAGTGACCGTAGAGACGACAGAGGTGATGAAGATGCCCAACCAACACCACCACCAACAAGCTCCAATCACCATCAACGGGAGAAACTTAAAGGAAGTAGCCTCTTTCACCTATCTAGGCAGCACCGTTTCAACTACAGGCGGCACAGAGGAGGACGTCAAAACCAGGACCGGAAAAGCAAGACAAGCGTTCATTAAACTGAAACCAGTGTGGAGATCTTCTGCACTCAGCATAAAGAACAGGTTCCGAATTTTCAACACCAGCGTCAAGTTAGTGCTGCTATATGCTTCAGAGACTTGGCGCGTTACGAAAGGGATTTCCAACAAACTACAGACATTCATCAACAACTGCCACCTACACTGGCTCGTTACTGAAGCTCAGATGGCCAGAAAGAATAAGCAACAAGGAACTCAGGGTGGATGGCTGGCGACGAACCAACCAAGAACCTATTGCTCAACAAATATGCAGAAGGAAATGGAAATGGATTGGGCATGCACTGAGAAGACCATTTTGGGACATTATGCACCAGACGAGGCCCTCGAGTGGAACCCAGATGGGAAGCGACGAGTTGGGCATCCGAGGGTGGCTTGGAGGAGATCGTGAGAGGAGGAAATGAGAGTTTGTGGGCTGTCGTGGAGCCAGGTTCAAAAGATTTCAGAGAACAGAGTGGAATGGAGACGTGCTACTGAAGCCCTATGTTCCACTAGGAACCCAAGGGACAAATAATAATAATAATGGAGAATTCACGAATCAGATCTGTGATTGCTGTTCATATGGTCTTTCATAGCTGCAAAATTGATATTGAAAATCGCAAGATTACTCGGAAAAGAATTTCAAACTAAAAAGGAAAGATGGATAGCTGTGACATTTCACATTATATTGAATCTTAATGCACTCAACAGAAAGGGGTACCTGACTATCCAACCAATTTGAACAGTAATTCCGAAGTAACACGTTGTTCGCACCAGCTTTAACTAAAGCACATATGGACAAGGAAACTGTATTTCTTACTCATAATACTTTTCTCACATATTGACTCTGAACTCGGACCAGTGGTTGATGATGACAACATTTAACTCTATCTCTTCATTTCTATGTGCAAGATCGAACAACGTGATCCAATTTGTCTCCACCTACTATCCCAATATGCGATAACTTAAACAGAAGGTTTCTTGGAGAATACGTTTCATCGAAGTCCATAGTTCATATCTTTTGTGAAGGATGGGATGCTGCCCAGATTAAAGCATGTGGTTGTTGTCAACAATCGAGGCTAACTGTGTCTCAATGAAGATTAATAGGATCTTAGAGAGGACATCTCTAATGCATATTAGAGATGTCTGCTTTAAGATCCCACTAATCTCAACTACAGGACAGCCTTGATTGTTGACGACAATGGTTGCTGTCTGAAATGTAAAACTAATCAACAGCAAATCCCATTTGTTTTGCGACTTATAAGAAATATCATTATATCGAAAGCCTAAGAAGTTAGTGTTTGAAAAGTTCCCATAATTACTTTGTGGTGGACTATGAACTAGCAAAATCGGTAACGTTTTTAAGTGAAAGCGTTCGACTCTCATGAATCAAACAATTCAAAGAGACTCCTGGCTTTGGAATGATGGGCTTATATAAGTCCTAATTTAATTTTGCCAGGTGTTGCTTCGCTACAAGGTTTGGTTTTTTCAACTTATTTCAAGGATAACAAAATCCTATTAAAATTGAGTTGAGTAGTGTGAATAAAGAGTCATTACCAAATAAATGAACTGATCTTCAGTGTCCCAACCCAAGTCCACTATTTTTCGCCCGCTGTACTCTCGTCAATCCTCCGCCTTTGTTTACTTTGCATCTATTCGGGAACAGGTAACTGTATGCTGGAACCTGCATATTACCAAGGCTGAATCATGTTTTGAAAAGACTAGCAGATCTAATAACCTGTAATGATAATTAGATATTATCTACATTCGTTCGCTACCAATATCCGTAGTCAACAAGCCAGTAATGATTTCATGTTGGCTTCTTTAATACAACACAATTACCACCTAATTTATGTGCTACCGCCGTCGTATTTAAGACTGGCTAGGAATGTTTCGAATATGAAAAAAGTGGAAATGACTGGTACCAATAATTGCCGCAATCGAATCCTAGAAATATAAAGTGTGATACATTTACCTCATAAACTCAAGATTCGACAGCTCATGACAATCTCTAAATGACTGTGCTGAGGTAGGTAAATGGGAATGATGGTAACTAAGTGGATTGAAAAACGAACATATAAATCACAGACGCTACCCAAGAGTTATATTTAGTTGCTTTTCTGATTAGTACTGAACGCATTACCTATGCAACAAAATCAAAAGCTATGATGGATAGATATCTTGTCATTTAAGTTAAATTTAATAACACATATGGAAACACCGCAAGAACTTCATTTAAGAAAACCATAAACATATCATATGCCATTAGCCGCAAGGTTTTTTTCAGTAACTATCTAAGTGAATAGTGCAGGTAATATGGACTGAGATTCAGTTAAGTAAACTTACCCATCGTTACCTCACTGACCACTCGAACTAAAAATATTTGGAGGAATTACTGTACTGGTTCATCAAACTGGTTAATTGAAGTTAATACAGTTTGGTAATGAGTCAGTAATGAAACAGATGGCCTTTAACTGACATGTTAGTCTTACCCCTAAATGACCTGGTACGTGTTCACAGTCTGCCAGAGAAGTCCTATTTACTGTCATCACGTGGTGGAGGTGTTTTCACAGATGTGAAAGAGCGTAAGCGAATGTCTAGTGCTTATCGCCGGATACTGAAGGTTCAACTAGGGGAGATGGAATACTATGATTCCAAAATCAACGGTACTCATGGGCTTCAGATGAAACGTATGGCGTATGAACCCATTTTGGTCACCAGCAACTATGTGAATGCAGCTCCTGATGTTTTCCCACTGCTTTGACGATTAGACTAAGTCAAAGGCTCGGGGAGTGGTCCCCTAAGACAATCGCCTGCTTCGGTCTGGGCACCTGGGCAGCATCTCATCCTTCACAAAAGATACGAACTATGGACTTATAACATAAAAAATTTGAAGCTACTAACCAGCTTTTCTGCGGATACTGAAGCTCTCCGCACTGCGAACTTTTTAACCGATTACTCAATTTATTGCTATTGTAATGTCTCTTTTGTTTTTCCATATGAGTTGTTTTTTTAGTTATCATTTCCGCTTTTGTCTTCATCTTCAGTCAGCTGCTCTCCATTGTTTAGACTTCTGATGTGTCTGCACCGTTTTGAGTGGCTAAACAGTTGTCCCATAAAGCTGTCTTCAACTGCACCATCTGATACAACTATCCTGCAACCACGCATACCGTTTAAGCTCGGCACACTCAACGTTCGTACCTTGATGCATATCGTACAACAGGCAGGTTTGGCTAGGACTCTGGAAAGCCTCACCATTGATGTATGTTGCATCTAAGAGACCCGCATTAAAGATCCCAGTAAAGTGCATCAAATTAGATCCCCATCCTGTCAGCTCAAAAAGCGTGTTTCATGTGCGCTTATCCGGCGACCCTGTGGCATCGGCAACCGGCCTCGCTGGTTTCGGTGTCGCACTGAGCCGTCGAGTCAAAGCTACACTATTCAACTGAACCCCCATCAACAGTCGTCTATTTGCTGTTAGGCTAGAAGGTTCAACTCGAGTAAGAAGTAATCAGGAATAGAAACGATGTCTCGTTGTTATCTCTGCTTATGCTCCGACGGATTGCAAATTGAATAAAACCAGGGGTGAATTCTGTCACCAACTGATTGAGACTGTCAACCAAGTGCGATCGACAGGTATCGAACGGCTAGCTAGGGACTTAAAATGCGTAGGCCAGGCGTCTAGGTTCAAGTGAGAGTCGTTTAGGTGGCCAATGGGGATCATCTTTCGCAGCTACATGCAGGTCATGTCCTATTTCTATTCACCACCAACTTCTGACACAGTCATTACTGTTGTGCTACTTGGCGTTCTCCCCCTGCCACTCGGGCCTGGACTCAAATAGAACTTATTTGAATCAGCTACCGATAGTGTGCGTGGATACAGGACTGGCACTCCATATGGAGTACTTGCCTGGACTCTGATCGCGTTTTGGTGTGTGCTAAGCTCGTCTTGCGATTTGGTGGTCATAAAATCATCGTTTTAATAGGTCGATACAAGCAAATTAGTTGCACCTAACATTACATTTAAATACCAATCTGAGTTAGACTTAGGGCTAGCTACTGACCCTCCAGAAATTGTAGAGGAGCATTGGCTGCACTTCAAGACGCCATGAAAATGGCTAGTAAAGCCGCTTGTGGCTTGGAAGAACGTCGCTCTAATAAACACTAGGTCTCTGCGGGCTCCCCGCAACTTCTTGATGCCTGTCAGACCATTCAGGCGGATAGAGAGTACAATGGTTGACGTAAGTCTCCTACGCGGAAGATTACACAACTCTTATGCAGGGATCGCGCGGCTTGGTGGTCAGAACGCGCGAGTGCGATGGAAGCAGTAGTTGCATCTGGTAACAGTCGGAAGCTGCTCCAGCTCATTTCAGACACTGGCAGCAAGAAGCTGGATGTCAGTGAGATGGTCTGTGAGGTAGATGGTACGCTGGTAAACAGTCTTCAAAGACGCCTGGATCACTGGGCGGAGCACTTGAAAAAGCAGTTTAGTTGACCTACGGATTCAGCATTCTCAGTTTCAGTGAATCGTGCCCCATGGTCAGTTAACATTGACCCACATAGAGAAGGGAAGGTATTTAAGGAACTCATATCCAGTGAAAACACTACGTAAGTAATTCTAAGGTACGATAGCATGTATTCGGACATGATAGAGATCGTTATTGAATAAGTGAAGTCATCTGGAAATACTGGCTTCGGTGAATCGGAAATGTGTTACGCATGTCGTTCCACCGGCTTTGTTTGCTAACCCTAGGATTGGATGGAAGAAGTGGAAGGGTGGTCAGTGTATGACATGGCACCGTGGGATGAAGGCTAGTTGCATCGCGTTAGCATCTCTTGGTGCATCACAACTCTGTGGGTGGAATCCGAGAGATCACACAGCTCAGTGGGTTGAGGCGTTATCAGATACGGCTCAGAAGTGAAACCAGTGGCGGTCATACTGTAGATTTTTTCTATCTTCTGCTGCTGAAAAGTAATGAACGTTTTGTTTTGAATATATTTTACTGTACTGCCCTCCTAATTATTCTATTCTCAATGCGTTATTTCTATCCAATTCCCTTCGCTTTATTTATTCATAATGTTGTTATTTCGTGTGGCGCATTTCTTGGTGCCCTTGCTGTACCGTGTTTGTGTTCTAATAATCATAGTAATAATAATAATAGTAATAATAATGATGATGATAATAATAATGGTAATGATGATAATGATAATAATAATAATGATAATAATGGCAATAATGAGTCCTGACCAGTAGGAATTTTCTCACGATTTCATAGAAGATAGAAATACTGGGAGCTTTGAAATGGTGGTAAGTGCTCTCGAGGAAACAAGGGTTGTGGTTCACTAGGGTGGAACTTTTACGAACGGTCGACACAGGTTGTAAGCAAAAACGCTATTGACTGAATAGGCTTATGAATTATAAGTAGTAAGACAAATGGTATGAATAATTAAGTCCCCTAGTGTTGGTGATATGAAGACAGTCGATACTTCCTAGTTGTTAATGCTGTTGCAGTTAGCATCTTTTAAAGATACCCCGGGAAGGAGATGGATTAAAGCTGGTTTGACTGACCCGATAGCACGTCTACAGGATACAAGAGACACTTTCATGAGGCAGATGTAACAGACTTTTGAAAACTTTCAGTTGCTGAAACTTTACCTTTTAATTAAGAAACTTCACTGTCGGTAACAAGGAATGATTAGATAAGATTAAATCTACAGTTTTACAGATAATCTCTAAGAACCTAGTTCAACATAGTCAAAACTAGTAATAAAACTACGATCTGAACGTCAATCAGCAAACATTGGGATTCATAGGCTCGATCTGTGAATCAATCAGCAGGATTGATTTTGTACTTATTCGTCTATAGTAAACCCGTCTAAGACATTAGAAACTTTGACAAAGAATTAGTTGCTATTAATAATTTCAGTGTAACATGAAACCTAATCAGTACTTAAAAGTAGTTTTGGAAAGTGTTTATCGTAGACTTGACAGACTAGTTATCATCGAAATTTGTATGCTTCCGGTTATTATCTGGCAAATTACTTGTAGTGCAGTATGGTAGCCATATTCTTTGTCTTACGCTAAGACTAAGGCATAAATGCTTAGACTGCAGAAATATAACATTTTGACGACGAACCTCGTGCAAAGTAGTCGGGAAATGCCTCTTAGTAGTGGCGAAAGGCCTTATGTAATGAATTGTGGGGTATTTTTACGAAGTCTAATAATACAACTGCCTAAACAGTAGCAATCAATCAAATCATTATCAACATAGGACCAGGCATTACTGCGTAACGGTCCGAGTTGCCACACCTCACATCAGTTAACCAAGTAAAAAGGTAGTGAGGTGAAGGATGAAGATAAGTGAATGCAGTCAAAAGAAATATAAAGTACGAGAAGAAAGGAAAGAGGAGTGACAAAATGGTGAGATTCGGTATAGCGTTGTTAAGATGAGGATAATGTGTGTATACATCTGCGCCACTGACTTCGGTTCTGAGCCATATCACCTAGGGTCTCCAACCACTGGTTCCTCTTGTCCCGTGGACCCCAACCACCTAGTCTGCATCGTCCTACATGGCTTAAACCAACAGTCAGAGACTTCATACATTGGTGCCATGTTTTAGTCTGGCCACCTCGGGCCTTTTTCCAGCCTGAACCCACCTCAGCCAACATTGTGTGACGAGGCAATCGGTGACTAGGCATACGTAGTACGTGTCCCAACCATCTCAGTCGATGAAGGTTCACAACCTCGTCGACTGACTTACCTCTTCTCCCTAAAACTCTACACCTAACTTCTGCATTACTCACATGGTGACACCACGGAATACGTCCTATACTACGAAGGCAACGGTGGTCAAACACCTGAAACCTTTTCATGTCTTCCACTTTCAATGGCCATGTTTCACAGCCATACAGTAGAACAGAGCGGACTGCTGTGCAGTACACGCGACCCTTAATAGACAAACGAATATCACGGCGGCGCCATAGGTGGCGCAAATTGGCAAAAGCCAATCGAGCCTTTTGTATCCGTGCAGAAATCTCATCGGCAACTAACCCACCGGGTTGATCCTACTTCCCAGGTAAGTGAAGTGGTCAACACACTCAACCACTTCACTCTCTATTGTTAACCGCGGTACCGCTGAAGACCAGTCCTGGAGCAAAAATTTGCATTTGGGTGGTGAAAATCGCATCCCAAACATTCTCAAATTCCCACTCAAAGTGTTCAGAAGACTCTGCATCTTGTCAGCGTCTTCACCTAACAGGACTATGTCATCTGCATATTCTAGATCTAAGGAAAATTCACCTGTGATCGGTCAACGTCTTTGTAATTAGGTGACGAGAGGGAAACCTCCATAAGAATATCTATGATAAAATTAAATAAGAATGGGGATAGTGGGCATCCTTGACGGACACCACTTGATGAGTATAGCTCCCTGGACAACTCACCATAGGCTCTAACATGCCCACAAGTGTTCGAGTAGAGAGCTTTCAATAAGGTGATGTACTTACTAGGCACGCCTTTCAGTGACACACTGCCATAAGACTTCTCGATCAACGGAGTCAAATGCCGCCTTCAGGTCGAGAAATACAGCTATTGTCGGGCGTCTGTAAGCATGCCTATGTTCCAGGACCTGGCGCAGTGTGAATATTTGGTCGATACATCCACGGCCAGGTCTAAAGCCTGCCTGGTTTTCTCGGGCTTGCTGTTCCCGAGCTCCACTCAGGCGTCGGAGAATTATAGAACTTAGGATCTTAGACACTATGTTTGTCAGGCTGATTCCTCTGTGGTTATCACAAGAGGACTTCTCGCCTTTCTTGAAGACTGGGATGATGAGTGACTTAGACCAGTCGGAGGGGATCGTATTTGATTCCCATATACTGGCTAACACTTCCGTTAGCCTGACTAAGAGAACTCTACCACCATTCTTGTATACCTCAGCAGGTAGTCCGTCTGGTCCTGCTGCCCTTCCCGTTTCAGGCTACCTACCGCTTTCTCAACTTCTTCTAGTGTTGGGGGACCTGTCTCTATGTCCCATTCAGGGTCCGACTGGATAGCGGGCAGCGCAATGGTGGCTGGAGGCCAGTTAAACTGTTCCTCAAAGTGTTCTGCCCATCGTCCCAGTCGCCTTCCCTGCGAGTGAATCGCCGATCCGTCCTTCTCCGCTATAACCTCACTAACTGTTGTTGACCATTTCCCCCCAGTCTCCTTAATAAGTCTAAATAACTGTCTACTGTTACCGATCGCCGCTGCCTTTTCCATCTCTTTAGCCTTTGCTGCCCACCACTGTTCACGATCGTTGCGCAGACTTTTCGTCAGTTTATTTTTAAGTTGCGCTCGCTCTTCATTGTACTCAGAGCCTGCAGGGATGCATTCACGTGCATCCATTAGTTTGGAAGAAGCTGCTGATATCCACTGGCTCTTTTTAGCCATTATCTTGGAGTCGGCTACAGTCTCCAGTGCTGCTTTTACAGTAGACTGAAGATGGCACCAAGCTTCTTCTGGATGAGTGACAGTCTTTTGTTCCGATAACTGCCTAGCCAACTTCTCACTGAACACGGCTTTGGTGTTTTCGTTGTCCAGCAGAACTCGTAGTGGTTTTGTTGCCAAATTTTTTCTACGTCCATTGAGACGCAGGCATATACGTGCTCGGACCAACGCATGATCGCTGTCCAAACACGTACTCCAGAAGGAGCGGCAGTCTTCCACCGATCCTCTCCAGCGATGACTAATAGCAATGTGGTCTATCTGTGTCCATCGCTGAGTCGAGCTCGGTGGACGCCAGGTCAGACAGTGCCTTTCTTTATGTCTGAAATTTGTGCTGGCTAAAAATAGGCGGTTATCTGAGCATAGTTGTAATAGGCGATCACCGTTATCTGTACGTTCAGCTGGGATTCCGAAAGTGCCACCTAAGTGCCTTTCTGCCTCACTCAGTCTACCCACCTGTGCGTTGAGGTCACCTGCAACAACCACTACGTCCGAACGTTTGGCTTTCGAGAGGAGGTTAGACAGTTTATGGTAGAACTCGTCCTTCACTTCATCCGAACTACAGTCAGTGGGTGCGTAAGCAGAGATTACAAAGAGACAACGGCGAGTCTCACTATTCCTTTTAGTTCTCACTGTGCCGTTCAGCCTCATAGCGCAGAGGCGACTATCAACTGGGATCCAGTCTAGTAGTGAGTTTTCTGCCCTGGTGCTTAATGCTATACCTACACCTGCAAGACCACGAGAGCTAGCTATCGAATCTCCAGAAACTCGAAGGGTGAATTTTGCAGATTCACCAGATTGGTCAGGAGAGGTCAGGTGAATAACCACACTTGGGTCCTGTATGCGTGTCTCACAAACACAGCACACATCCATGCCCGAGTTGCTAGAGTCTTTGCCAACGAAGCCTGTTGGCCAATTTGACGGAGGGTGCGGACATTGAAGGCTCCAATATGTAATTTGGAGCGTGGTTTAAGGAGACCAGGGATGCTGTTCTGTGGACTCAGATCGTTGTCGAAGGCTGCAGAGGTAGGAGAAATTGAAGATGATGCAGCATCATTAATTAAGAGACGTGAAGGAAGATTAGAAGGTAATGATGGAGGAGGAGGATAGCAGTCAGAAGAAACTTGGGTGCTGACAGAGTTGTGAGGGCGGTTGACACTTCCCGGCTGCCCACACCGTGGAAGGCTATTTCTTCTTAAGGTACCTGAAAGAGATTTGTGTGACCGCAGAGCCCATCGGACATCTGCTTGAGGCCTGTCACACCCAGCCTTTTGAGTATGATTATTTTGAATTTTTGTATTTTTGGGGCCGGATGGTCGAAAGGAAACGACAAGTGAACCAACACCGCCGGCCCGGCAGACCGTGGGGCGTGGTGGAGTGTGTTATTTTTGGGGCCGACCTTTTCTAACCCCCCCTTCCACTGAGAAGGCAGCATCAGCATGGCACTGCTGGTCATCCAAGGGAAACACCTTACTGCTGTCACACCCCATCCAGCTAGCAGCAGTACGACTTCGCCCTCAGACCCCCATCATAGTGTAGCAATTTACACTATAACGGTAACTGCTTTTCGTCTAACCACTACCCAACAGACCTTTCTGGTATGGTAGGACCTCGAGGGAACAAGCGTTCCACCAGCATAGCTCGTTGGGTCATTGTGATATGCAAGCCTGACCACCACGTCAAGGCAGCAGCTATCGGTTGGGCTAAACAGCAGCATGGGGATATATTTTGAAACTGGCTCAACGACTGGGAATCTGGTGCATAGATCAATGAGATACGACATATTTCTTGTAGTGAAAAACCTGCATTAGTTTTCAATAATGCCTGAGAACTGAAGGTAAATCAAGTAAAGGTTTAAGTATACACTGGCTAAAGTGGTCTGTACTTATATTACAGTAGGAATAAGGTGGAAGTGATTCGACGAAATCCAATCCAAGTTACTTCCTGGACCTAGAAAACCTTAGATTTCTCAGAGCTGAGGTTTATTGGAAGAACCACTCACTTTGCAATAAGTGTATCAAAACACTGTCACCCACTGAGGTCTGAGCAACCAGATAGTATCACTAGCTTTTACACAACAGAGGTGGCTCAATGAGTAGTGCACAAATCTTGAAGTAGTTGAGTTGCACAGGTTTTTCAACGCTGGCTCATATAAAGCTCTCGTCTGATTCTCAGGTAGATAAACAGTTTAAAACCAATCTCCAATATTCAGACATAGTCAACTCCAATAATTTTCTAAAACCTACTTAAACCATTATTCTGACGTTTCTTTTTTTCTTCAGCCTTTTGATTAAAACCACCATTGTTAATTTCATCATGGCGATTCAGACTGACGCACTACAACATAAACCTACCGTCGATACCTAGTCTTATTTAATAGTGACTTCGTGAAGACCTGGAAAGGGAATTCGGTGACACTCAATGAATCAGCCACAGAATTTTCGGTTTTTCATTGCATTCATACAATAACTATTCAATCCATAACTGATGAGAGCCACATAATCATACATAACCACTAACAATTAGAACTGGTCTAGAATATCTATTAAGGCAGAAACTCAGGGAAGTGAGTCAAATAAAGAGTCGTAGATGTATTCGAGGGATCGTAAAAATACTGCATTCTCTACGTCGCCTCAGTTTATCTTAGAATATTTACACGTTCGCCGCTAACCTTCATTAGTATTCGTCCCAAAATGAAATTAAACGAAACAAAATAACTTTTGGCTAGTCAAACCAACGATTTATGAAACAGAACTGCAATTATGCACTAATGTAATTTTGTTACTTGATATGACACCAATTACTAATCTTCCACAGGTTCCGAAAATTCTATGGGTTCTTCTGTTAACACTGAATAAAGATGCCCAAAAACGACTATAGCAATAAATACTAAAGCTATAAAGGAGATGGCCCTCCGATGTTCATCTCTCATTTCAATGGCCGTCATCGTCAACTCAGGGTCAGCTCGCTTCTCCCATTCTTCCTTTAGGTTCCGGTTGTATTTTTTGACATAGGATGCTTTAAAACTATCCACGCTTTGATCCTTTAAAGCATCAATAGTATGTCCTCCTTCATAGAAATGGTTAACTACGTCTCTTCTTGGTTGTATTAGGCCACGATCATACTCATTGCGTTTAACCGGGTTCCCCAAAACTTCATAAGCTCTTATCAATTCATGAAACTTTTCTCTGGCGCAAGGGTCACCTGTCACATCAGGATGATATATTTTTGACAGCCGATAGAAAGCTTCTTTGATTTCCTGGTGAGTTGCATCTCTTGGAAGTTCAAAAACATTGTACAACGAGTGAACCTTTGACGATAAGCGAGCTGTTGTCCTGATACTAACAGAACTAAGGATAAATGGTACCGCTTTTTTCGCTAAGTAAAACTAATTTAGACAATAGCAAACTAAACAAAAGGAACGTTACCATTGTAATTGCCCGCTACTTAAACAGTAACCAATATCTTTCTATGAGCTCCAATTTCCAATGCCTTTTTGCGAGTTAGTATAAACTAGTTGATCTCTTCGTGCTCGTTTCTAGGTCTTGCGGAAGGGTTCCAGGTCTTTGGTGGGTTAAGATACAGTAGGTATATCCACTCGCTTGCTACAGCTCTGGTTAGTCCGACAGGCAGTTAAGTGTTGATTACATTTGTAGGGATTGTGTGGTTCTTTCAAGGACTATGGTGCAGATGGGTTTTTCAAGCGTTGTGTCTACATACAACTTCTGGGACCGGTTGTAAGAAGAAGGTAGTAAGGATGAACACATGTCCAATTAAAATGAGGCAGATGTGAGAAAAACAGGTTGAAAATAAGCAGAACGAAAGTAATGGAGAAACCTGGGTAGATTCAGAGGAGAAGAAAGCGATAGGGCGAACCTTGATAAACAGAGTGAGACTAAAGTCCCGGAGGGAAGAGAAAGAGCAGGTGAGATTTTATGACGTATTGTGGGAATAGAAATAGTGTAATTGGTGGGGGTATGGTAAATGGAGGAGACGTCTAACAGGTAAGTTTGAGATTAATCCAATTTTGCGACGACAGTGAAGGTACAAAATGATTCGGTCTGGGGTTGAACATACTAGATTGCTCGGAATTAGCTGGCTGTGTCAACCTACTAGGTATCCCAACTACGCGGGGACACAAGCTGTGCGTCTCCGCATTACCCCGCAGCCTTTTTTGAAATCTGTCGACAGACGGAGAGGCAGAGATCTCGGCATGCAAAGCGTTCTGGCGACCACAAACTCTCAGAGAGAAGAAGTGTAGGCGCGCTCGGATTTTCGCTCTTTCATGGGCGATCCTCCTCGGGATGCCACTAGGACTCCCACAATGGCTGTTCGGATGGCTTGGATTGCCTAGTTTTCGGTATGTCCGTATCAATGCGTCACGTAACCTACGGTAGCTAAGATAGTAAATCCTCATTTCTTTAAATCTTTCCTTGTAGGGTATATCCGCATTCCTACAGCACCCTTCTCTGCCAGTCACTGCGCTTTCTCCAGGGGGTTCACATTACTCTTCGGGTATGGTGGTACCATGGCGTCATGGACCTCTGAGTGAGATTATATGTCGGTCTTTTGAAGGTCCAGAAAAAGGTCCAGGGTGAGGGCTTCCAGCGTTCTGCAGGTGAAGTGCAGTGCTTGGTAGGTTCTGGAGCCATCTCCCGGATAGTTTGAGCATGCGTCCAGACTGTCAGTCAGCATTAGTCCCAGGTCTTTCTCCACAATCGAGTTTGAAAGTTGCCAACCACAGTGAGAGCTAGATGCTGTTCGTGAGTCGGAAGTGCGGAAAAATATGGTTTGGCATTCATCCAGGTTAAATGCTGGTCCACTGCTATTCACTCGCTCTGCAAGCAATCTGAGATCACTTGTTTGTTTCCGTGTGTCTCAGCTTGCCATGATTTAACATTGTCAGCGTAAAATGGAATCAGGGAGATGAGGTGAAGGAAAAGCAGCGGACTTGAAGTCGCCCAATGTGACGCACCCCATGACGATGTCTTCCAAGTCGAATAAAGCCTATCGACTTTTATAAAGAATTCTCTGCCGTCTAAATAGCCCCATAACCAAGGGAGCACTTGACCGTTGACACCTAACCCCGAGATTTTGCCCATGGGAGTGGTGTGTGGGACTGCGTCAAAAGCCTTTGCAAATTCCAAGGGGATCTTGTGGAAAGGGACCCGGAGGCCCCAGAATGCCCTCCAGTTATCATCGGCTTTCAGGGGCTTTGAGGCGTCGGACCTGCCGTTTCAGAAACCGTGTGAAGCGTCAATTCGTGCCTCCTTTTACCCGAGCAGTCTCTGACATGGTCGTCTACCCGACCTTCCATTACTTTCGACCGCACTGGTGGTTGGTAGCATTTCAGGCTCTGCCTGTCTCCTCCATTGAAGACGGGAAGGAAAATACAGCGTTCCCACCCTCATGGATGCATATGCCTGCCTAAGGAATGTTGAAACAGATCACGGAAGGGAACACATGAGGCGCCACACACTGCTTCAACACTAGGACCGAATGTCATAGCATCCCCGTAGTTTTCCCCAATGGAGCTTTGGCAGCTTTTCTCGAACCAAAGCAGGGGCTACCTTTGTTCCATGCAACTCTCCTGCATTCAGTGGCGCTGAGAGTTGGTCGGGCATTTGGTAACTTTGGCTGCATGACGGCATGTATAGTGGTGTGTCAAATGTAACACCAAACGCTTTGCAGTGTCCAGTCCAGAGACGCCCTCTTTGTTCGGACCTCTCACAACGCAAGCTTCCGGGCTTGTAAATTTTCTCTCCTTCTTGAAATGACATGGGTTTTTGAGGTTCACTCTCAGCTTCTGGGTAAGGTTCATCTGGAACGGCTTCCTGTTCCTCCTCAATTCCTTATGCGCTATGACCTGACCCTTTTCTGGAGGTCCCTAGCAAAGCATGCTCTGTCGCACCTTCTGTTTGCGAACAATGCTGGTGCCTGGTCTTCGTAGCGCCCTTGACCTAGGGCTCAGTTACTCCAACAATATCACATTCTCCCAACACGTTGCGACTCGGACACTTAAATCCAGTGTCCTACTAAGCTGTATAATTCGTAATTTTCGTAACCATGAAGCTAAGTTATTTGCATACAAAGCCTGCGTTCGGCTTCTGTTCGAACGGTGTTCATTTATTTTAGGGAGGGTCCGTATAATCGACAAGTTTGGGACTGGAGGTATCCAGAGTTATTTCATATCCAGACTTCTCGGTTGCGAAAGTGATCAGAATCAAAGGTTTCGATGTGTGTCCCACAGCCTATGACCACCTTAGATGAGAAGTCTTGGGGTGGATCTCATATTTTTTCTGCAAGATTTTAAGTAAGGTGTACTTTACAGCTGGTGAAGAAATCCATTACACACCAGAAGGCTGCTGCAGGCCACGTAATCAAGCCTGGAGTGTTGAAACGAAAGCTTTTGAAGTGTTTCTTTGAATTAAGTTTTTCCATTTAATTACGATATCCCTTTTTTAGAGTAGTTATATTGTGTCTGGATACTGTTGCTCCCGTGGAAACAGTGAAACTACACAGCCACTTAAAATACATTCCACCCGTATACCGCCAAATTCTCGGGCAGCTTTTGAATCTGTACCGATCCACCAGGGATTTCTTCTCTCTACGTGTAATCCACAGCACCCTGGAACCGGCCGAAAGCCTTCGTGCACAAGAAGCCGGGAATAAGGGGTCACAAGCCCCTAGAACTAGCTTCAGGGACTACAGTCTAACACCACTTCCGAAGAAATGCCTTTAAAAAGGAATGAGATACAGTACTTGCTCCATAACGAGATAGTCCACAACAACACTGTAATCGGTTATTGGAAGGTACAATCAATAACCGAATAATTCCTGGTTTCGAACTGAGCCTGCTTCAACACATCTCTTATATGCCATGAATAACGGTATCAAATGCACAGCTTAACATTGTTCATAGTAGTCATTTCTCATTACCAAAATGATCAAACCTGTGAACTGGTTTGTTTTCGTTTAACCTATATTGTATGAAATATTTATTATTATTGCTATTATTATCGACACAGTCATGATTTGTGAACAATTTAGCGGCTGGGTTGGGACTTTCAGCTGAGAACCCCTTATTCCTGTCGGCAGTATGCCATTTTCCAGTGGCCATTTTGCAGTTGCGGTATTTGATAGCAGAAGCAAAGCCAAAGCCATTGGAGACCTAAGGCCTTCAAAAGGAATAGGAATAGACTACCTTGCTTCAATAGCCCTAAGAGACAGTGGACAGGACATTCCGCTGATTCTGTTTAAGTTGGTCACCCCTTCGACAGAAACTGGAACGTGTCCAACTGGGTGAAAAGCCAGCGCGGCAATTCCACACTACAAATCTGGGCTAAGGCTAATATCAGCAACTACTGACTCATCAGTATAACCCCGGTCCTACCGTGGGTTATGGAAAAAGTTGCAAAAAATAGTATGTCTGATTACTTGCAGACAATTTTATTACAAAGCCTCAACACGCCTTTCCAAAAAATATATCATGCACGTATGCCAACAACCTAAAAGCCTTTTGCCCCTGTCGTGGCCATGGGCTAGGTGACACTATGGCTGCTATCCGACATGAACAAAAAGAGGTTTTTTCTTGGTGTGCTGGTACAGTTCTGCAGTTCGACATCAGCAAATGCTGATGAATCTGCGCTGGCGATAGCAACCTTGACTTGGTACTTGAAGTATCTGTATATCTGACACCAGAACTTAGTACTGTCTCCGGCCTTGAATTTTCCTGAACAGGCTGCGTACAGCAAAACTCAGTCACGCAGACTACTAGGATGCATCATCCGTGACATTTATAGTGCCGAATCCAGAGTCCCACCCCACAGAGTAAGCACCCATCCAATCTTATATTACTGTCCGGTTGTCCTAAGTGGCCTTTGTGTAAGCGAAGGGCGAAACATTGAAGGGGCATAACGCCACTCTACATTAAGCGCGCTAGGAGCTGACTGCAGCCTTGACTACCTCTCCGGATGTAACACGCCAGACCTGGAACCTCTCTAGAAGGGGGGGCCTAGAATGAAACCTATATTTTACTATAAATTACTTCGTAAGCAAGTGCACTCTGATGGCCTGGAAATTAAAATAGTCGTAATATCTTTTTACAATGTACGTAATCTCAAACTACTAGCTAAAACTGAGTGCTGCAAGGGCAACTTGCGGAGTAATTTCTTCTTCAGTAATTACTCTCACATCTGCAATAGACTTCCTGAAGGAATACGAGCTGCAAGTTCATCAAGTCTTTTGCTCCGCACCTAATAAGCTGCTAACAGATGATGAGTCTACCACTCGGTTGGCCACTATCTATATGCTCTGGGCTGATGAAAATACGTTAGGACCTCCAAATGTGCGAAGTAAGGCCAGCACCGATCTCAAGTGCTTTTGAACCTAATGGATTTCAACACTTTTGCACAGGGCGTTTGACCACTATTTCACTAGCCAAGATGGTGTAGTTAGCAAAGCTCACACTATAAATTTGCAAGCAAGTCGATGCAATATCGGTTTTCCCAGTAGGTCTACAAATAAACACGATATATCTTAAAGCTTGTACCAACTTTAAGTAAAAAACCACACCTTACTTCTGTATTCAAAAACCAAACTGGACATATGTCTCGAATGGGTCTGAGAAGATAGGAACTTCTCTCTTCCCAGTTTATCCTGTGTGGTATATCACTCTCGAGTTTCGGTTAGTGCTTTTCTTCCTTCGCCTCTTTTCAGCTAAAGCTTGAAAAGAAAATCTTAAGCACGTTTTTCACCAAAAATATCAACTTACTGAAAGCACTACTTCCTACCTGATATCAGAAATTATTGAAAGAATTCTTCAACTCGTTTGCCTCATTGATTTCCAATTTTCCGAAACTTTCCACAGTAAACTCACCCACTTACCAACGTCCCAAATGTTGCCGTATAGGAAAACCCAACTGCAATATCTGGCCCAAGGCTACTGGATGGTCACAATAGCAGCGAAAATCTGGACAAACAATTAAGCCTAAGAAATAAACCTACCTGGTGACTCAGAGTGAGACATATTTGCAAACGAACCCACGCAACAGACTTCGTCAGTACTTTATCTTATTCGACTCCGTCTAGTGGAAGACAATCAACAGTCAACACACTTCCCTGATATTGCCGCATATTTCAGTGTGAGTTCTGTGTGCAAGACGCTGTTACCATTGGATAATAGTCCTTCGAGTGTTTGCTTCTTTTTACCGCAACAGCTAATTCTGATGGTTTATTTCTACATTATCGCTTAAGGTAACACGACGAGAAGAAAATGTGCTGGTTTAGGTGTTCACGTGGATCAGATGGTTATGTTAACGCCTACTGTTATCCCAAATCGATGAAGTGAGTTTTTGTTGGCTAACGATACCATACATATGCGGATTGATGTTAAAATAGACGTTTATCCGACGAAACATTTGACTATGCTGACAGGTTAAACATCTCGGTCACATGTAGTACAAACGTCGAATATTGCGTGACTGTAATGCCACTTTAGTCTGAAAAAAGTGTGGTGAATGGGAATGAACGAAACTCAGATACGATCTGTATGCACTCCAAGGTGATATTTTCCTTTTTTCATAATATGTGGACATTTTTGCCATTATGGTAAGATTGGATGCCCCCCTCTGTGTCACTCAGGACAGCTCAAGTGGTGGAGACTTCTCCACTCGGGCGACCAAGTGCGATGCAAAGCCCCATGGCGGTCATGCCGTAGATGTGTTCAGTTTACCATGAACAATCAGAAACAGAGTCTCTAATCAGCCAGGCGATGCGCTATCACCATTGATATTCACGTTTCAGTGAACCAAGGGATGCTAAGCGGTTTAACAACACACAAAGCTGCCGCGGTACTTCTGTCTGAGTGAGCAACCCTTCTAATGAAAGCTCTCGAATATAAAACCAGCATTACCTCTTCATGAGTGAAATGGCCATATTTTTTCTCTTCCTCCTTAGCGTGACGCTTTTGCTTACCCATCAAAATGATTTTCATTCGCATTTATGTCAGAAATGTTTTCACCAATGAATGAGCACGGGAACTGGAAAATTCAGCACGCGGTTGACTGTTATTATTATTAATTTTCACTTGAGTTCCCAAAAGAACGGGGGACATCAGTAGCACGTCGCCATTTCACTCCCTTCTCTGCAGTCTTCCCAACCTGGCTTCATAACCGCCCAGAGGCTTACGTTTCTTCCTCACACCACCTCCTCCATGTCACCCTTGGACACCCAACCCGTCGTTTCCCACGCAGGTTCCACATGACCGCCTGGTCTAACTCATGATGTCCCAAAATGGTCTTCTCACTGTATACCAAATCCATCCTCATTTTCTTCTTCTGCATATTTGTTGGGTGATGGGTTCTTGGTTGGTTCGTTGCCAGCCAGTCAGCCAGAGTTCCTTGCTGCTTGGCATTATTATTATTATTCTGGCCATGTGATCTTCAGCATCAAGCGGGCGAGCGAAGGCGGTGGCCGTTGATGATGTATGTGTGCAGTTTGTTGGAAATGCTCTTCATAACGCGCCGCCAAGTATCCCAACCACCGAATAGGAGCTCTGAAGCGACTGACGTGAGGATATAAAATCCAGACCTTAGTCGCGCTTTATGCTGAGTGCAGCGCAGTATATCTGTTCACTGATTTCAGATTAAGGAAGGAAGGCGTGTCTTTCTGTCTTTCGGATCCTGGCTCCTTTGACATTCGCATCTGTGCCGCCACTTCCGCCTGTAGTTGGAACAATGCTGCCTAGGTAGGCAGGTGTAAGAGACTAATTCATTTAGATTAGTCCCGCTCATGGTGATCAGTGCTTGTTGCTGCTGTTAACCAAGTAGATTCATCAAATCTGTCTGCTTCTCAGCTGAAGCTCCATCTTCGCTGAGCCTACTGCCAACTTGCTACTTCTCACCTCTATATCTTCCAGTTTGTGCGAAGTTTGAGATAAACAATCATGGGAGAAATTCAAAACTTCCAAGGCTTTCACATCGACTTAACGATATTGTAGCGGCCAGAACACAATAATCTCGACCTGAACGTGGGAAATAACTAGGTGGTGCCAAGTTACGCGAATCTGACTAGTTCCTGTGTTCTAGTGTATAGCTTCCGAACTTCCGCGAGTGACGCATAGTCAAAGACTGGACCAAAATATCAAAACACGGTTTGTAGTAATTCAGTGGTAGATTCCTAGAAAATCTGTGGTACTGTCAAAGCAACGGCAAGTCATATCAAAATTACAAAATACCTCAACAGTGCCGTTGGGTAACTATACAGTTCAAAACGTTCTCGGGTGCAACTACGTACTACACGGTAAAAACTGGTTGAATAAATACAATTGTTAAGTACCTGACAGTCAATGAGAATATTCCCGACAAACGAGATCAAAACTCTGTCTACCAGAATCAAATCGATAAATAAATGTTTCCAGTAGACAGTCAAAAGACAAACAGTCAAATCACAGCACAACCGTAAGTTGGACCAAAACAAAATGTCGGGTGTAGTAAAACAACATCACCTTGTCAACAGTCCAGCGTCACATAATAGGAAAGTGAAACATTCATGATAAGTCTCAATCACACAAAGGCAAATACCGAGTAGAAAGTCAAAGAAGTCAGTCAAACAACCAGACAACATTACACCGGCTAGAGTCAAAGGTACACCATCCATGACGAGGGTAAAAATATTAAAATAAATGTCAATACAACCAAATGGTGTGATCAGGAGGGACTTTCAGATCAATTTTCGGCTACACCGGCCGCTGAAATCCCTCCAGACATGCAAAACACCTCTCGAGGCATTCAGCCGTGGCTCTCCCTACCTAGCTGCCTGCGTACTCTATCCTTCTTCCACTCCCTGAAGAAGACGAAGCTTTCGTATACCTCTTCTTACGGTACCTTCTTTCGGACGCACCATCACTGTTCTTGCTTGACCATCTTCATCCTTATCGCATGTTTCGACCACTCCCAAAGGCCAGGAACCACGTGGTGTTTTTCAGGGGCCACAAGCACCACATCTTCTTCCTTGAAATTTCTTTCCTTTCCCTACCACTTCTAACGAGTTTGCAAGCATGGTAGATACCCTTCCATCCACCGGCGCCGAAATACATCAGCCAAGCAGTTAACTTGTTTCCAACATCTCACGCATTTATCGGCAACAGTACCCTCCACAACCATTCCTCCACTACCTCTCAATAGCAATAAGCTATTGGGTGTGAGAGCTAATTTGTCTTCTGGGTCTGTCGTCATGGGGACAGTAGGACGATTGTTCAAAATTCTCTCTATCTTCATGAAGTAGGTGGCCAGTGTACCATCATGCAGAGTCTGCTCTACCAGTGTGTCCCTCTATGATATGATAATGCCTTATGATCAGCTCAGCCACGAAGTGATGTCTGGAGAGGATAACCGGATGCTTAAAAGTGAGTGGATCGTCGGAATAGTTCAACCTCCCACCGACGCAGACCAATCCGTCCACAGGTATACGTGGCAACCTTTGCAACTCACCTTCTTCAGTCTTACAACCACCCTTTACTTGGAGTCCCTTTATTAGTACTCCATGCGCCTCCCGATGTACAACACATAGTGCTTTACGTTCAGTTCCTGTCCAGTTCATCGTCTGCTAGATAGCCAGCATTCAATGACACACCTTGTCGACGCGAATACATGACAGATATGTAGGCCACATGCCCTTTAACCCATGCGACAGCTTTAATCAGCCTCACCCAGTCCGAATGATACGCCAAAATAGGATCAGAAGTGAGCTCAGTAACGTTTGTGTTTGTTCGGACCGACGTCTTGAATTCGACATTTTTCGGTGGTTCCTTCCAGCAGAGGTCTATGGTACTTGAAAACTGTCAGGTTCTCAGAAAGGGGGGACCCTGAATCCAAGACGCTAAACCACACGCTCTTCGTGTACCTCTTGAGGTCAAATCTGCAGGATTCTCTTCAGATTTAACGTGCTCCCACTGATTTGGGGATGAATTCTGGTGAATAATGACCAGATGGTTGGCTCCAAACGTACTATACCGACTCTCTGTACTTCTACTACAGTACAGAACAGCAATAGAATCTGTCCAGAAATAAATCTCGTCGAAGCTATTTGGGAGGTTCTTCCTCAAAATTTCACTCATTCGTGCACTCAAGACTGCCGCAGCCAACCCTAAACTCGACACTGTCACAGTTTTTAGAGGGGCGACCCGGGGTTTGCTGTACAGCGGTATGCTGTACGGTGGCGTGTTTTTTGGAGCGTTCCACGAATAAGCCACCGCTCCATAACCAGATTCAGAGGCATCGCAAAATAAGTGCAACTCAGTCTTACTCATCTCACTCTAATCCTCCTTCTTGATACTTCTGGGTACCGAGATCCGCCCAAGATTCTTCATGAACCTCATCCAATCCATCCGCACGGATGGGTCATTGGAACTCAGGAGTGCATCCCAGCCAGCATGAGATTTTCAAAGACTCTGCAATAGCTGCTTGGCCGGAAGGCAAACCGAGGCGATCAGAACTAGTGGGTCAAAAAGAGCTGAGACAGTGGATAGTAGTCTTCTCTTCGCGAAGGGTTTTTTCGCGGGTTCAAGTCGGAACTTAAAAACACCATGCATGGTGTCCCATTCCAAACCTAGGGCTCTATGGGTTGAGCCCTGACTAACACGTAATTCAATTGAGTTTTCTGTGTGGCTCGGACCAGGAAGAACTACTCTCACTGCCTCCGAATTAGTCACCCATGTCTTCAATCTAAAGCCGCCATGTAACATCAAGTCACTGGACTGTTTCACGAACGTTTTTGCCTCATCAGGGCTTGCAAAGGACACTAGATAATCATCAACATAAAAGTTATATTTCACCGCTTCCACCACGTAGCTATCATAATCGTTGGCATACGCCTCGGCAGTCTTGGCCGTTGCAAAATGCGCACAAAATGGTGAGGACACTGCACCGAATGGGTGTGACGTCATTGGTATTCAATAGGTTTCTTCGAAAAATCACCCTGAGGCCAAGATAGAAACCGCAGAGCACCAGGGTCAAACGCTGGGACCTTCACCTGCATAAACATTTCCTCCACATCGGCTGCCACGGCAATCGGTTCTTTGCGGAAACCCAATAATATCCCAACCAAGTCCGCTGTCGTGTCTGGTCCCTGATACAGGAAGTCGCTTAAAGAAGTTCCGGACAGTTTGGCAGCACATTCCAGTACAACTCACACCTTCTCCGACTTCTTGGGGTTAAATACGGCGTGATGCGGCAAATACCATCGTGGGCGGTAGCTAGAATTAAGCTGGGGCTCGGGAACTACTGTTGCATATTCCTTTCTGATGGTCTCTTTCACGGCGCTAGTGTAGCTTTCGTGAAGGCTTTCAGGGGATATGAGCCTACGTTTCAAACTCTCCAAACGTCGCCTGGTTACTTTGCACTCGCTATATACAATCTTGGACTCCACTTTCCGGGGCATAAGGATAACAAAATGTCCAGTATCCCAAAAAGTACCTTGCTCCGCTATGTTCACAGCGGCTAAGTCATCGAGCGATAACGACTTATCTCCCGAGTACAAATCACTGAACCCATAATCGTAAACTTTCCTCCACTGATCGACCAATAAATCTGACCGAGACATACAATTCACAAACCTCTTCCTGTGCTCACGAAAGATTGTCGGACCGAACACGACCCAACCCAACAATGTTCTCACAGCATATGGGCTTTTTCTGCCCCCTAACCTCTGATCCAGAACCTAGTGAGCTTCAGGTACATCGCAACCAATGAGCAGCAGAACTCCCCTGTCTTCTACCTCTGTCCAGGGTACGTTAGTGAGATGCGGCCACCTTTTAATACTTCCTCATATCAACCTTCTAGGTCTCGGTACTGGGAGAACTCTTGCCACAACCGCCCGATCTATGGGTATGCACTCGCTTCCGCCCAGTGAATAAACGTCAAAGGACTTGTTGATTGAGTCCGCCAATCCACTTTTGCTAGCGGTTTTCATTGTAGTCTTCGTGCCGTCAGTCGAAAGTCCTAGAAGTTACAAATTATCTTTCGTGATCAAAGTTGTATCAGAGCCATTGTCCAGGAGAGCATAGCCGTAAACCTCTTTATTACCCTGCTTTACGCGTTCCGGGATTAGGCCCAAACACATGCTTTCTCTGAGAGACTCAGTACATCCACAACTACTTTTCTCCAGTTGTTCGCCTACAGCATGGTGGGTCTTCTTATATAACAGAGGGTGATGGGATGCTTCACAACCTTCTAGACTGCACACCCTATGAACTTTAAATTCTATGACATGTGGTCATTTTTAAGACGGGAAAAACAACACCCAATTTCTTTAGCCTTCGACCATCTCTCATCCACCGGTGACGACAGAAGTGTGGTACATTTTGTGACTACTTGGTTTCCTCCGCAAAATATACGTGAATGTTTCATGACTTCCCCAACGGGTACTAACTGCAGCGTGAAGCATGCTATTTTACTGTTTCGTCGTCGACTGCTTGTTGCCAGCTGTACAAACCTACTTAGCGAAATGCTCGCGCGTGCTGACACGAACTGCGTCAACTCTGCGAAGGCAGGTTCTCGTTCGTTCTCAGTTAACTTTTCGACGGTCTCCGCCCACTTCATCTGTAACACAAGGGGCAATTTCTTGATTATACCTCCCGAAGTTCTCAAGGAGTTAGGGTCTACGGTATAGTCTACTTCTTCTCGGGCTATAAAGCAATCATCATCTTTACAGCCAACCTCAACATTGCCTCAGCATCGTTTTGTTCTATGCTTGAGCATTCCACCAGATCCTGTAGTAAGGCCCGGCCGACTTCATGAGTCCTTCCAAACAAACGTTTAAGTATATCTCCAGCCCTGAAGTGACCAGCAGATGGTGGTAACATAATGCATTTCTCTATAGCCTCCCTAGCCTTACCTCCACAGTAATGTAACAAGTATGACGGCCTCTGTCCAACATCATCAACTTTGGAAACGACGTACATCTCAAACTGCCGCATAAACTTCCAACATTTGGCTGGATGCCCGCCAAAGCTGCTTAGTTCTACCTTCGGCAAATCATGACCGACAGTGATACAAGACGAAGTAGCAGTAACCACTCCGTTTTCTGCACTGCTCACCTGGCTAGTCATTTCAGGAGTGTCAACCCCATTTGTGTCATTTTATATCATCGTTCGAAGAAAGGGGTGTCAAATGAAACCGATTCACATCTGATAAGTTTAATTCTTTATGTAGACGCAACCTTCCCCGCCATTGTTTAGCCTTGAATCCACGAAGATCTCATCGCGCCGTTCATTCAACTGTCGCACCTCGTATTGAGCTGAGCTCATATTAGAACAGATTCACTAAAGTCAACAACTGTACCATTATCAGAGCCACGGCATGGAGTAACATCAAGAGGGACTTCCTTGGTACCTGGGGTTGGATCCATGGACATGTCACCTTCGTCCAAGATTGACTCAAGGAACACCATGCGCTTGCCAGGTACGGCAGTGACGGGTTGTTGAGTGCTGTAGCGGCCAGAATACAATAATCTCGACCTGAACGTGGGAAATAACTAGGTGGTGCCAAGTTACGCGAATCTGACTAGTTCCTGTGTTCTAGTGTATAGCTTCCGAACTTCCGCGAGTGACGCATAGTCAAAGACTGGACCAAAATATCAAAACACGGTTTGTAGTAATTCAGTGGTAGATTCCTAGAAAATCTGTGGTACTGTCAAAGCAACGGCAAGTCATATCAAAATTACAAAATACCTCAACAGTGCCGTTGGGTAACTATACAGTTCAAAACGTTCTCGGGTGCAACTACGTACTACACGGTAAAAACTGGTTGAATAAATACAATTGTTAAGTACCTGACAGTCAATGAGAATATTCCCGACAAACGAGATCAAAACTCTGTCTACCAGAATCAAATCGATAAATAAATGTTTCCAGTAGACAGTCAAAAGACAAACAGTCAAATCACAGCACAACCGTAAGTTGGACCAAAACAAAATGTCGGGTGTAGTAAAACAACATCACCTTGTCAACAGTCCAGCGTCACATAATAGGAAAGTGAAACATTCATGATAAGTCTCAATCACACAAAGGCAAATACCGAGTAGAAAGTCAAAGAAGTCAGTCAAACAACCAGACAACATTACACCGGCTAGAGTCAAAGGTACACCATCCATGACGAGGGTAAAAATATTAAAATAAATGTCAATACAACCAAATGGTGTGATCAGGAGGGACTTTCAGATCAATTTTCCGTTACAGGTGTATGTCCCTCTTCTCGCTCCTCACGCTTTGCTGCATGATCCAGTCAACCACAATCAGGAAAGTCATCGGTGGTAGTGTGCGGTAACTTTGTCTTACGCCTGTCTCTCGTCTTCACTTCAAAGGCGCCACTCATTGGCTTCCCATTATGAATCGCTTGGCATGTGGCGTCAGCACATGGCAGTTGAGTGAAGGGTAAAGACGTTTGTGGCACCAAAACCGTAGCGTTGAAGCACGCACCGAATTGCTTCCCAACGAATGCTGTCCCCGCAAGTCTCTTTCAAAGAGTTTCCAGTGTTCTTCTACGCACGTTTCCCTGAGGATGTCACCTGATGTCCCCCATTTTGTCCAGATGACTGACGTGATGATGTCCTTCGTAGTTGCGTCCTTCAGTTCAATTTCCGTTCTGGGTGTTGAACTTGAACTGTGGCTCATCATCAACTTCTGTGAAGGTTTTCGACTAGAGTTTGAAGGCTCCCTGCACTAGATAGCGAGTGGCATGGGCCTACATCCACTCCCCTTTTTGTATCCAGTAGGCTGCGCCTCCACTTTCGTCACACTGAGAGGAAGTCGATTTGACTTTTAGTGTCTGTCTGGCGAAATTAAATCCATCTCACTTTGTGGATATCCTCTTTTTTGTACACGCTACCCCCGATCACCAAATCATCAAATGTGCGGAAGCCTGCAAGCAGTTCCCCCTTCCCGTTCATTTCACCGAGTGCTTCTCGATCCATGATTGGCTCTCTTCCTGTGTCGTCTGCTCCTAGTTTGGCATCAATGTCACTCATCGGGATTTCAATGACGCCATATGGGGTGGGTTCTTGCCCATTACTGGTTGCAGTTGTCCGTAGAATTCCTTCTTCTTCTCTTCATCCGCATTATCTGTAGGTGGGTGGCGTGGCATTGTGTGATTGTGACGTTCCTTCCTTTTGGGTTGAATCCCGCTGTCATGATGCTGATCCTGCATCAGCAGATTGGTTTCCATGGTATGAGAGCCTCCTATGGTACTAGGGACATCGTGATGGCCACTCCAAAACTCAGTGTGTCCGTGGCTGTCGTTTGGGTGACAATACCGGAGTAGGCTGTTAACTCTCCAGTCGACAGTTTGTTGAGCCCACTTCCATTCCATCTGCTTTCGCAGATTCCTAGTCTGGTACTTCCATGCCTTACCTTCTCATCTCCTTTCGAATCTGGGCAGCCTTCCTAGGTTCATACATGGTGCGGACATTCCGTGTCTCCATGTTCACTTTTACCTTCATCGAGAGAAGGAGGGACACATCGGCCAACTGGCTTCCCTAAGGCTTTCACCAGCCAACGTCGTGTCGCCTCTCTGACCCCAGTGAGGAATAGGTTTGATCTTATGTCTTATATTTCCCTTGTGCTTCAAAGTTTCTTTAGCGGTTAGATTTGTTTTACGGGGTGGGGTTGCTGCTCCAAGTCCAACCTTCCCTCTTTATCCGGGCTTAGGACCGGCTAGTAATTAGTGTGCTAGCTATCTAGGCGAGGTGTTCCATAGAGCTAGGTGTAATTTGTCAGGTTATTGGTTCAAACTTGTAGAAATGGCTGCCGCGTGTATATTGAGAAATAATAATATCTATTACTATTAACATACACATCTATGGATTATCATAAAACTGTCCGTTGTGGACGAGGAATTTAATGCCATAGTTCTGCCGGTTCGTGCTCTTCCTTGGAAGTTCCGTGAGTGCATTTGATTTAGACAAACTAGCTAGCGCATTAGTTTCAGCTTGTTTTGCATACATTTCCCAATAATGTGCAATAGAATAGGCAGTACTAAGAAGAGACTGCAGTAAATCAGAGTCATGGTTCCTGAAGCTTTTTGTCATTGGTTGGTGCAGCTTTCAATGCACTTTCTGAGGAGTGAAAAGCCCATTTAGGATGGACTACTTTGATTTCACTAGAAGGGTATTGACATCCAAGTGGTTATAGAGACTTCAGCACAGTATACTTTTTTGCCAGTTGCAGATCGATTGGGGTGAAATAGTGCCGCTCAACCACCACATCTGAATGATAGACGCATCAGTTTTTAGTTTAATTAGACGTGGTCTTTGCGCATGGCATAGGGATAGGGGGTGTATTACCTGAAGAACGGGTTTAAGACTGGGGCGGGGATGCACACGTCACCGTCTTGAAGTCACTTCATGTAAATTTTCAAGTTAGCGTTGACCTTGGACTGATGTCAGTTGGAGGTACGTTAGAGACCTGGGAGGGCTGAACAGCTGTTTCGTCTTAGTATGGAACCCCTCAGCAGTAAGCATCCACGGCCCTACCGGAGATTAGGCTGGGAGGACAAATACCCGGCTGTGACAATGGGTGACATTGAGGCTCAATTATAACGTGCTAGCCATGGGAGCTGAGTGTCCTGGGTCCGACCTCTGGTGGTGTGAGTCACGTGTGCGCGCTTCTGAGGAGTCCCATACTGGGATAAGACGGCTGTTCAGTGTTCCCAGGTTTCCAGTGCTCCTGCAATTGATATCAGCCCGTGATGGATGCTAACTTGAAGAATGACTAAATCCACACAAGCCCTTGAATTCACATCCTCTTAGTTTGGAATGTGCCTAGGTTGCAACAGGGGTAATGTTCCGAGCAAGCGCCGGTTGGTTTACATTTCAGCCTTCTTGTTAAGGCGGTGATGAACTGTTACCCTCTGAACACGCTCAGTGTAATGAGTAAGCTGCTATACCTAGGTGATCTTGTGCACCCTACCCATTAAGTTTATGATAAGCAGAGTTTCCAAACCACTGTGAGATAGTGTGGAAAGGAGGATGCTTGCTCCAGAGAGTAACTACCGTCCCCACAGAAGACACTGCGTGCTCTGTAAGTGCAACACGCCAGCACTAAAGTACCGTTGTAATTCGCGATTAATTTCAGGGACCATTTCCTTAGTCTGGGCACCGCATTTCCCAGCTAGGATATATAAATTGATTTATCGGTACATTAGGTGTCTGCCAGTCCTCTTACCGTCCCCGTCATATTCAGAGGGTGTTCGCATATCGATACCCACTCAATTTCCACCCGTTTTGTTTGTCATATGCCAACCGCACCATTCATAAAGCCTCCTAGCCCATTTTTGCGGCTCTTGAAAAGGCAGTGCTCGCAGGAACGGTGTTTATAACTCAGAAACATAGTTTCCGCGCAAATACTGTCGTTGGTCGCAAATAAGCTGAAAATAAGTCAAATTTACCTTACGTTATCACCTGAGTAGCACTCAGAGCTCTTGGACGTAACGTGAATGTATACCATCTGATGCATTCACTTTGACCCTCTTTTTACCGCCGGAGTTGATCGTTATCTAACCAAACATCCCCTTGACTGCCTCACTTATATGTGTTCAAATTGTCTCTGCACTTCTCTTCTACTCAGTCTTACGGCTCAAATTCTTGAACTGCGCTGTCGGCCTCCTGCATTATTACTCCTGTAATCTGAGGGCATTCACTGTCTGTCAAAATATCTTTGCTATTTCCCCAAAAACCTAAACACCACGCTCGAAACAAAGAGTGAAGGTCTTGTTTGGCTTTGTGACGAAATAGTCGCCTCGTAAAATACAAATTGTGAGCAATCCAAGGGCTAGTAGTCTGGGAAATGTGCAAAAATCTTTCTGTTCCCCAAATACCCTGGAGTAGCTCTAAGAACTATTCTTAAAACAATCATGTAACCGAAGGGCTTTCCGCCCTCAGTTTCCAATTTTATTTTTCTAGTATACTCACAAAGAATGGCTAGAAAGTCAGCCAAAACGCTTTCTTCCTCAAAGGTTGCACAGAAGATCAGAAGTTGAAAATCTGCTGCTAAAGCCATGGAGCCTCCTTCCGATGCACTGAAATCTTGACAGACTCCAGATAATGACCCACGCAAAACCCGTCCAACCTAGATTAACCAATGCACGCCAATTATTCAAGACTCTCGGAACCTACACTTTCCCCTAATACCCATCTGACAGATACTAGAAGTCGATCTGATGTGTGTGGTACATCAAAATGCAGCCATGTAGCAGATACACACAAGTACGCAAACTGGGCTGGTCCACGCTCTTCAAAGTATACCGTTAGTAACGGTATGCAGCCACTAAGTTGAGTTCCATGCTGTCTTAGGAGGGAACTCTTATGCCAGAGTTGTGGTTTTAGACGGTATTTACAAGCCTTCAGAAACAGAGATTAGTACATTGTTGTGAAGTGTTAACTGTTGGTACTCAGATGTGAACACCAAGCATGCAGTTAAACGTCATCCAGCGAGCACTAATAGAATGGTGACTTCACACGAAGCCCCATTCTTTTCAATACGGATAGTCAACAGACAGCTAGGCAACATGCGGTAGAACCTGGCAATCGAAAATGCTAGACGAGGTAAAGTGGCAAGTTAATAAAAATTCCTTGTCGACGTCGCAATATCCAGCCCATGCTGCCTTATACGGCAAAACGAATAGTTCCACAAGCTTAATATAGGATTTGTTTCCCATGAATTCGTTGTTAGTATAAAAAAGGCTGTCATATGCCTTTACGCTTATTGAAACACTGAATGGCTGCATTTTGTGTGGGGCAGTATGGTTAACAGGGTGCATACAGAACGCCATAGCTTTCAGTTTACCAGACTAAATGTCTCTGAAAATGTAAAACAAGAGTTATCGTGCCCTTGTGGTGTGTCGAACCTTCGGTATGTGTCCCCAAGACTGAGCGAAACCACACATGATATATGCTGCCCCATGATCTTCCAGGTCAGTCATACCCCCAAAGCCATAGGCCTTACCAACAATCGGAAAATATCCCAAAAATCCATGAAGTGTTAACCGATAAAAGTCTTCACAGGCTACACAGTGTCAGTACAGAACCCGCAGACATAAACGAGAATCACCAAATACAACTAACGCCAGGTCATTCCTAATCCCTACTGATTTTGTAAAACCTCCCAGCAGGCTGTTGTCCAACAGAAACCAAAATCCTGTTGATGCATCCGCTCAAAGCAACAGTTCTCTCTCCGTACACGATCTGAAGGCAAATTATGTCTGAAATAGCAGAGATAATTCTCAGGGTGAGAAATAAATATCAGATATATCAAAAATACTACCCTAACGAGTAGAAACGACAGCTGTCATGCGCAATGTCTGACACTAATGTCATGCGCTTCAAAACCGACCAACCCTGGGATAGATATGCAAAATGCAAGTCAGTAATGCGGGTTCGGTTGAAAGACCAAACGAAATGTGATTAATCAGCAAATTGGAGGAGGAAAACGTAATAAAAACAGTAGTTACCATTCCCGTGTTCACAGGTGCATATCGACCTTCCAGATATAGTCATTTATTGGTGAGAATCTTTGCTAATACCGCTATTCATTCGAGGTAATGCCAGTCCGTAGGCTGGAAGAAGTATTTCACATCAAATTTAAATAGTGCACGCTAAACTGCCTCGCCTAGATAGCTAGCACACTAATTACTAGCCGGTCCTAAGCCCGGATAAAGAGGGAAGGTTGGACTTGGAGCAGCAACCCCACCCCGTAAAACAAATCTAACCGCTAAAGAAACTTTGAAGCACAAGGGAAATATAAGACATAAGATCAAACCTATTCCTCACTGGGGTCAGAGAGGCGACACGACGTTGGCTGGTGAAAGCCTTAGGGAAGCCAGTTGGCCGATGTGTCCCTCCTTCTCTCGATGAAGGTAAAAGTGAACATGGAGACACGGAATGTCCGCACCATGTATGAACCTAGGAAGGCTGCCCAGATTCGAAAGGAGATGAGAAGGTAAGGCATGGAAGTACCAGACTAGGAATCTGCGAAAGCAGATGGAATGGAAGTGGGCTCAACAAACTGTCGACTGGAGAGTTAACAGCCTACTCCGGTATTGTCACCCAAACGACAGCCACGGACACACTGAGTTTTGGAGTGGCCATCACGATGTCCCTAGTACCATAGGAGGCTCTCATACCATGGAAACCAATCTGCTGATGCAGGATCAGCATCATGACAGCGGGATTCAACCCAAAAGGAAGGAACGTCACAATCACACAATGCCACGCCACCCACCTACAGATAATGCGGATGAAGAGAAGAAGAAGGAATTCTACGGACAACTGCAACCAGTAATGGGCAAGAACCCACCCCATATGGCGTCATTGAAATCCCGATGAGTGACATTGATGCCAAACTAGGAGCAGACGACACAGGAAGAGAGCCAATCATGGATCGAGAAGCACTCGGTGAAATGAACGGGAAGGGGGAACTGCTTGCAGGCTTCCGCACATTTGATGATTTGGTGATCGGGGGTAGCGTGTACAAAAAAGAGGATATCCACAAAGTGAGATGGATTTAATTTCGCCAGACAGACACTAAAAGTCAAATCGACTTCCTCTCAGTGTGACGAAAGTGGAGGCGCAGCCTACTGGATACAAAAAGGGGAGTGGATGTAGGCCCATGCCACTCGCTATCTAGTGCAGGGAGCCTTCAAACTCTAGTCGAAAACCTTCACAGAAGTTGATGATGAGCCACAGTTCAAGTTCAACACCCAGAACGGAAATTGAACTGAAGGACGCAACTACGAAGGACATCATCACGTCAGTCATCTGGACAAAATGGGGGACATCAGGTGACATCCTCAGGGAAACGTGCGTAGAAGAACACTGGAAACTCTTTGAAAGAGACTTGCGGGGACAGCATTCGTTGGGAAGCAATTCGGTGCGTGCTTCAACGCTACGGTTTTGGTGCCACAAACGTCTTTACCCTTCACTCAACTGCCATGTGCTGACGCCACATGCCAAGCGATTCATAATGGGAAGCCAATGAGTGGCGCCTTTGAAGTGAAGACGAGAGACAGGCGTAAGACAAAGTTACCGCACACTACCACCGATGACTTTCCTGATTGTGGTTGACTGGATCATGCAGCAAAGCGTGAGGAGCGAGAAGAGGGACATACACCTGTAACGGAAAATTGATCTGAAAGTCCCTCCTGATCACACCATTTGGTTGTATTGACATTTATTTTAATATTTTTACCCTCGTCATGGATGGTGTACCTTTGACTCTAGCCGGTGTAATGTTGTCTGGTTGTTTGACTGACTTCTTTGACTTTCTACTCGGTATTTGCCTTTGTGTGATTGAGACTTATCATGAATGTTTCACTTTCCTATTATGTGACGCTGGACTGTTGACAAGGTGATGTTGTTTTACTACACCCGACATTTTGTTTTGGTCCAACTTACGGTTGTGCTGTGATTTGACTGTTTGTCTTTTGACTGTCTACTGGAAACATTTATTTATCGATTTGATTCTGGTAGACAGAGTTTTGATCTCGTTTGTCGGGAATATTCTCATTGACTGTCAGGTACTTAACAATTGTATTTATTCAACCAGTTTTTACCGTGTAGTACGTAGTTGCACCCGAGAACGTTTTGAACTGTATAGTTACCCAACGGCACTGTTGAGGTATTTTGTAATTTTGATATGACTTGCCGTTGCTTTGACAGTACCACAGATTTTCTAGGAATCTACCACTGAATTACTACAAACCGTGTTTTGATATTTTGGTCCAGTCTTTGACTATGCGTCACTCGCGGAAGTTCGGAAGCTATACACTAGAACACAGGAACTAGTCAGATTCGCGTAACTTGGCACCACCTAGTTATTTCCCACGTTCAGGTCGAGATTATTGTATTCTGGCCGCTACAGCACTCAACAACCCGTCACTGCCGTACCTGGCAAGCGCATGGTGTTCCTTGAGTCAATCTTGGACGAAGGTGACATGTCCATGGATCCAACCCCAGGTACCAAGGAAGTCCCTCTTGATGTTACTCCATGCCGTGGCTCTGATAATGGTACAGTTGTTGACTTTAGTGAATCTGTTCTAATATGAGCTCAGCTCAATACGAGGTGCGACAGTTGAATGAACGGCGCGATGAGATCTTCGTGGATTCAAGGCTAAACAATGGCGGGGAAGGTTGCGTCTACATAAAGAATTAAACTTATCAGATGTGAATCGGTTTCATTTGACACCCCTTTCTTCGAACGATGATATAAAATGACACAAATGGGGTTGAAACTCCTGAAATGACTAGCCAGGTGAGCAGTGCAGAAAACGGAGTGGTTACTGCTACTTCGTCTTGTATCACTGTCGGTCATGATTTGCCGAAGGTAGAACTAAGCAGCTTTGGCGGGCATCCAGCCAAATGTTGGAAGTTTATGCGGCAGTTTGAGATGTACGTCGTTTCCAAAGTTGATGATGTTGGACAGAGGCCGTCATACTTGTTACATTACTGTGGAGGTAAGGCTAGGGAGGCTATAGAGAAATGCATTATGTTACCACCATCTGCTGGTCACTTCAGGGCTGGAGATATACTTAAACGTTTGTTTGGAAGGACTCATGAAGTCGGCCGGGCCTTACTACAGGATCTGGTGGAATGCTCAAGCATAGAACAAAACGATGCTGAGGCAATGTTGAGGTTGGCTGTAAAGATGATGATTGCTTTATAGCCCGAGAAGAAGTAGACTATACCGTAGACCCTAACTCCTTGAGAACTTCGGGAGGTATAATCAAGAAATTGCCCCTTGTGTTACAGATGAAGTGGGCGGAGACCGTCGAAAAGTTAACTGAGAACGAACGAGAACCTGCCTTCGCAGAGTTGACGCAGTTCGTGTCAGCACGCGCGAGCATTTCGCTAAGTAGGTTTGTACAGCTGGCAACAAGCAGTCGACGACGAAACAGTAAAATAGCATGCTTCACGCTGCAGTTAGTACCCGTTGGGGAAGTCATGAAACATTCACGTATATTTTGCGGAGGAAACCAAGTAGTCACAAAATGTACCACACTTCTGTCGTCACCGGTGGATGAGAGATGGTCGAAGGCTAAAGAAATTGGGTGTTGTTTTTCCCGTCTTAAAAATGACCACATGTCATAGAATTTAAAGTTCATAGGGTGTGCAGTCTAGAAGGTTGTGAAGCATCCCATCACCCTCTGTTATATAAGAAGACCCACCATGCTGTAGGCGAACAACTGGAGAAAAGTAGTTGTGGATGTACTGAGTCTCTCAGAGAAAGCATGTGTTTGGGCCTAATCCCGGAACGCGTAAAGCAGGGTAATAAAGAGGTTTACGGCTATGCTCTCCTGGACAATGGCTCTGATACAACTTTGATCACGAAAGATAATTTGTAACTTCTAGGACTTTCGACTGACGGCACGAAGACTACAATGAAAACCGCTAGCAAAAGTGGATTGGCGGACTCAATCAACAAGTCCTTTGACGTTTATTCACTGGGCGGAAGCGAGTGCATACCCATAGATCGGGCGGTTGTGGCAAGAGTTCTCCCAGTACCGAGACCTAGAAGGTTGATATGAGGAAGTATTAAAAGGTGGCCGCATCTCACTAACGTACCCTGGACAGAGGTAGAAGACAGGGGAGTTCTGCTGCTCATTGGTTGCGATGTACCTGAAGCTCACTAGGTTCTGGATCAGAGGTTAGGGGGCAGAAAAAGCCCATATGCTGTGAGAACATTGTTGGGTTGGGTCGTGTTCGGTCCGACAATCTTTCGTGAGCACAGGAAGAGGTTTGTGAATTGTATGTCTCGGTCAGATTTATTGGTCGATCAGTGGAGGAAAGTTTACGATTATGGGTTCAGTGATTTGTACTCGGGAGATAAGTCGTTATCGCTCGATGACTTAGCCGCTGTGAACATAGCGGAGCAAGGTACTTTTTGGGATACTGGACATTTTGTTATCCTTATGCCCCGGAAAGTGGAGTCCAAGATTGTATATAGCGAGTGCAAAGTAACCAGGCGACGTTTGGAGAGTTTGAAACGTAGGCTCATATCCCCTGAAAGCCTTCACGAAAGCTACACTAGCGCCGTGAAAGAGACCATCAGAAAGGAATATGCAACAGTAGTTCCCGAGCCCCAGCTTAATTCTAGCTACCGCCCACGATGGTATTTGCCGCATCACGCCGTATTTAACCCCAAGAAGTCGGAGAAGGTGTGAGTTGTACTGGACTGTGCTGCCAAACTGTCCGGAACTTCTTTAAGCGACTTCCTGTATCAGAGACCAGACACGACAGCGGACTTGGTTGGGATATTATTGGGTTTCCGCAAAGAACCGATTGCCGTGGCAGCCGATGTGGAGGAAATGTTTATGCAGGTGAAGGTCCCAGCGTTTGACCCTGGTGCTCTGCGGTTTCTATCTTGGCCTCAGGGTGATTTTTCGAAGAAACCTATTGAATACCAATGACGTCACACCCATTCGGTGCAGTGTCCTCACCATTTTGTGCGCATTTTGCAACGGCCAAGACTGCCGAGGCGTATGCCAACGATTATGATAGCTACGTGGTGGAAGCGGTGAAATATAACTTTTATGTTGATGATTATCTAGTGTCCTTTGCAAGCCCTGATGAGGCAAAAACGTTCGTGAAACAGTCCAGTGACTTGATGTTACATGGCGGCTTTAGATTGAAGACATGGGTGACTAATTCGGAGGCAGTGAGAGTAGTTCTTCCTGGTCCGAGCCACACAGAAAACTCAATTGAATTACGTGTTAGTCAGGGCTCAACCCATAGAGCCCTAGGTTTGGAATGGGACACCATGCATGGTGTTTTTAAGTTCCGACTTGAACCCGCGAAAAAACCCTTCGCGAAGAGAAGACTACTATCCACTGTCTCAGCTCTTTTTGACCCACTAGTTCTGATCGCCTCGGTTTGCCTTCCGGCCAAGCAGCTATTGCAGAGTCTTTGAAAATCTCATGCTGGCTGGGATGCACTCCTGAGTTCCAATGACCCATCCGTGCGGATGGATTGGATGAGGTTCATGAAGAATCTTGGGCGGATCTCGGTACCCAGAAGTATCAAGAAGGAGGATTAGAGTGAGATGAGTAAGACTGAGTTGCACTTATTTTGCGATGCCTCTGAATCTGGTTATGGAGCGGTGGCTTATTCGTGGAACGCTCCAAAAAACACGCCACCGTACAGCATACCGCTGTACAGCAAACCCCGGGTCGCCCCTCTAAAAACTGTGACAGTGTCGAGTTTAGGGTTGGCTGCGGCAGTCTTGAGTGCACGAATGAGTGAAATTTTGAGGAAGAACCTCCCAAATAGCTTCGACGAGATTTATTTCTGGACAGATTCTATTGCTGTTCTGTACTGTAGTAGAAGTACAGAGAGTCGGTATAGTACGTTTGGAGCCAACCATCTGGTCATTATTCACCAGAATTCATCCCCAAATCAGTGGGAGCACGTTAAATCTGAAGAGAATCCTGCAGATTTGACCTCAAGAGGTACACGAAGAGCGTGTGGTTTAGCGTCTTGGATTCAGGGTCCCCCCTTTCTGAGAACCTGACAGTTTTCAAGTACCATAGACCTCTGCTGGAAGGAACCACCGAAAAATGTCGAATTCAAGACGTCGGTCCGAACAAACACAAACGTTACTGAGCTCACTTCTGATCCTATTTTGGCGTATCATTCGGACTGGGTGAGGCTGATTAAAGCTGTCGCATGGGTTAAAGGGCATGTGGCCTACATATCTGTCATGTATTCGCGTCGACAAGGTGTGTCATTGAACGCTGGCTTTCTCCGTAATTCCTTAAACCACGTGCGCGATATTTGTTAGTCTGTAGTTGCAGGCCGGCGTTTTGGCCAGATTTATCACTAACTAGGATAGATGATGTTTTCCAGGCGTCAGGGTATGTGAAATTTTCTAAAGACAGGGGAAGTACTGTAGGTAATAATGACGGAATACCAGTGCAAGCGTCTGAAAGAGCGTGGTCTGTTTTGAAATAAATAGGTAAATTAATAAATACGTGAATTCAAAAAAAGCACCACGAGCTTCAGAATTCATCCCAGGCCACGACTCCTCCTAAATTCTTGGCTCCCATTGGGAGAGTGACTCGAAACTTTTGTATTAAATGCCGTTCGCATCCAAACATGCAATTCCTCCACTCCTCACCACCTCTCACCTGGAAATGAAGCTACCGGAGTGTGACCTCGTGTGACGCGTTGGCCTTGAAGTCTTATTGCATGGTTTGTTGGTGAGACCCCTCGTATCCTCCACTGCGATATGACATCAGCAGCTGGGTAGAGTTGCGCCCCTGACTTCATTTATTCACATGACTGTGTGCAACATTACTGACCCAAACAATTTCCACGTTACCATACAATACCAGACCTAAATGTTTGTCCCCCGTCCATTCTGGTTTCGTTTGCCACCTGCAGACAGTTCAAACTTATTGAATGGTAACATATCTTCAGATTCATTTGTTCTCAATATTCAATATGCAATACACTCTTATAGATGACGCGACTCACTACTGCCAGGATACTTCTCATACTGACTGATTACACCCTCATCAGTTTTCACCGCCGCTGTTTAACGATATCGCTTTTATTCAATATTTGTGACAAGCAGTATTGAAACAATTGTATGCTCCAGAAAACTTTGTATGGCACGATGGTTTGCTTCCTTCTAAGCTTTTACAGCTTCAATAGAGAAATAACCTTTAGATATTGCCCGTAAAAATGGCACATATTCTTATAATTCATCATTGGAAATGTATTACTATTATCGTAATTATTGTTTAAAGAATTGCGATGACACCCCGCACTTGTCAGAGCTTCTGGAGCAGTTTAACATCTTGATGGCCTGAGTAATATTACAGTATGTGAGTTTAACCGTGTCTATTAGCGTTAGTGGAGAAGAATAGATTTAATAGGGCAGACCGTATTAGTATCACAAGAAAGTTTGTAGGTTTCAGACGATCAACTGCAAACAAGTCGCTGAATGTTTCACACATGCCTATCGGATTGTTGTAACCTTTGACCTTGTGAATAAGAAGAACGTTGCGTCTTGTGCACTTCGATCCCCCCTAGAGGGTGCTGAGAGAGCAAGTACTCTAGGCGGGCTAGCTAGCCTACTACTCTCTTCACTCCTTATACGCAAATCGCGGATACGCGATACCTAAGGAGGCTGATAATCGACTGAAGTGTATCGAAGTCATGATTGTGACAGCATCTTGTTGAGAGGTTGCGTAACTTTCGACGAGCTCTCGAAGGTATGGTCTATCATTTGGAGGCATTTTTTGAAGGCCTTCAACGGAACGATGGTATCGAGACAGGTTTAGGAGTTGTGGTAAAATGTGTAAAGGGCTAATTTGAGGTGTATGGTGGTGTCGCGTGGTTTCCATTGGATGAACCTAATTAGTAGATACATCAGCTTCCAGTCCGTCCTACCGCAGTCTTTATGCACTATTTGCTGTGGAGTGGAGGTATCAACTGAGGTGGTAATTGAAGGAAGTGGTAGTGTCCATAATACCGTTTTGTGATGACTTCCTGGAGACGTGAAGCCTACATTTGTGAGAAGAGAGATTAAATTGTGTCAAAATATTAGGTCCAATACATTGTCACCTCCTACAGAAGTAGTGACAATTTGTTTCCATCCAAAATAGCCGGTGCATGGCGAAAGTCGTCATACCTATTTGGGCCAATAAGTAAATCCCACTTAATTTCAGGTGGGTTAAAGTCACTGCATACGATCTGGTGGTCATACGAAAGAGTGGATTCAGGTTCTGGATCTGTAATCAGTAGAATCTCACGATTATTAAATGTGCCAGGTATTCCATAAACACATTCCACCAGTGCTTTAACATTCCTGTAGTATATTGTGACCCATGGAGGGTCACTTATCAAGGAAGACATTTCCCAACCTGAATACAGTGCGGGTGTTCGGGAGGTACGTCAGCCAACCTCCTCCCTTCTCGCTGCCGTGGTCACATTGGAATTCTGCGTACGTATCAATGCTCATCTCTTCATCTGGTATATTTGTATAACACCAGGGCCCAGTGATAATCATTACACATGTTTTAAATATTTGCACGACTCCTCTCAGTACTGATAGTTCGCAAGGGATAGATCTTGCGTATATGAGAACGATGTACAAATAAGAGGGGTAATGATGTGTAGGGCTTTCCACTCCTCGAAACAGATTGAAAGGTATCCCAGCATTGCTTAACTGAGCATGGTCTGGTGTCGTTGCGCCACGGAATGCATCTATACGTCACTCGTGGTTGTAGGGTTGCAAGGATATTCTAGTGGTAAGCCGATTGCAGAGTGATTTCAAATAACGTCACCTTCATCAGAAGAGAATGAAGTAATGCTTTACTGAAGGTGTTTGGTGCGCACATCATTTCCACATATAAAGAGTTCGACTCAGTGCAGGCGTACTCTCTAGTATCTGTATCCGTTTCGCAGACGGCTGGTGGTCTTACTTCTGTACGTGGTAGGTGTGTATAGCTGGTGGTGCCGTTTGGAGGATTCACCAAACCAGTTGCGTATTTGCATCTGCTGATGCCACTTGGGTAGCTGACGTCTGTGATTTATGTGCAGGCTTGGCTACATTTGTTCTGTTGCTCCGAGGACGCTGAGGTCAGCGAATAAGAGTACGGGATTCAATATCCTCATCAGTTGTTTGGCCAAAGCTGCAGCCGACGGGAATGTAATGGATAAAAATAATTGTGCTTTTGCGGTTCATGATGACCTCTGCTTTGCATTGTACCTCTTACTGGTGGCTGCCTACTGTTACGGGTCACACTGAATATAACTGGTGTATTGCTGGATTGAGGGCGTTTTCTTGGTAAGCCAGTGCCACGTAGTCAATCAAAGTTCCTCCTCACACCGAACTTTTCTGATGTTCCGTTATTGGTGGTTTGATGTTGGCGCTTCTCATCAGCAAACTACACGGCTGGGTTTTCGTGACGTCTATTTACGTTCTGGTTACCAGTGGGGCTTAGCTCCGTATACTTAACCTCTTTTATGGCGTTACCGTTCATGAAGGGTTTGGCATACGTGCTTCTGCCAGTTTCAAAAGAGATTTTAGGATCATTTCGGATCATCGTATACTTTCTGCGTACGTCTTTAATTGTTTTGTCCCATGGGTGATTGGCTTGCAGGTTGCACGCTAAGTGGCTGACGCCTGAGATCCTAGACTGGTGTGGGCTGCGGACTTTAGGCCCCTATCAGACCGCCGTTGGAGCTCTGCGACCTTTAATGAGGCGCCGGGTCTTATTGTGGGTCTTTCTACGGATAGATCTACATCTACAGCTTTAGCTTGATGGGTTAAATCATACTTTTAGCAGTCGTCCGCCTCCTTCTTGATCGATGCGGTTTTCTGTAGATTTGAATGAATAAATAAATAAATATCTCATTCTCGCAACGGTAATTTAGCCTGAGAGAAGTCAGTTTACAGGCTTCATCATTTAGATATATGTCGGACAGTCTGCTAGATTTTACGGGTCCTGAGTAGTACGGAAGGGAGGTCACTAAACTCCGTCAAAAACATCAGATTATGCTAGATATGACGCAAACAAGAAAATAACACTTTTCAGCGCACGTGGAGTCTTGAAGTTTAGATGATGATAGTTCATGTCCTCATATAATGTATTTAACATGAAAGATACCCGTTTACAAGCACCGTCAAGTCGGTAGTTGTCGAAGGTTTACAGAATGGTATTTGGTATTTTATAATTCACATACCAAGTCATGATCGTGTTGAAACTTGCTGCAATTCATGGGGCGGGTCTAGATTTTCATATCACAGGATACAGATCGGTCCCACTATAAGGAACAAAAGTGCGCAATGTTTTAAGTTTGCACTATTACCAGCCGACGTTGTTAGTCGGTTTGAATAGTTTGTTACTCAGTAATACAACCGTCCGTTTGTTCGAAGTTTCCTCAGTTTTTGGTTCTGCTGACCACAAAGGACCCGTGTGAGCTATCTAGAGTATCAGCGAGTATCCAAAATTGTATAGCCAAGGTGAATGTCTAAATCAATGCATTTCCAGTTCACCACACTGCATTTGAGAGTGACATACACTAATTCCACTGAGAATGCTCGTAGTAGTGGATGGAAGTACACGCCGAAACGATTACTCGTCCAAATGGCGGCACTTATGTGTAGAAATCAGGCGTTTCTCGAATTGTTGCAAGCAGCATCACCCCAAAAGAGCATTTGATGCGCGGCAACTTTCGCTTGAAAAGACCATTTGGTATAGAGTATTGGGAAACACGCAGTGTGGAGCTACTTCAGGTAAGTTGCTTTTCTGGCCACTAGGCAAATTGGTGTCCAGATAGGCCATTTGTTCAGAACTTTTGTGTTACTGAAACTGCTGCGAAGGTTTAGACAGTTCGTCACTTAAAGGATCCTGACCAGTAGGTAAGTTAGTCTGGAAGATGTTCCAGGAACCGCGGAGGGTCGGGAGCGGTCCAGCAATTCTTGGCTTTACAGGTCAGGTATTATTTCCACTAGGTAGATACATTCAGACTGAAATTCGACACTAAATGTCCCCATCGAGCTGTTGCTAGAAACAGGAAAAAAGGAGAAGAATTGCCACGCAGTCAAGCTTGGAAAAGAGAGAAGTTTCTACTCTATTAGACATATTCGGACCCTATGTACATTTTCATGCATGCATGTGTGATCAGCTACATGGTTTTACCGCTGTAAGGCTCTTAAAAGCGTCGATATCTGGGGTGTGTTGTGGTAGCTCTAGGAGGAAAACAACGCGAATCAAGTTCATTATACCGAGGAGGGGAACCAGTACTCACACCTGTGTAAGCAATCCTAAACCCATCAGTGTAAGGGGGACTCGGGGATTATAATAACTCTATTTCATACATTTAGAGGTCCAAGTACATTCTCGCTTGCCCAGGACGCATAGATGGTGGCCAAATGAGCGACATACTCATCAGTTCTTAGTAGCCCATTAAGTGAAGAGCGGAAAAGTGTCAACGAACTTGCCGTGCGGCGTAGGCCTATTCCGAATGTACGGGAATTTATTAAGGAAGAAATTACCTCACAGGCTCGTCGAACAACACTCATTTTCAACCATTGCTTTTTGTTTGCGCATATCACACGCAGACGTTATAATTGGCTTGATGTACGGACCATGAGAATGCAAGTGCTGGTGAAGTAGCTGATAATATAATATGAGCTTCAGTATAGGCCGCCTCTTCCAGAGTGGTTCTAACCCGAGCATGTTACATCCGGGTGTACAGTCTAGGTCGGAGTCAGCTTCTAATTTTCTGAAGGCGAAGTGCCGTTGTACCTCTTCCACCTGCCTTTTACTGCTTCCACGAAGGCCACTGAGCAATATTCTACAAGTGGGCTAGTGCACACTTTATAGAGTAAAATGCGTGATTCAGTGCTATAAAAGTTACGAATGATACACCCCAATAGTTTACGTGAAGTAGATTTAGCATGAGCTGTTTGTTCCGAGTAAGTCAGGTCTCTAGAACACCTGATACCAAGATCTAGCACCGAGGAGCTTCTAGGTAGCTGTTTTTCACATACCTCGAGGTTCATTTCAAGGTTATCGTTGCCCGCTCTTAGCCAACTGCATTTGTCATCATTGAATTCAAGGTAGGACTCTGCGCACTATGATGTAAGTTTACCTAGCTCCTGTTGGGCAGTATCCAGAGTATTACACAGTTCATGAGAGTGACAAAAGTACACGGCCTTCGAGTCATCGGCGTATGGAAATGTTCGGTCTTCACTGAGGCAGTTACACACACTGCTGATACAAACTATAAACGACAAAGGCTCAAGGACGCTGACCCTCATAACTCCGCCAGTTATATGTTTAGGTTCAGACCACACGGAGTTTACTTTCACGATTTGGGCGTGATCACTAGAAGCTGATTATATCCAACTAGATAAGAGGTCACACATACCAATCCATTGTAGCTTATTAAAGAGTATATTGCGAGACACCCTACCAAATGCATTCTATATACCGAGGCACAGAACCGTGACGGTTTTACGTGCCTCACGGTTAACAGCAATGAAGTTGAAGAAACCAAAATGGTTTGTGACGCAATGACTATTGTTTATGAAACCATGGTGAGACTTTGTGATTAGGTTTTCTACTGGCAGGTAATCAGAGAGACTGCCTCCAGTTACATCTACAACTGTAGAGAAGACAAGCGTTATGTTGGCGGGTCTATCCCTGGATTTGTAGGGAGGAGTTATGTAGCCGACTTTCCATTCAGTAGGACATGGGCAGACTTCCATTGATAGAGTGAACATCTTAAGCAGGAACAGAGACATGTCACCGCTGTTTCTGATGAAGAGTGAGTTTGGTTGCCCATTCCATTACCTGTTGATAGTCGCAAGTTCTTGACGGCCTCTGTGATACTTTTTACAGTAAAATCCACATTGGCGCATGAACCTGTAGTCAGCGGTGTAAAAGTGGCGAGTTCGAGCGTGCTAGGACTGCATTTTGCGAATGATTGGATAAATGGTCAGCAAATTTTGAGGGGATCGTTGCAGACCATTCCATTGTGTAATAAGTGAGCTGTCCCTTGATCAATGCAGACGTCTACTCAAGACAGGGGTCATACTGTGAATCCTGCAGCCTTCTTTGAAGGCGTCAAGCTCTTCGTTCATTGAGTCTCATGCACGTAAGGTCTTGATTACTTGATAGGTACCGTGGATTGAGTGCAGCACCAGGAAGTCATCAAGGGAGTGATATGGCTCAGACAATTTCCGTGGTTTTTTGAACAGCATTCGGGGGGTATGTTGGTTCTCATTCTTTTGCACCTTAAGTATCCTCACAGGAGCAGCGATACCCGAGCATAGCATTGTATTTCTATGGAAAAACGGTGGTGGCTGTTAATGAGACTGCTATGAGGTACTCATCTCATAGGCTGGACCCGAGGACCTCGATGAGTACCTCCCATTCTACGCTTTTGTAGCCAAGAAAAGATATTTCACGTGGGCTCCTTGTTTTCCTTACGGAGAGGGAAGATTGTTAAGCAACAGAAGACCATTCCTTGGTTGCCGTTAGCCAGTTTCCCATGAACGTACGTGGTGACCGGGATGATGTCACGGCAAAAGACTCGACCCAGAGTACTGCCCTACGTGTGGGGGATGGACAAATTGTTTCCATCCATGGAAATCTAAGGCAGCTAGTATTTAGTCGTAGAGTTGCCAGCGATAACTGGTTTCTCAGTTAACTTTAGGGAGGCTGATGTCCTCCACAACCAGTTTGAAGTCATCGTTGATGGATGAAGCATGGGAAAATGATTGAGCAATAGGCTCATCAATTTCTCTTGATGAACTCAGTATTCTATAAACGCATCCCACGAGGATTATATAGTGAGTACCGTTTACAATAACCCATAATGAATCGGACAGAGCATTTGGTGTACCATCTTCAATCTTGATAGCTGTAGAAAGACTTGTATATAAATTCGACCACCTCCTCCACGCTCATGATCCCGGTTAATGCGATAAAGAGTATAACCGCCTATGCACAGGTCTACAGCAAGGACTGAGGTAGAGCACCATGATTCGGTGAGTAATATCACCATAGGTCTAGTAAGTAGGACCGTCATTCTCAAGTCGGAAATTTTCTTCTGCAACGACTGTGGACTGATGAGCTGAATTTTGAAAAGGTTACTATGACTATGAAATGCTTTGCAGTATCTTGAACGTCTAGTTGGTTAGAGAAGTTTCCTGTGCGTAATTCATTAGACGATGTGCTACTTGCGATAGGGACATGATGAGACTCAGAAGTGGTGAATGGCTGCATGACTAGTGAAATGTTGTCGTCGACAATTTATGACCGCCTGCTTTTCGAGGGCACATGTACGCAGTTAGTGCGCTGTTCGTTCTTGCAGGTGGCGTGTGGTGTGGTTTATGACCAGTGTAAATCGAAGGCGGTAGCTCCAAGCATGTATTTCTGGGGGGGGGATGAAACGACTCTATGTGACATGAGTCGCACATATTGTGCGGGATCCCAAAATTTTGGGTGAGGCTCAAAAGTAGGGATGGTATTAGAGGGGGAATTGTACATATTCACGCAGTGCTAGCCAGGATTATTCGGGTGCCGGTGGATGGTTGGATGGAGTGTGTATAACACTTACGACATGAAGGTTTTCGGTTTGCCATATGGCATCTTTTCGAGCCCCGGTGGCTGGATAAGCGTGGTTTAGAGTGCTGTCTTATATGGGGTGCCCCCAAGTTGTTGTAGTGTCTCCTTCTAACGGTTGAGGTTAGATGAGAAACATTCATTTTGGGTGGGTTTTCCTTGCCACTCGCCCTATTTCCCATGGACTCGGTGGCGGTTTTGCCTATAGCAACCACTCTACCTACGAAGTATTCTTCATCATCGCTAGGCGATATGCGTTAAGAATGGCCTTCTTCGAGAGCTTCGTAGGTCTTAAGTACAAAGTTTTACCCACCACTCTGTGTCTGGTGGAGTTGCCGTTAATTGAAGGGTTTTTATCTGTGGTTACCTTAGGCAAGCCAGTGCAGATAGTTGGGGTTCTCTGGGCGACTGAAAAGTCCAGTTTACTATCGTCTAGGTCCACTTGGGATTGCTTCACTACAAAAATGGCTGACATCGTGGGATTACTAGTCCTAGCAGCGCTATCCTGTCGTTTCTCAATGCACTCGGTGCCTTCAGGGTTGGCGTGTGTTGAAGTGGCGGGACCGTTTTTCTTTTTCCCTACGCTGATATAAGGTTCTGTCCCGTACAACCGTAATAGTCTTAAAAGTGCTATTTAGTTTTGTATGACCCCCAAAGTTAATGAACCCCTTAGCATCATGTGAAGTGGTGAACTTGAAAAGAACAGGACAGCTCAGCTGTGCTGCTTTCTTGAGGGGGCGTTCACAGTGATGGTGCACGGCCACCTTACCACGTGAGATTAGTACTCTCTTCTTGACTACATCCACAGGTACGATACTCAGGAGATTATGTACTATGGTCTGTTAAAAAGATGCCAGCCTCTTCATTACTTCAGTTGCCAAGTCGTCTACTAGAGTTTCAACTCCTTCGATATGGTTTAGGACTGGGCCTTTGGGCCTTTGAAGAAGATATGCTAAGGGCCGGAAGTCCTCAACTATCATCTTGGTCCCATTTATCATGGACTCAATGCTGTCGATTTCTTTTCTATTTTTCTTGATGTTATTATTCATCACCGACATAATGCCTTCAACCATGGCGATAGGTGTGAGGCATGTGAGTTCATCAGGATCTGAATCATACGACGCGATAGAGTTTCAGTCACAACGCAAAATATTAATTTAGCCGATTTTTATATTCTCATCGTCAGGGCTGTCTGTCTTTGAGGGCTTTTCTCTCGACCGTCCTATTCTTAAAATAGGTTCTAAGTGAGGTGTGTGACTGATGGTAAAGATATGCGATCCAAAGGAGAGAGAAGAGGGACAGACACATTCGGCAGATGAAAAGACCCTAGAGGATTTGGAGTTCGCCGATGATGGCTCATATCTAATGTCTCACAAGCTCAAAGATTTACAGGTAAAAACTAACAAGTTGGCAGAAGGGACGAGGCGAGGCAGTGAAGGAAGATGGGACTTCCTTCAGATGAAAGTAGAGAAGACAGAGGTGATGAAGAAACCCAACCGACAACAACAACAAGCATCTATCACCGCGAACGCGTGGACAAGATCCGGATTTTCAACATTAATATTAAGTAAGTCAGAGCTTCTATTTGATGGTTGAGAGACTTGGCGGCGCGTTACGAAAAGCATTTCCAACAAACTGCACACATACCTCATCAACAGCTGCTACCTACGCTCGCCCACTCGATAGTGAAGATCACACGGCCAGAATAATACTGATAACAATGAACAACAAGGAACTCTGAGTGGATGGCTGGCAACGAACCAACCAAGAACCTACCGCTCAACAAATATGCAGAAGAAGAAAGTGGAGATGGATTGGGCACACACTGAGATGATTTGGGGACATCATGCATCAGGCCAGGTCCTTGAAGGGAACCGAAATGAGAAACGACGAGTTTGGCGTTGGACGGTGACATAGAGGAGATGGTGTAAGGAAGAAATGAAAGCTTGTTGGAAGCCGTGGAGCCAGGTTCAAAAGGTTTCAGAGAACGCTGTGCACTAGGGACATACTGCAGAAGCCTTGTGTTCCACTAGGAACCCAAGGGACAAATAATAAAAAAATAATTTTGTGTGATCCAAAAGAATGCCAATGCACTGTCTGAAGGTTGCGGTGTAGCCTCAAATTATCCGGACAGAATAGATCTCTATATCCCTATAAATGTGCAGTAACACTGGGCTAAACACAACAAGAAAGAGACACATGGATGTAATGAAGGATTACGTGTAAAATTAGCACATAATTTCAACGTTACTGTGTTAACTTTTCGGGTTTCTAAGAAGGGTTAACTTTTGGCGTAGGTATGCTGAGGAAAATATTTGCTTTTTTAGTATGCCCTACTAAAGCTGAAGCTCTTTGAATGTCTGGTCTGTGGGCGAAGTTATTCAACTGCCTTTCCACTACCTTTTTATCAAGAACTATGTTTTTTACTGCAACGATGGGGTTGTTCGATAAGACAGTTTCTACTTTGAGGAGTGCTTCTGCTTCCATCCGTGTTTTAAACTAAAAGCGTATAGGACAGCAACGGTGCAGCTGGTCCTTCCTCAGTCGAAAACTTTTCGCATGGGCATCGTGCATTTTTGCTGCTCCAAGCAAATTTTGCCGTGCCGTCTTCAACTTACCTGTGTCAAGGGCGGTAGAGACTACTGCCTTGAGTCTAAGTGCGCGTCTCCTACTTCTTTCTTCGCAGGTCGCTGATGTCCAGTGATAGTTTCCTGTTTCTCCGTAGTCACTGAAAAGGCAGGAGACTTCTTAGTTACATTGCGAAAGATTGCAGAAGTGGTGGCATTTGCTGAAGTAGGTTTTGGGTAGGCAAGTACGAAAAGTAGAGTGATTGCTCCCCACAGAAATTGGGAAAAAGGATAATAGAAGGATCAAGTAAAGGGGGAACATGAAATGACCATTCAGTGGTGGAGATGCACCCTGGGAGCTTAACTCTCATTGGCAGCTGAGACCGGTCGTTCATCACTGAGAGTGTGTACGCAGTGTAGGCTACCATACTGTCAGGTTTGCTGTGTTGCCTGATACAAGCTACTGGGCAATTAGAGATAACGGTTTGGAAATATGTCGTAAAACTATCTTCAGAATGCTAGTAAAGTAAGCTTTTGTTCAATTTTAAATGAGGTGTAGTTATAACGGGAGGCTGGGTATCAGCTACTTTGTCACTACTGGGAATACTCGTCATATTGCTTGTAAGTGTTATGAACAACATGCTAGATGTGGGCAGTGCGACAATAATCGGGGCGAAACGCCAGCCCACTTTAAACCTTGCAAGTTACTGGGTGGGTGAAGTCGCTCTGCAATGATAGGGAATAGCCTACTGACACCTACCTACTGACACCCGCAGTAACTGATCACTAGTTAGTGTAAGAGTTTTTGACGGCACCTGTCTGCGAAGATATTAGGGTCGGGCTGGAGGGAAAGGAAGTTCTTATTACTCCAGGTGTGTATCGGGAGACAAATCCCGTTGTATAAGGGGGGGTAGCTTAGATGTTGCCTACACGCGGAGGCGTGGGATGTTTGAAGCGAGAAACGGTTGCATGCAGGCCGTACGCTTAGATCAACGGCCTGGAGTCACACTTCACCCGCTAAAAGTGTGTTTTTATCTTCAGACTTGGTAGTGAGAAAGTTGGCAGGCACTTGCCCGCCTATAATTCAGCCTTTTCAATCCAACCTCGCCTTGTTAACCAGTTCACTGGTTACTAGCCGGTCGTAAGCCCGGGTAGGGAGGGAAGGTTGGGCATAGGGCTAGTAACCCTACCGCGTAAAACAACTCCAATCGCTAAAGAAACATCAAAGCACAAACAAAATATAGACAATAAAAACAAAATTATTCCTCGCTGGAATCACGGAGACGAAATGATACCGGTTGGTTGAAGAGTTCGGGAAGCCAATTGGTCGATGTGTCTTCTCTCTCTCGATGAAAGCAAAAGTAAACATGGAGACATGGGATGTCCGCACCATGTATGGACCTAGGAAGGCTGCCAAGATTGCAAAGGAGATGAGAAGGTATAGTTTTGAAGTGCTTGGAATCTGCGAGAAATCTGCAGGTGGAATGGAAGTGGGCTCTCCAAACTGTCAACTGGAGAATCAATAATCTACTCCGATATTGTCACTCAGACGACAACCACGAGCACACTGAGTTTTGAAGTGGCTATCGTGATTTCCCAAGAGCATCGAAAGTTCTCATGCAGTGGGAACCAATCTCCTCCAGGATCACGATCATGACAGCAAGATGGATTCAACTCAAAAGGAAGAAACGTCACAAACATACAATGCTACGCTATGCATCCACAAATAATGGAGATGAAGAGAAAAGGGAGGAATTCTACAAACAACTGCAATCAACACTGGACAAGACCCCTCCCCAGTTGGCGATATCAAAATTCTAGTGGGCGACATGAATGCCAAACCGGGAGCGGACAGCACAGGAAGAGAACCAACCATATGCAGAGGAGCGATAGGTGAAATGAACGAGAATGGAGAATCGTCTGCAGAATTCTGTGCACCCAACGACTTGGTGATTTGAGGCAGTGTGTTCAAGCACAAGGATATCCACAAAGTGACATGTAGTTGATTTCACCAGATGGACACACTAAAAATCAGATCGACTTTATCTCAATCTCAAGAAAGTGGAGACGCAGCCTACTTGACACAAGGTCAAGAAGGGGAGCAGATGTAGGCCCAGACCACTATCCAGTGCAAGGAACCTTCCAAATCAATTAAAAAGCCTTCAGAGAAGCTGGTGATAGACCACAATTGAAGTTCAACACCCAGAAACTGAAGGACGAAGGAAATCTTCACGTCAGCCATCAAGACAAAATGGGAGATATGGAGCAACATCCCTGAAGGAACCTGTGTGGATGAGCACTGGAACTCTTCGAAAGAGATGTGGAAAGAAACCTGCACAACCGTATTAGGGAAGAAGAAGAAAGAAGGTAAAGAATGGTTCTCGATGGACACATGGAAGCTGATAGAGCAGGGAGAGGAGGATGGTGAAGCAGAAGATAAACCAGTGCAAGGATGCACAACGAGAAGAGGAACTGAGTACAACGTATACAACACTGGACAGAGAAGTGAAGAAGAGTGCGCGCAAAGACAAAAGACACTTCTACGAAACACTGGCAAGTGAAGCGGAACAGGCTGCAGGTAGGAGAGATAGAGACCTGACAACATTGTATCAAATAACCAGGTTACTATCTCGGAAGGAAGAGATTAACACAGATGAAACCAATAAAAGATGATAAAGGAAATCCAATTACCAAAGAAGAAAAACGAAGGGAACGGTGGGCTGACCACTTCAAAAAACTGTTGAATCGACCACCACCACCAACAACAACAACCACCTGCAACTCGTCCAGAAATACCACCTGAAGCCACAGAACTACCAGTAAACACAAGCCCTCCGACGAAAGTCGAAGTCCTGAGCGCCATAAAGCTACTGAAGTGCGGGAGAGCAGCAGGACCAGATGGAATCCCGCCAGAAGCACTGAGAACGGACGCAGAGACAACGGCGGACATGCTCACACCACTGTTGCAGAAGGTCTGGAAGGAAGTAAAGGTACCTGGTGGTCGGAAGAAAGGTTACCTTGTCAAACTTCCAAGGAAGGGCGACCCAAGTGTTTGCAAGAACTGGAGAGAAATTATGCTCCATTCCTGTACACCCAAAGCAAGCAAAATATTAAGCCGCATCATCCTGGAGAGACTAAAGGATGCACTGGATTCAAAACTACGACCAGGAAGTACAAATCATGTGCGGACCGAATTGTAACGCTACGCATCATCATAGAACAGAGTACGGAATAGCAGTCAACCCTCTACCTCAACTTCATCGACTTTGAAAAGGCCTTTGACAGTGTCGACCGACAAGTAATTTGGAAACTGCTTCAAAGCTACGGAATACCGCAAACCTTTATCAGTCTCATTCAACAACTATATGAAGATGCCATATGCCGGCCAAGTAATTCACAATGGGAAGCTCAGTGACGCCTTCGAAGTGAAGTAAGGACAGGAGCAAAACAAGGCTGTCTACTATCACCCATGATCTTGCTGATTGTGGTTGACTGGACTGGATCATGCAACAAACAGTGGGGAGCGAGAAGAGGTGGACACGTTGGACCGCGGAAAAGAACCTAGAAGATTTGGCTTTCGCCGATGACTTATGTCTAATGTCACACAAACTCGAAGATCTACAGGCGAAAACTAACAAGTTGATAGAAGAGGCAGGGCAGCGAAGACGAGACTTAAAGTGACCGTAGAGACGACAGAGGTGATGAAGATGCCCAACCAACACCACCACCAACAAGCTCCAATCACCATCAACGGGAGAAACTTAAAGGAAGTAGCCTCTTTCACCTATCTAGGCAGCACCGTTTCAACTACAGGCGGCACAGAGGAGGACGTCAAAACCAGGACCGGAAAAGCAAGACAAGCGTTCATTAAACTGAAACCAGTGTGGAGATCTTCTGCACTCAGCATAAAGAACAGGTTCCGAATTTTCAACACCAGCGTCAAGTTAGTGCTGCTATATGCTTCAGAGACTTGGCGCGTTACGAAAGGGATTTCCAACAAACTACAGACATTCATCAACAACTGCCACCTACACTGGCTCGTTACTGAAGCTCAGATGGCCAGAAAGAATAAGCAACAAGGAACTCAGGGTGGATGGCTGGCGACGAACCAACCAAGAACCTATTGCTCAACAAATATGCAGAAGGAAATGGAAATGGATTGGGCATGCACTGAGAAGACCATTTTGGGACATTATGCACCAGACGAGGCCCTCGAGTGGAACCCAGATGGGAAGCGACGAGTTGGGCATCCGAGGGTGGCTTGGAGGAGATCGTGAGAGGAGGAAATGAGAGTTTGTGGGCTGTCGTGGAGCCAGGTTCAAAAGATTTCAGAGAACAGAGTGGAATGGAGACGTGCTACCGAAGTCCTATGCTACATTAGGAGCCCAGATGATAATAATACGATAAAAATCCAACTGAAGTTCAACTTGTCAGGGTCGACTAAATGAAATGATCTTTGATGTGGTTCGCCGGTATTCCGCGTGGTGAAGATAGGCTCTTGTCCTGGATGAAAACATAGCTGCGGGTCGATATTGATACTAGAGTTTGTATTTCATCGGTTACAAGTATCAAGACATATCGATCACGTGAACTGGCTAACCACAACTCTACGGCCATAATGACTGCTGAATCAAGTCAGTTATTTCCTGCACATATATTGAAGCACGAAAAATACTTGACACTGCAGGCCAAGGAAAGAGCCATGCCATGGCGACCTATTGAGGATACTCCGTTTGTCATGACTGGAACATATGAGGTGTAAAATGTTTTCGCACTTTAGTGGAAAGTACCTGAGTCTTTCCACCAATTCGTTGTACTTTGATTGCAAACTACAGCATGAGAATGGAAAAGTGCAATTTGATGATTATGTTGGAGTCACGTATTTGTACCGTGTATGTAGACAGGGATAAGCAGGTCAGCTGGCCAGAGGTCTGCGGTTGAGCAGCGTGACGTAGCACGACAGTATGCAGGACGTTTCAGTTGCTTGGTTGTGCATCTACAGGCGAGAGGGTCAGTTAAGAATGCCAAGATCATTGCAAGGGTCTACTACCGTTGAGTCTTTGGGTGTCATTTACGGAAAGCAAAATGCTAGTAAGGTCTTTTTCTTCTAGAACTTTGCTCCGGCAGACGACGAGAAAGTGTGGCAAGAAGTCAGGTTATCAAGAGAGAAGTTCCCCATAGGAATATTTAACGCAGGTTTCCGACTGGAAGAACTACGATTAGCTTGAACTAATTCCATTTTTATTGAATTACATTCTACCATAATGCACAAGTTTTACTCTTGTAGCTTGTACTAAACCTTGAAAAATATGAGTTTTCACAATTAGGATCAGACACACGCAGTCTTGATGGCCGACAACTGGAGGGACAACAGAACGAAAAAGATCGAGTGGTTTCAGTTCTCAAAACCATATATCTCATCACAAGTGCGATGAAACCAAATTTCACACAAGCCTACCGCCCGAAACCCTGAAATGAAGTCTTAAGCGATTCGGTCGCGGGTATTTTGGTCACATTTTCAAGGTGTTTTTTCTACCTCAGATAGGGTGTCTGAATAAAGTCTTCCCCTTCTCTAGTGTAGAATGACGAAATGAGTCTGAAATATATCCGGAGATGATTGACTACGTCTGTCCCCGAGTTCAGGCCTAAAACACATGAGAGGCGGTTTGTAGCACTTGGTGCGGACCCTCCATAATGTAGAATTTAAAGAGGCATTCAGTTATAAGAAAAAATACGCTTAACACCTCTGGGTCCTCGTTTTGCCTTTTATTCACCCTTGTTCGTAACACAAATCTTACAGAACACTTATGTTCATCCTTGAATACCTTGAACTACAGTTCAGGAACAACGTCTTCCCCATCAGTAAGACTAGTTCTTGAAATGCCCTCTCCTTAGAGGTCGTTCTGGACATCTCATCCTGACCGTCTAAACGCCGATTTGACGCCAACTGATTCTGGACTTGAGTGTGATCATAACTAAGTTGCCTTCCAATTCATGCATAGCTTTTGTCTCACTTTGTCTGCTTTACACGTAGCACACTAACCGAAGGGAATTAACGGTCCCTTCTTCCAGACACGGAAGCTAGTTAGGGGGAACCTAATAACGGTACGAACCCTCTGAAATCAATACTGACTCCATATATACATTCATCATTCAGGTCACTTTAGTAGATAGATCCAAAAATAATTTTGCAAAGGTATGTCCTGTACAAGAATAAACATAGGTTGCCTTGTGAATAATCATTACAGCTTCACATTGGGGATTGAACGGGTTGGGACATCGTACTTGTTGCTGGCTGCGAATCGCAAGCGGGAAATCTAGTTGGTCACGTTTTGTCTTACGCAACATGGTAAGTCTCAACATGTGGACTACCTAATCGATTTAGGCAGAGGAGCAAACCAAAAGGCGCAGGCCGTTCAAAAAGTTCTTCTATCGCGGAGTTGATTTGGATCAGTTGCTTGACATGAGCTTGTAAGTCGTAGCATATAGTACTGAAGAATACCCTAGGGAGCAAGTAGCTGTTTTAATGCCTGCACGCATACGAAGGCGAATCAATAGAGGTCTGCACAGAAAGCACTATACTCTTCTGAAGAAGCTTAGAAAGAGTAAAAAAGAATGTCCGTTTGGTGAGAAACCAGCAGTAAGCTTCTAATTGAAGTTGCCGAAATTTGTAGGCTGTCAAGACGCACGTTAGAGATATGATTATTGTACCTGAAATGATTGGTTCGGTTGTGGGCGTTTACAACGGGAAGTCGTTCAATACTGTTGAAATTCGACCTGAAATGCTTGGTCACTACCTCGGAGAGTTCTCAATAACCTACAAGCCTGTGAAACATGGAAGACCTGGTGTTGGTGCGACACACAGTTCTAGATTTATACCGCTGAAATAATTTGTTGACAATAAACATTTCCGGAAGACGTTATCTTATGAGAAGCTACAACTTAGTTTTATATACCCAAGAAGCATGTATACTGAAATTATTGATGTGAGTCCTCATGGTAATCAGCCTTATTTCACGTCATATGGTGAGTTCAAAAAAAAGTAATGCCTCAGGATTCCCCAACATTCAAGTTACTTGTAGATTGGAAACAAAGTGGAAAAGTCAGATGGCAAGGATTCTGGAGATATCTGTCGACCTAAATTCTGTTATGGTGCAGCATTGTGATGGGATTTCTATTAAGCTAAGCTGACTAGAGTCACCAGTCCTAGTAGTTAACAGCCTGTAACGTCAGCATGCTGAGTTTACTGCGGCTCACTAGGCATGTGCAATCATATCGATTATGGTGTGACGTTAACAATTTCTCACAAAATGTCATTCAGTAGCACAAAAAGCGATTGGGCAGAAATTTAATTCAAAGCTATGTGGACGCGTAGGCAGGAAACTATGGTTTATGACAATGATGGAATCCGAGTAGTGCCGTTTTCCTGTTTGCATAAAAGTGAAGAAAACCGGTCATCACTTGTCTGAATTGTCAGATACGCTTAGTAGAGTTTTCTCTGCTCAGGGATTGTGTAACAACTAGGTAGTTGCATTTAGCTGCAACGTCGTAAGTGCTCGCATGTAACCGGGTAGTTCATCAAAAGCAATCGGCGATGGGCTGCGTTTAGTCCCAAAAGCCAGCAAGACAACGTGCCAACACATCCTAATCAGATAATATGCAAGCTAGTAACAATCAATTAAAGTCCGTTGCAGAATTTCTAGAAGCGTTACCATATCACTCTAGCTGGGCTACTTCACGTTATCTGCGTAGTAGATCATGAGCACTTACCTGTTATTCAGTCGGGATCACTAACAGGCTAACTCTTGCATAAGTTGAGAAGGCTGTAAATAACCATATACGAGGAGTGGCAGGTAGGTTAGTACCGGAGGTAATTAAAGATGGAGGTTGTCGTTTCGATAAACTGAGATTCTTAGATAGTGTATGGTAATCAGGTGTGAATCCCACCCACTAGTTACTACAGTCTTATACGAAGTACTGGAATCCTTATGTGATAGTGGCCAAGGAGTCAGTCTGACAAATGCTATCTAGTATCCTAGGCTTAACAGTCATTAGAAGCCTGATTGAAGCCCAGGACGGGGAAATCTGTAGATGGCATTCGACTTTGTCGGTCTGAACGTAATATGGGAGTGTCTCACTAAAAGGTCTGCTGGGTAAGCACATCATCGTGCTGAAAGCTCTGTACTCAAACATCTGAGGGTGTGGTTAGTCTCAGATAAGGTATCTGGTGATTTATATACATTGAGTGGCGTCCAGTGTCATAGACATGCAGGTTGTGTTGTGTAGAGTAACAGCTGTATTTATTGTATTACATGGATGACATTGACGATATGCTGGCTTTATTTGGCCACTTCAGAAAACGTAGATAAGCCTTATCCACACTAACCAGGCACCATGAGAATGGGGGTGGTTTTGGTTTTGAAGAACTTGCTAGTAAACACTGCGGCTTCTTGACGGTCGTGTTCCTCACGTGACAGATCACGAAGCACTTCAGGGCCCCGAGGCGCAACGTTTGGAAAGCTCGAGTAAGATGAAAGTAGCAGTGACGTAGGGAAATAATCGTCAGTTGTTCCAGCTTAGTTACCGGAAGCAGGGCACGTTATTAATGAGGTAGTCTGTGAAGTAGATAACGCACTGATCATTTTTTCTGAGACCCCACTGGACTTGGGATGGGTCACTGAAATACAATTCACCTCTCTTACCATATCCGGAACGTCGACTTCAATGTCTTGCCTCATGGTTAGTTGAGAAAAACCCATCTAACGAAGCGAAGGTGCGATGGGAACTCCTAGTTCTTAATCGTCATAAGGCACCTAGTGTAGATTACTCACGACTCTTTTGAAGGATGGAGTTCGGGCTGTTGTGAGACGACTGGCCAGGTCATTTGAAGAGGTATGACAAACTGAATTCCTTTGTCACTCCGAAATGAAACCATTTTCCTCCCGTCTATAAAAAGGTTTCGCATAACTCCTGTGAAAAACCTCAGGGTATCGTTTGCTTCTGGTAGTGTTTGTGCACCACAATTTTATCTCTTCAGTGTTTCTATATTATTTCAAACGGTGCTTGTGTGGGTGTCTTTATTGTACGAAGTTTGTATTTTACGTGAAGAAAAATAAGTACAGGAAGACCTACAGCCTCTCTGGTAAATAAGACGAGCCTGATCGAACTTCCTTGGAATTCAATAAGCTAGTTTGTGTCTCAGTCACTGTAAACAGTAATTTTCCGTCTCCGTCACTAAAATCTTCCAATAGAAAAGTTTCAGATGATACTGTTTTTCATCGATTCACGTTCGAAACAGCCTTTTCATCTTTGACGAGAGTTGGATGACGGATATTTACATCAATTTAAGGTTGGTGACGAATGCTGGGTTGATTAAAATTAGTTCAGTGTTACGCCCAACGGTGTGGTTCCTTGTGAGAAGTTTTCAGTGATTCATTTCTCTCAATTGCAATCTTGTTTTTTTATACGGGTCCCTTTAATTAGTCCAATTAGTTGCTAAGTGTTGCATAGCACTGATACCTTTTCCATCATACACTTTTCACACCAAGAAATCCACGCAGTCATGTATGTTCAAGCTACTTGCATTGCTAATCAGGATTAGATCAAACCCAATGAGCATTGTCGCATCAGTCGTTTAGGATTAGGCTACAAGTTAATACTAGTGGTGGTAATAATGAAATGCACTCTCCCACCTTGTTCACATCTGTGCAGTAGGCAATGGGCCACATCTATTGTGTGAGGGTTAGTGATACTACCTGCGTGTCCAAACCTCGGTAGGTTGGGCGGGGATCGAATCCATGACCCACTGGTTGATAATCACCCACCTAAACCACTGAGTCACATCTCTAATAATAATGATAATCACTCAGTTCCAGGCGAAATTTTCTTGTACACAGTATGGAGTTCTCAGTATGTAGTATTTCAACAAATTTACTTCTTGTACAGTATTTTGGAGCGAAATAACTATAACATCTTAGTAATGCCGATAATAACAGTATTATAGGTTGTCGTCTTATCTAAAAGGCAGGGGAGGATCAGTGGTGGGCCACTTAGTCGGTTCGAAAATATGCAATTCGAGCCATGTATTTCAGTAACGTTTACCAAACTTTGACTGTAAGTTGCTAACTGTCTTCACTCCTGTTTCACAGAAGACTGGATACTGAGCCAGGCCTGACCCGACTGGGAATTGGTATTATGTTCAGATAAATGCTCAGCTACCACCACCCTATATTCAGGGGTTATGTTTTTATCTCCAAGTCAAGGACCAGGCAACTTATCACTGTCGTGTTCTCTGTGCTAAGTTACGCACAAACGCACTTAGCCAGACATACATAAAGCTCAAGCGGGTACTCCGAATAGAGTGCAAACCCACCGTCGATCTTCTACAGAGGTGGTTTATAGCAACATGATTAGTTTATGTTCATCTCTGGCGTGATGTCGGTAGCCTCCAAGTGAGACAATGTTCATTTTTATGTTTGAAGTTCTTATCGTTCAGAAACAATCGGTTTTCGAAGCAGATTCGCACGATACCATCACTGTGTTCTGTTTATCAGTTTAGGTTCCCAGAAATACTGTCAAAATACGAATTCGACTGGTAGCATCGTTTTCAGAAATCTAGAAAGATGCTCTCTCAGCTTGTGTCGCTACTAATGAGTGGAAAGTAAGGTGTCGAGGAACATAATTTGTTAACTGACAGAGGAGCTGAAGACAGAGAAAGGCGTTGCTGATGATTTTTAGTTTTCATATGTCGTTTGGAGCAGGCACATGGCTTTTCATCTTATTGAAGTACTGAAAAGCCAACGTGAATTAGTCTTAGTGTTTACCGAGCATAAGGGAATTCTGCCTAAAATCGGTTACTCAGCTTTCTAAATAATGTTCTTGTTTGTGGGAACTACGTTCGTACTCGTTGGATTTTACCACTGACCAGGATAAGTTGTGTAACTAGGTAGGATTCTCAGTTCTGAAAACAATTTTTTTTCTAAACTCCCTCTCTAGGAGCGCGTATCATGATCTTTGAAATGGTAACTACCAGAGAGAAGCACTTAACTATTGTCACATGTCTGTCTAACAAATCGTTGCGAATGCCAGTTCTCTGCCACCCTCGCCATTGCCTAAATTATTTACACCCTACAGTTTTCTGTTATACTAAAATCATGCCATCCAGTATAGGTAATCAGGTTATCACGTTTTTCAAGTCTAACTAGCAAGTTAGCATCTGTTGGTTGAACGGTATCACACCCTATTCTTTTCGTAAGCAAAGTCATGCTGACTCAGGCTAGGAATAGGTGGTTGTCAACTCCAAGTGAAAACAAACATTTGTTACCAGCAGCCTAATGGATTCGATTTTCAAACAGACTACTCATCTGTTTGTTCATCCAACTATATTTTCATAGTGACTCACTGAGATAACAAGTCAGAGTGATCTTATCCAATTGGTTTACAGGTTAAATTAGTGTTTCAAACCAATGTTTGATTAAACTACCCTAGGACATAACGTAATACTGAAATGATCTAGATTTACATTTCTCACAGCACAATGAAAGAAAATAAACAGAAGTGGATTACAATAAACTTGACAACACAGTATAATACATAGTAATTGTTGGCTAATTTTAGTGTATGAAATTTCTGGTCAAATGATTCTTATCATTTCAGATTTTTGTATTAACATCATAAATGCTTAATGATCAGAATCAATTTCTTGGAATGTCAGAGAATATTAAATTCATGGTTTCATGACACTGTTTTCAACAGGATACCTATCAATAGATAGGAAATATTTCTTAGTGAACAATATTGCCTATTTTGGCTTTAGAGAATACAGTAATTCTTTTATAAAGGCGAATATTTTATTCTACTTACAAGTAAATGACAAAGCAGTTTCATAGTGTAGCATTTGAAAGGACCATCAATTGTCATTTCAAGGGGTTTTTCTTGTTCAAAAGGCCGGTGATTAATCTGAACGTATGATATAACTTGAAGTGTAATCAATATCCACTTATATATACAAATTGTGCTGTTCCAAATATTGAAATTTTGCACAATAATTCCGTTGATTTCTTTTTCTACCTGTACTGCAATTCCCGCTTCATTACCGCCTTTCCTTTTAGATCTCTTCCATTATACCGTTTGAAGGTATGGTGGGTTCAGCTAATGTCGTGTTTTACTGTTGTCATTTGATTTAGGGTTTATGGGAACTCATTGTTTTCAAAGTAGTCAACTGACGTTAACTGACTAACTATTGGAAGTCCTAGAAAACTTGACACTTATTTCGTCCTAGTTTAAGACTGTTCAATAGTGTCTATCCATGGCGTCGTATGGAATTGAGCTCAGAATTGCTAAGTGTTGATGTCAAGACTTTACCATTTAGCCACTGGGTTGGTATCCAACGGTCTACTTTTTACAATATTTCAATTCATGATATAGAGTGACTTTCATCAAATGCCATTGATGAGTCTTCGTGCTCATACGAAATCTTGTTGACTCCATAGGTCATAGTTTTTGACGAAGTCTGCTTCGAAGCAAATTACTGATGACGACTGAAATGTACTGGAGTTGGGGGATTAATTTCATTTAGTGCATCAGTCCTAATGGACGCTTTCGTTATGATCAAAATATTCGTCTTTCATAGAAGATCGAAGTGAATACAAATATCAGAGACCAACAAAGAAAAACGTAATGATACGTTTGTAAGTGATTGATTATTGTCGAATAAATGATTAGTTTTATATAAATTGATGTGTGTGAGACACCCTGATTAGTACTTCACCTAAAAATAACATATTGACTAGAAAAGGCAAATAAATAGGTACGTTTGGTTCATTAAAGCAACTCAACAGAGAGATGTATTTAGCTGTATAAAGTTAAGTATTAATTTGGAGAAAGTCTTCAAAACTTATTTGACTAGAGGCGGTTAATCTGCGCAAATGAGACGTTAAATAGAGGTCGATTATGTGCGAACATTTACTTGGTAAGACAAAACTTAAAAAAACTTTGAGCATTCGCCAATGTCCTACTAGATTAATTAGCTAATATTTGTCTATTCCCTATTCTCTATTCATTGTGGACGTAATAGCATTCCAGTGCGCTGAAGGTACATGAAGGATTTTCACTTCAGACTGTCATGTAGCGAATTTCGAAAGTTCTCAGTATGGATAATGTCTTCAGTACCAATAAATTTCCTTTATTTGAACTCTTGTAAAAACAAGTTTCTTCTTGAAGGTGCCGTCGTTTGAATGTATTGATTTAATGGTCATACACGTCTATACAGAATTCATTTGGAGTTGAGTGGTGTTTACGGGAAACGCAGAAGACAGTTGTATATTTCGGTAATACGAAAATCCCCACTTGGACATTTAGAAGACAAACAATATGAACGAAGAAATGCTTCTCTTCAATTAGTTCCTGATTGATGGGTGAACAAGATGGTTATAGAGCTCATTACTCTATCATTTAGTTGACACTTGTAGTGGACCCCAAGAAATGTCAAGTAAACCAAAATGATAAACTACATATAATTTACAAAAATAGGTTCACTGATACAGAAATATGAAAAGTTATGCGTTATAACACCAAAATAGGGATGGCAATTTTAGGTATAATAACTGGTTACTTGAATGTTATCTCTTCGCTACTGTCCACCACAATGTAGTCTACTCCAGAGTTCAGAAGACGATACTTATTAGCTCTCCACAGTTGACGTTGGTTGACTTGATTGTCGTAATATTTGGAAGTAGGATGAGAGGTCCTGTAAAATCTAAAGATAATCAATGAGTATTCACGACAAACAGTAGTCACGAAGACAGAAGTCGGAATGGATAGAAGCACGCTGTATTTCCACATTTAACAGCGGCAGGAAAATCAGTGATAACCATCACAACCAAAAGTGTGTACAGATAAATAACATTCGGTTTTACGAGTATTAGGAAGAATGTACAAAATGTGTAAAAAGGGATGAAAATGAAACATTATTTTCAATCTAAGTGGTTGATACAAAATTTCATGCCGTCTCCACTCACTGGTCACTGAGTTAATATTCATAACGCCTTTAAGGCTATTTATCACATTCCCTTTAATCTCACCCATGCTCTAAGAGTTCTTCTTTTACATGTAGCAGAAGCCATCTGAACAAGCTGAGTGTTCAGAAAAAATTCTCTCATCCTCTTTCTTTGCCTTTTCCATCTGTATAACTTATCTGTAAAAAACACTACTCTTCCTATTTGTTCATCCCAAAAAACTTTTGTAATGATTATTATTGTTATCTTTAAGGTTTTATTCATCACAAACTGACATCAGTTGGAGAACCATTGAAAACTTGGGAACACTGGATAACTGTTTCGTTCTAGTTATGGGACTCCTCAGCAGTTTTAACCATCAACGATTGACCACTTGACATAATAATTCGTTTTCTTTTCTTTTAGTTACTACCATACAAACCATCAGTTTTACAACAACCTGTTTAAAATTTCATAGATTTCACTATGTAACTAGTCCATACTTTAGCTACTGTTTTAGTTACCTTGATTAATCATCATCCCCTTGATACTTGAGAATTGATAACCTGTTTTGAAACACTTATCACCACTAGACTGGCATGCAATTTTATGTTTTGAAAATGCTGTATATTGGCATAGAGGCATCTCTCACAGCTGTATATGTAAAGTATTTGTACGTGTCATTATTTATTGAATGAAACACCATTTTACCTGTATATCTGTTAGGAGCGAAGTTGCTAGAATACTGGGGTTATTAAAGTGAATAGGTTTTAGCCAGTGGTGTTTGATATGATCAACTTTTCAGTATCATTCAAATATAGTGGGGTAATTAAACGAGAGAAATGTATGAATATGTGTTATGCTTGCCCATCAACAGTCCTACTTGACATTTCATGATGTCTTGACGAGAGCTATACTGTATTTTGTAGATAACCCAGCAAGGTGTATAACAACAGAAACCAATAATAGGTAACTTATAAGCATCTAAACGAAGTGTAGTTATGGAAAATATACAATACATCAATATTGTGAAATGTGCTGGAGTAGACTTGAAGGTCTGAGGCAATATACTTGGTAGTATTTTTTGAAAACTATTCAAAAGCTGTCGAACATACGAAATACACGTCTTATCAGGTCACTTATAGTAGAAATATGACTCACTGTACTAGGCATTCAACTTTCCATAAGGGTTGGAAGTCAGTTCTATTTACTGAGGTTTGAACAGTCAGATACCATGTGCGTTTCACTGTCTCGTACATAGAGCTGTGTGTGGTTGTTGAGTTGCACTGCTGCGCTACACTCTTGGGATTGTTTTTTTTAGGCCGTCATTACTGTTTCAGAAAGGATAATTAGTTCTAGAAGACATGTACGTATTTATGTTTACCATAGTTTTAAATATAAGTGAGTCGGAATACTGACTTATAGTGTCTAGATTAGGTGTAACTAAACTGGATACTTTGATCACAACTTTGACACAACTGACTCCCTATTATTGACTGATGTCTATCCTCAGTGCCAAACTGAATGAAATTAAGGAAATCAGCTGCTGGCCCACTAACTGTGTAGACTGAAGAACCAGAACCATTAAAATTATGGAAGCAAACAATCAGTGTTTCTATTTGTTGGTTTGCTGTTAGTTCTCCATTGTTTCACTGGATCGAATTGTTTGACTTCTTTTGACATTTGAAGCGATGAGTACCAGGTTCGAGTGCCATTGGGAATAACATCACTCTGCACTGGGATGCAGGTACATCCAGCTGACGAGTAAGTCCTAAATAGGACGAAACGTGCATCCTGGACTCCTCTACTAGCCACAATTCAATAAATTCTTAACGTTAAGTAAAACAACAACAACTAAGATACCTTTTTAAATCAATGATTACAAAACAAACACAATTCTTATCCTCATAGATTGTCGAAATGGTATCCTTTCGATATTCAACAGTATTAGAAAGTATCACAATCATTCAAGTTTGATGTAACGAAAAATAGTTGATCATAACATTGAATGATAATCTCTCTGTCATATGAAATGAACCATGGTGAAAAATGTAGACCATTGGATTTCAATCCGTTGACTGAAAGGTAACATGATTGCCAGCAAACCCAAGTGCTGTATCCTCGATCCCCAATGGCTCCATAGGTGAGCACTATTGAAGTGTCTAACACTAAGGCAAAACAACCATTGACTTCTCTGAAGGTTTTCACTAGTCCTTCCACTGATTTTCATCCGTATTGAAAAAGTCATCTAGAAACCAATCAGTTCCCACAGATTGCTTACTGTTCAACTTTGAATCTTTTACCAAGTACTCACCATTTTTATGTCTGATTAAATTCTGTCAGTTATTATTGAAATATTGTAATTGACTGATTATCTGGTTGGTTTCATTCTCTGGTTTTTATTTTTAGAAACAGGTATCAAAGGATTTTGTTCTACATAGCTTGATTTTTAAGCATTTTTCTTACACGAACTTGGCAGACACAGAAGCCGATCTTTAGTTTTTATTATTTGTAGAATACTTATGAGTGCGAGACCAGGAAATAACACAATAGGTTAGCCAGGTAAGGATAGTATATTTGATAGACTTATGCCGAAATACTGATTCATTTTGACTTACCGGCTAAAGGATAGCGTACTACAAAGTAACATAACTCGATAATGTATCAAATGTCTTGTACGCCTGACCATGTGCCTACAGCTATGCCTCTCCGTTAATACTATGAAGGTCAGCATCAATGTTGAATCTCATTGGTGTGTTTTGTCGCTTTAAACATTAAGTCAAGTATAGAAACTTGATTATCATCTATTGGTTTTAAGATGTGTAGTATTATTCAAACAAAATATGGCTACTGCTTTGACGCTACGGAGACGGAGACGACGCTACATGCCAAGTGATTCACAAAGGAAAGCTCAATGACGCTTTTGAAGTGAAGACAGGAGTAAGACAGGGTTGCCGCCTATTATCCCCCATGATCTCCTTGCTTGTAGTCGACTGGATCATGCAACAAACTGTGAGGAGCGAGAAGAGGGGCATACGATGTTTGACGTATGAAAAGACCGTAGAAGGTTTGAAGTTCGCCGATGATAATTTATGTTTAATGTTGCACAAACTCGAGGATCTACGGGCGAAAACCAACAAGTTGGCAGAAGAGGCGAGGCAACAAAGGAAGACGGGACTTCAAGTGAACGTACAGATCTACTGCACTCAGCACAAAGAACAAGATCTGGATTTTCAACACCAACGTCAAATCAGTGCTTCTATGTGATAGTTGAGAAACTTGGTGCGTCACGAAAGCATTTTCAACAAACTACAGACATTCATCAACAGCTGCCGCCTACACTCGCTCGATACTGAAGGTCAGATGACCAGAATAATGAGAATAAGCAGCAAGGAACTCTGGCTGACTGGCAACGAACCAACCAAGAACCTATCGCCCGACAAATATGTAGAAGAAGAAATTGAAAATAGATTGGGCACACACTGAGAAGACCATTCGGAGACATCACGCGTGAGACCCTCGAGTAGAATCCAAAGGGGAAACGACGAGTTAAGCGTCGGAGGATAACATGGAGAATATGCTGTGAGGAAGAAGTGAAAGCTTGTGAGAAGTTGTGGAGCCAGGTTCAAAAGACTGCAGAGAACAGAGTGAAATGGAGACGTGCTACTGAAGCCCTATGTCCCATTAGGAACTCAAAGGACAAATAATAATAATAATAATAATAATAATAATAATAATAATAATAATAATAATAATAATAAAACGGTACAATTATTTCCGGGTGTACTGTCTATGCTGATAACAGTATTCCATCTAATCCTTTAAAAATCCTTAAATTTCAGAGTGTTTTAGTTCAAAATTTTCTGCTTGTTTCTGTTAATTAGGAAATCTTTAATTCAAAACTCTAGAAAAATTATGTCTTGGTATAAAGCTTAAATATATGTCCTCCAATTTTTAATTCGAATAAGTGATTACTGTTAAATTATAAGGCTTACAAAAAGGTGCATTTCGTATCCGATTATATAATCTTTTGTTCTTACAATATCAAACTGATAATATTCAATTCAGATCTTATTCTATGAAAAACAGACAGTAATGTTATGATTAAGATAATGAGATGATGGTTTACATTAAAAATACTAAGCGTCATAAAGCATCATCTGCTGATCACTATGTCTAAACAATCTAGACTAGTTGAAGATCAAAATTTTTCAACTTAATATTGCTTTCAAATGATCCAAGCTCAAATCTCAAACAGAATTATGATCATATTATATTCCTTAACAATAATAGAATTCTATCAGCATTAAAAACTGATGTGTCTATTCAAATTATCTTTAGGTAACTAAATCTTTTATTTCATTATACTTTTTCTCTAAAATTATATCGATCTTACGGTGAGACAGTGGTGTAGTCTGTGCTACTGATAAGAATGAATATAAGTAGTATATGTTGGGAGGTCGGCAGAAAGCATAGGTAAATATCGGCAATGGGTAAATATTCTGCCCAGAGAAATACAAGAGGCGTTGTGAGTGTATTAAGAACAAATCGAGATAGAAGCAGAAGAGGGAATGAAGGACATTGTGCAAATGACTTTTAGTGGAAAGTGTACAACATTTCATGGCTATTGCAAAAGACGTCATAATAAACATTCTGTCCTGAGTCACAATCAGGTCGTTCCTTACAGTAGCATTCACTGCATAGAGCTTTATGCATAACATAGTTATTATAATCACGTCAAGATAATCATACAACCTTCTGGTTCAATTTTTATAGGTCTAGTGTCTACCATAGAAGGCTAATTGGTTCCCTTAAGCTAAGCAAATAGTTTATATGTGAAATATACCCATCAGTATTGGAAAAAAGAAAAAGTATTTCAGAGAAGAGTCTCTTCACAGCAATTTCATTTTCAAAGCTGTACAATCACGAATTTCTAGTGTAAGCATTTGATAGTTAAAAACGGTTTGTCTAGCATAGCAACACAAATGGTGTCAATATATGAGTTGTCATTACAATCAAAACTTTGTGATGAATAATGAATATTAATCAGAATAAGTTTGAACAAGAAGTTTTGAAAGTGAATTGTGATCAGACAGAATATAGTAACAAGAATGAGTTGCAAATTAATTGAGAAGTGAGTAGTGTCGAAATAGAAAGATGAAGAGAGGAAATAGAGGGAGAGGAGATTTCAAAGACTGAAAACTAAGATCATGAAAGGAGAAGGGGTTGAACAATCTTCTTTTGCTTACACAATTCAAGCTGCTCCATTTGGATGGCAAGAGCTTCGATGATGCAGAGAATACGAAGATATACAGCCGTTGGAAGGTATCTTTACCCTTTATAGATGACTTTAAACGAGGTTTTTGAGATAGGGTGATTTGTGTTCACGATGTGTTGAATTATGGCACTTGTTATCGCTCCATTCTTACTTCTTTGTAACCACGCAGGATAGTGTTGTTGAACCCTTTTGGATAACAGTTGCGTCGAACGACCTATATATCTATCTGGCTCCACAACAGCAGGTGAATTGATATATGCACATAGAAGTGGTCAGATGCGAACGTTTCTCCTTTGAGTTGTTAGAAAGCGTTGGGTGACAAGAGAATATTAGTCTCAGCGTTGATGCAATGAATGTTCTCCTTAGAACGCTTGATATCCTCCTTTTTAGAGCGTCAGCGGCAGAATCACCTTTGAAGTTAGGAGTATCAATGGCATACAATGCCCAGAATCCTGCACTAGTGTCTGCCTCTAAAATTGTTTTGCGACAATCACTTATTTCTAACCAACACAAGCTCAAATGTAAAAGGAGACATGATCAAACTCGGTACGGGAAACATAGATCTGTTGAGATGGCTAAATGCAGAGTCTACCGAAGTTCTTTAGCACAATCTCTGGTAAGTCTGACATTCAATGATTTCAAGTTGGTATTCACCGTGGACTGAATTCAACTGAAGAGATATTGAAAACCTGGAAGCATTGTATAGTTGTTTCGCTCTAGTACTGGGCTCCACTGTAGTGCACTCCCACGACCCCACACCCAAGGGATAGACCCACGACCCTAAGGGTTCCACAGCCAGGACGTTACTACTGAGCCACTGAGTTGGGATCCAATGGTCCATATTTCCTATTTCTATCAGCTGATGATATACAGCAATCCATGGAGAGTTCGTGGGTGTGCACTGCTGACGAGTCCCATTCTAAAACGAAACAGCTGTCCAGTGCTTCGAGTTTCCCAATGTTTCTCTAACCGATGTTAGTCCATGACAATGAATATCAAAGAGAAACAACTTTGCTAACTTCAGACTGCAATTTACATTCATAGATTACTGGACTATCATGAGAGCTCCCTTTATCCATTTCTAGTGAATTCAGTCAAGAAGTAGACGATTACATTTACTTTGTCATTTCCTAATTCTAAATAGTTTTAACTCACCGTGAGCAAATTTATAACATAAACAGAAGTGAACTACTTACTTCAACTTATTTCTACTTTATTTCGCACACTTCATCAATATGCATAGCACACAACTGAAATGAGTATATATATATATATATATATATATATATATATATATATATATATATATATATAGGTGTAGGTATATAAATGCCTAGTTCTGCTTGACTTAGAAAAAGGTAATTTTTAGGTGAACTGGTCGGAGGCAATCGGCAGAAAACCTTGAAACTCAGTTTCATGCCTCCTAGTTGAGTGGTCACATTGCAAATATTTTCGATAGAATTCAGACACCACTGAGAACAGGACAATACGTGACTGATTGCTATGTGTGGTAACGGTATGCTTCTACTCCTTTTGTAGTCTGGGTAGCTAGTTGGTATTGTTAGCTCGAATGCCACTGGTGTAGGTGATTGATTGTCTACTACACTAATACACACATGCTTGTTTCATCTCGTTCAGTATGCTGATTTGCATGAAGATAATATACAGATGGATATATGTGATGCTGATATCGTTTCTGCTCCATACCACCTGTGGTTGGCGAATATCGACTTTGGTTGCCCTGCCAACCCCCAACCAGCTGAGAGAATCAAGTTTGACGGATTTGTAAACTAACCCACCTCTTTTACTTGCAACTCTATGCCCAAATTCTACATTGACTATTTCATTCTCCCACAACATATGGGGAATGCTGTGAGGGAAATTCCAGTCGAACACCTGTAACCTTCTCATATTCTCCACCTCTGGTAGCCACTTTTGGTTGAGGTTACTATTCATTACACAATACATATGGTTTGTAAATTGGAATTTAGGCCTGTTCTCAGTTAGTGAGCTGCATATTTTGTGATTCATACACAAAATCCAGTGCATATAATCACTGCAAGCAGATTTCAGAACGTGGAGAAGGAAGTTAAAATCAACTGGAGAATGTCATAAGCATTATACCAGTATCTGGTATACATGTGATTTCTGGAAGCACACTGGCACGTTATCGTCCCATTGAGAGGATGAGATTACTGCTGTGAATTCTGTGTGATACTAAGTATTGACCTAATATGTAACTGGATGTGCAGTTGTGATCACACATTTCAGTCTTGTGTTTCAGTGAAAACTGACTCAATATGGTAGTGGATATACTGTGTAGAGAATTTGTTGTCGGTTTTTGACACGCACAAGTTGTGAGGTGTATAGTTCTGTATTCCCTGCTTAGATTGGACTTCTTTCTTTCTGACTATTTATCGACTGTCAAACATCATATCTGAGGCATATCTGAGGACAATTTTCTAAAACTACCCTTCTCAACAAATGTTTAACTGTGACAGTGAAGCTAAATGTATACACACATATGCTGCATACCCGTTTATCCGGGATAACTGGCCTACGAAGTTAACGTGTTACAGCTATAGTTGATTGATTGGTTCCGAGACGATAGCTGACTTCATGTTGTCTAGTTGCAAGTACTGGACAAATTGCATTGAATGTTTTGTAAAGCAGTCACCAAGGTGGGAGGCTGACGATCGCACTGCCCTTTCATGAATGTTAGTTGGTTGGAGGCATTTGGTAGGAAAGTGTAGAACCAGGTATAATGCTTGTTGACACTCGTCAGCATGGATTATCTGCAACCTCGAGGGAACTGATTCCACTGTAGTGATCAGTACTCTTGTCATTTAGTGTTGTAATCGCAGACGCCACCATAGAGTTTTTTAGACCAGGATTGGCTTTCTGTAGGGTTAGGTAGGTAGTATTGATTGGTCAAACTACAGTAACCGGTTTCATGTTACTTAGCTCTGAGAACTGACCGTTTTCTGCAATAATTCAAGCAAGTATAATCAGTCAGTTCACAAGGAGATATACAATCAGAGTCAGAAGAAGTGAAATATATTTACAATTAATTTTGATTGACTCATTGATAATTGTTATCTTGTCCTCGAATTTCGTCTTCTCACTTGGTGTCTTTTCAGTTTCTCCTCGATCAACTCTTGACTATATTTTATAGGATTACCAGTGATAAGCATATACGTGGTCAGATTGTTCAATTTGTTGCACAGGTACATTAAACAATTCAGAGATATAACATGATCTGGTTGTTTTGTCGAAACAGCATGTGAGATGCTAGCCAAATATACATCTTATTTAAGATTTTAAGGGGGTGCTGAATGAATGAGAGGTGGCTGGTAATGCCATCCATGATAAATCAAGAATATCTTAGTAACAACTAATTCGCCTTGTGTACTCATCTCTAAACTGCATCTGCTAATGAGCTCTGATCTTACTTATCAGCTGTGCAATTTGGTGTAGTTGGAGTAAGTTTGAATTATTGGCTTACTGATCGATTGCTTGAATCAATGAAGGATAAGGATATATGCCAAAAGCATAATGAATATTTGACTTAATGGTTGATAGTTACTTATAATGCGAATTACCTACCCATTCATTTTTATTAAGTGAGCATATTTTTTGAGTCACACCCATATTAGTTTATAAATTTGAATCATTTGTCTTCTGTATTACTGTCCCCCCTGTAAGATGATTTGAAGACAGTTTCTATGACGACATGATACAGATTAAGAGACATTTGAAAAACATAGAAGACTCAGTTTACGATTCCTCAATGGGGATAGACCATGACATCATGCTAAACCTACTCTGGGGTATTCATATCTCATCATTAGTGCCTTACCATTCATTCAATTGATTGTAATACAAATATCCACATTTCAAAACTTTCGAAAATTTGTAGCGTGATGTGATCAACATGCAATGTCATCCACAGACATGCCACCATACTTTCAGTTATCTTAACTCCATAGACCATGATCTTTCCTTGGAACTTTAAGAAGTTCATGTCTCAATAAGTCAATTTATTGTCAAGTTCTGTAGATGCACTGGAGCATAAACCAAAGACTTGATCAATCAGAGGATATTACTGAATTTATGGTCGATACTCACATTTTTGTAACTACCAACCTTTCGTTAAATATTATGATGAAGAATTTTGATGGTGTTGTGTTCTCTGAGCTGGATGGCTTGATCGTGAAGCTTTCGTTGTCATTCTAGACAACCTCATCGGCACAAACTTCAAAAATGAATGATCTACAGGGTTTACTCCACAAGTGACTTGGTAGCTTATCCGGATAGCCTCGTGTGAGTGAGTGATTGTTTCTGCCAAGGTTTTGCCATTGTCTCCATATTTATTTGGAGTGATTGTCCTGCTGACATGAAATTTTACACACCTGTCGTTTCTAGTTGGTTGGTAGTTTGGGTCTATGTCAGTGAGTTTGTTGACTGCTGACTGATCTGAATTCGAAGCTTCTGAAAATACTCTAGCACTCTGTGTACTCCCTCTATTCAGATTTCCCACATTTTCCAGTCAAATTCATACCCACAGTTGTCTGTATGCATTGATGTGAGCGAAGACAGGTCATGACACTTCAGTGGTAGTAGATGATCATGTGAGCGGATACGAAGAGGGCGATCACTTAGTCCGATATAATGCTTCTCATATATTGTGCAATTTATTTTGTGGAGAGCGTTTGGTTTGTCTTCCAATTCTGTTTCATCTTTTAGCGTGCATAACACAGAATGAAGAGATTCTGTGAGCTTGTGAGCTACAGCCATTCCGAAAGGCTTCTATAATCCAGTGATAATCTAATAGAAATTCTTCTTCCATTTCTTGATTTTTGAGGTTGACTTCCTGGTTGACGACGAATTAAGTATAAAATTTTTGATGAAGTTGTGTGAATAGCTGTTGTTCTGGAAAACGGTCATTTATTAATTGTCTTCTCTTCTCTACAAGGTAGATGTACTGCAGTGTGTCTTAGCTCTTTCGGACAATTTTACTCTGCAACGAATTTTGTGTGCTCTTGAGTTGTTGCTACAGTAGTTGACGACTTGATCCATATCAGTTGGTTTTCTGCATACTTCAGTTTCCAATTTTCCCGAATCCCTTCTAGTGATCAGAACATCCAAAAATGTGTGTTTGTTATTTGATTCCCGATCAGTTGTGTAATTGATGTTGTCCGAAGTGTTGTTGATTGATTTGTAACTATCTGATGCAGATTTCTCCTATTCGATGATAGTCTGTCATAAGCTAACTTTCGTATGACATTTGAAACAGTCCCTTATCCCTATCCTTCTCTTTCTTATACTTGTTAATAACCTCCTAGAAATGCACCTTCTTAGTTAGCATATCATACATATCTTTACCTCAAAATTCGCCAATGTTATTCCATGGTCTCTCTCTCACGCGTGCGTGCAAACTCACTCACTCACTCACTCACTCACCCAACCACTCACTCAATCACTCAACCACTCTCTCTGGAGAAAGATTCGTTACTCAATCAAGTATCGCTGCACTCGAACGCAATACATCTCTCGAAGTGCAGAGACTGTCCCATTGATGGTCACTTCACATATACAGAACTTCCTACAGACTAATCAGTCTATTCGAAAGAAAAGAGATGTCTGGAAATCGAATGCTGTCATTCCCAGCTTCCTCTGAAGTGAACTCACGAAATCCATATCCTGACATAAATTTCTATGTCACTACATTCAAGTGAAAACACCTATTGTTTGTCATCGTCATCGCCTTCTCCTTGTTCCCCTTCTTGTATAAATGACTGGAATTTGTCGATTCAGTTACTGGTAAACACAGCGTCACAGTGTCAACTTGAAAACTACAAGTCAATGAAGCACAATATAAATTAGCCTTCGTTAGAAGTGGCACGACCAATTGGACGGGAAACATAACCCTCTGAATTGAAACTAAATAATCCTAGTAGACGGATGTAACAGTCGTCTTGGGTATTCCACGAAAATCGGACCTTCTTCGCTCCTGTGCATATTAACTCGAGACAATGACTTCGATCACTACTGGATTTGGGTTGACCGGAAAAGTGTTGTACCATGAAGTACAACGATAATAAGGATTTCGTTTAAATCAATGACATTTCGAACAACCAGGAATGAGTCTTAGGATATTGCCTCGTGTAGACAGTCATGTATTCAATATAATTCCTACAGCACTTGATGTTGTGGAGGATTGAAACGTGGAAGGTGTAGTTCTTAACGCCTTCATTAGTTTATGCATTGTATTTTCTCTCAAATACACAAATATGAATGGGCGCCGTTACTTAGATTTCATAGTATGATGTTACCAACATCACTTGTGCAACTTCAATCACCCAACTCATTTCAACAATACGTTTCATGTCAGTCGTATTGATGTGAGTCGTGTATTACTTGAGATGGTCTAATGTGGGAGTTGGAGGCTATGCCTGGTGGGATTCGATCAATCTCCCTCAACTATATCAGCAGTGATCAGCTTTGTGTTTGCTCATATATTCAGCATACGATTTTCGAGAAGTTGAACACACCTACACCTGTGCACGCACGTTGACATGACTGCCATGCATGAATAATTATTTGTCGTCTAACCAAATTATATTCACCTAGGTGGTCAGTGTTCACATAGGTCTCTTAACAGGGATGTCAAATTAATTAATTAGAGCAGGATTTTGTCACGTATGTTGTGCATCGTACAGTTGTGGCCTATCTCGCATGCACATGAAAGAGCATGTGATCAAAGTAAGATATATATTTCGATAAAATCTCACTATCTATACAAGGGTGTATGTGTGTCTGCATGTCTTTGATACTCACAGTAATTGTGAACAGTTCGTTAATGAAGCGATGTAAACTGACTTGCTATCTAGTTCCTTTGGTAACCACTCCTCCATTTCCCTCATCATTTCCTTCTAGAATATAAGAAGCTGCAGCTGAGATTCTTTCGTAGGCGAATTCCACGTCATCCATCGTGGTTCCATGTATGCAGACAAATCGAAGGAATACAATCTCAGTGCTAACAGCTTCGACCGCTTCATCACCTTCTTCCCCACTGATCTCGGTGGAGCCCAACACCAAGAAGATGTCACCCTTCTTCATCAATTCATCATGTAAGGCCACAGTGAGAGAATTATCATTCTGTAATGGAAAGAAGAGAAGGCGATAATGCACATTACAACCAACATCGAATTACTCACTGGTTGCATTTCTCATGCAAATCTCACAATTTCGCTGGCATTATGTGTTGATGAGTATTGTGACTCACCTTTAACTGGAAACACACTAAGCCGAATTGCACATCATTGGTTATGTGGAAACGACCATCTTCTGTCAACAGTCTCTCGAAATGCTTGGCCAATTCGACATGCTTGTCAGGTTTGCATACATGAAATGAGAAGAAAAACAACAAGCTTATGCATATGCATAACCACGCACATGAAACACGCGACTGACTGGGTGTTAACAACTGGCATCAACAGAAAGGATAGACATTCGATTGTTCAGTCTGAATCAGTGAAATGTGAAGCATATCTCTCTTGAATTTATTTATTCAAATGCCAGTGAAGAATACACTGACTTCAACAATCTCTTACTAACTGGATGTGACTTTCATTCATTATTCCCTGTTACACCATGTGAAAGTGATTAACCAGGAGTGACCTATGCTTGATAAGAATGTGGGTGGATAACAAGCCCAGTGGATCGATCACAACCACCAATTACTCAACTGCACATCATGACAACACTCTGCTGAGGGTTCAGACAGACTATCACCCTCGGAAACTGATCCGAAATCACAGACCACATCGAATGTCGAAACATGTCAGACGAATAACAACGGAAAGCCAGACTGAGTGCATACAACGAAGAAGTTATCTCCACATCACATCCACACCTGTTTGGCTATGGATTCAAGCCCATCTCTGTCTCTCAAGAGGCTCTTCATTCCTACCGAAGGCATTCAGTTCTTGAGGAGTGAGTATCTCACTGCCGCCTGTCAAACGAAATCCAGTTCACTACACATGCCTAAAAATGACTAGTCAACTTCACCTCGTCTACACCCATGATGACAATGACAAGTAACCTGATGCATCACTGTCTGACTCCGCGAAAACAAGTCTGATGACTGAAGGTGAAGCAAACAGAAAACGGCCATAAATCGGGTGGCAGTTGAAGCTGTCAAGTCAGGAGTGCTATTCAATGTGGAAGTAAACTGTCACATTTCACACGTATCTGGCACTGACTCTGATCAGTGGAATAGGCTTTGTGCTTCCACTGAATATGGTCAGCACAAAGCCAACCATTGAGACACCTATTCACACAATGTCATGTCTACTGAAGTAGATAGATCATGTTGAAGCCAGTGTTGATTTTCATGTCGAGAAGAGTGCAACGAAATCTGTCAGACGGCAATGCAACTCAGATTCATGAGCAAACTGGAAGCGCGATTATGTGTGTACTGCAATCTCCTTATCATCATCATCATCATCTTTCTGAGGCATACTTTGGTACAAAATTCATAGAAGTGTGGTGTTATCAAAGTATGCCTCTACGTCGTGAACACTCAGTCACATACGCATACATACAGTATTTATCTTCCTAAGTGTAGTGGTGTGAGTGGAATTATCCGGCCTCACAAAATCGTACAAAGCAACAAAATCAAGTCCATGAGGTAGAGATCATCAACGATCTGCATTTTTCCATCATATACTCTATCAGATTGTCGCTTCATCTAGACAATGATCGAGGTGCCGTCTCACATGGAGCGTGGAGCGACGATACCCTACAGTTTTTGAGATCTAAGTAATACAAGTGACATGATCTACCAGTTGAATCACAGGGACGTCTACAAACTCACTGAGGCACATCATCATGTTTTCAGTGTGAGTCAGCGAAGCCGCACATTGGTACAAGTAAATGTTTACAGGAAGAATGAAAATCTCACCAACTCAAGCGTCACTTACATGTCGTGTCATTTCGCGTAAACCACTCAATCCATACGTACGTAGGACGAACCACAGTTTCAGTGATCTGAAGCCTCTGGCCAGTGACAAACTCCATTTCTGAAACCAAGCGAAGATGAATATTTACACTGTGCCACTGTCACAAAAATTGTAGTGATCAGGTATTGAGTAGTTTTGCAGTCAATCGTATGGAAGTGATGCATACCATGATGCTGATCCGCCATGAGATGCACACACTGGACTTGACGACATCAGTGAGTTGTGGAAGTTGATTTCCGAGAGATATTCGCTCCGCATTGTCCTCCTCATGAATCACGTGAGAAGTTGTGCTGGATTTAGTGCAGTCTCATGCAGAAGATCAGAGTCTGTCATGATTGTTTTATGAGCACATCTGAGCACATTTGGAAGCCCTATTCACAGGTAAACGAGCATTCTCACGAAGATCTCACCCACGATACTGATGTGACACTTACAATTCCCCTCTAACACTTCCCGTGATTATACATTTGACTAAGGCAAGCGAATTGTGAGACATGCTTCGTTATTTCATCATGACTACCCACTGACACTGAGGTGTAAGTTAGAATGGATATTTGATTGTGAATGATGACAAACGAACACTTGACGCTTATATCACTAATGGGACCAGCAAATATTCTCCGATGAGCATAAATAAGATTCAACTAGGTGATGGAGACAGTTGCGATGATTGAACATCTCACTGAGGTACTATGTGTGATGGAAATTACGACCAATTTTGCATGGCATTTTCCACAACACTACCTCCAAATATTCAGCATCTTATACACTATGTCAAGCTAAAATCCTTCGTCAAGGACATGGAATAAACTGCCACACTGCTTTTACTTCCCCTCCATAACTGAAACTGACACAGGTTGTTCCCCAGTACCAGAGATCTGATGTCATCATCCTTGTCCATTTCGAGACGACGTTCTTCATATCATTGATGATCACTGTCATAGGAAACAACTGTGTTGTTGTCATCTTCATAGTCGTCTCGAACCTCATGATATCACTGTGCAATTTGGAGTGTTAGGACACAAAGTGCTAATCATAGTTCACCAGTAACTCAAAATGTAGTCAGTGTAGACTCACGCGATAATCAGGCATTCCTCCATATGCATGATGCAAGTAAAGCGGATTGGCTTCGAACGCCTCAGTCAGCACTCGGTGATCACTGAGCCACAGAGGTGAGGAGTCCACATTCACCATCATCATTTTATGCGCATTAATGTTGACAGAATCGGCTAGCTGAAATTCAAAGAAGTCAGAGTGAGCACTGAATACACATGTAAAACACTGACTGCTCTACCTGACATCCACCTGACTTACACATGAACACCTATTTATGCACTTGTCTACCCCTACACTCAATCATCCACACAACCTCCAGTGAATGGGGACACGAGTTGTCCACCATCACTGACAACCAATGCATACAACACATTTGGAATATCAACGCCCTACAGGAAGTCGATGCAACAGTTAGCAAGCTTTGACAACTCACCTCGATCCCTCTGCTCAGATGGCGAAGTTCAGGACAGAGTAGTGCGATCCCACCGTAGGCTGCATCCACATGAAACCAAATGCCGTAGTCATTACCTAGTGTTGGTTAAAATGTGAGGAAAGTAGCATTTCATTAGAAGATAACAGTGCTGCTTGCACATTCTTACATCAATGATTGATAAAAGCAATTTTATGCACAGTCGAACCTTTGAACTGTGAGCCACAAAATGCATGTTCCCACAACAGCGTGTTTGACATGCAAGAATAGTATCTTGAATACTGAGTACTGATTTACATTGGATTGGCGTTAACGGAAATCCCAGATCACCGGACAAGCGTCACCACACAACACCCTCAACAGCTTCCCTGTATGCGTTACCCATATCTCAAGAGATCTGTTAGGCCGATGCAAACTGATACATGTCGATGGAATCTGGGAAGTAGACAATTGAGCAAGCCCTTAACGGTAAGGTATCCACCGTGATCTCGAACAAACTATGAGAAATGGAATTCATACATTTCAGCACTTCTTTGCAACTATATCTATGCTTCGATGGTGTGAATATTAAGTGATTGATGACTCCATTCTAATGAGTTCCAAGGAGAACAATTCTATTCAGCATCACGTAATGCGGCGTCAACCGGTCAAATCGATGCCTCTAACGACAGTCACCAACCTCCACCATCATGCTGGCATACAGATGTGGATAAATATCGACAGTTACTGGATTCTAGTCGACAGCATTAAATTCCGTGCATCTCAGGAATTGCACTGCCAAGCAGTTCAGCTTTGATAAGAAGACTCCTTGTATACACAGTCCTATATCTTGTTGCTACAACTTCGTCTGTCGTACACGTTGGACAAAAGGGTGAAGTGTTTTCAGAGGAATCCAGAAGGTTTATGCGTTACATGATGTCAACTTCAGTTTGCATGTTTGTATACGGTAGGAGGCTGATGTGTCCACCACATGTTATGCCGACTATTCACTGTTTAAGGTTGATAGGTATTTCATTCAGTGATTGGAACAACCAATCAGACCTACAACAACACCAACACCAGCATGTCTCTCAGTCAACACACACGCTTCGATGATGTAGTCATTAAAAACGAGATGAACAATACAGGATAGATATGTGATTGAGAGAGGAATAAAGAGAAAAATTGTTGAGGATTACTTACAGACTTGTCCTATTCCCTGTAGGTCTTCGAATTCACATGTCGATGTTGTACCCATCGTTGCAACACACTGTCAAAATGAACACGTGAAAATCTGTAGTCCATCAAGAATGCAGTATTCAGTGAACTAGGAAATTCACACCATTGCAATGCAGTTTCAGCTGAACAAGCAGGCGTGTGGTTGAGTCAATGAAAACAGTGACAACACAAGTCATGAGGCATGCTGCAGTCATGACGTTGATGGCAACCTGGTTGGTCACTCACTGACTGATGCACTGTTTATTAGCATGTGGATATGCCAGATTTCCGCTCAAATTTGTCGAACTGCTCACGAACACGTGAGTGGCAGGGGGTGGTAATGGCACCGACCGATGCGAAAGTGAACACACAATTCAGATATTGTTTATTTATAGTCAGAGTTGCTTAGTAGCATATTCCCTCTCAACTAGCTATCTGAGTCAAACAGATTCACCAGTGATTGATTCACCACTGATTGGATGAACCATTTGCACCGTATGCATGGTGTGTATGGATTCAAGCCGGAAGTCGTTTTGTAAGGAATACAAGTGATCTGGGTATCTATCCTACGTCACCTGATTTCTATGTCTGTGTTTTGTTCCAACCCAAGATCTATTCAATACATTTGTCTTCATTAAATATTGACTGGAGACCAATTGTAGGCTTCATCTCACCATACTACTTGTGATTTGATACTGCTATTGTGGTGTGTGATCGTGTAGTATTACAAAGCAGAAGCCGCCCTACCATTCAGCGTTTCTTGACAAGACCATTCAGGTGGGCTGTTGATTCAGAAAACAGGGAAGTGTGGATATCAGCTGTGAAGTACTTCTTCACATTTAGTGCTCAACCAATAATATCGACCATGAATCCAGTGGAGTCAGTCGGTGGTTTTCAACACCTCACTATAGTATCGTTGACTCGACACACAAACTCATCGTAGTCAGCCTGATTTCTGTACTTGAGTAATATGAGTGGATTAGTGTTGCAGAGTTCCGACCACACTAGTCATCAACAAACCTGAGAGGTGCGCCTGCACAATGTTAGCAAAGAACAGTCGTCATGAAAACTTACCATCAGAGGAATGAATCCCTTCTCCAGATCCTTTTCAATAGCTCGACGAAGATCGACGGGATCGAAAACAAGACGTCTGCCACATCGTTTCGACTTGATTATCCGACTGTTGACCATAGCTATTCGAAATGCTCGACTCACTGAACTGTGTGCCTTGGAAGAGTGAACAGTGATGGTTAGACAAAGGATACTTTGAGTAGGGGTGGGTTGTACATGATACAGATCGTTTTGTAAATGGGCATTTGATGACACGAATCGTGATTCTCTCAACAACTAATTGTGTACTCAACATCAACCTGTCGCAAGAAAACACTGTTCTCGTTCAACAAATACCCAAGTTGTTCTCATTGAATAACGACTACTTCTGGCATCTCTGTGGTCCAGTATCTGTTTCTGCGCACTTGAGATGCCTAGTCATCGGTACAAACACAGTATTGTTCCTGGTGTGCCCACCTTTCCTCCTAACACCAATGCCAACTATGAGTGATTCAGTGTATGAACAGGGACAAACTAAAGTTGTCACCATTTTCTCCGTACAGGCGACTGGTCATATTCCAAAAGACACTCATCTCAAAAAATTGTGAAGCTTTATCGATTGGTAAAAGTGCACAGCTACACATCAACTCTGAACACTCTACATCTTTCCGATCGAGATAAACTTTGGCTCGACGGGAAAGTGAAAATATGATGAGAGTACTTGACCACAAATTGATCGTTGATTGGTGCATCACACAGCTGAAATTTGCCAGAGGACCGTTTGTCTTCTGTTCAATACAACCAGTGAGTGACGAAACCGAAACCGCATGCGCTGAATATTTTCACTAGTCATATACTACTACTAGTACTACTAATTCTACTACTTCTACTACTATTACTACTTCTGCCACCACAAATACAACAACTACTACTGCTACTAATGATACTACTAATAATTTTGCCACCATAAATACTACTACCACTAATACAACAATAACAACAACAACACTACTACTACTACTACTAATACTACTACTACTACTAATACTACTACTACTACTACTGCTAATACTACTACTTATTCTCCTACTGCTATTATTACTAATTCTGCCACCACATATACTACTACTAATACTACTACTACTTCTGCCAACATAAATACTACTACCACTAATACAACCACTACTACTACTAATACTACTTCTGCCACCACAAATAGTACTACCACAAATACTACTACTACTACTAACACAAATACTACTACTACTACTAACACAAATACTACTACTACTTCTGCCACCACAAATACTACTACTACTACTACTGCTACGACCACTTCTACTACTACTTCTACAGGTGAATGCTCTGAGTAAAGTTCAGCATCTCGACGGCGTTTCACTCTCCGCTCAGTCACAAAAACTGTCATATCCACCAGTATATCTATCTACTACTAGGTTTCTGAATTTGTCAGAATCAGTAGATGGGGACAGCAAAGTGACCAGTGAAATTCACAATGATGCTGAGTCATCCTCAGCAACGTTGCCACACATAAAACTTAGTCTTGATTGACATGTGCAATCAAATGGATAAAGTGAACGCTAGTGGTGTTTCCGGTGTCATTGTGTGTTGTAGCCAGTTGTACAGACATCCCATAAAAATGTGTTCCCAGCTTCTCGATTTTAGTCCCGTTATCACAGACGTGAACGCTGTTCTTCACTCACTGTCGAGACATATCAGCTGTTAATGACTTCACACCAATCTCTGAGTATCCTACACTCCTACGCGGAACCAGCTCAAATATATGAGGTTTAATTTCCTCTGGAATTAGCTGCTCACTCATCCCACTCTTTTGTGACTGTGTCTAACTGCGAAAATGTATGCAGCTAGTTCCAAGTGTATCTACTGTGTAAAGATAAGCCGATTGAACTCACTGTATATCAAGCCTCAAGTTGTGGATGACTGACTTACTTGGTCCGATGTGTAAGCAACCATTCGATCAACCAAAGAACCCGGTCCATTCCCCTTCAGATGATCATCTTCGCTCAGTGAATGTGGATCCTTGATGTAATTTCTCAGCATCCTGTCACGCAAACCCATTGTTAGTGTTGCACACGCCATGCTTGCTGACAGCTGAACAAGATTGAGTAAAATGAACAATGCATAAAACACATCATTCAACCAGACTGTACAACAAAAACGATAATTCCCCACCACTTGTAATTTCAACCAGTCAGAGTTGTTTTCATCTACTTCCTCCGAAATATAACACCATCTCCTGTTCAACCTACTCCCTCATCAACTCCGTATCTTTTCAGCGCGTAGGACACCACTCTGCATGTTCCACTGCTGGTCGGTCCGATTCAGAGCATTATCACTGACACAGAATATATCTAGTCTGTGATATGGGATACGGAATCCTCTGTCATTCGCTCTGTAATTTGGAAAGATGGAATCCGTTAGACACCGAATAGTGTCCACTGGCTTATCTCTTATCCGACATTCAATCATCAGAGATGTCAGAGTTAATTAACCAGTTGGGAGGTAAATATCAATGAGTCATTCTAACTTCACAGAAGAGCGACTCTACTTTTCGTTGTTCACTCTAGACATGCAAACTACACATTCTGTTGTGTGTATCAGTACCTAAGTAGGATGGGATAATGAACTCACCTCTATTACTCCACCGCCTGTATGTGAAGGATCACGTTTCCCAGTAGCTGACAGGAACTTCTCTGGTAGTTTCAACGCATGCACTAGCCAATCCAGTGTAATCACTTCCAATTCTGTGCACGCTGGACAAGCCAACTGTTCAGAAACAATAGAGATTTCAATTTCATAAGGATATTTATATCCATGTATACACAAGTTAAATAAGTTTCAGATGGAATAACTATTTTCAAACATGGTGCAATGCTTCAAGGAAATGGATGCCACCAACACTCGAACTTCTGGTATTCTGCTAGGCCAACTGCGAAACACATTCTAATTTCATATGTGCTGTGCTCAGTGATTCAGTCAGATAGCGGTTGCCCGAATGCGAATGTAATTATGCTTGTCAGTAGTAATTCCATCTTACAATCTTGCAAGACCAGCTTAATTTGGTTAGGGTTGTTATTAAATTACAACTATCAGAGAGGTGCTGTCAGCATTCCAGTTACTATATCTGTCAGTGCAAGGTTGGGAGAGACGATTCGTGGGCTTAAACATTCTCCCAGTGATTTAAACGAGAAAAAGGCTTCTGACTTCCTGACTCGAAAGGGACTTTGCACAAACTGAAAATCAAGCAACACGAAAGGGATAAAATCTCTGTTCATTATTTCATCTTATTTCTCTCATTCTGGTGCACAAGCATTTCCAGCTCATCACAAACATCCAAATTCTTCTTCAATGGAAATCTTATCTGTTTGTTGGTGAACAATATATTTCCTTGATAGGGTTTCTGTAGTCTAATCGTAATTTGGGGAGAAACCCTCCAGCAAACCAAAGTTGCTGTTTGCTCGGTTTGAGACCAGTTGTAGAGTCACTCATCACCTGGGCGTACCTAAGTCCAAACGAGTGGTGTTGTTCCCATTGAGAATATAACACAGCACCAATGGCTTCTATCAGCTGAACATTATCAACCAGACTACTGAGTCACGATAGCTGTTTCACTTTCACTCACCTCACCTGGAATAACTGCACTCAATAGAAATATGGCAAAAACGGGAACGTCATCGTGTGGCGTTATTTTCCAGCTACCCTCCATTCAATCTCAGGCTACATCCGAATCCTGTCGACTCAAATGACAAGACAGAAGATATATGAAGCCTAAGATATCGGCAGTTTGATGTGCACAAAACACCATGTGATGTGCACGTGGTGACTTTTCTTCTAAGCTTACAACGCCCATGTGAAAAGGCGACAGTGTGTACTCCACACATCATTTTTCTAACAAGCTGATGGACATCTTGCTGATAGCTATTTGGATCACACTATTCATCACACCAGTACTTCATCCATTCATTTCGATTCGTCCTCCGATATGAACATGCAAAGAACCGATGAATTCTTGTCGAAGTAAAAGCATCACATGTGAACTTACCCATGTGAATCCTACACATCCAATAGCTGCAGCTAACAGGTCTCCGAGCATTGTTGGATAGGATGTGCAAGTTGGATAGAACGCATGGAAATCTGGATGTTGCCAATGAGTCACCTGGTGGAAATCAACAGAACAACAGACAAACATCAATCAATAGTAGTGTGTGTTTTCTTGTAGGCATCACACGTCTTCTCATGACTGGACGAAGTAATGACTTCTACTAGTTGCTTCACTGAGTCTGGCAGCTAGCCATACAATGAGATAAGCAAGTTAAAGTAAACATAAGCGGGTGTGGGATCCCACTCAAGGACTAGGATCTCATAACAGACTACTGTGAGTAACAATGAAACATGAGTGAGTTTTATGTCTTGAATCTAACGGAAGATAATTATCACTATCGCCTTTGCTGTTTCATGTGAATGCGTGGAGTGGGTTTCAAATATGGCAACACAATGTTTGGAAGTGGGAAGACTTCGACTGAGGTATGAACTGTCGTAGATTTCCACCTGTAAGGCAGATTGTGTGTACTCATGCCTCATTACAAGACCTCATTTAAAGTCGAAGAAATTAAAGAATTACACGAAAATAAGTTATCTTGAGAAACTGAATTTCGTGTCCCAATTTCGAGATTATTTCTAAGCATTGAGGTCTACGCTGCATATATAAGTTTAGTGCAATAGAAGGGTTAGATAAATGTCTGAAATTGACTCACTCCAGGTATGATTTTTTGCCTTATATCTTGAAGTATTTCGTCAAACTGCTCTTTGTTTTCCGGTGCTCTGTTGGGCAGTAGCCTTTGCAGATAACCAGGTTTAATCTTCTCCAGATCAGGAAGTACAGAGAATTTCCGTTTGTTTGCACCGTTTCGATACTCAATAATATATTGAACAAGTTTTCCAGATGCCGTTTCGAAATCCTTTGAATCCATCCTTATTAGATGATCAGTGATGCGCGAGATCTGAAAATGAGCAAATTGTTGGGACTGACCATTGAAATTCTAAGCAAAACAGTTTATCGTATTCATTGGGATTACTGTATGCATTTCAATGAACAATGCTCTTAGTCCTCTCCACATTTTTAGCGTCCAGTTTTAAACGGCAGGTGAGACGCCACTACAAATGGATGCACCAGTCTATGTCAATCGAGATGGAAACTAGTCAAGGAAAACAGTTGATGCAAGATAATGGCTTACGAGCCAGACCAATTCAACTATTTCATCGACTGACTGTACAAGTTTGAACCCACTCAGAGTGAATGAGGATATTGCCGGCTGTGTATCAGTGCGATGGTGAGAACATATAAGTAAGTACTCAAATCTCATTCTCTTCCATGAAAATCCTCTTGGACAGCATACCCTAGCATGCGTTGATGTAGGAATGATATTCTTCTCAGCCTCCCTGACTTTCTACAATACCGTTTCAGGATATCTGTATATCACGGAGAAATAAGAATTGGTGCTGTAAAGCCGAATATATTCTTATCGAACAGATCAGCGTAACACGTGTGACCGCATGGTGAGTGATACAAAGTCGGAAATTTGAAGAAGTGTGAGTGTGCAAGAGATTGTGGTGACACCTTTGTGATGAGTGGCATGCCTGAAGCTTAGTACCTACACTATCCACACATCGTATATTTCAAACAGACGTTACATCACGTTAACCAGTGAAACAAATTCATAAATACACATGAATATCCACTCAAGTGGTGAGAAGTTTCCAAACAGTTGTGTAGACCTATTCAGGTTGAGTGTGTATGCTAGTGCAATCAATCTCTTAGTCAAATACATAGGTACTTGTGTCATGAAACAGCCTCTCAGCTCACACTGATAATCCCCTCTCGTGTCATCGCTATTGGGCAGAAACCCCACACCGAATATCAATTAGACACTAAACATTAGGCGGTCGTTCTACAAGTGAGCATCTTGCTCATAAATATCGGTAAGAATACTGGAGACGATGAATTGTATGTGGTTGACATTACATAAGCTACTGAGGATTTGACTCGTGACTGCACTGAGGACTCATCAGTCATCATCAAACGAAGAAAAATACACGCATCATTTCACTCGAACTTACATTGAGAACCGAGATACTGCAAGGCACTTGAGGAAGAGTTATCCATTTTGATGACGAACCTCCTATATATATATGCATTTGAGAAATTGTGAAAAGAAGTGTTTGTGTCCATGACCTATGAAGGTTTGTTAAGACGCATGACTTCAATTTAGTTTGACAAATTATCTGTAACATTGCTAGTTAATTAGATCTATCGGATAGAATGTATTAGTGCTGTTCTCTTGAGCGATATGCATGTGATTCAGCGTCAAGCCAATCTGTGAATCACGTACATCTACTGACCTGACTAAATCATATTTTGTAGAAGATCTCACTTGAAACTGGTGTTCTAGCAAACAAGCTCTAATACATTCTATCCGATAGATCTAATTAACTAGCAATGTTACAGATAATTTGTCAAACTAAATTGAAGTCATGCGTCTTAACAAACCTTCATAGGTCATGGACACAAACACTTCTTTTCACAATTTCTCAAATGCATATATATATAGGAGGTTCGTCATCAAAATGGATAACTCTTCCTCAAGTGCCTTGCAGTATCTCGGTTCTCAATGTAAGTTCGAGTGAAATGATGCGTGTATTTTTCTTCGTTTGATGATGACTGATGAGTCCTCAGTGCAGTCACGAGTCGAATCCTCAGTAGCTTATGTAATGTCAACCACATACAATTCATCGTCTCCAGTATTCTTACCGATATTTATGAGCAAGATGCTCACTTGTAGAACGACCGCCTAATGTTTAGTGTCTAATTGATATTCGGTGTGGGGTTTCTGCCCAATAGCGATGACACGAGAGGGGATTATCAGTGTGAGCTGAGAGGCTGTTTCATGACACAAGTACCTATGTATTTGACTAAGAGATTGATTGCACTAGCATACACACTCAACCTGAATAGGTCTACACAACTGTTTGGAAACTTCTCACCACTTGAGTGGATATTCATGTGTATTTATGAATTTGTTTCACTGGTTAACGTGATGTAACGTCTGTTTGAAATATACGATGTGTGGATAGTGTAGGTACTAAGCTTCAGGCATGCCACTCATCACAAAGGTGTCACCACAATCTCTTGCACACTCACACTTCTTCAAATTTCCGACTTTGTATCACTCACCATGCGGTCACACGTGTTACGCTGATCTGTTCGATAAGAATATATTCGGCTTTACAGCACCAATTCTTATTTCTCCGTGATATACAGATATCCTGAAACGGTATTGTAGAAAGTCAGGGAGGCTGAGAAGAATATCATTCCTACATCAACGCATGCTAGGGTATGCTGTCCAAGAGGATTTTCATGGAAGAGAATGAGATTTGAGTACTTACTTATATGTTCTCACCATCGCACTGATACACAGCCGGCAATATCCTCATTCACTCTGAGTGGGTTCAAACTTGTACAGTCAGTCGATGAAATAGTTGAATTGGTCTGGCTCGTAAGCCATTATCTTGCATCAACTGTTTTCCTTGACTAGTTTCCATCTCGATTTGACATAGACTGGTGCATCCATTTGTAGTGGCGTCTCACCTGCCGTTTAAAACTGGACGCTAAAAATGTGGAGAGGACTAAGAGCATTGTTCATTGAAATGCATACAGTAATCCCAATGAATACGATAAACTGTTTTGCTTAGAATTTCAATGGTCAGTCCCAACAATTTGCTCATTTTCAGATCTCGCGCATCACTGATCATCTAATAAGGATGGATTCAAAGGATTTCGAAACGGCATCTGGAAAACTTGTTCAATATATTATTGAGTATCGAAACGGTGCAAACAAACGGAAATTCTCTGTACTTCCTGATCTGGAGAAGATTAAACCTGGTTATCTGCAAAGGCTACTGCCCAACAGAGCACCGGAAAACAAAGAGCAGTTTGACGAAATACTTCAAGATATAAGGCAAAAAATCATACCTGGAGTGAGTCAATTTCAGACATTTATCTAACCCTTCTATTGCACTAAACTTATATATGCAGCGTAGACCTCAATGCTTAGAAATAATCTCGAAATTGGGACACGAAATTCAGTTTCTCAAGATAACTTATTTTCGTGTAATTCTTTAATTTCTTCGACTTTAAATGAGGTCTTGTAATGAGGCATGAGTACACACAATCTGCCTTACAGGTGGAAATCTACGACAGTTCATACCTCAGTCGAAGTCTTCCCACTTCCAAACATTGTGTTGCCATATTTGAAACCCACTCCACGCATTCACATGAAACAGCAAAGGCGATAGTGATAATTATCTTCCGTTAGATTCAAGACATAAAACTCACTCATGTTTCATTGTTACTCACAGTAGTCTGTTATGAGATCCTAGTCCTTGAGTGGGATCCCACACCCGCTTATGTTTACTTTAACTTGCTTATCTCATTGTATGGCTAGCTGCCAGACTCAGTGAAGCAACTAGTAGAAGTCATTACTTCGTCCAGTCATGAGAAGACGTGTGATGCCTACAAGAAAACACACACTACTATTGATTGATGTTTGTCTGTTGTTCTGTTGATTTCCACCAGGTGACTCATTGGCAACATCCAGATTTCCATGCGTTCTATCCAACTTGCACATCCTATCCAACAATGCTCGGAGACCTGTTAGCTGCAGCTATTGGATGTGTAGGATTCACATGGGTAAGTTCACATGTGATGCTTTTACTTCGACAAGAATTCATCGGTTCTTTGCATGTTCATATCGGAGGACGAATCGAAATGAATGGATGAAGTACTGGTGTGATGAATAGTGTGATCCAAATAGCTATCAGCAAGATGTCCATCAGCTTGTTAGAAAAATGATGTGTGGAGTACACACTGTCGCCTTTTCACATGGGCGTTGTAAGCTTAGAAGAAAAGTCACCACGTGCACATCACATGGTGTTTTGTGCACATCAAACTGCCGATATCTTAGGCTTCATATATCTTCTGTCTTGTCATTTGAGTCGACAGGATTCGGATGTAGCCTGAGATTGAATGGAGGGTAGCTGGAAAATAACGCCACACGATGACGTTCCCGTTTTTGCCATATTTCTATTGAGTGCAGTTATTCCAGGTGAGGTGAGTGAAAGTGAAACAGCTATCGTGACTCAGTAGTCTGGTTGATAATGTTCAGCTGATAGAAGCCATTGGTGCTGTGTTATATTCTCAATGGGAACAACACCACTCGTTTGGACTTAGGTACGCCCAGGTGATGAGTGACTCTACAACTGGTCTCAAACCGAGCAAACAGCAACTTTGGTTTGCTGGAGGGTTTCTCCCCAAATTACGATTAGACTACAGAAACCCTATCAAGGAAATATATTGTTCACCAACAAACAGATAAGATTTCCATTGAAGAAGAATTTGGATGTTTGTGATGAGCTGGAAATGCTTGTGCACCAGAATGAGAGAAATAAGATGAAATAATGAACAGAGATTTTATCCCTTTCGTGTTGCTTGATTTTCAGTTTGTGCAAAGTCCCTTTCGAGTCAGGAAGTCAGAAGCCTTTTTCTCGTTTAAATCACTGGGAGAATGTTTAAGCCCACGAATCGTCTCTCCCAACCTTGCACTGACAGATATAGTAACTGGAATGCTGACAGCACCTCTCTGATAGTTGTAATTTAATAACAACCCTAACCAAATTAAGCTGGTCTTGCAAGATTGTAAGATGGAATTACTACTGACAAGCATAATTACATTCGCATTCGGGCAACCGCTATCTGACTGAATCACTGAGCACAGCACATATGAAATTAGAATGTGTTTCGCAGTTGGCCTAGCAGAATACCAGAAGTTCGAGTGTTGGTAGCATCCATTTCCTTGAAGCATTGCACCATGTTTGAAAATAGTTATTCCATCTGAAACTTATTTAACTTGTGTATACATGGATATAAATATCCTTATGAAATTGAAATCTCTATTGTTTCTGAACAGTTGGCTTGTCCAGCGTGCACAGAATTGGAAGTGATTACACTGGATTGGCTAGTGCATGCGTTGAAACTACCAGAGAAGTTCCTGTCAGCTACTGGGAAACGTGATCCTTCACATACAGGCGGTGGAGTAATAGAGGTGAGTTCATTATCCCATCCTACTTAGGTACTGATACACACAACAGAATGTGTAGTTTGCATGTCTAGAGTGAACAACGAAAAGTAGAGTCGCTCTTCTGTGAAGTTAGAATGACTCATTGATATTTACCTCCCAACTGGTTAATTAACTCTGACATCTCTGATGATTGAATGTCGGATAAGAGATAAGCCAGTGGACACTATTCGGTGTCTAACGGATTCCATCTTTCCAAATTACAGAGCGAATGACAGAGGATTCCGTATCCCATATCACAGACTAGATATATTCTGTGTCAGTGATAATGCTCTGAATCGGACCGACCAGCAGTGGAACATGCAGAGTGGTGTCCTACGCGCTGAAAAGATACGGAGTTGATGAGGGAGTAGGTTGAACAGGAGATGGTGTTATATTTCGGAGGAAGTAGATGAAAACAACTCTGACTGGTTGAAATTACAAGTGGTGGGGAATTATCGTTTTTGTTGTACAGTCTGGTTGAATGATGTGTTTTATGCATTGTTCATTTTACTCAATCTTGTTCAGCTGTCAGCAAGCATGGCGTGTGCAACACTAACAATGGGTTTGCGTGACAGGATGCTGAGAAATTACATCAAGGATCCACATTCACTGAGCGAAGATGATCATCTGAAGGGGAATGGACCGGGTTCTTTGGTTGATCGAATGGTTGCTTACACATCGGACCAAGTAAGTCAGTCATCCACAACTTGAGGCTTGATATACAGTGAGTTCAATCGGCTTATCTTTACACAGTAGATACACTTGGAACTAGCGCAGTGCATGGATGAACAACGAAAAGAGGAATTGAACACAACCTACAAAACACTACACTGGACAAGGAAGTGAAGAAGAGTGCGAGCAAAGAGAAAAGACATTTCTACGACACATTGGCAATTGAAGCAGAACAGGCTGCAGGCTGGTAGGAGAGACCTGATAACACTTCATGTTACAATACCCAAGTGCTAACCATGTCTCGATTATATTTCATTCTAAAAAATGCTACTGAAATTTAAACCAAATATAATGAATAACATATAGGAATTTATTCTTTGTTTGCATATGACTGAAGAAAGTATAAGCATAACATAAGCTCTTGATCATATTTCCTATCACCTACATTTCTCTGTCTTCATTATTTCTCAGTCACGGCTGGATTTAATACCCTATCATTTAGGTGAGGAATATGATAGAAGTCACAGTTCCACTGTTAATGAATGGTTTAGAAGCCACTTAAAGACCTTTACCAATGAATTATTCAACTTGTGTCAGCATCACAACTCCTTGTATCCCCATCTCATTACAACCGTTATGTTTTTCGATAATGACCAACAGCGAGACTGAGGATGCATGTCTTTCTGCTACTTTACCTTCATCAGATGGATGTGTCCACATTCAAACTGATAGCTATATCCCATACATAAAGCCACTACTCATCGATTCCAGCATCGAACTGCCATCCACTAAGTTAAGGAATTATGCCAGCTACCTTCCAATCAATAGTAATTCATAACATCTCTAGCCTGAATAAAAGATTGTGTGGTCTTCAGTAGCGTAGAATGTAGGCTGTATTGGTGTAACAGTTCCTTGTGTAAGTGTAATAATATTGCAGCGTTTTACACCTGTGTTAGCACCGAAATCATGAGAGTGTCTTCTTCTCAATTTGGAGTTGACAGCTGCTAGTAGAACTCAGTTTCAACAGTTATCGCTTAAAATGTCTGTGTTATTCATGAGCGTGACGAGATAAGGTAACCGACTTCTGTGCAATGGTTATGCTTTTATTACAGCTTGGAACTCCCGTTTCTCACACTCGGAATCTCTTCAAATTCAAAAACAAGATATCTGTGTTGGCATATCATTCTCTTGTACGTCTTCTAAGACACGGGCACATGTAGCTAAATGCAAAATAAGCTGAAACTGTCAGCCAATTCCAATAAATTTATTTTAGAATGTTTATTTGATGTAGCTGAGGATGATACAGAATTATTTACTTGATAACATCTTACACATACTGATACTGGGTGGTGATTAGAGAAGAAATGAAAACCTATATTATGGTAAGGTTCGAATAAAAAATGTTCAGGTTACTGGACAGCTGTTGTGCCAACCCATTTATGCAACTCAGCTTCTGTCGACCGCTAAAATATCACTTCAGTCAAGGGGGATTTACCTCGGCTGTCGCGTAGATGCATGCTTTTTAACCTCGAATTCATTATAACCCTATAAGGGGCCCAAAGAGTTTTCTCTTCCCGTTCAAAATCTCTCTCCCACTATAAATCATGACTAGAAAGTAACAAGAATCAACACATGAAGTAGAAAAGATATGTGGTTACCTTGATAGTGCAGAATAAACAGTGTTCAAAACATGATTTGGTAAATAATACTGTATGACCGTATCCAATATTATCCTTCCCTAGGGGTTCACTGTGGTTCACTGGCAGAGGGACTCGACTTTTAACTGTTGGGTCATAGGTTATAGACTCATCCTGTCTACCACTGCTTGAGTATGTGGAGAGTATAACTAGCACTCACACCAGTTTAGTTCATGATCCGGTTACCTAGCCTATGTATGTGTACCTAGTTGGATCACTTTTTTTTATCACAAAACAAGACCAACACTGAATCATAATCTACTGCAGTCCACAAGTGTAGTGTCCCAATAACCCATTTATGCAACTCAGCTTCTGTCGACCGCTAAAATATCACTTCAGTCAAGGGGGATTTACCTCGGCTGTCGCGTAGATGCATGCTTTTTAACCTCGAATTCATTATAACCCTATAAGGGGCCCAAAGAGTTTTCTCTTCCCGTTCAAAATCTCTCTCCCACTATAAATCATGACTAGAAAGTAACAAGAATCAACACATGAAGTAGAAAAGATATGTGGTTACCTTGATAGTGCAGAATAAACAGTGTTCAAAACATGATTTGGTAAATAATACTGTATGACCGTATCCAATATTATCCTTCCCTAGGGGTTCACTGTGGTTCACTGGCAGAGGGACTCGACTTTTAACTGTTGGGTCATAGGTTATAGACTCATCCTGTCTACCACTGCTTGAGTATGTGGAGAGTATAACTAGCACTCACACCAGTTTAGTTCATGATCCGGTTACCTAGCCTATGTATGTGTACCTAGTTGGATCACTTTTTTTTATCACAAAACAAGACCAACACTGAATCATAATCTACTGCAGTCCACAAGTGTAGTGTCCCAATAACTTTTGAAATTTGGAAACAACTACATTGTTTAGATTTTCAGTTATGCAGAAGATCGACTTTTCAAATCTTCACTCGCCCTCTCTCTCTCTGTCTGTCTCTCACTGCATGACATCATAGCTGACCCTATGTGAATATCTAAACCTGATGTAGAGTGCTATCAGTCACTTGCATCACAGAAAGAAATTTTCAACAATTCATGTACAGAGACTCTCACATTTATACACAGTTTAACAATTAGCTCTATATTGGATGATAAATTTGCAAACGATTCACAAATTGCATCCACAGTCCACTTTGAAAGTTTTAATAGGTCAGTAGTTTTCCAACTACCCAACCATGATGCCAACTGAATTTCCATTGGAAATCATTCAACCAAGATCATGAAGTATGACCTCTGAAACAAAACTACAGTGAACTAATAAAGTGTACTGCTGGACGGTGTGAGTATTCAGAGACCACACAGGTAAAATATATAGCAGATATCATGGGAAGTGAAAAATACTACTAGACAACAATATAGTGTGACATAGTCATAACACCGATCCCTATGTTTCATAGAATGAAAGATAATGACATGAACTCCAACAGATGGTAGGAAGAAATAACCGAAAATACTTTCAGCACATAAAATGGATGATAACTTTCGAGTATCTTTCCAAATTCAACATTTGATCATAAACATTTCAGCAGCTATGAAAAATGCGAATTTACATTAATTGATCAGTGGAAAGTAATCGACTTTATCTTGTCCAGTACTAGGTGATGATCAAATCCGATGGATCCTTTTTCAGTGTATTACCAAGAAAACTAGACAGGTGATCAATACTGTGCACTTTGAGGGATGGTGGTTGGTTGGAAGTAATTGATAAGAAACTCTGATTGACCTCGGTTTTATGCTTCTTAACACTCATCAGCAGCGCGTGCCTCCAAACTTGAGCAAACTGATGTCATCTGAGAGATAGGAACACGCATCACACAATGTTGCAGTCAGGGATGTTACCTTTGAGCTATTCGAGCTGCGATCAACCTGTCACAGGGCTGGATTAAATACATTGATTGGGTCCAGTCGTCGGTGCTGACTGAATATCATCCATCGTTTTGTAATGTGACCAATTAACCAAGCTGTGACACATATTATTGCGACTCACTCCAATGGATGTTGGCTGATTGGAGGCAATCCATAAGAATCCCTGTGTGATCAATGTTTCTGTCGGTACTTCGGACAAGATAACATGGAATTGGTCACTTTCCAGTAAGCAAACATTCTATATTATAAAGTTCTCAGGCAGGTCAACTAAATGTCAGCAAGATCTGTGACTGCAGTTCCAGGTCACCCCATTTTGGATCTTTGAGGGGATATCAGTCCCATTGACACTTCAGACACACCCTGCTGACGAATACTACCGAGCGCGAAAGCAAGATCCAATGCTTCCTGCCACCTAACCAAAGTGACTCTGGATTACATGTGACTGCAGGTTAATGTGTAAGAGGGTTTTGACTGGTTTCATAAAATGGATTACGTCTTCGATATGAGACTAGTCTAGTTGATATCACCCACCACACAATGAGATACCACCATGATCTAGTATGGAGTTGCATACAATCACAGTGCCTAATTTATATAATTACGTTAAGGAATATGGCCTCTTCTGATTAGTTGCAAAATTTATGAACTAAACCCTACAAACACCACCATCACCATCCTTGATGGTATGGCACAATAGCATAAACATGGAAATTGTGTGCATCATTAATTAGCTAATGATAAAAAGGTCGACTTCACTTTACAAATTCCAACAATATTTCATACTACTTACATTTGTGAGTAGTAAGGACGAAACCGACGTAAAAATGCGTAGCGAAATCATGGATTATACACTAAAGTAATTATGAAGGGAACACTGTAAACACTTCTTTTATGTTTTCGTAATGATACAGGATATCCGGTTGTACCAATCACAACCAAAATCAAACAAATCTCCTGAAAGAGAAAGAAAGGAATGGAGAAAACATTCAGATTTGGTTTAGGAGATTTTTTCAAAATAGAGAACAACAAACATAAGAGGATATGAGAAATTTCTGGTTCCATTCAACTTCCGGTTCCGGTATTCAGTAGAATTTCGCTGGTTACTTGCTTGGAAAAGGAAGGAAGGAAAGAAAGGAGAGGAGAGGAGAGAAGAGAAATAAGGGAGTTTTGAAAACACATTTGTATTATTATTATTTTCATATTTATCTACAGGGAGCTGGTATTGCTGAGTTTGATCACAGCTTGACCAAAAATATTACCTGAAACTCACTAGAAAAGATTTCAGCTTGAGTTATCATATTTGTAACCATCACACAGTGTTGTTGGTTAAAATTACTCTGGACAGGCTAATTACTAACCAGATAATTTTCAATTAGTTCCCATCCCAAATCGACATCAGCTGGAAATCCGGCGGGAAGTATGGAGTATTGGACAGTTGTTTCATTCCACTCCTTGAAAAATCCATATGTAGTGGAAGGTCTTGAAATTATATGGGTGAGAGTTTAGGGAAGTTAAATCTTGTGGTCAGCATATCACTACTATTTCATGAGTAATACTCACTTCGGTTAAACAATGTTTCTCCACACTTTCATCGGAGAACTGTTATCACCGATTTGTTTAGTCAATATTTATGAAACTTTTTACACAGACGAAATCTTTAGACTCCATCAATACTGAAATAATAAGGAAGAATTAAATTGTGGATGAAAGTGATGCGATTCGCTTACATGGCTGTGTAAGAAATATATCGCACACAAATCGATTTGGTGTTAGATGTAGGAGAATGTAACCACCATGCAACGACTGCTTACAGTAAAATGGATCAAAGGAATACTAATGTGTATGATAATTATACTGAGAAAGAGGTTGTAAGCCTAAGATTCTCAAATCTGTATAATCTCTGGTTTCAGTCTCTTGAAAATGAATCTTCAAATTATTTATATACTAACCATTTGTCAATTTTTTGCCATGAGATAGTCATCTATGCTCAGATTATTTCTTGAACCTTCAACTTGGCTGTTTTCCAAGCAATGATGAGTAAGAAAACTTCATCTCTCTGACAGGTTTCACAAATGTGGACTGAATAAATGGATGACAACACTTCACTGACTGCAGTGATTGGCAACTGTTATTTCTCGAAACACTTCTTTGTGTCAAAAGTATTACGATTTAAAGAACGTGAAGAATCCTGGTTCATATCTTTTACCAAGAGAACAGTTTATTTAAACTTAACCACTATCGTAGTGCAGATAAGTAATTACCATTTGTGTGTTTCATTCCTGATCTCACTCATTCTTTCCTTCATTGTTCCTTTTTTGAGGTTTTACACTTCAAAATTTGAAGATTAATTCGATGGTTCAAATACCTTGTTTTCACTGACTAATCTAGAAGTTCTCTGTTGATTCCTATAAACGAATAACAAACTGAAACACTATACCGTGCTCATTAGTGATACGCTTCAAGATGAGATTTTGTGACTAGTTGGGCAAACCAAATCTAAAATGATCAGAAATACTTACACATCCAGCCACCTGTTACTCGAATTATAGACTGATTTTTAGCTGATAACCGAACTGTTATGAAACCGACAGTATCTTGTGACAGCTGAATAAATGTATGCATTTTATCCTCGATTAGTAACGTGGAGGGATTTAAATAATTCATCTACCAATTAAACGTACTGATAAATTTTTTGAATAATAGTAAGTTTTTTATATTGCCAATTAATGCTTTCGTTACAATTAACACAAGTGACTGTTATTAGTTGGTTGAAGGCAACCCAAAGAAAAGTATTTTTCACCTACGTTCCATGCTCGCTGCTACTCGTCAGTTAAGTGTAAACTCAGACTCAGTGGAACTGATTTTGGTTGAAAAACAAGAGCCCGGGCTCACTCATTACTGCAGTCACATAGATTGCCAAAGAGCTACTTCATAGGTGACTGACCTATTGAGACTGACCTCAAACAGACACTTGGTCATAAGTAAGACTAAAACAATCCGACAAGATGAGAGCAATAGGCGTATTTCTCTAAAACATTCTCATTAGCTTCATCAATTAGGAAGCATTTTACACGTAGAGAATACGGAGACTTTCAGATCAAGAACATGGATAACACCAGTTAATTTGTGTAAAGTAAAACATTAGCAGATGAACTTCATCGTCCAAATTCTCCTCAACAATAGTCATGACAAGTGACCATTCCCATTTCAACTCAAGAAAAGCATAAGAAATCACTGACACTTGCAGAAGAGTTTTGAATTAGAGGAGATGAAAAGAACTTCAGTGTAATTCTGTCAAGCTGAACAGCGAGTTGCTACAATTTACAAATTATCGATTTGGGGATAAAGACAAAACGTCTGACTGACTGAAGTGATTTGGAGGGTAATGTGAATTCTAAAGTATTCAGTGTATGCTAATGGAAAGAAGATTGGTTGAAGAAAATCAGGAGTTTGACGTACAGTCACATTGTTTAGAATGGAGATGTTGTAGGCTTCAATTAAACGGAGTGATAATGTTGACTTTATCAAGTTATTGCATCCAGTCTGAAGATTAGACATTCACTGTGAAATATCGAGAGATCAGAAGACATGAAACAACTATCATCCCTGATGTAGACTACTCACACTGACTATTATATCACAGTGTGCAGTTCGCCAGTCATGTCTATCTAACCTAAACATTTGTGCTTCACGTTATCATTATCTTCTCAAAGCATACCATATGCAATTTCAGAATAGCATATGACCAGTGATCGATAAGTCAATGTGGGTTGTCAATCTCTGAAGTAGAGTCCTAAGCTCAACAAAATTGAAAGTGCTAGAGAAAGGTCTTAACTTTAATGTTGTGGTTAACGCGTAGAAACCAGAAGGTGTCATTCCTAAAATAGAGATAGCGTTAAGTTCAATAGATAAGACAATTACAGATGAGGTAAGAGCACAGTGTGCTCTAACGCTGAAACGACAGAAGAAAATGAAATCTAAGATACGCAAGTCAGATAGGAAAGCTCTCAGGAACTTTCAAAATGAAAACAATATAGTAACTGCTAAATCGGATAAAGGCAACTCAGCAGTTGTAATGAACAAATCTGACTACATCTACAAGGCGAACGAGCATATAGAAAGAAGACCATATGAGGAAATTAAGACGTCAGTGGACACTATTACGAATAAGGTCAAGAAATCGACAGGGGTTCTGATACGCCGGATGAAGCCGTTTCTAGGTGATTCAAAGTGATTTGCTTTAATGCCGAAAACTAATAATCCCAGTGGAATGTATAGTATTATTAGGATTCATAAGTCAGGTTATCCCATCAGGCCCATAGTAGATTTTAGAAACACACCGACTTACGAGTTGTCTAAATATTTAGAGATGTTGTTATGCCCAATAAGAAATCACTCAAAATCTCGACTTACCAACTCTTATGATTTAAAGCATAGATTAGATAACAGTTAAAAAATGGTTAGTTTTGACATAGCTAGCCTTTACACAAATATACCGATTGACATGGCTCTACAGGCAGTTCGAAATGGGCTTAAAGATGACAAAGAACTTAAGCAGCGAACTAAGGTACCTATCGAGGAAATCATACTAGGAGTACAATTGTGCCCAACATCTACAGTTTTTTAAGTTTCAAAATAAAATATATAAACAAACTGAAGGTGTTGCTATGGGATCACCAATATCCCCTATCGTCGCAGACAAATTTATGGATAATTGGGAACAGGTGGCCCTCCAAACATTTAGTCCCACTCCAAAGATATGGTTCCGATATGTGGATGATACGTTTACAGTACTGAAGTCGGAACACATCAATAGGTTCTTGGCACATATAACTTCAGTAGCAAGTGCAATCTAATTTACCTGTGACTTAGAAAGTGATGAAGGTGAGCTAGCAATTTTGGATTGCAAGATTAAGCGAACACAAGAAGGAAATCTAGAGACTAGTGTCTATAGGATACCTACCCATTCGAATCGTTACTTAGACTTCAAATCCTTTCACTCCATTTCAGTTGAAGTAGGCCTACTTAAATGCTTAAGTGATAGAGCAAAAAGCTTACTAGTAGATCGGAAAATCTGCGACAAGACATTAGACACATCAAGAATACCCTACATTTCAATAACTACCCACGAAAATTTATAAATAAATTCATAGCAAATCTAAAGAAAAATATTAGCAGTGGTAGTAGTAGTAATAATAATTCTACTACTAATAGTAATAATGGCAACAGGGTTAAGAAGGAATTCAAAGCCTCTACTGTGTTACCATACAAGAAAGGCACCTCAGAAGCATTACGAAGAATTCTCAATAAGGCTGGGAATGAAGTGGCATTCAAACCAACAAACTCACTTAGAAACAAGCTTTGTAGGTTAAAAGATCCGATTGATGCAATTAGGCAAAATAATCTGGTTTACAAGATCCCTTGCAATGATTGCGAGGTCAAGTACATAGGTCAAAGCAGTCAACCAGGGTCGATTAGAATAACAGAGCACAAAAACTTAGCTAAATCAAGATTAGTAGATCCTAATAAGATAAGAAATCCAGAGAAAAACTCGGCTGTAGCTCTGCATGAGATGACACACAACCAGGCAGTAGGGTGGGATAGGGTCGCAGTGTTGAAAACAAACCTAGTTGGGTAAAGAGAGAGATTGATAACCGAATCTTTGTTTATCGAAACAACATCAAACATATGCCATCGAAATGATTCTGCACCTGTCCCAGAAATATGGAAAATTCTACTACCCTTGTCATCACAGAGAAGGAGAGAAAATTAGGAATATATAAAGACTGTCTAGAAGTTGTGGAGTTACCTGATATGAATATCGACAATGAATTGTGTCCGAAACGTTATCCAGTAAATGCTACTGTGTGATATTTCTAATAAACAGACTAAAATGGAATTCTAAGGAGAGTTTATCTGCATAGCTGTCCACATGCACAGATTTGATGAAAATTGTTTTGAAATGTTTGCTATCCAATCCATGATAAATAAAATATTTTGTAATCATCAGATTTTTGACCATTCTCGAAAACAATGCCTAGTTTACTTCACTTCAACATTTATCCATGAAGTTTACAGTAGAAGAATTTCATAAAGTATTTGCTATGAAGGCATAGGAACTCAATGTTCAGGGTCATTAGAATTATACTAGATGCATATACTGCAGAATTGTTCAGGTTTGTTCAATACAATTCATTTTCAAAACATTGTATTGTTTGTGAAGTGTATGTAGAGAGGAGAAAATTGATTTCTGATTCCCAGACATCCATATATATTCGGTGATAGTAGTCTTTGAAGTCTAATATGATATATCTTGAGTTGAAGAAAATGCTACACTTACTACGATACCCTCACCTAAATGACGAAATTCAGGGTATAGTAGTGCACTGCCTCCATAAGCTCCATCTACATGAAACCAAATATTGTATTTCTTGCCTAAAATTAAACATACAACAACGGATATTGTTCACTATTATTCTTAGCCTTTACTATACAATATAAATTATGGCTTTCACATGAATGCGAAAGTGACCCTTCTCATATGCTTTCAAGAATGCCTCTTAGGTTGTATGTGATGACTAAATGTATTCAACCCTTTGGCATTAGAATTTATCAAGTTAGATGATAGGTCAGAAGTGATATGCATGCGATTCAGTGTCAAGCCAATCCGTGAATCACAAACATTTACTGACCTGACTAAATCATATTTTGAAGAAGATCTCACGTGAAACTGGTGTTCTAGCAAACAAGCTCTAATACATTCTATCCGATAGATCTAATTAACTAGCAATGTTACAGATAATTTGTCAAACTAAATTGAAGTCATGCGTCTTAACAAACCTTCATAGGTCATGGACACAAACACTTCTTTTCACAATTTCTCAAATGCATATATATATAGGAGGTTCGTCATCAAAATGGATAACTCTTCCTCAAGTGCCTTGCAGTATCTCGGTTCTCAATGTAAGTTCGAGTGAAATGATGCGTGTATTTTTCTTCGTTTGATGATGACTGATGAGTCCTCAGTGCAGTCACGAGTCGAATCCTCAGTAGCTTATGTAATGTCAACCACATACAATTCATCGTCTCCAGTATTCTTACCGATATTTATGAGCAAGATGCTCACTTGTAGAACGACCGCCTAATGTTTAGTGTCTAATTGATATTCGGTGTGGGGTTTCTGCCCAATAGCGATGACACGAGAGGGGATTATCAGTGTGAGCTGAGAGGCTGTTTCATGACACAAGTACCTATGTATTTGACTAAGAGATTGATTGCACTAGCATACACACTCAACCTGAATAGGTCTACACAACTGTTTGGAAACTTCTCACCACTTGAGTGGATATTCATGTGTATTTATGAATTTGTTTCACTGGTTAACGTGATGTAACGTCTGTTTGAAATATACGATGTGTGGATAGTGTAGGTACTAAGCTTCAGGCATGCCACTCATCACAAAGGTGTCACCACAATCTCTTGCACACTCACACTTCTTCAAATTTCCGACTTTGTATCACTCACCATGCGGTCACACGTGTTACGCTGATCTGTTCGATAAGAATATATTCGGCTTTACAGCACCAATTCTTATTTCTCCGTGATATACAGATATCCTGAAACGGTATTGTAGAAAGTCAGGGAGGCTGAGAAGAATATCATTCCTACATCAACGCATGCTAGGGTATGCTGTCCAAGAGGATTTTCATGGAAGAGAATGAGATTTGAGTACTTACTTATATGTTCTCACCATCGCACTGATACACAGCCGGCAATATCCTCATTCACTCTGAGTGGGTTCAAACTTGTACAGTCAGTCGATGAAATAGTTGAATTGGTCTGGCTCGTAAGCCATTATCTTGCATCAACTGTTTTCCTTGACTAGTTTCCATCTCGATTGACATAGACTGGTGCATCCATTTGTAGTGGCGTCTCACCTGCCGTTTAAAACTGGACGCTAAAAATGTGGAGAGGACTAAGAGCATTGTTCATTGAAATGCATACAGTAATCCCAATGAATACGATAAACTGTTTTGCTTAGAATTTCAATGGTCAGTCCCAACAATTTGCTCATTTTCAGATCTCGCGCATCACTGATCATCTAATAAGGATGGATTCAAAGGATTTCGAAACGGCATCTGGAAAACTTGTTCAATATATTATTGAGTATCGAAACGGTGCAAACAAACGGAAATTCTCTGTACTTCCTGATCTGGAGAAGATTAAACCTGGTTATCTGCAAAGGCTACTGCCCAACAGAGCACCGGAAAACAAAGAGCAGTTTGACGAAATACTTCAAGATATAAGGCAAAAAATCATACCTGGAGTGAGTCAATTTCAGACATTTATCTAACCCTTCTATTGCACTAAACTTATATATGCAGCGTAGACCTCAATGCTTAGAAATAATCTCGAAATTGGGACACGAAATTCAGTTTCTCAAGATAACTTATTTTCGTGTAATTCTTTAATTTCTTCGACTTTAAATGAGGTCTTGTAATGAGGCATGAGTACACACAATCTGCCTTACAGGTGGAAATCTACGACAGTTCATACCTCAGTCGAAGTCTTCCCACTTCCAAACATTGTGTTGCCATATTTGAAACCCACTCCACGCATTCACATGAAACAGCAAAGGCGATAGTGATAATTATCTTCCGTTAGATTCAAGACATAAAACTCACTCATGTTTCATTGTTACTCACAGTAGTCTGTTATGAGATCCTAGTCCTTGAGTGGGATCCCACACCCGCTTATGTTTACTTTAACTTGCTTATCTCATTGTATGGCTAGCTGCCAGACTCAGTGAAGCAACTAGTAGAAGTCATTACTTCGTCCAGTCATGAGAAGACGTGTGATGCCTACAAGAAAACACACACTACTATTGATTGATGTTTGTCTGTTGTTCTGTTGATTTCCACCAGGTGACTCATTGGCAACATCCAGATTTCCATGCGTTCTATCCAACTTGCACATCCTATCCAACAATGCTCGGAGACCTGTTAGCTGCAGCTATTGGATGTGTAGGATTCACATGGGTAAGTTCACATGTGATGCTTTTACTTCGACAAGAATTCATCGGTTCTTTGCATGTTCATATCGGAGGACGAATCGAAATGAATGGATGAAGTACTGGTGTGATGAATAGTGTGATCCAAATAGCTATCAGCAAGATGTCCATCAGCTTGTTAGAAAAATGATGTGTGGAGTACACACTGTCGCCTTTTCACATGGGCGTTGTAAGCTTAGAAGAAAAGTCACCACGTGCACATCACATGGTGTTTTGTGCACATCAAACTGCCGATATCTTAGGCTTCATATATCTTCTGTCTTGTCATTTGAGTCGACAGGATTCGGATGTAGCCTGAGATTGAATGGAGGGTAGCTGGAAAATAACGCCACACGATGACGTTCCCGTTTTTGCCATATTTCTATTGAGTGCAGTTATTCCAGGTGAGGTGAGTGAAAGTGAAACAGCTATCGTGACTCAGTAGTCTGGTTGATAATGTTCAGCTGATAGAAGCCATTGGTGCTGTGTTATATTCTCAATGGGAACAACACCACTCGTTTGGACTTAGGTACGCCCAGGTGATGAGTGACTCTACAACTGGTCTCAAACCGAGCAAACAGCAACTTTGGTTTGCTGGAGGGTTTCTCCCCAAATTACGATTAGACTACAGAAACCCTATCAAGGAAATATATTGTTCACCAACAAACAGATAAGATTTCCATTGAAGAAGAATTTGGATGTTTGTGATGAGCTGGAAATGCTTGTGCACCAGAATGAGAGAAATAAGATGAAATAATGAACAGAGATTTTATCCCTTTCGTGTTGCTTGATTTTCAGTTTGTGCAAAGTCCCTTTCGAGTCAGGAAGTCAGAAGCCTTTTTCTCGTTTAAATCACTGGGAGAATGTTTAAGCCCACGAATCGTCTCTCCCAACCTTGCACTGACAGATATAGTAACTGGAATGCTGACAGCACCTCTCTGATAGTTGTAATTTAATAACAACCCTAACCAAATTAAGCTGGTCTTGCAAGATTGTAAGATGGAATTACTACTGACAAGCATAATTACATTCGCATTCGGGCAACCGCTATCTGACTGAATCACTGAGCACAGCACATATGAAATTAGAATGTGTTTCGCAGTTGGCCTAGCAGAATACCAGAAGTTCGAGTGTTGGTGGCATCCATTTCCTTGAAGCATTGCACCATGTTTGAAAATAGTTATTCCATCTGAAACTTATTTAACTTGTGTATACATGGATATAAATATCCTTATGAAATTGAAATCTCTATTGTTTCTGAACAGTTGGCTTGTCCAGCGTGCACAGAATTGGAAGTGATTACACTGGATTGGCTAGTGCATGCGTTGAAACTACCAGAGAAGTTCCTGTCAGCTACTGGGAAACGTGATCCTTCACATACAGGCGGTGGAGTAATAGAGGTGAGTTCATTATCCCATCCTACTTAGGTACTGATACACACAACAGAATGTGTAGTTTGCATGTCTAGAGTGAACAACGAAAAGTAGAGTCGCTCTTCTGTGAAGTTAGAATGACTCATTGATATTTACCTCCCAACTGGTTAATTAACTCTGACATCTCTGATGATTGAATGTCGGATAAGAGATAAGCCAGTGGACACTATTCGGTGTCTAACGGATTCCATCTTTCCAAATTACAGAGCGAATGACAGAGGATTCCGTATCCCATATCACAGACTAGATATATTCTGTGTCAGTGATAATGCTCTGAATCGGACCGACCAGCAGTGGAACATGCAGAGTGGTGTCCTACGCGCTGAAAAGATACGGAGTTGATGAGGGAGTAGGTTGAACAGGAGATGGTGTTATATTTCGGAGGAAGTAGATGAAAACAACTCTGACTGGTTGAAATTACAAGTGGTGGGGAATTATCGTTTTTGTTGTACAGTCTGGTTGAATGATGTGTTTTATGCATTGTTCATTTTACTCAATCTTGTTCAGCTGTCAGCAAGCATGGCGTGTGCAACACTAACAATGGGTTTGCGTGACAGGATGCTGAGAAATTACATCAAGGATCCACATTCACTGAGCGAAGATGATCATCTGAAGGGGAATGGACCGGGTTCTTTGGTTGATCGAATGGTTGCTTACACATCGGACCAAGTAAGTCAGTCATCCACAACTTGAGGCTTGATATACAGTGAGTTCAATCGGCTTATCTTTACACAGTAGATACACTTGGAACTAGCTGCATACATTTTCGCAGTTAGACACAGTCACAAAAGAGTGGGATGAGTGAGCAGCTAATTCCAGAGGAAATTAAACCTCATATATTTGAGCTGGTTCTGCGTAGGAGTGTAGGATACTCAGAGATTGGTGTGAAGTCATTAACAGCTGATATGTCTCGACAGTGAGTGAAGAACAGCGTTCACGTCTGTGATAACGGGACTAAAATCGAGAAGCTGGGAACACATTTTTATGGGATGTCTGTACAACTGGCTACAACACACAATGACACCGGAAACACCACTAGCGTTCACTTTATCCATTTGATTGCACATGTCAATCAAGACTAAGTTTTATGTGTGGCAACGTTGCTGAGGATGACTCAGCATCATTGTGAATTTCACTGGTCACTTTGCTGTCCCCATCTACTGATTCTGACAAATTCAGAAACCTAGTAGTAGATAGATATACTGGTGGATATGACAGTTTTTGTGACTGAGCGGAGAGTGAAACGCCGTCGAGATGCTGAACTTTACTCAGAGCATTCACCTGTAGAAGTAGTAGTGGAAGTGGTCGTAGCAGTAGTAGTAGTAGTAGTAGTAGTAGTAGTAGTAGTAGTAGTAGTAGTAGTAGTAGTAGTAGTATATATGACTAGTGAAAATATTCAGCGCATGCGGTTTCGGTTTCGTCACTCACTGGTTGTATTGAACAGAAGACAAACGGTCCTCTGGCAAATTTCAGCTGTGTGATGCACCAATCAACGATCAATTTGTGGTCAAGTACTCTCATCATATTTCACTTTCCCATCGAGCCAAAGTTTATCTCGATCGGAAAGATGTAGAGTGTTCAGAGTTGATGTGTAGCTGTGCACTTTTACCAATCGATAAAGCTTCACAATTTTTTGAGATGAGTGTCTTTTGGAATATGACCAGTCGCCTGTACGGAGAAAATGGTGACAACTTTAGTTTGTCCCTGTTCATACACTGAATCACTCATAGTTGGCATTGGTGTTAGGAGGAAAGGTGGGCACACCAGGAACAATACTGTGTTTGTACCGATGACTAGGCATCTCAAGTGCGCAGAAACAGATACTGGACCACAGAGATGCCAGAAGTAGTCGTTATTCAATGAGAACAACTTGGGTATTTGTTGAACGAGAACAGTGTTTTCTTGCGACAGGTTGATGTTGAGTACACAATTAGTTGTTGAGAGAATCACGATTCGTGTCATCAAATGCCCATTTACAAAACGATCTGTATCATGTACAACCCACCCCTACTCAAAGTATCCTTTGTCTAACCATCACTGTTCACTCTTCCAAGGCACACAGTTCAGTGAGTCGAGCATTTCGAATAGCTATGGTCAACAGTCGGATAATCAAGTCGAAACGATGTGGCAGACGTCTTGTTTTCGATCCCGTCGATCTTCGTCGAGCTATTGAAAAGGATCTGGAGAAGGGATTCATTCCTCTGATGGTAAGTTTTCATGACGACTGTTCTTTGCTAACATTGTGCAGGCGCACCTCTCAGGTTTGTTGATGACTAGTGTGGTCGGAACTCTGCAACACTAATCCACTCATATTACTCAAGTACAGAAATCAGGCTGACTACGATGAGTTTGTGTGTCGAGTCAACGATACTATAGTGAGGTGTTGAAAACCACCGACTGACTCCACTGGATTCATGGTCGATATTATTGGTTGAGCACTAAATGTGAAGAAGTACTTCACAGCTGATATCCACACTTCCCTGTTTTCTGAATCAACAGCCCACCTGAATGGTCTTGTCAAGAAACGCTGAATGGTAGGGCGGCTTCTGCTTTGTAATACTACACGATCACACACCACAATAGCAGTATCAAATCACAAGTAGTATGGTGAGATGAAGCCTACAATTGGTCTCCAGTCAATATTTAATGAAGACAAATGTATTGAATAGATCTTGGGTTGGAACAAAACACAGACATAGAAATCAGGTGACGTAGGATAGATACCCAGATCACTTGTATTCCTTACAAAACGACTTCCGGCTTGAATCCATACACACCATGCATACGGTGCAAATGGTTCATCCAATCAGTGGTGAATCAATCACTGGTGAATCTGTTTGACTCAGATAGCTAGTTGAGAGGGAATATGCTACTAAGCAACTCTGACTATAAATAAACAATATCTGAATTGTGTGTTCACTTTCGCATCGGTCGGTGCCATTACCACCCCCTGCCACTCACGTGTTCGTGAGCAGTTCGACAAGTTTGAGCGGAAATCTGGCATATCCACATGCTAATAAACAGTGCATCAGTCAGTGAGTGACCAACCAGGTTGCCATCAACGTCATGACTGCAGCATGCCTCATGACTTGTGTTGTCACTGTTTTCATTGACTCAACCACACGCCTGCTTGTTCAGCTGAAACTGCATTGCAATGGTGTGAATTTCCTAGTTCACTGAATACTGCATTCTTGATGGACTACAGATTTTCACGTGTTCATTTTGACAGTGTGTTGCAACGATGGGTACAACATCGACATGTGAATTCGAAGACCTACAGGGAATAGGACAAGTCTGTAAGTAATCCTCAACAATTTTTCTCTTTATTCCTCTCTCAATCACATATCTATCCTGTATTGTTCATCTCGTTTTTAATGACTACATCATCGAAGCGTGTGTGTTGACTGAGAGACATGCTGGTGTTGGTGTTGTTGTAGGTCTGATTGGTTGTTCCAATCACTGAATGAAATACCTATCAACCTTAAACAGTGAATAGTCGGCATAACATGTGGTGGACACATCAGCCTCCTACCGTATACAAACATGCAAACTGAAGTTGACATCATGTAACGCATAAACCTTCTGGATTCCTCTGAAAACACTTCACCCTTTTGTCCAACGTGTACGACAGACGAAGTTGTAGCAACAAGATATAGGACTGTGTATACAAGGAGTCTTCTTATCAAAGCTGAACTGCTTGGCAGTGCAATTCCTGAGATGCACGGAATTTAATGCTGTCGACTAGAATCCAGTAACTGTCGATATTTATCCACATCTGTATGCCAGCATGATGGTGGAGGTTGGTGACTGTCGTTAGAGGCATCGATTTGACCGGTTGACGCCGCATTACGTGATGCTGAATAGAATTGTTCTCCTTGGAACTCATTAGAATGGAGTCATCAATCACTTAATATTCACACCATCGAAGCATAGATATAGTTGCAAAGAAGTGCTGAAATGTATGAATTCCATTTCTCATAGTTTGTTCGAGATCACGGTGGATACCTTACCGTTAAGGGCTTGCTCAATTGTCTACTTCCCAGATTCCATCGACATGTATCAGTTTGCATCGGCCTAACAGATCTCTTGAGATATGGGTAACGCATACAGGGAAGCTGTTGAGGGTGTTGTGTGGTGACGCTTGTCCGGTGATCTGGGATTTCCGTTAACGCCAATCCAATGTAAATCAGTACTCAGTATTCAAGATACTATTCTTGCATGTCAAACACGCTGTTGTGGGAACATGCATTTTGTGGCTCACAGTTCAAAGGTTCGACTGTGCATAAAATTGCTTTTATCAATCATTGATGTAAGAATGTGCAAGCAGCACTGTTATCTTCTAATGAAATGCTACTTTCCTCACATTTTAACCAACACTAGGTAATGACTACGGCATTTGGTTTCATGTGGATGCAGCCTACGGTGGGATCGCACTACTCTGTCCTGAACTTCGCCATCTGAGCAGAGGGATCGAGGTGAGTTGTCAAAGCTTGCTAACTGTTGCATCGACTTCCTGTAGGGCGTTGATATTCCAAATGTGTTGTATGCATTGGTTGTCAGTGATGGTGGACAACTCGTGTCCCCATTCACTGGAGGTTGTGTGGATGATTGAGTGTAGGGGTAGACAAGTGCATAAATAGGTGTTCATGTGTAAGTCAGGTGGATGTCAGGTAGAGCAGTCAGTGTTTTACATGTGTATTCAGTGCTCACTCTGACTTCTTTGAATTTCAGCTAGCCGATTCTGTCAACATTAATGCGCATAAAATGATGATGGTGAATGTGGACTCCTCACCTCTGTGGCTCAGTGATCACCGAGTGCTGACTGAGGCGTTCGAAGCCAATCCGCTTTACTTGCATCATGCATATGGAGGAATGCCTGATTATCGCGTGAGTCTACACTGACTACATTTTGAGTTACTGGTGAACTATGATTAGCACTTTGTGTCCAACACTCCAAATTGCACAGTGATATCATGAGGTTCGAGACGACTATGAAGATGACAACAACACAGTTGTTTCCTATGACAGTGATCATCAATGATATGAAGAACGTCGTCTCGAAATGGACAAGGATGATGACATCAGATCTCTGGTACTGGGGAACAACCTGTGTCAGTTTCAGTTATGGAGGGGAAGTAAAAGCAGTGTGGCAGTTTATTCCATGTCCTTGACGAAGGATTTTAGCTTGACATAGTGTATAAGATGCTGAATATTTGGAGGTAGTGTTGTGGAAAATGCCATGCAAAATTGGTCGTAATTTCCATCACACATAGTACCTCAGTGAGATGTTCAATCATCGCAACTGTCTCCATCACCTAGTTGAATCTTATTTATGCTCATCGGAGAATATTTGCTGGTCCCATTAGTGATATAAGCGTCAAGTGTTCGTTTGTCATCATTCACAATCAAATATCCATTCTAACTTACACCTCAGTGTCAGTGGGTAGTCATGATGAAATAACGAAGCATGTCTCACAATTCGCTTGCCTTAGTCAAATGTATAATCACGGGAAGTGTTAGAGGGGAATTGTAAGTGTCACATCAGTATCGTGGGTGAGATCTTCGTGAGAATGCTCGTTTACCTGTGAATAGGGCTTCCAAATGTGCTCAGATGTGCTCATAAAACAATCATGACAGACTCTGATCTTCTGCATGAGACTGCACTAAATCCAGCACAACTTCTCACGTGATTCATGAGGAGGACAATGCGGAGCGAATATCTCTCGGAAATCAACTTCCACAACTCACTGATGTCGTCAAGTCCAGTGTGTGCATCTCATGGCGGATCAGCATCATGGTATGCATCACTTCCATACGATTGACTGCAAAACTACTCAATACCTGATCACTACAATTTTTGTGACAGTGGCACAGTGTAAATATTCATCTTCGCTTGGTTTCAGAAATGGAGTTTGTCACTGGCCAGAGGCTTCAGATCACTGAAACTGTGGTTCGTCCTACGTACGTATGGATTGAGTGGTTTACGCGAAATGACACGACATGTAAGTGACGCTTGAGTTGGTGAGATTTTCATTCTTCCTGTAAACATTTACTTGTACCAATGTGCGGCTTCGCTGACTCACACTGAAAACATGATGATGTGCCTCAGTGAGTTTGTAGACGTCCCTGTGATTCAACTGGTAGATCATGTCACTTGTATTACTTAGATCTCAAAAACTGTAGGGTATCGTCGCTCCACGCTCCATGTGAGACGGCACCTCGATCATTGTCTAGATGAAGCGACAATCTGATAGAGTATATGATGGAAAAATGCAGATCGTTGATGATCTCTACCTCATGGACTTGATTTTGTTGCTTTGTACGATTTTGTGAGGCCGGATAATTCCACTCACACCACTACACTTAGGAAGATAAATACTGTATGTATGCGTATGTGACTGAGTGTTCACGACGTAGAGGCATACTTTGATAACACCACACTTCTATGAATTTTGTACCAAAGTATGCCTCAGAAAGATGATGATGATGATGATAAGGAGATTGCAGTACACACATAATCGCGCTTCCAGTTTGCTCATGAATCTGAGTTGCATTGCCGTCTGACAGATTTCGTTGCACTCTTCTCGACATGAAAATCAACACTGGCTTCAACATGATCTATCTACTTCAGTAGACATGACATTGTGTGAATAGGTGTCTCAATGGTTGGCTTTGTGCTGACCATATTCAGTGGAAGCACAAAGCCTATTCCACTGATCAGAGTCAGTGCCAGATACGTGTGAAATGTGACAGTTTACTTCCACATTGAATAGCACTCCTGACTTGACAGCTTCAACTGCCACCCGATTTATGGCCGTTTTCTGTTTGCTTCACCTTCAGTCATCAGACTTGTTTTCGTGGAGTCAGACAGTGATGCATCAGGTTACTTGTCATTGTCATCATGGGTGTAGACGAGGTGAAGTTGACTAGTCATTTTTAGGCATGTGTAGTGAACTGGATTTCGTTTGACAGGCGGCAGTGAGATACTCACTCCTCAAGAACTGAATGCCTTCGGTAGGAATGAAGAGCCTCTTGAGAGACAGAGATGGGCTTGAATCCATAGCCAAACAGGTGTGGATGTGATGTGGAGATAACTTCTTCGTTGTATGCACTCAGTCTGGCTTTCCGTTGTTATTCGTCTGACATGTTTCGACATTCGATGTGGTCTGTGATTTCGGATCAGTTTCCGAGGGTGATAGTCTGTCTGAACCCTCAGCAGAGTGTTGTCATGATGTGCAGTTGAGTAATTGGTGGTTGTGATCGATCCACTGGGCTTGTTATCCACCCACATTCTTATCAAGCATAGGTCACTCCTGGTTAATCACTTTCACATGGTGTAACAGGGAATAATGAATGAAAGTCACATCCAGTTAGTAAGAGATTGTTGAAGTCAGTGTATTCTTCACTGGCATTTGAATAAATAAATTCAAGAGAGATATGCTTCACATTTCACTGATTCAGACTGAACAATCGAATGTCTATCCTTTCTGTTGATGCCAGTTGTTAACACCCAGTCAGTCGC